>CM076599.1:111077500-113477500 GCA_038502835.1 Octonoba sinensis | reverse complement strand
TTAATATATCTGCCTCAATCATCAAGTTAAATATTGTTTTGCAATTTGTACTAAACCTATTTGTTGGACAAGAAATAATAAAACAACGTAAAAACGCACAAGTTTTGCAGACATGTGCTTCGAGGTTGAAAGGAACAACTTTTTCAATGTAAAAGAATGGAGTTTCTAGATGAAAAACATTCAAATGAAGTCTAATAATTTATTTACAGTATGTAATTTATTTTATACTTAAAACTTATGACGCATTATGCGACGAACTTGAATTTGTCATGTAATTGCAAAATTACAGCGTAAGAAACAGGAAGAGTTTCGTACAAATTCAGATTTTACATTTGCCAAAGCCCGTCTTACGAACATATTAGAAACTACTTAATATAAAATAACTTTCTTTTAGAATTGATAAAACATGCTTATTTCTGCTATTTTCTAAACTACTGTTTGTAAAAAAAAAATATAATGAGTTTTTTATAATTATTTGAAAAAAAAAAAAAAAAGTGTCTAATGGAATTAGAGATTAGGATTTGACATTTCAGTGCTCTCCGAAGCCATTAACTACAAGTGCATTTGTCATTATAGTTCAATCGAATTTATTAATGTTATCCAATGTCGCCGGAATTTAATTCTCTCCCGCAATCAAAGCAATGAATTCCTACAAATACACTTCAATTTGAGCAGCAAAATGTTCCATTCTATACAGGTTACATTCCTTAGAACAGAATTAACTGTCGCCGTAGCGGCTTAGTTAATTCTATGTAGGGGCAACCTCGATTTGGCATCCGAAAATGCCTTTTCTAAGAAGGACGGAGCACTACCGGAAACCACATTCATTACATCAAGTCTTATTACACCTAATTGGGGATAATAGATGGACGCCATCTTTGTGGTTAAGAAAGAAAGATGGTATACATTCCACGGGTGCTACAGAATGAAACAAAGCAGCTTTTATTGTCTGCGAAAAACGCTAAATTATTTAAACAAAAATTCAGGAAAAAGTCGTCAATAAAGAAAATAAAATGTTGAATTAGATCATAAAGATATAATCAGAATGTAAATTTATTTATAGTTATGCAATGACGCATAAAATATTTTTAAATGTTGATATCTGTATAAAAATGTTTTTCTTCAATAACGTATTTAAATAATCTACTTATTTAGTCCACGAAATAAATTATTTTGAAACAATACAGGCCATTATGTTATTCCGAATCTAAACACCTAAAGTTTACTAATTACCACTTCCGAGATAAACTTAAAATTGGAATACACACTAGAATTAACAGCTTTTATATGTATTTTGAGGCCATAATCTTAAATATTTTACTTTTGAACTGTGATTTATTGAAGCAAACGCGTAAATAAATGAACAAACAAAAAGCACTTTAGATAGTACATAGTTTCAATCTGACGGTTCGTGATATCATCAGTTTACTTCCTCCCGGTGCAGTCTTACAAATTATAATTCCATACGCGGGTTCTTAACTTGCATTTCGGATAGTCGATATAATTGATTCAGCTACGCGAATTCCGCAAAATTTGCAGTTTTTCATTGCCGAAGTATGCTTCTGCAGCAGTATTTGTATCGAAGAGTGTACAATTGCTTTTATTTCAAAAAATATGTTAAAAAATCATCACAGTTAAAAATAATTAATAATTATAAAAGCATAGCTATTTACAGCTCAGGGTTAATTTTATACAATTTAAAACAAGTTCAATAATATTTATTTCTTGAGTTAGAAATAAAAGTTGATTAAATTTTAAACTAAAATATCTATTTTAAACGTTATATGAGCTAATATTAAATTTCTCCTGTGTAGGAAAACTTTAGTTTTCCATTTACAAAACTTTTATAGGTGAATTCATTTTAACTAATGAGGAAGACTTTTAAATTAAGGAAACATGTTCAAGCTAAAAATAAGGTTGCCTTGTTTCTAAGAATAAGATCAAGCGAAGAAAAATAACTACTTCATTTTTAAATAATAGTGCTCATAATCTTTCAGTTTTCCTAAAATAAATAATCTTGCTAATAATGCGAAATCTGGCAATTTTCTTTACGAAATTGATAGTAGTTTGAAAAGTGTATTTATAGTTTAAAATAAGGAAACAATATTTCACGAAAAGCTAATTTTAGGTTTTTATTTCTCACGTAATATTGCATTCCAGAAACCATTGCATTTGAGGCATTATCAATCTTAGCAAAAGATTTCCTATCGAAGTTTTGCAGTAGATACAAATTGACCTTCTATGGTTTAAATTCTATGATTGAAGAAAATCTTTTGAAACTTTTAATATTTATCATATTAGTGAGATATTCCACAACAAACATAAACGGAAACTTGATTTTTTTTTAAATCCTGGACAATACTGTTTAGGCAATTATCAGCATAAAATGCTATGAATGTTTATGATATATTTTATTCTGGGTTGGCTCAATTAACAAACAATGCGGCATTGCTCAGAACATAATTTTCGGCACTAAAATATCAGGTTTACTGTGCGAAAAAAAATGTCAAAATTCAAGAAGATAAATTTTTTCATTGTTGAATACATAAAATTAAGCAATTCAATTTTAATGAGTTAAAGAAAATGCTGAAGTCTTCTTTTAAAAGCACATTTTCTAATGCATGTCATCTTGCTAAAAGGGTTAACAAGGTTTCGCAATGTAAGTTATTTTTTCGCAAACAAAGAAAAGGAAGTAATGAGAATAAAACGATGAAATATTACAAAGACAATAGAGCCGGCTATTGTCTACATTTACCTGTCCGAGAAAGCGTTGTAAAAGCACGAGTTATGACGCTTTAGGGTGCACCTCCACCTAACAGACACAAAAACATACCATGAATTTGCTTCGCGGAGCTCGTAATTTACTACGTTTTTGTACTTATGTGAAAGAATCTTATTCCATTACAGCAAGTAAAAGAAGAAAAAATAGTTTTATGAAGAGGTTATAATATACTTGAAAGTTTCTGGACCTTATCAGCAGATGCTAGCTTTGCTTTGCTGCCTGAAAGCACTTTCTGCTACTAGTTAATTATTGTTATTTTTATTACGTATTATTATATATGTTATTTGATATTTTTACGGCTATTAGTATTACTTTATTTTAATATTCCTTTCAAAAGTATTTAATTTTTCGATAAAATTTAAATATGCGGCATGCGTGATAGATGTGTTCTGATGTTAATATATTTCTTTTTTAATAGTTTTTACAAATGGAAGATAGTTACCAAAAAAGAAAAATGCTTTCTGAAGGAAATAAGGGAATCAGTTTAGTTTTTTTTAAGCATTAAATGCCGAAAAAATTACTAATCTGACATAATTGCAGAACTAAGTCAAATCTGCAAAATTGCCTCCCCCCTCGAAGCGTGACCTCATTTATGAATGATCTCTAAAATGAATAAATAATAAATTTTTTCAGGGTATATTTAAGGTGATTTTAGTGGATATTTGGTGACTGTTTAGCACATATAATCTAGACTTTAGTAATAACCTTGTGATTTTGTAATAATTACACATAATGAAAAATACCAGTGTCAAAAAATGCCTTCCAGATGTATATGTGATGACTTCATCTTCTGTTTCCTTTTTTTTTTTGTTCTTTTCTTAAGAAATATTTAAAAAGGAGAAATAACTCTTCGATAAAATATCAAATTCCGTATCAATATATCATATTATCATTAATTTTGTAAAAGTGCTTCTTTTGCTAAAGGTTTTAATAAAAGCAAAATTTAAATAAATTTTACATGCAGTTATCTTTGTTTTAATTCCTTGATAATATTACCACATACATATAGTTACAAAGCTAAAATCTAATTTCCACAATGAATAATATCGCAAAAACTAATATTTAAGAAGTAGTACAGAGTTGTTGAGATATTACGTGTAGTAGAACTTCCGTATGGTGCAACTGCTTAATTCAAAAAATTTTTTTTATTCTTTATTTTATTTTATTTATTTTTAAATATAATTAAGATTAAGTTTCCGTTTCCTGAAATGAAAATTCCTACACATTACCCATAAAAAAGCATGTTTATTTTTTCTATCCTACTTGAAGAAAATAATCAGCACAAAATCAATTAGTCACATGTTTTAATATAGCTAATGACTTTTTTTCTCATTAAAAATATATTCTAATTTTCATCTTTATAAACTATCAGGAAAAAATAGATTGCATTTCTCATATTATCTATCATCAACATAATTAGTTTTCTTCTTCTTTGCACACCTAAATAAGTTAATTCTTCTCCGCTTAGTTTTCACCATAATAATGATGTTAACTTAATAGAATTGCCAGCATTTTCTTTCATTGATATTATATGCCTTTATTCTTGTTCCGAGAGTGACTTTTTTCTGTGAGCACAATCTATTTTTTTCCATTTGCCTTTCTTTAGCATTAGTTCTCAAAGTGAAGTGGTTCGAAATTTTTTGGGATATTTTTAAAAGCGATGTTGTGTAATGTAACACAGTTAAATAACGTGCACAAAACTTGAAGGGTGATCAACATATTGCTTTTATAGGCGAATCTTAAAAGTTACTTAACGTATAAAATAACACTTAAATACTTAAACGACAACTTTATTTAAAAAAAAAAACATAAAAAATAACTTTTTTATTTTACCTCAATTCTTTAATATATATTTTTTCTTTCTAATGGAGCTAAGTATGGCCACTAACCTTTTCAGATCAAGTTCATTCCGCGGAAACCGGCATCCAACCTTATTACAAGTAGTACCACTATCGGCGGATGCCATTGCCTCATGGGAATTTAGACGTCTAGTTTCTTCTCTAGAAGGTGAAACACCGGACTCTGACGATGCAAAACTGCACTAGGAATTTAATTTTTCAGAGAGTATTCAAGCCAATTGAATACTCAGGGATCATTATCATGCCGCATAATTATACGACATGGGCACTGTCGGTTTTCTGCATCTCGAAAGATATCGGCCGTGGTTTGAAACCGTGATCTTGGATATAAGAGGCCAGTATCAAACCGCTATGCCACCATGCCAGAAAATCTTAAATATTAGTTTATATGTATATTTTATGCTATTAAGATAACACGAATAAATAAATCACAAGTCTATACCAGACCTAACACTTATCACATAGCATTGCATTTAACTTCTCTAATATGAGATCATCTTATACAAAAAATCTTTGTACAAAATTGTGATCTTAATAGGTTTGTAATCTTTCCATTGTAAGGTATTAATTATTTTCACCCAAGATTTTCCCTTTTTGAATTATTTGCTAACATGTGAAATTCCATTACATCAGTGAAAAACTGCATTTATTTTCATTGATTTTAGAGTAAAAAGTACCCTAAAAAAGTAAAAAGCGAATTTTATAGTATTTCTTGTTTCTACCAAAACTTTACTATTAAACTCGTATATATATATATATTTCTAAACCACTAGCCACAGAATATCAGGTTTTCGGCAATACATGCATATTTGGAAGGAAATAAATCATGAAATAAATAAAACAACTTAATTGATGTTTTAAATTTTATCTTTGGATGCAAATTTTATGCCACAAAAATATTAAAAATTAATTCGAAACATTTGTTAATGTCAGACCTTCTTACAGTTTCAGGAAAAAATTGCTCTTAGAAAAAAAATCGCTTTACCAGGAAAAATTCATTCGAAAAATTCTCATTATTTCGAAATTCTCATATTTTCGAATGAATTTTTCCTGGTAAAGCGAACATCCCTTCCAAACTATTCTCATCTTATATTGTAACATCCTCATACTGATTACTAACAACCAACAGCTTAATCAAGATTTTTCTGCTTAAAAATTTCCTTTTTTTTATAGTGGGTGTGCATTCAATTTTAATGATTCGTCTCAACGTGAGGCACTAAAACAATCGTAGAACTACGATGAAAGCAGAAGGCACGGAATAGAGAAATCTTGCCAAAAAACTGTACTTTGAACCCTCTTTAGTACAGAAAGAGAAGTTGGGAAAAATACAACGCAGTGAAAACTACGAAAAACAATACACAGAATATCATTTGTTGAGATCGTAAAACGCGCAAGTTAAGTTTTACACGCCTGGGGTGCCTATATTGTGCGAAAACAATCAAACTGTCAGAGAAAAGACATCTTCTCAGCTATCTTTGTGAAGTGAGTAAAAAGAGCTGCCAATGGAGGTTCATGAAACTGGGAATGTGATGCATCTGAGAAGAATGTGCTTGTGCCTCTGGACGAAAATAGCTCCGTTTTTACTACCAGAAGCGTGAGGAAACTTTTGGCTTTATTTGAAAGAAAAGAAGAAAAAAAAATGGTTGACTGACCTGAAACTTTTTGGCGTATTTTTAGATAGTTGATTCGGACCTAGTTATGTTTTTATTATAAATTTGTACCACTTGCTACTTTAAGCTAAAAGTTTCCCCTTTTTAATCAATACATAAGCTGTATCTAAGGTGTGTCTTAGTTGTGTGCGTGTGTGTCAATATATTTTTGAAAAATATATTTTTTTAATTGTCTAATTGTATTTAAATATAAGTGCGTTTGACCAAAGACACAAGACAAATTTGTTAAATTTCTTATATAAGTTACACATACTATGGTGATATTTTAGTATAATTTAATCTTCAAAATTATTGTACTTTTTGAAGACTTATGTTTAGTTTTTCTACTCGTATCTATCGTAAGAGCAGAACTAAACTATTAAATTATATTTGTTGACTAATGTGAATTACGATTTTTTTCTTCTCCTGTCGTGCTACAAAATGCAACACACAAAATAAATGAAAAAGAAAAAGTTAAATAAAAATCTGAAATAAAAAAATAGCTTGCTTAATATTTTGAAAAAAGTATTTCGAAACTTAAATTAATATTGTTTTTCTGTTAGTATGTTTGACTATTTTTTTTCTTATTTAGTACATAGAAAGAAATGCTTGGAATAAACCTTGTTTAGGATGAGTTTGATCAAAAGTTATATATATCGAAATATTAATTAAAGTAAAAAATAGGTTTTCATTTTTTCAAAAAGTTCAGATTAAGATTGAATTAAATACTTCTTATCAATTATCTACAGATCAAACATTAATAATGACACAGTTTTGCATTTCAATAACACAAGACAAAAGAGCCACCAGCATTATTATGACTTTTTATTTCTTGTTAAGTATCTCACTTATATGACTTTTTTTATAATTTATCTTTAAATAATATATTGAATGTAAACAAAGTTATAAAACAAAACCCATTTTTACCATAGCATATATACATATGTCCAGAACAAATAGAGTGAAAGATATCCACATTATTCAGTTTATTTTTCATTAGCTCTGTCTTATTTCTCAAGAAAATGAATAAAAAATTATTTGTTTTCGGAAGGCTTTGCTCTTGATGGATACTAATTAGCACAATGTGTCGAATATTAAACTTTTATTATTGATTTTTATGACAAGGTTATTAAGTTTCACTGATGTTATCAAAATACAATTTAGAGAGAACTTTCCATAAAAGTGTAAAATTTCAAAACAGTCTGTTATGCAATCTTTTTAAAATCAAACATGATTAATAGATTAATATTTGCATTAGGACCGAAAAATTAATTTGAAAAATGGTAGCTTATATTTTACTTCTTTCCTATAAAAGATTTATCGCACTTTAAAGTGATCAATCATAAATAGACGCAGTTTGAATAAAACTGGAGTTTCCTAGGTTATTTTTTTTCCTTCGAGCAACTATAGGTATAGTACAATAATTATTACGGTTCTGTTCTTTAAGGTGTGCAATACATTTTATGCGATTAAAACGGCCAAACAAGTATTAAGTTTTCTTTTTTGATATACTATATGCAATTAAGTAAATATGGAACTAAACTATACATGGGAATCAAATGCTAATATTGCTAAAAAGTTATTTTTAAATGATTTGAGTTTCAAAACGGATTTCTATGTATTGTCTTAGCAGTAACTCTGATCAAGCCGTATAATCGGAGAATTTTAGTGGAATAGTTGTTGTTCTTGCTGTTTCTAACGCCATTCCGTGAATCCGGGTCTGGACCACCTAGGCTTTAAGGCTATATGACAGCCTTCCACTTCTGTATAAGCACCATAAAAGTGGAAATAAGACTTCGATCAAATATAGATTATGTACTTGGATATACACATGAACACACACACATATTTATAAGAATAATTATAAAAGCAATATTACAAAAGAAATAAATATCAAGACACTTATTTATTTATTTTTAACGTTCCATGCAGGATATTTTTCAATTATCGTTGAAAATAAAATACGCATATTAATTTTTAAAAGCCTAGGGCCTAATGAAACAGAATTATGGCCATTTCAGTAAAAAGGAAATATCCTTTCACTATTCCACCAATAATCAATGCACTTAGTTCCATAATGTCTATTAGCACCTAAACCATTTCCAAAATATCACATACAGAAAGAAAACCAAACGTACATTGATTCTACATTGTGTCTGTTGATTAATACGAGACAAAAATGTATATCATTTTCAATCTCGACAAAACTTTCTTAAAATGAGAAGCAAATCAAATCCCATTTAGATCACATTACTTCCAAACATTTTCTTCCAATTGAATATATTGCTGACATTCGTCTTGTTTCCATTCAGAAAATGAGAAAATGTTTTCAGCTCATTTATATTATTTATTGGCAACGTTTTTATTTGCGAAATGAAAGTTCTTTTTTTTTCTTTTCCCCTTTTTATTTATTTGCGGCCACAGATAATTTTCACTCGTTTTTGAATTATTTTATTTAAACATTTAAATGATGCATACATTGCACTTAATTTTCAAACTTCAGAGCACTTCATTTTAGAATTATCATATAAGACCAGAGCCACTCATAGTCTGGGTTTTTGAGTCCAGGTCTTGATTTTCGTCGTGTGGGATGCTGATTTTTTTTCCTTCACAATGTGTTCAAACTTTTACTTTGTTCTCATTTTTTTTCATTGCTTTACTGTATAGTGAAAACTATAGTGTGAATTAGAGCACTGAATTAGACACATTTGCTCTGATGAGTTCTATGTAAACCATTTTATAAAAGCATTATAGAGAACTTGCTTTATGGCCTACACATTGTGTCAAAGAATTTTTAAGATTAGGCTAATAAAATAGAATAAAAACAAGTAATTATATATTTTCAAGTATTTTTATTCAAAATAAGCTCCTTCGGCTTCAATACATTTGTTACAGCGGTTTTACAACGATTCGAATGCCTGCTCCAGCTCACATTGTGGGACTGCCTCCAGAGCTCGCGTCGAAGCTGTTTGCAGACTGTAAGAAGTTTTAAGACTACAGCTGGAACTAAGCTTAGGGGCCGTTCATAAATGACGTCACGCTTTTTTCCCATGTATTTGACCCCCTCCCCCCTTTTGTCACAATGTGTCACACTTCAGCGGAACCCCCCTCCTCCCTTTGTCACATGTCACACTATGTTGTATAATGCAAGATGTCACACTTCTTATTACCCCCTCCCCTCCCCTTGTCACACTTTGTCACAATTTCACGAACCCCCCTCCCCCTCGAAGCGTGACATCATTTATGAACGATCCCTTACAGTAGTGCTTGTGTTATCGAACATTCGCGTGAAATTTCTTAACTATCAGCTGATCCACTGCCAAAACCTCAGATCATTTGTTTACCTTTTTTTTTACTTTGATCACAATGACACTATATGAACAGCTTCGACGCGAGCTTTGGAGGCAGTCCCACAACGTGAGCTGGAACAGGCATTCTAATCGCTGTTAAACCTCAGTAACAAATGTAGTATTAAAGCCGAAAGAGCCTATTTTTAATAAAAATACTTTAAAAAATATAATTACCAGTTTTTATTTTATTTATAACCTTGTATTAAAAATTCTTTGACACACTGTATACTTTTAAAGATAACGTATTTAGTTTAGGTATCTGTGCAAAAACAAAAATCTTTAATAAGAGTAAACATTTCTCCTTTCACAACACATTTTTAGGCATTACTAATGAAAAGCACCTCACAATATTCCCCTAAAACAAAGAAGGATGCAATCAAATCTCAGAATGTATTGTACCATTAAACAACACGAATTATTGCTTTCGAGCTTCACCAAAGATTTAAACAAAAATACTTTAAGAACATTTCTAATGCCAGCATATCCTCGTTTTATGTAAATATGTTGGCAGTTTTCCTTAGATCGATAGAAACATAAAAGAAAGTAAATAAATTCATGGAAAGTTACTACTACATGCCACTTTGCATTATAGCCTCACTAACATTCAGCAGATAAATTGCTGGTATAGAGTTAAATAGTGAAAAATATCCTCGCCTAAACAGGATATTTTTCTTCGCGAAACGTATTGTTCAGTGCGTTGGCTAAGCGCCAAATAGCTATGGAAGATTTTCGGTTGATTTATATAAACGTAGTCTTAAAATTTGATTTTGTATAAAATTGAGCTTTATGTTTTACTTTAGAGTACATAATGAATTTGGAAATTATGTAGCGTCTATTATGAATTGTTGAAATTAGCTTTTCTACTTATATTGATTTTATAGCGCATTGTGATAAAACTATTGGAATGGAGCAGGAATTATTTTACTTTTACGATGTATAATCATATTTGTAAAGTTAAAGTAATGCATATTTTAAACTGTTTTTAAGCGGCTTTTATTTCTTGCTTTTCTTATCTTAGCAATATTAACACCAAGCTATAACGAATGTGTAGTTATATAAACTTACCTATGACCTGTGTACCTATTGAATACGTATTCACAGGAGATAATATCAACCATACACTAATTCCAGAGAATTTTTTTACAGTATAAGCCATTTATTCTTAGAAATGTACTTGTGTAATGACCTTTCAAAGGTAGTACATGTCTAATAAAAGTATAAATATCGAAAAATATGCAGCTAAAATACAGACAGAACAAATAAGTAGAAACGTCATATGCAAAACTCTAGATTGTGTTAGCAGAAAAAGAAAATAAATAAAAATAAATAAAGGAAAATAAAACAATAAAGTATAAATTTAAACTAATAAAAATGAGAAAAACTAACAGATATGATAATAAAACGTTTTCTTAAAATAGAGAAAAAAGTCCAATTACATTTAGTATTTTTTCGGAATTTTTCGCCTTTTACTGGTTTTGAAATTGTTCGGATATAAAAAGGGTTTATTTAACATAATTTTAATCGAAAATATCGCTTGTTGTTACCATCGAACACGTTTAAAGGAATATCGGCTAAAAGATTGCCCCGCTTAATGTAATAAATTTTCAATGTACCAAACTAGTATATTGTCTCTGTGCTCCCGGATAATGGAAGATCCTGCTTATTTGAAGAGTTTATCGTACCAAACTGGTTATTCCAATAAGCAGGTTCTACTGCATTTTTTAAATTGATTTTTTCATAGATAATGTTCATTAAAAACGTTTTAAATTCTTAATCTTTAGTAACTTATGCCTTTAAGTAGTTTTAAAGATAAATATTTTTGTTGTGGCAGGTGTCCTGGATTCGTCTACGAGATTTTCACTTGCTTACAGTTGGCTTGTACACCTACACTAGTGACTCTAGATTTCAAACAATTTACAACGAATATGCCACTGATTGGACATTACAAATAAGATATCCACAGCTATCTGACGAAGGATTATATGAATGTCAAGTAAGCTCTGATCCACCAGCTAGTCATTACGTTTACCTTAAAGTCCTTGGTAAGTTTAGAGTGAAAATGTTTACTGCAAATCTAATAAAATAATAATTGTAATGTTGACCGCTGCAGTTAACAGTTATAGTTAACATATACTTAAAAAATAAGTTGCTACAGATTGTTACGTAAATATATTGATGTTATGTATGAAACCAACCAGTAACAGTAAATTCCTTACAGGAATTAGTAAACTTCCAAAATTGGTTAAAAACATTTCAATGGAAAATAAATGCAAACATTATAAAAATCAGTAATATATAATACATATTCAAATAACACGTTAATTATGTTTAATAATTTTAATTTAAATCAAGTATCATCTCAATCCACGAATTTATTCATTTATTTATTTATCATTATTATTCTTTTTTTTTTTTTTAGTTTTACGCATAACAGCCATTTCACAAATAGTACAAAAACAAGATTTTAAATACATATTTCAACCAGCTCCCCCCCCCCCTATTTTTTCAATACATTATACGTTTATCAAACTTAATGGAATGTAACGATTTACTTCCTGCAAAATTACTACATAATATAAACTCGTAGTTCTAGACAAGTATAATTTTGCTAATTCGGGAAACCGTTTAGTTGAAAAGCTCGTACCGACGTGACGCATATATTGTTTACCGTATCAACTTCAATCAGTTAGGTAGTTGAGTTTTTCCCTTGTGTAATGTCTCATGTTCAAAATAAAAATTAGGAAATTCAAGCTCAGTATATCCTAAATAATCGCTAAAATTACTCATTGCATTTCCTTAATGTTTCCAGGAATTCTACCTCATGGAGTTGAAAAGGAAAAAAAAAGCTTAATTAGTTCAGAAGGCCTATTGTTGCATTAAAAATTTTTACACGCATATAATGCATACCGTGCATTTTTCTCAAATATTTGTACTGTTAACTTTCTCACATATTGTCTTTAATATAGAGCAACACGTTTCAATTTTAAGAATACAAAAATAAACGCTAAACATGGTTCAACAACTCTCATTTAAAATTCACACACCGCAAAAGTTTCCCAGTCTCTCAAACAGTCGTATTCCTTATTTCTCAATGGCATCGTATTTTAGTTTACTTTCCTTATGAATGCATAAAACTTTGACTTTATAATATGCACGCCAAGAGAATTTTCACCCATTAGAAGACGTTATTTCATTTGAATATCATATGCGGGTTAAGCATATTTGTTTACACAAATACATTTATCCGATACTCACTGCAGCCAAAGATAGCATCCTTTCCTTTTCAATCGTAATTTATTTAACTAAATACAAACTCTGAGACTACAAATTCCGAAACATCGCTACAAGAAAATATCGTTACTGGAATCGCTACAAGAAAATATCGCTACAAGAAAATATCGTTCTCGTGAAATAATGATTCGATTTTTTAAAAATCGAATCATTATTTCACGAGAAATACTACAAACTTTATATCCGAAGCTAACGTCATCTCAGATACTAAATATTTTGCATTAATATACCAGATGATTCAATATTTTCAGGGCTTGATGAATTGCTCCACATTTCATTCTCTGATAACTTTTCCATTACTTTCCAGTGCCTAAAACTAAAATCCTTGGTGGAGGTGATTTCTATGTGAATGTTGGCAGCGAGTTGAATCTGACTTGCGTCATCACGGACTGCCCCGAGCCTCCCGCTTTTGTGTTTTGGTATCGTGATAGCAGAATGATCAATTACGATACAGCGCGTGGAGACATCACAGTACAGAAGGCCGGTAATGACACTGCTATTAGTCGTCTACGTATCAAGAACGCCCAGACATCTGATTCAGGCAATTATTCGTGTTGTCCATCCAACGCTGATGCTGCGAGTATCTTTGTCCACGTGTTAAAAGGTAATGCTTTGCATATTTATGAATATTTCGTAATATTTTGAGAGTAAATAAGTAGTGAGGCAATACGAATTGCATCATAATTTGGAAAACTTCGTACCTCATATTTACCCATTTGAAATTTGTCCACATGCTTTCATTATAACTCCTATTTGGGTATGTGTGTGTATATGTATGATGTTTTGACGGTAATTTACGTTCTATTTTCTCCAAATAAATGTAGACAAGACTTTAAAAATTATATATACACCGTGATATTTATTATTGTGAGAATGTTCAGTCAAGATATTGAAATCTTGTAAAATGAAACGTTTGAAAATTAAAAATTGGGCCACAAATGTACAGATTAGTACTTTAAAGAAAGCCATAATTTTTACACCCGAAATAGCAAAAAATATGTCATATTTATTCTTCGCACTGGCCCCCAAATCCGAAATCACGCGATATCGTAAAGTTTTAATCTAATTTACTGATGGTTGATCTTAACTGTCACCTTTACTTCCACAGCCAAGGCTTTGCTGCATTACTGCCTTGACTATTCGGTGCTTCGGTATGCTCGACAAGAACCGATAGCTAAAAAAAAAAACATTTGGTGGTTGTCTGCTCGGCTCTGGGATGATTGGAAAGACCGATATTCGAATGAACGTTGATGGTGTTTTTTTTTCTTTACTTCTTAAATAGGAAATATCAAATTGTCCGACTTCTGTGTAAAATTATATTGAGATTCTACGTTAAAAAAATACTAATAATAATCCTTTACAGAATGTTTATCCATTCGGTCCCAGAGAGGGGAGTAAATCTATGACTGATTTGGCTGAAAACAGCCGAAATTAAAACAAGAAAAAAAAAGAAGACTTGTTAGCTACTCGTCGAATCGGTCAACAAAGAACTATAAGTCGTTTATTCAGCGGGAAGAATAAATGAGGCCCTGAGAAGCAAAGGGATGTAAGTGACCAAAAAACGTTTCTGAGAAAAACGCGTTCAAAGTTTGGACCTTATGGGACCTTTAATGTTAAATTTTTTCTAAAACACATTGGGGCGGAGCACCTGTTACAGCTATCACTAGCATTTTTTGTCACACTGTAGAATAGTGCTTTTCCTATCATTTGCACCAGTTATCTCCAAATTTTCAATTTTGTCACTTACATCCCTTTGCTTCTGCTGGGTGCCTCAAACGTGGCAAAGTTGATAATAACACAGCAAATCTTCATCTTTACTTCCGCTATCAGAGTCGTTGAAATACACATTTGTAAGCATAATGAATATGTATATTCAATTTTTCAAAAAATATTCATTTATTTTTATAGGGGAAAAGCAAGCAGCAGTTCAAAATGATGCTGCGTCCACTTCGAAATCTACACGTTTTGCTCCGTATACGGGTGTACTCATGTTCCACATTGTTGTTTTCCTAACTGTAACCAGGATTTGTGCAAGGTGACACCAGACAGAGGACGTTATGCCATTTACTAAGTTCTCTGTGAGGTAATACCACTACTAGTATTATTTCGCTCGCATGATTTTTTTCGACATACGGAATGTCAAACTAATTTACGTAGTTCCAAATTCATTTTTTGGTGTGTTTATTTTAACATATATAGCGTTATATGCAGAGTTCTGTAAATATTACAAGAAATAATATGGTTACATAAAGGAATATTCACATTAGCCTAATGTTTTGTTATACATTTTTCCCTATCGTTCGTCATTACATGCATACTTTTTCGTCAAACATAACAAGCCCTTTTATTTAAATTTATGTACACTAATAATTTAATGCCGTAAGTTACGATATATGTATCAATTTCATCTATTTAATATATATACAGAGAGAAGTTAGTAACCAAATTTGGTAAATTTTAAATCCAAGGTAGACAGCATTAAAATCGAAACCTGGTTAGTGGAAATTGCTTGCAATTAATTATATGTATGTATATTTAAATTGTATATGCATATTTAAATTATAAATGTATATTTAAATTATATATGCATATTTAAATTAGATATGCATATTTAAATTATATATGTAAATTTACATTATATATGTATATTTACTATATAAGATATTTAATCACATATATTTTCAAAACAATAAAAACGAATTTTTATTAGCATTAAGTTTAACCACTCAGGGTTGGTAGGTAAATCTGCTTCATACCTTTGTTTTTTCCCGTTTGTTGTATGCATAGCTCTCGTTGTTAAGGAACTTAAGCAAATTAGAGCGCTCTATCGTTCATGCAAACTTTTTCATCAGAAACAAAAAATTGTCACACACAATAATTAGGTATTAAATGGTTACTTTTAGGGAATGGGAAAAGGGCGGTCAAATAACAAATGACTCCGAATTAAGTAGGTCACCAGTTTAGGATTTCCTTCAACCTTTATTTAGGAGAACGGAAAAACCGAATTTCTCATCTAATTAATCATTTACTGCATTTAAAAGCAATTTGACTACAAAATCATTCGTTTTAGTTTGTAAAGTTTGCATTTCACCACAACTGAGAAACAATTTTTGGGCAGAGCAAATGAATTAATTTTGCAAAAGCAATAAATTAGGAAGTAGGAAACAATATACTTTGATTGGTTAGTTACAACCTCCTGAATATTCAAATAAATTTATAATTGTGACAAGTTGCATCATTGTTCAAGGGCTGTGAATTGTTACTGTTACGACATATATTAAGGGTGCGTACGCTCTTTAGCAATGCCCCCATTTTTCAGCACTTTACCACCAGTATACGAGAAAGATTTTTCCCTTTATTCACGAATTCACATTTCATTACGGGGAAGATAGTTTGATGCGATTACTAGTGGTAAAGTGTTTGCAAACTGGCGCGTGGCTTAAACGCGTACGCACCCTAACATTACGCGATGTTAGAAATTTTTCCAGAGCTACCCGAAGAACAACGCCCCCATTTTTCAGCACTTTACCACCAGTATACGAGAAAGAATTTTCCCTTTATTCACGAATTCACATTTCATTATGGGGAAGATAGTTTGATGCGATTACTAGTGGTAAAGTGTTTGCAAACTGGCGCGTGGCTTAAGAGCGTACGCACCCTAACATTACGCGATGTTAGATATTTTTCCAGAGCTACCCGAAGAACAACGCCCCCATTTTTCAGCACTTTACCACCCGCTTACGAGAAAGATTTCTTCCTTTATTCACGAACTCACAATTCATTATGTGGTAGATAGTTTTATACGATTACTGGTCGTAAAGTGTTTACAAACTGGGGCGTGGTGTAACAGCGTACGCACCCTAACATTGCGCGATGTTAGAAAGTTTTTCAATGCTACCCGAAGAAACATTTTGAGTCAAGTAGTGTATTGTATTTTCAATGGAGGCAATTCAAGCAACGTCATTGGTCACGTGACAGCGATTAAGGCAATGCAAACAAAGGAAGCCATCTCTTTACTTCGAGTTCGACAAATCTAATTAAAACTAGGCCTAAATAAAGTTCTTCTACATTACATAAAATTAACACTAAATACAACACTATAACTATTGTAATAATTAATAAATTTCTTTTATAATGATTAAATTAAATGTAAATAATGGGTTATAATCAGATAAAGCTGTGAAAATAGTTTAATGAATTTTAAAATGACTAATTTTGCCTAGTGAGCTCCACGTAGAACTCAATTAAAAATCTTAGTAAAGAAAGAGCGGATATCACGTGTCTACGATGAACACTCATGAGTCGAGGTGAATTGCCTCCATGAAAAATGCACGTGACTTAATGGAGTATATCTTTTTAATCATGGCCAGAAAAGACCTCAGAGCTCGGTTAAGAAAAAAACTGTTATTGTTTTATTTTAAAAGTATTTAATAAAATACGAAACTTTAAAAAAAATGGTCTTTATTTGCCGCTGAACAGAAATTGAAAATGCATCTCTAGTAATTAGTGCAAATACGTCCCTTGCTGAGACTATTTTTTATTCATATGCTTTTTCTTGCAATACAACATTGAATTTAAAAATTAAAAATCACACTACTATGCTTTTTTTATTTTCCTAGTTTACTCTTCAGGTTTTCCTGTGCCAATAGGAAATTGGATTGCTAGTTATTAACAACCATTGAAATGTCTTCTACAGCTGACATCGTTTCCATTATTGGTTTTCTCGTCATCGGTATCGATTTTTTAGTAACAAATGAATCGAACACTTCTGTTACTCTAGAACATTCAGAAACGTTATTATCAGAAATGAACGTTTTTTCCCCCGTCCACAATACCCGATACTTTCCAATGACAGAAGTGATATATTCTGTGCAACTTGTTTTGCAGCCATTTAGCTGATCCTAGAAGTTTAATCACATTTTGGGACTAATTATGCAAGCATATTTAAGGCATGGATTTTTCAACATGTAACTTAATTTTAGTTATTCAAAAGCATGCATATGGTTAAGTCATTTAATGAATATATGAATCTCATTATTGAAATAGTGGAACGGAAAATAAAAATTTGTTATTGTACTGTAATTTTAAGCACTTAAAACTTAAGTTTTGTTGTTAAGACAATGGTTTTACAGTTTAGGAAAGTATTCGACTCCTTCAATATCAAATAATGAGTACAGATTTTGATACTTAGTTAAGATATGTTTAAAAAATCTTCTAGACAACTGTTCTTACTTTACCATATAGTGCACCTTTTCTCAGTTTCATAGCAACGCAAGAAACTTATGACGAAAAAATTTTCATATGCAACATGCTAATTTTCAGTCAGTTCTTTAAAAAAAGAAAAAAAAAGTGAATTCAAATCAACAAGAATTATCATGTGTTAACAGCCATTCTATATTTGAAAGCAAACATTTTGAAATTTTAAAATATAGGTTGTTCTTACCTTCCCATTTTTCAGTTACTGTTTTCAGGATCCAAACAAATGCAGAGTTAAAAGTACAATGTTTATTTATAAATTTTAATGGGTTGCAGACTATTTTGCTGTTTAAAAGCGCTCTTCCGGTTAAAAAACAATTGCAGATAGGAGAAGACTGTTTTAAGAGTTTTAAAACAAATCGTTCTTCGGTAGATACGAAAGGTTACTGTTATTCTAAAACTTCCAAGGCATATTTAATGATATAAGAAGTATATTTAAAACTTTTACCATCTAAAATTGGACTCGGTTTGTAAGCTGTAGCCTCTACAAATAGACTTATCTCTTATTTTAAGTATCGAGTAGTGCGGACAAGATTTGTAAAAGGTTTTTACCAATGATCTCCTAAGCAACAACACCCCATGCAATATGTTTCGAAACACTTTACAAAAACAATGCTTGAGAAAACATTTTTAGAACGCATAAAAATCTCCCAGGAAATCGTAATGATACTTATATAATAATGATACTTATATAAGTAAGAAATTGCAAAGGTAAATCGGTTTCGTAAGTGCAGGTTTTGAGTTATTATTATTATTATTTTATGAGTTGATTTCATGCATTTATACATAGTGATGATAAAATTTGCTTGTTGCACGGCTATTTTGTTCTGTATTTTATTCAAATTTCATTCATAACTTATGTATAATTTTACCTGGCACAACAATACGAAACATAATACTATAAATAAATGAATCTGTGACAATTACCTGCCAGTGCATGAGCGTGCTATATTTCAATATGTGTTTCACAGAAAATTTCAAAATTGCTTTTTCGTCACTTTGAATAGCAGGGCGGTCACTTCTTGATATCAATTTAGGAAACGAAATACAGAACAAACGGAATATTGCGTGCGTAAGATATAACGCACATGCAACGAGATTAAAGTGTAGAATAACATTTTATGTATGATTTTCTTTTTTTTTTTTAAGTTATATTTTATTGAAAGAATTATAAATGATAATTAGTTTTTAAAAAGCAACGTGTAATTAATCATTGAATCTTCGAAAACTGTATACATGCGAAATAGACGAAGCTTGTACAAGTAAATTCTTCGGTTATAAAAGAAAAGCGCATCAGTTATTTCGCCGTTTATGAGGAAAGACGCGGTATATCGCCCGTTCTTTCCCCCAGCTGTTATTTAAATTTTTTTTTTTAAAACTCTTATTTTATTTTATTTATTTATTTTCGTTTACGTATTGGTTACACATTGCGATATTTGAGAGACAGACCTATCTATATTGAAACACTAGCAAATTAGACACGATATTTCCTTATTGAACAGTATTTATTGCACAAAACAGACTAATGCAAAGCTTGTTTTTATTCATATGCAATCCTACAGTCGCAATATGACAGATTACAATTAAGAAACAATAAACCCACCTCTGCCGCAATATTTCTGTAAAAACAAAAAATAAGTAAAATAATTTGTTTTAAAAATAACTTACAAATAAATAAAACGAGTTTTTGTTCCGTAAGATATTTCCTGTTTTCGGTTTAATACTGTTACCGACCGAGAAAATGTTTTTGTACAAGTTTCATTCAAGGGAAAAAAACTTATGGGACTCTAGATTTAATTCGTAACTTTTAAGGTTTTGCACAACCTAGACAGCCATGCCCCAACCAACCCAGCTGCCAGTTTAAAACCGTAAATTTTACCCGATTTTTTCAGTCTACGATTCAACTGGAGTTATGAGACGTTTTTTCGAGCAACATTTTAATAATTAGTTAATAAATATGTCTGTTATGTAACAGTTCATGTTGATTTTTGAGAATATCGCCTTCTTCTTTAAGGATTAAAAAAAAAAAAAAAAAGGCCGACCGATACTCGAATCATCCGATACTCAAATTGCTTCCACAAAACTGACCTTAAATGCCAACTTTTGTCTGTTTGCGGTTTGTTACGAAACAGCTGCTACGAACATTACATTTCTCTGCTTCTGATGTTCTGATCTTAACTGTGCCTTTTCGAGTTTTTCTGATGGCACGAATGTTCGGTATGTTAGAAGTTTCGTGAGACTGCTTAAGGTCTGCATATGACAGCAAAAAATGAAAGGAAAAAACAACGTTTAGTTCTTTTATCATAAAGTCGCTGAATTAATTCAAATAGATTCGAATGATAGACGAAATTGCATAGCTAACTGGTGAAAAAGAAGTTATTTTTCTGACAATAAGTAATTCTAATTTGTTAGATAATATTTTAAAATTATTTGATGCAGATATTTTATTATTTTTCCTGACGCACTTATATATTTGATACAAACTCAAAAGAACAAATTTATAATTAATTTATTAATTAGAAGTAACATTTTTATCTTTATTTTTTTGAAAAAAAAATGGTAAGGATTGATGTTGAAAAAAAGCGGGATATATCCATTTCCATTACGGAAATGTAATTTAGAAATATTCATCACTGCATGCAAATATTAATGCAAAAAGCAAAATGAAAACAAATATTAATGACCAGGTACGTATTGAAGCATAATTTAGTATTTAGTAGAACAAGAATATATTTCTAAATGTAAACTACATCGAAGATTTAAAGCAACATTTTTAAAAATGTATACATAAAGAGAGAAAGAAATTTTCTCAAATAGAAACATTCGTTCCCCACAGAATTTTAAAATACAAAATTCGCTCAGGAAAAAATTACAAAAAGGAAATTAATGCAGCTACCAAAGTCTACTTAAAAAAAATAAGTATGTAATTTGAATTAGCGTTTTTTCTCAATATACCGAAGCTTTATACTTCGAAAAGAAATAACTGAGGGAGAATAACCAGAGTAAGCAGTGTGATTTAAAATTTAAAAAAAAAAGGAAAACAGAACATCTGATGAAAAACAAATTATACATAACAATAAAGCGTCTAAAATGGCAGTGCAAGTGAAAACAGCTTGGAAAGTTTCAATACATGAAATAAAGATGGACAATAAGAAGGAAAGAACCAAAATAAAATAACGAATTGAGTAAACAAAAAGCCAGTAAAAGTGATAAAAAATATTATGCAAAATGTTAAGAAAACGAGTAATATTGTTTTGATACAAAATCAGATAATTTTTGAGTTGTAATAATGAAATAGAAGTAAAATCATCATTTATAAAAAATGACAGAAAAAATGTAATTTATCCAAAAATAGTTTTCTTTTCTTTTATGTTTCAAGCTGCTAACACACGCTGCAGCATAATGGGCCACTGATATGTGTAACGAATCCTTTTCGCTTGTTTCAAATGCAACGTAATCTGATCCCGTAAGTGGCATCTTGTAGGCAATATATCAAAATTTCTGTCTGAGACGTTGCAAAGTGGCATTTTGATGGGCTCATCATGGGAGGTTCTCACTCGACTCCCCTCTTTCTCCCCTGGTTAAGTGTCTTATTTCTGTTTTTATTTTTCTAATGTGTTGAGTGCGCATAATAATATTTCTTTGTTAAAAAAGCAATAAAGTTTCTTTTTTTAGACTCTTCAAAATTGTTCGGCTAGTTTTCTTTCTTTTCCAAATAAAATACTTAACAATAAATGAACAAGAGACCTAAATTCAAATGGCTGAAACTAATTTCACTATTTTCTTTTCAGAAGTCAACCATCCTATTCTTCACTCTACGTTTTGTTTCATATTCAGCGTTCCTTTATACTTAGTTTTTCATGATTTACCTATGTACAGAAATCTCAGGAATGGTATGTATAAGTAATGTTTCTTCTAGAAGAAAAAAATGTTTCTTCTTTTTTTTCCCGATTTAAAATTGCATTAACTGAGAAAATCAATTTTGATACTTTGTTTTTAACGTATTTTTAAGTTAAAAAAAACAAAACATTCATTTCGAGTATTTAATTGCATTAACAATTTTACTTCTGTACTAGTAGCGGTCTCTTTGTGTGTAAGTTAATTAAGTTAATGTATTTAAATTATTTCATTAAATTTATGCTTTTAAGTATTCCTTGCATTTTAAATAAGTAATTATCGTAATTACTTTTCATCTATTAGGGTTTTTTTTTTTTACGGAAATAATTTGTGTATGGCAAATGGTATTCTGTATCATGAGGTATGTTTTGGTTAGTAGTAACCATTTCAGAAAAAAAAAAAAAGAGATTCATGGTTGAGTAATATGTAAATTTGGGTTGAAATTTGAATGGGAAATTTTTGCGATCACAACACTTCTTTTACTTGATACTAGGAAGGAAAAGGCAAATTGCAGCCCAAATAATACTTTTGTTTTTCAATTACATATGTCACACTAGAAATTTTTCTTTTAATTTTCACACGAGAATGTAAACTGAGAGTAGATGAACCTTAACTTACTTCAAATGCATAAATACATTCATGAATAACTTCAAAAAAATGTAGTTTTAACGCTAAAGTAACAAAACTTGTTTACATTAAAAATATTTACATGAATGTTGCAGAATTTCATCATTCCTTAATATGCCACTTTAATGATTCATATTTTTATTTTTTTCCAACAGATTTTTGTGAATTCATCTTGTGTTTGTTGTGATTTAAGTAATTGTAGTCCGTCTCCAGTTGAGTATGTCTCCAATGTGTATGTCATTTCAATTTTGATCCTTTTCCAAGAGAGATTTCTTTAAGTACCTTATTTATATTTTGTTTGTACACACAATTTTGTATTGTCCTATCTAAAACATGGTTGCATATCATTTTCATCATAATAATTATTTATTTTCCATACTTTTACTCATATGTGTTGTACATATTTTAATTGGTACGCCTTATAATGAAAGCCTTGGATGAAATTTGCCTTGCTAAGTAAGAAACATATTAAATGTAAAAAATGTCTTGTACGAAATATTGCTTGTTATATTAAGTAATGTATTTCAAACTATTTCCTGTACTTTGATATTGATATAAAGGTACTTTTTTTGCTATTGGCTACTGGTAGTGAAATCTGACTACATTGTCTACATACAAAATAAGTTTTTATATTTTCTCGGACCCTGTGCTTATATTTAATACATTTTGTTAAAATTTTACGAAGCATTGCACAAAGCGTTGGCTAACTCCACCACAAAACCTAGCGATGTTTTTTAAAAATTAATTCCTTACTAACAGTGTACTGCTGCATTTTATCAAGGCGTGTACATTGTGTACATACCTAACAGGACAGCGTATATAACATATTTTATGGTGGACAATGAAGCAACAAAGTGGTGTTTTTATTTCGTGTCAGAAGTTGTCTCTATTATGCTCTACTATCCTGTTAGAATCTGAAAAGTATTCGACCTATCTGATAATGCGTTACAAAAAATCGTTATTTGTCAAAATTAAAATAAAGGACAATTTACAGTAGTAGAACTAAGATAGCTGTAACTGTACAATAATTATTTATAAAAGTTACACTTTGAAACCGTTCCTTTTATTTTTCAACTTTTTTTTTCTGAAATAATACTTTTGCAATTTATATTACTAATCATATTTGAAAATAAAAATTAAAAAAAAAACATTGTCATTAATCTGGAATGCCTCTTTAACAACTTCAAGTTTAAATGCATATCCTAAATCAATACGTTTTATCAGTTTAACTACATGCTTTAAAGACTGTAATTAGATAAAATTATAAATCAGTACTTATTTTAGTTGGTAATCTTAAAAAAAAGTATTTAAAAGCTGCTTAAGTATAATAGAGAACTAAATAAATACATTTTCAGAATGTTTTATTACTTTTGAAATTATTTTACAATTAAATATTTAGTTTGTTTTTAAACTAATTTTTAGTGGCATTTAATTTTAGCATGAAATAATTTAATCAAAATAATTATACTAAGCAAAACATTTTGACTGTACGAAAAATAAAATTTTCTTCCATATTTGTAAAATACATGTTCACTTTTACGTGTTACATGATTCATTTTCAAAGTTATTAGTACTAAGAGGGATATTTATGTTTCACGCATTTTTCCTCATTTTCAGAAGGCTTTACGAGGTTGTTTCTTAATTAAAGTTTTTATTCCTTAAATACAGTAATATTAAATCTGTACTTGAGATCCATAGTGTCTTAAGTCCATTTTAGAGTTTTTGTGAGTTTATACTTTATGGACATACAAAGTACAGACGACAAATCCACTAGCCACATGAGGGCTCCCAACTTTTAAAGCTCCGTCTTTATTCTAAGATTCGCACGGTAAAACGTGGTCTTATAGTACTAAAAATATTATTTTTAACTCCATCTTGGACTTACGATACTATTCCTCTCCGGAACAGAAATGTAATAAAATGTTTTTAAATAATACGGTAAAGCGAAAAATTGTGTCTTGAATAAATTAATCGGTACCTGTGCCTTACTTCATTAATCAGTTTTTATATATAAAAACTATAACTCCCGCTCCCTATTGTTTATATTTTCGTTCTCTTTATCTTAAGAAAATTCATACTGCATCAACATAAAAGTTTATTCTTTGATTCTACTTATCCTCAAATCACGCATTAAGAACTATAACTTTTATTTCGACAGTACCATGCGTAATATATAAGTTTTTCACATTTCAAGTGAAAGTATACGTGTTTTTACTATTTACAGCCCATAATTTTCATTATCTCAAGAAAATTGAAGTGTCTTTCTTTGTTATAATTTGATGCCATAAAACTTATTGTAATTAAACACTATTGTCTGCAGTGTAAATGCTTAAAAGTGCAATTTTATATGTAATAAAATATTTGTCTCTGATATTTATTTTTCTTTTTAAAACAAAACTGTACGCTTTTATTGGATAACTGCAGTGCAGAGTTGGAACAGAATTAGATAGCAAGATGGAGAGGAAAATATTAGGTTAACTGGTATAGCCATACGGCGTTGTTAATTTAATACATGAAGTTTTATTTTTGATTTTAGTAGGAAATCAACTAATTTAAAATAAACAAATTCATGATTAACACAATTGTTTGTCAATACCTTTGTTATTAACATAAAAATCATGTACGTCTATAACATATTGCACAGTACATCAGTATTGTGCAACTAGAAAACATAGCCACCCCCTTCCCCCTTCCCCCCAACAGGAAATCTCGAATATAATGTATCCAAAACTCATCAAACTCATAGGCCTATTTTTATCAGAAAATTCTAATTTAAGGGCATTATTTTACTAATGCAAGTTTTAAACTGTATAATTGGTTTACAAATTAAATAAATAAAAGTTAATCTACTACAATAGACCAGGTAAATTTTCTTCTGGAATAATTTTTCTAGAACGCTGATGAAATACCAAAGCCATTAGCAAATTAATCGTCATAAATAGAGCGCTGATATAATGCATTACATAGTTATTTTTAATAAAATGCAACTGGAAATTGGTAAATCCTCTTAAATTTGTAGTGTGTAGGCTAAATCTCTTAATGGTGATTACGCTCTAAATAGTGCTACATTCAATGTATTACTTACAACTTCTATCTTTAGTGGCTTTATGTTTTCCAGCACTGTTTCCCTCATATTTTCAGCATTATTGCATAAGAAGCTGACTTTTAAACTTTTTCTTCTCATTCAATTTTAGTTTCTAATTTCTATAAAAGTGTTCAGCCTTATTTTAATTGAAGCTTCATTTTTTAAATTAAAGGACCGTTTTTTTTATCAGAACACTAAAGTGTTGACAAAAATCTATTCTCTTTCTTTCTATTTATTTCAGCTCTAATTCTTTACCTCCCTACTATTCTCGTTTATTTTATTTATTTGTATTTTCTTCTTATTTTTTATCTCAAAAACAATAATCTGAAAGTTCAAAGCAACCTTTCAATGTCTGAACATGCCGTTTTAAAAATATTTTGTTTATTTTTTCTACCTTTGTGAATATTTTCAGAAAGCATTTTCCTTTCATCAATACATGTAAAGGAATTCTAAATCTAATGGAAATCTTTAAATATTTAGCTGAAAGTGATGTTACTAATTATTAGCTTACTAAATAAAACATGCTTACTATAACTTAAATACACGTAAAAGCCACTTGGTAATGTTAAGTAATCATGAACAAGACAGGTAAAAAAACTGTCAGGTACTTCTAATGTAGCATTACAGTTAATTCTTCATGATTTAACTCTAGTGTAATATGTGATAATCTATTAAGTACTCTAAATAATAATTCTATTTTCGTAATTGCTTTCTTCTAATCGAAAAATGTAAAAATGTGCTTTGGGAACTGCGACACGTATATGACGATTAACAATGCATGCAAAATAATTAAAAAATAAAACAAATGAAAACGAAAATTACAAATTTTTTTAGTGACAATTAGCTATAATAAATTGACAATTAAGTTGAAAATATACCATATTTAACGCAAGAACATTTTCAGAAAACTTTGAAGCATTTTTCAGAAAACTTATTAACTACGCTTTAACTTGAAAGGGCAAAAAATATAATGAACCTTTATACGTACTACGGCTTACGTAAAATTTCAGGATTAATAATGATGATATAAGTAAAATAAATATTTTTTCAAATGCTTTACTTGTTAATTTATTGCATTTTTTTACTTTATGTGCATGTGTACTATTAGCATTAGTTTATAACGAAAAGTGCAATTAAGTATTACAAACTTATTCCTAACGAAAGTTGATAGTCAGAATTTACGGAAGTGCACTGTTAAAATTTTCCGTAAGAAAATAGTAAAATAACCATTTATTTGATTGTTATTTTACCATATTTAATTACAACAGTTGAATAACCATTAAAAAGATGGTACTCAAACCGCTGATTGTAAAAAAAAAAAATCGTTTATTCTCTGTTCATCCTAAAGAACGTTTAACTAACCGTAATTTTCAAGCTCTCAATAAGAATCGGGCGTCCATCTTGGTTGCGAAACCTTACCAGTCGTAAGTTGTTGTTAAAACATGAATAAAGATTTATTAGTTCAAATATGCATGTGTATATAAAAACAGAAGAAAAAAAATGGCTTAAGCAGTGGTTACTAAATAGAAGCACATACACACGTTTACGTGTGTATGTGCTTCTATTTGTGCTTCTATTTTTATTGATTTATCAAAAATTGGAGACATCGGATTCCCGAACTATTTGCGAATGAGCGAACCCATAATTTGAACTGCTGAAGCTTGTTTGTATTTTAATTTTTGCAGCAAATAAAATGATTTTCGTCAATAAGCAGTAAATTTAGACCAAAAATAAATTTGGATCCAATCCAAAAACTGAAATCTCTATTTTAAGGCAGTTCGCCTGTCGGAAAAGAAGATTTATTGACAAATAAACTGCCGCTTTACGTGGTGTAGATGGCTGAATGACTAGAGCGCAAGGTTGGTGTACCATACACCCCGGTTTGATTCCCGCACGCTTCGTTTACGGTTTCTACGCCTCTAAGATTCTACGCTTCGAAATGGTTCAAAAACGGCCAGGATTTTGTTTTGAAACCCTTTTTAAATTGTTATAAAACCGTAAACTTTTGTATTTACGGCTTTTTAACCAAACTGACTGGAAATGGTTTAGGTCTTTTAAAGATAGAAAAATGTTTCAAACCGTAAATTTAACGGTGAATTAGATGGACAGACTGCTTCCGGTTATTTTACCGTAATTTCATAATGGAATATCTAACAGTGTGTTATACTTAGCTAATTGAGAGAATGAAAGTAATCCCGCTTTTTAATCCAATACATAATGGTTTTATTTTTGTAACTCCGTCACATAAAACTTGGCTTAGAAAGAAATAGGTTTGTCAACTGATGTGAAAAAAAATCATTCTGATTATTTATCTATAAAAACTAAGAAAGTATGTGCAATAGGTTTTGTAGTTTTCTATCCTTCGTTAAAAATATGTACACATTCACAAATGATCATTCAAGAAAAAATATTGCATTTGAAATTTTTGCACTACTATATTGCCATTTACCTAATTAGAGAAAATTAATGTAAAACATAATTTTTATGATAAATTATATAACTGACAAGAAATAAACTTTAAATGTTCTTTTAAGCTTAAAAAGATGTAAAGTAGTTGTACATAAATAAAGTTTTTTTTTAAAAAAATAACAATGTAAGTTGAATTCACAGATTTATCTAGAACATTATAAATGTAATACACGAGGCCTTTCAGTTACACAAAAAAAAGTATTACTGTAAACAACTATACAATACGTGGCTTTTTTTTATTTTCAAACGAATCTTCACCGACCATCACTGATTTTCTGAAGCAGTTAAAAATAATGCACCTTTGAAGTTCGTAGCAATAAACGTGTTGAATAAAAAACAGGTGCGGAGAGTTCAGTACTTATTAATTAAAAGCAGAAGTTATGAAGTGAAGTAAAGATACTGTTTGCTTGATAATTTAAGAGACTTAGCATAGAAATAATTTTTCTTGCACAAATATTTTTAATTTTTAATTAATTATTCAAGTAACCATACCCATATTCCCCTAATAATTAATATTTGGTGCCTTTGTAGAACAAACAAAATTTTATTTCATGGTTTTATCTTCTGTTGCAATTACATTTAATAATCGGTAGGATCAAACTTCTTGAAAATTAATTATGTATTTTTGTTTTGTGTACATTTATTAAAAAATTTTAAATGATATTTTTCATAAGTTTTAATGATGCAAAAGAAACATTAATTCGAAAATAAACAAAATATGGATATTCATGAAGTGTATTCCCACAAAACCGTCTATGCCGGTAGAAGTTATAATTAAAAATATGCTGCCTAGTTAGCAAACTGATATGAGCTTGCAAGCCAATTTACTTATTGTTGTCAAATGAACTAATCATAAAAAGAGTTAAAAAATAATGGAAGTGTAATCAAGCAAACATAACTCCATTATATTACGCAAGTAATAAAGTTTTACTAAAAACTTGAAAAATTATGAATTAATTACACTTAAACTATGAAGTAAGAAAAAAATAAATAATAGTTATTAATAGGCTTTCACATTTTTTTTTCTTTTTTTCTTTGGACAAGGGGAGAGGGTGGGTAGTTCTTGTTTAATATAAGGAGGAAAAAATTTATAAATTAATTTTCATATTGTTAGTATATCTAATACTTGTATGTACCTGGAAAAAAGTCATTTGTTTATTTAACGTTAAAAAAAAGAAAGAAAAAGAGAAATGAGCATTAAAACGATTTTTTCTATACGTTTTTCAATAAAGTACATAACAATTTTCTACTCCAATGCTTCATATCTCTTCAAAACCATTCTCAAAATTTTCAAGATTATTTTCTGTTGTGTGAAGAAAACCTATCGAAGTCCCCCATTTCTTATCTAATACTGTATTTTCCAAAGAACTTATCTCACTTCAATTTCCTTTTTGTCTCAAGTTTTCACAACACATACAAAAGAATAATTTATTGGCAGCATTCTCGCAGTGGCAATGGAAGATTACATAGGAAGCAGAGCAAAAGAGCAATCTTATTTTTCTGTTCGACCACGCGAAAAAGTATTCCGTTGTCCGCCAATGAAGGTCGTTCACATTCCTATTTTGAAGAAAAGAATTCCCAATAAAAGGGCCCTATCACTAGGTCTTAGGGTTACCGGAGAAAGAAGAAAAGACCGATTTCCATTTGTTTGACACAAATTGTGGATTTCGGCATTCTTTTGTTTGTCCAAATGCCTTTTCTTTTCTTGTGTACTTAGATTTTCCTATGTGGGGCTTAAATATTACTGAGTAAGCACACTTAAGTTCAAAAAACTTTTTTTTTCAATGGAAAGTCATTCTTTAATGAGCATAAGGGTATTTTTCAGCTGTCTATTTTGCAAAAGTATGAAACAGAAGGACTAAAACGAATAAATAACTGAAGCAGCTTTTGAACTGTTATGATTATTCTCTTTGATTAATGAAGTAACTGAATATGTTTTCAACTATCTACTTGGATTGGTAGTCTTTTAATCAGTTACATTAACTTATCGTTTGTTTGATTTATTATTTTTTTGTTTTGTTTTGGTTTGTAACTGAGCAATTTTTCAATGTGTTTATTGAAGATTTTTTTTACTATGTCTCCCTTCTTGAAACTTTTTTCGGAATAAAACATATTTTATTATGGTAAAATTCCCCATTGATATTATTATTTTAATACCTTTTACGACTGTTGACATTAATTTAGTGTAATTCTGGAGAGCCACTAAATTAATGTCAAGAATGTTAGAAAGATATTTTAAAGAGTCAAACTATTTTTATTTCTGTGACAAAAATTGACTTCGCCCATGCCTCCACAAACTAAATGAAACAATTTTAGTTAAAGTGGGCTTTAAAATGGTTTTAAAATCAAAGTAGCATTTCAAAATTCATCTTTACAATTTCAATTTGATGTATATACGTACTTACTGAGTGCTGAAACATTATATTTCTAAAAAAATTTAATCGCTAGTAAATTCTTTAAAAATTGTTCTATTTTTCGTTGCGGAATGATTTTCACAGTAAATTGCACATTATTTTAATAGCAACAACCATGTTTCTTATGCATAATAATCTTTATAAGAAAGAAATCCTGATGCATGGTAGAAAGAAAAATAAAATAGATTCTAGAATCTGTAACGAAAGCATCAAGGCTTATTAACATATGTTTTCTCTAATTTAGAACTTCATAACATATGCTGCTGCGTAAGTAAACAAGCGGAAGCATTTATTTTGTTATCAGATACTATTGCTTTCGTTTGAGTCATTGCATATACTTAACGAATACTGAATTGTGTTAAAGATAAACCATCGAGCAAAGACATGTTTATGTATAAGCCAGTGTACTGAGAATTAAATTAATTTACTTTTCTCTTGAAATTAATCCATACGATTCAAGCAACTTTTTTCCATTTATATCTCAAGGTGCCTACTTTATTTCGCAAAAGAATTAAATATTTTTAGTCTTGTATACATAACTTTAAGGTCAATTTGTAAAATAAACATGACAATTCTTGGTTTTTGTAAGGAGCTCAGATAACTCTAACGGAATAAAATACTCCCTGAATACGTCAAAAATTTCACAAAGTTTTCTAGAAACTAGCCAGACAGAACAAAAAGATATGCAAAACTAGCAAATATTGCGCGAGGAAGTCAGCCATCAAAGCCAGATGGGCAAAGAACTCATTCTTTTATCACTTCATTTTGATACGTTCCGACTTGCATTTTAACAGAGTTACCCCAAGGCGCTTTTTGTTCAGAATTTTCTGCTTTATTTTCTCAGTTCATCGTATTCTGCAACGTATGTTTCTATCAGCTAAGGGAAAATTTTTCTTATAAAGGTGATAAAGTTAAAATCTTTATCTTTCATATTTTACGATTTTTTTTCCAAAAATGATGGAGTTTTTGTTCCGCATCAAATATGGTTTTCATCTCTCACCTCAGAGTTCTTTTATACAATTTTTCATTCAAAATTTGCAATTTCCCTCGTCTAAATAAACTTAATAAAGATGTATTTGTTATGAGCTGGTCTAGACAGAGAAATGCATAGGAAATTTCTTTCCGAAATACCAATTTTCCCCGCATTTTTTTGGCCTATAACATGTTGAAATTTGGTCGAAATTTCACCAAACTTGCAGAAAAGTTGTCAACATAGAAGGGAGCCTAAATTGAAATGAGTGAAGCCAACAATTGAAAAACTATAAGCATTAAAATGAGTTATTTTTTAGTGCGCTTGCACTGTGTAAAAAAAAAAAAAAGAAAAAAAAAACAGAAGGAAAACTGAATGTTTCTTTAAATTTACGTGGAACTTGTAACTAAAGAAGGAACTAAATCAAATAATAAAGTTTCTTATTAACAGTTTCTCAACAAAATTCTTGTTTTCCCGCATTCTGTACAACTACAGAGAAAGATTTATTAAGTTACGCAACACAGAACACTTGAGATCTGTGACTACCAGTTTTAAAGTTGTGAACTAATGCATAAATAAACGCTTGAGATTTGTGACTACTAGTTTAAACATTGTGAAAAATGCATTATATATTATTGGCGAAAAGTTTAACTTCAGCTCGAGGGAGCAGACTTTGGGGGCCAGCCTTCCCGACTCCGGAAGCATCATTGGCCCAGCCGTCTAAGGCACAGGAACCAGAACAGCTTGGGCACAGCTGAGCTTACATTCGACTTTGTGTACTCACAGATGGCGCCACTAGTACAGCATAGTAGCTGTTGCAAACAATTAACAAAATGTTCTGCTTTTTATTCTGGGAAATTTCCTCTTGCATTCTTTGTTAGACTTTGTAGTTTCTTGTTTTTACGTATGTGTAATTTTAGGTCACACTCCGGACAAATGATTTCCAGGAGATTGACATGTATTATCGGGCAAATTTTTTTTACAATGTACGCGAAAGGTATAAAAATTTAACTTTCGTACTCCAGAGCCTAGAAAAAAGCAGGAAATCAGAAAACATTGCAGCTGAATATTGTGAAAATTCAGGAACGTGTTGACAATTTAGTGAATTGTATTTCAATGACTACGGGAATGGTAAGGGATCATAAGGGGTTATTTACAAATTAATTTCACGTGTTCGTAATTATTCAGTGTATCTATAATGTGATGTGTGACAAAAAACAAGAATTTGCAAGGAATCCCTAACCATAATCCCTAACCATCCCTACCAAGAACATAGATTGTTAGGAGAAAAAAAAAATGAGAAATCCTGTTCTAAAAAAAATGCGTCAAAACGCGGGAAAAGACAACACTAAAACTTCATTATAGTTAAAAAAGTTACAAGCTACTTCTTGGCTTAAGAATAAAAAACAAGGTTACTAGATTTAATAAATTCAAATTTTTACTTCAGAGACAAGCAATGGAATAAATACTGTTTTCCAGAAGGATAGATAGTTTTTCTTTAAAAGAATCTCATCATAATGAAGGATATAATTTCGCGAAATCAAATGTGAGGTGTTCAGCTGCAAAAGTATGTGCCTACGAATTCCAAGAACTATAATTAGTGATTCTACAAATAACTTATAGATGTTTTTAGCTTGATATAAAATTTGATTGTTGAAGAAGAATTATTACATTAAAAACATTTTTAAACATACAGCAAAAGGAAGAAATTCATCTGTATAAACATTGCATATAATGAACTTCCTTTCCATGTGCTATGCCATGTGCTGCAGAACATATTCGTGAGATAACATAAATCAAGTTAAATCTAACAAGTATAAAATAGTTATGTTGCTGCAAAAGTGAAAAATAAAAGCAATAAATTGAATATTTATGCCTAATGGGTCCTTTTGACCCCAAGCGTTCCTTCCCTAAAGAGTTCCCTCCCCAAAGGCACTTTTCTTTTGATATTGCATGTTACATGCATTTTTTGAAATGTACACACTATTTAATTATAAAAAGGAAGAAAACAAATAGACAAAATCATAGTGAAATTTAGTTTATCCATTAAAAATATATTAATTTATAGAAAAACTCAAAATAACTTGACATTTATTTGCCATTGTTATAGACCTGATACGAATGATTTTTTTTCTATTGTATTTGAAACACTTATAACTTTTTTTAACATATTCTATCTCTAGGAGTATTTATACATATTTGATTATTGAATGAGTATATATATATTTCATTACTTGCAAGATAAGATATTCGCTCTCTTTCTCTCAAAAAATAAAAATAAAAACAGAAATAACCAGTGATACAAGCAAAAATATAAGATATTATTTACAGTAGAAGAACGGCCTTTTACAGGTACTAATCTTAACCAACAAGATTTTTGTGTAGACTACATGAGGAGTACATTTATAATTTAAACTTATTTTCAACTTCAAAAATTATTCACTATTCAAATTCGTAAATTTTCTCCTCAAGGTACGGAGCGAAATTGCATCTTTTAATTTTTATGAGCTGCAGAAGATTTTCTGGAGAATTGTTCCCTGCAGTTGAATATAAATCAGGTAGAATAGAAACTGGAATGAATTATGAAAGCTAGGCAAAAATTCAGTTTCAATTAATTATATATTTTTCTTTTTTTATATATTTTTCTATTTTTTCGTATTTTGTAAATAATTAATTTTATTTCCTGTTTTTCGTTAAATTCAGTTTATTTAAACGTATTTAAAGTGGAAAAACACATGAAAAGAGTTTGATTTTTGGTGGCTCTAATGAGTCAATTAATTCTCTTGGTTTGAAAATATTTTAATTGAAAACAAATGGACATATTTTTTAAATAAAACCATGCCATAATTCAATCGTAATAGTTGACAAATCATACGAAGGGCCGCAGCGAAAAACAATCATATTCCCAATTCTCTAAATTCTCATTTTTAAAGTTTCCACTTCTGGACTTGAACCATTTTTTGTTTTTGCTCGTCAGAAGCTCATCAATGGGAAACTCATTTGCATATTTCTTGCCCAATTGATATAACATATGCACTCTGCTTATAAAAGGCTACCCGTATGCACTGAAAACAAAATGTAAAAAATCTCTAATTTCTCAGGATCACCTTTTTTAAGTTTCAACTTCTAGACTTAATCATTTTACCTCGTCAGAAACGTTGTCAATGGTTGAGTCGTCTGCATATTTTTTGCCTAAATGATTACGGATGTGAGTTATGTATATAATAAGCTACCTGTATGCACTGGACTCAATTTGGCAAAAAATGGATTTTGGTGGTTTCCCTCCACGTTCATGTATTAGCAAAATTATATATGCCCCGCAGTGGACCAGTCGGTAGAAGCATGGTTCCCGCAAAACACCGAAAGGGAAGCAACAGTGACTGAGGTTATTGTTCGGGAGGGTGACAACCACTCGCGGCTGGTTGCTGTGGGCCGTGTACGCTAAAGTGGGCTGGTGCACGTTAACTAGGTCGTGGCTCCAATGTCCTCCAAGTGAAACGATACCTCTGGGGGTGCCAATCCCAGGTGACGGTCTCTCATCTGGGAGCTAGTTCAAAAAACTGAGAGGCCTTTCAAAAGGGGCGAAAATCAGACTCCTACCTACAAGGGCTCCGTTAGAGTCAGGAGCAGCGTACCCATTCTTCCTGCCACGCGTGAGGACACAGCAACAACAATATTATATATGATTTAAATGATAGCTGACTTAAAATAAAATATTTTGTTACTAGAAATAATAGTCTTAAATGCTCCAATAATAATAATAAAATACAACGCAATTTTACAGAGAAAATAATATTTTATGCGCATGAAAGTATTGCACTGATAATATCCGAAGTTATGTTATATATTTCCGTGTATAATAACACAATGTGTCGTCACTGTAAATTGTAATGGTGCAGGATATATATTTTTAAATTTACTTTTTATGTTTTATCGTTGTTCCTGAGCTTACAAATACACATTCAAGTAGACCTAAACGTAATCAATAATAAGAGCTTTTAATATTAACGTGTTCCTGATAGTAAAGATATTTTTAAATTGAACTTTTCATTATTTAACTCGCAAATCAGTTAGGTGCACCAAAAAAACCACAATAATGCTAAAACATTTTAGATGAAAATCAAATTTCACTTCGCTTTATTTTGTAGAGCATAATCCAAAAATTTGCGATATGACTCATGCATCGTTCATGGAGAGAATAAAGTTGCCGTGAAGAGCACTGTAATTATGTAAAAGCCCTTTTTAGAGTCTAATTAGTTCAGTTTATCATTTGTCCCTTTTCTTCAATTCTTCTTTTAAAAAATAATTTAAAAAAAAAAAAAAATAAAATAAATATGATACGCTAGAATACATTTTCCTTTAATATTTGAAACTTAAGTTTATAATATTTTATGAACTATCATATCTGGATTAAGAACACAAATGAAGTAATAAATGCATTTGAAAGAAAAAAGTACTTTCAGGATTGTTTCATAATAACATTCAAAGTCATGCTTTATTTATTTCATCATATGAAGAACGAACTATCTAGTGAAAATAATAAACTAAATGCACAGTTTCCTCAGTATGACTAATGAACAAGTTTAGAAAGTGTGGAATATTTTTCTTTGTTAGAAACAACTGAAAAGAAAAGGAGCGTAAATAAATTTCGCCTCTTGTAATGTCGTATAAAATAGATTAATTTGCTCCTCAAAGTTAGAACGCGATGAAAATTTATTATTCGACGAACTTTTCTCTTCGATAACATACCTCAGATATACACCTGCAAATGCATCCATACATATCATTAGAAAATCGACAACTTATGTAAATACAAAATATTTATCAATTCAGTTTACTTAATGTGTGTTTACTTAAATTCGTTCAAACATTTCTGAGTTTACTTAATTATAAATTAATATTAGGAAGATTCAAAAGGAAAAATATCCGGAATTGTTTTGGAAAACATTAGTAGTGGTAAATTTGATGCGAGCACTGTTGGTTTGTTATTAGTTATGACAAAATATAGCTATTCAATTTTAAATAAATTTACATGTTTCATTTAATTCATGAAACGCGTATCCTATCTTAAACCATTTTATTAGCCCTAATGCATGTGCACAATGTGCATGTGCACGTTCATTAAATCAATATTTCTGCCACACGTGACTGAACACGGGTGTGTGCGATCTCCAATCCGTGGGGTTAAAGCTTGAGCCCACTGCATTGTGATTTTAGTGCTTTAGACAGCTGGATTAAAGACCCCTTTGGGGCTGGGAGCCGTATGCAGGATTTATAAACGTTGGAAACGTTCAAGAAAATCATTTAACTCCCCCCGCATGTGATATTACAAATGATCAACAAACTTACGCAGTATTACAAATGCTAAAATAAAGCACGTGGTTCAAACGATTTTCAAATAAATTAAAAAGCAAGAAAAATGCTTTCTGATAGTTTTGAGAAATAACTTTTTTTTTGCTTAATCAGTGACTCTATAATACACGACAATTTAGAATAAACAAAAACGATGTAAACCGACGTGTATATTGTACTAATTTTAGTATAGAACATAACTACACAATAAATAAACATATACCAAAGGTTGAAAATCACGCAAAATTCCACAGAACGACTACAAAAGAACCAAACTTATTCGGAAAAATGCAGCAACCATTGTGCGAATAAGTCAACCTTCAAAACCAGATGGTGGAAAGACGTTTTTCTTTCTTCACATCGTTCAAATACGTTCTGAATTCTTTTGCAACACAATTTTGTTTATTATTGTCATTTTTATTGTATATTTTCTTATCCTTTTTTTAGATATTCGCCATTCTGCATAATGTACTTCTTTTAAGTGGTGAAATTTACGCAAGCATTAACTTTAAAGAATGCATTGTTGCCGATTTCAATTTTTTACACTTAAAGATTTTTGACATATGTTATTTCGATTTACTTTTTAGCAAAGGTGCTTTCTACTTGAATATTTTTCAGAATACATTATATATCTTTTTTAAGTAAAAGTTTTGGTGAAAAGTTTGTGTTTACCATAAATATGTATCAGCATTTACTGCGTTAGAATTTTTATTGACTGCTGTTCCTCAGAGATTCTGTTGCTTGTGTTTGTTTAGCTAATACTTAAGAACCCTTTTAAACATAAATTTTAAGCACAAATGGAAATCTTAGTTCCCTGGTAAAATTTAAACGTTGAGCATAAAACGAAAACATTAGGCTGCTAAAGAAAATTATTTTTATAACAAACTTCTTTATCAAGATCTTAAAGTTGCCTAGCTTGAATAAGTTTCTAAAATTAGTATCCAAATGCCCACTTTAACTGCCAACAATTTATTTATATTATTTTATTTTTTGGAAGGGAAAAAAAGAAAGTAAAAAAAGAAAATGTCGAGCTAGATATTTCTTTCAAATGATGTGAGGAGAAGCAAGCAGACTGGCATACTAACACATACGAGGGTAACAGGGTAGCACGCATCTACTTTTCTCCACCAGATCCCTACCTTTTAGCCGAGGCCTTAGATTTGCTTTCGCGGCGCCCAACTGCATTATACTTAGCATATAGCATTGTTTGTAATTTTTTACTCTTAAAACCAATTTTGTACTTATAGTGAAACTTTGAACTAATGACACCCGATTTAACTATTTCCTGAGTTTAAGATATATTTAGCTGATTTAGATTTAACTGCATTGATTTTAGTGTTCAAGCTTTCTCAATTTAAGGTATGGTGATTCTAATCCGAAATCTGAAATGCCTAAACGCGGAAATGCTCATCAGTTGAGCAAGAAAAAAAAAAAAAAAACAATGTCACGAACAGTTTAAGAGTCAATGCTCTGTATTCTATTTGCCAATATAAATGCTGAAAAGCTACTGCAAATATTACGTTATATATGCAAATATTTAATAATGACGCTGCTGTGTACAATAACAACAATCATTGAAGTCGTTTACGTGATCAAACATATTCAAACAAATTTTATAAATTAAAAAAAAAAAAAATTAAAAAGCCACATACAAAGCTCAAAATGGCTGCTTACGAGGGTTTCTGGTGCCTTGACTACCCGAAAGATGGTGGCATCACCATTTCTCTTATCTCAAAAAATTTTCATTTTTTTCCCATTCTTACCCTTAATGATTTAAGCACGTAACCACTTTGTACTTTTTTTTATTACTGGAAAGTAGGTTTAAAACATCCGTATCTTTGCAAACACTTGCGTTTTTTCTTTTCCTTTTTTGGAGGAAATCATGTACTTAGGCCTTATAATAACACGATGTTTCCACAATTAAGAACTGCAGAGTCATCGGTATAACAACATTCGAAGAAATTTCAAGACTTTTTTTGAAACAAATTTTTGCATTTGACCTTCTATCATACTCATAAGTCGTCATCAACACATTATAGCTAATTCTTTTAAAAAAATAAATAAAAACTTTTTTTTTAACCTTCAGCTAATTGAGATTTTTTTTAAATCTAAACTTCACTGAAAATTGATCGTATATAAATCCCTTTTTCGTGATTAAACTGCACGTGCTATTTGTTATTATTATTAAAAACGATAATGCAATACACAAAGAAGTATAAAATCCCGCAGAAACACAGACGAGAACATGATTATCTAAAGTTCCACGAAAATGGTAAATACATGTACCGAAGCTTCTTATGAACAAAGGAAAAACTTTTTCAAGCAATACAGGAGAAGCGAAAAGAAAATATGATAAAAAGATAAGAAAAACATTATGCAAGCAATCCAGCCATCAAACGCAGATGGTGCAAAGAACATATTTCTTTCATCACATCATTTAGATAGACTTTCACTTGTTTCAAAGCAGGGATAGTTATTCTAACGTGCGAATACTTATGTGTTCGGTAATATTCTAAGAAAACGAAGTTAGAACTAGAACTTTTTCCCCAAACGAGAAATATATTCAAATGCTTTAAAATATTGTGAAAACTATTTGTGTTTAAATCTAATGGATCTTTAATCTTTTTGGAGCTTTTCCTGTTTGGATATAATAACGCAGAAACAAGTAGTTGGTGTATTATTCATAATGGAAAGTAAAGTTCAAAATGCAATACTTATTACACTCTATTATAGAGTTTCTCAACCTTTCAGTATTCGCGGCCCTGTTTACAATCATAATTTTCATCGCGCCACCCCCTTGCAAACAAATTTATACAACAGTAATTTATATTGAGTATTTTAGATCTGATTTTAAATTATTAGCTTACTTTCCCGTAAAAGTAAAAAAATAATAATAATAAAGCATATAAGAAGGCTTAATGTATCGTAAAAATATCGTTAAAGATAAAGAAAAGTAAAAGAAAAAAGTGAAGTCATTAAATAAAGATTGAAAAATAAAATATTTGAAAGTAGGGTTTTGAGATGGGGAAAATGTGTGTCGGTCGGTCTGTCTGTCTGTCGGTCTGTCCCCCCCTAATAACTTTTGGACGAATTGTCCGATTCGAAAAATTCTTTCTGCATTCGAAAGATCTCGACGAGGACATCTCATTTTCATATTTTACTTTTTGATTTGAACAGTTTTTCGTTAAATTTTGAACAGTTCAAAAAAATTTAACATTAGCGCCTATGGGCGAAAATGAAGCAAATGATGTAAACTCTGGGTACAAGATCCAAGTTCCACTGAACAAGCTTATTGGAAGAAGCTCTCGGTGTGAAATATTTATTTGAACAATTTTTGTTCATTTTTGAACAGTTCAAAAAATTAACATAACGCTTACGGGGAAATTGCAATCCTATATAAATCCTGACCTAACGGACCGATTTGCTGGAAACAAACTTTATCGGAAAGCTCTTATAACGTAGAACATGAACAAATAGAAAGTTTCTCCAGAACTAACGAGCCTATTTTCCTATGAAATTTTTTATCGGGATTTTAAGGAGATATATAAATGAATGAGGAAAAGAATGAATGAATGAATAAACACATGAATGAGTAAACGAATGAATGAATAAATGAATGAATGAGTGAATGAATATATATTATCCGTTGAAAAAGGTATATTTGAAAAAATTAAGAACTAAAGCTAAATGAGAAAGAGATAGCTAGATTATAAATTTGAATTTGGTGTATACGGGAAAGTAGGCTCGTATAGTTCTAGACGGAACTTCTTGTTAACTAACTGCTTTAACAAAAGTAAAATCAATGTGCTTATGAATTAATAGAAGCAATCGTCATTTTCCTAGAAGGAGAAAACAGACCGAAAGTCGAGAATTCTAGCGATGGATTTTTTGTGATGAAATTGAGCTACTTAGTCCACATATTCAAGAAATAAAATAAATTGAATTTTCCACTCCAAGGAGCAAATACACATATGTTACTAGATACTAGTGATAAAGTTACTGCTTTTTGTAGAAAATTGGAATTGTGGAGCAGAAATTTAAAGCTGAAAAACCTAACAAGGTTTGCAAATGTGGATGACTGTACTAAAACTTACAAGGCTGGAGAAGAGCATGTAAAAGTTGTTTTCGTAGCTATTGAAAATCATTTAGCGATACTGGCAAAAAATTTTAAAACGTATTTTCTTGCTGACGACAAACTGATAGCATAAAACTCTCGAAGGACTCTCAATTGATGAGGAAGAAAAATTCATAGACTTAACGACAAGTGGCGAAATTAAAAGACAATTTAGTAATAAATCACTATTTGAATTTTGGGCAGGAGCCGAGGATGATTTTTATTCACTAAAAACAATTGCAATTCGCATTCTATTACCATTTTCAACATCCTACCTTTGTGAAGCTGGACTTTCTGCTGTGGCTTCTTTGAAGACAAAACATAGATCTCGGCTAAATATAGAAACAGAACTGGCAGTAGCTATTTCTAATATTAAGTCTGCCTTCGAAAAACTTTGCTCTGCAAGACAGGCCCAACGAAGTCACTAATAACTATTAGATTTGTTTTTAATTTTGCATGTTTTGAATTAGTAAGTTTTTTCACTTTTATAAATTATTAAATATGTCGAAATGTATTTTGTTTTCTATGCGTACGTGTGCTTTCGTTTCAGTTAATCAATTTGTTTCAAATAATATTTTCTCTTGGATATTATCGCCCCCCCCCTCAAATATGCTCGCGCCACCAGGGGGGCGCGCCCCACAGGTTGAGAATCGCTGCTCTACTAGCTTTAAAATGATGAGCTGTATTAAATATTTTCGAGAATATTCTAGCAATTTTTACCACTATTTGTGCTTTTTGGCACTGAACCTCCTGATTACCTCTACTATTTGACGCTACTAGCTTTAAAAGATGAGCTGTATTAAATATTTTCGAGAATGTAGCAATTTTTATCACCATTTGGGCTTTTTGGTACGGACCCTTCTGATTACCTGTTCTAGAGAATGTACCAAGTGTCCTAAAATTATATTTCAAAAACGTTTAGAGGTGATATTCCATAAATCCGGTTCAGCAGCTTCAAATGATTTAGAAAAACTAAGAGCAAAAATGTGTTTCACCTTTAAAATGATAATTATAATAATCTATATAAATAAAACCAAAAGTTTGTGTGTGTGTGTGTGTGTCTGTCTGTCTGTCTGTCGATCGCCTCCTGGCGAGATGGAACGGGCCAGAAGAACGAAATTTTGGTTACGGGTACCTTGGGTCAGGTCCTCGTGCACCTCGAAGCGTTTTTCCTAAAATTCGAATTTGTTCTTTTTTTTATTCCTATTTTAAGCAAAACTGTTGATTTTGGGTTTATCTCATCGAAGAAACGTCCCACGTTTTAGATTTTTGCAGCATATTGATGCCCGTAAAAAACTGCACAAGATGATCTCCTTCTGAAGTTCGTAGAACAAATAGAACACGCGCAATATTCATTTAAAGTAGTTTTCGAACTTTAAAGCAAGGCTTACCTCTGAATTTATCTGCTCAATTTGTGTGTTTTCGCCAAAATAAATAGTACTTTTGTCGCCAAAAGGAAAATTTCTGCTGAAGCAAAACTAATGAAAATTCCTTTCGGATTAAATTGCAAACATATACTTTTCTCGCCAAGAAGATATAACTTTTTTTTTTCCGCGTAGTCAATTGTTTTTAATTCATTATTTCATGTTTCAAATTTCTCTGCATAAGATGCATAACTAATTTTTCTGCATAACTTCATAAGATGATGTCTTTTTGAAATTCGTAGAACAAGTAGGACACACATCAATGTTCATTTTAAGTAGTTTTCGAATTTTAAAACGATTCTTAAATTACCTCTGAATTTATTCGCTCAAGTTGAGTATTTTCGACGAAATAAAAAGTACTTTTGTTGCCAAATAGATTATTCCTGTTACAGTAAAGCTAATAAAAATTGATGTTTGGGTAAAGTTGCATACATTTACTAGGATGGAAGGCTTTCCGATATCGCTGATTTTTGATGAAATTTAAAATTTCGCCAAGAGGTGATAATTTATTTTCCCCCGTGCAGTATTTGTTCTCATTATGCTATGATATTTTACGCTTCGTAACTTTTCCAAACGGGGCCAAAATTCCTTATTAGTAATATTGTTCTCATTCAATTCAATACGTGATTTACATTGTAGGATCTTGGAGCATTTGCGTTACACTTCTATTACAATAGTGCAATTTGGCGAACTTCTACTTTATTTTAACTTTTTTACGCAGCGGTTTTAATTGATTCCATGTTTTACTCAAGTGATTTATTTTATAGCATTTATTTATTTTTTGCACTGCATATTCGCAAACCGTTTGGACAGAATTTAGTTATCAACTTTCTGTCAACTTATATTTCAAACAGTATTGGCGCAGTACTAAACATTTTCCAACTGAAATGTGCATGTTTCTTTGCCTTTGGAAATAATGCTTTTCTTTCTTCCGTTTTTAGCCGAATTTTATAAAAGTGCTATTTTATTGAATTTTAGTAAATGTTTTGACGATTTTGCAAGCGTTATTTTTAGGAACTGGTGTAATTATTCTGATGGGTATTTTCAAATAGACTGTTGGAAATTTTAGGAACAGCAGGTCTTAAAGTTCTGTAGTCTAATGGGCATTTTTAGTCACTGACATCTTTATTCGAATGGAGATTTTTTGGGACTCATGTCCTTATTATATTAGGGATGCTTAGGAATAGTTGTCTTTACGCAAATGGAGGGCTTTAGGGAATGTTTTCTTTATTGTAGCAGAAAGATTCATGGGCCATTGTTTTTCATCTGATGGGCATTTTAAAAGAGGATACTGCTCTAATTCTGATGGAAGTTTTTAGATGTGGCGTTGTCTTTTTTGTAATTGGGATTTTTACGGATTCTTGATATCATTTTGGAACGATTATCCTGATGCATATGAGCATTTTAGTTACTGTTGCCCTTATTCAAATGGAAATTTTTATGAACTGCTGTTGGCATTTTAATGTTGATTTTTACGGACTGTTACTTTTAGTTCAATAAAAGAAATTTTTAGAGACTGCGCTTTTCATGTTATCGTGATTTTTAAGGATTTTTACTGTTTAAATGGAATTTTTAAGGGCTGTTGCCCATCTTCTGCTGGAATTTTTAAACTATATTTCTCCTTATATAATTACAACAGAATTTTGGACATGTGTCACTTGGAGTTGGAATGATGCAATGTTATCCCGCGCAACGCCGGGCATGTCAGCTAGTATTAAATACATAAATGAGGGAACTATAACCCAATAATTAAAGCAAATATAAAATGTTTAAGAAGGTGTGAACATAGTTCGATTCATTGGAAATGTAAACAAATTCTTTCCCACTCCAAATTTTTCTCTTCTTTTTTTTTTCAATTAAACTATCATCTTTGAAACTATCAATTCTCCATTCATACACGCAAACCTTTTGTTCTGAAGATGTTCACTTATTGCGCAGTAACTGTCACCTGTGAAAAAAAAAATACATAACGTACTTTCGAGCTTAATAAATTACATTTATGAATTCATTTAAAACAGAAATTAATTCACAAAAAGAATGAAACAATCAGTTTTCCTTTTAACTAATTTCTTTTTAAGTTGGTACTTAATACGTTTCCAGTATTTTCAAGATTACCCTTTTTAAATAGAAGTATATCATTATGAAAGTATAAGACATTATAAGTTGGAAAAGCTTCATTTGTGTTGGAAATGGGACAAGTGTTATCGAGCTTTTTTTAAGCAGATATATAATTTGCTGCATATGTTTGGAAATTATAAGAAAAAAAAACTCTACAATGAATAAAGCAGTGAGCTTCTGAATAGTAGTGAACCAAATGACGTGTTATTATCTTATTAATGCGTATAAGTTAGCTATTTTTGTATATATGTGCTTTAAACCACGACATAATAATAATCTAACACTCATAGGTTACCATGTTTTTACTCGTATGCACTGCAAGAAATATTTTCAGCTGACAAGTTATCAAAAATGGCAAGTCACGCGTAATTCATCACGCAAAAGTAGCTCAGCGCAGCGGGAAATTGAAATTCCTTAAACCTAGCCAGGAATTTTGGAATAATCCAGAATTTCTCCAAAGGATCGATTCGAAATCTGCAATCAAATTAATATTCGATTGCACTCCGAGCGTAACGCAAACTGTCCCGTGTAATTACATAGATTTATTATAAAACATCTAGCGTTCTCGTAAATTAGTTGGGGCTTTGTAGCAGCTGAGATCAAAATCACGTCGGAAACGCATTTAAAGGAAATTTATTTCTCCTTCTATAAATCCGATCCCCCCTTCCACCAAAGCATCGTTAGGAAACCCTAGGAAATGCGATTTCTTGAGTGCAGAGATTAAGAAAACCTTCCTTTGGGACTAATCTGGGTAAATGGGGATTAACTGAGTTCGTTTGCTAATGGATATTTATTGAAGTTGTTTTACTTTCCATTGAATGTGTATCTCATCGAATGGCATTAGGACAGTGTTGCTTCTGATATATGCCTCTGAGCGTCCAAGATAGCTTTGGGGGTATGAATGCTACTTATAAATAGTAACTCAGTTCAGTCCCACACAGACGTAAAATAAATTCGTCAACATTCATGCAAAAACCTTTACAGCTTCCAGAAGACATTTTCTGAACCTATAAATTCTGTACTTCAAAGCCAGACTAACGCAAGTCCAAAATTGGCGATTTTCAGGTTGTAAAATAATTGTTTAATTTTTGCGAAAATTAACCAACAAAGGGCATACATACTCTTTTAACTATTAACAATCATGTTTTGTAGACTTCTTCATATGACAGCTTTCTTACTAGGCAACGAAATCCTTCTTTTCATTTTATTACACTCTCCTATAAATAAAGTAGTGATCATGTGGCCCTGAGGTACATAACTGTGCCTTCTAAAAGTCTTTAGTATTTGTCTTGAATATTCACAACTGCGGACGTTTCAACGTTGGGTCGTTTCGAAGCTTTAGAATTCGTTTAACACTCGTTTACAACGGCTGCAATTCCCCCCCATCTCAAAACCCTACTTTCAATTTTTTCACTGTTCAATTTTTATTTAATTACTTAACTGATTTTTCCCTGTTCTTTATTTTTAACGATATTTTTATGATCATTAGGTTTTCTTTCATATTTTTTTTTTTTTACTTTTATAGGAAAGTACGTAATAACGCAAATATAATACACTAGATGATCTCCCGCAGAACATCTGCGGGATACTAACCATTTTAAAAAACGCTTTAAAATTTAAAGGAGAAAAAAAATCGCTAGATATAAACAAACTAAGGTGTTGCCATTCCAAAGAATCGGAAATTAAAAGTTGAGTTATGAATGAAAATACTTTTTAACAAATAGAAACAAACGTGTTAAAGTTCGTAAGTTACAACAATAAAAACAAATGTTACTTTTCTATGGTAATCATTAAACAAATTTTAAAATATCATTTTACCATAGTTTGTTTTTTGCATGACGTCAGTATCGTATCGCACCGCAAAATTTAATCGTAACTGGTCCACGTTAAGAGAAATATATATATAGATTTTGAAATTACTTATATAAGAATGAAACGTGGATATTAATACATTATTTTAAAGTATATAGTTAATGAATTGTACTTTCTTGAGCTTAAGAAATTTTTAAATGTTTAATCATGAATTGGCAAGAAAATATACCTATTGTTCGTATTTAATTAATACTCGCTGAAAATTATTTTACATTTTTATTAATTTAGTTTCTCCGGAACTCAAGAAAATATTTTCGTTTAATATTAATTTTTCAACCCAATAGGAAATTAATTAACCAAACTTCAGCGTGATGGAAAGCAATCATTTTGTGGCATCCGGATTCAATGCGCCGCCTACTAGGGAATAATTTCACACAAAAATGGTTAATTATATACTTAGAATGCCGACGGAGGAATGTTGAGAAAAAATAAATTAAGGAAGAGCGTTATTGAAGTTCAAAAGCTCTCGGGACTTTTATAAGCATTGTTCTTCAAAATTAATTGCTTTATATAGCTGAAAATGAATGCTTTTTAAAATTTCAGGGTAAAGTGTTGAATTGGGAAATTACCAGTGTTCCGTTTTATGTGCAATAATGACTAATAATGAAAATACGGATGAATAATAAAATTATCAGGCCAAGTTAAGTTTATTATCAAGCCAAGCCTTAATAATTAAAAGAAAATTACTATTTTTCACTCAAAACGCTCTATCTCAAGAACTTATTATAGTTAAATCGATGTACGATATTTAAGTTACACGAACTTCTATTGATTTAAGAAAAATCATTACAACTTGGTACAAGTTGTCAAAAGTTATGGAGGAAAAAATATATATATATATATTTCCGCCCATACTTTTTTTCTAATAATGGAATATTGTAAACCAAAGTATGGGATCTTTGCGAGACCACCCTTCATCGATTAAAATAAGAATCATCAAAATCGGTTCATTCAGTCAGATGTTATCGTTGAACAAACAAACAAAAAATGTATACGGTACGCATTGATAACCTCCTCATTTCTGTTAAATACACCTATGTTTACTAGCATTAAAATAAATAATTGTCATGTGGTTGTTCAATACAACAACGCAATATTTTAGCTGAAATCGCTGAATAGATTTCCTTAAAAATGTATTGACAAAAAATATTCACAAAGAGAAGTAAAGCAAACAGCGAACTTTTCGAAAAGGGTGACTTTTGCTTTTTTCTGTTCGAGGGATTGTCAAAAGGACATTAAATTTAACTAATTAAGTTTATATGAAACAATTTCTGGCTGCTAAGATGAAAATAAACACATATTAAAGAAACAAATAGAAGAATGCTCAGAATGAAAGGTTAAGTGTTTCGAGGTACGTCTTTTATTCCTAGGAAGGCATCTGCTCTTTAAAACCAAACAAAGATGTACGCCTTGTGCAAGAACCATCTTTTGAAAATTACCCTACTCTAATTGGATTCCCATATACTTTCTGTCTTAACTTATTAATTTTTTTATTTCTAAAGCTTTGCTGTTGGATTCTGCCAATTGCAGACCTAGTGCGTTCCCGAGAGATTGGTGCCATCTCTTTCAGCGGCACCGTAATGAGTGTGGTACCACCGCCACATAATAATTTTGACTTCCGGTTTCTCCACCTGAAAAATCAAACACCCGGACTCCGTTGATGCGAAATTGCACTAGGAATTTCATTTAGCCGAGGTCACCCCAGCCAAATGTCTACTCAAGGGAGCTTTTACAGGCTGCACAATCATGCGACATGGACGCAGACGATTTTCTGCATCTTGAAAATTCACCGAGACTGCCAGGCTCGATTCTCAGACCTGGGGCGTGCGATCTCCGCTCCTCACCACGACGTCATCATGCCGGCTGTCGTAACTTTCTCTTGGGAAATAGTTTGATATGATTCTTGATTAACAAACTGCTACATTTTATGCCGAGGTTGAAATTGGTTTTCATGCACGAGCTGGAAAATCATCTTCCCTCCCATTCTCAAGTCAGGTTTCATAGTCAAATGTTAATGTTTGACACAAAGAAGCATCGTCAGTGTTACTCATGGGTCCTACCAGGTGCCAACCCGGGTGCTTTGAGCAGTCTTTGCTTTTAATCCAGTGCTGTGCGTTATTAAAATCGTAAGCGAGGGAAGTGTTAAACGGAGCGAAGTGTTATTTTCAACAAACCGGCTGCAAAACATCAAAAAAATCGGGCCACTTCACGCAGTATGGTCACATCCAGGTACGTTTAGACTTTTCTTTAACAATTTTTCACTTAGCACTTTCTAAACACCTTTTCATATTTATCCTTTGCAAAGTATTACACACACTTCGTAATCTAATTTGTCTATTTGACAGATTAGTTTTCATATTTTTTAAAGTTTTCAAGTAATTTTGAATTTTTAATTATTTTTTTAATCCTGATCTAAGCATATACAGTTAAAGATATTCTTTAATACTAATAAATTTAAATGAGGTGCAAGTTTTTTGAATGTGTAGTGTAGCTTTCAGGAAAAAAAATAACCTTAAATCTGCACCATTTCAATGTCTTTGATCAGTTGATGGATCGTAGTCCGAAAATCTCGGTAAAACTATGATTTTTTTTTTGAAAGAACGAGATATAAATGCTCTCCATTCATACATTTTTGAGATAAAATCTTTAAAAAACCCAAAGAGAATGGTATAACACCTAACCCAGGAAGTATATGTCAGATAAGAACTTTTTCGAAAATCTGTAACTTAAAATATACTCTAATAAAGTATAGAAATATGTAAAAGAAAAGTGTATTACTCATTGTGATTCAAATAATCTTTATTTAAATAATTATTGTTGTTGTGTCCTCACGCGTGACGAGGAAGAATGGGTACGCTGCTCCTGAGTCTAACGGGGCCCTTATAAGCAGGAGTCCGATTTCCGCCCCTTTTTGAAAGGTCCCTTAATTTTTGAACAAGCTCCCAGATGAGAGACCGTCACCTGGGATTGGCACCCCAGATGTATCGTTTCACTTGGAGGACATTGGAGCCACGACCTATTTAACGTGCACCAGCTCCCTTTAGCGTACACGGACACCACAGCAACCAGCCGTGAGAGGTTGTCACCCTCCCAAACACTGACCTCAGTCAATGTTGCTTCACTTTCGGTGTTCAAGGGGAACCGAGCTTCTACTGACTGTTCCACTGCGAGACATTTAAACAATTAGAGACAATATGAATATTGGTGAGCTTTACACTTTAAAGATTGTTTTTTTTTACATAAATTGCTTAATATTGCTTATGTTATTACTGATTTTTTTTCAATAAGCTCGAAATAAAAAAGTTAAAGCCTTTTCAAAAATGATCTACGTACCAGGGCACCTTAACTGCCAACTGAAATTCTATAACTTCGTTTTAACAAGTCAAATTGTCATTAACTGAGTGCGCGACCAATTCGATAAATATCCATTAGGTAATGATCTTCATTTATCTCGATTACAGGGCCAGCTCCGTCGATAATCAGCAATACCCTTAGCGTTCATTTAAGGAGTTGCATTTCGCTGCAAAGCTTAAGCAGTTGTAAATTAATCAACATATCACATTTGTTAACAAAACGCCGTATTAAAAGCGTATATCTACAAGATGTTTTAAAAAATAACAAGAAAAAACATGGAGTTTTCCAATTTCAGAAAACGTAGTGTCACATAACGTAACGGTAAAGTACGAATTAACAAAATAGTTTTAAAAAAATTCTAAACGAATTCACTATTAGTTGTTAGAAATTTAATTTATATGTTTATCAATAACTTATCTTGGAAGATACTAAATACATTACAAAATGTCTCCATTAGTATTGTAAAAGCTATACGTTTTAAAGTAGAGATGTTTCAGTTTGCAATCGTTTCTCGCTCTCATGTGAACGGTGCAAAGCAAATTGCTCATATATCTTCCAAAGATACTCTAAAAATGTGGCAAAAGAAATAGATCTACATTCTTTCTATATACAGTACAATTTCGAAAAAAAAAAAAACGCCCTTACCTTCACATAATCTCAGTTCTCCGTTCAGTTGAAGCGGAAAGTTATTCCTCGGCCCTCACAGCTTTGTTGTCGTTCACATTTCACTAAGTCTAATAAAACGGACATTCACTGGACTCCGAAAGAAAATTTTCAGCAAAGTTTCGAAGTAGAGAAAAATTTAATTTCAACCAAGATTTCAATCTAGAGTGGTAAATTCCTATTCTTTCTAGTTTTTGAGACTCGCACATTCTTTTTGTAGAGACTTATTTTCGATTATTTACGTACTTTCTTAGCAAAAAAAAAAAAAAAAGAAAAATCTTAATACTTTTCATGCTTAATAACACAGACAGACTGACCGGTAGACACGCCATTCCCCCCCCCCCCATTTCAAAACTCTACTTTCAATTTTTTTTATTTTTCAATCTTAATTACTTCAACTATTTAGACTTTTCTTTATTTTAATAATATTTTTACTAAACATTAAGCCTTCTTTCATATATATATATATATATCCCTTTTGCGGGAAAGTAGGCTAAAAAAGGAACGATGAACGAACAAATAGAAATTACAGTTATGGTTTTAATTGCTGTTTGCACGTTAAACGTTGATTTTATTTATTATTTCTGCAAGAAGGAGTAGTATCAACGATCTTCTATGCCTTAGTTTTTAGCACTAAAAACATCCCAATTTTTAATTGTGTGAAAATAATGTGCAAAGCACTTCTACCTACAAGATAATTCAATATTACGAGTGAATTATTTCATCCATGACTAAAACATATCGCTTAGATCTGAAGTTCTTCTTAAACCTGAGATTTATGTTTTGTGGTAAATTCAGAAACATTCGCCTAATGTTACCATAGTTCAGAAAAGAAATATTATACTACTATATAACATCTTAAAATATTTCCAGCATCAACATTTTTTTGTGATTTGTTGATTTTCACGTAAGTTACATAAATTCTGTATATTTCGAATACATTAAGCAATGTATTCAACATAAGTGCATGCATCATTTACATCCTAAGTAAACAAATTGAGTAGACATCTTCTGATGTTGTAAACAACTGGTTTGTTTTTACAGGATGCAAAATAAATGTTTTTGTTCATATTTCAACACCACACAATATAAAGTAACGTTCTTTCAAGTAAAGTCAGTAACTTTTGTTGGACTAATTTTTCATCCATTCTTTTTTTTCTCCGATGCATAAATTGCTTCCCATAAAATTGACCTCTAACGCCTGCCTTTTGTCTGGTATAGATTTGTTACTTGCAGTTGACAGAAACATTTCTTCCCTTTCTCCATCACTGAAGCTTTTATCGTAATTGCGTCGCGAAAAATATCTTCTTCGTTATTTTCTGAACCAGTAAACCAACGGAAATGTGAATTAAAGCTAATTCGTCCTAAAAAGTTATATTTTTGGTGAATGTCTTGTATGAAAGGAATATTTTTTTTATAGTAATGATTAAAATTAAACAAAATAATAAATAAAAATCGTACATGGTATTATATGCTAACATTTATTATTTCATTTTTTTCATATCTTTACTTCTTGAAGTAAAAAGTAACACTCTCGAACGTATTTAAAATGAAATAGCGTCAGTCTTTTTTATAAAAATCATTTACGGACATTTAACAGACAATCCGACAGATTTGACCTAGGGATGAGATTCGTCAAGATGAAAGTAGACTTTTCTCATTCATAACCAAAAATCTTCAAAAAATTTTAATTTCAGATTATTTCATTTTTACCTTGTTTAACTCCTTACCTTTTCAAAAATACCTTACTTCAACCTGTATTACGATTAGACGTGCCAAAATTTTGTTTTAAAGAAAACGCGCACCAACGATTTAAAGGGACATGAGAAATGTAAACATTGCGATTCCCCTTTCGCATGCCAACAGTTGACGTCATTTTTAAACTTTCTTTTTCTTTTGCTAACTGATAAGCCTCAACTGTTTTTATTCTAATAGTATTAATCTACATACAGCTAACTGTCACTGCGACTGGGCTTTGTTTATGTTCTTTCGAATATAAATATGCCTCTTCTGACTTGTTCACTGCGATCAAGTGTGTTCTGTAAATTATATTTGTTGACACTGTTATACAATTATTACTGTGATTGTTAGCAGTTAGCTTATTAGTACTTAGAAAATGCCTAGGTCTATTGGTAAGGTATTCAAAAAGAGTAAAGGGTATTTTATGCTGATAATTTAAAACATGGGGCAGAAATGTTTTTTTACTAAAACGCGTTTTCCTCAAAAGTAGATTTTTGAAAGTTTGATGTACCTTGTCTCAGAAAGTACTACTCACATGTCCATAAAATTTATATGGCACATTTGTTATGTACCCTAGTATTCACTGAAATTAGCTTTTAGCAAAATCGTGCATATATTTTTTTTTTACATTTTTTTTAAAGTAACGTTTTCTGAGTATGCGACAAAAAACAATTTTTTTCTAAAACTTTAAATCAAAATTTTACAAAATGCTCATTTCAGTGTAGCAGTAAAGGTATGTTTAACCTGCAGAAAAAATTTCAAGAGTGTACTTCCAACAGATTTTCAGAAAAGGTACCTTGAAAAACACCTATTTAACATTATCCGTATGGAGCATTCCGGCCCCCCTTAACATACGATTCGTATATAAAAAATATACTTAAACTGTTTCTTTTGTATTTGGGCACTGAACTTTTAATTCAATTGTAATGTAAATAAATAAATAAATAAATAGTGATTTTAAAACAAACATAAAAACAGAAAAAATCATTTACGGACATTTAATGGATGATCCGACTAATTTGTCCTAGGGATAAGATTCGACAGAATGAAAGTAGACTTTCCCCATTTGGCAGACGATCCGTAAATTAAAAAAATGTACTTAAATGTGTTCTTGTGAATTTGACACTCAACTTTTAATTAAGTTGTAAAATGGAAAAATAATAATAATAAAGAAATAAAAAAAATAATGATTTTAAAATAAAAAACAACAATAACAAAAAACACTAACTTTTCTTTATTATTAGCTTTAAAAACATAATTTTAGCTTTTATACAATATTTTTAATGCATTTCTAGTGGTTCCATAAATAGACAAGACAGTGTTTCAAGAGCGTATGTGATGTAAATGAATTCTCTCGAATAGTATTTGTTTTGCGAATAATAAACATCGAATCTTCCAAACATAGATAATATCTTGAGCTATACCTCTATACCGGTGTTGTTTTCATAGTGTGGCCAATAATGATAGCGTTGAAACTTCAGTCACTTCATTTCACTATTTTTGCTTCCAAGAATTCAACACCAACATGCAAATTAGGTATCTTTGGACACAAAAGCAAGACTCAAATTGTGTAAAGTAAAATTTCTAGTGATGTTGAAAGAAAATGGTATGTATATAAGAGAAAAGTAATACCAAAGTAATACAATGTTCAACTGTATCATTCGAACTCTTGAAATGAGGGAAAAAGGAACCTGGAGGTCCTTTTGATAGAAAACATACTAACAATTTGTTCACGTGCGTGAGTGTCACTTGCAGCCTCCCTGGGAAGTGAAGGGGGAAATAATGTGATAAAAAAGACCTCCAGAGCCGTGACGCGTATTGATACCGAATCCGATCCGAGGTACAAGTCACGGATCGTGAACAAAGACAAGCGATTAACAGAATAGCAAATGCGGAAGAAAGTAGTCCGCCCGGGGAAACTGTAGAGATTTCAGAGTGAGTGACGTGACACGAGTTGAGTATCTTTCAAAAGGGACTGCTGGAAGAGATCAATTCTTCGTTAGTTTTTCTTTGTGCTATCAGACAAGCAATTGTCTGGAAAATGAAACCACTTTATCATGTTTATTTTAGGTTACATTTATGACATTATTCGTAACATGAACTGAATTATCTATTAACATGGCATTTTAAATAATTGATCTCATGGATGGAATCATTAATAATTATTCTAATAACTGTAACCATTCTTTTCATTATATTTCAAAACGCAATATTGAAAATTTTTCCTCTCAGCAAGAAAAGTAACGTTCCATTAAAAAGTTATTTTGAGGTAAAAGAGCACATACATATAAAATGTAGCAGCTGCACCTTTTGCCTCTTATTTAAGGGATCATTCATAAATGATGTCACGCTTCGAGGGGGGGAGGGGGGCTCGTGAAATTGTGACAAAGTGTGACAAGGGGAGGGTAACAAGAAGTGTGACATCATGTATTATGCAACATAGCGTGACATGTGACAAAGAGGGGGAGGCGGTCCGCTGATGTGTGACATATTGTGACAAAGGGGGGAGGGTCAAATATATGGAAAGAAAGCGTGACATAATTTGTGAACGGCCCCTAATGTGATCATCGACAGTTCTGTTTTGACTTTTTTTTAATTTGTGAATCGTTTTCAAAATGTGTTTAAATTAGAAAAGACTGAAATGAATAATTTTTGTGAGATAGGGGGAAACATAGGTCCTCTTTAGGGTTGCCAAACGTTCCGGATTTTCGATCAGTCCCGTGTCCCAAGAAACTTAAATACAGAACGGCAGAAGTCCCGCATTCTTGCAGGATATTGATGCTTGCTTTTCCGGATATCGAATATTGTTTGACACTTACTTGACGGACCTGTACCGAATGTCCGGCTCCGATGTTTAAAACATTTTTTTGCTTTTCTTATCAATAAAATTTGAGTACTATACTGTTTTATTCATTTTTTCCTGTGTTCTTTGCTGTTAAAAAAATTCTCCAATATGCTGCAGAAAACCCTCAGTTTATCTTTAAGTATTTTCACCAATCAATAATATAGTTCACTTGTGAAGTAACTTCACCGGTGTAAACTTGAGAAGGTTTTATGCAATGCTTGTCGCATATTCACCTTCATTTTAAAGTAATGAATTAAGGTAAATATGGAATAAAAGTCAAGTAGTTAACAATCTTCTCTTAATAAATCAGAAATACAGCGGAAAAAAGCGCAGTTTAACGCTAGTGTGTTTAATTTAAATACACTAGTTTCCATTAAAATTGGTACACCAGAAAGAAATGCAGATAGCAAAATGATATTTATTGGACACATATATTATGTTAGAAATAACAAATGATTAAATTTTCAAGAAATTTGCGTTCATTTGCATATCACAGCATCTTCTTCCTGTCGTTTAAATTTCATGTCTGTAGCATGTCGCCTTCTTGGTGTAGCAATTTTAATGGCCAGTAGTGTATTAAGCAAGACCTGAATTGTATTCTAAGAAAAAGAAAGAAAAAAAAAACAGCTCTCCTGATGAAATGAAAACATCTACAAGATTAAAAAGTTCAACGATGATATCTGGAAAATGAGCACTTATCTGCTGTTAATATTTTCTCACATTTGACAAGAAGTTCCGTCTAGAACTATACGAGCCTACTTTCCCGTATACACCGAATTCAAATTTATAATCTAGCTATCTCTCTCTCTCTGTCTTTCTCGTTTAGCTTTAGTTCTTAATTGCTTCAAATATACCTTTTACAACGGTTAATACATATTCATTCAATCATTATTTATTAAGTCATTCATGTATTTATTCACTCATTTATTCATTCATTCTTTTGCTTATTCATTTAATCATTCATTAATTAAAAAATATTCTTGAAAATCCGGATCAACAAATTTCATAAGAAAATAGGCTCGTTAGTTCTGGATGAACTTTCTATTTGTACATGTTCTACGTCATAAGAGCTTTCCGATAAAGTTTGTTCCAAGCAAATCGGTCCGTTAGATCAGAAATTATATAGGATTGAAATTTCCCCGTAGGCGGTATGTTAATTTTTTTTTGAACTGTTCAAAAATGAACAAAAATTGTTCAAATCAATATTTCACGCCAAGAACTTCTTCCAGTGAGCTTGTTTATGGGAACTTATATCTTGTACCCAGATTTTACATAATTTGCCTCATTTTCACCTATAGGCGCTAATGTTAAAATTTTTTGAACTGTTCAAAATTGAACAGTTCAAATCAAAAAGTAAAATATGGAAATGAGATGTCCTCGTCGAGATCTTTCGAATGCAAAAAGAATTTTTCCAATCGGACAATTCGTTCAAAAGTTATTAGGGGGGGACAGACCGACAGACAAGACAGACACACTTTTTCCCCATCTCAAAACCCTACTTTCAAATTTTTTATTTTTCAATCTTTATTTAATTACTTCACTTTTTTTTGACTTTTCTTTATTTTTAACGATATTTTCACGATACATTAAGCCTTCTTTCATGCTTCATTATTATTTTTTTTTACTTTTACTGGAAAGTAGGCTAAAAAATGGTTCATTAAAAAAGCCAGTAAAACAGACAGACAAAACGTTGCACAATATGTTTCACGCACAATAATGCCCATTTCTGGATCCCTTAAAAGTCATTTTTATCTATCATGACGTTGAACATTGGCACTCTTCTAACACAACTATGCCAATTCAAAGTATGCCTGAAGTTATTCGATCGGAGGAACCAGAAACTCATTCATAATTCCCAATAATTCAAAATAACCTAGCATATATATACACTCACGGACACTGAAAATAGCGCACCAAGAAGGAAGCGAGCTACAACTTCGAAACTATGCAAATTAGTAGAGTGACGTCCAGTATGAAAATGATGTAAGTTTAGTGCGCATGCGCGCGTCCACGCACGCTGCACTGGCGTTGCAAACAAGAAACGCGGCCTATATAAACCGGTGTATTGTGGAAGATTCGTAAACGTTAAGACCACGAATCGACGCTATAAGGTGTACCAAAGTGTATAGAATGCCAAGTAGACACCGAAGAAGATATTTCTCCCAATTAATTGATTTTGAGAGGTCCCTCATCATTGGCCTGAAGACTGCACCGTGGTCGACGCGCCGTGTTTCTCGCCAGGAGGAGAGGTCGATCATTCTGAGTGTGCTATCAGAAGGTGTTGGGAGCAGTGGACACGTGAAGGCACTCACGCACGGCGCACCGGGTCTGGAGCGACGACGGCGCGAGACGATCGAAGGATCATGCGCCACGCACTCACGGATCCCACAGTGACATGTTCCACTGTACAAGTAGAGGTAGGGTTGTCCACGAACAATTTCTAGACGCCTCAGGGAAGCGGATCTGCAATCCCAGCGCCCATTGTGTGTACTGCCATTAACACCGTCACATCGGCGGCTCTGACTACAGTGGTGCCAAACGAGAGCGACGTTTAACGCCACATATCGGAGAGTGTGGTGTTTAGTGATGAACGCCACTTCGTTTTGGGGACAGATGATCCCCGTGTACATGTTTGGAGACGCTCTGGGAAATGATGCAATCCCACCCTCACTATTCAGCGACACAGTTCCCGCACTGCATGTGTCATGGTCTGGGGGGCCGTAGCCTACGATAGCCGCTCCACTCTGGTGGTGGTACGTGGTACATTAACTGCTCTGCTGTATGTGGATGAAATCTTACGGCCTCTTGTGCTTCCATACATAACCGGTATTCCAGGTGCAATTTACCAGCAGGATAACGCACGTCCGCACACGGCTTGGATTGACGGGACTTCTTACGATGTGTTCGGACCCTTCCATGGTCTGCTCGCTCCGCGGACATCTCCCCTATTGAGCATGTACGAGACCAGCTGAAACGCCAGTTGCCGTCGTGCCACTCCTTGCAGGATTTGGAGAGAGTTGTTGAAGATTTGTGGGCACGGCTGCTTCAGGGTAACATCAGACGTCTTTTCGATTCAATGCCGGACCATGTTGCGGCATGTATCGCAGACCAAGGCGGTCCGAGGTGCTATTGAGCATAGCTGTCTGGAAGGCTATGTAATTGTCTAATTGTTTAGTTTTTTTAATCAAGTGTGTCTTTCATCTTTATCATTCACTGAAAAAAATTTCATTTCAATAAGATGATTCCTTCTTGGTGCGCTATTTTCAATGTCCGTGATTGTATATTAAGAAATATATATAAATATATATTTCTTAATTAAAACCTGTCAAATCATTCTTTTATTTTTTCGCTTAGAAATGCCTGATTAATGAGTTTAATTCAAAATATGAGAAAATCGTAACTATCAGTACAAATGGTTTACTTGCATGAATTTACATCTAATGGTGCATCTATACCAATATTCAATGGCAACATTTGCTTACGTCGCAATAGACTGATACTAGGATTATCAAACTAAGAACGGGAATTTATCTGTTCTATAGCACAATCAACAATTCGTGGCCGTATGGATTAAACTCGTAAACTTTTAATGAAGTGAGAAAAAATGCCTGTAAGTCGAGGACACGGTTAATAAATTATGCAGAAATATGTGCGTTGAAATTTTTCGCTTCAGTCGCCCAATGTTTATTCATTGTAATGCAACTTTGCTTTGAAATTTTAATTAACTGTTTAAGAAAACTTAATGACCTTAAGATAATGTAATAAGAGATGCCCATCGTACTAGAAAAAAATATATAAGAAATGTGACGCTTGCTTAAATGTAATATTTAAATATTTTAATCCCAAATTGGAACAGAATTTTCTAGTAATACTCTAGAGAATTTTCTCTTTCCACCAAATCGATTCAGCTTTTCTCGACGTAAGTATTTATTATGATGTTCCTAAGAAAAAAGTGATAAATGAATATTTAGGGAAAAACGCACCATTGCTTAAAAAATAACTTTAACTTTTCTAAAATAGATATCAAGGAAAATATAACTTCATTTAGGATATGTTGTTCACTTTAGTACCCACTCTCTAGCTAAGATTTTGAAAAATGAAGTCTTTCAACATTACTCATTATTTTGCTTTTTTACTTGATTTGCTTTATACATTAAGTTTTGCTTCCAAAGGCATTTTTGAAAATGCGATCCATCATCATAAACTTTTTCTTGTTTACGAAAAATATAAAGTAATGGCATCAGCATGGCAGCCGAAAATGTTTTAAGAATTTATAAAAAAGCTGCTACTTAAACATCTGAAGAAATAATAATTGTTGATATTTCTTAGAAAAATACAAGAAATGGGAAGAAGCGACTTTACAACTCTCCGGAAAATGAAAAAAGAATTAAATTATGCTGTTTCTCTGCAAACTCTGGAGAATTGAAATATATTGCATCATACTTTTCTCCGGGTAACTTAGTTTAAATAGAAAGAAGTAATAAATTAATAAAAACAAATAAATGTAGAGCTAAATTTTACACAAATTATACTTTCTTACAGAGGGAAATACTGCTATAAATCAGCAAATTTACGCTTAAGCTATATAATGTGGACAAGTGTTTTTACATTTGTATATACGGTTTTCACAACATACGAGACAAATTGAATTGGAATTGCGTCAGTAAAATGCATTTCATGAGGCACATTGACCGTGGGAGGGAAACGGTTTTAGACAAATATACATAAAGCAACTATCATTACTAGTGTGTTTTCTTCTATTTAGGGCGTTAGATAAAGAAAGAAATCCCAAGCTTTCCCAGACCTAAACCATTCTTCCATATACCAACATCAATTTTCTAGCGCCAGCGACTTATGTTTCTTTCGTCGACAGGGTGGCGTAGTGGTAAGACGCAGGTCTCGTATGCCCAAGATCGCAGGTTCAAACCTGGCCCAAGTCGGTGGATTTTGAAGATGCAGAAAATCGTCTGTCGCATGATTGTGCGGCATGTTAAAGGTCCCTTGAGTATCCGTTTGGCTTGGATACTCTCGGCTAAATCAAATACCTAGTGCAATTCGCATCAAATGAGAGCGCAGGTGCCGCCATCTAGGGGAAACTGAGCGTCGAAAATCTCAGTGGCAATGGCATGCACTGACAGTGGTGCTACTTGAAAAAATGGATGCCGATTACCGGGGTACGCACGAGGTCTGTAAAGGTTAGTGACCATACGCAGCCCCATTAAAATGAAAAAAATATTTAAGAATTAATCGAGGACGATACAAGTTTCTTTTTCATGTTAATGTAAAATGTATGTTTCTTTCGACTGGTTTAGGCAACTACTCATTTAAAATATGTGTTTTTCAGAGTTAAAACATTTATCTGAAAGCAAATTTTTCCTCTTTCATATAAAAATTAAAAAACATTTAACTTAAACACAATTTGATTAATTAAACAGCTAGGCATAATGTTTCAGTAAATTCATACTTTTTTTTTCAGGAACACTTCAAGTTTAAATACATTCTCTTCCTATTCATATAAAAGCTTGCAAACGATTTCGATTGCCAGAATAAGTAAAAAAAAAGATCAATTTCTTCATACAATACTTTGAAAAATCATGTAACTTTCTAGCACTAATGTTACAATATTTATTCCATAAAAGTTTTATTTTGTATTTTAATAGTTGCGAAATTAAAAAAAATATATACATATTGAGATCTAAAAAGGGATTAAAGAGAAGAGAACACATAATAATTATTTACACGAAATACACGAATTGTAATAATTATTTACACGAAAAAATCATTTACAAGGATTTGCATGAAAACTAACGCACTTTGGATTCATTGCAGCAGACAATATACCCCCTAGCCTTCCTGTGTGTTAAGTTTGCAGAGATAAGTAATTTCCGTATGTATATATTATCAACTTTTTCTTTACTTACAAAATATCTGCAATGGCTTCTTTCTTTCTTTCAACTACAAATGATTTTTATTGCTTTGGACATTTTTGATAAAAGCAGAATATCTCCCGTACATTGTAATCCTATTTTTTAATGTTTACAGTACTACTCTTAAATATACTGAAATAAGAAAAATCCTATACCTAAATGCTGTACATTAAAAACCTTTTGCTTGAAGCAAATCGGCTTGTTAGGTTAGGATTTAAACAGAATCAAATTTCACCATAGATTTCGCTTAAACTTTTTTAAAAAAAATTTCTCCCAATTTTTAAATCAAAAAATAAATCATGGGGAAGGCGTTTACCAGTCGAGCTCATTCGAGCAAAAGACATTTTGTTTGAAGTAGAGGATTCAATAAAAAAATTAATGAAAGGGCACCGACAGACGTAGATTCTATCCAAATCATAACTATTTTCAAATTTGTTTATACACATTTTATTTTCTGACTTACTTTCAGACATTGTAAGACTTCTCGCATGTTTTTATTTATTTTTAATGCCTTAAAAATAAACAAATGAAATAAAACGAAACTAATTAATTAAACACACACCACATTGATATAGATATATTATATTAAAAATTGCTTTTTACCCTGCTGTTGCCTGACAGTAGGCTGTAAAGAAATTGTCGACTGTAATTTCAAAGAGGTGGTATTTCTTTTCAGTACAAGTAACGTTTTCAGGACATAAGAAAGCATTTGCTCATTGTACTTTCATGTTTTGTCATTTATTTGTTGGTTGATTTTTTTATCATACTAAAATAATGGATTATAGCTATTCACTAGTTCGATGAAAAACACAATAAAATAAACAAGATGTCAAGATCAATAAAAGTTTTGTATCTTTATTTTTTAATATACCGCCATACCAGTTTTTCCTTACAGGTTTAAAAATCTGTCAATTACGTAACAGTAACATTTTGAGGCTTCTTTCTACTAAAGGAAAGTATATAACAGAAATTAAATACCACGCAATTTTATTTTTTACTTAATTGTGATGTATTTTACTTCTTTCATCCTTGTATTCTTCCTTTAGGCAGCATACTTTGCAAAACTATTGTATAAAAATATTGATTACTTTTTTTTTACATATTCTGGCTCGAAATCGTTAGAAGCTTTTACATGAATATTTGAACTTACAAGAATTCTCTAAGCGGATACTTGTTTCCATAAACTATTTGCGGACATTTTAGATATTACAAAATCCTACGAATGAAGTTAAACAAATATATTTTTCTTAAACACAGCGAGATTGAAAACGAAAATGCAGAATACAAAAAAGCAAAGATGTTGCTTTCAAAAACATAGAAATTGTCCGCCAATACCCCATTTTTGACTTTCATTTCAATGCTTCCTCCCGAAATATAACGTTAAAATATATTCTCCCCGTGACATCTACTTTCTCTTGTCGATAGATAAAAAGTGATCGGAAGAAAAACGGTAAGACCCTACTGGACTGTACTTGACAAGGTGGAAACTCGACTATTCGAGACTGAATAGTGGAAGCTCAAGAATATTCAAATCAGGTATCCGAGAGTTCCTGAAAACGTAACTCAACTCCTTTTTTGTGTGCAGAGCACTGAAAGGACTTTCGAGGCATGAAATGGATGGCATATGTCAAGCATAAGCCCACGTCGATTCGATTTAATATAGGAGCTAAACTTTGGATATAATTTATTTGAGGAGAGTAGTTAAAACCAGAGTTCGCCCGACAGTCGAAATTTGACCGTAATGATTAAATTTCGCATTGAAAACATTATGAAATTTATATGATTATATAAGTATTATTCACTCAATCTGGCCATTGTAATATCGTTTATTTTGATCATCCTCAACTTAAGCAAACGTAATTTAATCATTGTCGTAGTAGAACCGATTGCGCATAACTGCAGCCGCTCGTATTTATGACGATTTCGTACTAAGTTGAGTGCTAGCTAATAAAAACTTAAATGTTTGCTTCCATATTCTATTCTCATATTTCATTGCATTGTTTCAGAGAAGCCTTCACTCAAACTCTTATTATATTTGCTTTTAATATTACTAAATCATGGTAACAAACTCTTTTTAAATATGATTTTTATATTTATTACCTAATAAGTTACTAAACGAAGACATGTTGCCATCTGCTATCTATAACAATATAACATTGCAATTTTAATTGAGGCTTGCCAGACAAAAGAAAAAGGGAAATCATTAACTGTTTTCAAAAATTTTAAATTGATATCAGTAAAACTCGTCAACAGCTACTAAACAAAAGAAAAGAAAAAGAAAAACGGTTGAATAACAGAAGAAAATGGTTCGTAAACGTTTTGTATTTGCCTATTTATATATAGATACATATGTGTGGGAGATAAGGAACCCTATGTCCATATTGAAAAATAAAATACATATTAATACTCTTTTATAAGTTATTATAAAACTGCTATGATGTAGTATTAAGTGTCAAGAGTCCAAAGAATATAATAAACAGTTTTTCGTTTCAAAATATGATAAATTACAATCCAGTGAATAAATAATCACGAAAAAAAAAAAAAAAAACTTGAAAGTTTTGTTTTTGTGACATGGCACTCTTTACCTATCAGGTACAGATATAAATCGTTTATTACGAATTAGAAGTTAAAAAGTCACACAAAATAGTAGTTTGGATCGATATGTATATAAATTTTAACTTACTTAGAGTATTAATAAAATTTGTTAAGCAAAAGAAAGAGAAATTGCTATCAAAACGACAAAAAAGAATAAGCTAATAGTTAAAACAAATATACGGGGGAAAAAGAAAAACGTCTGAGCATCTTTTTGAGAAGAAAATCCTGCCAGATGCAAAAGTAAGACTAAAGCAAAAGTAAGTTTGGATTAAAGTTTATTAAATGTGTTTTACTTCTTTTGTTTGTTCCTATATTTTTTGCGTAAACACTGCTTGGGGAATTAAAACTTGTTTTTCAAAATCTGAGACAATAATCTCAATTTTCCTCAAAAAAAAAAAAAAAAAAAAGGGCTCATTTAAAAAATACTTTTAAATTAATAAAAGATTATTTACTTTAAATATTCATTGAAAATGCATTATCTAAAAAATAAAGTGAACGAGCGATTTCTAACTTAGCTAAACGGGATCGGCCGACAATAATCTATACTATTAAAATATGCCCGCGTCTGTCTGTGTGTGTGTCTGTCACCTCATCTCCTCGAGAACGGCAGGTTGCCCGACGTCGGGACGGGTATCGTCGGATTCGGAATTTTCCGGGGAAGCCATATTGCCCAGTCTCATCCGTGTCCGGCTTTAATTAGCGGAGATATTAATTAAAAACGCACATTTTTGCAAGTTTTATTTTACTTTTTCATTGTTGCATCGTTCCAACAATATATAATACTAGCGGTACCCGCACGGCTATGCCCGTGTTAAAAAATGGAAAGACCAGTCGGTTTGCCATTGTGTATCTAGTGATAACTTTTTTAGGTGTAAATTATGTTATTTTATTAAAATGTATAGCATTCCACATAATTAAAAATTAGCTGCCCACGGCAATCAGCCAGAGATCCTACACATTTAAGCATTTTTTTTACAAAACACGCGCAATTAAAAAGGAAAGAAAGAAACGAAACAAAACAAAAAAGAAAATATTTGAAAGAAAACGCATTTTGTTTGTTTAGTTCAAGTACCCACACAAAAAGGACGATTATAATAAATTATATTTTCAATTAATAACTTTTTAGTATAATTAATTTTTATCTATTATTTATTGACATTAAAACCGAGTGCAAAAGCTACGTTTTGTACAACCTTTTGTGTACGCAGTCTTAATACTGAATGAAAACGTTGCAGTTTTTTATGCGTCTACATGGTGCAGAGATATCTGTATATTTCACTCAGTTTTGTGCGGTATCGTCATGAAGGAGGTACTACTCTGGTCAATTTTGGCATGGTGTCATGTTAAAAAAAAGACTGGAACGTCTCAGAAGTACCCGGCGTTTAAAGTGGTCAAATGATTACATAAAATAAATATTTTTTGTTGCCTGTTCTGGTGGTTCGACAACTGCAATCTCTTTATTTTCATCGATGATATTCCTAGACTGCCTTGGTGTCTCCTGATCATTTAGCAAATGTAACAAATCAAAATACCAGAGAGATAGCTTGTAGATTTCGTCTCCAGCTCCAGATCGAATCGATTTATTAACTTTTGCCAATTCTTTACGGTAAACACTTCTCAAAGAATTAATTATTTATAACTGTTTCTCTGTTTGCGGTTGCATCAATTTCTTTGAATTTTTCCACTAAACTCTCATAAGCGTCCCCCTTTTTATCCCTGTCACTATACTCCTTGGATTTGACACGCCAAATGCATGGGAAACTTTCGCATAATGCAATAAATTTTGTGAGAAACTCCTGAGAACATTGCCGAAAGTCGGTCATTGTCACCTGAGGAATTGAAACTGAGAAACAAAATGAATCGGAAAAGGGTGCTACCGTCTACATGTGCCGATTTGTCTGCACAGTTCAAAGACATCTATGCTTTCTAGCTCAGTTATCGCTGCAACTGTACAGTCTTCGCACTGGACTCAAAACTGCGCACTTTTCTAATCTATACGCAACGTTTTATCTGCAGCGTGTTGAACTGCGGAGACAAAAAGTTGTGCAAAACGTAGCGTCGGGTTCACAGGCGAAAAATAAATAAATAAATAAATAAATGAAAGTATAAATAATAATAAGCTGGAATAACAAAATCGCTATAAAGAATAACATTTCTTTTAAAAACCCCTGTGCAGTATGGAAAATGGTCCCGTAAAATACATGTCAAAATAAGGAAATCAAAAAAAAAAAACTATCAATCGCCTGTGAGCCGCAGGAAATAAATTTCAATTCTCTTTAAAAAAATAATAATCAAAATCTAACAAGAAGTTCCGTCTAGAACTATACGAGCCTACTTTCCCGTATACACCGAATTCAAATTTATAATCTAGCAATCTCTCTCTCTCTCTGTCTTTCTCGTTTAGTTTTAGTTCTTAATTGCTTCAAACATACCTTTTTCAACGGTTAATACATATTCATTCAATCATTCATTTATTAAGTCATTCATGTATTTATGCACTCATTTATTCATTCATTATTTTGTTTATTCATTTAATCTTTCATTAATTCAAAAATATTCTTGAAAATCCCGATCAAAAAATTTCATAAGAAAATAGGCTCGTTAGTTCTGGATGAACTTTTTATGTGTACATGTTCTACTTCATAAGAGCTTTCTAATAAAGTTTGTTCCAAGCAAATCGGCCCGTTAGATCAGGATTTATATAGGATTGAAATTTCCCCGCAGGCACTATGTTAATTTTTTTTTTAACTGTTCAAAAATGAACAAAAATTGTTCAAATCAATATTTCACGCCAAGAACTTCTTCCAGTGAGCTTGTTCATTGGAACTTTGATCTTGTACCCAGAGTTTACATAATTTGCTTCATTTTCGCCCATAGGCGCTAATGTTTAAATTTTTTGAACTGTTCAAAAATGAACAAAATTTCATAAGAAAATAGGCTCGTTAGTTCTGGATGAACTTTTTATGTGTACATGTTCTACGTCATAAGAGCTTTCTAATAAAGTTTGTTCCAAGCAAATCGGCCCGTTAGATCAGGATTTATATAGGATTGAAATTTCCCCGTAGGCACTATGTTAATTTTTTTTTTGAACTGTTCAAAAATGAACAAAAATTGTTCAAATCAATATTTCACTCCAAGAACTTCTTCCAGTGAGCTTGTTCATTGGAACTTTGATCTTGTACCAAGAGTTTACATAATTTGCTTCATTTTCGCCCATAGGCGCTAATGTTAAAATTTTTTGAACTGTTCAAAATTGAACAAAAAATTGTTCAAATCAAAAAGTAAAATATAGAAATGAGATGTCCTCGCCGAGATCTTTCGAATGCAAAAAGAATTTTTCCAATCGGACAATTCGTTCAAAAGTTATTAGGGGGGGACAGACCGACAGACCGACAGACAGACAGACCGACAGACAGACCGACAGACAGACCGACAGACAGACCGACAGACAGACAGACCGACAGACCGACAGACACACTTTTTCCCCATCTCAATACCCTACTTTCAAATTTTTTATTTTTCAATCTTTATTTAATTACTTCACTTATTTTTGACTTTTCTTGATTTTTAACGATATTTTCACGATACATTAAGCCTTCTTTCATGCTTTATTATTATTTTTTTTTACTTTTACGGGAAAGTAGGCTAAAAAAAGAAATAAATAAATTAAAAATCGGCTGCTCCTCAAAATACTAAAAACCGCAAACAATAAATTTTAATTCGTTGAAAGAAAAAGGAATTAATAGTCAGTCGGCATGGCAACAATTAAAATTAAAGTTAATTACCGTGAAAAAATAATTTCGAACTGCGGAGAAAAATGCTTATAACTTCTTTTCTAGTTAATTTAGAGGCTTCGAATTTTCGCACGCAGAGCGAAACTCATTCCGGGGTAGTTTTTCACGCGCTTTTCAACGGTATCAAGCTCGAAACGATGCGATAATTTCTTCCCATAGAAAATGACTATTGTATGAAACTTTCGGCTATAAATTGGAATAAAAGAAGAACAAATTCGAATTTCAGAAAAAACTCTCCGAGGTACACACCCCCATGTTCCAAACTAATTTCGTGCCAAATTTCATGAAAATCCGCTGGACGGTCTGGGCCCTACGCCGTACACAGACACACACACATACTTACTGCTTTATTATTAGTAGAGATACAGTTGCCCTTTGTATTAAAATCAATGCCGTTGCTATTGTTGTAAAACAAATGTCAACAATACTAATAATCAATGTTTCTCTAGCATTTTGAGTAAGGCTTCGCTATATTTGCAACCTCAGTTAAAAGTTTAATCCTTCTTTCTTTTTAATTTATTTATCGTCTGCTATCTAATAAAAACTATTTTTCCTATTTTAGCGGGGACTTTTAAACATTGTTTTAATTATTCTGAATGCATGAAACGAAAATGGTGTAAAATCGAAAAAGGATTGAAAGGGACAATTAATTGTCCTTATTCTAATGCAAATTTTTTGAATTTCTTTACTATTAATACCGGTCCGGGTCTGTATGTTTGTGCATGGATAGATAATAAAGTTTTTCAATGGCGTGTTGTATTTAAGCTCGCGCAGCGCCGGGCGTACAACGGTTTTTTAAGAAAAATCGTACGCCAAAAAAAACTACTTTTTACGAGCATTGTACTTAATCTATGGTTTTTAGTGACTGTTGCTCCTTATTTAGGCATTGCTCATTAATATCGGTCCGTTTCTGTATGTTTGTGTATGGATAGTAGATAATAAAGAACTTCAATGCCGTGTTGTATTTTCGCTCGCGCAGCGCCGGGCGTACAACGGTTTCTTAACAAAAATCGAATGCCAAAAGAAAACTACTTTTCGGGAGCAATGTACTTAATTAATTTATCCTTTTTAAGGACTGTTGCTCTTATTTAGGCTCGCGCGAAGGCCATTGCTTAGTAATATCGGTCCGGGTCTGTATGTCTGTGTATGAATAGATAATAAAGAATTTCAATGTCGTGTTGTATTTAAGCTTGCGCAGAACCGGCCGTGGCTCGGCGCCCTCAATCTATTATTTTAGCCCGTGCAACGCCGGGCGGACCGCCTAGTCTATACTATTAAAACCTGCCCGCGTCTGTCTGTCTGTCTGTCACCTCATCTCTTAGAGAACGGGCGGCGGTACGACGTCGCGGCGGGTACCGTCGGATGCGAAATTTTCCGGGGAAGCCGTATCGCCCGGTCTTATCCGTGTCCGGCTTTAATTAGCGGAGATATTAATTAAAAACGCCAATTTTTGCAAGTTTTACTTTACTTTTTCATTGTTGCATCGTTCCAACAATATATAATGCCGTTTGAATTAAAATGAATACAGTTGACATTGTTAAACAAATCAAATGCACTAATAATCAATGTTTCTCTAGCATTTTGAGTGAGGCTTCGCTGTATTAGCAATAGTTAAATTTAATTATAAATATATTAGATAGAAGACGATAAATAAATTAAAAAGAAAGAAGGTTTTAATTTATTTATCGTCTTCTATCTAATGAAAACTATTTTTCGTATTTTAACGGGCGCTTTTAAAGATTGGGTTAATTATTCTGAATGCATGAAACGAAAATGGTGTAAAATCGAAAAAGGATTGAAAGGGACAATTAATTGTCCTTATTCTAATGCGAATTTTTTGAATTTCTCTATTATTAATACCGGTCCGGGTCTGTATGTTTGTGCATGGATAGATAATAAAGTTTTTCAATGCCGTGTTGTATTTAAGCTCGCGCAGCGCCGGGCGTACAACGGTTTCTTAAAAAAATCGAACGCCAAAAGAAAACTACTTTTTGGGAGCATTGTACTTAATTAATCTATGATTTTTAGGGACTGTTGCTCTTATTTAGGCTCGCACGTAGGCCATTGCTCATTAATATCGGTCCGGGTCTGTATGTCTGTGTATGGATAGATAATAAAGAATTTCAATGCCGTGTTGTATTTAAGCTCGCGCAGCGCCGGGCATAGCCCGGCGCCCTCAATCTATTATTTTAGCCCGGGCAACGCCGAGCGGCACGCCTAGTCTATACTATTAAAACCTGTCCGCGTCTGTCTGTCTGTGTGTCTGTCTGTCACCTCATCTCCTCGAGAACGGGCGGCGGTGCGACGTCGCGGCGGGTACCGTCGCATTCGGAATTTTCCGGGGAAGCCATATCGCCCGGTCTCATCCATGTCCGGCTTTAACTAGCGGAGATATTAATTAAAAACGCAAATTTTTGCAAGTTTTATTTTATTTTTGTATTGTTGGCATCGTTCCAACAATAAATAATGCAGCTGGCATAGTCTGTTTCAATTCAGGCAGGTAAAAATAAAATCTTACCTTCATAGTCTCAGAAGTTTTTGAATTTCACATATGTTAAAATATAGAACTTTGTGAGTTATAGGTATGTTTTCGTTTTGCTCAAAAAAATTCCTGGCCCGAGATACAGGCCGCCAAAGATGGCGCCTTCGGCGCAATTTCTCACTTGCGATTTTCCACAAAAACTTTCAAGTGCTCTATTTCCTGAACGGTGCAAGATATTTTGATGCGGTTTTTTTTATTTGAAAGATAACTATATTATGTTTAAGATAAGAGGCTAAATTTTGAAATATCTATTCAACTTTTTTTTCTGCAGCCTTTTGAAATTTGTTTTAAAAAATCTTTTTTATTCTTTTTCTCAAAAAATCCAATCTCAAATTTTTTTATTTTTTTACTGTTAGACAACACCATTAACTACTACATTCTCTGAAAAGGAGAGCTTCCACTTTTACGTTTAACGGATTTTACAAACAATTTAAGATTTTGCCATATATTTCATCAGTTTTGTTAATAACATATCATATATTGGTCTCATTAAATCAAAATTATATTAATTTAGTTTTCCTAATAAATATTAGAAACATATCCCACCCCCCTTCCCACAGAAGAAATTTACCAGTAGACAAACACACAGACATACATTGCCCAATCTTATTGCCCGCTTCTTTAAAATATTTATTGATTTCCTTTATCTTTTTTAAATATCATTTTCCCCTTTTTTTCATAGCTAGAGTTCAAATCTATTAGTTGTTAATTTTAATACATGTGTTAATCAGTAAAACATAGCATTTAATATTTGGTTTTCATATCTTGCTATTGATGTTAAGAAAAAAAATGCGGAACACTACTGGGGGGGGGGGGGGGGGGCATCAATTTAGGATTCAATCACTTTGCATTTTTCTTCCTTTTCTTTCATAAGGAAGTTAACGAAAACGAAACACATGCACGAAACACCACTAATTGTTTTATCTATAACTTACGACATAATTTTGGGAAATGGTATGTTTTGGAACATGTCCATATATTTTAAGCTTTAATATGTTGTTGGTTGTAATATATTAATGTTTTTTCTTTTTTTTTCTTTCCCTTTTTTTCTTTTTTGAAAAGATATTTCTAATATTTATCAGGCTGCACATAATTTAAAGCAGATTACTTTTTTTCAAAAAACAAAAAAAAAAATCATTGATTTTACTCAATAGTTCTTACAAAAATCAAATCAAACAAAATTTTAAAGTATTTATTACTAATTTGAGTCAGCATTATGAGTTGTGAGGTATGGGGACAATAAACATCTTCTCAATTCAAAACAAGAAAAAATAATTTCATTAATTATGTTGTCCTGATAGTAACGAAATGGCATTCATCTTACCTTCAGAGTTACAATGGAATTTAATATATCGTTCCATAAAAAGTTACACAAGCAATCGGTTAATTTTTATGCAGGTATTTAAAGAAGGAAGTAGAAATTTAATAGAGAAATAAATATCAAAATATTTTCAATGGGGCAATGGAACAGAATATTGAGGATCTGCCTACTCAATTAAAACCAATATTAACTGTTTTAAATAATTTGAAGAAGATAACTAAATTAGCCGAAGCTATTACAGGTATTCAGAAAAAAGCTAGAAAATAACCTAAATCAGCAAGATAACCTAAATCAACAACTATACAATATCTTTTTTTGAAAATATGAACATGAATTGACAACTTTCTTTCTTTTTTTTTAGCCATCTCTAACCCAAAAATATAAAATAAGAGGTTTAAGAGCCAATTAAATTTGGTTAAAGAAAACACTGAACTATGAAGTAGTGGCTTGAAGTTCATAATTTGTGAAATTCCTTTTTGTGGAATTTAATTTGAAAAAGAAATTGCAGTCTATGTCAACATTTGAGTGTGGGAAATTGTAACTGCTGTAAAGAATTCATGGGTAATAAACAACCAAAAATAATTCAGATGCTCATTTCAGGAGCAATTGAACTAAGCTTTCTACATTTGGATTTGTTCACAGCAAGCTCAGAAAATAACCTTGGGGTAGAAAAGACAGCCAAACTTGTAAAATTATATATTTTGCGCTTTCCTTTAATGTAATATTCATTTTAATGCATCTGAATGTTAGCGTAAACACCACAATAACAAAGGTCAAAACTATAGTTTGACTAATCTTTTGTTATATTAGTCATTTCATTCATAAGGGATCATTCATAAATGATGTCACGCTTCGAGGGGGGAGGGGGGTTAGTAAAATTGTGACAAAGTGCGACAAGGGGAGGGGAGGGGGTAACAAGAAGTGTGACATCATGCATTATGCAACATAGAGTGACGCGTGACAAAGGGGGGTGGGGGGTCCGCTGAAGTGTGACATATTGTGACAAAGGGGGGAGAGGGGTCAAATATATGGGAAAAAAGCGTGACGTCATTTATGAACGACCCCTAATAAGCTTTTTATTATTATCGTTATTAAAACTAACGCAGTGATTCCAAAATTATGGAGGCCATACCAAAAAGCAAAAAATAAAAATAAAACAAAATAAAAAATGAAATCAAATTTAATTAAATTAAAATTAAATAAATAAAACACAAATACTGTGGCACCGCTTGCGCGTTCACAGAATCACTTTCTTGCAAACGAATTCGGAGAGTTGAGGGTGCGCGATTCCCAAAAGTGATTCCGGTGCCTTAAATCGCTCGGCCAAAGAAGCCTCTGGGGTTGGAGGCCAGAGGTCGGATTTGTATACGTTCAACGAACGGCACACTTGTAATATTTTTTTCTGTATTTTTACTTAAATCAATTGCAGTGAGAAAAAAGAAACAGATTTTTGTGGAACCGAGATACTCGATTCGTTTCTGCAGTATTGAGTACCTTCAGATACATGCTTGTTCTTTTTCTGCGGTTGTACAGAGTGTGGGACAACGACAATTTTACTGAGAAACTGTTATCAAAAACTTGATCAGTTGATTTCCACCAAAATCTTTTATTACTTTTTAGAAATACTGATCAGAAAAATTTCAGAAATACTTCTTTTCACTATTTTAACAGAAAATTTTTACAGTTGATATTGAATCTAGCAAAATGCATTTATAATTGTGTATGTCTTTCATTAGAAGAAGTGAACACATTTCATCTTTAGATGTAATTCAGCTGTTTGTTTTAGCTTTTTTCTAGTTTTATCTTCAATGTGAATTATTTAGCAGCAATTATACTGCTGAAATAACTTTACTAAGTAAAGTAAGAGGTTGAGTTGTATGCTCTGTATTTTATTTTAACACAATTGACTCTTTGCCTCCTTAAATGATGACACACATTGAAAAGAGTTTGAAATGTATTGTGTATCAAAGTCTACTCTTTATTGTAAGAAATCTCACAAAAGAAACGTAAGCAACTTGAGATAATACTAAAATCTAAACATAAAGAAAATAACACAAAAAATGGAAGTGAGAAGAAAATTTCTTGCAAAATTGAATCGTAAAAAAATAGGAAGAAAGAAATGGGGAAAAAAAAGTTTCACAGAGGTTCGATTCAAGCTCAAAAATATCAACTGCACAAACAGCTTTTTTCCCTCGAAATACTGCAGACAAAATAACTGTTTTCAAATAAAATTCTTTTTCCCCCTTTTGCTCTTTTGTTGAAGGGAGGAAAAATCTATGTACACAGAAGTAGTATGTAACAGAAAACAAATTTCAAGACTATGGATTAGAAACAAGAAAGAAAATATATATATATATATATATATATAAAGAAAAAATACAGTGTAGACGGATAATATTTCGATTACATAGGCTATAAAAATTTCACATTTTCTGATGACTGAAACAAGTTCAAAAATAATATAAATATGGATTGTGTCTTAAGTATATTTCCCTAGAGTTTTATCTCTATGTAGTGTTTTTTTTTTTTAAATATAAGAGCTTTGAAGTCCTCAAAATATGTAACGAAACACATGAAACAAAGACAATATCTTATATATAAGCGGCTTATTCTGTCTGTCTGTCTGTCCGCTATAGAATCCCAGGCCGTTTTACCGATCGGGACCACATTCGGCACGGTTAATGTTTACGACCCGAGAAACGCATCGCCGCAAAAATGAAAGTTGTGACTCAATTAGTTTTTTTTTAATTAATTTTTTTCAATTTTTCAATGCTTTTTTGACCCGTTTTATTTTATTTTTGCATTGTTGCTGTCGTTTCCAACAGTATAATTACAGTTGCCCTGTGAACAAACAAATCAATGCAGTTGCCATTTAACAAATGTAAAAAATATACTAATAATAATCAAAATGTTCATCTAGCATATTGAGTGAGGCTTCGCTGTATTTTCAATTTCTGTTAAAAATGAATGCATGCGCGAATTTAATTTAATCCTTTCTTTCTTTTTAATTTATTTATTAATCATCTGCCCCTTTTATGTTTTTCTTATTAGAATGGCAGCGCTCTTTTCCCCAGTTTCGTTAATATCTAGACACACGGCAGTGTGTCCGCCAAGTTCAGAAAGTCAGCCAAATTAAGATACGGCGACACAGGCCAATGTGTATATTTACCCGAACCATTTCGAGCTACTTTTGACCCCACCATTACCAAAAAACTATTAGACCTACATACTTGAAATTTTGTACGTCTAATAGCAATTCCCTTAACTAATAGAATATCAAATTTCATTGATGTACCTCTTATGGTTATGGAATTATTAAGGTTTGAAAAGTGGCATTTTTATCACTCACTCACTCACTCATTCATTCACTCACTCATCAAAAACATAACCTACTTCTAGGAGACTTAGAAACTTAAAACTTGGTATCAAGGTAGACAGTTTGCCATATATAAAGGAAAAAATCCGAAACTTCAAAAAATTACATTATCTTCGAAGTTACCAGCATACTCATAAGTAGCATCATACCTAACGACTTCAAACAGCAGCCATATTTTTCTGCCGTTTAAAGTAAACAATACTCTCTCGCGCTTGAAGGTAAATAATTGATGCCATTGAAATCCACTTCCCGCTTTAATTTTTCGCCTTAAGGCTTAACTCAAGCTGACTACAAAGAATCCAGTGTCGTAGTTATACAGAACTTTTCAACGTTTTAAATAAAAGATTAATTAAGTAAAGATAGGTTTACGGACTTATTACGGAGAAATGTAAACAGACGAAAAAAATTTTAAATAACTAATGGCGACTATCAGCTTGGTTTAATTTACTATAACTTATTGTCAATATAAAAACACACATTTTAGCTTTTCAAAAAATAATATCCCAACAAAACATAAATGTGAAAAAAGGGCCAAGTTCGATAGAACAAAAACGGCCTTCGGAGTTGTCGGTGTCAGCGATAAAAGAATTGATATCTAATGGGTTTCAAGTTCCATAGCAGATCCTTTGATCATGGCTGTAAGAGCGTACAATGCTCCTTAATTTATTTAAAAATATTTTTTATTGGATTCCTATTTGGCAAGTTTTAATTAAGATAAGTTACGTTCAAGAAGACGATAAGAAGACAATTAGAAATTAACTATAATAGCTTGCCACATGATTTTACTAAATATTAAAAATTGCTAATTGAATGAGTTAAATTTTTTGAATGTAATTTACCTTAATTAACACTTGCCAAGTTAGGAATCCTATAAAAAAATGTTTTTAAATAAATTAAAGAACATTGTACGCTCTTACAGCCATGATCAAAGGATCTGCTATGGAACTTGGAACCCATTAGATATCAATTCTTTTATCGCTGACACCGACTACTCCGAAGGCCGTTTTTGTTCTATCGAACTTGGCCCTTTTTTCACATTTATGTTTTGTTGGGATATATTTTTCACAAACAATTTGATTATATAGTAAATAAATATATAGTAATGTGGGGCAGTAAGCGAAGGGGCGTCCTCACCGCCTGACCTGGGTAATTCAGTTTGAATAAGCAGACACCTTGCACAAATCATTTTAATTACAATTTATAATATCTAGAACAGCGGTCATTTCGTATGACTGCCGGGCGTACTAATATATATATATTAATGCTTGAGACTAAAAAGATTTGATGGTGGCCAGTGGCCAGCAAACACAAAAAAGTTAGTCGCCACTTTGAACCATGTTTCAATGCAAACATGTATCTCAAACTACACTTTGTCACAAAATTACATAAAGCCCTATTTTTAAAATAATAATAATAAAGTACAAACCTTTTCTTGTTTTGGCGACCGACATAACATTTTGTAGTCGCTAAATAAAAATTTATAGTCGTCAATGTCTGGCGAGTGGCAGCCGCTAGTCTCGACCTTTGATATATATATATATATATATATACTGGCATTAAATTTACAAATTATCTCTCGGATTTTATACAGGTTATTATTTATTACATCTTAAAACTTTATATTAATTTTATCACATGAAAACTACATTAATTTTATTCAAAGTATCAATAAAAATTACATAAACTTTGCTTGAAAGCATGATCTAAATGACTGCAAAATGTAATATTGGCAGTTATGTTACCATTTAACACTTCACGAAAAGAGAAACTCCCAGTATAAATGACCTCGCATATCTGCATTACCGCAATGCGATGAAATAAAGTGATATTTTTCCAAAATCAATTAACTATTCCTGTCATTCTTCAAGTCATGCTTTTTCCTTTCCCGTTAAAGACATCTTCCCAGCTCATCGCTCTTTTATGCTCCAAAAGTAAAACACCGATTTCAATGCAGTCATTTATTTTCCACGTCTTATCTGAACATCGGAAAGCCTGAAATGCTGCAAGAAAACTTGTCACCGCCAACCAGCCCAATTTTCATTTATATCACTCTCACGCTTCGGAAAATATGCCAGGCGACTGCGGAGGCATACGGAAATGTCACAACAAATAGAACTACCCGAACACTTGCATTTGTCGCATCCAATATAGGAGTGTATAAGAAATGGGGATTGATTTTTACTTAAGCTAAAATCAAAATATCCAGACTCAACTGTTATATTTTAAAGTATTTTGTGATTTATTCAAATAATATTTTATCTATGCTGGTTTTTCAATGTTCTTTTCTTTATTTGTATGGTTTCTCAATTTATTGCATGAGACAGTAAAGGAATATTTACGTAAAAAAAAGGGGCATAAAATATAGCTAAATACTTCTGGCAGATACATTTTAAATAAATGATCTTTCGCTTTGATGTTGAGACAAAAAGGTTCAGCATTTTGTTTTTCAGAGAAAAATATCGGAAGATTTTCTCTTGATTTATTTATGAGATTACCGTAGAACTCCATATCAAAGCCTTCGCAATAGTATAAGGGAGCTCATGTGCAATTATCAACTTCAAATGTATAGTAATCTGCGTTGATGAGGACATTAAAAAAAATGTGTGTTCCATATTTCGAATATCCTGACGATAATTAAAATATCTTCACAATTGAGGAAACATATTATATAAGCGTTTACTGATTAAATAATCTTTCTCAAGATCTGGCTCCATCACAACATTTTCGCACATTCTGGTTTTTAGTAGAATATTTGTTTTCTTTTATTGACGCTGTATAAAAAATAATTTTAAATCCTGTAAATTATGTTTTTTTATATGCCTGCACTCTCAGAAACGCATGCTCAAATCTCACGAAACTTTCGTCGTATTTGACAAAATGGCTTCGTGAAAAATGCTCCGAGTAAACCTTTCGTCAAATTGCCGAAATTTCTAGAGTAATTTTTTAAAGTCACGTGATCGCGCGAGGAAAGTATCGTTATAAATGACGAAATTTGTTTGCCGATTGAGAAGTCCTCGAAAGAGACGATTCTATTTCTGAGAGTGTGACCTTCAAGAAGCTACACACGAAGAAGCATCCTTCAAGAAGATCGCACCAGCTTATTTAGCCCAATGATGATTTTACACGGACAGTGACAGCAATAAAATGCTTCTCGCAGACTTTCAATTCACGTTGCTGGCTTTAATTTAATAGCCATGCACTATTGCTTGCGATCGATCAGTTCAGCAGATATTCATGACTTGTTAGTAGTGCTGTCGCGCAATAGAAATCTCTTGAGTTTTTGATGTGATTCTAATACAACGTATTGACGTTGCCGCCGCGGTCATTATGAAAAACTAGTTGAATTTTCTGATGCTTGGACAAAGGGTAATTTGAGAAGGAGGTAGGCTGTCGGAGTCCGAAAGACCAATAGGTTAACGTTACAGTTATAACTGTAAAATATTTCAATATTTAAATATGATTATTTGAAGTAAAAACGTTGCCCTATAATGAGTTATTTATTAATTTTGTAAAATAAATTTGTAAAAATAAAATAATATATATGGACGTCATGATGTCATAAAAATCTGGAATTCTCAAAAATTAATTTTCACTGTTGCTGTAATTCTAATATAGGTAAAAAAGTTTAAATATGCTTCTGGAATCCTTAGCATCCATTAAATACCCTAATATATATATATGTAATAAAATGAAGTTTACCTGAAGTTTTGATAAACCCATAATTACTCACGCAGGTGTGTTTTATGTACCACCATTAGAACTTTATCAATCAATGTTTTATTTAGAAATATTTCCTCTCAGCCTACTTATAGAGGTCTCATGCTGAGTAATATTTTAATTATTTTTAATAATTTTCGTTTTCATTAATTTGAAACTAAGAGCTCGAGAGAAGTCTTATTCTCTGTGATGTACGGAATGTTCCTAAAATGATGACGTCATATGCAGTACATTCAAACGTTTAAAAAAGAAATACTACAATAAGTCGCGCATACAACATATTTGTTTGCCAGAAAGCAAAACGATGAAATAAGCGCCGCCGATGGTTAAAAACTTGGATGTTTTGGTATTTTAATAGAGAATTTTAAAACTTGTTTAATGCCTAATCTTTTTACTTAGAAATTGCAAAACTATATGACGTGCGAAATACACACTAAGCGGGAAATTTCGCTGCTTGAAATGACACGAATAGTTAAGGGTGAAAAAAAATATGCAATGAATTTAGGAGCTTATGCATATGCATTTATTTATGACATAGATGACACATGTGTAATAAATGTAACATAGTATTATTATTAATTACGGTAAATTTAACAAATTACTGCAATTTTAAGCAACAAAACGACAAAATTTTAAGGTAAGATAAGATTATTGACGTATACACGGTTCTACTTGTTTGATTTACTTTTAAAAATAACGATTCATTTTCCAAACTCGAGGATAGAAAAACCATTTTACTACTCTGCTACGTTTAAGAGGAAAACATTTTACTGCATCCAAGTGTCAGAACTTTAAAAAGTAAAAGATTAGCAACCGCTTGCTTTTTTGAAAATTAAATCACATATGCCCTAACGTATCATATTTTACTCTTCCTTGAACATTACGCGAACTCGAAACGTGGGAACTAGAAGTGGTTTAGTTTGTATTTTCCTGAGAAGGGTGGTGGGAGCTATTATTGGAATCTTTTCAATCATCGCTAGGCGAACAGGCGTCGCCTAACGAAGCAATGATGAGGTGAGAGAGGGGAGATTTTTTCTGCATCGTTTTCGTCACGGTTGTAGCGTTCTTTTTCTTTCCCCAAGTAACTTTACGGGGTGGGAGTGCTAAAGAAAGAAGTGAGTGGGTGTGGAATAACAAATCGAGTCACTGATGGATGGATGAGTTGTTTTAGTACATTGCTGCTAGGATTGAAGTCAAATTATTAGGGAGGGATCGGAAGTTATTTTGCATGATTTATTTGTGTTTCAGCGTATCAAATCAAATTTAGTAAGGGAATTCTCTGAAGATCTGTTCGATGCTGCGCTGCCGTTATCATTAGATAGATTTTAGTGAACGTGTTAGACTTTTTTCTTGCTGTTCCTAATAGTCTATTAATTTTAATCAAAAAGAAGAATACAGGAAATGATATCCTATGGTTTCCATTTTCCAGGGCAAAAGCTACTAGGCTAAGATTCATACCTAGTCATATGGAGAACGTGTCTTTGGTAGAGACGTCTATAATAACCTATACTACTAGTGGGCAGTTTACTCACCGTGCTGGACATATCAAAATATCTTCATGTTGTCTACAACAACGAATTCGTATCTATATAAATAAGTTAGAGAGCTTGTGTGTCAGTATGTGTTTCGGCATGATGAAAAGGCATATAAATTTTGGTTACAGTAACCGATGCACCTCGAAGCATTGTACGAAACCCCCACTCGAACTTGTTCATCCTTTATTCCAATTTTAAGCAAAAATCACAATTCTGGAAATATATGATTGAAGAAACCTCGCAATTTTTCGATTTGTTCTGTGTATTACTACCGGTAAAATCTGCACCAGGCGGTCTCCTTCCGAAGTTCGTAGAAAAAATAGAACACATGTAACATTCAAGTACATTGATAAAACGTAAAAAAGCACGAATTCAGAATAAAATGTATCGCAAATACACTGTTAAAAAAAACCTGAATTTTCAGATTGTTTTTTGACTGATTTTGACGGAAGATTTGCGAAGTGCTTCAATACATGCTTTTTCCTTCCAAAAAAGGAAATATAACGTCCTGAAAATATGAGAACGGAACTTTTCCGTTTTACGGTTGCTGCATTTTCGCAACCTGATTTGGATTAACGGAGAAAAAGAAATAGAACTTACGTCGAATCTCGGAAAAATATTATCAGAAACGGAAGACTTCCGGTAACCCTGCAGCCGTACTTTTTCTGTTATTTTCAGGAGATTTTTTTTTACAGTGTAGCTATTTCGAAGCTACAATGGAGCCTCTTCATCAGTGCAGAAAGCATCAGTGAGAAGAACTCAACACACGACTAGAAAGCTGTGAGTGAACAGGCAAGAACCAGAAAGACAACCGATATTTATACCAAATGTGTCGGATTAGAGATTGACCAATCATTAACAAGGCGGGATCAGAGACCAAGAAGAAAAAGGCCGGAAAAGAACAGGAAAAGACAGAAAAATTATAAAAAACGTTTCCAAATGTCGGGAAAATATAGAGTACTGTAATAATCATTTACTAAAGAATGAGAATTTCCCCAAACGTGATAAGCTTCTCAAAAATCAAGGTTATAGACAGAAGAGTATTTTCTGATAATTCCAGCAGAAGAAAATTCAAAACAATGATCAAAGTCCTACAATTTTTAATAATTTCCCTTATACGTGTAATATTCGTTTTAAGTAGTTTTCGAACTTTAAAACGAGGCATACCTATCAATTTATCTACTCAAATTGCGCATTTTCGCCAAGATAAAGAGATATCCTGTGAATACAGTGTATTTATCTGTAACAGTGTTACTAAAATTTTTTTTTCTATTTTATTAAATAATCTAGTATATCGAAAAATGAAAGTTACATTTAAAAAATTCAAAAAAATAACTAAATTCATGTCATGTTTTAAACTTTTATAAATTTAAAATTATATGCAACATCTATGTACTAACAAAATATTATAAAATAAATAATTATTTCGGGAGAAGAGGAAGCTATCTGAGATTAAAAAATAAGTAAATAAATAGATACCAAACATACCTAAAAGCCGACCATAGATTTTTCAAATTTTATTAAAATAGTTATGTACAAGATGCTATTAGCAATTAGCAGACTAAAAAAGAATGTGAAAGAGTAATCACCATTGCATTTGCTCGAAATTACCGCAATTAGGTAAACACTGAACAATACGTGACCTGATTTTGCAGTTTGCTTATAATTCTTTAGATATTATTTAAAAAGTGCTCGACGTAAGATGTTTTCGCCCGACACTTTTAGAAAAGTTAATTGCTTTAAGCCATCAATGCATTGAAAAAAAAGCTAGAAAACATTACACTGAAAAAAAGGAATCTTTAAGGGCAAAAGATCAACAACGCGCAAAGCCCTTTAATTATCAGTGGAACTTCAAGATTGTATCTTGAAGAATCTCAAGGGAGTAATTTTTTGTTTGTCTTTTATAAACTTCCAGTGTTCCGCAAAGAAATTTTCCGCAGATGGGTTCTCACGTTCTAGGGGGTACCTCAGGGTATGCAACAGGGCTATCGAATTCCACTTTAGTTGCGGAGAACAAGTGTTTCTAATATTTAACTTCAGCATGTGTGTGGTGTGAAGTAGGGTTATTAACCTATAGATAACCTTGGAGTTTTTTTTTTTTTTAAGGATATACAGTTTTTATGGCATCACAATTTATTAAAAAAATTATGATCCCGCTTGGTTACAAGCGGAATTGAATTACATTTTCTTAAAGCTTGCACATTAACTGATACACATAAAATAATGACATGTGCCTTATTTTTATCACCATCGTATTTACATATAATGTACATACATACACACACACAAACACCTATATATATCATAGTGCTTTTTGCTAAACACATTGTCTTGCAAGTTTTTACCCATTTATACTAGTTTTATACTAATGAATTTTAAGAATTTCATACTTTCCATTCTAATCGAGTTATTCTAATTACTGTACTTAGTAATAAAAGATCAAGATTACTGTTAATTAGTAGCAGGTTCATTACATTAGAAATTACATACTTAAATGATAATTCTACAATTCCGCTTTTAAGAGGCAAGTGAACAACAGCAGCACTTACAATATAATAAAAATGAAAGAAAAAGAAATGTAACTAAATATTTCTAAATAAAAATCAATGAAGAATTATTCTGATACGCTTGAATGAATTAGGTGAGCAAAATCAATGATAGAATTTACATCTCGAATTCAATTTTAATGTTTTTGTTCTTTGGAATATCATTTAATTAAGGAAAATAATAATAATATTACTTTGAATTTACTTCTTCGAAATTTTCATTTTCATTTATTTATTTTACATAGTTATGAAATCGGTAATAAATACCCATCCTGTTATGTATGATATATTATTGCTTTAAATCCTAATCTTATAACTTTAAACTGTTTTTTGAATTTGCATGAAGAATGAATGTTTTTCACCTTGAATGTTTTAAAATATCAAGTCACATGATCCTATTTTGCTATGAATTGAATTTTTCTCCAACCTTTCAAAAAGGTTTTTTTTTTACTTTTTAATTTTAAAACGAAATTAGAAAGGATAAATCTTCTTTTAAAAAGTGTGAAAATTACGTATGCCTCAATTATCGGTTAGTATAAAAGGGCTTATATTTTGCGAAACCTTGTTTGGAAAATTGAATTAATATCGCTTTCCTTCTTACAGTTTTTTTCTAAGAAAAATTCACTTCCTGGAAAATAAATCTTTTTATATTTTAAGATCTCTTGAAAATAATTAGCCTTGAATAGCATAGATATGTTTGTGACCTTAAAAAAATGTTTTCAGGTTTTGTCAAAAAAGTCAACTTTGCCCAGAATTTCATTTCTGGTGTTATGAAATTATTTTAGGTTATTATTTCGTGCAGCAGTTACATAATGTGATGGTTATGCAAAAAAATCACTATAACACAAAATAATGTGTAATTTCGCAATAATGTAATTATTGTGAAACAACTTCGTTATTTAATTAAAATACAAAACTACAAATGGTTCCAAAATTATTGTACATTTTCTACCAAAAACAATTCGTTCGGAAACAATAATATATTGCGTAACAATGAATAAAATAAAAGTACAAGGTATATTCACAAAGTAAGTTCCGTTTGGTTTTATTAAAAAAAAAGTATTTATTGTACAAAAATCTACAACTGTTAAACTACTTTTCTACATAGCTTCCGAAATTTTGTAGGCACTTGTCATAGCGTGGTGCAAGTTTTTGTATGCCTTCTTCATAGAAGGTTGCCCCCTGTGTTTTCAACCATGTGGTAACATTTTCTTTCAGCTCGTCATCATCCTTAAAGTGCGCACGATTCACAGATCTGATTTCACAGCCTTAATGGCATTTTCAATTAAGGCTGACATTATAAACAAGCACTACAAAGAACACGTCGGCAGCAGTGATCTGAAAATGGCGTACATTTTTTCTTCTTCAGCCAGAGTAACGGCTGCGCATGCGCGGAACTGCGATCGCAGCGCTGTCGTGGATAGAAATAGAAACGGAACTTACTTTGTGGATATACAACGTATTCCGTTAATGAATATGCTGGCAAGATTACTCAAACTTTCTTTACTGCTGGCATTATTACTTTTTCAGTGCTGCTATAAGGAATCTTTTCTTCAGAACGTGTAAATAAAGCAGCGTGATAAAATAACCAAAGTAGAGTTTTCGGAAAAAATTTAAATATATTTATTGATTTAAACTGCTTATCTTTCGTTGGGACATTTTTATCGAATACTGCTATTGAAACTGGATTTAACAGTTTAGGATTAATATTTAGACATGAAATTCATTTTAGCTATTTAAAAAAATACTGTAGCTTTTGTTGGTTTATTAGTTATTAGTTATTTTCTTGGTTAAATTATAAATTCTTGGATGCCTGAATGATGAAAAATGCAGTAGGTGAAAATGCCAAAGTTCTAAAAATGGCTTTCAAAATTCTTAAAGCTTTTGACAGAATTTTAAAATTTTATGCCAAAAAATAAGGTTTCATAACATCGTAAACTTTTTCAGTAGGACGCAGGATTAAGTTCAATTTTTATTAAATGAACTATTTTTGTTAGTTTGCTATTTTAATACATTGTCATTAGCATTTATTTAAATCAAAGAAATGTTTGAAAAATGCAGTATATTTTACACCAAATATTTATAATAGCCCTTTTGCATACTTCAATTGCATATATCTTTTTGGTACACAGGATGCAGTTCAATTTTATAAAATGAAAGAATACGATGGGGAGAAAGTGATATTTCTTTTACAAATCTTTAAGCCTCTGAGGTTTAAAAACTCAATAGATCTTCAAAATTGCACGTAAAAAGAGAAAGTATGGCGATTAAACCTCTTTTATACGAAGTTTACTTTGTGTTGCTTTTTTTGAAGAACGATTTGGGAATTGGAAAAAACTCTTTTCGTGATATAAATTTCTTCAATACACATGATAAAACCTTAAAAGATTTGATTTCTCTTTTTGGGAGACAAAATGAACTCTTTTTTTTAATCATTATAAAGCAATTTATAAAAATAAATAAATAAATAAATAAACCAATTGGGATCATAATAGCTCCAAAAACAATGCTGTTTGATTTTATTAATGGATATATTTACTTTATGCGCAAACATCTTTAAGAGAAGAAAATTGTTTCGCTTTTTTTCTTTTCAGTTTCTAAATTACGTAACATCATTTGTCATAAATTTCAACGGAGTTTTATTTATATATCATTTAATTATTTCCTGGAATTCAAATAATCCCAAGTTTATAAATGATCTCTTATTAATTTTTTACCCAATCAAAATACAAAAATATAAAAATAAGGGCAAAAGCACAACACAACTAACAGAAATTAAAACGAAGAAATTCATGATTCCCCATGGCCCATGATGAGGAAAATGCGAGGCTACTCACCGGGAATGGGGCAGCTTGCTTGCAGAGGGCAAAATTTAAATAAACTTGTTTCTTTTTTTTTTTCTTGTCATTGAGGAATTAGATAAAGGATAACGAAACTTAAAATTTATATAGTTAACACTCGACACTTTTTCTCCTTTCCAAACCATTAGCCCACGTCCCTTTTAAACAAAATGAAATAACAAAAGAAAGAAAGCAATGTAATTAAAATTTTATCAGCATATTTTAATAACAGATAATCTACGTAGTCTCACGCCTTCGGGGAAATATCACTAAGCATACATGGGTATTTGAAGTTAAATGCACAAAAAGTAATTGATTAATATCTAAGTTGTTGATTAAATACGAAATTACTTTTAAAAAAAGAAATAACATGAAATGAGTACACTCCTAGAGTCCTGAGTACCGGTAGTTAACATCCACAATACCAGTAGTTCATAATTGTTCTTGCGGTGATTCGATTTCAGACTTTTTCAAATCTGAGATCTGCTGCACAAATTTCAAGACCTAATCACTTCAGAAACGTCGAGTTCGAATGCGCAAGTACTTAAAAATGTCTGAAGAAATCGGAAACGATCATTTTAATAGTTTAGTGGCTAGTGATGCTCACATTGAAATGTAGGAAAAAATTTCACATTAAAAGTGTATTTGCTAGGAAAGGTAAAAAATAAGAAAAGATAAAGATGAAAGACATATGAAATTTGAAATAAACTACGGGAAGAAATTAACGTTTTTACTTACTCTTCACTTTTATACACATTTATGGATGCTTTCTTGTTTTGAAGTAGAGGAAATATGTGTACATTTAAAAGTTCAAACTCGTCAAAGAAAATAGTCATATTTAAATCGAAATGTTTTTGCGAAAAAGATGACTTTTTGTTGTGTACTAATATCTATTCAGATTTATTAATTGATAAACCTCCATACATTTTACTTTATACCCTATCACCTAAAATCTGCGGCATTTTTTGTGCACCAATAAAGTCAAAACATTAAAGTCAAAGCATATAAATGTGTCCAAGCCTGTAAGATGACCCTTCTTGTGTGTGTGTGAATCATACACTTAAAAATGCATTATACAGAGCTCAACTGTGTTTGCAGTGTTGTTTATTGTCTTGTTCAGCTGATTACACAGCAAATTATAGCGATTAGGCTCTAAAACACAAGAATCTTCAATTTTCTTTAATTATTTTCATTTACTTACTTTTTCATCAAAAATATCAGGGTTCTTATTTCAACAGGCATATTAATTCAGGAATTGTAAAAAAAAAAAGTTCAGCAGCGGCAGTTTTCATTAAATGTAATAAATGAATATCTCTAATGATATATTTTGCTTAGGTAAAAATCACTCCGATACTAATGTAGTTTTTTGCAGAACCAATGTTTCCAGACACCTGATGTACCCTCATTCGTGCTCTGAGAAGCCTACGACATGTCAAATACAACAATGAACGATTCATTCCAGATTTCCTTTTGTAATAAAGTTTCACTTAAAATCGTTCTACTGTTTAAACGCATACTCTTACAAATCAGTAAGAAGCAGCAATAATAACCACTCCGAGACTTTAACGCGACGTCACATATCAATTACAATCACGACACAATTGTTGATGAATGAGACTGTGTCATAACGTCGCAATATCGTCACTAAGGGTGCTTTCACACCGAAGGCGAGAAAGAAAAAAAAAAACGCGTCTTTTCCCCATCTGCGCAAGCGTAGAGCGTATTTTCGCCTTCAAAGATAAGTTCTGCGGTTACGCAGATGAGAAAGGCATGTTTTTTGTCTTTGTCGCTTTTACACTCTCAGAATTTTTTTCTTCAATTCACGGAAATATTACTGGCAGCAGTGCTGCCGATAAATTTCCATTATTTGAAGAACATCCGTTTTCTCATTCTCATGTCAATTGAAGGAACTTCCTTCTACAATTGTTTCTGTTCTAGAAGGGGAAATGTCCGTCAATTGAAGAAACTTTCCTATACTTTTTCTCCGTCATCCGAGGGTAATTTTTCGTTATTTGAAGAAACGTGCGTTATGTTTATTTCCGTTACATGACAGAAATTTTCCGTTATTTGAGGAAACTTGCGTTAGGTTACCTTCTGTTCCATGATGGAAATTTTCCGTTATTTGAAGAAATGTCCATTAAGTTTGTTTCTCTTAAATGAGGGACATATCCAGGAAAATTTGCCCGTGTCCGTGCGTTATTTTATTTTTAATGCCCGTCAGAGATCCGTTCACACTTTGTTTGTACAATATTTTTTCTCTATTTAACTTTTACCCCATCCACCCCCGCTCCCTAGTCACCCCCCACCAACCAGAAATTGCAAAGAATAACTTACATTATACTAGTTTCTCAGAAAAAAACTCGTGCTTTAAGGAGTTAAAATGAAGTTTTTGTGCAGATTGAAAATAGGCGTTTCATTTATACGTCTTCAGTGACTTTCTCAAATTGAAAAATTCCATATTAATCCATGGAGAAAATTAGAATTCAAAATCTTCATTGCTTAATGCACATAAAAATTCTATTTTCACCATCTGAAAGTGGGCATTTTATACTTTGGAGGTGTTTTCTAAATTTAGTTTTCTAAACTTCTCTAGTATCATAAAATATAATAAATCCTGACAACTTATTTCTGCAAACAAATGTTTTCAGAAAAATGCCATTTAGAGTAATAAGATGCCCACTTTCAAATGGAGAAAATAAAAATTTTAAAAGTGCCTTTTGTGATGGAAAATTCGACTTTTTTTTCATTCATTACTTTCTAGAAAATTAACAAATTGCAATGAAAAAACCTCTTATAACGCTACGTCTGCAAATAATGTATTTTAAAGGTTTTTTAAAATTTGATTAAAAAAATTCCTTTTTTCCAGAAGTTCCATTTTTATTTATTTTTAAACACTATTCTATACTCCCTTAAAAATAATTTTTGGTCATACCCCACCCGACCTGATGCAAGACTAAGTAGCAGCTAAGAGCACACTGAAAAGAAAATTTTATTACACGTATAAAGGACTTATTAATAAAATGCCACGCCAAAAGCTGCACATTACTTCTGACTTTTCACAATTGAAAAATCATTTCTACTTTGCAGCAACTAGTACAATTTTTTTTTCTCACGATCAAATTTACAACTGAATTACTTTTTTATTGACATTTATGTGGAGTCTAATATAGAGGAGGAAAAAACAAGTATGCTGCTAAATTTCCAAACAATACAAAGCTATACTCTTAATTGAAAGCACACTCAATGAACGAAGTTTGCATGCCAATCCCTCTCATTTTCCTGTCAACTTTCAGCCTTGAAATTTTATTCATGAAACGAAGAACCTGAAAGTCTAATAAAAAGTGCAATATATTTAAAAATATATGGAAGATGCTAATTCTATGAAGCTTTTAACTTCATAAAGTAAGCATCTTTTTTTAGTAAAATGCAAAATATACTATAAGCCAGCATTTCCGGAAGTTTCCTTTTCAGAAAAGTATATCAATCTTTTCGTGAGATTATTTGTTTGCTAGGACCTTCTCAGTGTTTTCAGCCTATAACTTTTTAACAAGTTACCACAGGTTTGCTCAGTCTCCCTACCTTCAAAAATTTCACTAAAAATGAAAGTTGATAATTTGTTGCAATTAACCACCAGTCCAACTTTTGAAATATACCCATTCTCATCCCCCCTCCCCCAGAGAGCAAAGAGATATAAGTTATTGATTGACAATATTTCTCATCAAGTAGATTTATAAAAATTTGTCACCATGATACCATATTTAGAAAAATAAATTAGAACTATTAAACACATATTTTTGAAAATCAATAAGGTACTATTTATTTCTATATTACTATTTTAATACTAAATTTTAAATTATTTAAAAAAATTTCATGTAAGACAATTTTATTCAAAAAAAAAAGCACTTATCTGTATAATTTTCAGTATGGTCAGGTCATTCACATATTTATGTCTTGTGACTGGTTTAATTTATTTATATCTCTTAATATAGTAAACATTACTTTGAACTTTTAGGTGCATCCTATTTTTAAATGACGAATTTTTCGACAAATCAGTTTTCAAGTTTTGCAAATTATCAATCTTTGCAACACCAAAAAATATTTAATTCAAATCAATTTACTGTAGTAATTTAAAAAATCCTACACAAAGAAATCAGCCATATTTATTCAATAAGCATATAATAAAATTGAAAAAAAAAAAAAAATGACAGCTATACTTAGACGTCACTAAAACTTTATGTATGTATGTGTATATATTTATAGCATAGCAATAAAATAACAGGACAAAGTGAATAGCCATAAAGTAACCACCATAGAATAATTACAACAATAAACAAAGTTTTATTTTACAAATTTAAGAAGTTTTATTTGACATTTTAAAGAAACTGATAGATGAAATGGATTTTCGAAGCACAATAACTTCTTACTTAATTTTAAGATCTTTTCCAACACATTGTTTTTGTTCTTTGGGCTCTAAGTTCCTCTTTTAGGTTTTATTTCTGAAAAGTCACCAGAAAATAAGAGAGAAAAGTAAAATTATGACAAGACAACACAGAAAAAAAACTGGGCAGGGTGCCGCAGTCTAGTTACCTTTTGGTTTATGAGTTCTCACACATTTTATAATAAAAATAATTTTGATGGGCCATGTGACTAACAATAACAAACATTCTTTTTATCACTATCCCTATACCTCCCCCCTACACCAAAAGATGTAAGACTCGCTATAATCAAAAATTTAATTCTGAATAAAGTTAAATTTTCGTTCTATGCTGGTGATTTTGAAAATAGTTTAATTATTGAGAATCACCATGTCAGAGGACTAATAGATGATATATTCACTCATTTATCACAAAAAAATTTAAGGACTTTCAAGGACCCAAATGAAAATGTTCATGGGACCTATTTTGATGTTTATTGTTTAACACATGTGTGTTTTAAAAGAAAAAAAAAGCTACAGAACTTAAAAATGAAAGTTTAACTTGCAGGTTCAATTTCTTTCCCGTGATTGTTGAGATAAACAAATAATAAACAAACGATTTGGAAACTTAAACAGTCATTCAGAAACAAGTCAAACCTTATAACGATCTTTTTCAACCCAAGCTGGGCTAAACACGCATTTTCTAGGCATTTTAGGCCGTAAATGAAAAGACAAGTATTGATGATAGGAACCAGTTCAAAACATAATCATCGGTTCGGTCACACTAGCAGAACCGTTTAAACTCAGACTCCGGCCGAACTGTACGAAAATTTAGCAAGCTTTTGAGCTCTGAAGAAATGCATTCAGAAGTCAGGAGTCACCACACTAAAAGAGTTCAAAAATCACTTTTGTTTTTTTAAAGGGGGATTGGAATTTTGCTAGCCGATCTTTGCGCGGAAATTTTTACTTACTTTTACGAGGTCGACCTTTCCGAAAAATCTAGGACTTTTCAAGTACCCTACTGTCGTTTTCAAGAATTTTTGGGGTCCCCGAGTGGTTGAAAGGAAATTCAAGGATTTTCAAGGTTTTTCAAGGACCGTGGGAACTTTGTATAAAAGATGTAGGGTTCTTATAGAAATTTGCAGGGAGACCAGATATTACTTATTGAAAGCTTAAGAAAACGAACTTTTTATAGCATTGTAAAACATTCGACTTTGATTTAATCTTTTAGAAAATAAACAACCATGGCATTCGTGTTTCATCTGGAAAATAAACACAAGGTGAATACGTGAATATCTTAAGACATTTTTTCTCTCAATCATTTGTTAAAAACTTTAAGAGTTGACACATATTTTCGAGAAATTAATGAAATCAAAATCTGAAATAAGAACTTACCCATACCTGTATTTATGTTTGGCGGAATGAAACTGATTAGGCTAAACTCGTTGTCTTGTCGACTTCTGAGTGTGTAGCTGAGATTATTGAATACGCATGCGTGCAGAGAATAAACGGAAAAAGTTCGTTCTCAAGGGGTACGGAAATTATTTGTTGAAAAATGAGGAATAATGTAGTGTATAAAGACGAATTTTTCTGAGAGTGTAGTGTAAAAGCACCCTAAGTGACCACAGTTGCATTTACGTCATTAGAGGACGTCGCTACGGAAGGACATTCGTAAACTGCTGCAGCCTGTTTGGAACTGTACAGGGACATTTCGTGTCCATCACATAAGGGTAATATCTTGGTCACTGTACTATTAGGGAAAATGCTTAAGAATAATTTTAAAAACATGTAAATTGTCAAGTCAAAAAACATCATGCACCTTTCTTTATTATTTAGAAAGATAAAGAGGTTGCTTTCTTAACTTAATACTAATATTTTCCCCGTATAGTCTAACCACTACGTACTATTCCATTAAGGGGTTAATAAACGGTCCGATATCATTATGAAAATTAAAGCTTTTTATTTCAAAATTGAAATAATGATCTATGTCGGAAGAAGCTGCCGATGTAAAATGATCCAACAGCATCAAAAATGCTCTGCACAAATATTTAAAATTTATTTTCCTAAAAGTAAATTTTCTTCATAATAAATGGGATGTTACTCAAAACATAAAATACAGCTCTTGCATTTTTTCGTTCCGTTACGGTGGACTCATTTTGCTTTAGCTTTCAATTATGTTGGACAAGATAACGAATTTCTTTGCTTAGCAAGCAGGAATTCTTTATTTACGTTACTATATAAAAGTATTATCTAAATAATGACATACCGACAAAATGCCTCTTAGTTATTTATTTTCTTTTCATGAATCGTTCCTCTGTATTATGAAAAATGTATTGTTACATATATTTTTTTTAATTTAAAACCCCGTTGCAGAAAAAAATTTATAAGCAATCCTAATGCTTTGTGAGCGACACGAAACATTTCATTTTAAATCTGCTTATCATCCCGGAAAATTGTCAATCCATTAAAAATCAACAACCATATCTTAAACAAGAAGCAAATCCAAGCAGCGATTAAAGTTTAAAGACTTTTATAAAATTATGAACCAAAATAATTTCTTTCAATGGATATCTCTTCGCACACCATCGATTTATTCCATCTATGTACAACCCGAAGGAACTTTATTTATTTATGAATTGTTTCCTGCTAATCTGCTTAAAAGAGCAAAACTGATAAACCATTTAATTTGTTTCGGGATTTGCTTTTTCGTTGCTTTTTCCAGACTTAGGCATAGATAACAAAATCAGCATTAGCGTGACCATAGTGCATAAGGAGCGGAAAAACGATTTCCCACCACCAGCAAAAGTAATTAAAATTTTCGCCTCATTAACAAAACCTCTGCGCTCTTTTATGTTGGAAGCAAATTGGATTGTTGAATAAATCAATTCATTTATTCGGTGTTATCTCACGCTACATAATCTATTCATGCCTGGGTATTCGTGGCTGCGTACATCTACGCTCCATTTTTTGGATGGAATTTTTCAGTTGGATAATAATACAAGCGACACACGAAAACACCCTTAGATAATTGCTTCCTGTCAATGATTGTTGGGGATTTTCCTTGTTTTTCTCCGATTTCTTTCTTCGCAAAATATCCTTGTCATTGAACAATTTTCATGAGGACAGCCAGGAATTTGTTAGATAATAGCAAACACTTATGGCGTTGTTTCTTTTTTTAGGGTCTGGATAGATAAATTGAAGATAAAGAATTATGAAGTAGCAAAAATATTTTGTCAAAGCAACTGTAGCGTTGGTCACGTTGGAATTGCAATTGAGAAAGCTTTCAATATTTTATATTTGTATTTGTTAACTGGATTATTATTATTGTTAACTATATTATTATTATTGTTAACTGGATTATTATTATTAAAACTAAATTTTTTGGAAGGGTTTAAAAACTTTTTTTGTTAACTGTATTATTATTGCTAACTGAAAATTAGAATATTTGTTGAGGTTGTGGAAAGAAAATAAAGACGGAAATTACCTTAAAAAAAAGATAATTTTTTTTTCATGAGTTATGCAAATTACTATTTTCTCAAACCATAGGCTTCTCATACAGCTCTGTTTCTGCTTGTCAACAACTTTTTAATTTCTGCCTTATTTACATGTGCATGTTAAGAAATGTTATTTTTATTATTGCTGTTATGGTTTTGTTTTTCCATTCACCAGCTTTCTTTATCTACATAATTATTTCTAATTATCGAAGAGAGAGAATCATAAAACACTGGTTTCAAACCGAATTCACAGATTTCTATTTATATTTTTCTGTAATAAATGATTAGATACTGGATATACTGAACAACTGCTGGAAGTTTTTATAGAATTAGATTTGCAGTAAAAAATTTACCAAATTACCAATTAACACTCAGTAGCGTCTATAAGTTGGATAATTACATGCAGTGTAAGATTTTGCATAGATTCTATTTATTCATCGGAACTTGTGTAGATAATAAGAATAATATACTATGTTTTCAATTGTATAAGCAGTGCTCTAAATATAAACAACACAGCACTTTTAAGCCAGGTTGAATCATATCTTGAAATAATTTACTGCTATTTATGGTTAAAAATCTTCGAATTAAATTTGCTGGCACTAAATCCGTCTTATAACATTCCTCTTTACAATTAAAATAGGCAAGTTTCATTGGCTTCTCAAATAAGATCAGCTTTACAAATCACTGCAATAATATAGAATGTCTCACAATTCTGAGTACGTAGAATGTCTTACAATTAGCTCGGACTCTTTTAATGTATTTTTTATTGTTTATTCAGTTAAAAAGCAAATCGCCATTGTTCCTTTCGTTAACTTGAACCATTTGAATGATAATAAAATTCATAATAATAGTAATAACACTTTTCTCCACCAGACCCCTACCTGTTAGCCGAGGCCTTAGGATTGCTTACGCACGGGGAGAGGTAGTGGAGTTGTTGTCGTATCCTTGTGCGCGGCGAGGAAGAATGGGTACACTGCTACTGAGTCTAACGGGTCCCTTATAAGCAGGAGTCCGATTTCCGCCCCTTTGAAAAGTCTCTCAACTTTTTGAACCAGCTCCCAGATGAGAGACCATCACCTGGGATTGGCACCCCCAGAGGTATCGTTTTTACTTGGAGGACATTGGAGTCACGACCTATTTAACGTACACCAGCTCCCTTTAGCTTACGCGGCCCTACAGAAACCAGTCGCCGAGAGGTTGTCACCGTCCCATACACTGACTTAAGTCGATGTTGCTTCCCTTTCGGTGTTCTGTGGGAACCAAAATACTATTACTACTAATAATAAATGAAATAAAAATAAAAATAATTAATCTCCCCTATCTCCCACCCGATAGTCGTTCAGTTTATCAGATAAATTATGCACGTAAATGATAAAAGTTAACATTTTACCACCTTTTCCCTACATTAAATGCATCATTTATAATGTATATCGTTTCCTCTTTGCCTCAACATGAAACAAATAAGAAAGTGCAACACCGCCTTTCATTTCTTTTACGTTACGTCTGATTGGTTATTATCTTTCCAGCTACCTAAACAAGAAGCAATGTGATTATATCATCAAAAACAGTCATATTGTGTGGCAAAATGTATCGATGAGAATAATAAGATTAAGGAAAATATTATACTGGAAATTAGGTATTTGCTTTATCGGCAGAAGTCGGAGCTCCATTATTGCACGTTAGAATAAAATAATTCCCATGTCTGAGATTTTACTACTGTTGTCGGCATTTTTGGGCGTTATTACAACATAAAAGGAATTGTCTATTATCTATATATAGTTAATACGATTCGAATCAGAATAAACTTTTGGTTAGAGGATTACTTAATGATGTCTAGGATAATGTCATAACGTGCAGCAAAGTAATCGAATGTGGAAATAAGCACTGGAAGATCACATAGTGTAGTTATTATGTCCTTTGGTTACGTCCTAGTTTTTATGCGCGTGAAAATTCCTTCTACATTAAGAGTAATAAAATACTCATTGAGCTGAAATAAAAAGTAAACCTTTGTGCCACAAAGTATTAATAAAAAACAACGTAAAATTAAGCACACAATTTGAAAACAATACAGACACGAGTTTCGAGGTAAAGGGCCCCTTTTCAAGGCAAAAGAGCAGCTTCTAGGGAAAAACAACCAACTAAAGCCTTCAGTTGGATGTTTTTCAGCTAGCATTGAGCTATTTTGCATTGACATATGGGTTCCTTGTAACCTCGAAACACGAGTCTACAAATTTTGCGCTCAATTTTATGGTGATTTTTTATTTTTACTCATTGAGCTGTTTTGAATTTCTTTCATGTTTTGTTCAATAGTATGCTATCTTTAAATTAGAAACCAATATTTAAACCATATTTTTATACGCAATGCTTTTCAGCCATTTTTCCCATTTTTTTTTTTTTTTAAAGAGCATTAATCTGAGGCAATAAAATTGAATGAAATCATAAAAAGTGGGTTTCCCGTCCCCCGTTCTCCAGTTTTTTTTTCTTTTGAATATATATATATATATATATATACGTGTGTGTGCGAGGAGACATCGACGGCAGTGCCATCACGCGGAAAGTAACGGAAGCGAGTAGTTTAGTGTGAGACTCCGTCCTGAGTGGAGGTGCAAGCGCGGTGTGTACTTGAGTGTGGTGATCTCAGTTGAAGTTTTTTCTGTAAATAGTGATTTGTACATAGATAAGTGTAAATAGAGTATTTTTTATATCTTTCTTGGTGAGTCATTATTTAATTAGCCCCTAGACCAGAACAAGAGCCTATAGCTATATATGTGTAATTCTCTTTAAAAATCGAGAGAAAAACACATTCATCGCATTTAAATTAGAAATAAAGATAACACTAACTTCTCTTGCCACAATATGCATAAGTGTTTCTTCTATCATTTGTACTTGTTCATCTCCAAATTTTCACTTTTGTTACTTACACCACTTAGCTTCTGGGGACGTCCCTAATCTTTTGGAAATACAATGCAGCATTGAATTATTATAGAGTTTAAAAAATATAAAACATTCTAGTGATCTCTACCTAAAAGGAAAATGAAAATCGTAAAATCTTTATTTATAAGGCTAGTGTTTCCCCAAATACTAATGGAAAATTCTGCATCAGAAGTGTTAACAAAACAAATGATATCTCACTATAAAATGAATTATTCAATCAACAAAGCAGAAGTAAATAATATATAGAACAGCTAGTACATCAATAAAGATAAAGTGAAGTGATAATATACTTACATGGTTGACCTTTTTTGGCAGATTTAAAATTTAAAATGTAACTCAATGTCCATTGTGAAACCGTCTACCATTTTTAGAAACAGTTCTTTCATTTATTTTATTTATTCATTTTTATTTCCTGCTGTATGATTTTCGTCTAGCTTAAAACACTTACCGAAACAAATACCTTATGGCGACATAGTCGCAAGGTATATTTTTCCCCGAAGGTAATTATTTTGCTCGTTTTCTTACCCAACACTATTTTTTGAAGTAGTAAAATTGAAAACAACTAAATCAGAAAGACATGTTTTACCCAATTACCTATTAAGAACTACTGTTCTGTCACAGTTTCCTATTCGGTATGCTTCGGAAAACATCGAAGGCACCGGTAATTAGCAATCGGTAAATTACAGAAGTAATCGGAATCGGCGCCGAAACAAAATTAAGGCGCATTTCGATGCGACGTATTTGATCGCGCCAATTAATTGGTTTAACAAGTTTTCTGTCGTTTACGGACTAGCGATCTGCGCTAATCATTGCACTGGATTTGACACGGATGAACGCTGCAATGGAAATTCATTCATCTTAGGATATAACTTAGATGTGTTTGGCATAAAGCCATATTTCACAATATTTATTGCTCCTGCTGATTATTTTTTCAAAACGTTCAAATGCTTTAAATCTGATAGTACTTCCTTATTTTCAGAAGTCATATATACCACACTTCAGAGTTTTTTTTCTGATGCATTTATATTTTCATGCTAGAAATAGAATTTGTAAACACAAATATTTATGAGGATGATCTTAAATGCGAAAGTTTTACAGACTTTATAGTTGTCTGTCTGTGACGTATATAGCTTAAAAATTATTTTATAAAGAGAAAAGTAATAGAATTGATCAGAGCTTAAGTTCATTCTTTCAAGTAAAAATCACTCCAGATTATTTATTCAATTTTTACGTTTTACTAAGATAGCTGAAAGGTATTGTGTGTTACGTAGGGGGGACTTTACTTTCAATTTGATCAGTAAATATTGATATTTAGGGATGCACATGTATGTACAGTCATTCAGGGTAACTTTGGACCATGGATATTTGTTAGTAACTTTTTAAAAAAGGAGCAAATTAGAAGATCTAGTATTTCACTAGTTGGCTAGGTTATAAAATCAGTTTTCTGCTCTTAATTTTACATAATAAGGTTGCAACAATGTATGCAGGTAATTGTATAATAGTCATTCTGACGCGTTAGTGCTTGCAAGGCAATTTTTTAATTGCTGGTTTGAAATTGGTGAAATTCTTGAAGTGGTTTTATGCTCTATCATAAATTATAGAATTATTTTGATGTTGTAACGCAATAAATGCTAAATATTTAGAAATTTGATTTTTATGGTTCAAAGTTTCACAACAATAATACTTTTATTAAAATAATTCTTATCAAAATCACTTTTGACGCGGTTCAAAGCTACCGTAAATAACAGGATTACTTTGAAACAGGTGAATAATTATTTTTTAACAGTTTATAATCATCATTTCTTAATTTTTTATGACTATACAATACTTCAGGAGTTCTTTAGTTTTATGCCATTAAATACAAAAATACTATTAAAATATTAGTGGGAAATCAAGATTTAAAAAAATGAGGATCAAATATACCCAGATTGACTGTACTAATTTAAGACAGATCAAAGTGTAATTGTTAGTTACTTCAAAGACGTTTAATACATTTAGCCAAAACGATATTGTTTTGTATTTGTTATATTACTTCATCTGGAAATAGTGGAACTTTGGACTAGTCGAATACTTTGGACTAGTCGAAGATATGAGATAAAAGTGATGTCATCATAATGTTAACATGTTGACGGACACTTGCGTCTATAGCCGTCAACGTGAAGTTCACTATGCGGCATGACGGCAATAGACATACAAAACGAAACGGTCGTCTTTTAGACACTACGGCTATAGCGGCACAAATGTGCATTTACGGGCGTACAAGTAGAAGCCTAGTGTCATGTTTTGGAAACAATTTTTTAGGTTGGATTTCGTTTTCCACCTGTTACACGACTTGCAGCTTCAATATGCACGTGGTTGTGAAGGGAGAAGTGCGATCGTGTTTTCTCTTGAAGTTATAGTTGTTATTGATACATTTAACGATATTTATTGTTTATACTGGTAAGTATTTACCGCTGGCGCCATGACAGTTATAGCCGCAACCTAATTAAAGGTGTTGCATTAATGAAAATTAAGTTTACTTAAGCAGAAAGAGTAAAACTATACTTCTAATATTCTAAAAATGCAAAAACATATAGTGTTAATTTTCAAACTTTACTTGTTCCTACTGTCCGTCACTGTGTTAAATATGTGCTTGGAGTTAAGTAACGGATGCCATTATGATAGATACATCATTTATTCTGATATATCATGCAATACCATAAATTGCGGAAAAACTTAATTTTTTGCGACATTATTTTCAGTAAAAAATCCCCCAAGTACACTTATTTCAGTATAGCTAGTACTACAATTCATGTATCTTTTAACTCCTTGAAGCACGAGTTTTTTTTCAGAAAAACTTGTAAAAACATGATAAGAGTTTTTTTTTTACACTAAAAGAATATGTAGGTATACTATAATTTTTTTTGGAAATTTCAGTTGGGACTTGAGAGCGGGGATGGGGTAAAAATTATACTAAAAAATATTATTCAAACAAAGTGCAAACAGATCTCAGAAGGGCATTAGAAAAAAAACAACGCGAGATACAAGATCGCCCATATGAGATACGGGCATGTGCAAATTTGCCGGTAACTTTCGCCTGTGTCAGACACGGGCATGTGCAAATTTGCCGGTAACTTTCGCCCGTGTCAGACATGGGCATTGCAAATTTGCCTGAAACTTCGCCGTGTCAGACATGGGCATGTGCAAATTTGCCGGGTAACTTTCGCCCGTGTCAGACACGGGCATGTGCAAATTTGCCGGTAACTTTCGCCCGTGTCAGACACGGGCATGTGCAAATTTGCCGGTAACTTTCGCCCGTGTCAGACACGGGCATGTGCAAATTTGCCGGTAACTTTCGCCCGTGTCAGACACGGGCAAATGCGTAACTGCTTTTTTATTTTTTGCAACGTGAAGACTTTTCCATTTGCCGTTTTTTCACCATAGATGTATAAGCAAAATGTGATCGCTGGTAAAGGATCCTGTAGCATTTATTCAGAGGATAATAAATAATGCACCAAGAACTTTTCAGAAAATGTGCTTCTCTACAGAAGTATCCTACACAACAGTTACTGTTGATCCTGATAAAAGTTCAACATTATTTATATTAACGCGCAAGGTCAGTTTTAATTATCCGGTACCGCTCTCGACTGGGTCATTTATCAACAGTATTTGCTAAAACTATTTCCTTTTGCTTATTCAAAACACAGTGTCAGATGATATTGGTCAAAAAATGTAAAAGAACAATATTGGTATAAAAACCATAATATTATCTGATATAAAAACCAATCTTCTGCGTAATTTTAAAAATAAAACATGTGATTTTTGGAACACTATTTTGAAATACATTTTGCGTTAATGTAAGTGCTGAAAACAGTAGCAGAAACATCAGTCTTTATGTTCAACTCAATATACGAGTAACTGATGATTCTGTTTGCTTATAGTAATGATTAAACTTTGTGCAAAGTAATAGAAATAAAATTTCACGTTAAATTAAAGCACAAATGAGCATTAAAACGCAGACATATGTTTCGGGATTGGCTTCATTTGGATGTTTTGCATCTAGAAGCTCCCTGTCGCATTGAAAAAGGGATTCCAAGCAATCCCGAAACATATGTCTGCGTTTTAATGCTCATTTGTGCTTTAATTTAACGTGAAATTTTATTTCTATCTGTTTGCTTATTCCTTTCGATACTTAATAACAAAATCAGCTTTTAATATATATACAAACCTCCGAGTAAAGCTAGAGAGTGGGGAAATTTTATAAAATTCTAAATTTAGAATTATAAGGCACAAATTTCCAATTAATTAAAAGAAGTATTCTTAGCGACGTTGGATTTCTGTATTTTGCAACTATGCGTTTGCATGGATGACGCCTGCAATGTTAAATGAACCTATTACTAAATTGGAAGCGAAGCATCCCAACTTACGGCACTGAGTTAAAATAGATCTGGATTGCTCACTCCCATTATTCTTGGTTTTAAAAGAATATTTTTAATATCGTTTTCTTTTATAAAAACATTTAATTTGGGATGTTAGTTCTTTTATGTTGGCAGACCTTTTTATTTAATTAATTTTATACACATTATCGGTGAACGTTTTGTGTAAAAAAATAATAGTGGCAATTACAAACGTGCTACCTGCTTTATGATATTGTGTAGTGAAACGTAAAAAGAACTGATGTGTTCTTTCTTATAATGAATGAAATTGCAACAACAAGAGTTAGTAGAGTTCATTTATAATAAAAGAAATAAATAATTGAATAAAAATCGAGCAACGTATTTATCTCGACTCATCATAATGATCACATGACGATCAAATGCCTTTAAATTATTTGGGCTTCAGTAAAATCGCCCAACGCCTTCAGAGACTTTTTAAATGCAAACAATAAGTTTTGTGCATTAGCAGTCGGTACAGTTGACAATACATTTAATACAAGCTTGCATTCTATCGCGTAATGAGGGATATTGATACACACCTTTCGAATAAATTAAAAGAACACTTTTATGTGCATGTACACATATATAGAGATTTCTTGGTTAAGTTGAGATGCAAAAGCGGAAATTTAGTCCAAAGACCTTGTCTATGATTTAGTCAGCTTTTTATTGCTAGGTAATTTATTTCGGAATATGTCTTGGGTTTATGTTGTTACCATGACATATCCCGTATACTATGCAACTCATTTCTAAACGAGCTATCAAGAAAAAAAAGAATAGTACATTTAGAATTTTTTTTTTAGTAAATTCACTAAGATAAAATCTTCTCCGTAATCAGAAGCATACCCCCTCGGATATTATTTATCCAAAAGTAACATCTATTACTTTAAAGTTCCCCCCAAAAATATTACTTCTAACTCGTGCCTGAACAGTTTAGTTACCATAATTCAAATCTTTCGCTGCAAACAACAACTTTTTCTGCGTTTTATAACATACAGATAAAACCGAACTGTTAACCCCATAAAAGATAAAAGCTGCTGAAGCGCAAGTATAAAAATTAAGATATCCAAAAAGCAAAAGCCATCACATGCAAATAAGATTGAATCTTTTAAGAATTTGAAAATAAAGTGGCATTTGAAGTTTTCTTAAAGACGGGCACAGTTCTTTTCCTTTAAAATAAAATACAAACTTTTATTTCCATGAAAAAATCTATGCACGTACTTCAGCTTCGGGAATTCTGATAAAGAAACTGGAAATGAAATTCTTGATTTTTTTTTTTTTTGGAACTGCATTTAGGGAAATGCAATCTTGCTTATGCTGATATTTTACAAAAGATAGATTTCGTGATTGGAATTCTGCTGATTGGTAAGTAAAATTCCCAAGATGAATTTTGTTCTAGTGTAAACAAAATTTTAATCCTTTGCGATGCTTATCTTCATCCTTTGTATACACAAATTTCGTGTCTGCGAAGTAAAAAAAACGCAAGAAGAAACGTCCCTTATTGTATTAATTTACATTTCTCAACATTCTCAACACCCAAAAATATTTTTACTTAGTTTACACATTTGCTTCAAATTTTACCATTTCTTATAATAAAGAAAATTACGATAAAAGATTAGGACACGAACCTTTCGCATGTATCCCCAAGGATCATACTACGAGATATAACAAAAAATTGCTGCACTAAATACGAATGAAAAATATCCAACTGGTATTACTGCAACTAATCATTTTATATTTTCACGTTCTCAAGTATCATTTGAAATTTCGAAAACTAAAGAAAAGTAGACTAATTCCCTAAATATTTACATTATTACCAAATTCAAATGGGGATTTCGTGCTGTGCGTAATCTTTCTGTTAAAATGTTACGAAATATAACAACAAAATACAAAAAAAGAAGAAGAAGAAAGAAGGAAAGAACTTTGTATGAGCTCTGAAGGTAGAAGATGTGTTTAAGGAAATGCCGTTTTTAAATATCACTGAAGTAGCGCTACTGTTGCCGTTCCACGCATGCGCGAGGAGTACATGTGGACCGTTCATAAATGACGTCACGCTTTTTTCCCATATATCTGACCACCTCCTCTCCTTTGTCACAAAATGTCACACTTCAACATATCTCCTCCCCGCTTTGTCACACGTCACGCTATGTTGCATAAGCATAATGTCACACTTCTTGTTACCCCTACCCTCCCCTTGTCACAATTTCACGATCCCCCTCCCCTCCACCTCGAAGCGTGACATCATTTATGAATGATCCCATACATCTGTTGGCTAGTACACGGAAATATTTGTTCATGTTTCCTTTTGTTTGTAGGTTTTTAAAATGTGTCTGATAATTGACAATCGCATTGATTGTGAATTACGCGTTGCAATTTATTTTCTGTTTGCAAAAGTTGCACATGTGGTCAAAATTTACTGGCACATTAGAGAAATGAATATAGAGAGCACTGCAAGAAATGAAATGGTACAAAACTGAATCAGAGAACTAAAGATTGGAAGGCACCGACTGCAATCTGTTAGACCTATATCAATGACGCTACCGGTGTCACGACAACATTGATGATTTAAGGCACAATGGTTGTAAGTGACAAAAATCATATTTTGGCGATAACTAGTACAATGATCTGAGTCGCTGCTTAGAGTGTGAAATAAAAAAAAAACCTCCACATAATTCAAAATTTTGTTACGCGTTTTACTCAAAACTCCTTCTTTTGTGACTTTCACATTGCATTACTTCACATCTCATATTTTTCATTTACTAAATGTAAAAAATAAATAAATAATCATTAATTAAGGTTAATATAATAAATTCAATAATTTTAACAATTTCATTAAAAAAACATTTTTTTAAGTAAAACAATTAAAAAAAACTCTGTAATGTATAATTTCAGAAAATGAAAATACTTTTAAATGTAAGCCGTTTTGATTGTGTATTAGAAAAAAAGAAATCCTTCGCGAAAATGTCGGGATATTTTCATGTCACATTCTATGCACGTAACAAAAAAAATAAGAGTTTAGATAGGAACTCAAACAAAAACGAAATTTCGACAGTTTTTTTAGATATGTACTCAAGAAAATACGTGAACGGTTTGTTTTTTCTGAGATTATGGTTTCTTTATTTTAGAAGAAGAGAATCGTTCGCACAAAAGCTTCGCTCTAAGAAAAGATTTGTTTAAAGTCTACACAAAATATACATTTCGTGATTGGAATTTTCAAAACTGTCAAATCCACCTTAAACATATCGCGTGATTTTTAGCGCGAATTCCACTGTTTTTTCTTCTAATATAAAGCTTTCATTCGAGCTGATATATTTGCATAGTGACATTGTATAAGAAGTATTGCTTTCGTTGTGCTATGTAATAGTTTTCAATCGTTTTAAATCTGTTTACTTTGTTTGGCGATGAACTTTATATTTATGCCTGAATCTTTAAATGCAGGAATTTAGTTTTTTCAAATAAATATTCCAGATTAGTTTTACTATAAATTAATGATTAATTACTAATACGCACGTTAGCATTAAGCGGAAGCTTAGTTACACCTCCCGCCTGATATTTCAATAATTCGAAATGTGAAATATTTTGGACTTGATTTGACATAATAGATATAAAACTACGTATTACTAATTAGGTCTAAGGTTTAAATGCGAACATCATTCGGCTTGATGCATTACTGCAAGCAGTTTGAAAAATCATGGCAACAAACTAAAAATAAAACTAATTATTTTATTACTATTATTACTAATTATTCTATTTACACGCCTTCTTTCACCCAAGACATAATTCTTTTTTATATGCCCCCGAGGATTAAGCTTTAACATGCAAAAAGCACATTCATTGCTTGAGTAGTGTGATCTCAATGCGTTCCTCTTCCCCATTTTAGCACTAGAAAGACGTAGGGGGTATGTGTGGCACTTCTCGATATTTATTGGTCAGTGTCAGTAATTCCAATAATTGACTGTATGTATTGAAACTTACTGACTTTTCCTAATATGATCCTATTTAAGTGCTTGCTTAATCACTTTTGTTTTATCCGCAGAAGCGTAGATATTGAACCTTGTACCTAGAATGACGGGAGGGGGCCACTGTGGCCCCAAAGTTATTTTACAATGGATACCGTAAAATTATTCTTTTATTTTAATGGATATAGTAGGACAAAGTGGTATTCAGTCTAGTTGACCTTTCTCTTTTTACATCCGGTTTCAATTCAAAATACTAAATAAATGCGACAGCTGGCTTGCCGGACAATGACAAATACTCCTTAAAAGAGAAATAAGTTTTACATTTTGACGTGAGAAAGAAAACGCCATGGCACGCTATCATACTCAGCTGTTGTATAGCATGCGTGGAACACGCGTACTCTCTCAAAAAGAAATTGCTTCCAACATTCTAAGAAGGGCCTCACTGGCCCCTTCAGTATTTCTAGGTATACGAGACTTTTCCGTCTTTCTAATGTTAGTGTGTTCCTTTTCACTTGTTTCATTACTAAAAAAAAAAAAATAAAAAAAAAAAAAAGAAAAGGAAAAGACATTTTTTAAACCGTCTACAAATCCACGAAGATTACCGAAAACTGCATGTTTGCAGCTCCTCTATGTGATCAATTATTATTTTTTATTATCCCAGGTCGGAAAAAAACCCTCAATTTTTGAGTGGAAAAAATCTTTAACGATATTCTTGAATATTATAAAATTCATTTTAGGCTGAAAGAATAATTATGCACAAAGGAAATAGTATAAGTCCTATGAACAAAACAAAACACTGTAATTTTTTGAGAAACGATATTGAAGTTTCATTGACCTACATTAAGCTGATTTGGAAATCTGATTGAAGAGAAACTCTGAGTTTTGAGCCTTTTTTTACACTGCAAACCGGTGAAGATGATTTTTTGCAGTTATGCCGTCGTCTGACTCGGGTTGTTTTATACGACTTGGGGGGGGGGGGGGGGAAGCCTCGTTCCCTACGTGTGAAGTCTTGCCCGAACATGGCATGTTGTGTTAATTTAAGAAGGTGTCGACTATATGCTAATTACGTCCTATACAGTAAGTCTAAGTGTACTACTGTATATTATTGGATATGTTACTGCTTTTTTTCAAAATTGTACAACACGCTGTACAACGAATTGCACAGTGAAACGTATCATATACGTTGTACGCTTCACCACTACCCTGCTTCTTACACTCCCTCTTTTTTTAAATAATTTAATTAATTTTATTCTTTTTTCTTTTAATTTATTTATTATTTCATTCAAATGATGCAGATAAGGTATGTAAATAGCGAAAATACAAAAAAAAGTTGATTAAAACGAGCTCGAAGTTTGAGTCTAATGGGAAGCTTAATATTTTTTTTCTTCGTTATGCGGGATAAAAGCTCCAATCAACATCTCATTGCCTCAAAATAAATTGGGTTTTTCTGCCTGAATTTGCACTAGTTATCCATACATATTAATTTTTGTTACTTAACACATTTACACTTTACCAAAGTAAATTTAGCATTTTAGTTCCAGGTGTCTCTAATTATAAATGTACTGTGAGAAACGTGGCCCACCTGTACGTTAGCCATCTACACAGTAAGCATTATAATATAGAACCCATGGATGTATGGTTTTGCATTGATCTTTCTGCACTGAAATATCATTCTGGTGCAAATTCGTTACTTGTTTCCCTGATGTGTTGTAATTATACGATTTGAAACAGATACCAAAAATTTAAGCACGTTAAGACGAAATAAGCGTAGTTATTCACGAAGTTAAAACGTGCGAAAAATAAATTATAATGCCAATGTTCAGAAAAATTATTGCATAATAAATAACTATACATATTATTAAACTTATAAAACAACAATTTTTGAATTTAATTTTAGATATCAAACATTCTCAGGTTTAGATGGAAGATATTTTTGTGGACCCTATCATTCGATTATTGTATGTCAATACATCGAGGATAATAGTTAACGTAATATTTCAGCTGCAAAAGACTCGTATGATCTATACGAGGAGAACTTCATTAATTTTTTAAACCAAAATAGCGAGATTAAGGGACGGTAGGAAAGTTGTAACCTTGAGTCATGAGTTATTTATAGGAAAAATGACTCCAGACATAATCCCTCTCTGACGAAATAATCTCTTTCTCGTCTACCTGCGTAAAATAACACGTGAACATTTTTTCCCCAAAAGATGCATTATAAAAGTAATTATGAAAACTTCGAACTATTTAAAGCAGGACAGAAAAATACACAAAAGTTAGAAAACTGGTAAAATTTTTGAAATCGAACTAAATGAAACTCCATTAGAGTTGTGATTTATAATTCAGTTGTTTATTTATTGTAATTATTGCATTTTTTGATGACGCAGCAATGAAATATAGAGTAAACAATACATAAAGAAAATGTATATACTGTCTCATCTAATTAGCCGAGACTTTCCTAAAATTTTCGTATGCGTTAGGCCTGCTTCGATTTTATCGACATAGGGGTGATGGGATGAATACATATTAGGAAATGTTAAGTTCTTATAAACATTTAAGCTACATTATTAGTTTATTATTTTTGAGACTAATAAACTCTGAGCGTTTTTTTCTTTTCTTTTTTGTGTTAAAGATTCAACTGGAAATAGAATATATCATCATCGGAAAAAGCAAAAAAATGACAGCGTAAAATATGATTTCGAAAAGAGTCCATATCAGCGTATCACCCCGTTTACCGAATAAAATCTTCGCGACGGATAGTCTTGGTTTTCGTAAACGAACAATTTCATGCATTTATTTTGATAAAGAAAAATATTGATCCACAAAATGATTTTGTAAACCAGTAACCAATGCGTGTCAATCAGTTAGAGCAGCGTTAGACATTGTTAAAAAAAACTACTGTTCCTTCGGACCAGTAAACATGAACATCTACTGGTATCGAGACAATAGCACTGGTACACTTAAAATTAACCGAAGTATATAGTACTTTAGTTTAAAATATCATTTTTACACTTAATGATAATTTGTAAATTTATTCACAATAAAACTTAATGAACTATAATTAATTGATTTAAACATTAAGGTTAAGAAAAAATTAAATAACACATTTGATAAACCAGAAAAAGTAAATAATAACAAATCACCGGGGGAAATCGAATGAGTCTGCCGGCGTTCTAAAAGGTCTATTAAAGGTGAGCAAGGTCGTTGGTCCTGCGGACCAGCGATAATTTTTTTAGTGGTCTGAGGGGGATTTTAGTGGTCTCGAACCAGTGGACCACCAGTAATTTCGAGCACTAGTTAGAGTACCGTATATTTCAAAAATTTTACCTCATCATACCTCATTGTACTTAGAATAACCGAAACTCATGTTTAAATTGCAAAAAAAAAAATGACAGGGAAAAGTATATGAATGAACAAAACATTCGAAATCTTTAAACCATCAACAAAAAGATGGTGCTTTTCATATAAGACTAAAGTATTGAAATCACTCTTTATTTGTGTACAGTTATGATAGTCAAATGTGTGTGTGTGGGTTGTAGTAGTTGTTTATCCGTTTAGTCTGAATTTATGAATAAAAAGAATGCGCAACCTATACGGTGAATCTATTGGGTTGTGTGTGTCAGACTGAATATTTTTTAGGGCATTAAAGAATAAAAATACATTTATATGGAAATGGATTGAAAATGCTTTGTGCTTAAACATGAGTAGAAATAAAAAATCAACGCAAGCAAAGCACAGGTAATTTTTTTTGGATACATTTCTGAATAAAATAATCTATTAAGATGGGTGTTTTAGACTGAATATTTTATGCTGCATTAAACGAATAACAATAGATTTATATGAAAAATGATCAAAATGTTTTGTTCTAAAACATGAGTAGAAAGAAAAAAAAAACCAATGTAAATAAAACAAAGGGATAGTTTTCTTTTTGACCTTTTGTGCTTTATTTACGTTGATTTTTCTTTTTACTCACAATAAACTCATAATCATTTTGACTTTATGAGGAAAGAATCGTATAATTGCCATTATGATTTTGAAATTATCTCACATTATATGTCACACTGTATTCCTGATAATTGTCAGCGTTACAAGATTACACATAAATAACATATTAACACCTAGACAATAATTTTTTTAGCATCAGACAATCACTTTTTCAATAAAATTAAAGAAATAGAAAATAATCTTTACAACCTTAACTATGTAAAACTTCAAATTTTACATTTCTGACATCAAAGAACATTCCTCAAATTACAATCACCAAAATAACGAATTAGAACATGAGCACAAAAAAACATTTTAAACACTAAAATGAAAAAGTAAAGCGCTGAATAAGTCTTTCAATTTTGTCGTCACAGCCACAAGCAATTTCAGTGCAGTGCAAATGATTTCAATAAATGTGCTTATGTTCAAAACTTATTGTATAAATTAAAAAGTTCTATTCTGAAAGCATTTCGGTTCCAATGATGCACGTTTTTTATGAAGGAAAATAGTTGTCTTAAATAGTTGGGGAGCAAAATTCTTCGGAATTTGAAATATAATTGCTTAAAATACTTCAGTAATACACTACCTTGAATATACAAATCTATATTTTTTATTAAGAGTATTTTGTCATGATTTGTAAAAAAAAAGGTTGAAATAAAATGTCTAAATAAGTCAATGTATTACAATATATTTTATATCATTACACATATACATTTTATATTATTAGATATGGTTTTTTCTAAGCAAATAAGGTAATAAATAAAAATATTGAATTTTATAAAAAGCAACACTTTATTTGAAATGAAATTCTTATGCTCTGGTTTATAATTTAATACACAAAAGGCCCGAGCAAAGGTCAACTAAAATAATACCTCTAATGTTCGAAACGAAATAATAATAATTACAATAATAAATAAATAAAAATAATAAATAAAGTGAAAGACTTACGTTTAAATAGCCCATGTCTAACAGCGCAAACTAAGAAGACCATTGAGCATTAGCTACATTACATTACTTAACACACAAAAATCTGAACTTCAATAATTTTAAGGGATGAATAAAATTATTTTAAGGAATTCAGCGCAATCAATAGCAAAATCCAGTACAAAAACAGTACATTTAGCCATTACTGGAGATGAACAGTATAACGATTGGGCTTCAACTATGAATGTTCAGGAAGAAGAAACATGACATATCCTGCGCATGTGCATTCACAGTTGTCTTCTTTCGCAAAAATATGTTTATGCTTCAAGCCGAGTATTGTCCTTTCCACAGTAAATATGCTTTCCAAATAAGCCGAGTGTAAAAGAGGTCTTGAGCAGTGAGGAAAAAAAGAAAGAGTTGACATATTTGGTTGTTTACCAAACTGTATTACTTTTTGCTATTTAACGCTGCTTTTGAATGTATCTGTGAGTAAGAAAAACCTATAGCATTTGAAGAAGCTATACAATTTTGCAATGTTGATTATACGTAAGAGTACAGGGCACTGCTGGAGCTCACGGAAGGATAAAAATTATTCTAGATTCGAACTTAACCGCTCGGTCATCAAATCATCAAAAATTGTGTGTATGTCGAAAACTCACAATTTTTAACTTCAATATAGTAAATCTCAAGACAAGGATACACATCGTGGTTATTTGTCTTCGTAGTCCATCCTTTCATGATTTCAGATAGATAGTTGGCTATCTTCTCCTTATCGGGAATTCGGAAGCAGTCGCCATAATTTATGAACAGGTAAGTGATATTCCTTATTCTAAATTAATCGTTAAACGTGTACTTCCAATCGTTCCATTATTCCTAACAACATTTTAAATAGTTTTAAATCAATAACAGAAAATACCACTTTTAAGGTAACAATGAAGGTACCCCAAAAGGTAACAATGAAGATACCTTAAAAGGTAACAATGAAGATACCTTAAAAGGTAACAATGAAGATACCTTAAAAGGTAACAATGAAGATCCCTTTAAAAGGTTAAAAAAACAATGAAGATATTTAAAATGTAATAATGAAGGTACTTTAAAAGGTATTAAAGAAGTTGCTTAAACGGTAACAATAAAGATTCTTATACAAAAACAACGAAAAATGTTTGTTATTGTTTGGGCACATTATTCAAGACTTCACTAACAATATTTTATATTTGTTCAATTCACCAGATCATGAATAATTTCAAGTACTAATAGTTGTGCCGCTCTATATGTCAGTGTTGGTGACGATGTCTCTCACGGCGCAAGGCCCGGGTATAAGTTCTGGCAAGGGCATGGATGTTATTAATCAGTAAGGGACTTTCTTGTTCATAATCTAATGTTTCGGAATCGAGTCTTAGGCTCCGAGTTGAGCGGCTTGCAGCATTTTTGTCTAAATGGTTCCCAAGATGAGTCTCTTCAGTACTTGTTGTCAGCCGCTACCTATGGAACTAAATCCCAGATGCCGTGGCATCGGGGAGGGAAAGCGGACAACCTCAGCTACAGCTACAATACTTACCAGCGTAGTGCCCACGCCACGAGCAGAATTGGGCCCCTAATACCCCGGATGGTAGCCCCCTGGCACTTTTCTCATTCGCCATTCCCCGTTCCTGACGATAAGTTTCTGATACTGGCTGTTCAATGCTTTTATGCAACTTAACAGATAAGTCAACAGAAAATCTATCTGTAACTATGCAGATAATATAACTTCATGTTTGTGTGTGTTGCGTAAAGTCAGAAAAAACGTTAAAGCCTAGAATGATGAAATTTGGTATACAGGGTGTAGTTTTTGTCGTAGTTGTACATTTTGGAGCCCCATTTTCGTCAAATAAACTAGAGATAAAGTTAATGATTATTTTATGCAATGCTTAGGAAACAGTTCTACCATCTAACAGATTTATTTGTAACTAACAAACATATGTTATCGTTGTATGCTGCGACATTGCTTTGAAAGTGCAACAGTGCCTTTGAATTGAAATACATTTATTTTCCAGTTTGTGTGCTTAGTCTCGGGACTCGCTTATGTACTGTCGTCCAATATGACACATAGCACAAGACAATACATGAAAGATTTTATTACATCACAAAGAAAGGAAATAACAGAAATGCACCCAGGGCAAGGTAGGAATCGAACTCACGACCTCGCTACTGCGCGCAAGCAGCGGGCGGAAACTGGTACTCAGACCGTTCTCGGCCACCGAGGCCCCAAACAGTGCCTTAAAATACAAATGTTATAAAAATGCAACATTGTTTTCAAGAAGTGTGTAAGCAACCACCGAAGTCGTTTCGTGTGCACCGAATGAGTCACTAGCCACAGGCTTTCATATGAACTGCCGAAATTGTTTTCTGCGCGTTAATCAAAAAAAAAAATATATATTAAGGAGTGACTCGAGGCTTCTGTATAAGCAGGTCGTAAATTGCCTGTGGTGTTCATTTCCGTACCGGGGATGGCACGTCTGTCGTCATACGGAACTGTGGTTTGGAGGTTTGTGAACTTTAGTGAAGAACGCTCATGCAAATTTTAATTGTGTGCCAGTCAAGCCATTCTAAACACTGAGTTCAAAACTACGCAATCAGTGCTTAAATTTTGTTAAATAATTTTGTTGTCTAGCATAATTTTGTTTCAACTAAAGTGATTAACGGAGGCGTAATTCATCGGTTTCCATACATTGCTGTTTAGCTGAATTTAGAATAAAAATTGCATAAACATGTTTCGGAACTTCAAAGAAACAATTTTTCAAAGGCAATGCTAATTATATAGTGAATGCATCAGTAAAACTTTCCAATAGATACAGCAAACTTTTGAAAATATTTATCGAATTTTCCTGCAAAGACGGGAATTCTAATGCAGTGAATAAAAATCGTGTAATGAAGTCATTGCCTAAACATTTAAGAATTATATAACTTAAGCAATAAGCATTAGTGACTAAGTGTGTTCTAATCAATTGATCTAATAAAGGACTATTGCTTTTTTATTATCTTTGAAGCTTTACAAAATACTATTAATTATTTCAAATGCTTGCAGATGGATTACATTCATATTCAGTTCATTGGACCAAATTAATAATTACTGGTAATTGATTCGCCTTTGAATTAATCAATCATTTTGTTTGAAATATTGTAAGGTTTCTTATGAGTAGTAATTAGTGAAATTTCCGAAACCGAATGAAAAAGACTGGGATAGAAATATGAAACGAGAATTTAAAATTTCATAAGACAAATCGATTAAAATTTTAATGTGAGTGATGAACTAATGAAATTGAAATTCATATGTACTGATAAATATACCTAAGTACTAGAAAAATACAGACAGTACAATGCAGAAAGTGGTACGTTAGATTGATATTTCTTGTGTTTTCAAACAAAAATATGTTTTACAAAGAGAATTTGCTTTGCAAGTGAAAAATCATTACGTTCACAGATATAATTACTTCAGTAGTTATATTCGAGAGTGCTTCACTCCCAGTCAATGAAGAAAGGAAATATAAAGAATAGCATCCGGAACAAACGTATTTGTACCTCGTATTTAAAATGACAAAAAGATTGCGATGTTTCAAACATAAAAGTAGATTTATGATTACATTTTGAGTCTGTTTATACATATACCAAGGAATGTTAGAATTAATTACTACTGTGTAAGTAGTAGTAATTACTTTTATTATAGTATTAACTTAATTTAGTTTCTTAACAAAACAAATCAGTTTTATTTTTTATCAGTTTTATTATGCAGCTGTTAATAGTCATAATGAAAACTATAATAAATAACCAAGCCCGTGATTTAGGGAACCAGCGGGGGTTCCCCTGCTATTACAAATAGAATGTATTTATATATGTGTACATGTATTTTGTTGTTTTTTATGTGGTATATGCATTAAATATATGTCCCTTTTCACTCCTCTCCCCTTAGAAAATTTTTAAATGATGGGCCTGTAAATAACGTTGCTTTAAAAAAGTACTTTTTTACTTATCTCTATGGGGTAAGATACATCAATGGAATGTCTGTACACGTACTTATTGCGTGCTATTTTAATATGCAAGAACAATTATTCTAATAATGTATGAAAGTCACGACAGAGAAGCTAATAGTGTGTGGTAAAATTATTTATCATAAAAGAAGTAATAACTAGTGGATATATTGGAAATAAAATTCTGCCGAAATTACGAAAAAATATTACTTTCGCTTATAAGTAGCGGAAAAATAAGACTTTATTTCTTTTTCCTAGTTCGCCGCACTCCGTTTATTTACTAATAACAACCCTAACAGCATCCATCGTTTTGCGATTCTGCCCGGTTGATCTATACGCGAAAACAGCAGTCGTTGCTGTTTTTCAAATCCACGATTTCAAAATGAGCTTCTTAAGGTGGCCAGAATAGAATTTTCGTATAAATGCAATGATATGCAAACAGGTAATAAAGTGAACTCTCAAGTTGATACGAATGTTTCTGAGATTGGTTGCGGAATTATGACAGAAAAATGCAGGTTTTGTCAAGCTCTACATTGAGGAACAAAAACCTGATTCCAGCTATGATAAAGTCCGTTTCTTTTTTTTTTTTCTGCGATAATGATAGAGCTAGACTAAACGGGTTTAGTGTCCGATAAGCGAGTGGAGCGAGCTTAGATCGCGCAGCGATCTGAAAGAAATGCGTGCGTAAGCAGTTACGGGGGTGCGAGCAGATACTGCTAGTTGTATTAATTAGTGCACTTTATACCGCTTTTAAATGAAGTGAATAAATCGCTTGCGATCATGAGTTCTTAAATTACAAGAATAATACTTTTTCATACAAAAGCTTCTGTAAGATATGCCTTGATAAATATTATATGTGGTGTTTTTGTTGAAAGACTTCTCTATGATAACATAACATAGTTCAAATTTTAAAATCCTTTCAAATGTAATATGGAAGGCAACTTTGAGTCTTTGCATGTTGTTTGTTTTTCTCTAGAAAAACACAAGCCTTTGGCCTTTAAACGTATATTTCTATGGAAAGATCTTCGTTTTGTTTATTTTGTAACCCTTCAGGAAATACCTTTAATCTACTGAATGATTTAAAAGTAATAAGTTAGAAAAATATGAATAAACTTAAATATGTAAGGTCAGAGATTCATGAAATCATCCAATAATTAGAAAATTTAATTTTTAATTTATAATCCAAATTTCAAAAGCAAACATTTTTAATCATGACTGAAGTTTATAAAAATTTCAAGCTTTGGGAAGTCAATAGAAAAAAAATACTTGTCATCATAATTTGCCTCCAGTTACGCGACTTTGAAATTAATTGCAAATGCTTAAATTAAAGATGTTTACTAAAGTTTTTCTTTAAAGCTGAAGTACAGGTGAAAATCTACTTTAAAAGTTGTTTCTTCTGAAATGCGTTCAGGAATATATTTCTGAATCATGTACTTCTCTTTTATTCCTAAAACTGTTTGTTTCGAATTTTAAAAAATGGTAATGATGAATTCATCGATTAAAAACTATAAATCTATTGATTTCATTTGGCGAAGAGCATATGATTTTCTCTCCTCTTCCACTGCAAAGACAGATTTTTGTAGAATTTTATGTAACATCTATTCAGTTCAAATTTCTGTGGCACTTGAACTGTCTATGAAACGTACTTTTATGAAATTTAACTATTAATTATACAATGCATATTATGCAGATCGCAATTGATGTTTACTTTGAAACTCTTAGTTCAGTTTAACAAAGCATCGAACTTTGTATTATGTAATGTCAATATCACATATTGTACAGAGTCAAGTAAACAAATATTTCTCTCGAACATTATTTCAACAGCATTCTTATTTAACAAAAATTCGTCCATCTGATTACAACTGCAATAACATTTCCAGAGGAATATGATCGTGCTGAACGGGAGTTTACCTATGATCCTGCCAAATTATTGTCCAAAAATGCGTAAATAAATACACTTAAGTATGCGTTTTGTATAACTTTAAAAAATTATAGAATATTGAAAGTTATATTTGAATAATATTATGAAACAGAAAAAAAATGTTTTAATTTACACGGTTTCATTTTTCTAGGAGCCTCTTCCGCTACGTCGCAGTTTGTTTTTTCGCCATGAGTTGAGTATTTTAGAATTCAAAATATCGTTTCATTATCCAAACAATTCCTGACAATGCTATTGTTGCCATTCGACAAATAATAGTTCTGATAATTTCAACAGAGCCAAAATTATTTTTTTTCCTAATTTACGTTATAATAAATTATAAAATGGATGAGGTATTGTATTGTCATCAAAGATAAGCTTGTGTGCAAAGTTTGAAGATAATTTACGCAGTAATAGTGGTCGAAAACAGCGTAACAAACTTCCGTGACAAGTCAAGTTAAATAAAACTGTGTAACAAAAATGTTTTAAGGGAATGACGTTTTACAACGATTTTAACGTCGGGAATTACATATCTATATCAATATACTTACATACATTCTAACAATGCAATTTAGGAAACTTACAGCTCACTGTATATCGCCATCTAGTGGCAGAACGTGAGAATCATTTACTGCTTAACCACACTACTACTGCTGCTACTTTTACTGCAAACTTTTATCCCGTTTTTCCGAGATAAAAAATAGCCTATGTCAGCTATTCTTAACCTGTAGGGCGCGCCCCTTTGGGGGGCGCGAGAATATCCAAGAGAAAACATTACTTATATTGTTGATTAACTGGCTGAAAGGAAAGTATTACTTATATAATTGATTAACTGTATTACTTATATAATTGATTAACTGGCTGAAAGGAAAGCACACATACACACATAAAACAAAATACATTTCGACATATTTAATAACTTATTAAAGTAAAACAAATTACTAAATTAAAACTTTCTCAATCAAAACATACTAACTTAAAAACAAATTTAATCATTATTAATGACTTCCTTGGGACTGTCTTTCAAAGCAAAGTTTTTCGAAGGAAGGCTTAATATTAGAATGCCACTCTTAGTTGTTTCTATATTTAGCCGATATCTATCGTTTCTCTTCAAAGAAGTCACAGCAGAAAATCCAGTTTCACAAAAGTAGGATGTTGAAATGGTAATAGAATGCTATATGGTCTTGTTTTTAGAGCAGAAAGATCATAGTTTACTAATGCCCAAAATTGAAATAGTGATTTATTACCACATAAATTTTATTACTAAATTACTCGTTTTTACTCTTGTTTTGGCAGTTAGTTAAAAATAATTCAAAAAGAGAATCAGTACTCAATATACAGTACTGTTGTATACATTTTATGGTAAGTGGGGGGGGGCGATGAAAATTATGATCGAAAATTAGGCCTCGAATACTGAAAGGTTGAGAAACGCTGGCCTATGTGCTATCCCAGACATCTAAACATTCACGTTTATAATGGTGTTAAGAAAGATAAGATACATAGAAATATTTATGTTAAATACATGGTCGTTTTTTTAAGATTTTTCAATCAGATTTACTTTAACTAAACTTAACTAGAAAATTTTCACATAAACATAGAAATACCCAACGTTAACTTACCCATCATAAAAATCTCCAACTAGATAGATTTTTGAAGTTTAAAACTAGAACTTTGAAATGCCTGATCTTTTGTAATTGAAAAAAATGCAAATTTTATGCGAACACTCTAATTTAAGCTACGTACGGGGATATCAAAGCATAAATATATTCATGTAATTTCGCACAGGAAATGTCGATGAACTAAAAGAAAAAGTTTTTCTTGAGATTTGTTCCAGAGAACACGTGAAGAATTTGCTGATTTTTTTCGACAAAGAAGATTGTCGTGACTGGAATTCTATTGGTGCAGCAAGAACGAAGCATGTTTCGATGGGCATAGTTATTAGATCTCAATTCTCACTATAATGATTTTTTTTAAAAATCAATCTGGAACGTTAAACAGCGGCAAAAGGTTACTATTAATTTCTATTATGTTTAAATACTTTCCAATGGGTTTTGTTATCAAATTTAATTATAACACTGTGTTCGATTTATAGCAGTCTTACTTTTTAATTTCAGATATAAGCATGAAAAAGGAAAATTGTTAGCTACAAGTGTCACTTACTACCTTCGAAAAGGTTGTAAGGGGCCGTTCATAAATGATGTCATGCTTTTTTCCCATATATTTGACCCCCTTCCCCCCTTTTGTCACAATATGTCACACTTCAGTGGTCTCCTTCCCCCGTTTGTCACATGTCATGCTCTGTTGCATGATGTCATACTTCTTGTTGCCCCCTCCCCTCATCACACTTTGTCACAATTTCACGAACCAACCGCCCCCCCCCCCTCGAAGCGTGACATCATTTATGAATGAATGATCCCTAACATAAGGAAAAAACTACAGTCAGAAATTACTAAGTGATTTTGGAGTCATCAACTTCAAATGCCAAATTTAAATCAGTTAGTTTACGTATTATTAATATTTTTACTGATAATAATTTTAATCAATGGCGTTACTGTAAGTTCCATGCATATATGCTAATATGCGTTGCTATTGTCTAAAATAACGCAAACGAATCATTATTACTCATAAGAAAAAACTTTTTAAGTTATAAAATTGTTATTTAATATGACATATAAAAAAAATCTTTTTTTTTTAAATAAAGACTAGTTGATCTTTAACGTTTTAAACTAAAAAGAATGAGTTAATGATCATTTTTAATAGATGGCTGAAAACTGTTCAGAAACTTTGATTCTTCAAAGAACATTATAATTGGTTTGCAACTTTTATGTTCTTTGAAATTGGTGGCCGAGTTCAGTCATGACTGTCTTTTAAAACATTTGTCCCGCTTCGAAATTGTCCCTAGCCCTATCGGCAGGCTCTGTAGTCTGGGGAGGGACATGGATGGTAGCCATTTTGTCCCCACTGCAGTTCTCTGTCAAATAGTTCCCTCGTGGACCGATACTGGGAGGCTAAGGCCCTTTTGGATATGTAGACTATTTGTTGCAGCTGTTTTATTTTGTGTTTTTATTGTGATTTTTATACACATTTTCTGCTGAAATATCCTTCTTATCTGTTATTGGAAGCTAAAAAAAAAAATGTTTTTTGAAATTGTCAAAACATTGCTTTACATGCGTTTTTCAAGTCTTAGGGTATTTGTGTTGAACAGTGCACCGACCCATTCATTATTCTGGTCAGATTAGTAAGTGGGGCTTTGTAGCGATTGCATACATGTATGCAATTATGAAAATGTCGCAACTTTTCAAGAAAATCTCGAATTTCAAATCTACTGCTCCCTTGATAAACCATCTTACTAACACAAGGAAGATATTCTTTTTGCTAAAGTGGCGTGATTTTCAAGTGGCGCTTTCGTATCTCATTTGGGATTTGGATACAGTTTCGGTCTTCTACTTCTGCTGAAGCCCTGGACGGTTTTATATGCCACCCGCATATGAAAGCTGTGTGTGGGCTAGTCTTTTTGGCGCCCTTTTGTAAAAAAAAATATTAAATTCACCCGTACTTGTGAAGTTATTGAGTGATGAAAGTGAGAAGTAAATAAAGAGCCCCTGGCGTAAAATGCCCAGAAATGAACTTTTTTTTGCAGTTACCGTGTTTTACACTTGAAGGAGAAAAAAAAACAAATTTTAAGTTATTTTCGCGGTGGTGGATACTGGAAAATGATCAATGACGTCAATAAAATTTACTTAATTGCATTTTCTCTCTGGAAAAAGCGAGAAACATAGAGAACACTGCGAAAATATCCGACTTGAAATGGAAGAAGGGCGTAAGATGACCCCTCACTATGGGGGAGGAGGTAGTACATCTTCCTTCCTCGCTAAAAGGGTATCCGTCTACCCCCACCCCATATCCCAGTGACGGTGTTGCTTTTAACACGCGCACTTTTAACGATTACAAGACAGTCATTCAGGGTAGGTTGAACCACGTCATATGTTTTAGTATATTTGACTTAAAAATTAAGAGTAGAAAACTGATTCTATCACGTATTTAGCTGAGTGAAGCACTGGACCTTCAAGTTTCATTTTTTAGTCAAATATACTAAAAGATATAACGCGGTTCAAAATCACCCCCCCCCCCCCGTCCCCTATGGTTCAAGTTCAAAGTTACTGTCAATGACAGTATGTTGTGTGTGTCATGAGCGCCGTTGTTTTCAATGTAATGAATCCCTTCGAAAACTAATCTAAAATCAGATCTTGGCACCAAGCCAAGTAGAAAAACATCATGTTTTCGTACAGTGAATTCGGGATTGGACTGTATAAACTTAGGCGCGCTGTAAATCACACCACAGCTACCCAGTCAGGCAATTGTAGATAGCAGAAAAGTTAAATCAACTTCCTTTGCAGTTCGAGTTATCATTTTTAGTATCATTACGTGTCAAGATTTTTCCATCATAAATTATTTTCATGTTCACTGTTCTTCAATACAAGAAATTGTGCTATTATGCACACATTCACAAAAGTTCCTCCTCCTCCCCCCATCCTCAAAGAAAAAAAAATCGGTGTTTCTTTTGGCTTTGTCAAAATAATAATCAAAAATTTAGCACTTTGGATATTGTGCTGCCATCTATGGGCGAAAGTTAACGAAATTTAGTTCAATGTTTTTCTGTTAAAGTGAATCAGCTATTGCACATAAAAATAAAACTAAAAACGCGGTTAAAGTTTATTTGCTTCATGAGTTTTTGATGATTTTTTAATTTTATTTTTCCCCGTCACTGTTATTTTTTATTGTACATCTTTACTCTTTTTCACATAGTATGTTCACTGTATGAAGCCTAACATAATGCAAGTAAATATTTCCATTTAGAAGTAATAAAGGCTAAATTTATACTTTGGTTTAATAAATTATAAACAACTAGCTGATCCCTCGCAGAACATCTGTGGATCGGAAATTAACCATTTTATAAGCGGAAAAGACGCTTTATATTTCGAAAGGCTTAAGAAAAGATAAACAAACTAAAGTTGCCACTCCAAAGAATCGAAAAGTAAAAATTTAGTTATGAATGGAAATACTTTTTAAATAAATTTGTTAAAGCCCCTTAAGTTAATATAATAAATACAAATAGTATGTTCCTTCGCTTTGGTAATCATCAAACAAAATTTTAAATATACTTTTGCCATAGCTTGGTTTTTGCATGATATCAGTATCGTATCGCACCCGCTAAATTTAATCGTAACTGGTCCACGCTAAGTGAAATATACATACAGAAGCCGGTTTGAATTGTATTAGTAGTCATTTTCTAAATCTTTACTAATAATAAACCCAAGATATTTATTTGTTACACAAATAACGAGATACATAAACAGTTGTAAATTCTAACTAGGCGGAAAAACCATGTTTATTATAAAAATTCTTGCAGAAAATATAAGCAGTACAAATTTCAATAGGAATGAAGTTTCGAATTCGAATGGGACGTTCGAACAACTATTTCTTTATAAATAACAAAACGATGGAAGCCATTTCTTCCGAAATGTTTGAGGATATATTCGTATTTCTCATTTCCTGCAGTCCATTTCATTTCCTTTATTTGTTTCGTATCCTCTTCTTCCACACTGCCTATTTTAGAAAATAAGATTTCAGGTCAATCTGAAGTTTAAAGCCGGAATGTTTTTGCTCCTATTCTTCTGCTCTCGTAAGTTTGCAATTTTTATGCCATCAGATTCAATAGAAAACTCAATATATATATAAATATATATATATATATATATATAAATATATTTGCGTTTTGCACTATAATGTGTGTGTTCCTAAAATTTAATACATATGCTGATCTGCAAAGTTTGGGTAAAATATTTTTATAAGTGCTACGAGTGATAAAAATGCATTTGAGTGTACAAGCAGCTTCTTTTCATGCATTTTTGATTTGAGCCCTACCCCCTCCCCACGCCTTTTTTATATAAATTGACAGGAGTACGAAATTTTATATTTTTATGCATTTCTTCATGTTCAAAATTCTTAGTAATGCTATGGTTTCTTAAGAAAACCGCCTTAATTAAGCGAATGCCATATGTCCTGAGCGGTGGGCGTTAAAAACCGCTGTCTTAACGAAGGCAAAGTAAAATTAGAACCAGACAATTAAATGCTAATCAACTTTTCAGAACAAAAAATTTGAGGCGATTAAAATAGGCGAGTAAAAAATATTGTGACCAATTGTTACTGGCGATTAACCACATGGACTTTTAGTACGTTAGCGGTTAAGGAGTTGAAAACTTCACTCAGAAATCGGGCCATAAGCCCGAAAAAAGAAAAGGAATAAAAATAGTTCTGAATGAATAAATAAATGAGGGACCTTTCATAAATGATGTCACACTTTTTTTCAATATATTTGACCTCTTTCCCCCTTTGTCACAAAGTGTCACCTCAACATACCCCTCTCCCTTTTGTCACATGTCACGCTATATTACATTAGCATAAAATAGGTTTAATTTGCTGATTTTAAATGTTTTTACGGAAATCAAAATGTACGAAGCCACACTTCTTGTTATCCCCTCCCCTCCCCTTGTCACAAACTGTCGCACTTTCACGAACCCCCCTCCCCCCTTGAAGCGTGACATCATTTATGAATGACCCCTGAGTGAAATAATGAGTGAATAAATGAATAAAGAAATGAGCGAATAAAAAAATGTATGAATGAATGAATAAATACATAAATGAATGAGTGATTGAATACATGATTGAATGAATGAATATGTATTAACCATTGATGGAGGTGTATTTGAAGCAATTGAGAGCTAAGCTAAATGTGAAACATAAAGATTTGTACATTATAAATTTGATGTTTATGTATATGGGAAAGGAGGCTCGTATAGTTCTAGACGGAACTTCTTGCTCAAAAATATGCTGCCGCACAAATGTACGTAATGCATTACCTCATGAATTTTTACATTTCACTGAACTATTTTCTCGTGTTATGCCTTAATTGCGTTAGAAAGACCGAAAATTAGAATATTTCACAGTTTAAAAACTTTCTTTTTATAGTAGACATAAATTTTAAACTAGAAATGTTTTTAAAGAAGCTTATGTGAGAATTTGTTTTTTACAATTTGTTTTCAGAACTAGTTAAAGCAGTCTTATTAAATTAAAGCTTAAACTTTCTTCATAAAATCATTTTTAAATTAGATCAGTAGCAAAGTTACATATGATAAAAGGAAAAGATATTTTACTGCTTATAAAAAATCAGTCAAGACAAATAGCCATTTTTTTATTTCTGTACAAAAACAAAAATTAATGTTTTAGTCGAGTAAATTAATTGCTTGTTTTTCAGATAAATTTTGTTCTGCTTGAGTCTTAATAAAGAATTCCGGAAACTATTGTTGTAAAATTTCAATTTTTTCTCCACGAGTCAACAAAATTGGCGTTTTATGTAAAATTGTAAAAAAAAAAAAAAAATCATTTAATTTTAGAATCGCGTTTCATTTATCAGTATGGAGAATGATTAATATATAATTTTTAAAGTTATAGAGGTTATATTTATGGCAAAAAAAAAAAAAAAGCATTTTCAGCATTATCCTTACATAAATGGCATTTCGTAGTTTTCTTGTAAATACTAATGCAGCTGTTAAACATACAACATATATATATATATATACATATACATATCCAGTTGAATTCGCTTAATACGAAGGGCCAAAAATGCGCGAATTTGTTTGTATTAGCCGTTATTCGCAACAACCGTGAATACGAAAAATTGTGTTATAAAAAGCTGTCAGAAATTCATGTTTATATTTTAAAAGTAATTCGAACAATTTATAATACAAAGTAAAATAAATAGTGAAAACAAATGATTTATTTTTACTAATATACACTTTTAAATCTTACTAGTACATTGAGAAAAACTGAACTTACCTTTTAAAATTTAACAATTTTAGAAAAAATCCTTAATGGTTAGTTGTTTTTTTTTTAGGTACATTAAATTGTATCATATGTGTACTTGGTGGTTTACAATGGCTCAAAATAACCAACAATTTCTTTAAAAAAATAATAATTATATAGCAATCGAGAAAATTTTTCGTGAATAGGTCAGACATTTTGTTCGTCTTAGCCGACATTTGTATTTTAGTCTTCGTAGTATGCGTGAATTATATGTATTTAGTGCAATTAAATAGTAAACCAAATTTGATGAAAAAATGTTCGTTTTAGCCGTGATTTCGTATTGACTATTGACAATGTTCGCATTCAGAAAGATCTACGATATATATATATATATATATATATATATATATAGACACATATGTGCATAGATATTAAGCAAATAGTTTGAAATAGACATAGACTTTGACAACCTACTACAACAACCATCAATACTCAAGTAGATCCCGCAATCTGGAAGGACATAGAGCTTTAATGCATAAATCAATGCACGTAATCAGGAAATGGTTGATATGGGAGTTAAGAAAACCAGAAGCCCTTTTCTCACTGACTTGCTAAAAGGGGAAAAAAGAAGGGAAAAAAAACGCTGATATGTGTGAACAAAGATATATTTCGTGACTCGAATAAGATAATAGAAAAACAACTTCTCTGCGTCTTGTTTATATTTGTCTTTATTTGTCACAAGTGCCAGAGATACTTGTAAAATAGACAGCCTTGACAAGTGCTGTCTTTAGTTGTTTATTCCACTGAAAAGCTTTTCTTTGTATAAAAGTTATAGTCCAAGTCGTCCATTTCTTCATAAAATATTTTTTTTTCAAGATAATATAGAAAATTTTTGGCAGTATATATGATTTCTATACATCGCTATATGAATATGTTTTAATAAATTTAGAGAACTGGTAAGCGAGGATAAAAACATCCAGTTTTATCTGAAGCAATTGGAAAATGTCGTTTCTGTTCGAAAAAAATGTATTTTCCTGTATGAGTATTTTCAGATTTAAGGGGGTATTCTAGTCTAGAATTTTCACAAATCGATTTTCTTTTTTTTTCTCCACATTTTCAAAGTTTAGACCTTCAAAAATATGCCTGTAAAAGGATTTTTTTTTTTTTTTTTTTTCAAAGTTACAGCTGCATTAGTGACGTGGCAACTAAACCGGTTCGACCGTAGGCAACTTCTAGCTACCTGAATGCTCCCGTGTCGTACAAAATCTTTTATTTTCAATATAAACCTTTAAAACGTGTAGAATACTGTCAAAAATGTCATTTAAATCATTTATTTATCTTTACGTTTATAAAAGCATAAATGTATTATTCAAGCACCATAAAAGACTGTTTGGGAGAAGTTTTCATAATAATTAAAACTAAAAGAGTCTAGTAAAGTAATTAACCCTCTAATGCCGAAGTTTTGTTATCGTCATCTGCCTTGAGGCGGAGTTGGGAATAAGAGGGTTAATTAAACATTTCTTTCATTCTCTTACATTGTGGTTAATAGTTTGGTAGAAATGTTTAGTGTTATTTTTGTTCAATCATTTCCTTTAAATTATTTAAATTTGACTTAACCCTTTAATGCCCAAGTTTTGTTATCGTCGTCCGCCTTGAGGCGGAGTTTAGAATTAGAGGGTTAAACTATTTGGGCGTTAAAAAAACAGCTACATCAGAGAATTTTTAATACTTGCTTCCTATCTTTGCAAAAAAAAACTCAACAACTATTGGATCGGATCGGGTCTCATTCGCTTCCTTCAACATTTTCTCTTTATAACACCTGCACTGCAAATGCCAAGTGCAGCTGCCTTTATTATTTTTTTTTTCATGGGGAGGAATACAGATGTGATAATATAGAATAACAAATAATGTGGGTTTGTATCTTTAACAGAATTGTTTTAAGTTTCAGAGGATCCATTTACTTCAAATTTGGTACAGAGCTTTTTAATATATGTCGCTGTCATTTGATCAGAGCTTTTTTGAAAAAAAAAAAAAAAAAAATTCTATTATTTTTTTCAAAATTTCCAAAGTTAAAAAATTGAGGGGGAAAAAATTACTTTTTTTTTGACATGGCCGCCATTTTGCAATTTTTTTTTTTTTTTTTTTTTTGCGAATCGCTCTGATCAAACGAAAACTACATCCCTACACTCTCAAAAATAGAATCCTCATTTTCGACGATTCTTCAATCGTCAAGAAAATTTCGTCATTTATAGCGATTTTTTCCTCGCGCGATCACGTGACTTAAAAAAGTTACGGCACAAATTTCGGCAATTTTACGAAAGGTTTACTCGGAGCATTTTTCACGAAGCCATTTCGTCAAATACGACGAAAGTTTCGTGAGATTTGATCATGCGTTTCTGAGAGTGTACTCTTTAAGAAATAACCAAGATTTTTGGTGTCAGATCATCAAGGAAGGTGGAATCTTGTCAACCAGGGGGCAGCTTCTTCTTTTAGAGTCTCCAGTTTGCGGGCCTGTACATTTTCGAATTTAGACTTTTTTTTTTTTTTTTTTTACCTTTTTTTTTTTTTGTATTCTTTAAACAGAAATAAACAACCGATAAAAAACCCGATGGTAAAAATCTTTACCGCTTTTTATTTACAGCTTTTTAAAATGCACCTAAAAGTTGGTCCTCTAGACTAGGATACCCCCTTAATAAAAAAAGGAAGAATAATAAGAAGAAATGTTACTTGTTTAATTATTTCTTTTTCTGATCATAATGGTAACGAGCAGAGAAAAAAAGCAATGCTACTGCTTGTTTTTTTTTCAATCTCTTTTCTACTCATACATTTTAAAAACTGGTATGCAAAATGTTTTTTTTAACGTTCAAGTAAAGAAAAGTAGTTTTTTAAAAATGGTTGTTTTCAATCATGTAGCAATGCTACTGCTTGTTTTTTCAATCTCTTTTCTACTCATACATTTTAAAAACTGGTATAAAAAAAGACGTTTTTTTTTCAACTTTCAAGTGAATGAAAGTAGTATTTTAAATAGTTGTTTTCAATTATCCAATGTTTTCTGTCGTACAAGCACATCTTATGTAAAGGAAAGTCAGCAGTTAAGCTTTTATACTGAACGCTTTTGCATATGCATAAGTGATGCTCAGTATCTTGAAAGTCACCTACTCTTCAGAAAATTCTACGTAATGAACGATTATAAAAATTGGTACATCATTTTATCACGTCCTCCAACTAGGAAGGACGATTATTTATTTATTCTTTTTCCTTTCTTTTGTAAAGTTTCCTTTTGTTCTTAACTTATTTTTTTCTTTTAAAGGAGCTTTCCTTTAAAATGCTATGTTACTATTATCTCAATGAAAGAAATGGTTTAAGCATGAAATAAACATTTAATGGCAGAACAACTTACAAAGATAAAGAAAAACATAATTAAACGAGTATCTACGACCTAACATAACTCAAAACTTCAGCAATACAAATGATACTAATGCACACAGTAGCTTTTGCTAAAAGCAAACCTCAAATACTCAAAGCCAACTCGGTCACTTATCAATGTTTTACCTTTTACCCTCTGCTTATTTACAATTGAAACTGACGTAATTTGCATTTGAGACTGCGGGGGCTAAAAAGCAGCTTTCAGCATGCGTTCTTTTTATTACAATTTCAGGGCCGGCAGGAGGAGGCGTTTGCCTCTCGGTGCAACGCTCTTGAAGATTTCAGTTATTAACGCTGCTAATTAATTTGTTACGTGAAGAATAATCAGTATACTTAAATACATACGTACGTATTTAGTGAATATTTTTGACCCCTACACTCTACAAAATACGTATGAGGTCAATTAGCCTAAATGTGAAAGTCCCTAAATGGGACAAAGTTCGCTAATCTTAAATATTACTGCAAGAAATGCTCATAAGTGTAATATATTAAAACATATGAATCTCAGGAACAAAATGCGAAATCTTTCCTCGCATTTAAATCGTATGTTAACTCTCTGTTGTATTAAATATCCCTCATTTTGTATCGCCCACAACATTTCGTAATGGCGACAAAAAAGCGCGAATTAGTGATTTGCATATTTTGTGTTATGTTTGAAGTCAACTAATTCAATCCACATTTCAACCTTGAACGTATGGCTAGCGTGCCCCAAGTTGAAAAAAGAGCAGACGATTTGTTGTTGTTTATAATCGTTGGAAAATATGAGTTGAATTCGGGCACATGAATCACTCTTGGCGAACTGAGTGCGATAGTTGAAATTTCTAAATGCTACACTAGTATCTAAGATGCGGAGAAGCTTTTGCTTCAACCAGAAGTTTTCTTTTTCCCCTTTCTATTCCCTTTTTTATGCTACTGTAAATAAGTAAATTTATTTGAGCCATTCTAACTTCCATGCATTCCGGTTGTTTTTTAAAATTGAACTGAATTCAATAATGGCGTGTATTTAAACAAACATAAGAACATATGTATTCATTAATGTATTATTTTTTCCGAGCTGATACGTTCCATGCGCTGAAAATTCTTGGGGTCAATGGAAATATAATTAAATTTTGTTTATTTTTAATGCAATGAAGTAAGTTTTTTTTTTTTTAAATTTTGAAATTTTCGGTAGATTAAATTCTTAGAATTATGATTTGAGTTAATATTTTTATATGTGTATTTGATATTTTGTAAGAGTAGTTCCTTTGTTATTCATGGTACCCTAGTCGTATAATACCTATCCTTCGTATGTGTGATGAATGTGTAATTTTACGACTTTTGAGCAAAATCAAGGGCACCTGTCGATACCCCTCAGCTCTAGGTATGGCACCCCAGGGTGCCGCAGCACTCAATTTGAGAACCCCTGATTTATAAAAATTAAGTGCACTGAAACATGTAACACTGTAAATTGATAAAAAGTAGTAACTGGGATGCATAAGCAGCACTGTCGCATTTGGGTTTTAGCTACCCTAAATGCGACAGTGATAAAAATTATTTCTATAATTATGATTAAAGTTCAATTTCTTCGATACAAACTTAGTTTAGCATTAAAAGAATAAGTGCATTCAATCCTTATTTTCTTACATGCCAATATACCATAAATATGGTCAAAAACTTACTAAGTGCGAGAAACTTATCGGGAATCGCATCCCATTTAAACGAATTGATCGTAATTGGGACACAGAACATTTTGGTATTGCTTATTTTAAGTAGCAAAGCATTTTCAGTCGATGCAATACAGAATAAAATGCGGTATCAAAAACATACAAGACCACATTATTTTCCGTCATCCGAATTTTCTCTTGCTTCATGAAAAGCTACGATTAATAGAAGAAAAAAATTACTTTTTTTTTCTTTCTTTTTTTGAGAGGCGTTATAATTAGTACTTGTTTGAATACACGCTGCGAAAAAACTTCTATTCAGCTTCAAGTTGACAGAATAAGCTTTAAAATTACGATGTAATGGTTTTGTTACTCTGACGTGAACCTAAGACTGATTGAATCTTTGAAAGAAATATCTTTTGTTAGTTATTTTCGATTACTTTAGTGAAGTTACCTTTTGTCAAATTTATAACCCACTCAAATTGCAGCAGCTTCATTATTTTAAACACGAAAAAAACACAGGAAAGTGTATTATACATTGAATTTCGTTTTATGGTGTTTTTTACAGCTACTTACTATGTAAACTTCATTAGAGTCAGTTCCTCTATTTATTTATTTACTTCAACACTCAAGGAAATAATTGCACCAAGAAAAATTTAGCCGCGGAAGAAAAGTAAAAAGATTCCGCTTGCATGATGTCGCGATTTAAATATGACATGCAATATTTCTTGCCGTTAGGTCATAACTTTTACATTTTTAAATAATTTCTCTGAGAAAACGCAATTTGATTTTGATCTTTAATATGCAATTAATCAATCTCAATATGGAACGGTAATTATCAGAATGGGATTTAATTATAAAAAAGACTATTCATCTTCGGTATCTATTAAATCTCCTTTTTTTCCGTTAAACATGTCTTAATTGGTAACACGATATTTATTTAAGATAACATTCGCTAAGCAAATTTTAAGCAAAAAGAATTAATGCTTAATATTGAAAATCTTTTTAGGGTAAACGTATACATCAATTAAGAAAGAAATAATGAGAAGTGACGAGTCAAAAAAAAAGATTTAATTACGTTAATTAGTCTGAACAAATGAGGGGAACAAGACCTTGTAACACTGTATTCTATAGCACAAAAAGTTACTCTATCAATTATTTCTGAAAAATATCCCAATAGCTTGATGAAGCTGTTGTATTTATGGTAGAATTAGATTTGCTAATCGATGTTGTAAAAGCTTCAGCATAAATTTAAAAGTAATGAACCTAGAGTAAATAATTGTTTTTCCTCGGAAAGAAGCAAAACTTTGTTTCAGTTTTATTTTTTCTTGTTTACCTTAAACATTATGTTTAAACTCCACTACACAAATAAACGTTATTTGACTTTTGTTTTCTGTAATATGGTAACAACCGATTAAATCTAAAAATAATTGATTAATAATGTAGGGAAAGGTGTGGCAAAGTGTTAAGAGAAATTAGATTTTTTCAAAATAAACAAATTAGACATTTATTTTGTAAATAACAGTATCTAAAGAGTGAACTATGTATTTTATAATAGAATTTCCGTTGAAGCTTTTGTTTTTTTTCATTTTAGGCAGTAAATTTTTTCGTTGAAATGAAAGTGAAAACGGGATAATTTTCTTGCTACTTCTGTTAAAACTAGGTCTTAATAAATATTTAAAATATTAATAACATAAACTTTATGATTATATTATAACAAAAAAATATTTTTGACCTAACACAAAGTATTACAATGTGAAATGTATTGTATTATGATGTACCTTGATCTTTAGAGGCGATTATGTTTCGATTGGGATCAACCACATGTTATGTAACAAATGCAAAATGTTATCAAACAGCCGGCACTGCAAACAGAGTAAATATATTTTCCCATTTGAACTTTGCCTACCTAAAGTAAAAACAAAGATATATGGTGCATTTTCTGGTAAATCCAAGGATTGAACTTTCGAAGTGTCAAATCGAAGTCACATCTTATCAAAAGCAAAATAAAAATTACGTGAAATTGGTAAAAAATAAGTTATTTACCAATTTTTAATGAGTGTATGCGTTTAATTTTTTTACTTCTTACTAATAAATATGCAAAGTTATTAAAGGCATTGCATTTTCTAAAATGTATTTTTTTATTTTTTGAGGTTTTTCACCAGATATTGTAATCAGGGAAAACATAAAATCAGAATGACTAAAAATCTAGGCACCCTAAGTGTTTTAATATGATTTTTATCGAGTTGATTAGAAGCAAAATGCAATTGCAGAAAGTTGTAATCCTAACGTCAAAAATGTGAATCCTCGAAAATCAGAATTTTAAAATTTTTAATGCTGTTGAACAGTTTTAACTGTGCATTTTACAGCTAATAAGAAAGATTGTATTGAAATTCTAGCATTGAATACAAAAAAATATTATATTCACTGCTATTTAATATTAACAAATCAACATACCTTTCATTAAAAAGTTTAATTTTTGTGTTTTATTACACTGTTTCCTTTTAATGCAATATTGTAAATTAGTGAAGTATTATCATGTAAATTAGTGAAGTCTTTTATAGATTGCTTAACAATAATTTTTTTTAGAAATTTACTTTCATAGTTGAAAAATGAGATCATAATCCTAAATATCTTAAGCGTTTTTGAACCATATATAACCTTATTTCAAAAAATTTGACAGTCAATTAAATGTATCACTACTGTTAATTTTGAACCTATATAGCTTTTGTACCATATAATCTAGAAAAAGAAAGCATTAACTGTTTAGATCTTTTTAATTCTTTCAGGGCGTGGTGTCCTGTATACCGGACATTAATGAGAACATCAGCTATAATATTCTATTTATGGTCATCAAATTTGTTCCAATTTACTCTTTAGAGCTTTGTGTATGATATGTGGTCATTTTTTTTTTCAAAAAGAAGTTAATAGTAATTTTGAGAGGGAGAAAATAGTATTCCATTGCTTTCCTTTTAAAATCACATTGTCCGAACAAAATAAATGAGTAGTTAAAAACACTCATATTTTTAAAAATACTTGTTGCTTAAATACACTTTTGAGTATATATTTTAAATAGATACAGTACAAGGATTTAATACAAGGGAAAATATTTTTATTTGAACTAATTTTTTGTTATGATATTTAAATGTTTTGAATCGTCTGCAAAACCGGACTTTTTCCCTTATGATTGAAAATTATTGAGACTGTGTGATTAAAGGAAAAAATCTTAACACACTTTTTTCAAAATTTCGACTGAAAGGTTAAGCACATTTTTAGATTTATATTCTTCATTTTGGAATAAAAATCATCTATTTAAAAAAATACTACGTGGTTTTTCTTATAATGCAGGAGAAAGTAGTATTGTTCTTTTCTTCCCTGAATTTTAAGTCACATCGCTGAGGCCAGCTACTTGTTAAGGAATTTAGAAAGCATTTAGTTCATTTAAAGCACAAATTATATTTCTAGTACTGTTTACTTGCACAAAGTTAAATTATTATTATTTAGTTCATGTTATCTCGAGTTTCGTGTTTCAGGAAATTTTTCTTCAAGGATTAGGCCTAAATTACTTTTATCGGATTTTGTGCTGTAAGTGTTCCTCAAAAGTATTTATGCTTTTTGAAGTGCGGGGAGTAACATTATGAAGTCATAAAATGTTTTTTAATTAGGGGTTTTGTAGATCATATTGATATTTTTCGATTTCTTCCATTTTTGTGTAGTTATGTAATTTCCTTTTGTTTTGTCACGCTTGATTTTAAATTTACATGTCTGATGCTCGTTAATAAGTTAAGAAAACAGATAACTCATCGTATCTCTTGTGTTACAGACTACTTCATTTCTAAGACTAGTGCTAAGTGATATTTATCATAGATTTCGTGGTGTAAGTATTCTGCAAATGTGTTTCCTTGCTCTTTAAAGCCGGGGGACGTGAACTTTTGAAGTTCGGGGCAGAGGCGTAGCTAGGTGGGGGCAAGGAGGGACAGCTGTCCCCGGGCGAAGCGTCAAGGGGCGCCAAAATTATGTTAATTTATTTAATTTTTAATTGCGAAAAGAAAATTATTTGAACTGAAGAGGTGAGAATATGTTCCACAAAAAAGTGGGATCATCGCAAATCATATCAGGAATGACCAATGTATCACAGGAGTGCGTGGGAAATCAGACGAATAATTTTGGGAAGCCAAAGTGTCCCATATTTCCTTTAGAAGTGAATGGTCGCTAATAAAAATGAGCGTTAAAAGGGCTGCTTTTTAAAGCTATTTATCATTTAGGAAGCATATTTTTTAAAATTCCCTTTAAGGGCGCCTCTAGGCCCCCAGGGGCACAGGGTGCGCAAAACCTTCAGTTTTCCCCGGGAGCTGAAAACCCTAGCTACGCCTCTGGTCCGGGGACGTGAACTTTTGAAGTCCTTAAGGTGTTTATGATTAGGACATTTTAAGATTGAATCATTGTCGATGCATCTTTTTATTTTTGTCTTTCTTCCTTTCCTCTTTTTTTTGTAATTATGTAATTTATTTCTTAATACTAAATAAACAAAAATACTAAATTTTTTTATCTTTTATATCTATCATTTAATTTAATTTTGCAAAAATGTGTCCAAAGTCCTCTTCGCAGCTGAAATTCGAGGGGGAGGGGACATCAAGATATCAGGATTTTTTCAGGCCAGCCCAGCCCTTGCCAAGCGTTCTGTAATTACGCTAGAGCCTTTATCTATAAAACCTTTTCGGCCGCATTAAATGAATGTGGAATATAAAAGAGCAAAATGTACGTGAGTGGAATTTATCTGAATCGAACGAAATGGAATAAAGAACGGTATCTTCGTAATGAAAACGGAAGTTGGAAGATAGCAATGGCGGAATTCAAAGCAGAAAGATTTACATACGAGCAAGACACATTCTCCTCTGGAATAAAAGGAAAGGATCCGAAAGTATGATAAGATACATTCGAAATCATGCCTTTTGTTGCTTGTTCCTAAGGGTTTAATATCTAAATCTCAGCGTGGTTGGATAAAATGTGGATGGAGATTCTGTTTTTAAATTCCATTTAGGCTGGGGATTTATCCATTAGGGAAAGGAAAACTGAATTGATCCTGGTGAGTTTGAGTAATATTATTTTTATCCTTTTTACATTAATCTTAGATTTTCTTATGCATTTTTTAAAGGAAAAAGGATTTTTCTTCTGATATGCCATAACATTACTTAATTTATTTTAAATGTATAGATAAGTCCTTTTAATGTAGAGTTATCCCAGCAGTGGAAATTCGACCGTAATTCATTACATCTTTTCATGCTCAGTCTCAAACGTTTAAACAACTTCCAGACATTTTTAGTTTTTCTGTTTGCCAGTTTCTTTTGTTAAAATCGGGGCTCGAAAATGATACTGCCCAACATGCCCGGGGCATGCAAAAAGTCCGAACGGGCAAAAATGTTCTACCCTTACATGCCCGGAAGGGCATTATATATTTATAAATATTTCTTTAAAAAACTTTATTATTTCGTATTTTATTGAAAAACCACCGCATCCTTACCGGAGCTCAAAATTGACATGTTGACGGACATGTAACAGTACAATTGCTAATACAATCTAAGTTTTTTTAAATTTCGACTTGTAACGACTTATTCTAAATCATTAAAAGCTTACATTACATAATAACATTAAATTAATTCTTGATTCATATATAAATCTGTTAATTTTTTTTTGTCTGATTGATGCTATACGACAAACTCAAATGTTTTTATTAATGGGGAATAAAACAACTTCTGGGCATGTAATTTGTTAGATAAATATGCCCTGCAGGGCATGTAAACTTTTAAGATTTTTCGAGCCCTGGTTTAAATATTTCAATTATCAATAATCTCTCCCCTGTGCGACTGATTGACAACTGAAGTTATTTAATTTTACCCTTTGCGTTCGTATTAAGTTTATTTATGGGTGTCATGCTTGTCGCCATTAATTTTCGTTGAAAGAACAGTAATACATAATATGCAATATTATGAAGAAAAAATAAAATTCATTAATTCCCCTTTAAACTTTAGATACATGTAGCACAATATAATTTTTTTAAATTTTTTGTAAAAAACACATTTCATAGTTCTCCATCGTGTGGTATCTTTCAAAGCGCTGGTGGTTGAGAGTTGGCATACGACCGCAAAGGGTTAATGCGCTTGTATCACATATTTTCCATAAATTTCATCTTTCTGCACTTATTCTCCTGTAAAGAAAATAGAAATAAAAGCTTTCAAGGCACCTTATTATTATTGAATAAATAAGAAATACAAACACTCACTTTTAATTTAATTAGGAGTTCAAAACGTTAATGACAATCAACAAATTTGCAAAGCGTTGATTTGAAGCAAATTAACGCGTCACTACTCTTTTTACCTCTCTTTTTATTATATTAGACATAGTTAGCTACAAACTGTATTTTTACCGACTTCTTAAAGGAACGGGCTATGTATTCATACCGTACCGTATGTGTGTCGCTTTTTTGTTTGTTTGTCCCACCAAAACTTGACACCGGATAAGCCGACTTTCCTGTTTTTTTTTTTTTTTAAATCGATAGGGATTTTTTTTTTTGTATCGTACTTCGATTTGCCTGCAACTCCTCTTTAGAAAAAACGTTATGCATGAAAAATAAGTATATTTCTTTTAATTGGAAAGGCTTGCCTTGATACTTCTTTCTTGTGTAAATTAGTAATTAATAAATATTAAACTCATTATTAGAAAGAGTTTGTTGTCATAAAAGTAATTATAATAAAAGTTTGAGTGAAGGCCTCTCTGAAACAAAAATTAAATTCATTCATTCTGTTCTAAGACTGAAGTCGGTTCTGGACTTTTTAAAATCGTTCGCTAGCGAGAGCTTTTAACACATTTGGTTCAATGGAGGCGCATTGATGCCAGGGAATTATTTTTACGATGCAGGATTAAGCAAAACGTTTTTCTCACTTTTCAACGTGTTGCTGGACCCCTAAATCCAAGGAACTGCAGAATTTGATCTACTGGTGACTTTGAGGTAATAATAAGCTGTTTGTGATAGGAATGAAATTATATATACACCTATGATATATAATGCACTTAGGCGCACACACACCCATATATATATATATATATATTATATATATATACCAATCAAAATGCACTTTTCCCTTTTTTTTTTGCATAAACGAAACAAAAAAAAAAAAGAAAACATATTAAAATATAAACAAACGAACTAAGATTTACACCATAACATTGACTACAGTCAATGAGAAGGAAGAAATTGTGTATGTTAAGGAAATTATCAATATAATGTTTCAATACTTTCTTTGTTAAAAGCGAATAATTATGTTCAATTTGCTTTCAGGGCTTCAATGCTACCTAAGCTTATGCAATAACCCACTTGAAACTAATTACAACTTTTCTTCTGTTTGCACACGATAAACCTTCTGGATGTTATATACATTAATACCGAACTTGGTATAAACTCAGAGGAAGGGAAACTATTTTATCCTTCACATTTTATTTTGTCATGATATCATTTCTTTTATCTCGATGTAAAACTGAAGTATTTAAGAGCCCAGGGAATACGCGTACCACACTTTGGGGAACACTACTTTACTCTAACAGATATTTAAAAAAAACTATTGTTCTTAATTTAATTGGATCTTTAAGAAGGAAATGTAGACCTCTTACTGATGATGACTTTTTGGAACTGCTACTCTCAATTTAATAAGGTTATTGGGTGAGTCCTGTTCATGGAGAAAGTTTTTTGGAACTATTATCCTTTTTCGATTAGGAAATTTACAGGTCTAATTTGTTGACCATAATCAAATGGGGAGTTTTAAGTAAAGTTATCCTTTGAATAAATCTGCATTTATGATTATATTTTAATTTCTACAAAAATATTATTTTATTTAACGTATGAGATGTTTCAGTGAAATTTAACTTGTATGATAAGAACCACATAGATTGTGATTGCACAGAAAAGTAGGAAGTCTGTGAAATAAATGTTTAAGAAAAGTAGGGATCACATAAAAATAAACAATTGCAAAGACCAATTGATCGTGTTCAGGTTATATCGCAGTGCAATAGATGGCAGCACGAATCAGAGGATTCGAAGGATTTTCAAGATTAGAAGTCTATTTTTTTTTTAAAAATTTTTATATTGACAGTTACAATAAACGTAATAAATATCAGCAATGTATTTATGATGATTGAGATTGCCTCTGTTGCTTGAAAGGGCTCTTCACAATAATTTGTACAACTCTTCATAGGAAAAAAAAAACTAAATATGGTATTTTTTAAAAGAAAAAAAACTTTAGACACAATATGGGTGATAATATTCGTAACTTTATTTCTTTTTCAGCTACTTTTTTTTCTTTTTATTTAATTTAATTTTTTTCTTTCATCATTTATTCTTTCACATTCACAATTATTTTCTCAACAGCAGTTATTTTTTTTACGAATCTCTACGTGTTGATAATAAATTTATTATTTCATTTTTTGGTCACTAATATATTTACGTCAGCGAATCAATGGAATGTAACATTAAACCAGTTTACAATCCACATTTGTGATAGTAGGATATCCACATACGGGGTGCTAAGGAGTACCACTGCAATCTAGCACTTAGTTTTTGCCAAGAAAGGTGCCAGATTGGAAGAAAAAAAAAATCTCTATCTGATTTTGAAAGCAATGGAAGGCGGTCCCACGGCATGATCTTTAAAGGACGCTTTATAAATGTGGGGGTCATGAAGCAGCGAAATGGTCTGCAAGTGCCGTAACAAAAGGTGGGGTGAAGGCGAGGTTTTTCTTTCTTTTTTTTTTTTTTTTGGGGGGGGGGGGGGGGGGCCTTTTTTACGAGGAAAAATATTTTCCTAGAAAGAAAGAGATACTAATTATTATAAACTGATTTTAAAAAGTGCGTGCCCAAGCACAAACAGCACTGTGGCTTATCGAACAGATGTCGACAATTTTAATCGACCATACTATTCTTATGAGCTATTTTCCAGAAATCACCAAACCACACCCTCTTCTTTCCAAGTGTCAGAGTGCCTTGGTCCGCTTCCAGATCGATATTTTTTAGTTAACACATATTTTAAAATAATTCATTAAAAGATTTTGTATTAATTTAAAACAGTAAGAAATTAACTTAATTTAAAATACTAATAGAAATAAAGTTAAACATCAAATAAAATGTTTCTTTATTTTCAATCACTCATGCCCGTAAGCACAAAGCATAATATTTGCTCATTTTTTTACAATGCCGTTCATGACCAGATAAGTTGAGTATCGAGGTCAATGTTCCCAATCTAAAAAATTGCATTTTATTGCGGGGGACCTTTTGGGCTCTACTTTCTTTTTATTGTTTTATTTATATAGGAGTAACATTACAATAAACGTAAAACACGTTTTTATTTTAGGTTATTTATCTTTACATAATGTTATTTTTAAAAGCTTGTAGATAGACGTGAGTCTGGTTTCACTACTTCTGTCTATCGTAAACCTTTTGCTGTTTCTTTACCTCCTCACAGACTGTCGTCTCATCCTCCCAACCAAAAATATTCGGCTTTTAATGCTCTGGTCCATCGTGCTATTAATATTTGCTCTTCTCCTGAGCTTCTCAAGATTGAACTCAACTATCTGAAAGCTGTAGCTGTTGATAGAGGATTTTCTCACTCTTTAATTGATTCTATTCATAACAAACTTTCTAAGAAAACTTCTGGTCCCAATAATGTGGTTTCTAGAAAGAATTTGGTTGTGTTACCATTCTTTCATTCTGTCAGTTTCCGTATTGCTAAAATCCTAAAAAGGTTTCAATTTCAAGTCGTTTTTGCTCCTAGTAACAAACTTTCCTTCTCTTCTCTTAAGGATCCTGTCGTTTAACTTAACACTTGGGGTATTTACAAAATTAGTTGCCGTTGCGGCCTTTCTTACATTGGGCAGACAAAACGTGCTCTGAAAATTCGCTTAAATGAGCATAAAGGTTATGTACGAAAGCAAGAGTTAAATAAGTCTAGCATTGCTCAACATTGTTGGAATTCCAACCACTCTTTTGATTTCAATTCTGGTAAAATTATTAAAAAATGTTCTTCCCCTTTAGAGCTTGACTTTTGGGAAGCTTATCATATTAACAGGAATAGTTCTAATTTGGTTAATGATTCTTCCTCAACTCCTTATTTTTCACAGGTCTGGCATAAATTTCTTTAATTTGTTGTTCTTTCTATGTTTTCTTGTTGTTTTCCTTTTTTGTGTCTATTTTTCTCCTTCCTCCCTCCCTCCCCTCCCCCTCCTTTACATGTGTACTTTGTTTTGCATTTTGTTTTGGTAGTTTCTGTACTTATTTTTATTTCAATTTTATTCTTTGTATTTTATTTTATTATTTTTGCAATTTTTATGCATGCTGTCGTCTTTTTTGCTTTATTTTTATTGATATTCCTTTTTACTTCCTGTACTTTCAACTGGATTTGTTTGTTGCTCTCTTATTGGTGTCTTCCTGCTACTTCTACTTCCACTTCACGCTGCCTTTATTCTCATTGGTTTACAGATAATTCTTAGGCTATATAAGCTTTGTTTTTGTTGTTCTGTCTGCTTCATTTCGATGTTTTGCATCTAGAAGCTCCCTGTCGCATTGAAAAAGGGATTCCAAGCAATCCCGAAACATATGTCTGCATTTTATTGCTCATTTGTGCTTTAAATTAACGTGTAATTTTATTATTATTGAGACATTGCATTATTTTTTACGCACGACGTATTAAAGACATTATTGCTATTATCTTAGAAATCTTGAAAGAATATTTCTGTTTGCTCATTTATTTTTTTTTTCACATTATATTATTAATTATACAATATTATACAACTTTTTAATAATAGTACATTTATATACCCCGGCAGAGAGAGCTTATGCAATAAACGCGTAACAAATATTTCGTTCATAAAACGAAACTCGATACTAGATGGCAGCACAAAAAGTAACTCGCTTATGCAATGTAAAACAAGTGAGCGTATTCTAAGAAAGTTCGAAAAGCATAAAAATATTATCAAAATTCAAAATTAATATTTTTGATTGAAGTACGAAATCAAGAGAGAACACATTAGACAGCATGTTTAGAGAACATTATCCAAGGTTAACAATTCTTAAGCTGAAAAGATTTTGTTTAAATATAATAATTCTAATAAAATATTCGAAAAAAAGGGGGCTCCGTTCCGTTAAACGGAAGATATTCATTTTTAGCCTACTTTCCCGTAGACGTAAAAAACTAATAATAATATAGCATGAAAGAAAGCTTAATGTCTCGTGAAAATATCGTTAGAAATCAAGAAAAGCCAAAAATAAGTCAAGGAATCAAATAAATATTGAAAAATAAAAAAATTGAAAGCAGGGTTTGGAGATGGGGAAAAAATGTATCGGTCAGTCTGTCTGTTGGTCTGTCGGTCTGTCTGCCCCCCTAATTACTTTTGAACTAATTGTCCGATTCGAAAAATTCTTTTTGTAATCGAAAGATCTCAGCGAGAACATATCATTTTCATATTTTACCTTTCGATTTGAATAATTTTCGTTCAATTTTGGGCTGTTCAAAAAATTTTAACATTTGCGCCTATGGGCAAAAATGAAGCAAATTATGTAAACTCTGGGCACAACATCCAAATCCCTATGAGCAAGCTTACTGGAAGAAGCTTTCGGCGTAAAAAAAAAAAAAAGAAAAAACCAACGCCTCTGTGGACATTTCAATCTTATATAAATCCTATTCTAACCAACGGATCTGCTTGCGACAAACTTTAACGGAAAGATGTTACGATGACTTTACCTACACACATTTTCCCCATCTCAAAACCCTGCTTTCAATTTTACATGTACAGATACAAAGTTCAACAAGAACTAATGAGCCAATTTTCCTATGAAATTTTTTGATCGGGACTTTCAAGAATATTTTTCAATTAAGTTCATGATTAAATGAAGAATAAATAAACAAATGAGTGAATAAAGGAGCGAATGAAGGAAAAGAATAAGTAAATGAGTGAATAAATACATGAATGAGTGAATGAATGACAGAATAAATGAGCGAATGAAGGAAAAGAATAAGTAAATGAGTGAATAAATACATGAATGAGTGAATGAATGACAGAATAAATAAGTAAATGAATCTCTATTAACCGTTGAAAAGGTATATTTGAAGCAATTAAGAAGTAAAGCTGAAAGAGAGAGAGAGAGAGATAGCTAGATTATAAATTTGACGGAAAAGTAGGCTCGTATAGCTCTAGACGGAACTCCTTGTTAAACTAACGTTGGTAATGTGAGAGGTCCAAGAAAAAGGGCAGCGGACTCATTGAGCACCAAAACTTTGAATGAAAGTTGCCTCAAAACTAAAACAAAGCTTCCTTTTTAGTGAATTTTGAAATTTACTTATTTTAGTAATTTTAAGAGGTATATAAGTCTTTTAGAAATCACTTCTCTTCTTCACCTAACATCGAAGACAAAGTATGCAAAATAAGAGTAGTTTAGTTTTTTTTCCTTTTCAGTATTTTTTTTTTTTTTTTTTTTTTTTAGAACCACCATGCTCTGCTCCGCCCTTTAATATTTTTCGTTTGTACATGTAAATTAACTTTTGGGCGAAGAGAAGGAACCAATCTTTCAATCGCTCATTGGGAATATACTTAAGAATCACAAAATTTTGGACTTCTATGAGCATTAAGAATTAACTCTTTCAGTTCTGAATCAGGCTATTCTGCAGAAAATCTGAATGCCCTTAACGAAGATATGGGTCAGAGCTATCACATCCGCAAAATGGAAATGAAGTATCAAGAAAAGTGAATTAATACGATGACGCACTTTTGCTGGATGTTACATTCGAATCTGTTTCTTAGAGAAAACATGAATAAAGGGAAAAGCCTGAAGCGAACATGAGCGATCCAAAGAAGCTTTCATATGGAATAAAATTCTAATTATTTTATGTCAAGGAGCCAAAAGTGAAAATTAGCGGTCGCCACTCGCCACGTGGCGATTAAAGTAGTAAAAGTGGAGATTAAAAAATGTATTATCGATCGCAATTCCTGCACGGCCCCTTTTTAGCACATTCTGCTGTAATAGCTTTTTTTTTGTGAGCAAATCACTTTTTTCCCCTTGGAAACATGCCAATATTGAACACGTGCTTCGACGAAAAATTCATGCCGTATTTCAAGTTTCAATCCTTCAGCATCTAACATATTTAAATCATTTTAAAAAATTGAAAACATGTTAGTATGTGCTAATTCAAATTAGCACATTAACTGTTTTTTTTATCATTAATTTATTTATTTTCTAAAAGATTTTAGAGTTAGATAATTAGAGTTTTCAATTCTGATTAGCAATTTTAAAAAGTGGCGACGAACAAACTGAGTCTGTCGACCACTGGCTACTAACCAAATTTCCCAGTTTTCCCCTACATCAAGAGAGCGTAAAGGGGGGGGGGGGGGTTGACGGCATGACATACTTCATAAAAATTACTTAAACATAAACTTATTTAAAAATGCACTCAAGAAAATAATTTTAGGATACCGAACGACATTTTTTATCAAGAACTAAAGAGTTCATTATCCTACCCCACTCCCTCCCCCTTCCGCTGTTTTCCTTAGATCCCCCCCATATTTAGACATAATAATCATTGTTTAGGACATATAAGTCGCATATTTTTCTATTTTTACCAAATTTTAAAGGTTACAATTTGGAAAAAAAAAATGTGTGATGAAGAACAATGAGTCATTTTCGAAATCTTCGGTAAAAAATATACAGGAATTAATTACCAAAGGTTAAAGACATTTAAAAAGACAAATCCCTGAGATTTGTGTTACTGCCTGCTTTTAAAAATTATTATGAACATTTGAATAAATGGGTATAGTGTCTGGAAAAAATATAATTTTTACATTTTGACTTTAGTTTCCACGAGCATCAATCAGTTGCGAATCGGCATCGGTTTGCCAAAATAAATTTATTCATTCAATCTTACATTCTAAATCGTGTTGTTTTTCGCGGAAAAACAACACGATTCTTCTTTCCTGGTTCCTTTCAAAGGAACATATGATGTAGCTGTCATCTTTTCCACCAATTGGAATGCGGGAGCTACCTTTTTTTGAACAAATTATGTAAAAAAAAAAAGGAAATATAATTTATTCATTTTATGCGTAGTTTTGTTTAATGTGTTCATTTTAACTTGTACGTTATCTAAGATTTTAAGGTTGTTTATCTCTAAAAGAAACACAAATAAATAAATAAATAAGTAAACAATTAGAAAAAATAAAAATAAATAAAGCTCACAGTGTGCATAAATATACGAATCATATTCATAAATTAGGGAAAAAGATTTAAGCTGCACTTTTCAATTCATACCGAAAGCAAATGTAATGTGAAAAATACATGAATTTATAATACTTTAAAGAAAAACTCCACTAAGCAAGCATAGCGATGCAGTTATTTGATATTCAGCAAGCGCAAAGCACAATTCTTGGGAGAATAAAACGAAACTTTGCATGATTAATATTATTTCACAAATGTCGCTACGTACTTACAAATAAAAGTCACGAACAATAATAATTCTTTTTTATACAAGACCTGGAAAAGCAGGTTCAGGCATTTGTTTTGAGATTTGCGTGAAGTCTTCCATTCGTATATATTCGTCAACTAACAAAATAAAAATTAGAATGAAAATAGAAAGGATACTTTTTTTTGTATTATTTTTTGTAAAATTCATTAAAGCTTTCTTTTTTTCCCGTCAGTTTGAGGAAATTTGGATTGGCAAGAAAAAATATCAAAAGAGAAAAGAATTAAGTTTTTCTGAATAATAGATCAAACCTTCACAAAAACTATTCCTTTAAATTTTGAATTTTATTGTGTTTTTTATGTATTTTTCCTAATTGAACAATCATTGAGTGAAATACCTTACCGAATTCATTGACGTTTCATCCCCGATTTCAATGCTTTCTACCTTGGAAGCGGAAAGGTGCAAACAAGGGAAGCTCCCTTCGAGGCAGGCAAAGAAAATAAAGGTTAGAATGTAGAACAAATTAAAGGTAAGTAGTTTTTTAAAAATTAATATTGTTATTAACTTAAAACTAAAATTCTTTAACTGTTCCATGAAATGCTGATAAAGATGTATTATCCTACATTGGTGTTTTTTTTTTTTTTTTTTTTGCTTTATTTCACGTACTGGCAAAATTACAATATTTTTTTTTACATTGCATCTTCGGTTTCAATGCTATCTTTCTTGGAAGCGGAAGAATGCAAACAAGCAAAGTTCCCTTCAAGGGAGACAGTGGCATAGCTAGCAAGGGTGACACCCGGGGCTGTTATTGATGGTGTCACCCCATGGAAAAGATTAAACAAAAAAAAAATACGTAAGCGCGAATTATGCATTGTGGTGCAATACATTACAAAAATCATCACAATTTGTTGACGGCAATAGTGTGTTTAGCAGTTATAAAACACGTTGAATATAGTTTTGAAATAAAACACTTTTCCAAGTTGAAAATAGAAAGAAATTGATTAAAAAAAATTATCCAATTTGCTTTGTTCAATGGAGCTTTTAAGGTTTTTTTTTTCTTAGTGGCTGGGTGTCACCCCTGAAAGTCACCCGGAGCAAGCCGTCCCCGCCCCACTGAGCTACGCCACTGAAGGAAGACGCCAATAAAGTTAAGAATGTGGAACAAATTACAGGTAAGTAGTTTTTTCTTAATTATTATTGTTATTAGCTGAAAGTCCATAGTTCTTCCACTGTTCCATGAAACGCTAACAAAGATGTTTCACCATACAGTGGTAAATTTGTTTGGCTTTATTTCACTTACTTGCAAAATTACAGCATTTTTTCCACATTTCAGTCATGTGTAGTTTGTCTCACAACCCATTGGTACGGTGTTTACCAGGGTTGAAACCAGAAGGAAACAGATTCCACCCTCGTCGCTATATGGAGAAACATGGTTACACATTACCTACTAACACGCTGACTGTTATTAGACAAATCGTTGATTGATAGAATTCTCGGCGACCGCCATAGGTGGGACAGCAGCTGCTTGAAGCTCTCCAGCAACCAACATTTAAAACAAACTTTGTCTTGTAATTGTTTAGGCTCTTGATCCAATAAGCACACACACGAAGGGCCCGATTTACATTTTGAATCACTATAGGCACAACTCATGTTTGGGGGCCCCCCACACAACTTTTTTTTTTAAACATAACATTCAGTATGTGTTTGTAAAACTTGCCACTCACACCAAAATTAGGGGACTCCCAAAGCGCAAAAACTAATTTGCTTTTCAAATGTCGAAGAGTCAGACTAGCATTTAGGAGCCGCCAATGTGCAAAATCGATTTTATTTTTCAAATTTCAAATTGTCAGCCCAAAATTTGGGGGCCCTCAAAGTGAAAATTCCTTGTGGTTTTAAAATAATTTAATAATACACATTTTCTTTGAAGCAACATAACACCAAGAGTTTGTTTTTAAAAGATGCTATTTTTAAATATTTTTCTAAAAAATTTTAAATTACAAAAAAAAAAAAACAAAATAGGGGGCCCCCTCAAAGTGGGGGCTCTAGGCCCTGGCCTCACGGGCCTATTGGTAAATAAGGCCCTGCACACACGCACGAAAAAAAGCAATTATTTTTTTTAGAATCTACATATTTTTAAATTTTATTTTATTTTCATGACTCTCATTTAATCAAAATTTCTGCAATTCCAGTTGCATTATATTTAAAAATGCCTCGATTAGCATTTGTTTGCTCCAATGTACATGAAGAAATACGAAATGTTTCTATGATTATTCTGTTGATAACAAACATTTGTACATACACATACTAGGTTACGGCTCTAGAATTTATTTAAATGTTCAGTTTTTTTTTTGTTTGTTTCTTTACTTTCCTTCCCTTTTAGTTATGTTTTTCTTGTACTGTGCAAACTACACATAAAATATTCGAAAAAATAGGCGGAAGTTTACTGGCAAAGATACTTCAAGCAGGAAAATTTTGTTCAAGTCAATTTATTCCCTCAAGCGTTGTCAGTGATAAATAGACATATGGGTACTTTTCCCCATCTCTTAAATAAGTCTATTTTCATTTTTTTTAGAAATTTGAAACATTTATTGGGACTAATTTTGTTTACTTTATTATTATTATTTTAGCTTTTTCTCTTTAACTTAATTTTGTTTACAGCGATTCAATTTTTTCGTATTGTTAATTTTTAATTTATTTCATTATTTTTTCAAACTTAAGCTTTTACATAAGAGTAGTTTAAAGACAATCCCTGATTTCCCTTCCTCAAAATTTTTGAGCCTGTATTTCTTGTGGTTATTGTTTTATATATATATATATATTTTTTTTTTTTGGTGTCAAAATAACTATTTATTTCATGATTATAAAATATAATTATTTGCCAGTAATACAATTTAGCAGATATTTTTTTCCAAACAATAGCTTGAAGATATCAGTTTGAAATGATCACATAGAAAGTGCAACCAGCATTAAACGCATTTTTGAAAGGGCATGAAAAAAGATAGCTCGTGTATTGATTCCAGTGTCTTGTCATCTATTTTAGTGGACACAGTAAATCCATTTCTCAGTCGATTTGTCATACGAAACGAGTACTTCCGATACGGATCTTCTTTATCGATCATCTCGGAGTGATAGCCATCCTAAAAACTGAAAAAAAAGGGGGAAATTTCATAAAATATATAAATCATCTGACGTTTAAAGTTTTCATTATGCCTAAAAATTTATAAAAGGTTACGTTTCAGAACTTTAAATATCAGTTTAATATCGTTAATATATATATATATATATTTATATCTAAACCAATCGTTGAAGAAGAAACACTCGTACATTGAATGACACAGTATCCTAACCTCTATTTTAATCGACACCATAAATCCATATCTCAGTCGATTCGCCATAGAAAATGAGATCAGATGAAGAATGAGATCGAATGCTTTGGAGGCAGATATTTTTGTTGATTACTTCAGCCATCTGGGATATATGTAAGAAAAAGTTTCAGGTTCAGAAATAATATTCTGCAAATATTTTTTTAAAGATTATAATTGTAATAGTCGTACATATTGCTAAACTTCTACATAAATTTAATTAACAACTGAATCTAACGATAGAATTTTTTAAGCAGTAAATTGCAATATTGTTTTAGAAAAACCTATATATGAAACATTGTGAAAGATCCAGATACAAAGATGTCAAAGGACAACGAAGCCAAAATAACACCCAAGTGGCAAAAATGGCATCAGTTTGACTTTTTCCACTGTTATACCACTAAAAAGTGCTTTTCTGATTTTTTTGACTCTTGAACGTTTTTTGAATCATACAACTAAAGTAAGCTCTACGATTTATTAAATTTTCCACCTTACCATTATTAGAACAAATTATTAGTTATTAAATAACAATTATCCAGCCTAATAGAGAAAACGTATCAAAATTAGTCAAAATACGTTTATTATTGAAATTTTTTTATTTTGCTACTTTCGCAAAGTATGCGAAAAAACAAATTTCAATAAATACGTTATCACTCCAACTTTCAATTTTATAAAAAAAAAAAAAAAACTGCTCACACCAGCACACAAATAATGTAAAGACAATAATGAATTGTGGTTCAAAGCCTTTTTACAAGCTTTTCTAACTTTCGGAATTTACTTTTCAGTTCCCCGAAATAATTACTTAAAAATATAATTAATTTTACTGTCAACGCGGAAAGTTTCAAAAATGTTGAAAGAAATGGCGAAATAAAAAGTCGGGTGAAATGGGAATTAATATTTAAAAGAAAGATATCTGACAAGTGTTTAAACTTTTCTTTCAAATAAAGAATTTCATGAATCTTTGATATTCAAAGTTAATTAGATGTTGGCTTTTTTCTTTTCTCTTTTTCATTTGTGTTTCTTTTAGAGAAAGAAATGTGATGTTTTAAAAGAAAATGACAACTCTTTTAGCTTACTAATTAAAATGGAATTTGAGAATACGATTGAAGTTTTACCACATTTGCATTTTTATTAGTGAAGTTTAGCACAAAGATGTGGATTTCAGTTGATAAACAGGCGGACCAGAATTGCGTAACTTTAAGGTAGAAATCTAGAAAAAATAGTTGATATTGCAGTCAAAATCAGAAGGTATTAAGAGGAAGGGGACACTTTAAGATGTTAAGATGCACTACATACATATGTATGTAGTGCATCTTTAGAGTGTAAATGTACATATGTACTATCGCATATAAACACAAAAAGTATGAAAATAAAATGTAAATAAAATTAAAAAGCGTAAATGTAGCTAGAAGTTCCATCTAGAACTATACGACCCTGCTTTCCCGTATACAATAACTCGAAATTTGTAATCTAGCTATCTCTCTCGCTTTCACATTTAGCTTTAGTTTTTATTAATCTTAACATTATCGCTGTAGGGGAAACGCAAAGCAAATTACATAAACCCTGTATATAAGACCCACATTCCTTCGCACAAGTCTATTAAAAGAGCATATAAACACAAAAAGTATGAAAATAAAATGTAAATAAAATTAAAAAGCGTAAATGTAGCTAGAAGTTCCATCTAGAACTATACGACCCTGCTTTCCCGTATACAATAACTCGAAATTTGTAATCTAGCTATCTCTCTCGCTTTCACATTTAGCTTTAGTTTTTATTAATCTTAACAGTAGCGCTATTGGGGAAACGCAAAGCAAATTACATAAACCCTGTATATAAGACCCACATTCCTTCGCACAAGCCTATTAAAAGAGCTTTCGGCTTGAAACATTTTTGTTTGGAACATTTATTGTTCCATTTTGAACAGTTCAAAAAATTTAGCATTATCGCGCACGGGGAAATTTCAATCCTATATACTCTGGTCCAAGATACGGATTTGTTTGGAACGAAATTTATCGGAAATATTTTATGACATAGAACATGTATAGACACGGAGTTAATCCAGAACTAAACGAACCCATTTTCTCATTATTTTTTTTCATCTGAATTTGTATCGATATTTCTGATTGAATAAATGAATGAATGAATCTTATATATAAGCCACTTAAGTGTCTGTTTGTCGCCCATAGCCTCCGAGAAAACTGCATCGTTCTTCCTTCTATACAATTGTTTCTATAATGAAAACGACTATTAATCAAAACATTTCTCTAGCATTTTGAGTGAGGCATCGCTAGATTTGAAATCTCCGTTAAAAAATAATGTAAACGTGAACTTAATTTAATCCTTCTTTTTTTGTTTTAATTTATTTATCGTCTGCGCTTTTTATATATATTAAAGTGGCAGAGCTCTTTTACCCAGTTTCGTTAAAACTATTGTTTTGACGATGATTATGTTTGATCTCAATAAATATTTTTCACAAACAATTTGATTATATACAAAATAATATTTTTATTTTACAGATTATTATAACTTAGATGGTTTTTACGGTAAGAATATTTTTTCCGAAATTATTATATGTTTATTATTTATTCATGAAACTTTACTGTTCCACCTGATAAATATCTATTTGATTTGATGTGCACTTCCGGTTATTGAGAGAATTGTATATTTATAATGTCTCGAAAAGCGGTCATTTCGTATGACCGCCGGGCTTACTAGTACCTGAATAAGTGAATAAATGAATGAATGAGGGAATGAATATGAATTAACCGTTGAAAAATGTGCATTTGAAGCAATTAAGAACTGAAGCTAAATGAGAAAGAGATATTGCTAGATTATAAATTTGATGCTGGTGTCGTCGGGAAAGTAGGCCCGTATTGTTCTAACCAGAACTGATTGTTAAATTTATTTCAGAATTCATAATTTCGATGCTTTAAAACCTACTATGGTTATCCAGTGTCCTCAACTTAAATTTTATGCTTCATGAAGTGTTGAAAGTATAATAAGAACCTGGAAACACATACGATCAATGTTAATTACTTCATTGCGTGTGCAAAGTTTATTGCTTCCCCGAATTAAAGCTTCTTTCACGTTGTTAACGTGGGAAATAAGCTTTATTAATGTAGAAACACCTTATTAAAATTGTACTAAAATCACTTTTTTTTCTGCTTGTCAACTGCTTCATTAAGCGAACTTTAAGTCAAAACCACTAGTTTTCTTGAATCTTATGAGTGCAAGTGAAATTAAATACAGCCAACATTACTCGATAAAAAAATCCTTAGCTAGAGCGAAAGTTAATTAAAAAGTGAACTGTGTAGCAAAACCCATGACACTATGCAGCAAGCACATTCTAGAATACATTATTTATTATTTTCATTTGCTATTTCATACTAAAAATTCAAAAAAAAAAATATAGAAAAAAATATTTTATGTTTCAAGTTGATGTACATTTGTGTTATGAAAATACATTTTTAATTATTGACTTTGAAATGGGATGCAGTTCAACCATGGAATTTCAACATTTGGACGCTTCAGCGCATGGCAGAAAAGGTCGAATACATTCCAGTTTTAGTTAAGTTCGTTTTGTACATTTATTTAGTACTTGCGCCAGAATGTTTGCTTCTTTGGTTGTTGAAAGCAACTAAATTTATAAAATGGCACATAGCATCAGCTCGGAAGAAATCAAGTATGCGAAACGAACTAGAACAGGATCAAAAACGGCACATTCCTAGTATCAGGGCAGTTCCCCCCTTGAACAGGAATGGAATCTTCTTGGCACCCTTCCAGGCAGATCGCTTTGGTTGATGGTAGAACTGCAAAATAATTGTATCATGGTGAATGTGAATGCAATTATTGCAGTCCCATTTTTAAGGTCATTTCTTTAATATTTTAATTTTCAATATTTATTATGAAATAATATTTTTAACGCTCCCGTGATATTTCCGGGCTGGACTGTTTAAAATTTCAAAATAAAAAACATCAAAAATTTAAAATGAATATATATATATATTGTTCACACACATATTTTTAAATAATTTTCAGGGATAAAAAAAAAACGGGCACTTTTATGACCGTTTTCTTGAAAATTAACCGGTCGTTAAGGGTTAATGAACCATTATGTAACTTATAGTAATAAATGTATTTTCTAGGAAAATAAAATATTACTGTATCTTACTGTGTATATATATATATATATATATATATATATATAAAACATCCATCTGTGTTATAGGACCGCAGAGAAAGTAAGCAATGCTGTATTGTGACTTTAAACCGCAAAACTTTACCCACAAAAGCGAAGAAACCTGTATTAAAGTAAAATCATATATTTTATCGCCTTTTTAAACCCCAATATCAAAGAGAAGTAAGAAAAAAAGTATTTTTATGGCGAAATTATGCTATCTTTGTAATAATCCAATATTCTCTAAAATGCGAAACAAATTCTCTAGTTAAATTTAAAACAATGTATTTCTTTCAACGAGACACTGGATAGGATATATAAAATACGAGAAAGGTAAACAAGATTTTAGGTGAATTACATTACAGGGCAGTATGAAATATTCAAGGTTCATAAATATTAGACGTTTAAAATCCTTTGGACTTTCCATTTCCAGGATGAAAAGCAAATACTTGAGAAAAATCTCCTTTCGGAGTAAATCTAAAGAGTAGTATTTCGTTTGTAACCTTTGAGTAATTCTTGAGCATAAAATGCTCAATGGAATTGCATCAATTTTTTTACGTTTTGAAGATATAGTTGAAATTATTCTTGTATGTATTTGAAAATTTATATCTTGCCTTTTTAAGATAAAAAATGGCGATAAACAAATAAGTGAACAAATAAAACTGGATTTTTTTTTGCTGCATTCAGATCCGGTGAAATGTGTAAAGGCATAAGTACAGCACGGAAAATCACAGTATGTGCAAAATTGAAATAAATAAATAATAATAATAATAAAAAACACTATTTTCATATATATTTGGAATTTTTATTCCACAAAAAAAAAAATTGTGTTTTATTGTTGTATCGAAACATTTTGTGAATGATTCAATTTGTAGAGTTTCTATTTAGACTCGAGCGTCAACCACTGAATGTAATATGTCCAGAGATTTAGGCGATATAATTTAAGGTGTGCAAAAATGACAGCTTGAATTGATTTGATTAACACTATACGTAACACTATACGGAAAGTGAAATGGCAATATATTTACTTTGTTTACGGGACCACCTATTTAATAACATTTTAACTATGTTAAGTTGCATGTAGTCAATTCCTGTCAAAAAATAGTTAACTCTAACGATAGAGCTGTATGTTAATACAAGCCATTTTCAAAATTTGGAACCCATGATGTAATAAATCGTGTTAACTCAAAAATATATTTTGCTCTTATCTGATGATAAAATTCCTGTTATTAATATTTTACATGTTAGTTAAGACCTGCTAATGTCCAGCGCAGTGGTGATTATATGTTTGCTTGTACAATTCGTCATGTGCGTATAGGGCAAAGTGAAATAGTATTTTATTTTACTCCGTCTCTACACCATTCATCAGATAACTAAATTTGTCGCCTATTTATTTTCATTCAACTATCAGTTTAAAGTAGATTTTTCATTTGTTCATTTAATCAAACAGTTTTTCTTTTACATCCACTTATTCATGCGTTCGTTTTATCAATCATTCATTCATTTAGCCATGTTCAATAAAAGGTAGTTTCAACTATCTGTATTCGTAAATTTCAATCATTCTATGTTATTTGGCCTACCATAAAGCGACAACTAATGCCAAAGGGTTAATTATCACATACAAAATTTTTCATTTGGAAAATATTAAAAATTTGGCAAAATGATAACTTTCCACTCCTATTGTAAGGTACAAATTTACTAAATAAAATGAAAAAAAAAATCAATGCAAGTTCGATTATAAAAATCAGTTATCGCTATGTACTGCTTTTTCAAAAGAAATTTTCATTTTAAAAACAATTTATCTTAACTATTTCACTTTTCACCACCTTCCCCTACGTTGACTTTATAAAAAAAAAATAGTTCTAAAAAAATCTTCTTCCTTTAGTATACAGCGAGTTTTCAGAACGTGCTTTAATGAAACTTTTTTGTGCACCTATATTTTCCCAAGGATTCACAATTTTCACAATGTTTACATTCAGTTTCTAACTTCTCCCATTGATGTTCTGATGTATTCATTCTGTGCATTGCGCTGAAAGAAATGCTTTCGCTACATTTGCTTTTACTAGAAACACCTAAGCATATGAAATAACTTAATATAATAATAATAACTTAAAAAATATAAAGTTGAAGAAAAAGGTCATTTAAAATAGCTACAATTAAGAAAACTAATAAAAAAATGTCTATAACAGTATCGTTTTCTTTCTTTAACTTCAATTTAAGAAAAAAAAATAGATAGTAAGAAATTAAAAAAAAAAATACTTTCTCAGATGTTTTGCATTCTGTTGCATTTTTAATACATTTATAAATAGTTTTAAAAGTTAAAAGTTGTTAGTTTTTAAGAATATCCTTCTTAAAAACTTCATCTGCACCTGAATTGTGCAAAAAAGCTCCCAGTACAGCTTCTAGAAGCAATTTATCTTATTTTTGACGGTTTTGTAATCTCAAACTTCTTTAAGAATATTTCTGAATATTCTTGAACAAAGAACGCAGTTCTAATTTTAATTGTTCGGATAGCTACATTAACTTACAGAAAAATCCTAAAACAGCCTATTTTTAACCCTTATTCTTGAAATGTAATGCTTTCGAAGTTACTCATCAATATCTAAAGAGAAGTAATATCGCTATAATTCGGTAAATACAATTTAAAAGAATATTCTTCAATATTCTCCTTCATGAAAATATTCTTTAGAAAATGTCAGTGAATATTATCTAAAATACTATTTCCGAGAATTGTACATATTTAAATACAAATTAAGCCAGATTTAACACAAGTGTTCACATTTTATTTAACTAAACGGTAGTAGTTATTTCAAAATTCGGTACTCTTTCTCCCGAAGCAGGCAATTTTGAATCATACGTAAAAGCGAAAGCCTAATTTAAAGTTTGGGGGAAAAAACAAAACAATGAATATTTTATCAAGTAGAAAAGGAATAGTTCATGTTAGAAAAAACTAGGAGTCAGTAAGGTTTTTTTTTTTCCTTTTAAACGTAGTTGAACTCCATAAAATATTTACCTTTATAAATATTAAGAGTTTTAGTTCAAAGGGAATTTTTACTACATTTTCGAAGCGATGTTTTTTGTTAATAACTTACGGAAGCGCACTACTCAGTGAAACACAGATGCTTTTATTACGAGGATACTGCTTCGGACGCAAGATGTAAAGCTGTTCAGTGATGCTTTGCTTAGAAACTGATTGTCACAAAAATGTCAAGCTTGGGTGGTCGGTCTGTAAGAAGTTATGAAACAAAAGGATTTTCTGAAGCTTAAGTAACTTATTTATCGCTGTTTTATATATCATAAATCTTCTGTTTAATTGTATCCATTACTTAAGCTTGAAGAATGTATAAATCCTACTCTGTTACACCACTTAAATGTAATAAAAATATAATTTCACGTTAATTTAAGCACAAATGAGCATTAAAATGGATGTTTTGCATCTAGAAGCTCCCTGTCGCATTGAAAAAGGGATTCCAAGCAATCCCGAAACATATGTCCGCATTTTAATGCTCACTTGTGCTTAAATTAACGTGAAATTATATTTTTATTACATTTTCTTGCACAAAGTTAAATTATTATTACCACTTAAATATCTAGGGCTTGATTATCAAAACAACGGAAGATATCTTTAATTTTTTTTTGGTAACAAAGTGAAATGGTACACAGTGCGACATGAGACGACGGCACACTGTGATATTATGTCTGTGCACCATTAAAACTATAATTATTGCATAATTATAGCAATGTGAAGTTATTTATACGGTGATCAACTATTTTTGACATGACATTATCTTGTGCAATACCCATAAAATCGAAAAGGCACGGGATCTACCTATTTTAAAGTGATATCGGCATTTTGTCATTATAGGTATTGGGAGAGTTTTCTAAGCATGACAATTGAATTTTTCATGAAATCTTGTGTGCAAAAAAGCATTTTTTTTTTGTCTCAGATTTTTTTCATATAGTAGAAAAAAGTAGCAATGTCTCAATGCGATTTATATGCGCTACGCGATGAGACAAATTGTGACGTTATTTTAAGGTTCATTCGTTTTTGTTTCTGTAAATTTTACGGTGAAGATATTGCCAAAGGACAGATTTAAGCATCTAATACTTTAAATCAGCGATTCTCAACCTGTAGGGGGGCGCGACACTAGGAGAGGGGGGGGGGCGAGAATATCCAAAAGACAATATTACTTTAAAAAAATTGATTAACTGACTGAAAGGAAAGCGTACCTATATATAGAGAACAAAATACATTTCGACATATTTAATAACTTATTAAAGTAAAACAAATTACTAAATGAAAACTTTCTCAATCAAAACATACTAAATTAAAAACAATTTTTATAATTATTAGTGATTTCCTTGGGTCTGTCTTGCAAAGCAAAGTTTTTCGAAGGAAGACTTAATATTAGAAATATCCTCTCAGTTCTGTTTCTATATTTAGCCGAGATGTATAGTTTGTCTTCAAAGAAGCCACAGCAGAAAATCCAGTTTCACAAAAGTAGGATGTTGAAAATGGCAATAGAATGCGAAATGCCCTTGTTTTTAGTACAGAAAAATCATCCTGTACTCCTGCCCAAAATTCAAATAGTGATTTATTACTAAATTAATTTTATTACTAAATTACTCGCTTTTACTCTTGTTTTGACAGTTAGTTAAAAATAATTCAAAAACAGAATCCAAAGTACTCAAAATACATTATTGTTGTATACATTTTATTGTATGTGGGGGGGGGGGGGCGCGGTATGAAATTTATGATTGAAAACTGGGCCGCGAATACTGAAAGGTTGAGAAACGCTGCTTTAAATTTATATAGACAATCACATTAAGTGAACTGCTCTACTCTAATTAAATGTGTTTCTGGGTATATTATGCGAAGAACGATGAAAAATGTGTATTTGAAATCAGACATTGTGTTTTAACGCTGTTCACCTCAAGCATTTTTCCTCCATGCTACCTATATCTCATCACACAAAAATAAATTGAGGAACTTTCTTTTCTTGCCTTCAAAATGCAGTACTTTATTTTCTAGCGAAGGAATTGAATAGAAAATGTTAAATCAAGTCTTTTTTTTTTGCTTAACGAAATATTATCAACTCCTCGTATCTAGGTACTTTATTTTCAAAGGTAGTGCAAAATTTGTGATGCTATATAAATATGGGGTTGTAGGATTCTCTGACTGTCCTTGCTAAAAGCTTACTGATTCACAGGTTGCTTGACTATGAACGGTTGCTCTCTGTTAGTAAGTACCGCTGGAACCAAGTCGTAGAAAACCTTTTTTCCGAATCGCTGTAATATGCAATATTTATATAAGATAAGTTTATTTTGCGACAAATATCCTTTTGATATACATTCACAAATAAATGCTTTATTTAACACGCGTTACCTTTAAAAAAAATCATGAAATCCACAACAAGGTTGCGAAGCATTTTTCATTTGACGCCACTTCAATACTAATCACGTTAGCATTTGAAAATGTTTTTTTAACTATACAATAAAGTATGAATTAAGATGCAATTAAAATAAAAGGCAAGAAAGATTATGATGTTAGATTTTTTTCTCAAGGGTTGTAAAATATTATAACAATGTTTTATTGTACGAAGCTTAAATAATAAAATAATAAATTGACATTGTGCAAAGTAAACTATAATAAAAAAATATTTCACCTTAAGAAAAACTTTCTTAACGTGAAATATTTTTATTATTACAGTGTACTTAACAACGTTAATTTATGAATTTTATTGCTAATGTGTGCTTTCTGAACGTGAAATTTTTTTATTACAGTTTACTTAGCACATGGTTAATTTATTGCATTTTAATGCTAATTTGTGCTTTCTTAAAGTGAAATAATTCTTTATTACAGCTTTAATAATATGTCATGATGAAATTCTAGAAATTATTTTTTTCAGACACAAGCCTAAAATATTACTGCGATAAGTCTTTCTCGTTCATGATAAACAATTATTTTCTTCGAAATGCATTTAAGAAAATCAAAATTGCTTAGAGCATTCTGCAAACTTTGATAATTAAATGCGGCAGAAAAGTAACGAGAAGACAATTTTGAAAACAAATATATACTTATGTTTTTCTACCCACATCAGCAGAACACATTATTGCGAATTTAAGTTGTATTTCCAACGATAAAATCTTGAAAAGTACAGGAAGAAGGAAAACTAATTTGCAGTTGAACAACAACTAAAGTACTGAATTTTTCAGTTGGGTTAGTGGGGATAAATATTAGATGTAGGAATGGAAAAAAAGAGTCATCAAATAAGCTCTTACTTTGAAATACAACTGAGTGGCATAAAAAATTCAACTTTTGTAAGCATTAAGAGTCTTAGTTCTTTCGGGAGTGCTGAGTTTTGGGCAAAAAAAGAATATGCGTTGCAAGATGTTATTGCTATGTGAAAACTTCTGGGTTGGTATTGGGGGAAAAAGATCATTGCTCACAAAATTGAACACAATTTACTATTTTTTTTTTTGCACACATTTTCATCAAAGAGTTTGAGGAATGTTGAAGATAAGTAAGTATGATTAATTCTGATTTATAAACATGTTTTGCATTCAATATCGAGAAATCAAATACTTTCAAAAAGTTATTCTTAGTTTGAAGTAAATCAAGCAGTTTTTGAAAAGTTTTAAGTACAACTACGTAATTTAAAGTAGGAATTTGTGCTTTTTGATTGGTTTTAACTAAAAACATACACACTGCAGTAAAACTTTTGCTCCAAGTAAGTATTGATACTAGTTTACAGGCCGTGTCCTGTAAAATTTTCAACTCTGTATAATAACATTTTCGGTTTTTTAACTAGTACTTTCTGTTTTTTCTCCTGTTTTAAAGACTGCAAAAAGTATTATAGCATATTTTAAAGAATATTATGATTAGTAAACAAACTTCTCCATTTTTACACTTATTCTCATTACCTACTTTCATAAACAGCATTTGTGCGTATTTCATATTCATGTCTCTTTTTTTTTTTTTGTAATATTAACTATGTGCCAGCATAAATGCATCTAAAAACGTTGTAGGTAGAGCAATATTTCAACTGCCAATGTTTCATACTTTTCGTGGAATTATTTATTTACTTAAAGAACACAATATTAATTTAGGATAGAATATGCCTATACCCGTCTTCAGCGCCAATGAAAGCAATTGAAATTCAAATGAGCTTCTCCACTTCAGTTTGAGTTCATTTGCGTCTCATTGTGAATAATTCGATGGAATTTCCTTCACTAAATGAACACAGGCGTATAATGCTTCGAACTTTAAGCCAACATTATGGACAGGTTTAATTGTGGTAGATACAGTTTTTGCAATTTCGTAAGTTTATCTGAAAAAGGCTAGAGAATAAGACAAATCGCTACTTCAGGGACAAAATAAGCATATTGTTTTCTTTTTATAATTCTGTAATTATGTGAGACATGTCAAATATATAAATTCCTGCACAAGTACTGAGTTTGTATCATTTATAATCTATTTTCCGTCAATGGGTTACATAAATTCACCGTATAGTACATAATGATTTACTTCTGAGTTTAATATGGACTAATATAAAGTTTATTTCTTCATACATATGAGACTATTTACCTTAAAACTTTTTGACATAGACATTCGTTCTGACAGCTGGAACATTAGTTATATTTAATAATAAGTCATAAATGATGAAAAAGCCCCTGTTACTTTGCAATTCGTATCAAAAAAGCTTTTGGAATTTCCCCACAAAATGCAAGTCGTTAAAAAAATAATTATTTAACAATGAACACGCACCAAAAGTACATTATATTTCCTTTTTATCTAGATTTCTGAAATTTTTCGGCGAAAGAGTAACAAACATGTATAGCAAGCTAAAAACTCCCCATGTCAACTTCCATCGTTTTGATTTCTTTAATATACAGGGACCACAATAAACTGTATTGCAAAAGAAATAAGCCAAATCAATCAAGTCTTAGGTGTGGAAAAAATTGTTTGATACCCTTTGAAACATAATGTTGATGCACTTTAACCCTTTTTGAAGTGAATGAAAAAAATAGGTTTAATAGAACTCTACAGTTTGCCAAATCCAAAGAAATAAACCAATTTCTGCAATTCATCTTAAGCAGAAAAAAATGTCTGAAATATGTATAACCCTTGAAGCCACGTTCTATGTTGCTTTATAAACACTGAATTAATTTCATGTTATTCCTGTTATTATCAAGACAATGCACCCTTCAAATAGGAAACACTTTCTTAAGTGTATTTGTCTTTTTACCTTTGTTTCATTCTTTTGCTACTTCTGTTAAAATAAATATTTAGATTAATGCAAGCTAAACTATCTTAAAGTGTTTGAATCGAGCAAATGAAAGTTGTTCAACCTTTTATTAGTGTAATATTTTAGTGAAATATTTACGTAGTTAGTGTATTATAATATAATTCACTTTCCTTGAATGCCTGCATAAAATTTTAGTGTATTTATTCTGTTTTTTATGTAGTAACAATTAAGATATTCTTGTATATTATTCCAATATATCTTTTCGAAAACTTGTATTGCTTTTCTTCTAATTTAAAGAAGTAGAATATTTTTACACATTAAAAGTAGCATTATATTTAGAAAATATGTTACCAAAATTTAGATACGATACATATTATTATAGCTCACTTTATTTCTTGTACGAAACAACATAATTTAAAAAAAATGGTAATCTCACGAAAATGATTTCCGGCCATTGAAAAATAAATAACTAAATAAATAAACGAAAGAAGAAGAATAAGAAGAGCAGACAACAGCAAACCATTCTAAAATATCGAAAAAGAAAAAGAAGTAAGTATGACGTTGCATGATTTTAGTTTTTCTAATGGATTTACTTTGCTCGTATTTTAGATAAACGATAATTAGGAAAAAAAAAATTTAATTTGACTCTTCATACTGGGAAAGCAGTTCCCAATGAAGAGAGCTACATTAAACCTAAACGTAATAGAAATATATATTGAGAAGACGGTAAGAACATAGAGTATTTCCCTGTAAAACATCTCTATTACTATGATTACTTGATTTCATGGTGGGTGTTTTCAAGGTTTGAAGTAACATGCAATTATTGTGAGGGAAGAATAAGAAAAAGGTTCTATAAGAGGCAGACAGGACATTTGCAAACTTTTTTGATTTTGCCAAAATTTTTATGGTGGCATCTTTATTTTAGAAGATGTTTTCGTTCCACCCCAAAAATTTACAGCAATAGGTCCCGATCCACAATTTTCTCTAATCAGCATCATTCAACATTTTATTTTCTCAGTGCGTTGTGATTATAACAACATAACCATTAGTAGCTAAACTGAATTATTTTGTAAACTTTATGGCACTGAAGGCCAGTGAATCCTGGCACCATTGGGAAATATTTGTCGTGGAAAGCGAAAAAGCAATGTTTGAGGTCTCCTGGGACCATGCACTATATATCTGCATTAGTGATCGCACCTTAAAGTGAGTAATACTGTCCATTTTGAACTTGATTAGCTTACTTATTGCATGACTCAACCTTAGTGCTGATGAAAAATAGCAACTTTTGTACTAGTGTGATATCTTCAAGGAATCGTTAAAATACCAACAATGACTAAAATAGGACACTGGTTTACTTTTTTTGAGGATTACATTTCAAACTCTATGTACACTTCTATTTACAAAAATTTCAGTTTTTTGACGAATTAGATTCTCAGCCGAATCACTTGGCTAGTTGCTTCAGCCGGAGTTCGCCACGGAAACCGGCACTTCAGCGTCAAATTAACAACTAAATTATTTTAAAGTTCAGAATTTAGTTACAGTTCCTGTCCTCGGAAAACAGGGTCAGGAGACGCTGTCCGATGCACTTGTCGTTGATTCGTAGACCATCCCGGCGTTACAAATCTAAGTCCACTTTGATTAGTGCGGAGCTTGGCGTCTGGTTGTCTCGAGGCGCACCCCTTCAAACGTCACCATGCGGTAGATGAAACGGGCACCTGTATCAACTTTGCCTGTATGCCCCTACGGAAATCACGGGAGCTCACAATGAACCTATAATGTCAAAAAACCAGACGAGCTGGCGCGTCTGCCAATCTTTCCTCCGCGACAACAAACCGATCACTTCAGAAAAGAGGGGGGATTATTTCAGGATAGCACACTAGAAATATTGAAAAGGGGTTCCTTTCGTGGTGCTGCATCTTGTTTCGGATCAATTGCAGGAAAGTTGTATTCGTGTTTCAAATATTTATACGGGATATATAAATGCAGTATATTAAATATTACACGCCGCAAGTCACTAGAAATATTCATCATTTAGTTGCTGGTGAGAAATAATAATAGTATGCTGATTCACTTAAAGTGAGGTGTTTTTTTAATCAACGATATCGAATGAAAATGATCAGTACACTTCACGGCATACACCAGTTTTAAGAGATTTGCCATCCAGTGCGCGACCTTTGTGCCAGTAACTCAACTTTGTGCCAAAATTTCTTTTCGGATACTAGGGCTGCCTTGAGGTGAAAATGGAGCTTCGAAAATTATTTACAGTTCTTTAAAATGACATGATATTTTAAGGCGGTATTGTAGTCTAGAGTTTTCAAAAAAATCGATTTTTTTTTGCATATTTTCAAAGCTTAGACCTTCAAAAATATGCCTGTAAAAGGATTTAAAAAATAATTTTTTCCAAAGTTACAGCCGTATTAGTTACGTGGCAGCTAAACCGGTCGGATTACCGTGCAATCTTCATGCAATAGAGAAAGACACAAGTTTTACCAGTATCTCAACAGCGAAGCTAAGGAAGACGAAAAATGAAGATATAAAAATAGAAAACAACTATGGATATTGTATTTTGGAATTTTTTAATTAAAATTACTTAGACTGCCCGAAACGAGACTCGAAACTTTAAACGCGTTTTTCTCGAAACTATGTTTTTCTGAACGGTTGACATGATATTTCAAGTTTCATGGGATCGATTTACTTCAAATTTGGTATAGAGCTTCTTAATATATGTCGCTGTCGTTTGACGAGAGCTTTTTTGAAAATTTGTTTTCTATTATTTTCAAAATAATTCCAAAGTGTAAAAATTGAGGATTTTTTACATGGCCGGCAATTTGCGATTTTTTTTTGCAAATCGCTCTCGTCAAACGTTAAGAAATAACCAAGATTTTTGTTCTCATATTATCAAGGAGGGTGGCATCATGTCAACCATAGGGCAGTTTTTTTTTTTTTTTTTTTGAGCCTCCACTTTGCGGGCCTGTACTTTTTTTGAATTTTGAATATTTTTTCACTATTTTTTTGTGCTCTTTAAACATAAATAAACAACCGATAAAAACCCGATGATAAAAATATTTACCGATTTTTATTTACAGCGTTTTAAAAAGCACCTAAAATTCGGCCCTCTAGACTACAATACCCCCTTAAGTTTAAAAAAAATCTAATTTAATATTTATTTTTCTCTTTCTTAAAGTAGTTTTGCCTAGTAATAATATTTCACAGTCATCTAATTAGGGACTGATATTAAAATTTTACAATGGGAATCTGTATACATTTATTAATAATAATGTATAAAACCGTATGTCATCTTTAAATCAGAGTACAAGGGACGTTTATAAATTTGTTAAATTGTTAGAAATATTCTGAGCAGAAATCGCATTCGTATTTATATGATTGCATTCAAAGGTACCCATTTAAAGCGCAGAATAAATTTTATTACCTAAAATACTATTTTCACTAATATGTTACGCTATTCTAAAAAGAAAACATAAAAAAATAAAGATTTATCTTTTGAGAATTATTTTACAGCACATCGAAAAACATAGAAATCGTTAAAGTGTATGATTTTATAGAGTATACTAAATGAACTTCCGTAAACCGTAATCAAAATAACTAGTATATATTTATGAGAAATATAAATTAATTTTTATTTTTGCTTGTATTTTTATGAGTTACAACGAACTGTTATATTTTAAAAAGTCATACTTTATTAAAATATCGACCTAAATTTTAAATTAAAAACACTAACATTGTAAATCCCAGCTCCATTTAAATAATGCTTTTACAAATGCATAGCAACTAGTTCTTTCTAATTTTGCATAAATAATCCATTTTCAGGAGATAAGTTTTCAAAAACGTACATCCAAAAATTTAACATGTAATTTACAATGAAGTAAAGATGATTGGTAAATATTATTTTATAAATCGTCTCATTCTAGCATTAACAACTTATATGTGATTAGAAACGTTAGGTGTAATTTTATTCTTTGAAAAGCTATAATCTTATACATTAAAAATAACTCTGATTAATTTAAAAACTAAGCTAAGGACTGCATTTCTTCATCAACTCACTAATATAACGATCAATATTTTTCTGCATCTTTTTAGGCAGTGTGTCTAACTATATTTTCAAAGCAAATACTTAACGTATGCCAAATAAGATTTCGTTTACATTCATATTTTGCCTCACTTCAACGTTAGCTCATTTGCACATTAATTTGTTCCAATGAAATATCATGTATTTTTAATTTAAAAAACTTTGGTGGAGCTCTATTAAAATAGAAAGGACATTGTTTAAAAGAAAAGCAAACTTAATGGCAATATCTATGATTCCATAGGAGTAACATGTGTTCAAAATTAATACTGAGAAAAATAATCCGAACAATAATTTCGAACATTATCTTTCCTAAATTTCTAATGCCTTCTAGCTTGTTTTCTTTAAAGAAGCTTTGAGAAGCCCTCCAGCTCCACTCCATTTGACGACACTCGACACATGCTACCCCATCGACAAAAATATTATTTTACAAAAATCATTCTGAGATACAAGTATATTTATTTTACCACCTTCAGGTTTTTCATTTTGCTCCATTTTCTTAAATAAATATTTATCAGGACTATGACTTTCACTTTCTAAAATGTTGATAGAGAGAGTTACTCGTTAAAAATATAATGTTGGAGTTCTAAAAGTAAGACGTTAACTGATGTGTAAATTCTTTAACATTGTAGAGCATTATTAAGTAATGGCAAAATTTATTATTTAAAATTCATCATACCTATTTAGTATTGTAAAAAGAGAGACATCGGGTATGAAAAACACATTAATTAAATGTGAAATATTAAGATTTATCTATATAATTAGTGAGTTTAGAATGAAATATAAATAAGAAAATATATGAATAGGTATCTCTTCAGAACTTACGTTTTGTTTAGTACGAGACCTGACTATACAGAGAGTAAGACAAAATCTCCTATTGCAATTCTTCAGATATCACAGATATCAATAGTTGTCGGAGCATTAACGTACGCTATTCCATGGTCTTTTTAGAATTTATGTACAAAAGTATAGAAGGTTATCAATACTTTATGCAGTGTTTGTTAAAAAGATTCAAGAGTAGCAAGATTGAAGATTAGCATTATACACTTTGATTTAAAATTAAACTCTATAATAATAATAATAGTAATAAAGTGTAATTGCAATACATGCATGTGTGAATGTGCGTTGTGTGTTCGTGTTTTTAATATCAATAGGTCTTTGTCTCCCTTGCATTAAAACTTACTTATGCGTGAGAAATCAGTGATGTTCAAAAATAAAATTATCATATAAGTAATAAGGTCCTTGCTAGCAATCGTTTTTTAGGGTTGACGCCAAATATTTTTTTCTTTATAAAAATGACTCATTTTTATAACCATCAGCGAAATGAGTCATTCTGCATTTAGTCATCACACTTAAATTACATCCTAAAAATGTGTTTTTACTTTATCCAGAAACTTTTTAAATAGGGGAGACTGGGGAAAAATGGACCACGCCATATTATTACTTTCTTCCAATGTTTCATATTTTGGTACATAGATGGTAGCATTAAAATAGTGATAATTACTTAACAACTGCGTATCTAGGTGACCATTAAGCCATTTTGTTAGAAAATTGATTTGTGGTTAGCAAAAGTAATTATTTTCATCAAAACTTACATTCTTTTCTTCATTCAAGAATTATGATTTGAAAGATATTACGTAGCACAATAAAAAGATAAGACCATATACTATTGTATTCAATGTAACTAAATTAATTTAATAAAAGATTTGTTATTTTTTTGGACAATTTTTTCTAGACTTCCACGTGGTGTGAAATGGACCACCATGAACTGGGCTAAAATGGACCATGATCCAGTTTTCCCCATTTCTGTATTCCATGTACTTTTTCCCGTTGATATCATGTGTGTAGTTAAAAATTGACAAATTCTTTATTTTTAATGAGTAAATTAATAAGCGATTCATGTAATGTGCATTTGAAAAGGTTTATATGTGCATTATACTTTCAAATTTAATCCTAATTAGACATAAAAGAAGAGTAAATATTCATTTAATTTTAATCCAGCTTTCTTCTGATTTTGAATATTTATACTTTTACAAATATCCAATTATAACACGCTATTATTAAATATTTATATACAAAAATTACACGTCTTTTAGTTTATAGCTACATATGTAATATATAAATTGAGATAAGATTAATTTTAAAAGGTTCAACTGCAACACAATATTTTCACGGATATACTTAAAGTAAACAAAAAAAAAAAAAATCAAATGATTTAACTTATATTATAATTAGGTCATTACAAAGAATATATTTTTATTTTTTCATTATTACAAAGAATATATATTTTATTTTTAATTATATATGTGCCACATGAAGGCAGTAAAAAGTGGCAGGATGATAAGAAATAGATTCGTTCAGTCTGAAACATTGTCAAACATTCAACAGACAACCCTACTACGGTATATACAAAAGTATAAAGTTTCTAGATTAATGGAACTAGAAAGTGGTAATAAATAAGTCATTAAATTTGCTCCAAACTATACGCATAAACAGTTATTTTCTGAGGAAGAAGAAATGAGTTCCAGACCCACCAGTGCCACAAGAGAACAGCAGACTTTCAGTGACACAAAAATCTTTTGGTGCATCATTTGCAAATTTGAATGTGCGTTAAATTTATGTTTTATATGTAAAAACCAATGTAATATTCCTTTATGTTTTGTACTGTTAAAAAATGTACAGCATTAATTTATTGTTTTAAAATTTGCCTGTGGTCCACAGTACCAGATGCCATGGACCATTTTACCCCGGGGTAAAATGGTCCCCTTTCTCACTTTCTATTAAAAAAATTACATTAAAAAAAGTATGCACAATAATTAATTTTGATTAAGTATATTATAAAATCTAATATATAGTAATGTGCTTGGATATTTTCAGGCTTAAAAAAACATTTTGAGTGTAAGCACTCAAAATTGTCAAAAGTGGTCCACTTTACCCCAGTATCCCCTACTTTCACACATATTCATTACATAATCACAATATTTTTATTTATGTCTATTTTGTTAATTTAAAATCTTTATTTAGTACAAAGCTTTCTTTATTAGCTTTATTTTAATAAATTTAGTTAATGGCTAATAAAAATGAAATTTGAAACAATAATCGATGAATGGTTAATGATAATTTTCTGTGTCGAGAAAGGGAGGAAATTTATCATTGCTCTTAACATAATTAATTTGCAAGAAGATTAATGATGTTCTTTGACATCATTCTTTGAAAATTATGATGAATTAAATTGTGACCAAATGTTATTAAATATTTCCACGTTATCCTTTTGAAGGAAAACCGGGATATTCTTACTTTCTTGGAAACTCTTATTCTTGAATTATGTCTGATGTGATAAATTATTTGAATAGTTTATAATACTATTGGAATTACCGGTAGCATTGGAATTACGAGAAGCAAATCAAAATACCACTCAGCGACTCTTCAGATATATATTTAAAACTTTTAACTTTTACTCTTCATCATTGCAGCCTTCATTTGGAGTTGATCATAGGTCTATTATTTGTTAAGACATTTTCATTGTTGCCATTCTTATTTGTTAAAACCTTTTTTTTTTCTCAAAAATAACCTTACCTCGCATGTCCCGCACTTAAAATTGCCCATTGAAATTCGTAATCGCCGAAGTATTTTTTCTTATTTCAAATACATAAATAAATAAATGAAATAAAATATAAGTAAAGAAATAAAATAAAAATTAATAAATGAAAATAAAAAATAAAATGAAAATACATTATAAATAAATAAATAAAAAAAAAATGAAAATACATTATAAATAAATAAATAAATAAAATAAAAGAAAAATAAATAAGTAAATAAAATACATTAAAAAATTTATAATTTCGCTCTTTTAAGAAGTTTCTTGCTAACATTTGAGAAAAGGGAGCTCTCCCTTCCCTCCCCCACTTTGAGAGTTACGAAACATCACGTTAAAGTACGCACGATAAATTTTTGCAATTATATAGTACATTTAATGTACGGGCTTCTACCGCATTATATTATAAAAAATGATAGATAATAATATGGATGTCCTATCAAAACGAATATAATGTTGATATACCCAACTTAAGTTACCACGGTTGCATAAAGGACGTTATTTCGTGGTACAACATTTGTCCTGTCACACTAGTCAGTATGGTCGTACTAATCTGGAAAATAAATTTTAAATTCATGGGGAAAAAATGTTTGTATGAAGTGATGTACTTTTTTTCCCTATCTGGTAAATATAAACATATATAAAAATATAATTGGTAACTGGTTTCGAGAGGGACAGAGAGAAAGAGTAAATTACAAAATTTCCTAGAAATAAAAATGCCGGGGCATTATCTCGAAATTAGCTAAGTAATTTCTACTTTAATATAAGCTATCTTATTTTGATTATAAATTATTCAAAATAAAAAGTAGTTGTGTGCACTAAGAAAAACATAATAGTATTGTGGTGAATTCCTTCTTGTAAGTGGACATCTTTGAGAAACATTAAAATAAAAAATTTTAGCAATATTACTTTCTAATGCTTTTTGGGATACAGAAATTACTTACACGCACTCTTCCTACCTCCTTGTGAGAAAAAAAACCTTCTTCACTATAAACAATTTGACTGTCCCTAAATGAATATTAGAATCCGGTTTTTCTTTAGTTTTTCTTCAGTTACTACTATTTTTTGTATGCATAAATAATTAGCCCAACACAAAAAAAATATAACACAAGTGTACATCTTTTTAAGCATGCATTGCGTTTTCATTTAAATCAAAATTTCCTTGTCACAAGTTCATAATTCATAGATTTTTGAATTTGTTTTGTATTTTTCAGTACATATGTCTTTTTTATGTTGCGTCAGTTACTGTAATTATCTTATATTTTTTTCTCATTGCGAGTATTATAACAGGGTTTCAAAAAAGACCGCATACTAATGTATTAATGTAGCTGTATAAGACAGTAAAATAAACTATTTTATATTTAATACTTATTCTAATTGTTTAAAGTTAACTTTTTGCTTCCAAATGTTGCATCAGTTACCGTGAAATGCACCTTGTTGAAAATGATAATCAGTAATGCTGCTTGCTCGTATTTTCCAACAATGATGATTATAGTTAAATGAGTACCAATTTAGTTTAGTATCGTCTTAAAAAATTTTGAGCAGCAAAATCCTCTATGTTTTATTTATTTCATAATTTTTAAGTGAATTACGTAGTTTTTCTAAGCTTTACGATGCTTTAAAATATTTCAAGGGTACTTCTATTTAATATTATCAAAATATTTCTTAAAATTGAAAGGTACAAAAAACATTTTCGGTTTTATTAAAAAATAGGCGATGCTTTATCTCGTGCGAGCTGATTGAATTTTATGACATTACTTGGTTCGAATCCGCCTTGCTTTGAGTAATTGCACAAAGACCTGGTTTCAGCTAAGAAATGAAAAACATACTTTTCAAATCACAAATACAGAATTAAATATATACCATCGCAACTTGTTATATTTTTAAATACGAGTAAACGTGCAAATGTCTCTATCATATGGACTAGAAAATGATATATACTTGCTTTCTAAAACGTACATTTATTATATTAACGCCTGATTTTAATGCACAAGTTAAACGTAATTTTTAAGTGTTAAAAACAAAATTCAAGTTCAGATTCTTAAACCTATATTTTCTTTAAAGTATGAAAATTGCATAAAAACGGTTAAAAGACTGCATGCAAGAGTTTGTATTGTAATGGCGAAAACTATTGTCTCGAAAAATCACTTTAAAAAATAAATAAAAGCTCAGAAGATGAAAACAAGTTTGTTTAAGAACTCCTTGTGATATTAGATAATTAGATAACACAAAGAGGCTGACACTACATGCATTATTTTTCAGTGAAAAAATATATATTTTCAGTTAGGTACAAGTCAAGAAAAGAAGTTCCTTAAGAACATGGACATGGACATGTCCGCTTATTGATTATTCATTTATGTGATGTACGGAACGAAGAAACAAAATGTCTACCCACACGCTTTTACAAGTAGTTAATAAAATATTTAAAGATAAAATGTTTTTGTTCTTGAGATTAATCTTCATTTGAAAGCTAACTGTGCATTGGGAAAGCGTTATTATGTTGCTACCTGCTGACTTTAAGTACCAATTAGCATCCAGTTTTAGGTAGTTATTTATTTTTAAATATTTGTTGCTTATTCATTACCTTTTTTAGCGGACATCTGCAATGCCTACCAAAATACTATATATATATATATATATATTATGGGCTGCTGTTGACTTCGGCCAACTGCAATTGCAGACCTAGTGCATTCCTCGGAGATTAATACCATATCTTTCAGTGGTACCACAATTGAGTGTGGTGAGATCGCCCATAATAATCGCAAATTGAATAAAGACAAATATTCGTAAACATTCCTAATAGAATAAGGACATTAGTCCATAAAAATCTCCATGAGAATAAAAACGTGAATGACCATTACAATACATACTTTTAAGAGCTGCTGTTCCTAAAATTACCAACAGTCTATCTTAAATTCCCCATCAAAATAAGGACACCCGTTCCTAAAAATCACGCTTTCAAAATCGTCAAAACATTTCCTGAAAGTTCCTTTAAACACCACTTTCATAAAATTCGGATAAAAACAAAAGAAAGGAAAACATTATTTCCAAATGGAAATTTAATTTTGAAAATGTTCAGTACTAAACCAATTCTGACATATGAAATTTAAATTGATAGAAATAAATAACTAAACTATGTCCAAATGGCGAGAAATAGGTAGTACAAAAATTAAATAAATGTTAGAAAATAAGTCACTTGAGTAAAATATGGAATTAACCAAAACCGCTACGAAAAAAGTTAATATGAAGCAGAAGATCGCGAAACTGCACTATAGTAATGGAAGCATAACGCAAATGCGCCATGCTTCTATAATGCAAATCACGTGTGGAATTAAATGAGAACAATATTACTAATAAAGAGTATGGTTTTGGAAAAGTTACAAAGCGCAAAGCAATATATTGAGGACAATTAACTGAATGGGAGGGACGAAAAAAAAGTTATCACTACTTGGCGATATTTGAAATTTCATCAAAAATAAGAGGTATCGAAAACCTTCCAACCTAGTTTATATCGAAATAAATATTAAATTGCCAAAAAAGAAATAAGAGTCCACCTCAAGATAAAGTAATTGAAAATCGTCTGCAGTAAATAATCCACAAAATATACATATCAAGAAGTTCCGTCTAGAACTATACGAGCCTACTTTCCCGTATACACCGAATTCAAATTTCTAATCTAGCTTTCTCGTTTAGCTTTAGTTCTTAATTGCTTCAAATATACCTTTTTCAACGGTTAATACATATTCATTCAATCATTCATTTATTAAGTCATTCATGTATTCATTCACTTATTTATTCATTCATTCTTTTGCTTATTCATTTAATCATTCATTAATTCAAAAATATTCTTGAAAATCCCGATCAAAAAATTTCATAGGAAAATAGGCTCGTTAGTTCTGGATGAACTTTCTACTTGTACATGTTCTACGTCATAAGAGCTTTCCGATAAAGTTTGTTCCAAGCAAATCGGGCCGTTAGATCAGGAATTATATAGGATTAAAATTTCCCCGTAGGCGGTATGTTAATTTTTTTTGAACTGTTCAAAAATGAACAAAAATTGTTCAAATCAATATTTCACGCCAAGAGCTTCCTCCAGTAAGCTTGTTCATTGGAACTTGGATCTTGTACCCAGAGTTTACATAATTTTCTTCATTTTAGCCCATAGGCGCTAATGTTAACATTTTTTGAACTGTTCAAAATTGAACAAAAAATTGTTCAAATCAATATTCCACAATAAGAACTTCTTCCAGTGAGCTTGTTCATTGGAACTTGGATCTTGTACCCAGAGTTTATATAATTTGCTTCATTTTCGCCCATAGGCGCTAATGTTAAAATTTTTTGAACTGTTCAAAATTGAACAAAAAATTGTTCAAATCAATATTTCACGATAAGAACTTCTTCCAGTGAGCTTGTTCATTGGAACGGATCTTGTACCCAGAGTTTACATAATTTGCTTCATTTTCGCCCATAGGCGCTAATGTTAAAATTTTTTGAACTGTTCAAAATTGAACAAAAAATTGTTCAAATCAATATTTCACGATAAGAACTTCTTCCAGTGAGCTTGTTCATTGGAACGGATCTTGTACCCAGAGTTTACATAATTTGCTTCATTTTCGCCCATAGGCGCTAATGTTAAAATTTTTTGAACTTTCAAAATTCAACGAAAAACTGTTCAAATCAAAAAGTAAAATATGGAAATGAGATGTCCTCGCCGAGATCTTTCGAATGCAAAAAGAATTTTTCGAATCGGACAATTCGTTCAAAAGTTATTAGGGGGGGACAGACCGACAGACAGACAGACCGACAGACCGACAGACACACTTTTTCCCCATCTCAAAACCCTACTTTCAAATTTTTTATTTTTCAATCTTTATTTAATTATTTAACTTATTTTTGACTTTTCTTGATTTCTAACGATATTTTCTCGATACATTAAGCCTTCTTTCATGCTTTATTATTATTATTTTTTTTTTACTTTTACGGGAAAGTAGGCTAAAAATGAAATGAATTTTTAGAATTTGTTTCGTTGACAAAACGGGTACTCAACCATAAGAAATAATATTTTTCATGAAATTGTTGAACTGGTACCACAATATTAAGCTGCGAAAAAGAAAGAAGAATCAACCTCAAGATAAAGTAATTAAAAATCGTCTGCAGTTAATAATCCACAAAATTAGCATAAAAATGAAATGCATTTTAGAATTTGTTTCGCTCATAAAACAGCATGAATTAAGATAAAATAGCATTTTTTCAATCTTACGTTAACAGAAATCATCTAGATGGAGACAAAAGTGATATCTATTTTGGCTAAAACACGCAAATTGAGCAGATAAATTCAGAGTTAAGCTTCGTTTTAAAATTTGAAAACTACTTCAAATGAATTATGCAAATGAACTGCAAGTTTTATTTGTCCTAGGAACTGCAAAAATAAAAAAAATTCCCCTGGTGTGGTTTTTTACGGGCATTCATATGCCGCAAAAATCGAAAACGTATAACATTTCTTCGATGAAATAAATCCAAAACCAACAGTTTTGCTCAAAATTGAAATAAAAAATAGAACAAATTCGAATTTTAGGAAAAACGCTTCGAGGTGCACGATGACCTGACCCAAGCTACCTGTAAATAAAATTTCGCACTTCTGGACCCTTCCATCTCACCAGCAGGCGAACGGCAGACACACACTCAAACTGATACACAAACTTTCGATTTTATTTATATCAATTAAATCTCATACTACATTTTCCTAAGAATTATGAAATGTTCAAAGGAACATTTGTTTATCGAAGCTTTTCATGAAAAGCAAAATTTTTTTTGCATGCAAGTAAATTTTCAAGTATTTTTTTTTATAACAGCTATATTGATCTAAGTTTTCAAATGCGATGAAAACATGGTTCATTAATATTTCCCCCTCAACTAAAAAGCGAGGTAAATTCACATAAAGGACGGGACTCAATTGCAATACTAGCAAGAAATAGCGATCAATTTTAGTTTGAAACGGTACGTGAGAAAGTGTGTAATGAAAAATAACGCTTTAGCTACTACCATTCGGAGACTGCTGAGATTAAACAGGGCATGATGTATCGAAACAATAAATCTCTCCTCAGCTGTGTTCATTTTATTGGAGGTCACTTAGACAGCAACGGAAAAGAACGATTAATCACAGTTTTCTATAAATCTTTCCGTCAAAGTTTCAAGATTTAATTTTTCTGATGCCAATGTTTTTTTCTAAAATTCATTTTTAGGATAAATAATTTTATTTCCTTAATAGCTACGTATTTACTAAGACTTAAAATGGAAGTTTAAGTAGTTTATGAAGATGTAGTACAACGTTGGTAAAACTACATGTAGTATAAGAACACATTGTCTTATTAATTTGCATTTAAGTATACTTTTTGTTTTCTGTGCAAGAACTATTTTATAAAATGTCCTTCTAGTTTTCAAGTTATTTAAAAATACGTATAACACCTCTAAGTAAAACATTTCTTACATTATTGTTATTACTATATTATTAATGATATTTTATTTTATGTGTTTAATTTTGTATTCTTTGCAAATAATTTGTTTGGAATGCATAAATATACGAGTACTTTCGTATTTTTTTTAGATTTTGGTTTAAATAAGTCTGGGTTTATGTAAGTTAGCTGATAATATTTATTTGTAAATAAGGAAGTTCTTAAAAAATAGAAATGGAACAAAAACTCGTATTTCTATCGTATGATACATAATGCCTATAATGTCGTAGGCTGTATTTCCTCCGTTTAGTTAAAACGTTTCAACAATTCAAACTTCAACTGAAACGGAAACTTGTCTTATTTTATCAAAGTAATTGACTACTTCATGTGGTCCCTTGCTTTTAATCATTACCTTGACTCATAGTTATTTTTACATTTATTAACTAAGTAGTATGGTAAAAATAAATTTAAGCTACAAGTTTTGCACTGCCATCTCAGATTGTTGAACTGATTATTATTGCACTGTAATATAAAAAGATTTTAACTGCTTCTTGTACATATATATATGGGTGAATATTAGGAAAAGTGCCAAATTGAGTATGAAATATTTCAGTTTTTAAAGATTTTTTAAAATTGATATTTATAGTGCATTTTAATTATAAATTGGCTATAGTTTTTAAAAAAAATTAGGGGAAAGATCAAGAGGAAGAATTACCCCCCTTTTTGAAAGGTTCAATTTCTGTACTGTTACAGATCTGATGCCAATGATACGAACTGACAATTGTTACAGTTTCTGCCCTTAAGTTGTACAAAATATACTTCCCATATTATTTACATAAAATAATATAATATAGAACAAATAAATATGTATAATAATCATTTGTAAATGGTAATGTTGTTGAAATTTTTGCAAAAAATTAGGTATTTTATAAAAATGTTACATTGAAAATTTCGATTCAAAAAGATTTTCAGAAAGTGAAATTATTCTTCTTTATAATTGATCAAGTGTGTGGGTGGGTGAAGGGATAGTTCTTGAATGAAAACACTAAACGAATAAAGCACTCGTATCTTTAGGGAATATTGTTTATGTTACTTATGTACATAGATTAAACCGGCGTTCGCTTGCCCGCTGCTCTGCTGTACTTCAATTTGCTTGAAGTGTTATCTTGAAATTTCTTAAGGTAAATAGCACGATCAAACAGTTATAATTACATTATGTCACACTTATGTTACAAAACAAAGTAAAAAATGTTTTACGTATTCTTTCCTTTGTAAAAGTATAAAAAGGACCTGAACATAGATTTTGAGCAATTTGAAACAAGGTGAACAGAAAGATTCACAATATCCAGAAATAATGTGCAACTGAATGGTACCAAGAAAAAGAACTTAAGTACAATCTAAATGTTTGACCCATTCCAAATTTAAAGCTAACTAAGTACTACTGTAAAGCATTTTGAATCAATATTTCTATTTAAAGAAAGAAAAAAAAAGGATACTGTGCATAAGAACATAGCTTTTCTTAGCCATGAAATGTGAACATACATCTCTCTGAAGGCAGCTGAAGCAGGAGAGGTCTTGAGTGGCTATTTGTTTCTTTTTTGAAGCATGCCAGATAATTTGATGTTTTTTCATTATACTTGCAATCTGAGGGACATTTTTTCCCCCCTTCAAATTTGCAATGTTTCCTATTTTGTACAGCTTCACTTTTGTTTCATTTTTCTGGATATTTTGTATGAAAGAGTTAGAATCAATCATATCTATGCCTCTGGCAACCAAAGTATCCGCCAGTCGCTTAAGGGTTCCACCAACACCATCCATTGCCCCTTTTCCATGGCCTGCTACAGAAAAGTTCCAGGTACATTTTTCAATTCCAGGACATAAATGTGGTAGAAGTTTAGTCATGTAAAAAAAAATAAAACGGTTTTTGTATTGAGAAGTAGGCCCATCAGACCAAAAGTGTACAGTGTCCACTTTTGATGGAACATTGTTTGGAACCAACTCTTCTAATATTGGTTTCAGATGTGCCCAAACTGCATGAGCTCCATGGTCCAAATTTTCAGACACAGTACAGAAAGATAGATTTTTTACACCATAGTCAGCTTCTGTATTCTTATCAAGATTTTTATTACTATTTTTAAAATATAATATCCCTGTATGTAGGGATAGTTGCTTTTTTGAAGCACCAAAGTGAGCAGCCTGAATTTCACTATAATACTTTAAAGCATAGTTCTCAGAAAAATCAATGTGTAAAACTATTTCATTCGGAGACAAATTCTTTATAAGATGCTTTCTTTAATTATTTTGGTGTTCTATTACAAACATATGTTTTAGATACACTGGGAGTACGTTGTTTAGTTCCTTTAACAAGGTTTCAGCTCTATTTTGGATAACAATCTTAGATGTAATCATAACTTCCTTCTCTTTCTCTTTCACCTGAGCTATTTTTTTTGTTTTTGTCCATTTTGAATATTTTACTTCACAATTTTTAAATGCATTTGTTTGGTTGACCATTTCTATTTTTTTCTCCTGGCAGTGTCTGCATCTTCGAAACATACAAGCATATGACCTTTTGCAGCATATTGCGTTGCAAATATCTTCGGTGGTGCTTTCTTTAATTATTCCGTGCAAATGTAGCTTTTTTAAAAGTTCTTTTGTATTACAGTGCAGTACACATAAGCATGTTTCTCTGTCTTTCAAAGTAGGCTGAACCACCCAAAACGGACGCAAAACACAAAATTGTGTATAAGACATAAATATACCAATATTATTTATGTATTTTTTGTGCAAATGTTTCAAGCTATCCAGCAATACCCTTTTTTGCATTTTCTTTCCGCCTCTTGTGATGGTGTCTTTTTTGCCCGGACACATGCGACTGTGCAAATCATCTTCAAGAAACTTCTGAACTGATTTTCTTACTTTAATCAAATTCTTTTGACCTTTGTATGACCTTTTGAGATGCATTTTATTCATTTCTAATACTTTTTTGTAATTTTTGTAGGAAACTAGATTTTTAAGTTGGCCTATCATTCGATATTTTTTTATAATTTTATTTGAAACCAGTACAGCAAATAACTTCCTTTCTCTTTCTGTTTTGCTCTTTTTTTTTATTTTCTTCTAGACCTGACATGAATGCAAACTTAAAAAGTAAATTTTTCCTTATTTCTGGTGATACCATTTTTTTCCCAATTAGTTTACGTACTTTAGTAGCAGGGGATAATGAATTTTTCGATTTATTCTTGACTTTTAAACGATATATTTCTTTCCTTAACTTTTCAATTTTCATCTCTTGTTTACGAGATTTAGCAATCGTGGTTTTCAGCTCATACCTCATGGAGCTATAAGTACGTTTTGCTTTTTTTCTGCCAGACTTAATCCGTGGAGATTTTCTACTCTCAATAGGTGTTTCTTCCTTTACAGGTGTTTCTTCAGCTTGTTTCAAAGACTTTCGCTTTCTGTAATTGCGGGAATCTTTCTTCCACTGCTTTCTTTTTAGAAGCTGTTCTCTTTTGGAAAGGTTGCATACACTTTTAATTACACCCCTCTCCCTCATTTTCCTTTTACGTTCTCTGTCTTTTTCTCTATCCAGAGCTTTCTTCTCCTCTGACATGTTTTTCCTACATTTCCTGACACGATCACGACAATTTTGTCGCCTTTCCTCTATTTCTTTGGATGTTAGTTTTTTTTTTGTAGCTTTTTCTGAGCTTTTCTTTAATTTATTCATGTTTTTGCAAATGCATAATAAACTAAAAGCAAAAAAGGATAATTATTTATTTACACCAGTTTTTATGTTTTAAAGGAAACAATTATTATTTAGAATAGATAATTTTTTGCACAGCCTAGTATTAAAACATAAAGAACAAAATTAGTAACTTATGCCTACAGATAAAATAAGTATATTTCAAAAACATTACAGGTGAATAGTTTTTAAGACATAATAAAAAAAAATCATTCTCAAAAGAGTTTTAAAGAATGGAACTGATTTAGGATACCGTATTTTCGAGAGAAGTGCCACGGCAAATATGGGGGAAAAGTTTAAAAAATTGTTAATGCGGAGCTTCTACCGGGCAAAACAGCAATAAAAACGCGTTTTAATAGCGGAACCACATCCTTTTCTTTAAATATCAAAAGGAATATCTTTACATTTTGTTGCTGCGGTAAGTGAAATAATAATAAAAGGGTATAATAAATTTTAATATTTAAAAAAAAACCCTTAAAACAAGTTATTTTATTTAATTTAATGTTTCTTTGGCAATTAATATTTAAATTTTTAAATTTTGGGTGCGGTGCGCACAACAAAAAAAGCTTTTCTTTAATACAAATTGCGAATGCGGCGCTTACTACTGAAAATACGGTAATCACTTTTTTTAGGTGGGAGGGGGAGAAAGCACAAATGGTTCACATATTTTTGAACGCAATGTTGTGTTTTCAGAAGCCTTGAAAATCAAAGTTCCGAAAATTTATAGAAAAAAGGTCTTATTTCTTCAGAAACTTATATTTTCGGAATTATTAAAATTTAAAAAGTAATTGAAAGTTTGGCTACGATAGTGATGCATTTAAGCTCATCTTATTCTGCAAAAAGCAACTCCTAAACATATAAAAAGAAAAACTAAGAATGAAAAGAAATAGGAAACGCAAGCATAAGTTCGGCAACAAAGAGCTGCTTCATTGTTACAGATCTGATTGTTACAGAACTGACAAATTTCCCTCATTATATTCGCTAAACATCCTTACTTAATAGATTGAAGCCAAAAAGTGCAGCATTCTGTTCAAAACATTCAATTCCTTTTCTCATAGACAAACACAAATTAAAAAATCAATTAATTTGGGTTTTTACTTTCGTTACGGAACTGATCTTTCATTTGGTAGACACAGTAAAATAAAGATTGAAAAAATCTTACCTGTTATTCTGTTGAACTGAAGTTCAAACTTCCAACTGCTACTTGCACGTGGCAAGAATTGGCTCTAGCATACGTAGTTAGTTGGCGCCAAAAAATTTTTCTTGACCGGAAATAATACATCAGAAGTCCGTGTTACGGATCTGATACGAAAACTTGGGACAAGGATAGATTTTGTTTTTTTTCGATGTACATTTACGTTTTCTAAAACATGAAAGTCAATTATTAAAAATGAACATAAAATACATTGTTTCCGCTGACAGTTGTTTTTCTCGCGATGTTATATAATGCACAGTTTATTTTTAAAGATCGCGATTCGTAACTGGGACACGTTACAGATCTGATTTTGGACATATAAAAAGCTTCTTTTGCCATAAAGTAAAGTAACAACTTGGAAATTTTGCCATGAATTGAATGTAAAACGAAGTTAACACTAGTAAAAAAATATTTCTTTGGTATTTAATAGAAACTTTTTCAGAAATTTCTCTGGGACTCAAATTGGCACTTTTCCTAATATTCACCCATATATATATATATATATAATTTTTTTTTTTTTGTTGAAATTGTGTGTGAAGTCTTTATTTTTCAATGTATCTTTTCTTCTAGAACCCAAATAGTTTTTTTTCCCCTTTTTGCTCTGTAGTTAGAGCAATCAAGTATTTATTCTGCTCAATATTCCAACTTTTATAATAAAACATGGTTATATCAGATTTAATTTTAATTATGTATATATGTTTCGTCAATGTCTTTATTTTCTCACGTTGGTATGGTGAAGAGTTTTGACAAATAAATAAAGCAAAACATTAAAAACTGACTACAAAAAAAAAAAAGAGTGCCTGCCAGTTACAAAAAAAAAAAAAAAAAAGAAAGAAAGAAAAGATCAGCTAATAGTAGCACTTGCAGTGATTCTGAGTGTACCTCCCCACCCCCACCTATAATAAAAAAAGTTTTGGTAAACTTTTATAAATTGTATAATTACGAAAATTGTGTATTTTATCCTCCTGGAGCTAGCTCGGACAGGGCATTAATTACTTTAGCGTTTATTTAACGAAACATAATAGAAAGCAACGTAATTTAAAAACTCGTGATAAATAAAACAACCCTTTTAACAAAGATTATTTATAATTTATGGAGGTGCTTAATTGCGAAAACAGCTTTAAACATTTTATTGCTCATACAAAGATTAGTTTCTTTACTTTGCAAATTTTATTGCATCGTAGGGGAAGAAAGAAAAAACATTTATTTATTTAGCTCTTAAAATTTATTTATGACCTTTTTGCTATTATATATGTGAAAATAAAAAGTAAATGTAAAATTTAACCAATATTTATCTGAAAGTTCCTAAAATATATGTACTATTTTCTTATTTATAAAATGCGCAAGGCGGTTTTAATTATCATTGATTTAACGTAAAGGCAATTCCATCGTAACAGACTAATAATTAAAGAAAAGGCCATAGCATTGCATTTTTTTTTTTTAAACTACATATTCATTCAAATTATGATTGTGCGCTGCATGTCATGGCAGAACCTAGTAAAGGAATTTACTTTGAAAAAACAATACTTAAAAGACAATGTGCGTCCGTAACCGTCTAGCTTTTCTTAGCCATGAAATGTGAACATACATCTCTCTGAAGGCAGCTGAAGCAGGAGAGGTCTTGAGTGGCTATTTGTTTCTTTTTTGAAGCATGCCAGATAATTTGATGTTTTTTCATTATACTTGCAATCTGAGGGACATTTTTTCCCCCCTTCAAATTTGCAATGTTTCCTATTTTGTACAGCTTCACTTTTGTTTCATTTTTCTGGATATTTTGTATGAAAGAGTTAGAATCAATCATATCTATGCCTCTGGCAACCAAAGTATCCGCCAGTCGCTTAAGGGTTCCACCAACACCATCCATTGCCCCTTTTCCATGGCCTGCTACAGAAAAGTTCCAGGTACATTTTTCAATTCCAGGACATAAATGTGGTAGAAGTTTAGTCATGTAAAAAAAAATAAAACGGTTTTTGTATTGAGAAGTAGGCCCATCAGACCAAAAGTGTACAGTGTCCACTTTTGATGGAACATTGTTTGGAACCAACTCTTCTAATATTGGTTTCAGATGTGCCCAAACTGCATGAGCTCCATGGTCCAAATTTTCAGACACAGTACAGAAAGATAGATTTTTTACACCATAGTCAGCTTCTGTATTCTTATCAAGATTTTTATTACTATTTTTAAAATATAATATCCCTGTATGTAGGGATAGTTGCTTTTTTGAAGCACCAAAGTGAGCAGCCTGAATTTCACTATAATACTTTAAAGCATAGTTCTCAGAAAAATCAATGTGTAAAACTATTTCATTCGGAGACAAATTCTTTATAAGATGCTTTCTTTAATTATTTTGGTGTTCTATTACAAACATATGTTTTAGATACACTGGGAGTACGTTGTTTAGTTCCTTTAACAAGGTTTCAGCTCTATTTTGGATAACAATCTTAGATGTAATCATAACTTCCTTCTCTTTCTCTTTCACCTGAGCTATTTTTTTTGTTTTTGTCCATTTTGAATATTTTACTTCACAATTTTTAAATGCATTTGTTTGGTTGACCATTTCTATTTTTTTCTCCTGGCAGTGTCTGCATCTTCGAAACATACAAGCATATGACCTTTTGCAGCATATTGCGTTGCAAATATCTTCGGTGGTGCTTTCTTTAATTATTCCGTGCAAATGTAGCTTTTTTAAAAGTTCTTTTGTATTACAGTGCAGTACACATAAGCATGTTTCTCTGTCTTTCAAAGTAGGCTGAACCACCCAAAACGGACGCAAAACACAAAATTGTGTATAAGACATAAATATACCAATATTATTTATGTATTTTTTGTGCAAATGTTTCAAGCTATCCAGCAATACCCTTTTTTGCATTTTCTTTCCGCCTCTTGTGATGGTGTCTTTTTTGCCCGGACACATGCGACTGTGCAAATCATCTTCAAGAAACTTCTGAACTGATTTTCTTACTTTAATCAAATTCTTTTGACCTTTGTATGACCTTTTGAGATGCATTTTATTCATTTCTAATACTTTTTTGTAATTTTTGTAGGAAACTAGATTTTTAAGTTGGCCTATCATTCGATATTTTTTTATAATTTTATTTGAAACCAGTACAGCAAATAACTTCCTTTCTCTTTCTGTTTTGCTCTTTTTTTTTATTTTCTTCTAGACCTGACATGAATGCAAACTTAAAAAGTAAATTTTTCCTTATTTCTGGTGATACCATTTTTTTCCCAATTAGTTTACGTACTTTAGTAGCAGGGGATAATGAATTTTTCGATTTATTCTTGACTTTTAAACGATATATTTCTTTCCTTAACTTTTCAATTTTCATCTCTTGTTTACGAGATTTAGCAATCGTGGTTTTCAGCTCATACCTCATGGAGCTATAAGTACGTTTTGCTTTTTTTCTGCCAGACTTAATCCGTGGAGATTTTCTACTCTCAATAGGTGTTTCTTCCTTTACAGGTGTTTCTTCAGCTTGTTTCAAAGACTTTCGCTTTCTGTAATTGCGGGAATCTTTCTTCCACTGCTTTCTTTTTAGAAGCTGTTCTCTTTTGGAAAGGTTGCATACACTTTTAATTACACCCCTCTCCCTCATTTTCCTTTTACGTTCTCTGTCTTTTTCTCTATCCAGAGCTTTCTTCTCCTCTGACATGTTTTTCCTACATTTCCTGACACGATCACGACAATTTTGTCGCCTTTCCTCTATTTCTTTGGATGTTAGTTTTTTTTTTGTAGCTTTTTCTGAGCTTTTCTTTAATTTATTCATGTTTTTGCAAATGCATAATAAACTAAAAGCAAAAAAGGATAATTATTTATTTACACCAGTTTTTATGTTTTAAAGGAAACAATTATTATTTAGAATAGATAATTTTTTGCACAGCCTAGTATTAAAACATAAAGAACAAAATTAGTAACTTATGCCTACAGATAAAATAAGTATATTTCAAAAACATTACAGGTGAATAGTTTTTAAGACATAATAAAATAAAATCATTCTCAAAAGAGTTTTAAAGAATGGAACTGATTTAGGATACCGTATTTTCGAGAGAAGTGCCACGGCAAATATGGGGGAAAAGTTTAAAAAATTGTTAATGCGGAGCTTCTACCGGGCAAAACAGCAATAAAAACGCGTTTTAATAGCGGAACCACATCCTTTTCTTTAAATATCAAAAGGAATATCTTTACATTTTGTTGCTGCGGTAAGTGAAATAATAATAAAAGGGTATAATAAATTTTAATATTTAAAAAAACCGTTAAAACAAGTTATTTTATTTAATTTAATGTTTCTTTGGCAATTAATATTTAAATTTTTAAATTTTGGGTGCGGTGCGCACAACAAAAAAAGCTTTTCTTTAATACAAATTGCGAATGCGGCGCTTACTACTGAAAATACGGTAATCACTTTTTTTAGGTGGGAGGGGGAGAAAGCACAAATGGTTCACATATTTTTGAACGCAATGTTGTGTTTTCAGAAGCCTTGAAAATCAAAGTTCCGAAAATTTATAGAAAAAAGGTCTTATTTCTTCAGAAACTTATATTTTCGGAATTATTAAAATTTAAAAAGTAATTGAAAGTTTGGCTACGATAGTGATGCATTTAAGCTCATCTTATTCTGCAAAAAGCAACTCCTAAACATATAAAAAGAAAAACTAAGAATGAAAAGAAATAGGAAACGCAAGCATAAGTTCGGCAACAAAGAGCTGCTTCATTGTTACAGATCTGATTGTTACAGAACTGACAAATTTCCCTCATTATATTCGCTAAACATCCTTACTTAATAGATTGAAGCCAAAAAGTGCAGCATTCTGTTCAAAACATTCAATTCCTTTTCTCATAGACAAACACAAATTAAAAAATCAATTAATTTGGGTTTTTACTTTCGTTACGGAACTGATCTTTCATTTGGTAGACACAGTAAAATAAAGATTGAAAAAATCTTACCTGTTATTCTGTTGAACTGAAGTTCAAACTTCCAACTGCTACTTGCACGTGGCAAGAATTGGCTCTAGCATACGTAGTTAGTTGGCGCCAAAAAATTTTTCTTGACCGGAAATAATACATCAGAAGTCCGTGTTACGGATCTGATACGAAAACTTGGGACAAGGATAGATTTTGTTTTTTTTCGATGTACATTTACGTTTTCTAAAACATGAAAGTCAATTATTAAAAATGAACATAAAATACATTGTTTCCGCTGACAGTTGTTTTTCTCGCGATGTTATATAATGCACAGTTTATTTTTAAAGATCGCGATTCGTAACTGGGACACGTTACAGATCTGATTTTGGACATATAAAAAGCTTCTTTTGCCATAAAGTAAAGTAACAACTTGGAAATTTTGCCATGAATTGAATGTAAAACGAAGTTAACACTAGTAAAAAAATATTTCTTTGGTATTTAATAGAAACTTTTTCAGAAATTTCTCTGGGACTCAAATTGGCACTTTTCCTAATATTCACCCATATATATATATATATATATTTTTTTTTTTTTTGTTGAAATTGTGTGTGAAGTCTTTATTTTTCAATGTATCTTTTCTTCTAGAACCCAAATAGTTTTTTTTCCCCTTTTTGCTCTGTAGTTAGAGCAATCAAGTATTTATTCTGCTCAATATTCCAACTTTTATAATAAAACATGGTTATATCAGATTTAATTTTAATTATGTATATATGTTTCGTCAATGTCTTTATTTTCTCACGTTGGTATGGTGAAGAGTTTTGACAAATAAATAAAGCAAAACATTAAAAACTGACTACAAAAAAAAAAAGAGTGCCTGCCAGTTACAAAAAAAAAAAAAAAAAAAGAAAGAAAGAAAAGATCAGCTAATAGTAGCACTTGCAGTGATTCTGAGTGTACCTCCCCACCCCCACCTATAATAAAAAAAGTTTTGGTAAACTTTTATAAATTGTATAATTACGAAAATTGTGTATTTTATCCTCCTGGAGCTAGCTCGGACAGGGCATTAATTACTTTAGCGTTTATTTAACGAAACATAATAGAAAGCAACGTAATTTAAAAACTCGTGATAAATAAAACAACCCTTTTAACAAAGATTATTTATAATTTATGGAGGTGCTTAATTGCGAAAACAGCTTTAAACATTTTATTGCTCATACAAAGATTAGTTTCTTTACTTTGCAAATTTTATTGCATCGTAGGGGAAGAAAGAAAAAACATTTATTTATTTAGCTCTTAAAATTTATTTATGACCTTTTTGCTATTATATATGTGAAAATAAAAAGTAAATGTTGTAAAATTTAACCAATATTTATCTGAAAGTTCCTAAAATATATGTACTATTTTCTTATTTATAAAATGCGCAAGGCGGTTTTAATTATCATTGATTTAACGTAAAGGCAATTCCATCGTAACAGACTAATAATTAAAGAAAAGGCCATAGCATTGCATTTTTTTTTTTAAACTACATATTCATTCAAATTATGATTGTGCGCTGCATGTCATGGCAGAACCTAGTAAAGGAATTTACTTTGAAAAAACAATACTTAAAAGACAATGTGCGTCCGTAACCGTCTAAGGCTGCATACAGACTGACGCTTACCGAACGCCAGATAAGTTGAAATCTTGGCTACTCTCTTTTGCGGATTCATTAACTGACTTGCGTTTTACTCGCAGTTTACTCAAGTATTCTTGGGTAAACTTGTGTACATATACATTAAATATGTATGTATGTGCATGTATACATTGTCACGTCATAATATTGAAATATAACAGCTTGTACTCTAAAGCGATACTCAAATTGCGAGCTTCGGGCTGAATGTGGCCCACCGAGTTTTTTCGAGTGGGTCGACTAAAGGTAACATTGATTTGTATTGTCCTTTATCGTCCTTTAAAAGAAGGAGGGAAAAAACAAGTTTTGATGAATCAATTTTTTGTCCACTCTTTTTTTTTAATAGGAATATTATAAGAATTTAGTTTACCCTGAATGGAAATTGCTTCAGTTAAATCTCAAGCGGCAGTGTTAGAACAGTAAAATATAACTACAGTCTCGAGGGCACAGAAGGCTGGAGAATTCACTTTTAATCTCAGGTCTAACAAGAAGTTTCGTATAGAACTATACGATCCTACTTTCCCGTACACACCACATGAGAGCACGCTTAAGGTGCTTTCATACTGGGTATGAAAGTAGTGGGTTATACCGATACTAATGGGTATTTTTATTCACTGACATCTTTATTCTAATGGATATTTTTTGGGACTAATGTCCTTATTCTAATAAGGATGTTTATGGATTGTAGACTTTTTTTTCAAAGGGGGGAGGAAGGGGTTAAGGGATGTTTTTTCAATACTAGCAGACGTATTTAGTGACCAGTGTTTTTCATCTGATGGGGATTTTTAATGAGAAAACTACTCTTCTGATGGAATTTTTTAGATATAGTGTTGACCGTGTTGCAATTGCGATTTTTACGGACTCTTGATGTTATTTTGGAGCTATTGTACTGATGCGTATGTGCATTTTAACTATTGCTGCCCTGTTGTTGGTGTTGTTACTAATCCCATTGGCATAGGAACGCCTACTACCAGGTCAAGAAGATCAATTATCCACTGGCTTAGGGAGATATGCAGCTTCATTTTAGAGCGAGGAACCACAAGGGCTGAAGACTGACTAGACCTCACATTTTGTGGTCTCTTAATTTTTGAAACAGATCCCAGATGAGAGACCGTCATCTGGGATTGGCACCCCCTGAGGTATTGTTTCACTTGGAGGACTTTGGAGCTACGACCTATTTAAAGTGCACCAGCTCCCTTTAGTGTACATGGCCCGTAGGAACCAGCCATGAGAGGTTGCCACCCTCCCAAACACTGACCTAAGTCGATGTTGCTTTACTTTTGTTGTTCTGCGGGAACCGAGCTTCTACCGACTGGTCCACTGCGTGACCCTATTGCTTCCCTTACACTTATGATTTTTCTAAGCAGCTGCTGTTATTTCAGTGTATATATTTTATGGACTGTTATTCTTATTTCAAAAGGAATGTTGAGTTTTTAATATAATAGAGATTTTAAAGGAGTTTTACTGTTTAAATTGGATTTTTAAGGACTGTTGCCCATCAACTACTGGGGTTTTTCAACTAACGTTTTCCTTATATATTTACAACATAATTTTGGACACATATTACTTGGCCTGTGAAGAATGCAATGTTAGCCCACGCAACGCCAGCATTGCGTGGCGCTGGCATTTCAGCTAGTATTAAATAAGCTTGTGATAATAATAGGTTGTACCATTTATCCCATTAAGTTAAAAAACAGTCTTGTCTGAATTTGTTACTTGAAGCCGTTTTAAGAACTTTCATCTCTGACATTTTTTTTTGAATTTTATAAGTTATTATATGAGGCAATAATCATATTTATAACAAGTATTTCATTTCCAAAATGTTGCGTTTAAGCAACACTACTGAAGGAAACACGGGCTCAACGGGAACGGCCTTTAAAAGGGTTCCAGTTAATAAACAAGGTTAAGAAATGCTGGTCTAATCATTTGAACAAAAACAAAGAATTTAATCAAAAGAGGAAAAAAAAAATAATTTCAATCAGTGGGATTAATTACTTTTGAAAATATTTCGACTGTGACAGTTGAAAATAAATTTTATAAACGCTTGCAGAACTAAAAGGATGTAATTTACTCATTTTAACTTTATAAAAATGAATTATTTATGCTCCATAAAAACCATAAAACAGAAAACATTTATCCATTTCGTGCGCAATTTAAAAATCCTGATGAAATAATGTTTGTTTTTTAAAGTAACATATTTATGCTTTCATATTTTGAACTATAATATATTTGAATTGTGTTCCTTATTTGCTGATGGGATATAGCTGCATATCGATAATCGAGAAATTAGGAAGGATAAACAAATGTAAAATAGGTTGATTTTTCTATTTCCAACGAGAAATGGAATCCAGCGTACAATAGAACTCCTAGCTTTCAATTGACGTTATAATGAATAAATACCCTTTTGTTATTTTGTGTAAACAGACCGTGCATTGTTCGACCAGTAGTATCCGAATTCTATATCGTATTTGAAATGAGAACAATGAAAATAAATTGTTATAAATTATCCCAAAACTCTGAATTTATTATTGTATTACTTTCAAGGCAATCTGAGAGTTTTTACAAGGTGTTTCTGGATTAAAACTTCGAGAAATAAATTAAAAAAAAATTCAAACTATAAATTGAATTTTTTGAAATTATTTAAATCGTAATAGTTCAAATACTTACAACTGTTTAAATGGTTTATTTTCGAATTATCGTCTTGAATTCTGCATAGGTCGGTTCATTTTTGAATCGGGATAATAAATTTTACATCGTTTCTTTAGTTTCAAGGTCCACTTTTGTAGCTCTTTCATTAAAAGATCTTCTCGAGTTCAACGAAACTATTCAAACGATGTAAGTCGATTTTCAAAGTTTTGTGGATCAAATGCTTTCTGCAAAGATGCAAAAACTGATTATAAGGTGCACGGGTGTTTGCTTCAAATAAAAAATAGGTACATATTCATTTAAAAGTATTTTTTTTCTTCTTTTACAACAATAATTTACGGTCAGCATGTCTGGAATATTCCCTGGTCTACCATCACTTTTTACATGAAGTGTCACTTAGAAATACTGCAATTTGTTTAATACTCATAAAGCATCTGTTAAATTTATTTATTTTCAAATTTTGCTAAGGCATTTTTAAGCTGACTCATGAGTTCATGAATGATGCCAACGGTAAGAACCTACGTTAAGATCGAACAGTTTTTTTAACGTACTGGATTATTCACTTTGGAGTAGTGTCTTTAAACAACATTATTAAATAAGCTTGACACAATACATTGTTTAATGTTGCGTCGAAGTATAATAGACGCACATCGGCTATTGACAGAATGCTTGTCAAAATATTACACAAAGGGTTTCTTTATTCTTGCTTAAAGCAGTTGATAGTCAAAAGTTGCTTTGAAACAATTAACGCTTCTTCAGCTTTTCGTGGCAACGCACAATCTTCTAAGGTAAATATCTTTTCAGAGTACGCTTTTGAAGACTTTAAGTCTCTGAAAGTAAGAAAATAGTTTACTTCTTAGGCTTTAATCAATACAAAATTGCAGAGAAGGTACATTTGAAAATAAATTTAGTTCTTTCAATCGAATTTATGTCATAGATATACACTATGTATTAAAAATCATCTGATTTAAAGCGTATACTTTAGGGAAAATATTGCAGCCATTACAAATTGATTTTATGTTGATCATTAAAATCTTTTACATACCAAATAAAACAGTCGATGTTGACATGTCGATCGCGAGCTACTAGTAGCTCGCCATCGACAGCTATTATTAGCTCGTGAGGAATTCTTTCTTAGATCGCGGTCGCGCTCATGTACTGGCTTAAGTCAGTAGTCTGCCTTATATAAGGCCGTGGTAGCCTAGTGGTTAGGACGTCGGACTTCCTCCCGGAAGGTCGTGTGTTCGATACCCGCTGAAGACCCCCATGGGATACGTGGTAATAGTACTAAAACGAATGGATTCGTGCATGTAAAATTGGTGGAACCCACTACTCGCTCGCACCTGGATGCAGGGTATCCCAAAGGGAAGGCGGTTGGAGGAGAATAGTAATCTGCACATTATTACACCGCTGGCTGTAATTAGTTGAATTTCCAAATTTCGAAAATATTCACATTGAATAGCGCTTGGTTCACGCGCAAGTTTGCCGGTTCAAACCATGCCGTTGATTATACGGCATGTTGAAGATCCCTTGAGTATCTGTTTGGCTTGGATACTCTCAGCTAAGTCAAATTCCTAGTGTAACGTCGCATCGTTACAGCCCAGGGGCCACCATCTAGGGGGAACCTGAGTGTCGAAATTCTCAGGTGGTAATGGCCTCCGCCGATGGTGCCTCAAGACAGAATAATTACCAGTCCTTGGATAATGCACTAGGTCTGCAAATGGTGAGGAACCAATATGCAGCGCCCATTACAAACAACATGCAACACCATGAAATATAGTTTACTTAAATAAAAGCAGTCCACCTTTGCATTTTTTGCATCACAAGAGGATTACGAAACATAAAATGCCGAATTAGCTAATCCATGTAACATTAAAATAAATTTCTCTAAACTGATAAACATCTGGGTCAAACCACAACGACTAATTTTTCCTCCTCTGCAAGGAATTTTTTTTTTTTTTGTACTCTTTCATTTTATGGTTGGTTCAACTTTCAAGTGGGAATGACTTTAACATGCCTTATGCACTCATTACAAAAATAAACTTTGAAAATCAATAACAATTTGAAGTATTTAGGTGAAAAAACGAAACGTTCGATGGGAACGGGATAATTTATTATCTTGGTTTGGCCCGTCTAACCATAGAATTGCACTATTAACCCAGGAAGTAAATACTTTGTTAATATATATAATTTTTTGTACAGAAATATGTCAATAAGACAACATTTGTATTCATTGAAACTGCAAGTATATGTTTTAGTTATTTATTTTTTAATTCATTTCTTCTCTAAGCAATGGAAACATAACATTAAGAGTGAAATGACAAATCGAATTTCAAGAGACAGCTTTGTTATTCACGACAAGTGCTTTTGAAATGCTTTAAATAATTGCGTAATTGTTTTCCAACTTTGAATATTGAAAACGGTATTGACTTTTACCTAATTGTTTCCACTAACTGCGAGGGAAAGTGCACAATGTAATTATATCTCCCTGTTTCATTTTCAGTAATTTAACAAGACAGTGGAGTAATGTTTTATGCGTTGGTTATTAGAGAAATGTTTGCTGTTTTAGAAACATGTCGCAATTTAACTTCTTTCCGTTTTTCAGCACTTACAATCTCGCTATCAGTGTAAGAATGAAACGTAACATATTATGTATTCCAGAAATTATTAAAGTACCTTTTTTTTGACACGATGTATAACACAAAGTGTGACTATCGGAATTTTAAAAAAAATGTAAACGACCATTTTAGGTTACATTAATATTCGAGTTTATTTGCTATTCTCAAGGATATGCCTCAAACTCTCGTCTAATATGACAGATAGAACAAGACAGGGGAAAGTGAGAATCGAACACACGCCTCTTCACTGCGCGCAGGCAAGCACCGGAACCAGTGGTTTAGACCGCTCAGCCACTGAGGCCCCTAAAAAAGGTTTTCTTGTTAAGTTTCTTGTAAAGTTTTTTCTTCTAAAAAAGGTAACTACTTCAACTATGACGTAATATGTGTTTACTAACCGTGTGGCTGCCGGTCTAGCGCAACTTTGTTTGAACGCCATTTTATGTAGGTGTGATAAAGGTCTGCTGATTGAATGACTGCTACCTGCCATGTTTTAGTAATTAGAATAGATTCTCAAAGTGACAAAGTTTAATCTTGGTTCAAGAAGAATTTTGGGGTGTGTGTTAAGTTGCTGGTAATTCAGCGACTCATATGTTTCAAACGCATAGGTAGAAAATGCTTATACCCGAATGGAATATCTCTCAAAACGAAATTTCAAGAAGTAGCTAAAGCAACTGCAACGTGTTTAGTGGAGTGGATTGTAATTTTAGGTTGTTCAAAAGAGAAGGATGTTTGGAGTTTGAAAATTTGGTAGGTATAGCAAAATGTCAAGTGTTCTGATCACCGTTTTTGAATTTCACTGCATATTTCAATGAATGTGATATATTTTCTTAAATAATTTTACCTTTTACTTCATCGAATTTTACTAGTCTTTTAATTAATAAATGTATACGATTTGATGAAGAAATTTTGGTTTCTTGAAAATGAGTGAGAGAATTTCTCGATTACTATCAAATTAAGAATTTTACTTACTTTTTGTCTTAACATGATGAGAGAGTAAATTCAACATGTAACGGTAGTTACGTGTGATAGGTCTGGGAGCTTAAACTGGATATGCTGTAGTTTCGATAAATTCATGTTTTTGTTTTGTTTTTTAAAAAACTTTATATGGATTTTTATATTTTTATAGATGATATACTACAGCTGACAACAGTTGATAACTGGACTGATTTTAAGGCAATAATAAAAGTATAATTTTCTATTTAAAAGCCTTCTATTAAAAAATTATAGCAAGAATGAAAATCGAATCTATTAGTATATTTAAAGTGTCTGACTGCAAAAAACATACAGAAGTAATAAAAGTAAAATAAGGAATTAATATGCAATTTTAGAGCTCAAAAAAACTTTTTGAAATTTTCGAAAGAAATGTTGTGCAGTAGAATCCCGATAATCCGAATCACGCTATTCCGAAAATCTGCCTATTCTGCATAGAGTTCAGAAACTACCGATTTATTCAACTAAAAGAAAACTGAAATAAAAAATCCGTTCGTGAAAAAACGTACATTTATTGTTACTCCTTGAAGTTAACCCTCTAGTTCCTAACTCCGCCTCAAGGCGGACGAGCATATTGACCGATCCTACCTTGTAGTGTGTTTTAGCCACGCCTCCTTCTGACGCTGCCCATGACATCATGATTTTTAGATGACGCTACTTCTCTTCCTCTTGAGTTTTGATATAAGAAAGAAACGAAAAGAAGAAAGAACGAAATTGGGCTTGAGGAAAGAAACAGAATAATAGTTATAGCGCCATCTAGAAATCATGGTGTCATTGAAAACGTCAGTAGGAGGCTTGGTTTAAGCCTCTTACTGGGTGGGATCGGTTAATATGCGGCAGACGACGATAAAAAAACTTGAGCATGGTTAAGACGTAAATAGAGGCTAAGCTTGATGAAGACGTCTGAAACCAAACTAAATGGAAGCTGATTACTTATAGTATCTGTCGGCTCTATCTATACAATAGTGTAGAATCATTTTTAACCACTGCTAATCCCAAAAATAACTAATTTACACACACAATAGGTGATTCTTTTCTGACGAAGAACACTGAATCCACTTGCGGATGCAATGCTTTGCCATCGCCGTGTGAACATACATCATTTGATGTTGGTGAAGCGTGTTGTTCGGCGTTAGCATTTCTTTTTTGTATTCTTGTTTTATGGCTTGCAACACACGCTGGTCCACAGACTGAAGAATTGAAGCTACATTCGATGGTAGAAAACTGCGTTGATGCCTCCACTAATGCGCTTTGAGTCTGCGATATGAATCGAAGATACATTCGGTGGCAGAAAAACTGTTTTGACGGCTCCACTAATGCGCTATGAGTCTGCGATATGAGTCGTCGAAGTCACTAGCAGATCTCTCCGCACTTAATTTATGCTTTTGCAAGTCAAACGCTGATATTATTCACGAAATCTGCCTATTCCGAATTCCCGACTGTTCGATATAAATTAATTCGGAATAGCGAGACTCTACTGTATTTGAAAAAAAAAAAAGTTTCAAAAGATTTAAACTAATTTTGAAAGGACATTTTTGATACTCTCTTATTAAAATACACAATATCCTGTCTTCATAGCAAGAAATCTAATTTCCACTGTATTTAATGTAAGAGAAAATTTCTCGATTAAAAAAATGCATTACAATGTTTAAATATAACAACGACTCAAATAAATATTATTTTATTGTGAAATACTTGAAAAGTACAAAATACATACATGCATAAATAAATTAATTAAAAATATTCTTGAAATCTTATCAAAATTAACTTTATAAAAGGATATTATTAGGAAAAAGATTAGGTTTTATTTTAAAATCCTGCAACACGCTTTATTATTATTATTATTATTTTAATTTCAATTAAACTTTCTCTACGGTGAAAGATAACCGATTAGAAAATTTTATCCTAATATCGCTAGCTCTTTATTCACATTCAATACTTTACCTTTTATTATGTTAAAAAAAAACCAAACAAAAATACTAATAAAGCCTAACATGCAAGATTTTCTAGGTTAGTATCGATATAACTTAAGAACTGCGTATGCAATTCCTGTTTATTAGGTGGAAAAAGTAGATAAATTATGGCATTCAATTTTCCGGATGGTGACTTCTCAGAGTCAAATGCGTGGATAAATTTCGCGTGTTAAGTTTTGAGTGGAAATCTTTAAAGTGTCTGGATTCAAGAAATGCTTTTTAACTGAGTGTCATTGAAAACCAGTGAAGCATTAAAGCTGTGTTTAAGGAATGAAATAATACATTGTAAGAAATATCTAAAATATATAAATGTTGGAATGTAGAAACATGTTATCGGCAAGATGGTACTTTAAATTGTTACTAAATTATTATTTTTTTTAAAATTTCCCTTCTAAATAAAAAAATAAAAATCAGAATATTTAAAAGCAAAAAATTACCATTATGTTTGTACTGCAATGCATGCCATATATTTCAATGTATATCAGTTTCTGATGATCAAAAACAAAATTCTATGAATATATTTTTTCACGTTTATTACTTTAGACATATTGTACGGTTATCCATATCATATTTCTACTTGTTATCTCTCCTTGTTAGCAACTGCAGGATGTTCCTTATCAAATTCTCTCCGAGGCGAATAATTGGCGTCGGGATAACAAGACAGCTTCCAAATAAATTTAAAATGAGGTAAGACTTTCTTTAAAAGGGCAATTTGAAGAATTTATTTCTTTTCCTTATCCTAGTCAAGTACGCTAGAATTCCATCACACTAAATAATACTAGAACTAACTAATCAATGTAGATATAACCTTATTTCAAACTGACTCCATTTCAGTTTTTAGCTGTATATACATTATATTTAAAATACATTTATACAAAAATAAATGTATGTTGCATATTAAAAAAAAACCACCCACACAATAAAGGCTTTAGATATATATATATATATAGAAAGAGATAGATATATATCCTTTTTATGATGCTTGGGATCGGAAGAATATTGTTTTATGAAGTAAATAAAACAATAACTTGATTATTTCTGTTCGTGCATAAAGTATTAGAGACATTATATTCTTTAAAACGTTCTCCTAATAAAGTTTGTCACGAAAAATGAATTTTGTGCATGTCATGCCTCATTAAAATCTTGGCATAAATTCAAAATATATGAGAACATTGAGTGCAAAATGTTCTGTACCTTCTAAGTAGTGGTTAATGTACGGAAAAACTTTTAAACTTTTGGTCGTTAAAGCGTGTATATTTTCTAATTGGGTCTTTAAACTATTATATGATTTGGATAATGCCTTTATTTAGTAAGTTTAATAAGTTAATTAGTATAGTTGACGTAGCATTTTGGAATTCAGAATCAATATTTTTAACATACATTAAAGATTCAAATTTTTTTACAAATGATAGACTGCAAAAAGCCAATGTTCTTCAATATCGTATTAGCATCAAATCAAACTGGCAGTATCAGGGCTTTTTACATACAATTAACCGGAGTAGGTTTAAGGAAATGTAGTATGTTTACGAGGAAGGTGAATTACGCTAGGGTATTATACTCTCATGTGTGAATGTCTTTTCTTTTTCTTTCATTTATTTTTTACTTCGTAGAACAGGCACATGTGCAATGCACATGATGCAGGTTGAATGTTCTGGAATCCTTTTCTCTTCGTTTGCTGCTTTTTTATATTTCTTATTCAACGATATGGATATGACTGTTCAAATAATCAAAAGATACAATATTATTAGTTTCAGGATAACCTTCAGTTTTGCGTAACATTACCTTTTACAGCTGTATTTTTCCAGATGTAAGATAGTTTTTTGTCTATTTTTTCAGTTAATATTTCAAGTAACAGCAGAGAACAAAACCATATTCAAGGGGTGGGACGTTCTTTTTAGAAAGTATAAAGAGGGAGTTAAAACATAAGTTTTTGCAAAAAAATGTTGTCATATTGTAATTTTTTAAAACTAACATGAAATGGGAGACTAACTCCAACAATGAAATGGAAAAGTTAACGGCTTTCATCTGAAAGGGCAACAAGCTTAAGTGCTTTTGTGCCAGCAATGTCTTCCATATTTAAGTTTTGTAGCACCAAATTCGTGTTTTAAGTCTTCTTATTTGTAGGATTACAGCTCTGAGTAGATTTCTTAAAACCATCTCTTTAAAATACAAGACCCACTTGAAACCTTAAAGAAGCATTTCAAGGAGTCATCGGCTTTAAATACCTGATAATGTTACACCATTTGAAATCCCAGAGTCTTTTAAAGTTTTAGCATTAGGGTTTGTGTTGAAAGTTAACACACGTCTTTGATTTGGAAATTTATTCCAGCGTGAAATTATGTACTCGAAATTTGCATTTTAAACCCCATGTTCAACATAATTTTTGTCGCAAACTTAGCACAATTCTTGCAAATATTAATTATCTTATGTTTAGAGACCTTGTAGGGAAAACTTTTAAAGTACATTACTTTAATATATTTTATAAATTTCGATATTTTAAGTTCCTTACTTTAGCTCTGGGTGTTATAAAAGTCATGCTGGTTGCAGAGAAGCTAGTTCTTGTGTGGTTAACTGCATACATTTAACAAACCTTTTTAGGCGAAGATGGTATTCAAAATTGCAGGTTCTTTTATTTTAATAATAATCCAAAAACATTATATGAAAACAAATGCATGTGCCATTTTGAACTGTTTGCAAAGTTAAGCGTTTCTAGAGAAATGTCTATCTAAAGCTAACTGGAATAAAGCGTACATCATACTAGCTTTAGCAATTTAAGCTCCAATGACAGAATTAAGTTAGTATCAAAATGTTAGAACAAAGTAATAGAAGAACACATTTTGGAAGAAAATACATACGTTTCAAGGTTACAAGGAACATCGTTTTTCAATATCCCTCTGATATTTCTTGAATTGATTTTTCATTTAGAAGCTCTCATCGTTCCGGTTCCTAATAACCTTTGAACAAACAAAACAGAAAATATATAGTACCGTAATTATCGGTACATAGCCCGCATACTTGTATAGTTCGCAGAAAAAAAAAATTCATTCTAAAAAAATTAAGTTCGTTGTATAACCCGCAAACCAGAAAAAAACATGGGATACAACCCTAGAAAGCAATGCATTCGCCTGTAGCGCCCGAACCACAATCTGCTTTGGACCATTGTTTCGAAAGCTGCGATTTATTTATCTGCATTTTGTTTTGCAGGAAAACGGATTTCGATATTCTTGAACGGTAGTTGTACTTTTTAATAATAATTTTTCTTTTTTGAATTTCAGTTATTGCCCGCAGGTAGTAAAAAAAAGTTTTTTTTTTTTTGTAGATAGCCCCCGGGCTATACAGATAATTACGGTATTAAATTAATGCCGAAGCAAAAAAAATACTAATATTAAGGTGTCAGTTAATCTATGTTCAAAGTATATATGATAAGTCAGTCAGATTGTTTGTCCAACGCAATGCCAAACAAGATAAAATATAATTTAAAACCAAAAAAAAATCTTCATATAATATAAAGTGAGATAACAAGTACAGTGACGCGTTATTTTGCTTCAAATCATTTTTTCGTGAATTTGGTTTTGGATTAGCGTTTTCAATTCTTGATTGAATTGAAAAATGTTTCAATAGGGAAGTTTTCGATTTTCTAATTTTATTTTTAATCTACATAATAACATATTTTAACACCATCTGTGCAAAAAATTTTGTTATACGATTAGTGTTTATTTTTTAAATAATTTTTTAAATTCATGCGCAGTCAGGGATCGCGAAAAAAACTTTCTGCGCATCGGGCATGATTTGCGTCACAGGTTGGATGACGTATATAGCTTGGCGAGCGTAAAGCCAGCCATTCACAAGCGAGCCATGTGGAGCGAAGCTGTTTGGAGCTCATCTATTTGGATAAAAAGATTTACAAGTTCAAATCTGCATGTATATAACAAAAGAATTAAAAAACAGTGGCCTAAGCAATGGTTACTAAATAAAACACATACACACGTAAATCAAAAATTGGATACATCGGATTGCCGAACTGTTTGCGAATGAGCGAACGCATAATTTGAGCTTCTGAAGCTTGTTTATGTTTTAATTTTTGCAGAAAATAAAATGAATTTCGCCAATATACAATAAATTTAGCCAAAAATGAGTATGGATGCAATTAAAAACTCAAATCTCTACTATGATGAAGTTTACCTGTTGGAAGGAACCATTTATTGATACATAGACCCCGCTTTACGCAGTGAAGATGGCCGAATGGTTAGGGAAGAAAGCTTGTACACAGTTCAATCTTGGTTCGAGTCCCGGGGGATTTAATTTGCGTTTTCTCCAGCAAATGTTTTGCTGCACCGTTGATTTTTGATAAACTAAATATAAAAAGGGCGCTTTATTTGGCGTTTTTTTCTCGTGCAGGGGGGGGGGGGGTAATTAAAAGATAAACTGTTAAAATTATATATTAAATTAAATATTCATTGCGTAAAATATTTTTTTTAGAATGAATTCGTCGAACAGACCCTATTATTATTAATTTATTAGTTGCTAAATTGAAGCATTTTATGTGGATACAAGATATTATTTCTGAATATATATATATACGGGGGGATTTCTTGTTTCTTTGTGTTATACTTTTGTCGTTGTGCTCTTTCTTACATTTGCGTTCGATCAATATGTCAAATACTAATTACAAGTATTGTTTTGTACCTGGATGCACATCAACGACTAAAAACACTACAGGCAAACGCTTCATTAATGTTCCAAGGGACCCTAACTAAAGTTCGAAAAGCGTGGCTATTTAAATGCAGAATCGATGTTTCTATGAAGTAGAATTTTCATTGCTGTGAAGATCATTTCTGCAAGTACAACTAAGACATAACAACATATCTACTTAAAAATTACAGTACCGGTTTACATTTCGTTCGTGCCTAATAGTTTTCAAAACACAAATAAATAAATAAATATATATACATATATATAATACATATAACAGAAAACTGGCATAATTAAGGCCCTTAGGATTATTTTTATCTTAAAATTTAAATGATATTAGTGTAAGAACAACACGAGCTGATTAATTACAATACAATGGAAATAACACAGAACCGGAAAGAAATAATTTGAGTGCAGCAAAGCCATATCCAGAATTTGTTTTCGGGGGGGGGGGGGGTTAACTTGGACACACTTGTGTTAAGAAAAGTTTCAGGGAGGAATATATGCTTCATTGCTAACATTTTCGGGAAACCCCCTTTCCCGCTTCTGGATACGGCCTTGGAGTGTAGAAAATACTTTGAGTTATCGAAAAAGAGAAAGAAAATTTTCCTGTTCAAGGGATAAAATTACATTAAAAAGTAATGAAAGTATACATAAATAACTTGATTCAAGACATCGAAAAATTTAGGTAAATTGAAATTTGTATTATTACAAGTAGGAAATACACATTATTCTTTGGCAGCAGTGCAACTCTCAGCTGATTCAATTTTTTTTTTTTGCTTCTTTGACTACCATAACAACTTGGTTAGGGCTCTTTAATTTGTGCCCAGGACATACACGACTTTTGACTGTGCTAATTCCTGCTGTCCTTTTTAGTTGTACATACCCAACAGCTGAATCACCATATATATTCTTCTCTGCAAGAGCTATTTATTAAAAATATCATAATTACCTTCGGGATCATTCATAAATGATGTCACGCTTCGAGGGGGGACGGGGGTTCTTGAAATTGTGAAAATAGTGTGACAAGGGAGGGGAGGGGGGTAACAAGAAGTATGGCGTCATGCGTTATGCAACACAGCGTGACATGTGATAAAGGGGGGAGGGGGCCCGCTGAAGTGTGACAAAGGGGGGGGGGAAGGGGGTCAAATATATGGGAAAAAAACGTGACATCATTTATGAACAGCCATTTCTCTGTATAATTTTTGAAAGATTAAACAAGGACTAAAGTATTTTTCAAAATAATAGAATGAATTTAAATATAATATTTATAACCCTTTTTAAAAGAATTTTTTTGAAAGCATTTTAAGGGATTCCAGACTTAAACAGAAAAATATAAAGTTAAACATGATATACCACGATTGGGAAATGAAATTTAAAAGATTCTGTATGGCATCTAACTACACTACCTGCATTTTAAAGTCAATAAAAGTTGCAACATCGTTTGGCTTAATGCTTTTTCTATGCTAATTTGCAGGCACTGGCGTAGATAAGGGGGTGGTTTTGGGAATAACCCAACCCCCCCACCCTGAAATGGTGAAGATTGTCTAGAATTGGACCAATTTTTCTTGGAAAACAATGAAGTTAGCAGACTTCTCCCGAAGAACCCCCCCCCCCCCCGAAATCCAGCTCCAGCTACGCCATTGTTTGCAGGTGTTTTTTCACATGAAAAGGAAACACATGATCAATTCAAAAACCTCACCAATGTTTTTTTTGAGTTCCCACTTGAACCGCAAGTAAAAAAACGGAATTTTCTTCGAGTAAAAAAAAATTAAACATCGAAAATCCTTTGTAGCATAATAATATTCTTCATTTCAAAAATATAAGATTCATTGCCAAGAAAGCGATAAGCTAAGTAATATGCACTACACTAAATAGCATGATGAACTTCACTGGGGTTACCAAAACATTACCAAAAAGTCGCCAAGCAACAAAAATACACGTAATTAAATAAATAAAACGAATTTTAACTCGGAAATGGGCAATCAAAAACTTGTTGTCTAAAAGGGATCCTACAGTCCATGATGAATAAGAAAAATATAAAAAATAGACAGTAGTTTAATTAAATGGACGCACGTTTAGTTAAATGAATCGTTGAATGAACACTGCAAAATACGAGGAGTTCGAAGCCGTTCGAGGCGCGAGGTGCCCGCTGACATCAGACAGTGACGTATTAGGCTCCGCCTCGTTTTTTGTGGATGGGATTTTTAAAAATTAATTAAAAATCAATGTTCAATTTTCTTTGTTCGGCTTTGGTGAATTCTTGTTTTATAACTGTCTTAACAATATCTAAGCATCAAAATAGGAAGATTCTGTAGGTGGAAACTTCCCTATTCTTGATTGAATTGAAAAATGGGTGTTTGTATTTCTGCTTTATTCATTGACTGAAAATTTTTCTTTCTGTACCTATACAGAAGCAGGAGTGCAGATATATACATATTTTTGTATGGCATTTGTTATAAATGCATTGAATTAAATAACTAACTCAGTTGTCAATCAGTCGCGTTGAGGATAGATTATTGTTAATTGAAAAACTAAAATGTCTAAGTTAAAATGTTTCAGGCTGAATTTGAAAAGTTTAATGAATTGCGGTCGAAATACGACTGCTGGGTGAATTCTAGCCATTTTAATATATCAATATCTTATGCACATGATGCAAATTTCACGCTGTTTGGAACGAAATTCGTTTAATGTTTCTCATTTTGGATGGCCAGATATTTTTTATCATTACTCCAGGCAATGATTTAAATTGCTGTTGAAAGCTTGATATAAAACCATGTTGTAGTAAAAACATTGCTATTTAAAACATTGAATTTAATTTTGAAAGATGCCTTTTTAAATGAAGATAAAATTAAATATCACTTAAAATATTTAATATTATGTTCAGTGATAAATTTTTTTTCCGTAGACATGAACTTTAAAAGTTCCATGTGAAAAACTATGTACATTTGTGTGTGACGAAAAAATAATTAGAAAAAGAGGTTAACAAATCAGAAAAGATTAATTATGCATGCATTTGAATTGCAAATAAGGTTTTCATTTTTATATAAAAATGGAGAGAAATGAAACAAAATATATCGCTGTAATGCAAATGGGGTTTTCCCACCATTCAAACACATTTCAATAAATATAGCAGTTGTTTTAGAATTTCAGATAAACAATATCATGTACTAAATATTTCATAGGGGAATACCTATAATCTATTCGAAAGTTTGTGTATCAGTTTGTGTGTGTGTGTCTGTCGCTCGCCTCCTGGCGAGATGGAACGGTCCAGAAGTACGAAATTTTGGTTCAGGTCCTCGTGCACCTCGAAGAGTTTTTCCTGAAATTCGAATTTGTTCTTTTTTTATTCCAATTTTAAGCAAAACTGTTAATTTTGGGATTATCTTATCAAAGAAACGTCCGACGTTTTCGATTTTTGCAGTATATGAATGGTAAAAAAAACTGCACAAGATGATTTTTTTGCAGTTCGTAGGACAAATAGAACATGCGCAATATTCATTTAAAGTAGTTTTCGAATTTTAAAACGAGGCTTACTTCTGAATTTATCTGCTCAATTTGCGTGTTTCTGCCAAAAAAATAGTTTTTTGTCGCAAACTAGATGGTTTCTGTTAACGTTAGATTGGAAAAAAAAATGCTGTTTTATCTTTATGCATGCTGTTTTATGAGCGAAACAAAAATTAAAAATTCATTTCATTTTTATGTACTAGATATTTCCTAAGGGGAATACCTAAAATATTAAATAAAACTTGAATAAAAAATTATATTACAAATTAACGTTTTAGTATTTTTTGTGTGTTAATATTATTATGAATGTAACTTTATGAATACACTGGTGGACTTTGTTTATTAAGTGGCGAAAAGAATCACTCTCAAGAGAGGCAAAATTAGGTCCTTCAATTTTCCGGATGGCTACTTTTTAGAGTTAAAGACGTGGATAAATTTAGTGCCTTGTGCTTTGAGTAAAACTTTTAAAAGCCGTTGGATAGCAGAAATGCTTTCACACTATGTGCAATTTAAAACCAGTCAAGCAATAATAAACTTGCTTAACGAATAAAGAACGCAATGTAAGGACTTTAAAGTCCTTATTTAGAACGTATGCAAAAGAGGTACATTCTAAAGCTGTTCTACTGTTTATTTACGATTAAGTAAACATACCGTTATTATTATGAAGTAATATTTCTTTAGTGGAGTGGAAGACTTAAACTAAAGAATAACATAAAAAAAATTTCTCAGAAAAGCGTAAAAAAAAAATCCCTTCTATTACTGTGGAAAACTACGTAGCTAACTACATGCATATGAGAGGAATATTTATTAGTAGTTACATTTGATTGCTCATAAGTGCAGTTGGTACACAGTATAAGCACCACGCATGCGATGAAGCATATTTTCAAACTAAGACGATTTTAAGTCCAACAAATTGTAAAATATCACTTAATTTGTTTTTGTGTATGCATGAAATCATGATCACAAGTTATTTGTACTTAAAGCTGAAGAAAAAAAGAAAGACTAATTCGGTTATGAATTTAAAAGACAAAAAATACATGTTTAATTTTTGAATTGCAACAACAAACATATAAAAATAATTTAACTTTGTGCAAGTAAACAATAATAATAAAATTACACGTTAATTTAAAGCACAAATGAGCAATAAAATGCAGACATATGTTTCGGGATTGCATGGAATCCCTTTTTCAATGCGACAGGGAGCTTCTAGATGCAAAACATCCAAAATGCTACAGTGGACCATGTTTAAGGCTACAGTTGCAGCGGCTCCAACGTGGTCTTGAAGCAGCCATCTGCTGCAAAGCTTTGGCAATATGGGCTTCCCTTACGTTGTTGATTGCTTTTACCTACAATTTCTTGCAGGTATATTTTTTTATTAATTAGAAACATTTAAGTTTCATAGCGACGAAACATTATGTAAAATCTTCTGCGAGAAGATTTTTTAAAAAATGTCTTAAACTTAAATGTGATAAAAATAATAAATAAATAAATGAGACTTTAGACCTTTTCCATATCCTTTTGTTAATGCCTTTAGTATGTCAAACTAAAATACCTTAAATATATGATGGAATATAATATAATTCTTCATTCCACATTCGCTATTAAGATGCGTTTTCTGTTTTTTTTTTTTTTTTTTTTTTTTGGTAGCCATTTTTGAACATCATTAAATGCAGTTTTAAATATTCACTGTTACACGCTATTTGGTGATTATTTTCAATCGATAGTTTTCAACCCTTTCACTAGTCTTTTGTGTGCCGCCTACGTAGAAGAAAGTCTTAAATTGTGAGCAAAATTTTAATGCAAATCTCTACTGATTGTAAAAGGAATTTCAAAACTGTTACTCTGGGAATATATAATTTTGTCTGCTATCTATAATTATAAATATATTATTATTCCAGTTCATGTTTTCATTTTTTGTAAAAGGTGACTTTCCTTTTAACATGTTTTTATTTTTTATTGGCTTCAAAAAATATTAAAATATGAAGATTTGATTATTGCTGAGAAATTTATCCATTTGTTGCATGCACAAATAATTTTAATTATACGCAATTTAAAAGCCAAGACAACATCAAGAATTTGTTCAGCTATAATATTTCATCATTTAAGTAAGCGTTTTATATTTAAATGCGCACAAAATAAAGTTAGGGTAAGAAAAAAAAAAGACATAAAAATACATAACGTGCGTTTTTACAAAAACAAAGGAAGAAAGTACTTTAAGTAATTTATATTGAAAATACTGTGCTAAAATTTTAGAAAAAGGCAAATATATATTTATACAAACAAAATGTTTTTGTTACACTAAGCATGCGAAAAAAGCAAAAATTAAAATTGTGAAACCAGTGAAGTTTTAATTAGAAATAAGTGGGTTTTATTTTTCTTATGCATGGCATACATATCTCAATTTATTTAGTATGACATTTTTTCCCACTTGGTAGTCCGAAAATAATATTTTTTGAAAAGTTAACATCAGTTTATATTTTTAAATATACCTCCGATGTTTGGAGAAACTTTTAGTGCTTATAAGTTGTTCTAAAACACAAAATTTTAACCATAATTCAACTTTCAAGATAGGCATCATTTTTTAAAAATGTCTCATGTACTTTAAAGTTTTGCGCGTAGATACTTCTTTTGTGTCTACTTCTATTTTTATCTTTACTTACACGATTGCAATTTTTATCAATTTACCCATTTATGTAGTCTACTAGGACAAAAATGAAAATTATTTTTTTAAAAATTACTTTATTTACATTTTAAAGTTGGCGTAACGGGAAGACTCGGGACGCGTATACCCCAGTTCACCCCTCAATTATGGTCCCTTGAGCAAACATCTGACTCTATTATTCTCGGAAATTAAATTTCTAGCGCAATTTCGCACCAACAGAGTCCAGGTTCTTAACCTTTCAGGTGAAAAACTGAGCGTCAAAATTGTCATGCGGCGATGGTACTGCACTTTGTGTGGTGCCGCTGAAAGAGTTGGTACCGATCTCTGGGAGCGCACCTGGTCCAATACATAAGTAGCCCATTAGAAACATTCAAACATTTAAAAGCATTAAAAAACCAGCAGATTAGAGTGGTCCTCAACTTATCTATTTTTGAACAATAACTTAATCAAGTTGCCATGGTTACTAAGTTGAAAGATAAATAACTATAAAGAAAAATAATGTAAAACAGCTACGTCCAAATACCCCACAAAAACTGTTTTAGCGAACTAACGATAAGTATGATATTTTTAGCACCAAACAAATAAATATTTGGTAAACTGTAGCAACATATTTTCAATACTGAAATTGAAATGATAAAGTAAAAAAATGCACTATCTCAATGCTTAAAATAAGATAAGAACACACAATGTAAAATAAGTATTCCAAAGACATTATTTTAGAAGATATCATGTTCCAAGGAATAAACTTTAAAAGCGTTATTTTCTAACTAAAGGCCTTAGTTAACGAACCAAAAATTCAAAGTTAAGAAACTATTCTTAAAACTTTTAAACTTCTTAAGAAGAATGAAACTCAATACAAGTATCTTATGTCTAGTCTTTGGAAAATTTAATGACGGGCAAAATCCAGCAAATTAAATTTAAAACGTATATTTGACAGAAATAGTAATATATTTTTTTATTTTTTCAATTGGAACATAAGATTATAAATGAATAGAGGGTTTTATAGCTTAATTATAGGAAATTTTAGCTGCTACTGTCTGTGAAAGAATAACTATTTAATGTTAAAGTATAAAAATAGTAACTTATGGAGATATTTTCTGTTAAAACGGAATAAGTCAATATTATTAGTAATCAACTTAAGTAGGAAATTTAAACTAAAGATATTTAATGTAAAATAAGTCTTAAGTTACTTCGACAACCGGTCATTTGTATGTGTTTTAATGGAAATGTTTCACAAAAGTTAAATTTAGTATAAATGTTTCAATAAGAAAATGCTTCTTTAGGTATTAAGGAAAACTTGTAAATCTATGTTAATATTAAGTAACATGTAAGTAGTATTTTGTTAGGTAGATAAAAGAAGCATCATCTTGCTCAAAAATATCGCAATTGAATTCAGAAAAGAGTATTTTTAGACGAGGATCAAGGCTACGGGATACTTCTAAGTGCATTAATAAAAGTCTTATTTTATACTTATGCGTCATTTAAAAAAATAAAATCTCTAAAAAAATCCCCTAAAAAAAAAAAAAAGATTTTATCTTTAGAGTATTTCAGTAATAGCAGTTAACGGCATTTGTTCGACATTTTTTCGTAGACACGGCACCGTTTAGAAATATGTTATTACTGTATCGCGCAGAACTTTACTCTTGCACTGGTAACAAAAATAATCCAAGCTTTTTTTCTTTCAATTTTTACCGCAGTTTGTTCCACTTCTGTGCCTAAACTGTCGAAAGAAAAAAATGATTTTAATTTTAGCGTAACTAAGCTTAAACCCACTAACTAATCAAAATCAAAGCGAACCAAACCATTTTTAGGTCAAAGTCATCCTAATGCTTTACCAAATATTGAATCATTCAGTAGAAGAAAGAATAAAATAACTCAAAGTTAGTTTCATCTCGATTAAGTTTCAGTTTGGATTAAAATTACAGATTTATTCAGAATCATGCGAGACACTACTTCAACCAGAATGTTTTTCTGAGAAGCAGCGGGTCAGCTTCTAAAAAGTCGTAACATGCATTTAATATATAACCAATACTATGATGGCAGCAAGGCTTAAAAGTAATAGTTCTGGGGAGGAGGGGAGGTGACCGCACAGCCTCTTACTTCGCTGCGCCACTCATGCTAGATGAGACAACGGGAAATGCTACACAAAAAAAGGGTTATTATTTGATCTGCAAGTATGTTTTTCTTTTTTTTTTTTTTTTTTACTTTTCTGACAAACGTGGAAAACCATGTTTGTTTATATTAAGGAAAAAATGTAGGCAAGAAAAAAATCATCATGATTAAAAAAAAAAAAAAAAAAAAATACAGAAACATTCGTTGAAAATATTGGGATTTTAGAAACGGTATCTTTCCCGATATTGCTTAATAATCGTTCAATAGCCTAAGAGCAATCCTCTTAAAAGTTTTGAAGGGGGAAGCATTTGTACATGGACAGCCTTGACTGGATAACAGGAATTTATCTTATGGAATAAGCAGAAAGGACAATGCTTTTTAGCGGTAAAATAAATACATAAATAAAGAAATAAAAAGACCAAATAGTTTCCTCAAAAAATATTGCAGAGCTTTGCACACTGCGAAAACCAGTCTTTTCTAGACAGTATAGTGCTCTATTAAAGGGACATTGCTTCTTTGATTGCATAAAAAGGCATTTACATTTTTTTAAAATTAACCTAATGGAAATTATGAATAACATGAAAAGTGCTTGGGAAAATACGTTTTCTAAGAAAATTATCTATGGAAGAAGCGTCATATTTTACGTAAAAATAAAAATTAAAAAATAGAGAAAGCTCCATTATTTTTACTACTATTGTTATTGTGCAAATAACCTAAATTAAAAGGTGCAAATGTGATAATAATTTTTTCTAACATAGGTGCATGATAGCATACGGCTCACATTTACTTAATAAAAGATGTAGTTTTTATTTTTCATCTGCAGGTCTGGTTATCAGATTTTGGAATGGTACATTTCTGTTTTTAATTCTCAACTAACAGCTTTTAATACTCAATTACTTAATGTTATAATTTTGTTTTATTTAAGCATATCAACAAATAAAGAGACGGAGAGAGAGAGAAAATGCGAATGCATCATACTTTCTTATTTAGTAAAATATTTACTTATGCCTGTGGGCAAACGTTGAAAGCGTTCACTAATACTTTGGAATTTACTCAAAATAATGATTTAAACTGAACTGTAGTTCCTATAATTTCTGCAATAAAACCTTACCGACTTAAAATTCTACAAAGGTTGCAAAACCATTTTTTCTGTTTCTTGGCTTGCTTTCACCGTTTTAGTCAAAAAGTGTTTTCACAAGTCTTTCATACACTTCTCATTTTGAAAACTTTATTTTTTCTTCTGCGGCAAATGCATATATATCGTGAGGTTTCGTTTTTCAAAGCCCGAATGGACAGATTCCAAATATTATTATTATTTATTGGCAATGTTTCTTTTCAGTTTTTATTCTGTTTCCACAAAAGCTGATATATTTACTTATTTATGTGTATTCTAAATTACTAAGAATGCTATACATTTTTAAGAAACGCGTAAGTGAGTTCTTTTTTTTTAGAAGGGATGCATTGAAACATTTCTTTTCTATCTTTTACACAGAAATAGTAACGTGTGCAACTTTGTGTTATTTCTTTCTATTTCTTATCACAGCATCACCAGCATTTTAATGAAGAGTTCTAAGTAGGAAGGAAATATAAACGCTTCATTACTTTCAATTGCAGTTTGTAAATTATGTTAACTTTATTATTATTTTTTTCACATTAATGATTTTCTTAAACTGGAACAGTAGTGCTTAATTCATAGTTTTACGGTAGTTCATTTAATTCTTTGAGTTTTAGGGTGATTTACAAGTTATTGACTATATACTGAATTCATTCAACGAATCATTGCTAAGGATTTTCTACTTATGATGCAAAAAAAAATAAAATAATAATAATTTTTTGCAGAATTAACTGAAAAAGTTACGCATGTATGTATTTATTTGATAAAATATCACTCAAATGAGACGTTATTATTAGCGTCAACCGGAATGACTTTGCCATATACGGGGTGAATTTGCCTACTTATAAAAAATGATAAGTTGTATCATTTCTGAAGCTGTGCAACTTCACCTCAAAATGTTGCTTTTAGTATTGAATGTCAATTTTATAGCTAACGTTTTTTGTTATCAGGTTACTTTTGTCAAAAGATTAAACAAACTAATATTTTAACATCTGGAAAGTGGGAAAAATCATCCCGGCTGACGGTAGCGTAATAAATTAATTTTCGCGACGTCCTAAACGATCTTGCAACAGCCGCCCTTTATTTTTTTTAAATTTTTTAAGTTTACTGATCTGTTTTTTAACAAAGTGTTACCTTACTTGGAATCTGAAGATGTAAGAAATATGAAATATTGGTTGCCAGGTTTCTATCTGTCGCAATATTCTGGTGGCCAGGTGTAAACAGGTGTCACCATGGAGATATTTTTCAACCGTCTGTTTTCTAGAATGCAATTAAACTAACAAGGCTATCTAAATTTACGGGTTTTTTTCTATTTCATTTTTAAGGTTAACTGTGATCAATTTGGTTAGCTACTGTGCCGATTTACTTCTTCGAATTCTGCTGATTTTACCATTTGAGAAATATACTTTTTCTCGAAAACTTCCTTTTACGTCAAATCTTCGTTGCCTTGCTGTTGAGAGCGCTTTGATGCGTTCAAAAATAAGTTTTTCGATTTGCACTTATCTTTCAAGGGAATCGAGGAACTAATTAATGTTACACGCATGCGTTTACTATAGAGTAATTTCGCTTTTGAAGGTAAATTCTATTCCATGTTAGATGGCTTAACTATGGGGAAATTTATTATAAGTGAAATGAATATATGTATTATTTTCAAGTAAAATTGCCTCAGGTTTTTCAACCTCAGTTTTAAGCATATTTTGAAGGTGACTAGTTCCTTCTGATGAACTAAGACCTGGTAATTGTAAGATCACACTTGCACAACGTGCATACATGCTTTCCCTCTTTTTACTTTCTTCTATATCCAATGTATTGAAGAAAGTATTGGATTTATAAAAAATTCGAATTTAGACGGATTTAGACGTTTTGAGGTGTGCTAAATCCGTTTTGATCATTTTTGGAAAATGTCTGCCTGTGTGTTGTGGTCTTCTTTTGTGGCTGCTGTACCTCAAAAAGTAATACATGGGAGCGAAGGAAACTTGTCGTTCATATGATCCTGATGTTAACTGGTGCTGATTTCGTTTTTCGCGTGAATCCATTTGAGAGGGTGAAGCAATCGAAAGTTTTTATCGGGTTAGCGTGAATGCTATATCTTAAGCATTGATGGAAGAATTTAAAAACAATAGGTATAAAAGTAAACTTCAATAGCAAAAGGTGCTGATTACATTTTGGCGCCATTCGCTCCTAAGGAGAGTGCGAAAAACTGAACTTTTTGTTAGGTTTTCGTGCACTTTATAACTTAATACGTAATTCATAAAATTAAACAAAGCTTTGTACACACGATCCTGATAGGTACGTCCTGATAGGAAGTGAATTTTGGAGTCATTCGCTTCAAGAGATGTGAAAAAATCGAACGTTTTCTCGTTAAGCGTATATCTCTAGGATCCAACAATACAAAAAAAAAAATGAAAGTGTATCTCAATTGGAAAAAGTGTTGATTATATTCTGGCACCAATCGCGCCAAGGGAGCAGAACTTTGTTCTGTATTGTATTGTTACCATTACCTACACGTTAACAAATAAAATTCTTATTAATATTTTTAACATTTTGAGGCTTTGTTGAAAGCGCTCACCTTTTAATTAGTTTATAATCACTTTTTATACAATATATTGATTTATTTTTTTCAATAAGGGCTTGGGTCATAATAGGGATATTCGGCGAGTAGTAATATTCATGTTATGGATATAGAAGAACGTTCCTCCGAAATGGTCACAACAGACTATTTTTTTTTTTGTGAGCAAGAACATGACATTTAGTTGAAAAACAAAATTTTTTCAAAATACAATGATATTTTAACTGTAAAAAGATGAACTTGGGTGTCTGAAAATTGTATTGTGGCTCAGTATATAGGTTATCCACCCATTTTAATTGAGCCTGAAAAATGTACTGGAAAACATTCACTAACAATTGTTTATCAAGTGGTTATGAAGTGGGAGCAGAAACTGATTGAAACATACTTTTCTCCTTCATTCCTTACCTGCAAATTTTTAACCTTTGGCTTGCCCCAAAAGCTCAGTGCATACCTAAATGGTTCAGGCCGTTAAATAAGTGTACTGAGTAACATAAATTCTAATTATTTTTCGATGTAATACGTCATCATCAAATTATAACATTTTTAAGGTATCACATTTGCATTTTAAAAAAAAAATTAAATATTAAAGTTTACAAAAAAAAAAAATGAAAAACTGAAAAAAATGGGGGCCATAGGCATCATCCCATGCATCCACTTAATGTTTGAAAATGCACTTTTGTTGGTAAAATACCATACTGAAAAAACGGGGAAACCAGTTTTTTTTATGATTTTTTAAAAGAGGCTACAGTGCGGAATTACTACAAATGTACAGTAGTTATCTTTTCAAATTTCGCTCGATCATACTGCTCTTGTACATTCATTGTTTACATGATATATAATTCTTTTTTTTATATTAATTTAATTAATTTTTTTATTTATAGGTTTTAAAGTCTTGAGCACATTCGTTAGTTGAAACAACATGTCTAATATTAAGCCAATTAATATTTGAAAATAAACTTATGTGTTTTCTGTTCGTTTTGTTTTTCTCAGTACGTAATAAGGATAGTATTGTCTGAGGATGTGTTTCGAAAAAGCAACTTATTATTAAAATATCTATGCTCTATGGAAATTATATGTGCCGGATAATACCATAAAATCCGGCTGCACATTTGAATCAACAGCACACTGAAGAACTGGTGAGTGGAAACTTAAGTGAAAGGGAATAAGTCAGTCATAAAAATTATTACTTCTTCTTAAAGACAAACATTAAGGAAAAACTCTATGTGAGATGAAATATTTTTCAACATATCTTTAGTCATCCCAGGCACTTTTAAGAACAACTTACGCGGTGTGGCTAAACTATGTTTCAAAAATAGATTTTATAATCCACTTTAAAAAAATAAATCAGAATCAAAACAACGTATATCTACTGCGATATTTCACTTTCTATTTTCAAACTGCCATATTGTTTTTAAACACTTATAGAAGAAATGATAAGAGAATACATTTTTTTTCTTGATAAATTTATTGAAATATTATTAATTTTGGTATTACTAACTTATTTTCAAATACAATTTTCGTATAAATAAAACTGGTAGTGTAAAATTAACCACATTTCATTCGTTTAAAAATATTTCAAGGCGTTTGTTTTTGCTTAACCATAAAATGATAAATTTTATCATTTATAATTCATTTATTCTCCATGCCTTCATTTTTCGTTTCTGACAGTGCACGCACATGAAAGCAATTTATTTTTAGAGCTGCAGATGGAACTGATCCAGGATTTATTGTTTCTAATTGTAATTCGTTTTCAATTGTTTTTTTTTAACAAAACATTGACCGCATTCATTTTTATTATCATTTGAAAGCCTCACAGTAGAAGTGTTTTGTTTTACATATAAAGAGGGAAAAAATCTCAACCTCCTGCCAAAGCTAAACATAGTCAGTTTTTCGAAACACTAACATCAGTTTTCTCAGAAAATTTCGGCGCCAGTATCAATCAAATCAATTGGCCCCAATCAAATATGATTCGATGTTTAGGAAAACGCACAACTGAATTTCAACAAATTTCTTCCTAAATATAAAAACATTTTTAATCGGTAAAGGAAAAAAATAAAAATAGGACAAAAAAAACTTAATTTATAATTGTTTAAAAAATACAAACTCAATGACCCGTTGGGGGCCATGGCCCACTGTGCCCATCCCAGCGTTCGAAACCTAGGGCCCTGGGGTGTAGAAACAGATATTCCTGACGCGGAATCCCCAGTGTTAGTTCCCAAGCATGCTTGGTTCTCATTTTATCGATCCCACAGGAGGAATGAAAGGCTAAGCCGACCCTGACCAGCCCGGGAATCGAACCCCGGACCTGTGCATGGTATCACGGAAGGCTACCACTCAGCAACTATGCCCCTTTCAATTGTTTACAAAAAGGGGGGGGGGGGGTTAATTAATGCTAAAAATCTAACATATTTATTTCTTCCTACATTTCCTCATTCATTCAGTCCCTGAATATTCATGGATTTATGCATTTATTTGCTCATTCATTTATTCCTTCATTCTTTCACTTGTTTATTGATTTGTTCATTCATTTAAAATTATCCTGACAAATTTATTTTCATCGAAAGTTTCATTGGAAAGTAAGCACATTTTAGCCTGCATTACATTCTTGCGAGTAAATGTTCTACGTAATAATCTCCTTCCGATAAAATATGTCACAAGCATGTATTAGGACAATAATAATAATATAATTACAAGTTAATTTAAAGCACAAATGAGCAATAAAATGCAGACATATGTTTCGGGATTGCTTGGAATCCCTTTTTCAATGCGACAGGGAGCTTCTAGATGCAAAACATCCAAATGGAGCAGACAGAACAACAAAAACAAAGCTTATATAGCCTAAGAATTATCTCTAAACCAATGAGAATAAAGGCAGCGTGAAGTAGAAGTAGCAGGAAGACACCAATAAGAGAGCAACAAACGAATCCAGTTGAAAGTACAGGAAGTAAAAAGGAATATCAATAAAAATAAAGCAAAAAAGACGACAGCATGCATAAAAATTGCAAAAATAATAAAATAAAATTGAAATAAAGAAAAGTACAGAAACTACCAAAACAAAATGAAAAACAAAGTACACACGTAAAGGAGGGGGAGGGGAGGGGGGAAGGAGAAAAATAGACACGAAAAGGAAAACAACAAGAAAACCTAGAAAGAACAACAAATTAAAGAAATTTATGCCAGACCTGTGAAAAATAAGGATTTGAGGAAGAATCATTAACCAAATTAGAACTATTCCTGTTAATATGATAAGCTTCCCAAAAGTCAAGCTCTAAAGGGGAAGAACATTTTTGAATAATTTTACCAGAATTGAAATCAAAAGAGTGGTTGGAATTCCAACAATGTTGAGCAATGCTAGACTTATTTAACTCTTGCTTTCGTACATAACCTTTATGCTCATTTAAGCGAATTTTCAGAGCACGTTTTGTCTGTCCAATGTAAAAAAGGCCGCAACGGCAACTAATTTGGTAAATACCCCAAGTGTTAAGTTGATCGGCAGGATCCTTAAGAGAAGAGAAGGAAAGTTTGTTACTAGGAGCAAAAACGACTTGAAATTGAAACCTTTTTAGGATTTTAGCAATACGGAAACTGACAGAATGAAAGAATGGTAACACAACCAAATTCTTTCTAGAAACCACATTATTGGGACCAGAAGTTTTCTTAGAAAGTTTGTTGTGAATAGAATCAATTAAAGAGTGAGAAAATCCTCTATCAACAGCTACAGCTTTCAGATAGTTGAGTTCAATCTTGAGAAGCTCAGGAGAAGAGCAAATATTAATAGCACGATGGACCAGAGCATTAAAAGCCGAATATTTTTGGTTGGGAGGATGAGACGACAGTCTGTGAAGAGGTAAAGAAACAGCGAAAGGTTTACGATAGACAGAAGTAGTGAAACCAGACTCACTCTTAGAAATAAAGACATCAAGAAACGCGAGGCTACTATTAAGTTCTTTCTCACAAGAAAACTGGATATTAGGATCAATGGAGTTCATAATAGAAAGAGCATCATCAATACCTAACAAGTTACTGTCCGTTAGGACAAAACAATCATCCACATAACGAACATAAAATTGAAATTACAATTTCTGGAACAGTTTTTCCTCAAAATAATGCATATAGAAATCACTTAAAATAGGACTAAGAGGACTTCCCATAGCCAGGCCATCTACCATAGCATAGAATTCACCATTAAATACAAAAGTGCTCTGTTGCAAGCACACACGAGTAAGGAAAACTAATTCCTTCAATTTCCACAGAAGTAAAATGGAATTCAGAAAGCCTTTTCCTGAGGCAAGTTAAAGCGCCATCAACAGGAACATTAGCAAACAAAGAATTAACATCAAAAGAGGCCATAACTGAATTATTCGGAACGAAGTTATGAAGTTTCTTAACCTAATCGGTGGAATTTTTAACAGAGAAAACATTCTGACTCCTAAATGGAGAAAACACAAAACTAAATACTTGGAAAATTTATATGAAGCAGTGCCAATATTGGAAACAATTGGTCTGAAAGGAATACCTGCCTTGTGTACCTTTGGTAAAGCATAAAAACGCGCACAATTAGCAACAAAAGGAATCACAGACCGTTTAGCAATCAAAGGAATAGAATGAACAGGTTTAACAGCAGAAGAAATAGCTTTTAACTCTTTGTCACTAGGATCTTTATAAATTTCAGAATAAGTACCAGAAGCAATTAAGTCATCAGTTTTTTCAACAAAAGATGATTTTTTAAGAACAACAATCTGAGCACCCTTGTCTGCTTTGGTAATGACCAAATCAGAATTGGAAACTAAATTATTGACACATCGTTTCACAGAATGGGTAAAACCAGTCTTAGGAACTTTTGAATTGAAATCAACATTGGAAGCAATAAGATGCCGAACTGACTCTTTTTGAGTGGAAGTTAAGGCACTAAATTTGAAAGCTTTTTCAATCGGAGCAATAAGTTCAGAAAAAGAAGGCTTTTTAGCCAAAGCAAAATTGTTATTACATTTCAGAGCCTTAATTTCATTACTATTCAAAGGAAATTTCGAAAGATTTGCAACCGTGTTCCTATTAACAAGAGGCAAATCAGCCGGAACAGGAACATTTGAATCAGTTACACAACTTAGTAAATTTCTAATTTCAAATAAATTTGTGACTGTCGGATGAACGAAGAGCTCTTGCCCATGACATTCTATCAATAGACTCAGCTGCTTGGTGAGTGTTTGTTTTTGTTCTTTTCTTCATTGCCTTTCTTGACTGTGTTTGTTTTTCCTTTTTAGCCTACTTTCCCGTAAAAGTAAAAAAAAATAATAATAAAGCATGAAAGAAGGCTTAATGTATCGTGAAAATATCGTTAAAAATCAAGAAAAGTCAAAAATAAGTGAAGTAATTAAATAAAGATTGAAAAATAAAAAATTTGAAAGTAGGGTATTGAGATGGGGAAAAAGTGTGTCTGTCGGTCTGTCGGTCTGTCCCCCCTAATAACTTTTGAACGAATTGTCCGATTGGAAAAATTCTTTTTGCATTCGAAAGATCTCGGCGAGGACATCTCATTTCTATATTTTACTTTTTGATTTGAACAATTTTTTGTTCAATTTTGAAGAGTTCAAAAAATTTTAACATTAGCGCCTATGGACAATATTGAAGCAATTTCTGTAAACTCTGGGCACAAGAGCCAAGTTCCTATTGCAAGCTTATTGAAAGGAGTTCTCGGCGTGAAATATTGATTTGAACAGTTCAAAAAATTAACACAGAGCTTACGGGGAAATTTCAACCCTATATAAATCCTGATCTAACGGACCGATTTGCTTGGAACAAACTTTATCGGAAAGCTCTTATAACGTAGAACATGTAGAAATAGAAAGTTTATCCAGAACTTACGAGATTATTTTGCTATGAAATTTTTTGATCGGGATTTTCAAGGATATTTCTCAGTGACTCAATGAGTGAAATAATGAATGAATGAATAAATTAAAGAGTGAAAGAATAAATCAATGAATAAATGAATGAGGAAAAGAATGAATGAATAAATTATTGAATAAATGAAAATATAAATAAATGAGTGAATAAATACATGAATGCGTAAATGAATGAATAAATACTTGAATGAGGTAACGAATGAATGAATAAATGCATGGCTGAATAAATGAAAGAATGAATGAGTGAGTGAATGAATATGTATTATCCGTTGAAAAAGGTATATTTTCAATAATTAGAACTAAAGATAAATAAGAAAGAGAGAGAAAGAGATAGCTAGATTATAAATTTGAATTTGGTGTATACGGGAAAGTAGGCTCGTATAGTTCTAGACGGAACTTCTTGTTTGTTTTCTGACATTCATTCCGCATATGGTTACCTTGTGTATGTTTCGCACTTGTTTTTGAATTTTGTTCTTTCTGTTTATTTTTATTTATTAAACGGTTTAGCTATTGTTTTTCCCTTTATGTTTTGGTTGTTTTGATTCTGGTTATGTCTCAGGTTAACAGATTTTGTAATCTACGGATTAAAAAGGTTCGGTTTTTGAACCATTTAAAATTTCTCCAGTCTTGCAGGCGCAAGAAAGTTATTCCTAAGTTTATCACTTTGAAGTGTAATTTACCGCGTTCTGTTAGGGTTGATAAGGTAATTTTTCGTTCTAAATTAGCGTTACTTAGAGCTTCTATCCAGGAAACTAGGAAAAAACTTTCGTTCATAGAACGTGAACTTTGATTTACATCTTTCTGTATCTAATTCTAATTTCGATTTTGAGTCTATTGATAGAATGTCATGTGCAAGAGCTCTTCGTTCATCCGGCAGTCACAAAATTACTTTAAATAAGAAATTTACTAAGTTGTGTAACGATTCAAATGTGTCTGTTCCGGCTGATTTGCCACTTGTTAATAGGAACATGGTTGCAAATCTTTCGAAATTTCCTTTGAATAGTAATGAAATTAAGGCTCTGAAATGTAATAACAATTTTGCTTTGGCTAAAAAGCCTTCTATTTCTGAACTTATTGCTCCGATTGAAAAAGCTTTCAAATTTAGTGCCTTAACTTCCACTCAAAAAGAGTCAGTTCGGCATCTTATTGCTTCCAATGTTGATTTCAATTCAAAAGTTCCTAATACTGGTTTTACCCATTCTGTGAAACGATGTGTCAATAATTTAGTTTCCAATTCTGATTTGGTCATTACCAAAGCAGACAAGGGTGCTCAGATTGTTGTTCTTAATAAATCATCTTTTGTTAAAAAAACTGATGACTAAATTGCTTCTGGTCCTTATTCTGAAATTTATAAAGATCCTAGTGACAAAGAGTTAAAAGCTATTTCTTCTGTTGTTAAGTCTGTTCATTCTATTCCTTTGATTGCTAAACGGTCTGTGATTCCTTCTGTTGCTAGTTGTGCGCGTTTTTATGCTTTACCAAAGGTACACAAGGCAGGTATTCCTTTCAGACCAATTGTTTCCAATATTGGCACTGCTTCATATAAACATTAAAAATATTTAGTTTCTGTGTTTTCTCCACTTAGGAGTCAGAATGTTTTCACTGTTAAAAATTCCACTGATTTTGTTAAGAAACCTCATACTTCGTTCCGAATAATTCAGTTATGGCCTCTTTTGATGTTAATTCTTTTTTTACTAATGTTCCTGGTGATGGCGCTTTGACTTGCCTCAGGAAAAGGCTTTCTGAATTCCATTTTACTTCTGTGGAAATTGAGGAATTAGTTTTCCTTACTCGTGTGTGCTTGCAACAGAGAACTTTTGCATTTAATGGTGAATTCTATGCAATGGTAGATGGCCTGGCTATGGGAAGTCCTCTTAGTCCTATTTTAAGATTTATATATGCATTATTTTGAGGAAAAACTGTTCCAGAAATTGCAATTTCAATTTTATGTTTGTTATGTGGATGATTGTTTTGTCCTAACGGACAGTAACTTGTTGGGTATTGATGATGCTCTTTCTATTATGAACTCCATTGATCCTAATATCCAGTTTTCTTGTGAGAAAGAACTTAATAGTCGCCTCGCGTTTTTTGATGTCTTTATTTCTAAGAGTGAGTCTGGTTTCACTACTTCTGTCTATCGTAAACCTTTCGCTGTTTCTTTACCTCCTCACAGACTGTCGTCTCATCCTCCCAACCAAAAATATTCGGCTTTTAATGCTCTGGTCCATCGTGCTATTAATATTTGCTCTTCTCCTGAGCTTCTCAAGATTGAACTCAACTATCTGAAAGCTGTAGCTGTTGATAGAGGATTTTCTCACTCTTTAATTGATTCTATTCACAACAAACTTTCTAAGAAAACTTCTGGTCCCAATAATGTGGTTTCTAGAAAGAATTTGGTTGTGTTACCATTCTTTCATTCTGTCAGTTTCCGTATTGCTAAAATCCTAAAAAGGTTTCAATTTCAAGTCGTTTTTGCTCCTAGTAACAAACTTTCCTTCTCTTCTTAAGGATCCTGTCGATCAACTTAACACTTGGGGTATTTACCAAATTAGTTGCCGTTGCGGCCTTTCTTACATTGGACAGACAAAACGTGCTCTGAAAATTCGCTTAAATGAGCATAAAGATTATGTACGAAAGCAAGAGTTAAATAAGTCTAGCATTGCTCAACATTGTTGGAATTCCAACCACTCTTTTGATTTCAATTCTGGTAAAATTATTCAAAAATGTTCTTCCCCTTTAGAGCTTGACTTTTGGGAAGCTTATCATATTAACAGGAATAGTTCTAATTTGGTTAATGATTCTTCCTCAACTCCTTATTTTTCACAGGTCTGGCATAAATTTCTTTAATTTGTTGTTTTTTCTAGGTTTTCTTGTTGTTTTCCTTTTTGTGTCTATTTTTCTCCTTCCCCCCCTCCCCTCCCCCTCCTTTACATGTGTACTTTGTTTTTCATTTTTTTTTTGGTAGTTTCTGTACTTATCTTTATTTCAATTTTATTTTATTATTTTTGCAATTTTTATGCATGGTGTCGTCTTTTTTTCTTTATTTTTATTGATATTCCTTTTTACTTCCTGTACTTTTAACTGGATCCGTTTGTTGCTCTCTTATTGGTGTCTTCCTGCTACTTCTACTTCACGCTGCCTTTATTCTCATTGGTTTAGAGATAATTCTTAGGATATATAAGCTTTGTTTTTGTTGTTCTGTCTGCTTTATTTGGATGTTTTGCATCTAGAAGCTCCCTGTCGCATTGAAAAAGGGATTCCAAGCAATCCCGAAACATATGTGTGCATTTTATTGTTCATTTGTGCTTTAAATTAACGTGTAATTATATTATTATTATTGTTTACTTGCACAAAGTTAAATTATTTTTATCATGTATTAGGATTTATACAGGATTCAGACTTCAAAGGAAGAACTAATGTCAAACTTTTTCAAAAAGGTTAAAATTGAACAAAAGTTGTTCAAATGATAAACTAATTGCGGAAAGGAGGTGCTATTCCGAGATTGTCTGTACACATACCTGTGCACCGAACAAAAAAAAAAAAAAAAGGAAAGTAAGAAAAAAAACAAACAAACAACCGATTATTTCTTCAAATGTTCTTGCGGGTTGAGGGGGTGGGACAGACAGACAGACATACACATCGAGATACCTTTTTATGGTCTAAATGCCCAACTTTTATAGTTATTTTTCAATTGCTTTTTAATGGTATAATTTATTTTTGACTATTTTGTCTTTTGTTTTTTTATAATATTTTTACGGTATATTAAACCTTCTTTCACCCTTAAAAAAAGAAAAATAACGAGAAAGAAAGTTCAAAAATTTGTACGAGCTGGACTTATTTTTCACTACGTAAGAAAATAAAAATTGAACAATGACTCAGTCTCGTAATGCGTCACATAAATAATCGTATAAGTCTATGAGTCACTCAAAATAACATTTTTGGCGATTAAATCTTAGAAAATGTGTGTTCTAATTTTCCTGGCCGTAAATTTTCCAGCCATAAAATTTTAAAAATGCCCTTTCTAACTAACTAAACTTTTAACGCTGTACTTACCGACACAGTTTATTCTAGTTTAGTAACTATTCTTTGAATCTTTGAAGGTTGTTAGTTTAAGATAGCTGAGATTTTGAAATAGCTGCTTTCAAAGAAGTACAGCGCCTTATTTAATTTTAAAATGCTTTAGAAATGTGAGCGATATATCAGCATTGTTATGGAAGGAATTTTGTAAGTCTTGTGTTTAATATTTAAGATATTTCGCTTGTTTGGTTTTTGGTTAGAGGTAGCCTAAATATATGAGGTGTGTGAGTAACATACTGGTGTAAGTCATTTTTCTCAATTTTTCATGATATGGGATGTCGTCTACTTTAAAACACAGTAAACTAAAGAATACATGAAAAATCTGTCACCAGATGACACCATTTGTTTTTTCTTAATTAACGTTAAAACCGTAGTGCGAAATACCGTTTTCCTCAAAATATTAATCGCTTGACTTACACCAGAATGTTTCTCAACACCTCATGTGTTTAAAATCATGATGGTTATCAGGGAACTGGAGATACATTTTTTTTTTTTTTTGAGTTTCCCCGCTCCGTGCGAGCTCACTCCATTTTTTACAGATAATGCGCAGTATGATTTACATCTCAGTAAGGCCAACATGACTATTCGGAACGATTTCTACTACTGAGGGTATTGAAGTTTTTGTCATCTCGAAAAAGATGCTTGGCGCCAAAGCCAAAGGATTCTAGTTTTTTGCCACCGCGCTGCTGGAAAGAAAATAATGGAAACACACTGCAAAAGTTGTTTGTAAAAATACACAAATGGCGGTGTGTAGCGCACTTAAACAGCGACCCATTTTCTAAGCGGACCAGTATACCAGACAGATTTTTTTTCTTTATTAATGCAGGATTAATTATCTGGAGAATAGTTTAATGAGGTTATCAGTAGTAAAGTGCTAAGAAAGTGGGAGGGACTTAAGGGCCCTGAGGGAAAATGGGTATTTCTGTAAATTTCGACGAGAATAATTAAAATCAAATAATTCTGATAACAGTTTCAAAAAGCTTTTGTTTTCGGACACTCTGTACTATAGAGAAAACCGTGTTAACCCTTATTCTCATAAAGTAACATATATGCTACCTGGGGTTTTCCCCTACTTTCTGTTTTTTAAATGACGTCAGCGCATATGTTGCATTGTTTTTTAGCTAGCCCTTATTCTCATAAAGTAGCATATATGCTACTTTATGAGAATAAGGGTTAAGTTTCGCAAGTGCTCGTCAAAAATCCCTGAATCGAAGTTTCTCGGTAATCTGTAGTTCCAGGTTAAAAACAGCAGTACTAGTAATTTAGTATGGTACCACTGATGTGGTTTAGAATCTGTTGCTGCAATTTTGTTCTCTTTTTGTTTGTAATTCCATTTTTAAAAAAATTGTATTTTACTGTTTTTAATTCTCTATAATTTTACGTCAGACTCTGGGTAAATGTTTTCCAGTTGATTATTGTGCATCTTTGGGCATTTTTTTTACAGTGCATTAAAATATATGTTTGTAAATAAAGAATAAAAGCCTTAAAAACGGAAAAGTGAAAATGGCGTGGGGATGTTTTGATGGTTAGTAAACTGCCCAAGCGTCAAATTTTCACAATATGGACAATAATTTAATTCTAAAAATAATGTTTAACCTAATATTTAATTATGTTTTGCCTATTGGAACATAATAAAATTTATTTATTTATCCTTGGCGCTGCATTGTGGTAGGTATTCGAACCGCTACAATTCCAACAAGTAATTTCAAAAATAAAGTACTGATTCTGATAGTTCTTAAAGGAACAATTTTAAACATTTAGCCAATATTCGTATCGAGCAAAAAAAGAATCGTTAAATTCAGAAAATGTCTTAAAACAGAAGTTTTGTTCTCAAAATCTTTGTGAAACACGTTAGGTAAACGTGCACTACTAAGAGAGAAAAAAGTGTTTTAAAAGTTTTTAAAAGAAACTTCTTCAAAATATTCTCATACAAAAATTTCAATTTCTGATATTCAAATATTCTAAAATAATAAGAACAATTGCGGCTTCCGTAAATGAACAAATTATGAATAATCATAAATAAGTAAATTATGCGCAAGCTGTCAGAATTCTTTCGTGAAAAATTGAAAATTTCTCTTTTGTGCCATATGGTAATGACATCGATGATTTGAAATTTATTAATTTTAACTTACAGGGATGCCACTTTATGTCATTTCCAGAACTTTTTCAAATGTTCCTTTTTCTTTTTTGAAATCTAACAAATTTATCTCGCCTTCGTAATTTTGTTTCATTCTCAATATGTAAACGTAATTTTTAAAAATGTAAGGAAATATAGGATAGATTAACTTTCTTTTCCTTATAAGGCTAATGAGACGTGGGAAGATATTCTTTTTTAAAAAAGTGAATCTGTATAGTTGAGACATTATTTAAAAAAACATGCTTATTAGTATTTCTCTGAAAAGTTTTAAAGTTAAAATTTTAAGTTGTTTTTATGTTTCGTTTCGTATAAGAGTGTTAAAATTTTTAACATTACTTATGAACCATCATTGTATATTTAATTTCTTTTTAAATGGCACTAGAGTTTCACTCTTTTGAGGTATAAAGTATGCATTATTTTCAAACATTCTGGCCAAATTTACTTTCCTTATTCTTTAGCAGACAGGTTTTTCAATGTTACTACTTTTTACTTTTAGGAATGCCATTGAGTATTAGCTATTGTTCAGTTATGGTTTTGAACCATCTGTGTGTAATTTTTTCAGTTAATGCCCGCCACTCGCACTTACACTGCTAAAAATATTATTGAATTTCGGACATTCAAGTTGTAAATAAAATTGCTTCATCTGTATATAAATACGAAGAGACAAGACAGTTTATTACCACTTTTTCCTCTGTTTTTAAACCGATTTTCAAACTTTTTTGTTATTTAGTTGCTATTGATTAGATTTAGTGTTATAAACCTAGGATTAATGACAGCATGTACGCCAATGTCAGTGTTTATACTTTTCTTAGGTTTTTTGACTTCTGAAAAAATAAAGTTAGGTAAATAAATTTAATTCATTTTAGGCGATTTAAAACAGTTCTGACTATTTTTCGGGTGGGCAGAGCAACGATGTACTGATCTTTTGCTTTCAAAATAATGATTTCCTGATCCCCAAAAGAGTCAAAAAACTGATACCTTAAACCACTAGGGGACAGGTCGCCTTTAAAATGACCAAACAATCAATTTTTAGCATCGATAAAAAATTGATTTTTATCGATTCGTTTTAATCTGAAAATCAATTTTTACAAACACTATGAAATGTTTTCCCCTTATGTGGCGTGAAATCTTCTCTCTTTAGAAACCAGTAGTAGTCACCCATCATTGCTGATTCTCAATGACATTGCTATCGGGCTTCCATAACCTTATTGTCCTTGTGAAATATTTCCCCTTTTTCATCGTTAAATTCAGCAAGATTTTCCAAGGAAAAATCCAAATGTGAAGTCAAAAAAGGAATTTTGAGTGACATCCGACACCCATGTCTTGGAAGGACTTAAGAAGCTCTTTAATTAGAATTTTATAATTTATATTAACCACTAAACCCAGCTTCATGACTGAACTAACGACCGAAAATGTGGTTGCTAGTTTCGTCTCACAGTTTCTTACCGCAGAGTCTTCTTATACTGTAAAATAATACAAACATCACTATGAACTGAATTAATCACAAAAAATACCGAGCGGGAAGTATAATTTATATTCTCAGCTAGATTTTCAGACTTCTTAATGATACCTTTTAAATATATATTTTTATTGAAAATTATTTTTTAGTAAACAGAACTGTTTCGTTGTGTATTTATGTATCACAGAATACTTTGGGTAATTGCTATTTATCTCGTAAATGGTTATTATTTAACGAGCGTGAAACATTTTTTAACTGACATAGAAGATCAACACTATTTTTCCAACAATTCAATTAAATACTCTCCCAATTTTAGTGACATAATGTTTATATAAACTATTATACTAAGTAAAAACCCGTAATGAGTGAAACTACCGAACTATTATATTAGTTTCATAAACAAATTCAAAAAGTGACCTTTTACATACGCTTGCTAGACATGTGTAGAATCATTATTTAAAAAAATATATATTAAATAAATGCATAATTTAATACTGTTTCATTCATTATGACGCCAATTATTTGAACACAAATAATATCAATTTTAATGATGTTTAAAAATATACCATTCGGCAAACTCGTTGGTCTCAGGGGAAAAAGGATAACGAATGAACTTCACATTATGATTATATAAAATGTAGCTAGTAGCATATTGCATTGATTATAAATCTAAAAAGGGGGGAGAAAAAATTTATTGTAGATAAATAATTTTACACGAGCTAAAGATATAGGTTGAAAAATAAAAGTTACGATTCGTTTTTACTGAATGTGATATATGACTAAGGATCATTAGATTGCACTGATATAACACGATTGTAGTATGTGCTGCATCTATTTTATTATTAAAACAGAATTTGAATGCAGTTCATTATTTTCAGCAGTTTTCTATGCTTTTTTTTTTCTTTTTCTGTTTTTTTTTTTTGTCTCCCGCACCCCCTATTTTTTGAAAAATCAGAAATTATATTAATTAAAACATCTGACTGACACAATCAAAAAGTTCCTATGGCTACTGGTTTTTAATTACACTGTTAATTATTGGCAGATTATTAACAATTAACATACTTTAAGCGATTCTATTTATACTGAACTATCTTGAAATTCGAAAAAGTACGTCAACATGACGGCATTGCTTTGTTTCGGTAATTAGGAAAGTAATTGTTCAGTGTCGTTCCTGATTCATAATTTTAAACAAAATGTGCCCAAAAATTTTCTCGAAAGAACGGTAATTAAAACGCATTGCACATCATTATTGGAATTCCAACCACCATTTGACTTTGATTAAAAAATAGTATTAGCATGGCCTTTAGATCCTGTTTTTTGGAGGAATTTTATATTCCCTCAAAAGTTACTAGAGGGCAAACATAAAGCCCTTGACAAACATAGAGAGAAAGAGGTGGACAACAAGAGCAATTGCATGATGATTTATACATTTCCCCTCCTTATTTATGTGTTTATGTTAGTTAATTTATTCATGTTTAATATATAGTAAGGCAATCAATTTATTTATCAAATTATTTATCAATTTTTTGATTAAAGTGTTTTCTTTAATCTAAAAGAAGAAAGAAAAAGTTTATTTATTCATTTGTGTATTATTTTACGAAAATTGTTCATGCGAATAAATCTTTTTTTTTTTGCTTTCATATTTTTTCACAAGTATTTTATTTAACTACCGTAATAAAAAACGAGAAAAGGAAAACGTAAATGCGATATTTGTTAGTTTTTGAATAGTGTAAATTTCATGGCAATTATTATGCGTCATATAATGGCATATAATGAGAGCAATTACAATTGAAGAAAATAAATGCAACTTTTAGGTAAAATTGTTGCCAGAGTATTTAACCGTTGAATGACAATGATTCGAAGGACAGGACTCATATACATAATATACGTTCTTAACATTTAAAGAAGAAAGTTTTTTACTAGACTATCAGGTTTAGAAACAATTTGAACCTAAAATTTATTTTTTGCTGTTTATCTTTACAACGAACGGTAAAACTTCATTCAATTAGACGTCTCATTAACCCAATTATATTGAAGAAAGTGCACTTTTTAAAAATGAATGTATCTCTTTTTACTGAACATTTAAGTAAAAAAATGATCTTTTTGTTAAGATTAACAAAGCAGTTTAAGAGAAGAATCTAATTAAACAATTTCTTTGCTTTTCTTTATCGTCTTGCTATTCAAAAACTCAATACTTATTTCGATCCAAAAAGTTATTCATTGAAACGAAGCTATCAGTCCAGCCTGCGAATGACTTAGATTTTAAACTGTTGTCTCATTAAGGGGATTTTTTTTGGAACACAATGGTCATTTTTAATTAAAATTTTTATATATATATATATATATATACATATACACATACACACAATTCCTTTTCGGAGCATGCAACGAGCATAAGAGATGATATTTAAAATAGTGAATTATTAGACGCACGTTTACATGCTTTTTCATGCATAAAGCTCATTTCTATGTGCTAATGTGTTTGATGATTGCACCATGTTCTTTTCGCTTCATTGTTACACATGACATTTATTCTTTGCCGGCTCTTTTAAAATTAAAGTACGTCCCTTAGAATTATGTTTTTTTTTTTTTTTTTACTAACTTCCGACTTCTTGCAGTAAGTATGTAGACCAGTGTTTCCCAAACAATCGACAGCTCTGTACCCCTGATATAATTTTCGTAATAATGAGTACCCCTCGTCTAAGAAGGAAAATGAAAAACCATATGGTGTACTGAAATCATTTTTGTTTTCAAATTATTGAATGTTATTTTTACGAGGTTTTAGTATCCTCTGATTTAATTTTTTCCTTTAGAAGTATACTTTCATTCCATCCAGTTTGGTTTACCTTTTTCCTTTTGGCTGAAACTGAAGTAACAGAAAATCATGTTAGAAACAGGGTACCTTCAAAATCTTTAACTGCGAAAACCACTAAGATCTTTGGTTTTGCAAAAACCAAATGTCAATACTAAAAATTTGGGGCTGTGAAGGACACACTATGAGTAATCTTTGAAAGGAAGATTTGAAGAACAAGGGTAAACGTCCATTCCCCCCGGGGGTTCGCGTACTAGAAGCATTGACATAGTCTGGAAAGGGTTGCAAAAACTCAAACAAGCTCCTAGATTTGAAATGCCTCTTTTTTTTTTTTTTTTTCGTTTCAGCAGGGCTCTGATCATTGAACCAAAAGTTTTATCTATTAAATAATATTATTTAATAAACGTAAGCTATTCTACGTTGGCAGAACAATTCATGTTATCTATATTTTTAGAAGAGTCATATGCCCTCCTAACAGCATTTATATTTCTAACAATTAAAGATTTCTAGTTTAGAAAATTATCTTTTTGTTACTGTTAATGCAATGCATTTTTTAATAATATATCCTACGCCTGTGAGCTACGAACACATGAAGTCACAATTATTCAGGGATATTTTAACAAAGATAAATTTAGATTTACCCTTTTGATTTTATACCTTATCTAACATGAGTCTTTTTTTACATGCGCATCATTTGCGAAGTACTTTATCTGCAATTCGCTTATTTCTGTTAACGTTTTAAAATATAACATTTGAAGAGAAATGCTAAAAACCACCCACTGAATCCCGACGAAAAATGTCGACGATCAAAATCTATGCAAATTTATTAGTTAAGTTATGTATGCAACTAACATACGCGCATAATTCATCTAGTTATGGATTGTATACGATGTCGTATTACTTGCATACATAACAATTAATGCATAACGTGTATAAGTTATGTATTCAACTAACATAAGCGCATAATTTATCTAGTTATGGGTTGTATAAATCGTAATGTTACAGGATAACCCAAATAATGTTGACACTTTACACGCGCCTAATCTTTACATGATAGAACTTTATTTATCTGTCTCGTTTTAAATGAACTACTGACTACTACCTTTAAATATTATTATTTGTACAGTTTGGTTACACTAAAAAATTTTTCCTTGGAAACCTTTGTTAATAAATGAATATATATTTTGAAAATGAAACATATTATATAATAGTACTTAGCAAAGGATGGAACTAGTTTAAGAAATTTCGAACTAAAAACATCGTAAAAGTAAAATGAGAAAGACATTGTTTATTTGTTTAGAGAGAAGAAAATTTCTAATGACGAAAAAGAAGTAAAGTATTCGCACGAAATCTTAAAACATTTCCTTTAAAAAAAAGAATCAGTTTGGTACCATCTGGTAATGACAGGGGTGATAGGAAACTTATTAATTTCTGCTTCACTTGGATGTCACTTGATGCCATTTACAGAAATGTTCCACAAGCACTTTTCCTCTCTTTGATTTTAAAAAGATTTTCCCTTGTACTAATTTACTTCTACCTTAATGTGTAATTTTTATAGATACAGCAACAAGGGCTGACTTAAATTGAAGCAAGATCAATGCTTCAAGGAAAATGAATATATATCTTTTTTATTTATTTATTTAACATTTGCATTTTAATTTAGTCAATAGCACTTTTAACAAAAATGAATATATTTAAAAATAAAATAAACTTTAACATAAATTTAAAAACAAAAATTCAAATAAGTATAACTGGTAACATATATCAGGGGTTCCCAACCTGTTGGTCGCTACTCCAGATGGGGTCGTGAGGCATCTTATAGGGCCGCCATGTAATATTTATAATTTTAATTCAAAGAAACTTTACCACATATACAAACTCATTCTCTCGTTTAAAAATATCATTTCGAATTATTTTATTCAACGGTTCTTTTACATGTCGCATAATTATACGACATGGGCGCAGACGATTTTCTGCATCTTGAAAATCCACCGACTTGGGCCAGGTTTGAACCTGCGATCTTGGGCGTACGAGACCTGCGTCTTTACCACTACGTCACCCTGTCGACATATTTAAAATATAACTACAATATATTAAAATGAACACAATAGAATTTAAGAAAAAATACGTTACCTTTTAAGCTTAAATATTAAAAAAAATTATGAATATTAGTGACAATAAAAATGTTAAATATTGTTTAAATGTCAAAATTAGATTTGAAATTGCCTTGAGAATAATACGAGAATATAAAACTAAATTACTTTCTCCTTTATTGATATAGGGTGAGAACACTTAATTCGTCTTATGTCCTCCGTTTAAAGAACTAAATGCGTTGTATCAATGCAACTTTATGGTACATTAATAGCTTCCTTCGAAAGTTACGATAGTAATAGGGACACAGACCGAATCCTTCATTGCAGCTAAAGAATTAAATCATGAACTGGTTGAAGGCATTTGGGTTTACTACAGGAACATAAACAGTCATAAAATGAAAAGCTAGGTGACGTATATTCTAGTTTATGCCTAGTGAATACTTTTATAAGATCTAAATTTATTGCTCTGTGCGAAATAATTAAATTTATCTGAGGGAAGAAAACTTTGGCCGGATAACTGAAAACTGATCGATAGAGGTGGAATTATTTCCATAATAAATGGTTAATAAGTAGTAACTAGGTACCTAAAAGTAGAAATGACGAAATTGTAATTCACGTTTTTTTAAAAAAAGAATAAATAGCAATAATCGGATACATTTATTTCTTTTTTGTTTGAAGTACTTCATTTTAGTGAATTAGTAAAGTAATTTATAATTACTCTAATTTTTTTTTAAAAATTCATAAACAAATTTTAAAATTTTATTATTTCAGGAATAACTGACAGCCGTTGAGAACGCAGGAAGGTGTATTAACTAAGTTACACTGTTAAAAAATTCTGTAAAAATACAGAAAAGAAATTGAGTGCTTCGGTAAGTTTACGAAGAACTTGTTTAAAATAAAGTCGACAGGGTGGCGTTGTGGTAAGGCGCAAGCCTCGTACGTCCAAGACCTGGCCTGAGTCGGTGGATTTTCAAGATGCAGAAATTCGTCTTTATAACAATTTCTCAATAGAAGTCTTGTTTTCCTTCACTCTGCAACTACAGAGAAATATCTGTTAATTTACGTAAGTACTCGTTGAAAAAAAACCACGAATCAAGATTTTTTGTACTGCGTGGCTACCAGATTAAAAATTGTGTACAAATCCATTTTATATTGTTGGCATACGGCTTATTTCGGGCTTTAGTGCCAGAGATATAAAAAAGAGAACACGCTAAGGATTAGAAATCCTTAGCAGCTAGTACTCTCGACTCCGGGGGCATCTTTAAGTGCGCAGCCTGAGTCACAGCAATCACATCATTGGATCAAGTTCTGAACTCGCGTTCGGATTTTCCAAGCATAAATGACATTTCAGCATGCTAAGAGATAGCTCCGTTGATTATATGTTGCTGTTAATTTACAAAGTGTTCTCTTTTTTATATCTCTGTAATTTACCTTTTTAAGACTTTGAAGTTTCTTCTTTTTAATTCTCTGTAATTTTACGTCAGACTCTGGATAAATAGGGTCCAAGTAACTCTCATGTATTTTCGGGCTTTTTTTGTTGCACAGTATATTGAACAATGACGCGTGACGAAAGATTGCGTCAACTGCTTTCATTGTCAGTGGAATTAGTGGAACACTGTTAATGTTTATCAATCGGCAGCAATTGCGTCTACAACACGATCCTTAGGATAGGACTTGCAAATGAGCTATCGTGTCACACATGACGTTTTCAGTGTAAGAAATGTTTTGCTTAAGCAAAAAAATGGCACAAAAGGACTTTAATGTTACTGAAATTGATTTTAGTAGAACAATATTTGTCATTGTTAAGGGGACAGTGGACGTTCAAAAATTGTTTTTAAAAATATTATCCAATTGTTTTCATATTTTGCACAGATATTTGTGCTATTATTATAAAACTTTCTCTAAAGTTTGAAGAAAAAATATTAAAATTAACAGTATTTATTAATTAATTTGTAATTAAATTTGACGAATAATCAACAACAGAAAAAAAGTTCCCTGCGCATAAATTTTTAACATATACTTATATTCTTGGTACACATCATTGTTTACATATACATGAATAAAATTAAATGCTAATTGGAATTTTAAAACAAATTTAGGCAGTCAAAAAAAAATATTACTTTGGAACAGTAAATTTTAACGCAAAAGTTCCAAGCATAAATCTTTGAAAAATTAAGTTATAAAATATATTACACGTAAAAACACTTATTTTGCTTTTCACTGAGTTAAGAAGACTTTGAAGTACTACTGCAAAAAATTTTTAATAAATGCGACAAATTTTTATGCGCAGGGAGCATTTTGAACTTAATAAAACACAAAAAAAATCACAATCTGAGAAAAACGAGTTTTTCTTTTTAAATCATGGTAGAACAGTACAACTATGAGAAATCTTGTCTTTATAACATTGCTATATAATTAGTGAACACTGTTATTATTTTTGCAATGAGTTATAGGTAAACTAAGTGATTTTTAATGTATTGTTACCGTTATTCAATAAAGCCCATAGAAGCCGAAAAGCAACCACAAATCAACTTCTCCAAAAACTTTCATTCAAAAAAATATTCCCACGAAATTTGTTATATATTTCAATCCTTTTTATTGCACTGTTATATAAAAATTGAATTTTACTTACAGATAAGTAGTACATATATTCATCCACATGTTTTCGAGTATCAGGTAGCATTAAAAAAATGCCCCTCTTATCAATTTGACTACTTGTTCATTACTCCCGCAGTGGACTAGTCTGTAGAAGCTCTGTTCCCGCAAAACACTGAATGTGAAGCAACATTGACTGCAGTCAGTGTTTGGGAGGGTGACAACCTCTTGCAGCTGGTTGCAGCGGTCCGTGTATGATAAAGGGAGCTGGTGCACGTTGAGTCGGTCGTGGCTCCAATGTCCTCCGAGTGAAACGATACCTCTGGGGGTGATCGGACTCTTGCCTACAAGGGCCCCATTAGACTCGGGAGCAGTATATCCATTCTTCCTTGCCATGCACGAGGACACGAGAACTTGTTCGTTATAACTAAAATACAAATATCTTACCGATGTAACTTAGAAGGCACCAGCGCCATAAAATCCATCAGTGACTTGGCTTCTTTTAGCTTTTTTCCTATTTTTTATTTGTTTATAATGTGCAGACGACCTACGTTTAAACTGTGTAAGTCGCCTGTGGTCTCTTTTTGCAGCAAGTAGCAATGTTTCTTTTTTCGGCGTGGCAAGTTTATTTCCTCGGTAAAGTTGTAACGTGTTGACACAGCCGAAGTTAAACTCACTTATTGCAAATGTTACACATAATTCAAGCCGTTTTCTGGAAACAAATACCTCTTTTGGGCATTTGTTCCAGATTAAACTATGCAAACTTTCATTTGCATTTTGCGTTTTGCCGGAAATGCAACGCCTGAGTAAGTCATCAGCAGCAAGACGCTGATATATTGGCAGTATCTTTTCTACTACACTTTCAGACAACTGTGTCTTCATTTGTAAGTGGCTCTTCGAGATTTCATTACAGGCCAGTGCTCGTTGGTAAAAGCACCATGATGTTGCACCTGTGGGACACTTTCTATGCTGTGGTTTTGCATCGGTGGACATGCAATGAAAAAGGGTTGCTAGAACGGCAGTTTTCATTTTTTGTATGTCCGGGGCATTATCAGTTATAGCTTTCCTATAAAAGTTTTGAAGTTTTTGTATAACGGGTTTGCTTAAGTTGCCTTTTTTCTTCCCTCCAAGAGTAACCTTTTTAATTCGCCATTCCTTTACCTTGTTGTCCAATGCTGTGCCCAACCTTTTAGCAACATGGTTTATGCATTCTTCTTTGGTAATTTTAACATTATCACCATAAATGTTCGCATCGCACAAACTTTGAAATGTTTTAGAGTCTCCATCACTAATCATCTTTGAATAACGCATTTTATTTGTTTGAACGGACCGTTGCCAAAGTTTCAGCGCTGCATGTAACTCCATGCTCCCTGAAGAACCGCTAAAATTCCTTTGACATACAGGTTCATGTTGTTCTTTCCAAATTGAGAACTCTGCGGAATCCTTTTCCAAATCTCGAGCAGTGTTGACGCATTCCGTGCAGTGCTTTGACATCAGCTCGAAATCTACAACTAAATTAGTTAACGAGTCGATTACAATCCCAATGCCATAAAGAGAAGTATGGCCTCGTTTCATCCATGTCCCGTCGTACGAAACAGTAATGTTGAGAATTTCTTCATTTTTTACACTAGGATTGCGTTCTATGTATGCACTTCGAATTTTATTTTGCGACACCTGAAGCACATTTTCCTTAAAAGTAGCGTTCTGACTACACAGTTTCTCTTAACACTTCGAAAATGTTTTTCGATCCATAGTTGGCATCTCCATAGCAATTGAAAATTTCTCCATTGCAGCGTGTCCTTTGCCTGTGTTTAAAAAAGCACCAACGAGTTTTTCATTCACGTCAAATCTTCTTGTGTAAGGTTCTCGGTGACTGGAGAACGTGGCTCCAAAATCTTTTCCGCAAGATCCACAAAACAGAAGTAATTTCATTGAATAGCCATATGTTTCACCAAAACTAACATTCAGGGAGTGCATTCCACACTCATCACATGACACATTTCTTAGTAGAGGGGAAAAACATTTTTCACTCATAAGAACGTATCCAGAAGCTTGATTATCTTCAGTATGTAAATTATGATTTCTGAAATTATACTTTCCTGAATTAGAGGTTGCAGCAGATGTTGATGCAGCGCTTTCTTCCAGAACGGTACCAGGGATCGAATTTCTAAGAGAAGCATTTTTGCTTTTAGCAGCAGCTATCGCTTTGCTGCGTTTAGTCGGTCGCCCCTTCTGCTTCCTGTAGCGAGAACTAATCGAATGCATAGTTCCAACAAATAATTAATATACTTTATTGGAGATATATATAAAGTTAAATGAAAATAAAAAGTAACTAGTAAATTAGTTCTGAAAAGAACTGTTTTTGTGGTTATGCAGGTAACGAAAAAAGTAAATAGCAATTCAAGCAAGCGAGAATCGAGAATGTAACACAATGTAAACAAACCACGGATGGGAGCGAAACACAGTTACAGTTAATCTGGTGTTGCCAAGATAAAAAATACAAATACCATTTTCCAAATTCAAAATTAATGACACCAAATGACAAATACACCGGACCGTTGCTGCGACTTTGACAGCTGTCAAAGTGGGCGTGTTCGTTTGTTTACAAAAGGTTACAAGCAAATAACTCGAGAAATATTCATTGAAATCAAAAAAAAAATTTTTCTACTTATGACACATAGTTCCTATTAATTTTCAGCAAAAACCTGAAATTTCGAAAATTTTGATAATTTTTGACGGTTTGAAGGTCAACTGTCCCCTTAAATCATTGCCTTCTGAGAAAAGTCACTAAGTGCATGAGGAGAAAAAAAATATTGGATGGACAGACACTGAATTAGAAATACCAATGATTTTTTTATAACAATCAAGCATACCTACATTTAAAAACTAAATCTTCATTAGTAGTTGTAAGACTTATAAGTCTTTGAAATGATGTTTACTATTATTTGTAATGATTAAAAAGCTTAAATTGACAGCATCCCTAAACTGCTGCTTACGACTTAAGAAGTTTTAACTGAACGCCGACAGGACTTAGTACTTACAGAAATTGTACTGAAGTCAAATTTAATTTCGAAAATTTAAGTACGCCTTAAGGTAAGACTAACTTTTACATATAGATAAAGATAGAGAGATGATATTTCTTTATTGAATGTTTGAAACTAATTGAAGTAATATAATTAATTCTGAGTAAAACAGGTAATGCGGCAGTAAATTACAGGGTGTGACCAAAACTATTGTTTAAAAGTTCTCTTGCTTGCTAATAAGAAAAAAAATGATATTATCGCATAAATAATGCGATACATAATATTATTAAACTGAATACGCAAAGGTAGATACGATGACTTCGGTTGAGAAGGAAAGAGGGTTGCAGGTGGGTCTACACCCATAATTGACTCCTAATCATATGGATAAAATCCACGTTATTATACCATGCTTCTCTGTAATTAATAAATGACCTAACACGGTACCGGGAATTGTATAAAAGTTTAATGCATTAACCGTTTATGTATTATTGAGGAAGGGACTTGCAGATGGAAATTTTGAATTAATAAAACTCCTACAATACATAAGCTGTTAATGTGTTTCAGAGACGAAGGATGTTAAAAAATTCATAAAAGATCCTAAGAAGTTATGTTTATATACAAGTGTATTTGGCTGCCTATGTTACTATGAGTCATACTTAGTTACTGTCTAATTACATCAACATAAGTTATGTCATAAAATGTCATGCTATCTGACAAAAGTATACCACAGTAAAGATTATTGAATATTGTATCAATTTCTGACCATAAATGACTCTCACAGTTTATATTGCATACTTATTTTCATAAATTGAATTCTGAGAGAGATTTTTTAAACTTGTTTTAATAATTTTACAGCTTATATTAAACTTTGAATCAATAAGTGTCTAATTTTCATCAGTAGTGGAACTGCATTAACGTTAAACTCCAATAACTTAACAACCGAAAGACACAAAACTTTTACAGAATGCTTGAAATTTTTACCAAACTACAAGAGGAATACATATCCTCACTTCCTTTTTCTTTAAACGTTTCTCAGTTTAACTTTAAAAACATACTATCTACTCTTCTTTTTAAACAATCAAATAAATATCCCTATACATACACAAATATTTCAATTTAGCGTGCATTCAGATCCGCGCATCTTAAACACTACCTAATCAGTACTTCCCTTTCCTATATTCCATTGGAATTCATCATTACCATTGATCAGTCAAGCATTCAGTTAGGTTGCACGGATTCGAATTTCAAACATAAGCAATGAATATGAGGCTTTCAGAAATAACAGACAATATGTCTTTTGCCGAATTCGGAATAAATCCCAAAACTTTTTAATCCTTCTTCTAATATCTTTCCAGCTTTTTAATCGTGATTTTCCTATGAAATCACAGACAATATGAATGCTCCACTGGAAAAACGAGTTAAGTCTCATACTACTTGATGAACTTTGCTTTATTCATTCATTTTATAACATAAATGTTAATTTTAACTTTACTATAAATAAGATTAGTAATTTGAATTTATGTGTTACGAGAAAATAGGCTCGTATAGTTAAAATTAACATTTGTTATAAAATGAATGAATAAAACATAAAGCAAAGTTCATCAAGTAGTATGAGACTTAACTCGTTTTTCCAGTGGACCCTTCATGTGTCTTTTGCCGAATGAGAAATAAATCCAAAAACTTTTTATCCTAATATCTTTCCAAATTTTGAATCGTGATTTTCCTATGAAAACCTTGTATCTTTTGTACTGTCAAATTACGTTTTGCAGATATGTATACCCTTGGCTTTATGATTTTAATTAATTTCGTTCTATTACTGTGTTTAGTTTGTACATCATTTTTTATTTATGACGATCTGAAATTAACAAGAAATAAATTGCATAACAAGCTTGTCATTTTATTTTAATATCAGGCTGTTATCATATGTTATAATAGAATCAACCATGAGGGCAGTTTTAATGAGATTTGGCGAGACCCTTGACTTTTATCAAGTAAGATTACATTGGTTTCCGCTGTAGATGATTCTATCTCAATTATTTGAAAAGAACGTGAAAATTATAATTGAAATTGCATTTCTATGTGAATTGTAAAATGGAAAATACACATTTATGTCTGACAGATGACTCGTACATTTCTCTGAAAAATTAATTTGGGATGAATTAAAAATAAAAGTTATATGGATATATATTTTTTTGCTCAAAACTATTTATTAACTTTCGTTGCTATATTTTTTCAGTAAACTAAATAATTTGGGTTGAATTAAAAAAAAGAGTTATATATAGATTTTTTTTTGTTCAAAACTATTCCGTAGCTTTTGTTATTATATTTTATCAGTAAAGTATAAGTGTCACTAGTGAACCGTTTTCTGGGAAATAACCATTCAAAGCCTATGAATTAAGTAGGCATTTTGTTTGAAACTACTGTTAAACGTATTCGTGACAACTCTGCTTGTGTAAACTCACCATCCAAGAAAACAAGAATAACTAAATTCTATTTACGTTTTTTAAAATTATATTTAAAATATTTTATTAAATAATGCATTCTGATTTTATAAAATTCGAGCAAATAGTCGTCAGAATTTTTATATAATAAAATCCATTGCTGAAGAAAGATATCTTAACATATATCTTCTTTTTTTCAAATGCGCGTTATAATGACTTCGGCTGAAAAAAAAAAAGTTTACATTAAACTCTTACTTTACAGAACCTTTATCCGGTTGTTTCAGTTTCACGACTTCAGAAAGCAGCTCAGGTAAATGTAGTAATTAAGTCAATGTTGTCAGAAAAACCTTCGTTTATTAGGAAAACCATACCTGCAAAAACTTTTCTTTAATAATCATTATCAGAAACGTTATAGCGTAGTTAAAATTTAAAAAAGTAGAAATGATCTAATTTCAGAAACATACAATGGTTAAAACTCATCCACGTGTCTATAGAAGGAAAAAAGAAAAAAAAGAAACATCTTTCTCGGGAAAACTTTTTCTCGAGGTTTGTTTAAAATCAGTTTTTTTTCCTTTATTTAACACGGGCCTTTCCATTAAAAAAAATCGCATAATAAATGTTTTATTCGTATAATAAATGTTTGCTTTACGCAGATTGGCATATACTTTGTTAGTTTTATTCAATTAATATTACATTACCCAGACAGCCATGAATCTCCAAATTACATCCATAGGATATCTCTTGGATAAGATGAGTAGATATAACCACATCCATGAGATATCCCTGAGACATCCACATATCTGCTGAATATCCACAGAACGTCAAAAAGGTTGCAGCTATTGGACCTCCCTGAGACGTCGCGATATCGCGACATGTATTAGATATCCCATGGATATCCAGGATATCCCATAGATATCCTGAAAACATCCAACAGATATCCCATAGACATCTTAACGTCCTAAGGTTATCTCTAGGATATCCAAGAGACATCCATCTCTTGGATATTGGGATATAGCTTGGATATCCATAGGAGGTCTCAAATGAATGGTTTATAGGTATTTATAAAACATCAGAATATGCTACAGATTTATTACATATGCAAAAAGAGTACAAAGCCTATAGCATAACATATATTTGAGCAATGTAAATTACTCCATTACAAATTATAATTACATAGCCATTATTTTCCTATAACTACTTTTGAAAATATTTATAATTTCTTTTCAAATCTTCATTTTAGGAAAATATGACTAAGCAATTAAAATTTTTAATGAATATTCAATACTAGAGATATATATTAGGCTACAGGTCAATACACTTCATGCATATGCAATAAATCTTTAGCACATTTTGATATTTTACATATATAAGCAAGAAATGTAACAAAAATTATATAGTATTGACAAAACATTTTTATCTTTTTCTGTGAACCCGTATTAAATAGCTCATAAAAAAAACAGAGTACTTAAAAAATATAAAAAATATTCCTTCATAAAACTACTTCTGAAAGATGAGAAGTTTTTAAAATTTTACATCCATTTAGAGCATTAATTTCGAGTACTTAAAATTACTCGCAATTTTCATACATTCACGATTTTCATACTAATTTAAACTTTACTCCTTTTTAATTGTGTACAGTATAATTCAGATATAATTATGATTGAATTTACTGATGTAACTCTGGACATTTCATTAGAAACAAGTGGTATTCAATGAGCAATAAGAGGATTATTTTTTCTTAAAAATGTATTACTTTTGACTTAAAGATGATCAAGAGTAGGCTGCTGTTCTCCGAGACAAAAGAATAAACTGAACAAATAAGTTGTTTTTTTGTTTTATTTTAAAAAGGCACAAAAATTATATACAGAAGATATTACAAAATAGATTATTTTATACAAAATAGATTTATTTACACATAACAGATTTATTTACACAATAGTATTGCCCAAAAGGGATGCGGAGTTGGCAGAATTTTCTGCAGCCACTCTCATATGGCGTGCTTTCGCATGGCGAAGCCAATTTTTTATTGCAGTTTCCACTGCTGCATCCATTGCAGCATTTCTTACTGTTTCATTCCGTCTAGTTGCATCTAAAAAATTAATTTTCAAGAATGAATTTTTACACATAGAACAAATTTCTCTTCATAACAATGTAAAAGGAATTTTCTCATTTGTCCAATTTACGCACAAAATATACACCTGCACATGGATAAAGAAAAAAAAAACTTATTTAAATACAAAATGTTGATTGTTAACCAGAAAAAAAAAAACACCTGTAGCAAGGCAGAATTTAAATAAATAAGAAAAATAAAATAGCAAACTACATTTCAATAGCAATTTAATTAACAAGTGAAAAATTACTGAGAATTTACTCAACAAGAAATTTGGTAAACAAAATCAAAAACTTTGTTTGATAATCAAGAAAGCCAAACAATGAACATGTATTTTCACACCCCTCTCCTTCCAGAACATGTGTAGCTGTTACAAGGTTTTCACAATAAAATCATGACTTCATTAGTTCATACTTCAAGGAAAATTCTTCAAACAATCCTTGACTATCGGCTACATTCACAAAAACTTGAAAACAAATCAGAGCACTACAGATAAAGCTCAAAATACTTTAATGATAATTGTATATCCAACAGTTATGTATTCATTTTTAATGTATATAAATTATTTATATTATTTGATACATATAAATTAGTATCAAATATCACTCTTGTCAGCTGCAGCTTATAAAATACACCCTTTCCTTTCGCTCCCATCCAGCTGAACTCCTGTGCCACTACATCTGTCAGGAGTTTTTTCATGATCCGCTTTACAGTGGAGTACAGTTACGCCCCCACAGTTTGACGTAAAGTTAATCTATAAAAATTCATAGAAAAAATAATTCAAGATACACTGAAAGCCTTGGTTTAAAAGAAACTAATGCATACCAAATAATTGAAAATCTCTGGCTTCAAAAGCGCACCTTCTAAGCATTGCAGTTCCTCTATATTTTTTACTGGTAACTTAACCGGTAAAACATCCCCATCACCAGTGGTGTAGTCGAGGGGGGACGGCGTCCCCCTACCTTTTTATTTTAATACAAGCGTCCCCCCAAACATTTTACATTTTAACATAAGCGTCTCCCACTTTTTTATTTCAATTGCTTATCTTCGTATGTATGAGCGTCCCCCCAACATTTTTTGTTCAGGACTACACCACTGCCCATCACCAAATGTTTCGGCGATAGGGGCAAAGTTGTTTGTTGCTAAAAGAATAAACTCGAGAGTTCAAGTCATATGAACTCTTTCATAAAATTTTCAAGCTGAAATGCACTAAAATTGTCTAGAGCGCCAAAATGTTCCACATCTTTACAAAGATGCAATAACCCATGAACATTGTGAGATACATGTTGTTTACCATATAGGAGTATAAAACTTTGGACAAAACACTTTAACCAAGCCTGAGCATATGATACCATCTCTCTGTTAGGCTCAGTAACTAATACTTTAACTGCACAATGCATACGCAGAAAATGCTCATACAGATCTTTACGTAAAACATTTGACAAAACTACTGGCCCAGTGTATAAGAAAAACAGACGAAACTCTGTTCCTTTCCAACGTTCAAATTCTTTTAAAAAACGAGGTTTTCGGGCGAAATCATTAGGGAAATAAGTTTTTAAGTTCTACTAGTTGTTTTGACACACTTTCTACCTGATTATTAGCAATTCTAAATTTTAAATCATCTTTCAACCACAGCTTAATTAACTTTTTCATGACCCCTGAACATATCAAATGCATATACTCATATGGAACATGTGAAACAAGGCAAAAAGTATCTATCTCCAACAGTATAGAATCATATTTATGATATTCATCATCAGGATCCCTATTTCTAAAATCAACATCAGTTCTTTCAGTGAAATTAACATTAGGAAAGCAAATTCTATTTTTATAAAATATACCAGTTTCAAAACATTTGTTACAACTTAAATACCCAGAATGGCTTTTAATGCATAATACAAAAGCTCGAGCAGGTGCATCACAAACTATTCCTTTAAGATGTATGTTACACATTTTACCGTCAATAGATATACCATTTTCGATTAGATGTTTCATTTCACACACAAAATCTCTTAAAAACTCATTACGATTTTTGAGTTTTTCATAGGAATGGAATACACCAATGGAGAACACACAAGGAAAATTCACAGTATAGCTTAACGGACCTAAAATTGGCCATAACTGACTGTTGGAACTTTTAACTATAGGAAATACATCAACATTTACCAGTAATTCAATTGTTGATTGTGTTAGAACTGTACCTTTAATATTTTGAATAATATTTTTTATTCCGTTTTCAATACCAAAGTGGCGATAAATACCAGACGAGACACTTTTAATTGCTACAGACCTAGCGGTTTGCAATAGTCCCCGTGCATCGCTTGGTAAATCAGACCCAAATAGATATTTCTTAAGTGTTTTTAATAAACCATTAATTGCAGTATGAGATATGTTATTCTCAACTGACCAGTTAGACGAGTCTTTCAGCAAATTTAGATTTTGTTCACACACACGGTTTCGAGAACTTTCCTCACACAGAGTCGGACACTAAGCAAAGTTCCCTATCAGAACTTTCATACGAGCTATCAGAAGGAAAACCTGACGCTTCATTAGAACTACAATCATGATATTGCTCAGTCAAATTACTAGATGTTGATTGCTAATCAATAATAGACACATCATTTACAGATTCATTAACTTTCTTATAAGTTATCCAATGCAATCACTTGTTTACTTTAGTTTTAGGCATGATTTTCCCACAAACTAATGACAAATAGCAATAATCACACAATAGACCCAATAAGAATGAAATTCTAAATTGTATCCCAATTGTAAAGAATAAAATTGCTTGCCTCACCCAAACGACAAGTTTAAGACATGAAAATTGCTTTATCCAACAAATCTTACTGAATTCAGTAGAAATAATTAACAGAGCAATTATATACCTGAAGTTAAAAATACAGATAAATTATACACGTGAAATTTAAAATACAGATAAATTATATACCAGAAATTAAAAATACAAACAAATTATATCCCTGAAATTAAAATGATAAAAGCTACATGGGTGAAATTAAAAATACGGATTAATTACACGTGTGAGATTAGAAATACTGATGAATTATATATCCCTGCAAGTAAAAATAGGGAAATATTATGTCCCTGGAATTACGACAAAGCAATTAAATCAAGTAATTAAATAATAATCATTAAAAAACTGAACTACTTTTAATAATCATAAGCATAATATAACACAAAAATATATAAAATATATTAATACAAACAACAAAATCTGATCCGACTACACTACTCACCAGCTCACCAGCGATGCGATTGCATTGCAGCAATATGAAAATTACAGTTAATTTTCTCAGTTCAGCACACAGTTTTAACGGAAAATATTAAGAAAAACTATTTACCTTAATTAACCACGAAATCTCTAAATATAACAATTTTGAGCATCAGAGTGAATATAAATAATCCTAACAGTATCCAAAAGTCAAATAACATCTCAGGGATATGAATTGGACATACCTGAGATATTCATGGAGGATATCTCACAGTCATCCACAGGATATCCAAATATCTATATCTTATACATGTAACAGTCTGGATATCCATAGGATGTCCAAATGTCTATATCCCAAACATGTCACATTCTGGATATCTCAGGGATATCCAGAAATCCAAATCCATGACTTGGATGTTTTTGGATATCCACAGGATGTCCCAATAGCTATATCCAAAACACGTTACTATCTGGATATCTCAGGGATATCAGGAGATCCAAATCCAGGATTTTGAGATATGTGGATGTCTGTGAGATATCCAACATATCCAGCAGATATCCAGGATGTTTTTTGGATCTTTTTGGATGTCTCAGAGATATCAGTGGTTGTCTGGGTAGAGGTGAAAAACCATTATCAAAAGAACTCATAACGTTACCTTTAAGATTAATTACTTCCGTCTTAAGGGTTTCAAATCACACTTTAATATTGAAATGCTAAAAATAACTTAGTATCTAGTTTTGTTTCACAAAGTAATCTTACCAAGAAAATCTGGCAGTTTATGTTTATTGAGAGGAACGTCTTACATTACGTCCTTGCGTTAGTAACCTAATTTATTACTTCCTTTTTTAAATTAGTTCATTGTTTTTATTTATTTTTTCTTTTTTTACTGTACATATCAAAAGAACTTCCTACCTTCCTTATGATGAAAATATTCATAAACTGCTGTCCATTTACCTGTCATTTCTCTTTTGAAAATATACTTTATTTTCAAACATATTGTCTTTTGTTTTTTACACTAGAAGAGGACAAATGAAGAAAAAATGTTTGTTACATTTCTTAAGATATTTTTACGTTCATTAGAATGCACGGACTGACAAAATCAAAATAATAAACCCTTTATATACTGACGTAAGTAATTTACCAACTTATTAACCTTTACAGTGAGCTATTTAACGACTTCTTGTTGCAGAAATTTGTATGTTTACCCCCAAAAGCATCAATTTTTAAATGTGTTAGAGATTCCTCCTCCAAAAGAAGGGGGTTAAAATCATGTTAATTTGATTTAATGATGTATCCGAATTGACTTTTTAAAACCGATCTAAACCCAAAAAATATTTTGATATACAACTACTAAAAGGCTTAAAGCACAACTCAGTAAAATATTGTAAACATGTATTTTGAGATTAAAAGAAACCCCTTTTTCTATGCAGTTTTAAGCTTCCAATGCTGAACAGAACTTACCAAGAAGTTTTTGCGACATGTGTCCGCAATATTTTTACAATTTAGTACTTCAATGACATTTCTTTTATCATTTTTTCAGCACAATTTACACTTTCAGTATTTTATATCATGCTACAACAAAGCACAATACTATGTACAGAGTATTTGCAGTGAATGTTTAAAATTATTCCATTTAAATTTCTTCCAGCCCTTTTTTTTTTCTTCCTCTCAGAAAAAAAATACATGAAGTTTAATAGCTACGGAAGGAAAAAATAGAAAGAAAGGGATAAAACAGTACAATATGAATTCAGTTTCAAACTACTTCAATCGGGTTCTTAAGGGTGCTTTCACACCAAAGGCGTCAAAGACAACATTTCTGCCTTTTGTCATCTACGCAAGTGCAGAGCATATTTTTGAAGGCAAAAATATGCTCTGTGCTTGCGCAGATGCGAAAAGGCAGAAATATTGTCTTTGTCGCCTTTGGCTGAAAGCACCCTAGATTCGCAAATCAAAATATATCCATAAAAACATGGCTACTAGTGGTTATGGTTGCAAGTTAAAGAAAAAATACGTTATTAGTTGCTTTAGTTAATATTTTGGTTTAAATATGCATTCATTTACAAAGACGAATGCAGGTCGTTTTAAATACAGTAGCCCTTCGTTATATCGCGCTTGTCGGGGGACAGCAAAAAGTGCGATGTATCCGAATGCGCGATATAACCGATGCCGTAAGAAAAACTAAAAAAGTACAAGTAATTTGAGTGTCAACGTAAAAAAATTAGTTAAATCTTACATAATGACAGCTTTCTTAATTATAATAGAAAATAAAACTAAACTGTTTTATTTGGTATTGTTATTAAGAATCGGTGAAATGTCAAATAAAACGTCAACTAATTTGAGTAGAATCATTCTGCAGGCATGTAAGTTGGGGAGTGGGAGGAGAATTGATGCAGCTTTTAACTGCAACAAATTCAGAAGAAAGGAAATCATTCTTGTTCGATGGATTTGTTTAATGAAGGAAAAGGGGCTATACTGAGAAATGCAATATTTTTACTTTCGAGAGCTGAAACTTAAAATTTTGGGAGACAAAGAAAAATCGCGGTATATCCGAATGAGCGATACAACGATTCGCGATATAACGAGGGGTTACTGTATATATTTTTAAAACGCATAAGAAATACGTAATTTCATCTTGAAAAGATTGCTCTTGAAACAAAAAGTGCGGCATTCATTGTATATTGTATTCATTGTATATTGTATTCATTCATTGTATTCATTGTATATTATTTTTTATGTAGTAATTCTTAATAGCACAGGTAGTATTTATTATTGGTTATTATCTGATTAGTGTTTTTAAAATGGTGCCATTAAAAGTACCATTAACAAAAATCCATTCACAATATGGGGGAAAAAGTAAATTGGACTCTTAGTCCAATAAAAGTCTATTAAATATTTATTATGTAACATCAGTTTCCTTACTGATTATATGACATAAGTATATGGTATACATTCGTTTTTGAGAAATGCTAAATTATCAAAATGTCATTTGTTTTGATTTTAGTTCGATTTTATTTTTGTACTTCGTGAAATGAAGAGAGAAAATTCAGTTTTGCCATATACACAAATAACATGGTAAAGGTAATATGCAACGCAAATATTAAACATAAAATTTTTGAAAAATTTATATTTTAGAATGAATTTTATGAAAAACACTTTAAAACACATGTATTGTTTTTTTAACTTATGCAACAAGAATGGGAAAAAAATGGATCTTTGCAACAAAGTTCCCGTAATATCTCTAGAAGAGTAAGAAAAAAAGGAATAAAAAGTAGCTGGGTAAAAAATCTTATCAAGAAATAGTGGGAAACCTTCTTGATTGATGACTTTCCCGGTGGTAGATTTTTCCGATACTTTCAGTTCAAAAGCTTAAATCTTTGTATTTTAAACCTTTTTAAAACAATACTAGAAAATTGTTGCTATGCTTTCTGTTTGAACTTCTGGTCACGATTTTACATGTTTATTTAGCAGTAAATTTATAGGAAATTAGTCGCATGAAAAGTGATGAATGACACCATAAATTGAAAGAGATATAGCAACTCAAAATCAACTTTGTGTTTTACCTTGTGATAAGTTCCCAAACAAAACTTGAGCTTGAAATTTGTAGCTAGTATTGTTGCTTGCTACTATTGCACAATGTACAAAAACATTAGAAATAGTATTTAATAACTGTGTTGAGTATAAGTTGTTATTTCATGAAGTCTACAATGCCTGATTGTTTTAATCCGTTATTAAGCAGTATTAAATTTGCGGATTATTTGGTAAGTTTGAATAAGAAATAGTCCAGTAGTGGCTTTCAAACGTCAGGATCATTTACTAATGCGAAATGGCTTTAAATTTTATATTTCCGAATGGCTGCATACATGTATAATTCGTACTTGAAGTAGAATCAACTGATTAAATTCGTGCAGAGTTCTTATAGCTAAGCTGTATGCTAAACAAGGACGGATTTTCTAAACTTATTATAGTTGCCAAAAGTTGTCTTTGGAGATACTACTGAGAAATATTTGGCAAACATCAATTAATATTTTGAGGGCGCGTTGCCGCCGCAAAGCTCACAAAGTTGTTTTCCTCTTAAATTTATGATTATGTTACGCAAATTAAACTTTTTAACTATTTTTTTTCTGTATTTTAATAGGAGCCATTTATTCACTCAGAACATACTAAATTATTTACTAAAATTGTTTGGCTGAAATTATTTTACATTTTGAAGGGTCAGTGGTTACATTGTTAAGCAATTTTTAAATTAGTTTGTTTTTTGCTAATTTATAATTTGTTTCAAACATTGATTTTTCAATATTTAATTGTTTAATTCTCAAATTGTTTTATTTATTTATTTTTGCTAGACCGAAATACGAGTAATTCCCGCAATCAGAGTTTTATCAATATATTCGATTAATTTCTCTTATGTAACGCACAAGATAATTTAGATATAAGTTTTTCAACACGTTTGGCTTTTCTTCTGCATGCTTTGTTTCAAATAATTCTTTTAATTATAACAATTTTTAGGTTAATTATTTATCTTGAGTGGCAACACGTTGGTTAGGTGTTTTTTCAGCTTTGTGTAAATTGTTTAGTAGCTCAGTAAACTGATTTAAAACGTTTTTTACAAGATTTCCATGAGAGTTTTGGCTATTTTTTATATTGTTGCCAAGTTTTTCACACCAAATAACCTTAACGTTTGCAATTTTTCATTTAAAACGAAAATTTCCTTTTGAAAAAATGATTTTTTTACTCAATTAGAAAAGTTTAGGGAGCTTGATAAGTGGATTTTTTATAATGCAATTGGGAGGTCCCTTACGAGAAATGCTTTAATACGATGGAAAGGTTTCCTCGTGTTTCCTAAAATGAAAATGTTTTAATAAATTGTACTTATGTACCACTCTTGCTATAGATTAAAAAAAAAAAAAAAAGAAAAATCATTTATGAATTGTTGTTTATTCAAAATGACCTCGTTTATTTTAACTAACAATCTGAAAAGTACCAAAAACTGTGTTTCATTAGTATTTATGCAAAATAAACAAAATAATTTTAGAACAAAAATTCTGAAGTTGCCGTATTTGAAGATTTATCGCTAACTGATTTATGCTAACATTTTTTTGTTGTAAAGTCATGAAGTTTAGGCGAAAAATTTTGAGACATAATCGTCCTTCAAAATATTAAATAATAGATATACCAAGTGCTCCTTATTAATAACTATTACCAATATTTTTTTTGGCAGATGTTAAAAGTTGATGTGAGAAACTTTATTTTTTCACGCCATTCCATTGTACTTCTACTGCCAATAAAATGAATGGAAAATGGTAGTTTATTCCAAAAGCAGAAAAGAGAATAATAAATAAAAAAATGCATTGTCATTTGTAGGACAAATCTCTTTTGTTATACGGTTCACATTCGATTTGCGGAAAAATGGGAGAAAAAATATCTCAACTGAACAAGTTTCTTATTCCGGATCATTTTCTTGAAAATGATCAGCGCTTTGTAAAACGGGGAATAAAAATAAAAACATATTTGAAACGATTTGTAAGTAAAAAAAAAAGTATTAAGATGATAGTTTTTTTACATTTTGAAACACAAAAGTTTGTACAATTATTGACTGCTACATATTTTAATCTTGCTTATGCATGTATTAAAAATGCTAATGTTATGAGACATTTTGGGATGACTTGCACTGAGACGGAAAGTTGTGTAATAAGGAGTAAAACTACAGCATCTAAATGAGGGGAAAAAAGATTCTATGCTCGTAATATCAAGTTTAAAATTGCATGACATTTTAGAGCTATTCACTTTAATCACTTGATTATGAATAAAAATTAGTCTTAGTTTTTTATTGACGAAAAATTTTAAAAAGTTATAAACAGTCGTTCAAGGAATGTTTAATAAACGTATTTCCAACTTTCTGAAAAGGTAGGATAATCAGAAAAGAAGTAAGTAAAGCACTTTAAGTGAAGCAAATTAATATAATAAAGTGAACTTCATCTACACTTACATACTAATTTCTTCAACTCCCGTAATTATGGGAAAAGGAAAGGGAAATTGCTACCCTCTTACTTTTAGAAACACAATGTATTTTGACAGGTTCGTATGAATTTTGTTCTATTTTCTTATAATTTAGGAAAGAATAATGAATAATAAAGCATTTTTAATAAAATAATTTCCAACTTTCTGAGAAGGCAGAATAATTAGACAAGAAGTAAGTAAAGCACCTTAAGTGAAGCAAGTTAATAGAATAAAATGAACTTCATCTACATTTACACACTAATTTCTCCAACACCCGTAATTGTGGGAAAAAGAAAGGGAAATTGCGACCCTTTTACTTTTAGAAACGCGATGTATTTTGACAGGTTCGTATGGATTTTGCTCTATTTTCTTATAGCTTAAGAAATAATAAAGAATAATAAAATCTTTTTAATAAAAGAATTTCCAACTTTCTGAAAAAGCAGAATAATCAGACAAGAAGTAAGTAAAGCATCTTAAGTGAAGCAAGTTAATAGAATAAAATGAACTTCATCTACACTTACACACTAATTTCTCCAACACCCGTAATTGTTGGAATAGGATAGGAAAATTGCGACCCTCTTACGTTTAGAAACGCAATGTATTTTGACAGATTCGTATGAATTTTGTTCTATTTTCTTATAATATAGACTGAGAACTGTCCCTCCCCGTCCTGAAACTTTGAAATGACTTTTAAAAACATTTTCCCCGGCTTATTTTTTATCCTATCTCTTATCACAATCTGAACAAAGTAGGATTAATAACAATCAATGAAAACGATCTAGCAGTGGCTGTTAAAGAAAAATTTCACCGATATTGTGGTATTTGGTATTTTATTTAAATGTATCATTTGTGCGACGTTTTTCTGTCTACTTTTGTTTTAAAAACAATCGTTGAGTGTTTGTAAACATTATAATAGCGAAAATTCGTAGTTTCTGAAAGAAAATACATTGAAGTAAAAGGTAGAAGTAATTCAAACGCTCATCACAACAAAAGTCAGCATGAATTGAACGAACGGTTTTAGCGCTTAAAATTGCTCACAATAAGCTCAGAAATAAACTCAGGGTTGAAAATACGCAGCTAAATTTATTTCCTTATTTCAATCACTAAATTAGAAAATAAAACTAAGACAGCATTTACCTATACATGTTATTTTGATGTGAATGTAAGCATTAATCTGTGTTTGTGAATAATGTTTTGCAAAACTGATTTTATAACCTTGTTTTATGTTTCCTTACAGCATGATTCAGCTATTACTCATTGCAATAACTAAACTGTTTATTTACATATACGTAACATAAATTAAAATACATTATAATTATTTATTTTTAAAAATGTACATTTTTAGTACAGAAGGACATTAAAATGTTCTCAATGTCAATGTTTCAAACTATGTTTATTTTGTTAAAAATGGTCTGTTTTAAATTAAAAAGTTCAATTTAAATTTAAAAAATCAAATAATTCGATTTCTTTGATTTAAAGAAATAGAAATCGCGATTTTTTTCACGACCTGGTTTTTAACTGCGAATATAACGAGTGTTTAAGAAAAAACATTGTTACTTCCGTCCCCATTACATTTTTAGGAGAAAACTCTTTAATGCAACCTCAAAGCCTAAGAAATAAATCTGACAAAAAACAAGAAAAAATTACCCAATTGAGCAATTTTGTGGGACAAATCTTCGCTCCATCTCTAATTCAAACGCAAGAAAAAGTGATAATAAAAGAAAGTAAATTTCAATGTTACTTTCCAAATGTTCGGAACTCGGGACAATTTCTTAAAAATGATGATGGCTTTGGCGAAGAAATGGGCAAAAGTTTAGACCTCCAGACTGTGAATCATTCAATAGAGTGTTTTCGGAAGCATTTCTTTTCCTTCTGCTATTTATTAAATCTGAAAGTGAAGTACATTATGTTTTTTGCTATCTTCGTTTTTGCAATCCCATACCTAAATTTATCTCACACCCACGATTAGTTTTGAAAATATCATCAAACTATGTTAGTGAATTAGTGTTTCCAGAGACACTAAATCTAACATAGACAGAATTAGTGGCACTAGGAGAGATTTGTAATTTATATATGATTTCGAAGTAGTATGCATTAAACTCATTAAATGAGGAGGTGAGAAACATACTGGTTCAAGTCAAATATTTTCGAAAATGTAGTTAATTTATGTTTATATAATATAGGATGTCATCTACTTTTACTTGTTGTTGTCGTTGTCGTGTCCTCGAGCGTGGCGAGGAAGAATGAGTACGCTGCTCCTGAGTCTAACGGGGCCCTTATAGGCAGAATTCCGATTTCTGCCCCTTTGAAAAGGCTCTTAATTTTTAGACCGAAGTCCCAGATGAGAGACCGTCACCTAGGATTGACATCCCCAGAGGTATCGTTTCACTTGGAAGGACATTAGAGCCACGACCTATTTAACGTGCACCAGCTCCCTTTAGCGTAAACGGCACTACGGGAACCAGCCGCGAGAGGTTGTCACCCTCCCAAGCACTGACCTAAATCGATGTTGATTCACTTACGGTGTTCTGCGGGAACCGAGCTTCTACCGACTAGTCCACTGCGGGACACTTTTATTTGTAGTAAACTAAATAATGCTTCAAAAATTTATCAACAAATGGCACCATTGGAGTTTTTCTTATTACATAACGCAACGTAAAAACCGTAACTTAAAATATCGTTTTTCTCAAAAATCGATTGACTTGCACCACTATCTTTCTCACCACCTTAAATGAGCAAAAAATGATGAAATAACTGTATGTAAGTAAAGTCTACATAATTAACATAAAAATTTATAGTGGCACACATTTAACCATAAGATAAATACGCGCATATCGTAAACATTGTTTTTTTAGAAGAAAATATGAATTCTACAGCAGATTAGCTGGCAAATAGAAGCACGATGTTAATATAGCATTACATGTTACTTTTTAAGAGTGATTTTTTAACGTGATCGATCAGTCATAAACCCGGAATTACTATCTTTTTCGGGGTCGAGATAATAAAAAATCAATAAATAATTAAAATTTACGTAATTCAGGATTTTATTTATTTTTTTAACTCTCTCTCTTCCTCATAAACTCGGATTTATTTGATTTTTCAAATGTTATGCACTAATAAAAAGTACAATGCATGATTTTTTTTTAAAATTATATTTATAAACAATCTACCGGTATGTTGCCTCGGATTAAAAGCAATAAGAACTTCAACAGAGCTAAAGCGCATGTGAAATAACTTTGCTTCCAAATCGTTATTTTTTGAGAAAAATCTTTTTATAACAGTTATACAAAAATTATTTTCAACACCTGGTTTTCGTGCATGATCCTATACATGCATTCTATTAATAAAACGTTAGATCATATTTTTAAGAAGTTGAAGCCTTGTTTACAAAGAAACACAAAATATTCTGATTTCAAAGGGACAACTTTGGCTGGATTATCAGCATAAAACATAGACTTGACCTATCTTCCCAAAAAAGTTTATCATGGCGATAAATCAAGAACTTAGAAGTCAATTATTTATTTTAAATAATATTATTCTAGAAGCATATTTCAACAGATTCATTGTTTCTACCGCTGTGTCGCACTCAACACCGTTGACACAACTTATTCTGGGATTGTTTCCAGCAAAGTTGGAAACAATAATTCACTATATCATAGTTTTGTAACTATCACAAAAGGCATTACACATAGTTTGTATTCATTCTTAAAAACGCTTTAGCCAATAAACCTACCCATAGAGTGCTAACATGCTCGAAAAACATATGTTTTTCATACAATGGAATTTGATGAGCGGAGAATAATTCATATTCTATGTACGGCTGTTATCTTTGTAAATTATTTTAAGACAAATATTTCAAAGGAAATTCCACATAATTCACAAAATAAAAGGCCTTTTTAATTAGAATATTTTTCTATCTTTAATCCTTGATTTTAAAAAAAATATTTTACCTAATTTTAAAGATTTCTTTCAACGAAATAAAAAAGGATATTCAGTATAACACGTAAGAAAATTTTAACTGTGCATAAATCTTGGTGAAACTGGCGGATTTAATTCTAACATGATAAACTCGTTACGCAAAACAATAAAATAATATGATAAAAAATAAGCATTTAAAAGATCTTGCTTTTTACTAAAAATATATTTAACATTTTCCTGGTATTGAACTTCGGACTGGATTGCCTTTCCATCAAATACTTCTGCATATTGGTACTACTTTCGTATATTTAGTGGGGATTGGTATCCATTATTTCAAGTAGCACTATAATCATTGGACATCACTATAACTTGATAATTTTGACGCCCAATCTCTTCTTCATTGGGAAGGGCTCTGTAGATATGAAATTTCACTAGGAATTTGCTTAGCCGATAGTATCAAAGCCAAATGAATAGGCAAGGAAACTTTAACATGCCGCATAATCATTCGAAATGGATGCTGCCAGTTTTCTTCCTCTCGAAAACACAGTCTTGTTTTAAACCCGCGAACTTAGGCGTAAGAAGCAATTGCTTCAACACTACGTCCCACAGCCGGCTAAAATTAGAATATAATGTCGACTGGGGAGTATAATATAATCCAATCGATAAGGAGCACAAAATTGCATTGTTGTATTGAATTAACTATTGAATGAACAAGCAATTTTGTTGTACTTAAACATAATAGCGTAAATATTAGCCATACTTGGTTTTTTAATTAAACAAATAACACAATTTAACCTTTTTAAATGGATAATCCTCAGTATCCCATCCTTGTTAAATAAATTTTTCTTTTGCTTCAAAATTTCGTAATGTTTAATTAATGCTTCAAAATTTTACAATGTTTAATTAATGCTTAAATTTTTTTGCAAAGGTTTAATTAATGCTTAAAATTTTTGTAAAGGTTTAATTAATGCTTAAAATTTTCGCAAGGATAAATTACTGCTTAATTTAAAGTTATTTATTGACATGTGTTAATGAATTTTAAATTGGTTAAATTGAATTTCAGTTGCTCTTAAAATTCCTTAAATATATATTTAAAAAAAAAGTAGAATAAATGAAAAACGAGAGTTCATTTCGTACGGCACAAACAAAAAATAACTTTTGCCATTTGTAGGACAAATCTCTTTTGTTATTCGTTCCACATTCGATTCACGAAAATAAAAATGAAGTTGAACTGAACAACATTCTTAATCTGGGCCATTTTCTTTAAAATGGTGATGGTTTTGTAAAAGAAAATGGAAAGTGTTTGAAATCATTCGTAAACGCATAAAACAAACTTCTGAAGAATGGAATAATAGCTTTGTAGATGCAGCAGCATAAAATCATGTATAATTATATGAATAAGTTTACATTTTAGTGCAAGTGTATATACTACAAATAAAAACGTAGATTATTTTGCAATAAAATTGTGATAAAATGGAAAGAAAGACTATTTTACTGGTACATAAAGATGTGAATACTTATATCAATACATTATAAATAAATAAATACAAAAATCAGAAAAAAAACTAAATAAAAATACTAGTGTGCATTGGTACATTTTTGTTATAATTATAAGTTTCCAGTATCTACTAGCATTGTCATTCAAGTGTTATAGAAATTATGCAAATGCATCAGCAATTCATTAAGTTTAGTTTTTAAATAAAATATTGTTATAAAAGGTTAGAATAATTATACTGATAAAACCCTGCTCTATTTAAAAAAGCTATATATTCTAAATTAAACTTAGTTACATAGAAAAACAAGTATATCTATTGGGAATTAAAATGTCTGATTTCTTACTTGGTTCGCTCGTTCAACACGTAAAACGTAATTGTGCTTTAAGCTACATAACTTTTGTTATTTGCTATAATTTAAGATTTTACTCATGACTTTTGTTACAAGATAATGAATACAGAGGTATTTTAAAATTATTCTCAGGTTTATTGTTCAATATTAATGAATTTATTTATTTTTTTTTTTACGCTTTGTGGAACAATAATTTGAATTTGGTTGGAAATATTTTTAATACCTATAGTTTCTGGCATACATCTCCTAAAGCCATGATACATATTACACCCGAGCACGAAAAGTGGCACAAGTCTAAAATGCATGAATTTGAGTAAACCCTCTATTAGAGAAGCAACTTTTTATTTCTCTGTTACACTACTGTAGTTGAAAAACTAACAGCTATGTATCGGGAGTAACAATCAACAAGTAAAGGGCAAAAATATACTTTTGCATTCAGGACTTTATACGTGTCATTATGTCATTATTATAAGAAATTTTGACCGCAAACTCTCCTAATCATACACTCGAAATCAACTCAATAGAATTAGTACATGAAATCGTCGATAGAAGACGCTGAAACCCGTATATTATGTAGTGCAGAATTTCTTTCAGTCTGCTTATTTACCAGCTTATTTCGAATCTTTGTCAATCACCCGAACAGTCCACTTAACTTTAGTTTTTTTATTTTCTTTGCACATTGTATATTTTCTTTGTATTTCTCATATTCTCTTTGCAGTTCTTTATATCTCTAAATTTTTAAGTGATTTCAAGTTGAAGTATTAACATATATGAACTAAAACCTATTATAAATGAGAAAGGTAAAGTAAATTTATATTTAAGTGATTTATTGCAATTGCAGTATTTACGAAACTTTTTCTACTGTACATGATGCTACGGATACAACTGAAGGATTTCTGAAAAGAAAAAAAAAACATTTGAATAAAATATTTCTCTTCTTTCAAAATATTTGTTAGTTGTCTTTTATTTTACGATCATCAGTGATCCACGAACACAAAGATCATAAAATATGTATTAGAATTCCTATCTTGAAAGCATGCTTCCCAGAATTTTATTACAAAGCTTCAAACACTGTTTGGGAATGTACTTCTTTAAAGAGAAGACATAATATACATTGAATTTATATAATCCATGCTGTATTAGGACTAAAATAACCAAAACCCACTGAATAAAGTTATGTTTTGTTTTACTAAAGATTAGATTTTGTAGTGGGGAAAAAGAAAGATAAATGCAGCAAGTTATAAGAGCGAACTATAAAAAAAAAAAAAAAGCATGGTTTTTTAGGTTTCTAAAAATGAGGAAATAAATTGTGAATTAGAGTAAATTAACTTTCAGTTTCTAATGACATTCCGAGTCTAGAAATTCTCTAAATATTTTGATCATGCTCTTAGGTTTCTAAAAATGAGGAAATAAATTGTGAATTAGAATCAATTAACTTTCAGTTTCTAATGACATTCTGATTCTAGAAATTCTCTAAATATTTTGATCATGTTCTTAACTTTCGTACAGTAGATTTCAAAATTAGTTTTACTTTTATTCTTCCTACAGTGCTGTAATTGATAAAATTATCTTTCTGACAAAACAAATAATGATACAAAAAAAGTTATAGAAGATTTTTGTATATTATGTATTGATGTTAACTTTACAATGTCAACACGAGTTTTTTAAACACTTTTATTTCGTTTTTTAAACACTTTTATTTAGGAACGAAAATATCTTAATTTCTATCTATCAATCTGTCTCCCTCCCTCTCTTATTCGATTCTGACTGTTCAGTATTCGTTCACTGAACGCTATTGTTTCTATATTTTTCATTTATGTGGAGCTGTTGATTTTGTGCGTGAGACAAGTTCTTAAAAAGTTCGCAATTCTTTATTGTTAGTTTTATTTATTTACACGAACGTTTATCCACTCTTAACTTCGCGATTAATTTACATAGTATTACCGCTTATTTTTTCTGATAAACTGTAATGGATGAGTAATTGTTTCTTAAACTCTTTGGAATCTACACATTTGACACTATAGCCTTAGTATGACAATTGCACTTTCGAATTTCGATCTGAATTCAATATACAAGAATATATTCAACTATTGACGGGACATAATTTCATGACTAAAAACCCTAAGAAGTTCTAAGCTAAGTCATTAATATTCGCCTAAATTAGTTAAAATGAAATACACCGTACTCTTCGTACTAAAGTTATGTATTAATATTGAAACAGAATGCAAGTGCCTTCTTGTTACGAAGGGGGGAGGGGAATCTTTAACGATAAGTTGAAAACTAGTTTTGAAAGATATACGTTGGAGCATATTTTTCTCCATCCTTTAAGAATTGTACATTTCTTTAGGAAATATAACTCCATTTTGAAGGAGTAGTTTTGTGAACAGGAAGGTTGGCTGACGTTGAGATACAGTTCTGTTCGATGCTTTCTAAATAGAAAATTGAGCGAATATTGAAGAACATTTGTTCGTGAAATAATTCAAACAATTATGTAATTCCTCTCTTTCTCTCTCTCTCTCTCTCTCTCTCTATATATATATATATATATATATATATATACAGGGTGGTTTTAATTTAACTTACACTATTCAAGGTGTCTTACAGTTAAAACCGTTCAACGGATTGATACCAAAATTAATATGTGGACCATACAAGAGATGCGCTCAAGGAATCATGAAGAAAAAAAGGTTCTAAAAAAGGCAGCTAGGTGCGCTGTTTAGCCTTATAACAGGGTTTTAACGTAGAAAATGATCAGTACGGCATAAAAATAATGATATTAATATTTATGAAAGGAGAAAAATTTATTTTATGATAACCTAAACTTGTTCTTTTTTTTTTTTATATTTGCCACACAGATGAACTGTTATAGCTGTTTATTTTCATTTTAAATGGAAAGATGATAGCTATGTACGGAAAAATGTACAATAAATGCTGATATTATTTTTATTCCTTATTGGTCATTCCCTTCGTCAAAACTATGTTATGAGGCTAAACAGCACCCCTAGCGGCCATTTTTAGAACTTTTTTTTTCTCCATGATTCCTTGAGCGCATCTGTTGTATAGTCCACATACCAATTTTGGTGTCAATCCGTTGAACGGTTTTACTGTAGGATGCTCGGAATAGGGGAAGTGTAATTATAACCACCCTGTATATCTCACTTTGCAAGTTTGACTTTGTTAACATTTTCGAGAAGACGATTTTTTTAGAACATGGTCCCCAGGAGCGAAACATTTTTAATAAAAAAAAACATGTTTACTATGGAAATCACCCAGTTCATAGGTGAATTCACATAAATAAGATCATTGCACACCGTACAATTTTCTTGCACTTTACAGATTTAATTAGTTCAAGAAAACTCTTATTTCGACGACTAGTTTACTCAGAATAACTGATAATTGCACATTACTGATATTGCACACAGGGTGTGTAGGCCATCTTATAACCTCGGAAATCAATTGCACACATGGTGTGCAATCGGTCTCGAATGGGTTAATTAATGCTCCAAAGTAATGAGCATTGCATGAATATTCGATAATACAACTTTATATTTTTATTTTAGTACATTTCTTTTCTTCAATATTCATTGGAACCTAATGGTTTCTTTGTTTAAATATATTAATCTCTTGATTTACAGATTGTAACTCAATAGGTTAATTGTTTCCACTCGTAGTTATTTCATAATTTAATTACGAAAATACATTCTGGAAATCTCCTAATACGTTTATAAGATGAATTATTTATGTATGTAACTTAAATCAACTTATACGAATTAACCCCAGCAATGTGTCTTTTGGTGACAGTCCAAACAACTTTCCTATATTTTCAAATTGGATAAGGTAATTTCGGAAACGAGATGCTTGGAGAAGTTCATTTGTAACCCTTTAAATGTATTTGGTGATTGTTTTTCCGGGCTGTTGGGAATGCTCATTTCCTTGCATTCTCTTTTTTCCTCTTTTATCACCCACTTTCAAAATCGACATAAAATAGATCGATAGTCCTTTATTTTAAGTCACTTCTCCTGTCTTTAAGTGCGAGATCCTTCCGTCGCTTAATAGGGTAAACTAATGACGTGATTGACCCCGTAGTAAATTGCTTCGGGCGTCAAAAGGTGGGAAAAGAAGATAAGTGTATTAAGTAAGAAAAGGTTTAGTCGTCTCATGCGATAGGTCCAACGCACAAAATAGATGCTCCAATTAAATTATTATGCTTCAGGGACAGGCTAACAATAAGATTGTTACTATTTTTTGCTCTCCACCAAAACACTTTGTATTTTTTATCTTTTTCTTGTCATTTTATTTTAGTAGCGCTATTGTATTTTGTGCTGAATGGTGTGCATTATGTACACTCTAAAACATTTTAGTCCAGCCTTTCACCAAAGAAAAAAAAAAAAAAAAAAAATGGGGAAATTTAGGTGGAAGCAACATTTGTTACGGAAATTGAACCATTATAACGGTTCTGAGATTCACATTGAGGGTGAAACAATACCATTATGATGGTTTCTAGTTTCACATTGATGGTGAAACTACACCATTATAGTGGTTTCTAATTTCACATTCATGGTGAAACTACACCATTACAATGATTTCCAGTTTTACATTCATGGTGAAACTTAACCACTAAAAGGGTTCGACTTAGTACCAAATGTTGGTTGCAGCAAATTTTCACCATTTGTTTTGTTAAATGGTCGAAATAGAATTTTGTTTTCAGTCTACAAAATGTATCGAAACGTACTAAAAATTAGTAAGCGTCGTCTTATAAAAGGTGCAATTTCTGAAAATATGGATAAATCAAACGAAAAAATGATTGACAAGTTATTTGTTAATGAAAGCGAATAAACGTTTTGAGTTTGCTCCATCCTACTTTAAAATGTTACGTTACAAACTGTTCATGCAGGTGTCAGTGGATAGTTAATTTTTAAGATATATGTCGGAAACTTCTTTCATTACTTTTCACATACATTTTTATTTTTATACTATTTTTTGTTAGAAATCAATTCTTATTGAGCACTTACACTCATTGCTCCCCCAACCCCGACAAAAAATAGACGTAGATTTTACGCCCACTTGATTGGTTCGTTTGACGCGATTTACTTACCAAGCTATTATGTTGCCAAGTTCATACTGGTTGGGATTTGGAATTCCATCGTTAAAAAATTACTTCCACCGAGAGATCCTTGATTTGTTGATTACCTGTTGACATAAATTGAAGCTGATAAATCCGCGCTGCCGTGCATTGCGATAAATGCATTCTGCGGATGTGAATTCAAAAATTATGTTTTATGAAATATTTTGTTTCCTCTATGTATCGGTTTCGTGTGTTTTAAAGTCTTATTTACTTTAGGTACAAGATAATAAATCATTCTATGGAGTTTGTAATTTTGTCTTTTAATTTGAGGAAGATATTGATGTTAATTATGACCAAAACTTGCAAGGCCAAATTTATTATAAAAAATATATTATCTATGTTACAAGATATTTATTAAAAAATTAGTTGAGCTCTACGAAAGAAGCTATGCGGTGATCATCACAATATTCTCTATACTTCACGGTGTTATTATTAATATGACTTTTATTTGAAAGTCCGTTATCATCAACTACATCCAAGCATCTCGTAATCGTCGCCAAAACGCAATCTTTTTACTTTGCCTAAGATTATGTGCGTGTGTGCGTTTCTTTTCTTTTTTTCGTTCTTTCCTTTCTTTGGTCAAAATATAATGGGATTAAAAAATAAGCATCGCGTAACTATTTGTTTTTTTGGAAATCAAATCATTGATAGGGAAATTTCATGATCATATTAATAAATGAAACAGTGATATCTATATCTTTCATATAAAATATTTTAAACGAAAGATAAAGGAACATACATTGTTTCTTTTTAAACCTAAATAGAAACTAGAAACACTTATGTAATCAAATTGTCCGTTAACTTTAATTTGCAGTGTTTAAAAACATTCTTTCTTTTACAAATTATAGCAATAAAAAGATAAGATATGCTTTACTAGTTGGACTGAATGGCATAACTCATATCCAATACAAGCTACCCCATTATAATGGTTCCTAGTCTCACATTCATGGTACAAATTCAATATTGAAATGGTTTAACACTTTATGCACTCCTACAATAGTAGCTGAAAATATTATATGCTTGACAATGTATTCCAATTTTAGATATTTAAATTGACATTTATTTTTATTCCGCATAAATGTTTTGCCATTCAGAAATTCCTGTGAAATTAACTCTGCTTTTAAATTAAGGTTTTACAGTTTTTTAACAAATTTACTTTCAGGAAAGTCAAATTTTTACGAATATTTTAATGCTGCATTTAAGCAAAGAACCCTTCCCGTAGTAAAATTAAGAAAGAGTTCAAAGAGTATACTTTAATTAAACTTTTCTTTCACTGTGCATTATCCTTTGCTTTGAAAAAACAAACTTTCACTTGGTTTCCGGCTGTGAAAGCTTTTAATTGAAACTAAATTAAAACCATGGAATCTGAAATGGAATCCAATTCCGAACATTACGCCAAAACAAAGATAACAAAAACTTTCGATAGCATTGTTTATTTTTAATTAAAATTGTACACAATTTGATAGCTATTTCTGCATCAGCTCTACAATTCAGAGGTTTCGTTTCAAAGCGCTTAACTTAAAGGGATATAATATAAAAATCTTTTTTTCCTACTAAAATGCGAGAGCTTGACTTTTCCTGCCGACTTGAATCGACTGTTTCGCATTTTAGTAAAAACTCATTGCCAAGATAAGCATTAATGGTCTTCATCCCTTAATTCGTATTAAACACAATGGTTGAAGATGTACTTTGCTAAAAGGCATAAGTAGTTGGAATTCAATGTATATATAAACAATGCAAAAGCAAGAAAAACAATTTAAAATGAAAACCGGGGTTTTGAAATTAGGCCAGCGTATGCCTTTTGAGCGCTAAAACGCAGACGTTCACTGAACTTTAAAGCACGTAAGTTATCAAAAGGTACTTTATTTATATTAAGTTTTAACAAGAAGTTCCATCTAGAACTATACGAGCCTACTTTCCCGCATACACCGAATTCAAATTTATAATCTAGCTATCTCTCTCTCTGTCTTTCTCGTTTAGCTTTAGTTCTTAATTGCTTCAAATATACCTTTTTCAACGGTTAACACATATTCATTCAATCATTCATTTATTAAGTCATTCATGTATTTATTCACTCTTTTATTCATTCATTCTTTTGCTTATTCGTTTAATCATTCATTAATTCAAAAATATTCTTGAAAATCCCGATCAAAAAATTTCATAGGAAAATAGGCTCGTTAGTTCTATTTGTACATGTTCTACGTCATAAGAGCTTTCCGATAAAGTTTGTTCCAAGCAAATCGGTCCGTTAGATCAGAAATTATATAGGATTGAAATTTCCCCGTATGCGGTATGTTAATTTTTTTGAACTGTTCAAAAATGAACAAAAATTGTTCAAATCAATATTTCACGCGAAGAACTTCTTCCAGTGAGCTTGTTCATGGGAACTTGGATCTTGTGCCGAGAGTTTACATAATTTGTTTCATCTTCACCCATAGGCGCTAATGTTAAAATTTTTTGAACTGTTCAAAGTTGAACAAAACATTGTTCAAATCAAAAAGTAAAATATGGAAATGAGATGTCCTTGCCGAGATCTTTCGAATGCAAAAAGAAATTTTCCAATCGGACAATTAATTCAAAAGTTATTAGGGGGGACAGGCAGGCAGACTTTTTCCCCATCTCAAAACCCTACTTTCAAATTTTTCTTTTTCAATCTTTATTTAATTACTTAACTTATTTTTGATTTTTCTTGATTTCTAACGATATTTCCACGATACATTAAGCCTCCTTTCATGCTTTATTATTATTTTTTTTTACTTTTACGGGAAAGTAGGCTAAAAATAAGTAAATTAATTAATTGAAATAAAATGGACTGGGATCCTGAAATATGTATTAAGCAAAAAGAAAAAAAACAGCATTGCATACGTTTTTCTTAATGGAATTTAGAATAAATTAGTAAAGAAAAAACTTCAACAAATTTGTAAGGAAAAGTCCGGTAAGAAATTGATACCATCTTTGAGTCATCTTTCTGATTCCAAAATAAAAAAGTCTAAACTGTACATCTTTGCCAATATTTAAAAATTATTAGCATTCCCAATAAAGGTTAAAGAATGAAACATCGATAATACCGAATATTCTTTAAAAAGTGTTATAGATTTGTAAATAAAAATACTAGAATGTAAGTGGAGACTGATTGAAAAAAAGATTATTTATAGAAAAATTAATTTTGTCATTTTGCTATAGGTTAAACGTAAAACTTTTAGAAATGTCCGAAGTACATTTTGATCATATGTGATAGCAAAAAATAATCTTGGAATATGCATGTTTCGTGGTTACGATGAACCTTTTCATCAAACCATATAACATGATAATTGGGAGGCCAGCATTATAAGGAGCTGCACGTTTATACATTAATAAAGTTGTTTCTTGCATCACAGCACGTGAGCAAATATGTTTTGCCAATTTGTACTATGAAAAGTTGGTTTTATATGTAAGGCTGGGGTTAACAGTCATTTAAAGCAAACAATACCGTATTATGCAGAATGAGGAATCTCAAAATTAATGGTATTGAGGGAGTACAAGAAAGGCAAAAGCGTTGTATAGTGAAAAAAGAAAAACATTTATAGTACCGTTTCTAAATTAAAGATGCAGTTTAAAATTTTACTAGCATATTGAAGCATTCAAGTTGTACAACTAGCATCAACTTTTAATTAAAAAAAAAACCCGATAGCAAAGAAAAGCACTTTCTTGAAGTTACTGCCTACATTGTAAAATAGTTGGTGGAAAATTGCGCCAAACATTTTGCCAATTTGCCGGTTACAATGGATGGTGCTCGATTTTACTACATTTTTTTTGGTGCGACATAAACAGAAAACACTACACTAATATAATTAAGGTTCATTATTTACTGCGATGCCGGATTTAAACATGCTACCTAAGGCGTGGTACGTAATACTTTATCACCTATTCCATTACGTGTCATCAGGGGAGCTAGCTAAGACATCAAACTAGTAAGCGGCCAGCATAGTAGGACTAATGTTTGCACCATGGCTAGCATTATAGAATTCGTTCACCCATTTATTGCGATAGGGAAATAAACTGAAGATTTCAATCATCTAAACACTTCAGTGCAACTGAGAAATATGCACCATATATTGGTATAATATTTACTTTTTTTACAATGCTTACCCTTCACCCGTTCAAAATAATTTACTTTTTTTTCAACCTCAGGATAGACAATTTATAATCTTTTTTTCGAAACGTATAATTTAGTAACATTTATTAAGAATAATTTCCAAAAATTTGAAACTTTGCATATAATTTCCTATTTTAAAGCAGTTTAATACCATACTATTATCAACAGTTCTAGATCTGTGCCATCATAACTAAACATTGCAGCATATACTTAACTAAACGTAGAAAACGCACGTCCTTATATTTATGGGCTTGTGTAATCATAAATAATCTAATAAATTGGACAATATATTTCTGCAGTTCAACGAAGTCCCTGGGTATTTTGATGTGATAAAATGATTCATATAATTTAGTTAATTAGAAACCAAAAGGTTAAATTGCAAGCTTAAGTGCAACAACTACTTGGGAAAACGTAATAAACTAGAGGTGAAAGTAAAGTGACGTTTTTTTTAATGAACCTGAAAATAAAAAGAAAAGCAGTTTGGATCGATAGAGAAAATTTGTGAAATAAATAGGCTGAATTTTACGAACCAACAAAATATCCCAGTGAACTGTATGAAATTTATATTGCTTTTGGCTATTTTTTAAATTTTACTGAACTTACTTCAAATCAAAATATCAATGTTTTACCTTTACTTATTATCATTTTCCTATTGTAATTCTGATTTAAAGTATCACAAATTATATTCTACTAAAACTAATTTGTTTTGAACTAGGAAATAAATGAAAACAAATGTGTGATATTTTTACATAAACAAGAATATAAATATGTGGTGATAAGTATCAAAGGAGATAAGCTATAAAACTAGTCCATTTTCTACTAATGAGATAAACATTGCATCCGTGTTGTCAGTAAATTAAGTACTATAAAATACATTTTTGGAGCGCAAAAGATATATTTATGTATTTTTATAACTCAATTCTTATTTGTTAAGAAGTCAAATTTTCAAATTTCGAAGGTCAATGCAAAAATTTATTTTAAATCTGTAAGCTTTGCGAATTATGTTAAATTTGAAAAAAAGCTTTTGAAAATAAACATAGATATCATAAAACCTTTTATGTAGCATTAAATATTTATTATTTCTGCTTTTGTGAGGGCACAAAAAATAAACTTTTCTTCTGCTGAATAAATACTGTAAAATACATACTGATGATCCAAAATAAACAAAAGGTTGTAGATTTTATATTATTTGAGGATCAAAACTATTTATGAAAAAATGAAAATATATGTGAATATCCTCTTTGATCATTGATTTAGCTTCGAATCGCTGATAAAGGTTTTTTCATTATATCCCAAACCACTGAAAAACTAGATAAATTAAATATTTGGAGTTTAAAAAATAAGTTTATTTTGTTACAATTGCATTCATTTTTTACTCTTTTATTCTGTGCAAGTAAAAACGCGTTTGGTGGCTTAAAACAAATATTTTATGAGTGAAATTTTAACCGTATCTAAAGAGGCTTTTGTCTTAATCCTTAAAGTTTGACATTTTTTCAGACAGTATTCTCTTTAGAAATATTTAATGATAAAATGAAAAGGAAAAGTTATCGTGCGTTGATAATGTACCTTTTAAAATACACGTGTCTTTGAAATTTGTCAAAGTATCATCGATTTCTATTTCTATATTTTTGATCCATATATGTTGCAGAAGTATGCAATTTTATTTGTTATATATTTTATCTCATGCTGAAACTGCTCGAATTATTACATTATTAATATTTCGTGATTATTGTTAGATTCTAAGATTTTTTTTGGAATGCATCCATAACTTTTTAATATACAGTAAAACCCCGTTATACCATGCCTTAATATACCTCGGAATCGGATATACAACGGTGATTATCATGTCCCACGAAGTTTAAACCACCTTTTATAATTGAAATTTAAAGGTGATTTCTTATTTACCATTGTATATAAAGCCAGCCCGAGCACACAAATATTCTAGCCAAAGAGCACCCATTCCCCCACCAAACACACTAACAGATAAAGCCCTATTGCGATAGGCGTGATGTACACCTTTTTAATGCTTTTTATGTCTTTCAACATATAGCTTGAATTCAAAATTGAGTGCAATCGCCTTGACTTGTTTTTCTTGACATGGGCGGAGCTCAATCTGTTAGGGACTGTTCAGTTCAATGATTAACTATTCCCTTTTCAGAAGTCTAGTTATTGCGTGCGTTTACATTCCAGATTCTTTAGCATTCCTGAAAAGTAAACATATTCCACAGTGAGAAGTGTGTTCCTCCCCTTCCACATCTAATTTTTTCTTAAGACCTCTCCCCTTTCACAATCCCATGTTCATAACATAAAGACATTTTTCAGCACCTTTTCCCCCGGAACACAGTTATATATTGTACACAGTTGGTTATTATAACCTATCGCTCGATAGACTGATTGCGCAGCTGAGATGTGTGCGTCTTTCGCAGAAATTAGTGAATAAAATGGCAGCAAAGAAGAAAAGAAAAAAATATACTATGGGGGAAGAAAAGTTACGAGTTAATGATAAAATCAAATTGATGAAACAAAAGCGAGTATTATTTCGTGAATATGGTTCCGCGGTGTAGTTTCAATATACCGCGGTTATGTTATAATGCGGGTGCCAAACATGTCCCCCGACACCCGTGTTTTAACGGGGGTTTACTGTATTTCTCATTAGATACTTTTCAGAATCATTTTTGTTGTAAAATTAATAGTTTGGTTTGATGTTGTATTATGTTCTTCCTATTGGTAAATATCAATGCGTATTGTTAGAAAACTTCAGTTTTAAAATGTTTCATCACAATTTTTCTAAATTATTCGTTTTACATAAGTTATTCCACTAGATTTGGTGAATTTATCCCGAAGCTCCGAATAGTGCTGAAATTTTGTAAGTACACAAAATTCCAACGTTTCTTTTCTCCTTCTTTCCAAGTTTTATCCATTATGTGAAACAATAACTCTTGCACATCAGCTTCATTTTTCTCACTGTCAAACTCAGAACTTAGTGATGTATGGTGAAACTTTTGGAAATGTCTGTTTTTGTCAAGAAACGGAAGGATTTCCATAATATCGTTCCATTTCTTAATCTTTCTTTCTTTCTTTTTTCCACTATTTAAATTACGATATGAACCAGATGTTTCTGAAAATGTTCCGAAAATTATTATTAAACGTAGAGTAATTGATAAAATATAATAATTAAAATTAGTTAAATATATATTTTTTGTTGACATAGGACGCTAGTAATTTTACTTAAATACCGAGGAAGTAATTTTTTCACGCATTAGTTCTAAGACGTGTTTGAATTATAAAGATAAATATTTCGTGAATGTTAGATAATATTCAGGGCAAACATTCCATCTCCACACGAGAACAGATAATTGTTTTTCTTCACCTTATTTTTTTACGATTTTACCCGTTGTGGCAGTAACTGATTGTTATCATAAAATGTATGACCTCTAAACAGTAAAAATATGTAGTTTATTTGCAGTTATTCTTGTTTTTTGCAGGTATTCCCCCCGCCCCATGGAAGGTTATATCTGTATTTCAAGAGAATGTACTACGAAGTTAGAAAATCTTGTGCAACCTTATACAAAAAAATGGTGAACTTGAGCTGCAACCAACATTTGGTACTAAGTTAAACCACATTCATGGTGAAACTACACCATTATAATTGTTCAAGTTAGTACCAAATGTTGGTTCAACAAAATTTAACCAATTTTTGATTAAAGTTGAATATTAAATTTAAACAGTGTATGAACTAATGGTGTTCAATTGAACAAATATAATTTTTAAAATATATTTCTGCACCTCGAACCATATCTTTATAATACAAATAAAAATATTAGATTTGTTGAATGTGTTACGCAAAATTATATTAAAGGCAAAAAAATAAAATAAAAATAATTAACAGCAAATGGATTTCATCAATATTCCAAGAAATGTTTCTTTTCTTTTTAATCGCTTATTAAAAATGCACTAACTAGAAATATTCTCTAGTACCTTTTTAATGTTAGCGAAATGCTGATTAGGCATTCGCCAATGAGAATGTCTTCCAAATTTTCGAGATGATTTAAATAACAGCCTGGTCCTGTAAACCAAAACTAACTTCAGTAAAAAAGAAAAAAGCCGCTGTTTTTTACATTATAAAAATATATATTTCTTTTACATACATTACAAAAGCTTAAAAATAATATATTTTGCTTAAAAACTTTAATTGTATAAATATCCATCTTCCTTAGAATATTTTGGCCAGTTTGTCTACTTCTTTTGGAGGAAGAGAAAAAATGGGAAAATGAATATAAAGTTAGGTTTTTAATTAATGTTCATTAATTGAATTAATGCGGATTTTATGCGAACAAAGTAATTATATGTGACATAAGTATTTTCTTCTTTTAGTTTATATATTCTATACCTGAGAGCAATATTATCTTAAGTCTATTGTTCGAGTTTTTGAGAGTTTACCTTCAATGTACGTAGAGCACCGATGACAAACAATCTATCACCTCTCGACACTCTTTACTCCAAGGTTCGCACGGAAAAGTCTAGTTTTATAGTACTTATTTTTTTCTTAACTTCATCGCAAAAACTCGAAAAAGAGATTTAAGGTACTATGGCTCTTAGGTACAGTTCACTATAAAAAATTCTAGTTCAACCTCCCCCCCTCCCCCAAAAAAAAGAAAAAAAAAGAAAAGGAAAAATGGTGAAATTTAGCTGCAACCAGCGTTTGGTACTAAATTCGTACTATTATGATGGTTCCTAGTTTCACATTCATGATGAAACTAGGTTAAACTACACGATTATAATGGTTTAACCAAATGTTGGTTGCAGATGAATTTTACCTTTTTTTTTTGGTGAAATGTTGAATTAGAAGTTTTTTACAGTGCATTAATAAAGTATCATTGCGGCACGAAAAGTGCACTGTTGAAGTAAGTAAAATTTCGTGAATTGTTGCTCATTAACAGCTTGTTTTTAATAGCAGTTCATAGTGCATTATATCAGAAAAAACGGACAAATTAAATGATTGGTTTGAACTCTAAAACAACAATACATTGAACAATGGATTGTCTAAGCAGAAGAAAAGATGAACTACATAAAGGCACAACAATAGAGAATTGATCAACAATGCTAGGGTTAGTCAAAGACTTATATTTTATAGTCTAACTAGCGGTGCCCGCACGGCATTGCCCGGACTGAATTTTAAAAACGTCGCCTACGGCGCTGTTCTTGCTAAGAGTATTAAAAAAAATCTCCTGCGGTATAAAGCCTGCATTGTTTGAAAAACACCGTGTGTCTATTTTTCAAAAAAAAAAAAAAAAAAAATTTAAATATTGTCAATGCAATGCTTGAAAAAGTAATATAACATGTAGAAGGATCAATTAAGAAAACTTGGGAACAATTCCATCAGTAGGGTCGAATTTGTCATCAGAGGATAATTAAAACTGCCAAATTGCAGCACTGCGTCATTTGTTGCGTTACTTTTCATCAGGAATGAGTCTTAGTCTTGGCGATGATCTTAGATTGATTGCAAGAATGAAATTGCAGTATCATATTTATTTTATTTCCCAGTCATGGTGAACTGTTGTCTCGCTAACCGAAAGATAAGTTTCATGATGAAATGAAGCTTCGCTAGCGGTACCATAGAGATGAAATAGTAGGTCATAATATTTATGTAGTTAAATGATACTGTACACCATACCTAAAAAACGCATGCACAATTTTGTTAGTATTCTTTATCGCCCGTTTATCACCAACGCCTAAGTTAAAAAGTCAAATTAAAGCGTGTCGTCATTCGCCACGTTATTTGAAGTCTAGAATAAACTATACGTCCGTAAAATTTTCGAGGAGATATTTATTTAAATATTATTGCTAAATCAAGGAAATCGTAAAATCGGGGAGACGGAACTTTTATCAAGTTCAATCTCGAATTTAAAAACTATTGCTAATTTGAGAAAAAACTTTAAATCAAAAATATGCTTTATTATGGCTTTGCCTTTATTAAACTGAACTATTTTGAAAAATAAGTTTCATATTGAAACCTAGCGGTACCCGCACGGGGCTTCTCGTGCTGAATTTTAACCGTACCTAAAAAATGTATGCGCAATTTCGTTAGTGTGTTCCGATTTATCGCCAATGACTCATTAAAAAGTCAAATTGTAGCGTGTCATATTCGCTACGTTATTTGAAATCTAGTATAAACCAAACGTATTCCTATTCTGGCGATATTTATTTAAATGATATTGCTAAGTCAAGGAAATCGTTAAATCGGGGAAACAATACTTTTATCAAGTTCAATCTCGAATTCAAAACCTATTGCTAATTTGAGAAAAACGTTCAATCGAAGGTATGCTTTATTATTGTTTTTCCGTTGAAAACTTAACTCATGTATCTCTATTTTGAAAAATAAGTTTTATATTGAAATTAAGCAAACACTAATTTCAATATAAAAATAGATTTCAGAGTTGACGAAACTGCTAATTATTATTTTTGGATCCAGGTAAGCCTTAAGAAATCGAACTAAAAAGCTTATAACTGGTGTTCTTATTGACTTCGAAACTGCGAACAAATTTCATCTTGTGCATAAAAATCAGCGCTTTCGATCGATATATTATATTGATATGTGCAAGGTTTTTACCACCCCTTATTGGAGAATTAATGTAGAAATTTGAGTAAATTCGGAATAAAAAAGGAACTACCTGTCGGATTTTTTTCTAACGGGTCTAGAAACCTTCGCAGGGGTGTACTCAATAACTTCCCAAAGTTTCATGGCGATCGGATGAATGGTGTAGTAATGTATAAAGGACAAACACACATACATGCATTTTTATATATATAGATTAGACATAATTAAGTTAAGGGGGTTTACAATTTTATTTTCCCATCAGTTTACAATACTATTTATTAACATATTGTGATTTTAATTTGTACATGTTATCTACCCTGCGGACTTTTTAACATTATTTAACATATTAGTTTTAGCTGAATTGCAGTATTTTTTCAATTTCATAAATATTTCTTTACGTGTATCTAGAGTAGATATTAATTGTGATTATAAATTGAATTACTTTGTCCTAAAATAAGAAACTTCCTATTGCTTATTGTATCTCTTCCTAATGTTCTTTTTGTTAGTTACAATTTTCTTTTTGAGCATTTTAGGGTGTTATTATTTTTGGAACATTTCAAATAGTTTGTTTTGTAATTTCAGTTTTGGAGCTTTCCATCGGTCCGTTTCAGTCAGCTTCTTTTACTTTCATTGTTTGTCCACAAATTATGTATTATGACTATTTGAGGCATTGATAGATCGATCTTAGCGCTTTTCCGGATGTATTTTAATTCAAAAATCTCACATGTTAGTTTATTAGAAAAATAGCTTCTTGTAAACACGAAATATGTGTATACAATTTTGTATTGCTGTTTTGTGCTTTTAAGATATATTTTAATTTTTTTTTATAATAATAACTGAGCTATTCGCATGTATTTTGTTCAAGTTATGATGATGTTTTATTAATGGCCGGAGTTAAACACACAGACAAACACACAAAAGAAAATCATGCGAAATAAGCAATTTGACGTTTTGATTATTTCTTTAAGCGTTTTACACGTATGTATTAGCATTTCGCTTAGAATTATACAGATGAAGTTGATGGAGAAATCCAATGATAAATATTTCAATTCCAATAATTAACTTACATTTACATTTAAATTGATTTCTGAGATTCTAAGCCGCTTTAACTTGTTGTGTCTTGGAACTCGTTGCATTTTGCATTCACTTGAGGACTGCGTCCTTTATTGTGGAATTCCAATGCGGTAATACAAATGCAAATTTAAATTCCTTTCTGAGAATATATATAATGCAGAAAACTTGTAAATATGCTTCACTAATTCTCTTCATTGCATTGTGATTGAGTTAAAACATTTTAGATATACATAATTAAAGCCATTGTAGTTTTACTATTTATAATGGAATACACACAAACTAAATTAGTTTAATATTACAAATGGTTGAATACAATCTACAAATTTCAAACAGTTCGGTTTTACATATGAGGCCCCTACAAACAAAAGGGTGTAAGTGACAAAATGGGAAAGTTTGGATATAAGTAGCGCACATGATAGTGAAAACAATATCCTATATTGTGGCAAGAGATATTGGTGGCAGGTCTTTTCATTTTCTTCTCTAATGGGCTGTTGCTTGCTTCTTACAATTGCCGACCAAGTGTGTTCCCCAGGAATTGGTATAACCTCTTATTGCAGCACCACTATTTGTGGTACCATCGCCAGAAGAGGATTCAGAAACCCAGTTCCCCCTAGATGGCGTCACCTGGGCTCTAACGATGAAAAATTGCATTAAGAATTTAATTCAGCTGAGAGACCAAATGGCTACTCTCCATCCTCCAGCTCCACTCCATCCTCTAAATAATTGCTCCGGTTTTGCTTTAGCTCCGCTCCGTGCTCCGAATAGTTTTTAAAGGAATTTCATGTTGTTGTTGCATGTCCCCATTGGCCACTAGCGCTAGACCAGGTCCATGATGTTAAACACTTTCAAAAAATCTAGCGCTATTAAAGGATCGTCGTACAAATCTTGCTTGGAAGGAATTATATCACTTATCTTAATACAATTCCTATAAAAACTATTTAGTTTTTATTTATGTTTTCAACGATTGAAAACATTTATTTATTTTTTTAGTTATTAAAAAATAGATATTTATTTTTTAATTGTTAGAGAATAATTACACTTTTAAGTATTAAAAAAATAATTTTTTAACTATTAAAAATAATTATTTATTGTTTTAACTATTACAAAAATAAAGTTATTTTTTATGTATTAAAAAATTTAAAAAAAAATGCTTATAGAACATTAATTTATTAATAAATGTATAATGTTTTATATGCACTGTGCTTTGAAAAAAAAATGAGCACCCAGAAAAAAAAAACCTTCATTTTTTTAAAAGTTTATAAATGTAACTCGAAAAAAAAGGGAATCAGTTGAGCACAATGAAATTGTCTGCTGTATCAACTATAATTCTTGTCTTGTGCATTAGTATAAGACCCTTATATTTGCAGCGCACGTTGAACTAAATAAGCTTAAGTTTATCATATTTTTACATGTATTGATAATTCAGAAGCTTTTTTGAACGCTACATATTTCTCCCTTCTAAACGACTTCGACGAGATCCTGAAAAGTAAGCAACGCTCAAATACGAAAATGTATATAATTCAATAAAGTTTTATGATAAATGTTTGGCAATATTGTTTGTTTTTCTCCAAGCATTACATTTTAATGCCATACTTTTCAATATTGTAATATCGTTTCTGATATAATTTAATACGTGTTTGTAGCTGAAGAGAAATATGAAGGTTTTTCTTTTCTTTCTAATTATTTTTGTTTGGATATTTGCTTATGAGGTAATGCATATATTAATAAATAAAAACTTACTTAAACAAACAGTCAACAGGAAAAAAAAGTCAATATGTTTATTACATTACATAAGGAAAAAAAACATTAAACACTGTTCATATTTAAGTGTTTTTCATGACAAATAAACTTAAGATAAAAATGTAGCATAATAATATAAATGATCTCTTCAATAAAATAGCGGGCTATGTATAGGTTGAATGCTTTTTTTTTTGGTTTGTTTTATCGACTTAATAAAACTCCATTCTAATTACTCAACATGTTTAAAAAAACTTTTCCTGAATTTGTTACAAATAATGCATAATTTTCACAATGAAGGAACACTATTTAGCAGTTAGTTACGCTTTTTACTGATATTACAGGAGCTTCAAAGTCAAAGCATGAAATTTTATCTCTACTGAAGACTGTTCCTGATTGGAGCCTCAGAGTAAAGCTTAAAAAATATGAGTAATATTTCTTTCTTTGAACAAATGAGTATTTGGTAAACTAATGATTGCCAAAAGGGATTAGTGCTCCAATAGACTGAATTTCACTTCTGTTTTATTTCCTTTAACTGCAGGGTGTGTCTGTGCGTAATTGCACTCATTTGGCAAATTGTTTAAGTAAGAAAAGGAAATTACAGTGTTTAGATGTGACCATCATGTAATTTTGGGAACTCTGTTTGAAAATTAGACGATAAATAGGGTCTGGATTGATAAATTAGGAGATCTTTAGGATAAATTATTTAGTAGATATTCTAAGAAAGTTGTACATTGAAATCGTCCTTGTTCAAAACCACAAGGAGTTTCTTTTCAGGACCCATAGGGAAACACTACAATTTAATTTAGAAGCTCGGTGTAATCTATAGAAGAAAGAGTGGAAGAAGTATTTTAGAAATAAATTTCAAATATAAAAATAAATCCAATTGCATGTAGTTCCGTCAAAATTCGATGTGACTACGATCCAGCACTGTTAAACATTTCCGTAACGAAATAATAAACAACCATTTATTTGACTGTTATTTTACCATATTTAACTACAACAGCTGAATAACCATTGAAAAGATGGTACTCAAACCGCTGATTGTGGAAAAAAGCGTTTATTCTCTGTTTATCCTAAAGAACGTTTAACTATCCGTAATTTTCAAGCGCTCAATAAGAATCGGACGTCCATCTTGGTTGCGAAACCTTACCGGTCGTACGTTGTTGTTAAAATGTAAAGATTTATTAGTTAAAATCTGCATGTGCATATAAAAAAAGAAGATAAAAAAAAAAAGTGGCTTAAGCAGTGGATACTAAATAGAAACACATACACACGTAAACCAAAAATTGAAGACATCGGATTCCCGAACTGTTTGCGAATGAGCGAACGCATAATTTGAGCTGCTGAAGCTTGTTTGTATTTTAATTTTTGCAGCAAATAAAATGATTTTTGTCAATATACAGTAAATTTAGACTAAAAATGACTTTGGATCCAATCAAAAACTGAAATCTCAATTTTAATGCAGTTTTCCTGTTGAAAAGGAAGATTTATTGATAAATAAACGGCCGCTTAGTGTGGTGCCGATGGCCGAGTGGTTAGCGAGCAACGTTGGTATGGAAAACAACCCGTTTCGATTCCCGCAAGCTGCGTTTACCGTTTCTACGCCTCGAAATTGTTCAAAAACGCTGAAACTTTTGTTTTGAAACCATTTTTAAATGGTTATAAAACCGTAAAATTTTGTATTTACGGCTTTTTAACCAAGCTGATTGGAAATGGTTAGGTCCCGTAAAGATAGAAAAATGTTCCATACCTTAAATTTAACGGTGAATTAGATGGACAGACTGCTGCTGGTCATTTAACCGTAATTTGATGTTGAAATTTCTTACAGTGTGGCTAATTTCCTGGATTTAAAGATCCTCCTGTAGCCAAGTTCTCTAATGTGTGGTCTCTCATCCATCATCATAGCCAACATCATATTTTCAGGGTGGCAGAAGAATGCGTTCCTTTGAATTACTGGATACATGATTTGCTTGATATTGTCCGGTAGATGCCTTGTTGTTTTAACTACCTTCAAAATATGCTTCGGTCCATCTTTCACAGTGTAGTTTTTCTTTATAACATACCAAACAGGTGCATATGACTTCACTGTGTAATTTGCAAGAGTCTGTAACTCAATTGTTGGACTAGTTTTGGATACATACAATCTTAAAACCCGGTTAGCACAAGTTAGCCAACGAGAGCGGCTGATCCGTCCAGGATCCCTACACTGTTATAAATTTCATCATGAAATTACGGTTAAATGACCGGCAGCAGTCTGTCCATCTAATCCACCATTAAATTTCCGGTTTGGAACATTTTTCTATCTTTGCGGGACCTAACCATTTCCAATCAGCTTAGTTAAAAAGCCGTAAATACAAAATTTTACGGTTTTATAACCATTTAAAAAGGGTGTCAAAACAAAAGTTTTCCCGCTTTTGAACCATTTCGAGGTGTAGAAACTGTAAATGAAGCTTGTGGGAATCGAACTCGGTTGTTCTGGTATACCACAACTTTGCTCTCTAACCATTCGGCCATCAGCACCACACAAAGCGGGCGTTTATTTATTAATAAATCTTTCCTTTCAACAGGAAAACTGCATTAAAATTGAGATTTCAGTTTTTGATTGGATCCAAAGCCATCTTTAGTCTAAATTTACTGTATATTGAGGAAAATCATTTTATTTGCTACAAAAATTAAAATATAAGCAAGCTTCAGTAGCTCAAATTATGGGTTCGCTCATTCGCAAACAGTTCGGGAATCCGATGTCTCCAACGTTTGATTTACGTGTGTATGTCTTTTTATTTAGTAACCGCTGCTTAAGCCACTTTTTTCTTCTTCTTCTTTTATATACACATGCAGATTTGAACTGATAAATCTTTATTCATATTTTAACAACAACGAACGACCGGTAAGGTTTCGCAACCAAGATGGACACCCGATTCTTATTGAGCGCTTGAAAATTACGGTTAGTTAAACGTTCTTCAGGATAAACAGAGAATAAACGATTTTTTTTTCAATCAGCGGTTTGAGTACTATCTTTTTAATGGTTATTCAACTGTTGTAATTAAATATGGTCAAATAACAATCAAATAAATGGTTATTTTACTATTTTCTTCCGGGAATTTTTAACAGTGCAGCAGCCAATTCTGGATTACAGATTCCTGTGTTGCCCACTTTTACAATGTCTAGGAGATACTTTTGATCTTTACTCAGATCGTTTTTAGTAATATCAATGAGTTCTTCTGATTGTAGCGGCTCAAAATCTACAACAGGGAGTTTCTCGCATCCAGGAAGCTGTTTTCCAACTGGACCGCTAAATGATGCTGGTCCTGTTGTCGTTCCATCCAAGTGATCAAACAAATACCTATAAGGTAGCTCGTTAAAATGTAGCAAGCAGATACACCGTTGCAAAGGACGGCGACACTTAACTTCAATGTTATGTACAACACCGCGTTTCCATCCAGTGGTTGTGACTGTTCCATTACATCCGATGACTTCCACTGCAGTCATATCAAATTCCTTCTTTTCCAGTCAGTTGAGATGTGTGTAAAACTGGTTACAGAAGCAGCAGAAAAAGTGTGCGGGCATGAAAATCGAGATGGATATATTACAGCTACTTTAAATTGAAGGCAGCTGATGCCCACACTTAAATTAAAGTCAGAATTCAAAGGGGCTTCTACGCAAATATCCTTTTGCCTACAACGAACATATATGCATTCTACAAAGTTAATAGTTATTGTAAATATTGTAAATAAAGTTGACCCTGGTGGGTTGGTTGAATGAGTAGAATGGGAGGTGGGACTCGCCTTGCAGCCACGTCCTCACCGTGTTATTACACCGAAAATTATTTTGAATGGTTTTTACACTATTACAAATTAAAAATAAAACTTTTATGGGTTTTGGCACATGTTTAAAAATTGACGAAAATCATGAAATTTCGTTTTTTTACGATACAACCCACAACTTTAGGCCTTTTGCGCGAATTCAGTTAAATAAAAAATTTTTGTATGCATTAAGGACACTCTTAAAAACACTTTTTTCACTAATAGATCAGAAAATGAAATTTTTTTTGTAATTTTTGCATTTTTTTTTTAAAATTCACCAGTATTTTGACTTTTTTCCGTAACTTTAGGCCTTCTGCGCGAATTCAAATTAAAAAAAAAAATAAATATTTTTTCATTTATAATGATGCCTATGCGCAAGTTTTCCTCACTATTAGAATTGTATTGCAAAAAAAAAAAAAAAAAAACGTGTTTTTCGATCCACCCTACTGTATATATTCGTATTGAAAATATACAAATAATCCTTGATATTTTAAAAAATGATATTTGAACCTTCTTTTTCTTGTAGTGTCATTTGTCATTTTTCAAGCGATTGAAGCATCCGAACTCCCTCAATATTTTGAAATTCTTTAAAATCGTGATTAGTTTTTCAAGCAGCTGTTCAGAAATAACTCTGCATTGTTTTAAAAAGATTTTCAGATAAAAAATAGTTTTTTGGAGGTGAAACTATCAAAGAAAATATATAATATGTCATCAATCATGTAGCTTTCCTTTTTCGTTAGATGCCTTTTGTTATATTTTTAATATTTATATATTTATTTACTCTTTGTTTTCATTATTTTTTGTATTCATAAACATAAGGCGCGTAAACGATCATGCAAAAGTAATAATTATTTTCTTGACTATGTATAAGTGCCGCGTTTTAAAAAATATAAAGCTAAGCTTCAGTCACTGTTTTGGCTAGGCATGATCTAATAGTATTACAGGGAAAAATATATTTTGAATATTTATAAAAAAGAGAACATTTCCAACTTGACATTTTTCTAAAACCCTGGTTTAAAACAGTTAATTAAAATTTAGAGTTAATTAGAATTTTAAATCATAATAGCATGCTAGTGCAAATACCTTATTAATATTATTTATTTATTTTAGAAGTTTGACATACATTTTTTCACATAAGACCTTTTGAATTAGAATTCTGCATCTACTGTGAGCAAAATACATTTATTTTATCCCAGAGGTTTTCAATTTTTTTCTTACTTTTTTCTATGTTTAGCTTTTTCAGAAGATGAAGCATACACGTTTTTAGCACAAACCATACATTTGGTAGTTATATTAGAAAACTATTCTTTTTTTTTATTTTAATACTTTAATATTAATAATTTTAATTAAAAAATCGAAATAAAGAAAAAAAGAGAAATACTTTTTCCTTTTCCTAGAAAAAAATTTAAGAATATTTCCATTAGATAGAAATTATTGTAAAACAAACCACGGCATCTTTGTTTAAGTCGCTAGAAAAAATGAAAACGAAAAATCTGATCATGATTTTAATTACATAAGTGCTTTTTTTTATTTCTTTTGAAATATTTTTTTCGAAGGAGAAAAAGCTCGAGAAAAATAAATTTAAGATAAATGCTTTAAAATGGTACTTATTCTTCTTTTAGACTTTTCTAAACAAAAAAAAAATCGTCAGCGAAAGAAGATTGTTTTCTTTCGTAGAATTTATAAAAAATCTAATGGAATTTTTTTGGAACGAATTACGCAAGGTTATTAATAAATATTTTGGTTTTCAATTAATAGTTTGTTAATATTATTCAGTAAGAATTCCATAAATATTTTGCTTCTAGGCACTGTTTTATAGGCTTTAAAAGATAAATATTTGTGTGTGTGTGTGTGATAATGCAAAACCAGGACATGGGTCTGACGCACTGTAGAAGACAAAAAAATATGCACAAAATTAATTATACGCTTTATGGATAATGCCATGACAAACAAACTAAAGCATTTAGGTTGTAATCATCTGGGTCGGAAATGTATAAAACATTGTAGAAAATACAATTTCATAGCATGATGTCACTGCTATCAGTTATTTGAGTTATCCGCTTCTATTAGTTAAGAGTATGTTATTTTGGTTAAGCGTCAGAAATTAATTCTGACAACGTGCTACAATTATAAAAAATAAAATCAAAAGTTAAGAATCTTTTATAATTTTTAACCATTTTGAAATGTTTTAAAACACCAACTTATCAAGTATTTTGTTCAAATGTTTTCTACAGAGCTAAAAAACTATTGGAAAGACCGCAAGTTACATTTAAAAATCGCTTACAGAAGCATATACAGATTAACCCTTCGCACTCGAGCGGTGCCGATACGGCGCCCGAGTGATTTGAAGTCTTAAAGCGAGCGACGCTGCTACGACGCTATTTACTTTTGTAACGCGATCTACTTATTTACGATCCTCCTTACAAAAAAGGCTCGTTATATCGAAAAAGGCCTCCAGTGCAAAGGGCAAACGTAAGCACGCTTGGGTGGAACGAAAAAAATCACCTTTTGATTTTTAGTTCGTAATAGCACGGAAAAGTTGCCTTTTGGTATAGATAAGATAAATTTAAAATATGAAAAATATTGGAGTAAGCGTTGAGGTGCCGCAAAGACGTTCAAGTTTCTTAAAGTTGAATTTTTTTCTACATTTTAAAATTTTTTTAAGAAAAATTATTATTTTATTTTTGATTTGTAATAGCGCGGAATAGTTGCCTTATGGTATAAATAAGAAAAATTAAAAATATGAAAAATGTTGGAGTACATTTTGATGCACCGCAAAGACGCTAAAGGTAGCCAATGTTTTATGAAAACACAGTTTTTATAGCTCTTTCAAAGATTTTTAAAAGTTTTGATTAAGTTTTAAAAAAGCTTTATAGTATGAATATAATGATAAAAACACCTTTTGTATTGCATTGGCATGTTTGTAAAAAAAAAAAGAAAAATTGATAAATTTTAAGCTTTTGGTAAAATATTTTCTATGAATTTTTCGTACACTGAACGTTTCAAGAAATTGTTTTAAATACGTATATAAACATTATAATTGTAAACACTTTATTATTTACAGATAATAATGATAATAAAATATGTTGTATTGGTTACTTCGGTATCCTTAATAGTTACGCATGTTACAGATGCAAAATGTGTGCTTCTATTTCATTGCTCCACTAAACTCTTTTTGTTTAACTTTTGGCATATTCACACGTGAGTCAGTTTTTGCTCTTTTGTATCTGCTCTTGCGATTGAACTGCAGTTCTTTTGAGCAGATTCGGACACCAGTTTCACAGCTCTTCCCACTGCTTGTGTGTGACTCCCTTTGGTTGCTTAGCTTTACCATCTAAATGACAAAAAGGATGTCGCAATGGTAGCTCATTGCAATGGAACAAACATGTTAATCATTGTAAAGGTATTTATATTTTCTTTTCCACGAAAGAAGAAACACTATTATTATATACAGTGTTTGTAACGGTTCCATCCCTGAAGTTCAAAAACTATTTGTTGATTTCTCTATCGTCAAGAAATACCAGTATACTATCCGCTATGTCTTTTCCGGTTCAAGATTTTGGTGTTTCGTGGCCTAAAAATCTTGGAGTTCCATTCCTCTATTAGTGAAATGTACTCTTCTGAAATAACTTTCTTGTACAACTTACTTCCTTTCTTTTCTTGAACAATGTTACGTCTTTTTTACCTTTAAGAAAAAAAACAATCCTCTACTTTCGGTTATCTGATTATAGCTATGGTCATTAATGATATATCTTTGATATGTTGATTTTGCTCTTCTAATTTCCATCCTGTGTATTACATTCGTTTTGTTTCTTCTATGGTTATACCCATGCCCTGTAAAGCAGCACTAGCTATAGCTGCATCTAAGTGATTTTCTCTAGTTACAATTTTGAAGGGCTCAGTACATTTATATCTTCTTTTACAGTTGAAGGACTTAGATTGCCTCTTCTGGTAAGGAACCCTGATGTTCTTCAGCGCTGTCATTGTCTCCAGTAACCGTTTTTGATGCACTAGTATTACTCTTTATTCTTTTCTTGCTTGTTTCTTCCTTGAAGCGCTAGTTTTTGATATATCAATATTACATTATAACCCTTTTCCTCTCAGAGCCTTGATCCTTTAGAAACTCTTATTCCATAATTAGTATTTTTTTTCTCTTTTATACAAATACACGTATTAAAGTTTACACACTTACAGTCAGCAGTATCAAATAAACGCTCAGCATCTTTTCTAAATTTTGTAACGTTGCAATCAAACTTATCGGACCAACTTCTACTTTTAGACCGTAATAAATACTTCAACTTAGCATGCTAAGATTTTATCCTTTGAAAAATTTTTTTTTGCTTAAAACAATGGGAAACGAAGCTCTTGATCCTATTTGCTCAATTTTGGGAAGTAAAGTCACATATTTCACACACCATTGGATTTTTCTCTGAAGGAACTATGAAGTACGTCCAACCGGAGCGCTTCATAACAGATTCGTTTTACAAGCAGTTTCACTTCGAGCAAATCACTAGATTTCCCCCCAAAAATAGGGCATTCCAACATTTGTCATGATTAACTTAGACCGAGCCATTTTTACTCAATAAAATAAACAAACTAACAAAATATTGCGTTAATATGTTACTGAATAGGCGGAGTGCAAATGCTAACTCAACTGAACACGGTAAAGGTGCAAAGCTTGCCACCACATGCAGACAAATCTCCTCCCTCATACAGCCCTCCCCCCCCCCCCCCAACTCGAAGTCTGGCGATTACTAAGTCTCTTGAATACCGTGCCAATGCAATACTAAAGGTGTTTTTATCATTCTATTTCTATTATAAAGCTTTTCTAAAACTTAATCGAAACTTGTAAAAATCTTTGAAAAAGCTATGAAAACTGCGTTTTCATAAAACTTTAGCTGCTTTTAGCGTCTTTGCGGCGCTTCAAAATGTACTCCAACACTTTTCATATTTTTAATTTTTCTTATCTATACCATAAGACAACTATTCCACGCTATTACAAATCAAAAAGAAAAACAAAATTCGTAAAAACACTTCAAAATGTACTAAAAATTTCAATTTTAAGAAACTTTAACGTCTTTGCGGCACCTCAAGGAATACTCCAATATTTTCCATATTTTAAATTTACCTTATCTATACCAAAAGGCAACTTTTCCGTACTATTACGAACTAAATATCAAAAATTTATTTTTTTCGTTCCACCCTAATGCACGCACCTATGGGGCAGCGTAAATTAAAATTGTACCGACTCTCAGTCGGTGAATAGTACAAGATGTATTACAGAAGCTAGCTATTTGGTTTTAGCCGGTTATGCAGTTTTGGACATGTTTCCTCTACCTATACGCATGTGTTCGTCGTATGGAGAAAAATGACACACACAAGTGTTTTTTTTCAATGAAAAAAGTATAATCTGAACGGGTATGATAGACAGGGATCCTACTGAAACAATATTTGTTGCTGAGAACCGAGAAATGTATGTAATTAGTGAGCAAATAGGTGATTTAGTGAAGATGTATGCTGTATTTTGCAATGACTGTGCAAGTATCTCAAGCTTTTCTGTTAAACATTAATTATTACATTATTACATTAATTTCAGATCAAGGAAAAGACCATTTTTCCCTACCGTAATTTTTTTTAAAAATAATAACATTTCTGCAGTGTTCTATACTTAAATTACCTCTTTTAAGCAAAAATTCGATAAAACCTGGATTTAAAGTACACCATTTCAATCTTTTGCATAAAAAGCAGTTAAACTTAATTGTTAACTATTTTCTATAATCATGTCAAACATTTCTTTTGATCTGCTAAAACGCTTCATCTCCTTCCGTTGAAGATTTATTTTAAGAAATACTTTACGCTTATGCTTTACAAACATATTCCCTTCTTTTGACTGTTTTGTAACGCACAATTTATGCTTATTTTTAATTTGAAACAAAGATAATATTTTTTCATAAGAAATGAAAGCACCTGGTACGGTTATTGTTGCTTTTCATTTTTCCGAATTAAGTGCATTGATGCATAAGATGAAAAACTGAAAAATATAGCTTTAGTTTTAAATTTTATCGATTGAAAGGTCTTTTCTCAAACACATGTTTTTTCCCTCTTGAGAGCATTAAACACAGGTAAAAGGATTATTCAGTAATTAACATGTATACAATCCTGAATTACAGAGCGTAAATTAATTTGGTGAAACATTTAAAAAACGTTATGCTGAAAATTGCCGTTTTTTACCGTTACGCTTCAATAGTATCCTGCTAGAAAAAGTATGCAGGGTTTGGTGTTGTGTACCACAACAGCATGTAGAATCACAATTTTGAACTGTTCACTTAATTATAATTTAGTATTAGTGTATGCAGCGCAAGTTCAAATGAGATGCTATTAACCCATTAATGACTGATGTTGCGTTTTCGCAACGCTAGCAATTTTTTTTTTGTTTTCTTACATATATTTTTAGGTAACTTTTTTTGTGTGTGTTACACAACGTTTCAATGAGTATAGGGGAGAAATTCAACACAAAAAAAAGTTACCTAAAATTTACATAAGAAAAACTGCAAAAAAAAAAAAAAAAAAGAGTTGCGAAAATGCAACATCAGTTATTAATGGGTTATAAGGTCTGTGCCTGGTATTAAATAAATAGCAAAAACTGATTTACTCAATACTATACTACCATAGCGTGTTTACAAGTTCATAGATATCGCATGAGATAACTTTAAATAAAATGCTTATGTAGTTTTCAAAAATATTAAAAGAAAAAAATATCTTAATTTGCACTCTATAAAAAACATTGTAATTTACCTCGACATTCTTTGTTAATTTCTTTTTCGTAATTTTGAAAGATTTTGCAAATGCCTCATGCCATATCCATTATGTGAAATAGAGCCTTTTACATGTCTTTTTTCACCATTACGTGTTATTCAGAACTAAAAATTCTACTTGATTGTCTTCAGGTACTCACTTATCTCTGATTTTTATAATTATTATTTTCAGAGAAATAAAATTTAAGATTTTATAAAAGTTTTTTTTTTTTTCTGAACAACTTTAAGATAAGAAGGGAGAGCACAATTTTTATACCAGGCACAGACCTTATAATTTTTAACTATTTTTTTAAAAAAATATTTTCCGTTTTCTGAGTTAACATGTGGTTTTGAATGTCTAGGAATGCATTAAAGATATATTAAAATAATAGAGACATGCTAGTCTTAGTTTTTTCACGCTGCTCAGATACAAATTGGGAATGACTCCATTACCTGTTCAGCCGATATTTCATAGCCTAAGGTTTTGGTAAAAAATATGCAATAATAATCAGATTATATAGTAGAAAATTATGTCGGTTTCTCAAACTGATAAATTAGTTTGTTTTTAGGAAGATAATGTTAGACAATTCCAAGATTTAGTTTCACAAATAATTTTAAATTTCGCATATAATTTTTGGTGAAATGAGTGTAGAATTATTCTTACGTTGATTGCATTTAATGAATTTTTATTGGTTTTATGTTTTATTTAGCTTAAATTTATATATATCATCCAAATTACATTTTCCTATGAAAAGGTAAGGATATTAATAAGATAATGTGTGTATTAAATGCTTTTTTCAGTTATTTCCAGTGTTGCAAAATATTGTCGTAACAGAAAAACAATTCGCACTGCAACTTTATCTTTATATATATAATACGACTGTACGTTTCTAAATAGCATATAGAGTTTCAGCCCACTGAAGTTATATTAGAGCTGTTTGCACCAATAGATAGAGTGATTCATGAGGGAGATTTAGGTATATAATTTGTGTCAATTGTTTGAAATATAACGGAGATATAATTAAAAAACCTCATATTTCAAACCATTTTCATGGTTCATTTCTTTTTCGATTATTGCCATTTTGAATTACTTTTGCAGAAAAGGTTTACCTCAATTTAAATATTTTCGCCAAAATAAAGAGTACTGTTGTCGCTGAGTAGATAATTTCTGTTAACGTAAAACTAATGAAAATTATTTTTGTATTTAGTGGCATACATATACACTAACTTGTTAGGTTTTCGATGTCGCTGATTTTTTTTTGGATGAAATGTAAAATTTTGAAATGGTGACTCCCCTCCCCCATGCAGTTAATTGTTCTCAATAGATTATTTTGAGCTTCGTAACTTTTCCAAACTGCGCCAAAAATCCTTATTAATAATGTTGTTCTCATTTAATTCAATACGTGATTTACACTGTAGGATCGTGGCGCATTTGCGCTATGCTACCATAACTATAGTGCAATTTGGTGATCTTCTGCTTTATTTTAACCCTTTAACGTAGCGGATTTGATTGATTCCATATTTTACTCAAATGATTTATTTTATAGCATTTATTTAATTTTTGTACAGTCTATTTTAAACCATTTGGACATAATTTTGTTATTTCTTTCTGTCAACTTAAATTTCACAAGGCAGTTTTGGTTCAGTACTTAACATTTTCTATCATATATGTGCAATGTGCATGTTTATTTGCCTTTCGAAATAATGCTCTTCTTTTTTACGTTTTTAGTTGAATTTTAAAGCGCTATTTTATTTAGTTAAAAGTGCTATTTTATTGAATTTTCAGGAAATGTTTTGACAATTTTGTAAGCGGGATTCTTAGGAACTGGTGTCGTTATTCTGATGAGTATTTTAAGATGGACTATTGGTAATTTTAGGAACAGGAACTCTTAAAGTTCTGTAGTGTAATGGGTATTCTTAGTCGCTGACATCTTTATTCTAATGCTGAAACTATTCCTAAACATCTTTATTAGAATAAGGACTGATGTCCTTATTCTAATAAAGATGTTTAGGAATAGTTGTCTTCAAATGGGAGGTTTTTATTGTAGCAGAAATATTAAGGGATCGTTGTTCTACATCCGATGGGAATTTTCAAAGAGAATACTGATCTTATTCTGATGGGAATTTTTAGATGCGGTGTTGTCCATATTGTAATTGGGATTTTTATGGATTGATGCTATTTTGGAATTATTGTCCTGCATATGCGTAGTTTTGCTTCTGTTGCTCTATGGCAATTTTTATGAACTGTAGTTTTCATTTTAATGAGGATTTTTATGGACTGCTATTTTTAGGCTGGAAGGAATTTTTAGACGGCTGCTTTTAATGTAATAGTGATTTTTAAGGAGTTTTACTGTTTAAATGGGATTTTTTAGGACTGCTGCCCATCTTCTACTGGAATTTTTTAACTAAGTTTTTCGATACATATGTAAATCAGAATTTCGGACATGTGTCACTTGGCCTGGGAATGATGCAATGTTACCCCGCGCAAAGCCGGGTACTTCATCTAGTTATATATATATATATTCTAATTCTACGCTGTGAAATGAGTCGAAAATAGCCAATTTCACTTGTGTTACAAAAAAAAAAAAAAAATAAAAAGACATCAGTTTTTCCGATTTGTATTCTACACGACTGCATTAAAAATAAATACAAATAATAACAAATTTCTTGATGTAGCATCTTTCAGAATTTTATAAGATTGGGTAAATCTTTAAATTTTATTATCTATAGTCATTAATCTAATAAGAAAGCGTAAAATATGAAATTGTTATCCATAGCAATCAAAGGAAATAAAACAACTGTTATATCAATCAATATGGATTTTGTAGTACGTTTTCCCTTGGTCAATGATTCAAGTGTCATTTAAATGTTATTACATTCCATACACACATTTGTTTAAAAATAAACTTAAGTAGTAGCCATGTGGTTAGGATGTTGGACTTCAAGCCGGAAGATTGATTGTTTGATACCCGAACCGCTGAAGACCCACCATGTACACTTGGGGATACGTGCATGTAAAATCCGTGGACCCTGAAGTCCCGATCTGGAGACATCCAACTACATAATGAACCAAGGCGTACTTCCACCGTTGTGGTGCTCATCTATAAAACGGAAGGTGCTCCCTTACTCCCTTACTGCCCCTATTGCCTTACTGCTTTCATTCCTGTCGCTCTGCGAATGGGAGCTTGGATACCCAAGTGACATTAGGAACAACAACAAACAAAAAGAAATTATCAATATTTCCCTCAAATATGCAGTATGATATGTTTGGATCTTTTGCTTAAAATTGACACCCCTTTCAAAATAAATTTTTATTTTGTGTAAAGATGTATGTAAAAAGTTGACATATTTTCAAATTATTGCAAGTTTGAAATTTTTGTTTTTAGGCCAATGTTTTTTGAATACTGTTTTTACACTGAGTCATTTTTCTTTCATATAAAAGCCTTTTCAATGCCTATTCTTATTATAAATGATATTATTTTAGCAATAAAATATAGAAAACTTATCGTTTATTCATTAAAAACATTTCAGAATCTTATCTCGTTTGCCACCCATTATGCAAATAATTATTTAATTACGATAACATAAACTTCTTTTATTAATATTTGAACATAAAATGGTCATTTTTATTTAATTTGAAAGCTTCTTCCCGTAAAATACATTCCTTTAAATTTAAAAAATTTCTTCAAACCTTAGATACGTTTTAATTAAAATCTTTCTTTAATGCAGATGTTCGAAAGCACATTTTATTTCGTTTCCATAATACAAAGTCGTAAAACTGGTGTCTAGAATTTTATAGCTAATAAATAAAAATTAATTTAAAAAGATTTTAAGTACTTTTTTAGTATTTAATGTTCGTATCATATGTTTGAGAACAAATTAAAATTACTCATTTTCACTGTAATGACAATTAATAATTTTATAAGTAGTTGGGAGGATTTTTTTTCATGCATGTAATACTTCTGTAATGAAAATAAAAATGTTTACTAGCATAGAAGTACTAAAAATGCATTCAAGAACATGGTTTTAATTCGTATAATATCGGAAAAATATGGATCATTTATAATGTTTGGACTCTTTTTTTTTTCTTTTGAAGCATATTAATTATATATCTAAAAGCAAATAACAGTTTTATTTTATTGCTTTATTTTACGTCAATTAAGTTTTGTTTATAATTTCATTATTGTAAAAAGTACATTGGGAAATACCAAACTGCTTAAGTAAATATCATTTTTCAATATCTATGTATATTCTGTAAAACATATCAAAATATTTAAGCATTGGGTTAATACAAATTTTGTTTAAAAAATGTATGAAATAATTTGTTTAGAGACTCTGTAGAAATGATTCTGATGAATTATTCTCGTGCTTAATATAATGCATCTCTATTTCACTACAATTTTAATTTTCCGGGATTTCATCTAATATGAGAATTTTCGTTAAATGTCAAAGTCAATGAACATATGTTTAGATGAAAAATTTAAATAGTGAAATATGTAAAAGAGTACATGTAGCCATATCATTAAATACAGTAGTATTTCATCAAGCTTGCCACTTAAAAAATCATGAATATCATAAAACTATTAAAAAAGCCAATATATTTTTCCTCTTTCGATAAGGAAAATAAAAACCATCAATTTACAAACTAATTACTCTTGCTTAAAGTTCACATTAAAATGTCTTCCAAACATTTATCACCGTGTTTTAGTTTTAATATTATCTTATTATTAAGTGAAACATTAAGTGATATATCAATTTAATATGGCAGATGATATAGTTCTGAATGTACAGAAATATGTGGTGAACACATTTATATAAAATTTCCCGACTCATTAGATTAATTTAACATTAAAAAATGAAAGAAAATTTATTTCTTTTGAGGCATTCGACGAAACTAAAAGGAAAACGCAACTTCAGAATTGCTACATTAAAGGAGCTATTAATTAACAAATTCAAAATGGATAATTCAGTAAAATATGCACTCTTTAATTATTACCAATGATGATAAATTACAGTGAGATTTTATTATTCCTTTTCAAAACTTTTAATGGAGATTTTTAATTAATTTAAATTAATCTAAGCAACTTGCTCATGTTCGTTTTTTTTCTTTCTTAGTTTTTTTAGTCTTTTAATAAGAATAAACTTAAATTAATTTGCAAACATGTTGACAAGAATTAATTTAGATTTGAAAAGAGAAAAAAAAAACAAACTAATTTGAAAAAAAAAAGAACAAAAAAACACCATGCATATTTCAAGATAGTAATATTTTTAGAGAAATATTTAATGGTATTTCTTTAACGAAGATACAAACTATTTCTAAATTTTTCAACATGTTTCAAAGGTAAGATATCGACATTTAAGAATCATTGCAATATATAAACATATAAAACGATCTCAATTATTACCTATATGTTTATTTCTTCAGTATTAAGTGAAATTGTAATTTAATACATTATTTTAATCTGGAAAATACATTTTGATGAATGTGTTTCAAAACGCCTTCTAATTTTAATATTTCAATGTGATTGTTTTTGCACGTAAATGCACTGTTAAAAATTTCCGTAAGAAAATATTAATATACCCATATATTTGATTGTTATTTTACCATATTTAATTACAACAGTTGAATAACCATTAAAAAGATGGTGCTCAAACCGCTGCTTTTGAAAAAAATCGTTTATTCTCTGTTTATCCTAAAGAACGTATAACTACCCGTAATTTTCAAGAGCTCAGTAAGAATCGGACGTCCATCTTGGTTGCGAAACCTTACCGGTTGTACGTTGTTTTAAAATATGAATAAAGATTTATCAGTTCAAATCTGCATGTGTATATAAAAAAACAGAAAAAAAGCGGCTTAAGCAGTATTTACTAAATAGAAAGACGTACACACGTAAATCAAAAATTGGAGACATCGGATTCCTGAACTGTTTGAGAATGAGCGAACCCATAATTCGAGCTGCTGAAGCTTGGTCGTATTTTAATTTTTGCAGCAAATAAAATGATTCTCGTAAATATAGATTAAATTTAGACCAAAGACGGCTTTGGATCCAATCAAAAACTGAAATCTCACTTTAATGCAGTTTTACTGTTGAAAGGAAAGATTTATTGATAAATAAACGACCGCTTTGTGTGGTGCAGATGGCCGAATGGTTAGAGAGCAAGGTTGGTATACCAGAACATCCGGGTTCGATTCCCGCAAGCTTCGTTTACGGTTTCTACGCCTCGAAGACTCTACGCCCTGAAATGGTTCAAAAACGGCAAAAATTTTGTTTTGAAACAATTTTTAAATGGTTATAAAACCGTAAACTTTTGTATTTACGGCTTTTTAACCAAGCTGATTGGAAATGGTTAGGTCCAGTAAAGATAGAAAAATGTTCCAAACCGCAAATTTAACGGTGAATTAGATGGACAGACTGCTGCCGGTCATTTAACCGTAATTTCATGATGAAATTTCTAACAGTGTGCTTAAATTTTATGTAATTGTAAATATCTTGGATAGTAATTTATTGCGAATGCTTTATTATATTGAAAGATACTGCAATGTACTTTTAATACAGCTGGAAACGCCAGAATTTTTCCCGTTCCATGGTAGCGAATTCATGTAAAAAGTGTTTAAAATTAGAATAAAGAAACAAAAATCGACTTTTAGAAAAATAAAAAGTTTCGACTTGTACGCCCCCATGCTCCGAATTAATTATTAGTCAATGTCATAAAAATCGGTCGAACTATCTTGGTCCTTCGCGAAACAGACATGTAAAGATCTGGAGATACGTCATTCACGCACACACACATACGTTAACAAGGTGTCTTTTAATTACCTACGACTTTAAAGTGAAATAAACGCAACAATCGTTGTAGATAAGACAGCTTTTTTTTTTTATTAAAAAAAGAACGTCGAAAAGGTTATCAATGCACAAGGTTTTTAAAGTGGTAACCACCAGATGCGATACAGTAGCGCAACCTAGTCACAAAGTTATCAGTTACTTGTTCAAGTGTTTCTCTTTTAATGCTAGGAAATGAGTCAGTAATGGATTTTTTGAAGCTATTGGAGGTTTGTCGGATTCTTCTTGTACACCAAATTTTTCATGTGACCCAAAGATAGAAGCCGCACAGATTACAATCCGATGAATAAGATGGCCAATGCGATAAAAAAGGATGTTTTTCGGGAATTGAACAAGCAATAACCTGGGTTCCAAACACACTGTTTAATGGTGTCAGCGCTCTGCTTGTTTGATGCGGAGGGGCACCATCCTGCATTAACCAATATCCACCGGTGTTCATACCCAGAACACACCTTCAGATAAATTCGTCTCGTAATGAAACAGTGCAAATTTTCTTACACGATCATTTAGCATTCTTCTAGAAGGATTAGGTCGGTTTTTTAACGTCGTAGCCCACTTTCGCAGCAATAGTGATGTATTTTCACCACATAAATACAATTTTTTAACAATGAATATACAGTCTTCGGTTGAATATTTCACTTTGAGAGAGAGTTTCGTAATAGCGTTTCAAAGAGAAAGTTTAAACAAATCGAATTATTTTATATAAATTGAAGCCTCGAGCCGTAAAGAATGAAAATGTACTCCAATCTTCCGTCGCATGCCTGTTCTAATGCTTCAGAGAAAAACCAATAAAGTTTAATAAAGAAGTAGAATTACATGTACTCAAAAAATAATAACCAGCTAGGAAGTTTCCTTTTATACCCTGCGCCACTGCAATAATACGCAGCGCCGTCTAGTGAGTTTCTGCGAAGTTATTTCATTTTAAAGTTGCAGGTTATTTAAAAGACACCTTGTACTTTTATCATTAGTAAACATATATAATATCCACTATGGAGCTCAACAATTGTTTGAACACATTTGACAACCAATAACAGACAATTTTAAAATTTGTACTATTTTATGCTAACTTTCATACCATGAAAACTATTTAGGAGACAGAGTTTCGACCTTGAACCGCATGTACCACTGTACACGTGCCTTTACCCTCACACATTTTAATGAACTCATTTTCTCAAATGTCAACGACTTACATTTCCAAGAAATGTAACTAATACAAGGGGCTGAATCTTTCTAAAACTCTTTAGTTTATCCCTAAACACGATAAATTTCTGTAAAAAGGATTGTGAAAATGTATATTGAAATGAATTAAATCATAATAATGCAATATAAATTATTCATAATTTCAAAAATTACAGTGTGAAATGATTGCTTTATTAAAAGTAAAACAAACGAAACAGGCGATTTAATAACAAGACATGAGCACAAAATACAGCACGCGAAAGCAGTTAAGTACTTTTTATCATCGCTTGATTCTGAAGTTATTCAACGCGTTTCAAATTCACCTGAAATAGATTTAAGTGCAAGATAATAGCAATTACGTGCATATGTTAATTGTAACACCATTAAAAATAAGTACATATAAATATGAGTGTTTTGTTTTATTTCTTAAACTTTTCTATTCTAAAAGATTTCTAAGTAGGTGGAAGCTCATGAAAAATAGATTAATCCTTTAAATATGTTACGCTCGCAGTAGTTAATTATTAAAAATATTTCGTCATTATAATGAAAGAATGCCTGGCATTTAAAATTAATAAGGAACAAAGAGGAGTACTTAAAAGAAAGAACATAACACTAACAAAGAAATACTAAAAATACACGATATCATATATTAATGTTGTGTAAGCAATGCAAACATAATCATTGCATTCAGAAGGATTGATCATTTGGATGGTGCTAGGATATTGTGTATTCAGTAAACAACATTCTAACGTGCTTACGCATTCCATCTAATTGCATTAAAAAAGTGGCGCTGAAAATGTTTCAGTAACGCATGCTCATAGATGGCAGCTAAGAGTACATAATGTACTATATGTGTTTGCGTTACATTTACGTAACACGTTATGTTACGTGCACACATGTGTTTGAATTACACGTAATGTGTTTACGTTACATTTAATTTTGATTTTATATAAAGACTCAAACAAGATATTGTTTTCCTAAAACATCGGTTTTATTGATGGAACGTTTGCTCTATTTGTGTCAGGGAGAGGGGGGGGGGGCGGCATCAATAGAAATCGATTTTAACAAATAGCGGTAAAATCTGAAGCAAGTTAAGAGTTTTTATTCAAATTGCCTTTCGGTTTTCTTCCTAGAGTAGACGACGCAATGTATTTAAGGAAATATTTAGGAGACTCGTGGGACTCGTAATGTTAAAATAGCGCACCATTTTTCAGAAAAATAAGCTCTTGACGTGATGTATTACACCTTAGCGGAAAGTCTGTATATTATAAGACAGTTTAAAAAGTAAGGTAACAAGCCTTCTGAGATAAACATTTTATTTACGAATTGAAGCAAAAGAAAACGTTATTTGTTATGTTTTACTTTTGAAAATTGTCACTGCATTTCAGAAGCTCTTTTCTTTATCGATACTAATTCGATACCTAAGTCGATATTAATTGAGGATGCCACAGCCAAAGTCAAGATCGTGATTTCGATGTGCCCTATTTTGGAGCCTCATATGCAATTGGAGCTCCAATCTGCTTCGTAAGCGATCTGTTTTCTAATATATTTCAGAGAAGGTATTTTACTGAATCTTGCGGTAACACGGCAGTGTGCTGTGTGTATCATGATTTAAAAGTTAACTATACTGAGTATCCATTATCATAAAAATAATTTAACTTTGTGCAAGTAAACAATAATAATAAAATTACACGTTAATTTAAAGCACAAATGAGCAAAAAAATGCAGACATATGTTTCGGATTGCTTGGAATCCCTTTTTCAATGCGACAGGGAGCTTCTAGATGCAAAACATTTTGTGCTTTAAATTAACGTGTAATTTTATTATTATTATCCATTATCATTTAGGCGAAAGCCACGACCAAAGTAATACTTCTTAATTTAATCGCCAGTTATATTTTCGCCCATACCTCTACCTTCCAACTGAGATTCCTGGACGGAACTTCACAAATGGATGCATTTTCCGATGTCTAAATTGCGTAGACAAAAAAAAAAAAAAACCTTGAATTTAGGATAACTACTTTTCATGGACCTGATTTAGCCCTGCTGATCTTGGGGATTTGCAACGACAACAACGAAAACTGTCACATAAAAACAGTTTATTTCAATAGGGAAACAGTATTCTTCTTGTTATAGCTACGTGTAGTTTTATGGGAGGCATGATTAAAATAAAACACATTAAAACATATTTTTAAAAAAAAAGGTTTTAGGCTACACTATAAGAAATGCTTGACTAACCTTTCACCAAAAAATGGTAAAATTTAGCTGCAACTAACATTTGGTACTAAAGTTTTCAATTTTTTTTCTTTTTTTTTTTTTTTTTTTTTTTGTGAAAGTTTGAACTAGAAATTTCAGTGTACTGAATAAAATTATTTGGCATGAAGCCGAATTTTTTCATGGACTTTGGATTGTGTTCAGCGAATTTTCCTCTTCTACCCAATGCAATATTCGTTTTGTATTGTAGCTAAGCTTGTTTTGCTAATGTCATGGATTTCTAATGTGCTTTTTAAAGGCCAGTGAGCAGAAATTGTTTTTGGTTGTATACATGGATAAGCTTCTTGTTAACTTCTCCTTATTTCTAATATATGAATGATTTGGACATGGAGAAAGCGGTTCCTTGTAACCCCAAAACACGTGTATGAATAATTTTGCAAATTTTGTGCTTCATCATTATTTGATCAGCAGAAATATTATTGTTTCATTTTTACTTGCGGTCGTTTTTAAATAAAGGTGGAGTATTTGCATTTAACGAAATTGCATGACTAAAGTTAACCCCTTTTTGGCCTACTTTCCCGTAAAAGTAAAAAAATAATAATAAAGCATGAAAAAAGACTCAATGAATCTTAAAAATACCGTTCAAAATAAAGAAAAGTAAAAAAAAGTGAAGTAATAAAATGAAGGTTAAAAATTAAACTTGGAAGTAGGTTTTTGAGATGGAGAAAAATTGTCTGTCAGTCTGCCCCCCTCCCCCCCGAATAACTTTTGAACGAATTGTCCGATTCGAAAAATTCCTTTTGCATTCGAAAGATCTCGGCGATGACATCTCATTGCTTAACATAATAAAAATTAATATTTTCATGGGTGAGCTATTGTTAAACTAGTTTTGTAATCTATTTATCTCTTAGAAATCAACCAATCTGATCTTAGTTGCTTAGGTTCTTTTTTTGACCTCTTTTACTAGACAGGAAAAATATATTTTTGCAATATATTTTAATGTCACTTTTTTAGCGTCTCAAATTTAAATTTACAGTTGTTACTTTACGAAATGAAATGTACATTTGATTAATTAAAGAAAAATCTTGGGAAAAAGTTATAAAATCAATCTGACATATTTTTTTTTTTTTAATTTTAGCATACATAGTACATCGATAAATACATACATGGTAGATCGATAAAATAGATTTGTCATACATTTATTAGTTCAGCACATTTTTTTATCAATATTGAATTTTTACTTTCATTTGCTACTTTATTTTGTCACTAGATGAACCTTTTTTTTGTTGCCCGCTTTTGCACTTTTTGTAGTTTTATTCTATTTTTATTATTTTTTATGAAAGTAAGCAACATTTCTTCCATACCGACATATATGATGAAACCCGAAGGTATACCTCCAATGTAGCATTATTGCCACTATCGCAATTATAATTTTAAAATAAAATTTTATTCAAAAGCTCGAAAGAGAAAGCTTAAACAAATCTAATTATTTTATATAAATTGAAGCCTCGAGCCGTAAAGAATGAAAATGTCGCGTGTCTGTTCTAATGCTTCAGAGAAAAATCAATAAAGTTTAATAAAGAAGCAGAATTAAACGTATTCAAAAAATAATAAGAAATGGATGTAAAGAGTATTCTGGAATTTTTATTCATATGTCTTTGCAGCAGAAAGGGACTTTTTCAAAACTAACATGAAGTAATTATTCTTTTCCGGCTCTTCAATCAGAGAACATTTGAAAAAGTTCATCTGTTTAAGAATTATATTTTTCTTTTTTCAAAATGTATGTTTCATGTATTTTTTTATTAAAGGTGACACGTGTAATTACTTTTGAAACATGTTTCCGTTTTGAATTTCTATTACCAATTACAGCTATTGCGTTATCCACTGGATCGTATTCAAAATCAAAACGAACTAATTACATTGTGAGCAAAATACAATGGTTTATTTTTAAGAAACGAATAAACAACTTATACATTAGTAAAAGTATCAAAAACCAAAAATAAAAAACAGCGAAAATACTCAAATAACGTTTTAAAAGTAAAGAAAATAGCCATTAAGGTTTTCTGTTACTTTCAAATCAGGGCCATTCCATGTGAAATCGTCCAGCGGAGACAAAGTTTGACACCCGAGGTCGGCCGATTTTGATGAAACTTGGTGAGATTGTTTCACCTATAGATATAAGAACAACTGTAAAGTTTTATCTCCATATATTGATTAGTTTTTGAAATAGAACACTTTAAAGTTTTGCCAGAAATTTGCAATTCGACGCTGATCGCAAATCAAGCAATTACGCATACTTCTACATTTCGTATCGTAAAACAGTTATTTTTGAAGATAGAAAGTTAATTTTTTTTGCATTGTGTTGAGTATTCTTTTGTGAATAGAAATGTAGCATTAAATTTGGGATTTAAAGGTATTAGGCAACTTAAAAAATCTTTGAAGAACAAAATTGAGTTGTATTTACTACAATGACTGGCCTTCAGAAACTGCTCAATTGCATTAAGAACGTATCCTTCGATTTTAAAATTAATTATATCATTAGAAACTAGATTAAAAATGCTTCAAAGTGGTACATTGAAATTGATGGGGTTTGGACTTTTTATTGAGTTAGAGCTGATCAAAGTTATGCATTTGAAAAGTACCAAAATCTATTGTTCCTGATAACTTCAATTTCCAAAAAAAAATAATATTGGCTGCTCTTATACTGTTGTTATATAGTGTATTTATTTTTATATATACATATATACATATTGTTGTTTTGGCTTTCCACTAAAACCGAGTGAAATCATAAAATATTCTGAGATATATTTACAGCAAAAAATACGTCGTTCTTTTAGAAAATGCTTATGCTCTAGAAAGCTCTTCAAAAAAGCATGAAACTAGGAAAATAAAACTGTATGTTTGGTTGTAACAGATCGAAGTTGCAAAATCAGCCAGACCTTCTATAGTTCAAAATAATATACAATAATGCATCAGAAAGGTTTTTTAAAAATTACTCTTTTTTCGTAAAATGTCATGTTTGTTAGATAAACTAAGATAAGAAAGTTATATATATATATATATGTTTTATTAGAATAATATTTCAGATGCCTATTATTGAAGTGATCACTACTCTTAAAATCGTAGATTGTAAATGTTATAAATTTCAATCAATGTATTTAAATGGCTATGTCTCTTATTCAACAGGCTAAAACTAGGTTTCCTTTCAAGTTTGAACAGTTTTAACACTTCCCCTTGAACTTATTTCAGCTTTCATTAATATTTTTCATGGATATTGATCCAATTTTGAAAAAACGACTGATATGTGTTGTTACTTCTGGACTTTCAACAGTACATAAGATACGTTGTGGGAGAACAGACATTCATCTTGCCTTTCAGACCAATAAAATGTTTCTCAAGGGCCATGCGGGTGCATGAAAGCAATTGTGTCACGCCTTCATGTTTGTTCATTTTAACGTCACTAGACCACTCCACCAGCTTCCTTCATAAACGCATGCAACATATTTTATGTAAATTCCTATCAAAATCCGGCAACATATTTGACTTTGATATTCCTTTAGTAACATTCAATCTACTGCATGATTCAAAGTCTAGACTTGTAGTTTCATGCTTGTCTGAAGAAATTTCTATGGCATAAGCATTTTGTAAAAAAACGATGTATTTTTAACCAACTTTGCAAAGGAAGGAGGTTATACTTTGATGTAAACTTAATCAAATGTAATATAAATATATATTAATTAAATAATAATTATCAAATTGATATAAACATATATTAATAATATAATATAACATTCATACTGTATAGTGTATATGCCAATTGTTTTTGGTTTCTCCACTCATGACTTCTTACCGGATGAACCGATTTTCGTGATTTTTTTAATTCGATCGAGGGTAATTTACCATAGGTCCTGTACCTTTGTTGAAAAATAAATTAATTCTTAACAACATAGATACCACTTTATAACCTAATTTTTGAAATCGGTGCAAAATTATGACAGACTCTTTACACCATGCGTTATTTTACATTGAAACTGTTGCAAAATCTACTCCATTAACAATTGTAATTGTTTCATGGTTACAAAAGTTATTATGAATCAAAATCCATAACAATTTTACACCGACTTCAAAAGTTCTGTTTAAATGCCGTATCGGTGTTAGTTAAAGAATTTATATTTATTTTTCACTTTTTCGCGCATTTTATGATTTGAGGTCGGTTCTATTTAATTTCCAAAAATTGCTGTAAATATATTTCTGAATATTTTATGATTTCACTCGGTTTTGGTGGAAAGCTCTTTGCACAATGTATATATATGAATGTAAGTTAAATACACTATATAACAACATTATAAGAGCAGCCAATATTATTTTTTTGAGAATTGAAGTTATTAGGAACAATAGATTTTGTTACCTTTCAAAGCCATAACTTTGATCAGCTCTAACTCAATGAAAAGTCCAAACCCCATCAATTTCAATGTACCACTTTTAAGCATTTTTAATCTAGTTTCTAATGGTATAATTAATTTTAAAATCGAAGGATACGTTCTTAATGCAATTGAGCAGTTTCTGAACGCCAGTCATTGTATTAAATACAACTCAATTTTCTTCTTCAAAGATTTTTTAAGTTGCCTCAATACCTTTAAATCCCAAATTTAATGCTATATTTATATTCACAAAAGAATACTGAACACAATGCAAAAAAAATTAACCTTCTATCTTCAAAAATAACTGTTTTACGATAAGAAATGTAGAAGTATGTGCAATTGCTTGATTTGCGATCAGCGTGGAATTACAAATTTCTGGCAAAATTTTAAAGTGTTCTATTTCAAAAACTAATCAATATATTGAGATAAAACGTTACAGTTGTTTTTATATCTATGGGTAGAACAATCTCACCAAGTTTCATCAAAATCGGCAGACCTCGGGTGTCGACCCCTGGATGATTTGGCATGGAATGTCCCATCAGTGAGTATACTTTTCAAAACAAACGAAATAAGAGCTTGTAACGGTGCGAGAGTGGCTGTGAAGCGCCGGGAGTCGAACCAAGATCTTTTTGGTGGTAGCCGCATTCTTTACCGCTTTCCCAAAAGGCGCGCCCCCTGGTCAGGAGCAAAGCGGGCTATTTGAAGGACTGAACTCTCACCGCTACAAGCTTATTAAATAACTAGTAAAACGTATGATTACAACTCAAACTATTTTTACGTATCATGTGTGCGGAAATACATCTTTAAAATGTTCATGATGCCTCTCAATTATGTCAGAAAGAAATTGCTGGAAAAAAAATAATAGTAAAATAAAAAATAAATAAAATAAAACGTATGAAATTTTAACTGTTTCAATGTTTAATTAAACAAAATAAAAATTTAAAAAACCTATTAAAAAAGAAGATGACAATACATGTAACAAATACGTATTAACATAAATAATGAAACGTAGCTAATCATGTATTCAAATTTGCGTGAATCTGATATCATCAGACGTTTTACGAACATATCAATACAAAAAATCCCGCTTTTGCGAATTTTAGGTTATGCATGTTTCATGCATCTTTTCAAGCTCTTGCACAACATCAGAAATCTTACCAAATCTCAGAAATATTTTTAGCTTGAAAGTGCAATATAATCGTTGCTCTGAAAAGTTTAAGTAGAAGATAATTTTTAACCATTTTATTTTCCTTTTTTTTTTCTTTTAATACATTTATTCTCCATTTGTCGCTCAGAAATTTTGTTCATTTCTTTTATATGTGTTTTTAAGTAAAATAAATACAATAAATAAATAGATAAATACAATGAAATTTAAGAAAAGATACCCCCTTTTGATTTTTTTTTCTACCTAAGACTGCTAAGAATGTGTCGCGTTTTTGTAGTTGAAATAGTTGCCTTTTATCGGTTAAAAGTATTGTTTTAATGCTAATGTTTGAATTTTCAAAAGGTATAATTTACACTCAATTTTCTTATTCCACAAATTCTGTATCATGAAAGAAAGTTTTATTATTATTGTTATTTAAATCGTACAGAGTGTTTATAAAATCTCTATGCATCTTTGCCTAAATGGGTTTTGTTTATAAAGACTACTAAATTAGTACAATTTAATGTGGTTCTCCTGAGTGCTTAAGCACAGTTGCCACTTTTCCACTACGCTCCGGAGCAGCTTTTGTACTGGGGTTATCACTCGAAAGAAATTTTAAAGCAAGCGTTACTTATATCCCGTTCTATCCACAATCTCGAGACCAATTTTCCGATCGGAAGTTTCCTACAGGGTTTCCTTCTCCAATTACTCCATAATAGGCCCCCATTTCCTAAGCTGTACTCTCGTGTGGGGCGTTTGTTTATTCATTTTTGATATTTCGTATTTCGTTCAAACTGATAAGATTCTACAGTCAGATGCGATCTGATGCGAGGTCACAGGTTTCGTATAAATGCAGGAGCGCCCATAACGGAAGTTTTAGGGAGGTGTGCGTAGGATATATATGTGTTTCCAAAATATATAAATGAAAGAAAATATAAAAAACGGTTGTAATACTGTCTATAAATTTATGGCTAGAAACCCACTTGCCTTTTGGTCGTGATTTCATCCTAGGGCACTATTTTGAATGTCCTGAATTTGTAAGTAACGACTTTACATTCGAAAAATATTTTTTCAACCTTGAGTTCACAAATTAAAAAAGAAAACGAAATCTGTAATTTTGAACTTCCACTCTTTTATAATGTACCCTTCTATCGCCACTCTTCAAATCGCCGCCATGTTTGCTGAAAAGTCGGCTTGACGTCTCGAAATTCAAGCTCCTTGCTTTTTTTCCCAGCGGGATAACGATTTGCTCCTACTTCGCGCAACTGCGAATTTCTGTACCACACGAACATTTTGCAGCAACTGTTCTGAAAACATGTAGAAAAATCAGTTTCCGATTGAGTTTATGGTTCCTATTGAAGTTGCACTTGTCTGTAAATTTATGCTGTGTGATAAGCGCACATAAGGCTGTTGGTAAGTTCAGTTGCTGCTGCCATAATTAGCTGGTTAATGGTTGAATACTGTCAATTTTCACTCGGTAAACTTTGTATGTGACACAACGCCATGTGAAAAAAAAAATAGTGGAAGTTAAGTGTGGTGATTTGGTGGAGCGAAAAGCTGTTGAGAGCCACGACCAATTCACCTATCAACAAAAGTTTCATTAAGAGTATTATGCACAATAATCCATACATTGCACAAACAATGGGTATTCTTTCCTCTTTTGACATCATTCTTTCAGGTAACATGCAAAGCAATTTGAATAAAAACATATTTCTCAAAAATGTATAGAGCCTGTATTACACAAATTAAAAAAAAATAATTTTGTTGACAGGATGGATTGTTAAAGTTGGATACAGTTGTACAACTCTGCAGTCGAAAAAGGAATTAAATGATGCTTTGTTGTTCTAATAAGTTAAAATCAGATGTATTTATTTATTAGCTATGTTTATATACTTTGCGACAAACTAAGTTATGCCAATTCCCTATGAATATTTTTCTTAGTCTTTATAAGTGGCATTTTTTGAATATTCAATTCATACCGATATCTAATTGCTACAATCAAAGAACTAAAAGCAGCTTATTAATTTCATTAAAATTATCAGTTTATACTTTCAAACAAAGGTTGGCTTTTGAGAGTTCACCAGTCTTTCAAATTCAAACCGATTTCGGTATTTATTTATAATAGTAAAATTTTCTTAATAGAAGAGTTTTAACATGTCATTAACTAGCCTTAAAGAAGCAGAATTCAATTTGGAAAAAATAAATAATTGAGTTAGCGGATATTTGACACATTGCATAATCATACAACACAAAAAGTAAATGCGTGCTGAATTTCTTTAAAATATTTTAAAGTACTGAAGAGATACGGCATCACGTTTTAAACGTTGAAATGTCCAAGAAACTCTTTCACACAACTCCCAAGTTATCGCTAATTACAAAGAAGAGTTTTCGAAATCGTTTGTTGAAAGACAATTTTGATTCAAAGCACGTATTTCCATCATTCTTAACTGCTAATTTAATCGTCACGCAAAAGAAGCTTCATTGTGAATTGTACGCTTATAATTATCATTACTACCTAAATACCTTGCATGTTCTGCTCCACTATTATATCGATTAATGCAACGGAAAAAGATGCTGCAAAATATTATGTTCAAATGCTTCGTGAACTAATTTAGCAAAACCGCTAAGAGACAGTTATTCATATCATATAATTAATAAAGTAAATCATGAGTCACATGTAGCATCGTTTATGTGATAAAACACATTAAAATCTCGTAGTACATAAAAATCTTTGACTGAAATTACGTGAGAGAAAAATTCATAACGCTGAAAAAATTGTGCTAGAGAACGTTATTTTAAATTACATTCCACTAACCACAAATTTGTACGCATAAATGTGTCAATGTTTTCTCACAATAATTTGTATGATTAACAGTTTGCTTTTGAATTTGCGCATATTGAAAAATAGCTTTTCAATGAAAAGCAATAAAGATAAACTGTTCATACATACTGATACAGTGGAGCCTCGGTTATCCGAGCCCCGACTAACTGAGTTCCGGGTTAACCGAGGTACATTTGCCCTTGAAAAAAACATTTTTTTTTTTTGGCAGCCGATTGCGGCGTTACCAGCTACAACTATTGCGTAAAACGGCAGCAAAGAAACGAGCGAGTTCGGTTAAAACAGAAAACAATATATATATATATATATATATAAAGTTCTTCAAGAAACAACTTTAACTGGGACATGTACTCAACTGATGTGTACATGTAAAATTATATACTTGTATGTATGTAACGTCATTATTTAATTTGTAATATGTACAGTAAATGCTTTTTTTTACATCTTTGACGACATTTTCATTCATTTCAACACATGTTTCCCTCTCGATTTGGACTGAGTCAGTGTTATCCGAGTTTTCGATTATCCGAGGTACCCTTGGTGCACATTACCTCGGATAATCGAGGCTCTTCTGATAGTTTCTTAACTCGTTTTAAATAAAGAGTTTAAAATAATTCTCTTTCACATGTACATTTACACCATAGGCGAACGAGACATTTTGTAACTCACTGCTGTTATGGTGATCCAACTAACAGCGATGACGCATCGCTTCGGTAGCGCAATCAACAAATGAAGATCATCTGAGTGAAATTCACTTTTAATGACGTCAATTAGTCAATACGAGGGCATAGTTGAACCAATGAAGCGCCCTGAAATGTTTCGTCGCTGGGGCTTCTCGCTATTGCGCTTGGTGTGAAAGTACCCAAATAATAATAATGAATTTTCCTGTTCTCTGTGTGGCTATCAAAATTTTGTGATGCGTGTCCTTTTCAAGTAAGAATTATTCTCTTTTCTTTTTGATAACAGAACATACATTCAGTTTTTATCCGAAGAGAAAATTCTTGTTTTTGTACATCGTGCGTTCAAGTTAATAGTAACAAGATATACAACAATTATCAAACGGCCATATCCAAATTGCCATACAGAGCCGTAATTCCCAGTGTCTTAAATAAAGTTGTGACAAAAATAATACAATTATTACAGTGATTAGATAATTACTATATAAATTGAATAACACCTGCCATACTTTATTTATAGTATTATATAATTCAATATGTATACATATGTTTTTTTTACACTTATTGTATGCTTGCTGTAGATTATGAGTCGCACACGTTATTCTTTTATTTTAATGATAACTTTAGGGGAATACATAAATTTATATTGGCGACTTATACACTAGTATTTGTACCTTTGATCATATTATGAAAAATATTGTAATGTTTACTTTATGTCATTCTGTACTATATTTAAAAATGATGCTTTTCAGCCATCGCATATACCGGAATTTCGTGAATAGAGTATAACACACTGTGAAGATATAAGACAAATGATCAAAACGCTTTGTTCTAAATTATGAGTACAAAGATTTTTCCAGTATTCCCTTTTTCCTGACATTTGGAAACGTTTTTATAATTTATTTTTCATTTCCCGTGTTTCTTTCTATCCTTCCTTTTCTATGTTCTTGGCCTCCGATTGGTCTTCTTCATTCCTTGTATTTGTTAATATTGGTTAATCTTTATTCTGACCCATTTGGTATAAATACCGGCTGTCTTCCCGTTCACTCAGAACGTTCTAGTTGTGCGTTGAGCACTTCTTTCCTGAACTGATGAAGAGGCTCCATTGTAGACTCGAAATAGCTATTTGCGTTATTTGTTCTGACAATTTGTGCTTTTTTACGTTGTTTTATCTTTGTACGCTGTGAAGATGTCTGTTATGAAACGAAATAAATAATGTCTGTATTGAGCCTTTGCATTAAGTAAATTTTAAGATCTGTTTCAAATTAGCATATTTTATTAGCATTTCACTGGTGTTTACTATGTCAACAAAAGTCAATTTCTTGATGGCGAAGTACTCAAAAGCTAACAAAACAGGAAAAAAAAATCTTTGTAACGGGTACAGATGAGAGAAAACGGTTTCTCTCTTCTCGCTTGTTCAAATAGTACCTCCGGTGGTTGGAGGTTTTGAAAGAAATCATTTGATTTTTTCGACGATTGAATTATTTCTCCTAGAAGTTTTAAAATATATAGGCTAAAGTAAAATATTTTGGTTTAGGAATATTATTAGGAAGTAATAAAATATATATGTTTACTATATTACATTAAATTGTATTTCTTTTACGGTTAAGTGAAGAAATACTACTTAGACTGCGAGAAAAACTCCTTGTAAAATACAGGTTTTAAAGCAAACACAATGTATTTAGTTTGTTTTTCTTAAAAATAAAGATTTAGAAAGAAAAAGAGTTTCTTGAACTGATATCTATTTATAATTTTTCCTTAAACGAAATGTTGCCTGAATAGCAAAGTTTGTCAAGGCAATACTTTGATGATAATAATAGTGGTTAAAAACATAATATAGCGATAAAAATAGCATTCTTTTGTTTGGAAAATTCATATTTTGGTACAATTTATTTTGTGTCACTGCTCTTAAAACAATTTTAAGAGTAATTGGCAACACGATCACGTAAAAAACTAATCTGAATTATATAAAGGGAATGAAAGCAGAAGAGTATGATTTAAATATTAGAATAAATACCTCTACATATCTTACACGGAACATCCAAGACATTATCAATTAAAAAGAATTGTCACGTTTCTCAAAAGGTAATTATCATCACAGTCACGTATTAAGGTCATTTATAACTGCTAATATAATCGTCACTTGAAATGAGTCTTGTTATGAGCAAAGATTATAATTATCGTTAAATTCTGAGTTTTAAACATGTGTTACGTCTTTCAAATAAAATAAAGCAATGTAAAAACATTCACAAAATTTATTTAAAATAATTAACGAAATTAATAGTAATGTCTATAGTAATCGTGCACTGTTAGACCAAGTGTGTTGTTACAATTATGTTATCAAGTAATTGTTCTATTTTTTCAGAAAGAGCATAAGCCTAATAGTCATCAAAACATAGAAAACAAATTAATTCTCTTAATTTACTTCTAAAAGAACTCTAAATAAATCTGAAAATGTCTTCACCATAAGCATTTACTTTAAATTATTATTTATAGTTTAAGAGGCTTGTTTTGTTAAGTTGCCTTCACACTCCCCCTTAACATCCCCTTTCATCCCCCTTAACATCTAAGGCCGTTTTGAAGCCACATTTCCCCAAGTACGTATGCTTCAGGCATCCAGACGATGTTTAGCACATCAATGATTAGCCAAGCACGTGCATGTGAAGTCATTCCGGGCTCTTTCGTTGGTCGTAACGGCTGTTAAAAAACCAATCCTTTTGCTACGTCAGACTAACGTCAGTTTAACTGTTTTTCAGAAAAAGTTCGCAAGTCACGAAATCTCGCGTATTATCTCACTAAATGCAATAGCGACACTTGAATGTGTTTAAGAAAAATAATAATATCCTACAATGAAACTCCCACGTTCAGTGCTGCATTGAAATATGGTCATCAAAACGACGTTGGGTAGGCACAATATTCCTACTCACATCCTTCAAGGAAAATTCAAGGACATTTCAAGACATTGGTCAAGTCCCTATTTTGCATAATATGCTTCTATTGAAAAAGAAAGTAAACGGACATGACCCACTTTATATAAGTTGCCCGACAGTAGACATGCTTCTAAACTAATGACATAATTTTTTCATTTACTCACCGGAAGAGGGACCGTATGAAAGGGGGTTAAAGTGGGCACGTGTTTACGATTCGTTTGAAATAAGGGAAACGAATTAAAATGTTGGCTTTATGTATTTTTTTTCCGTCTTGACATAAAGGTAAAAGAGTTGATGTTCAAGTAACAAACTTGTGCAAGTAAGTCAAAATTTACATAAATATTACTTAATTTTTGAAATTCATATTTTTTTGTCAGAAATTTTTATAAAGGTAAATTACAATAAACGCTTCAATTTAGACATCATCAAAACTGTGTCTGTGTTTATTAGACCTATTTTTTTAGAAACATACTTTAAATAAGAGTTTTATAATAGAGATTAATTTGCTTGCATTTTTTTTAAAATACAGTTTTGTTCATAAAACATGAATTCTAGCAGTAAAATATAAAGATAAACAAAACAAGTATTTGAACAGTTGTATTTTTATGAAAACATCATTATTTGGTGATTTCATATTTTATCCGAAGTACAAAGGACATCGTCCTTGCTATGGTGTTAAAAATTTAAAATATTTTCCAGTTAGAAAAAGTCATTCATTTGGCGTAATAATTATTTTTCCAAATAAATTCATTATGTTACCCATTTCAAAATAATTATACATTTCTAATTTGAGCAAATTGCCCAATTTTCAAGGATATAAAATAACAGAAGGAATAAAAATTTCTGCAATGAAATGTTTACTTTATGCCTATTAAAGTAAACGTTTTGCTTGTCAGAGCTGTGAAAAATACACTCTGCAACTAATTAAATCCTAATTGTGTAATATAATTTATTCATAATTTTAGAAGTTACAGTATGAAACACCTTCATTATTAAAAGTAAATCAAGAAAACGTACCGTTTAATAATAGCCCGCGTGCAACATTTTACAAAACTCAAGTCGTTGGAAGCGGGGACGTATTTATTACCATTCTAAATTTTCAAGCAATTAAACGCGATTCAAATTCACCTCACAGACATTCAAATGCAAGATAATAGCAATCACGTGCAAATGTTAGGTTTAATTCTTTTGTTAAAATGAGCTATATGTGCTTGTTATGATTTGATGTCTGAGTTTCTTCAAAAGGATTTTGAGTAAGTATGCGCGTGAGTTAACTACATTAATCCTTTAAATTCGTTGTTCTCAACAAAGTAGAAAACTATTAGCTAGTTAGTTTTGGCGAAATAACTGCGTTCTGCAAAATAATCTTCATTTAAAAAATAAATAAACTAACAAACAAATAAAGGATCGGTAGAATACACGTTCTTAAAATAATACTAAAAGATTGCACAATAACGAAAAACAAAATAAGCATTTCCGATGACAAATGTCAGTATTCTTAATTTTAGGTTTCATTCTTTAGTTATCAATCTTTAGGTTTCAATCGTTTTTTTTATTGAACATATTTCCTCTTGTTTTTTTATCTTTTCTTACCGCAGAGGCGGTGCTTAATTTACAAGCTTTTTTTGTGTTTTTTTTTTTATAAGACGGTATACTAACCCCCTCAACTAAAAAAGTATCTCATTAAAACGAAAGAAAACCGAATTTCATAGAACAAATATGACATTATTAGCAGTATATTCACCATTTTAAAAGAAAATATTATTTTTTTTGCAAGAATCGGAAAATTTAAACCAATCTAATTATTTTATATTAGTTAAATAAGGCCTTGATGAAAAGAATAAAAATGCGATTTATTCTACTGTCGCCTACTTTTATTAGTATTTAAGAAAAAAAAAAGTTTAATAAAGATGCAGAATTAAACGTATTCAAAAATAAATCAATTAGGGAATAAATATATGCAAAAGAGAGTTCTGGAATTTTTATTTATATGTATTTGTAGAGCGAATTTCAAAAAAATAATATGAAATAATTACAGTTTTCCGGCGCTGCAATCAATGCATATCTGAAAAAAGTCGGTTGTTTTAGAATTATCATTCCATTCTCCAAATTGCGTTTTAACTTTTCCTCCAACCTTACATGTGTAATTACGTCTGAAGCCTGTTCCACTGCTTTGAATTTTACTTAACAATTACGCGAATCGTCTTTTTAACTAATCGTATTCAACTTGTAATTGTACAAGTGAAATGAACTAATTACACTAAAGAAAATATTTTTTGCGGAATAAAATAATTGTCAGTAGCACTAAAACAAACCTTCAAAGTCAAAAGAGGAGTGACTATAATAACAAGAATAAAGCATTTTTTTACTTAACCCATAAACAGCGCATGTTATTTGACAACGTACTGCATTTAAGGTGCTTTCATACGAAACGCAACAGTGACGTACGATAAAGACGAAGGTTTTCAGAGCATGTTATTTGATTTACATTATTTCATAACCACGCACTCGTGTTGACTGACTGGCACTTTTTATTGCGTCAGGAACACGAACTTTCTCGCAGGTGACAGTGATTGGTTGATTACATTATCGAATGTATACGTCATCGCTGTTAGCTTGAGAACCTATGCTAAGACGGAGACAGAATGTCTCCGCCACCTCTATGGGGTAAACATCCTTTAGGGCGCTTTCACACCAAAAGCGACAAAGACAATATCCTTGCCTTTTCTCATCTACGCAAAGTGCCTAGCCTATCTGCGCTTGTTCATATATGAAAAGACTGACATATTACCTTCGTCGCCTTTGGTGTGAAATCATCCTAAGTGTTAAATTGTTGATACTCAATCACCCCCAGTTGCATATTCAATAAACAAATTCAATTGCAAAATCGCGGGAGCAGAAAAAATGCACGCATACGTTCTTCACCTTCCCCCACCTACAAAAGAAATGGTGTTCTCCACTCCCGTAGGAAGTGCTGTGCAAAAGAAGGGCTAGTCTCGCAGAGTCGCAGACCATTCGCTCCCATGAAATATAGATTCTAATGTCTGTTTAGGCCAATAAGTTAAACACCAAAGATAATAATAAGATTTTACTTCCAGATAAAGTCATTAGTGCTGTTGAAAACTAAAAGTAAATGAACTTTTATACCATTGGTTACATATACGTTTTGCTTAGTTTCATGCACTTGAGGATTGTTCGCATTTGTCAGTGAAGAATAATTTGATCACTAAGGTATTTTGGCAATATTTCTCAATGGTTTAAGTATTTTACTGAAAAATATGTGTTATTTTTTCAGTTAAAGCCTGATGTTGCCTAATAATGTTTTAACCATGAGTTATACTTAAACTAAGATATAATTTTAAACCCATTTTCTACTATTATTTCAACAAAAAATAAAAGGCAAAATCATGTTTAAAAAGGTTTTTAAAAAATCGACCTAAATAATTACAAGTTTCGATTGTTCAGTGATATTGTTTAGGTTACTCTAAAATATACATACATTTTATTCGTATTATTTGTGAAAAGAAAAATGAATGCCTTTGGGACAACGCAAAAACTAAACGGTATTAAAAAAACTGCTTTATTAATTGTAGAAAAAGTAAGTATTGAGACACACTATTTTATTACAATTACTCTCAACAGTATTGTTCGTTAGTTACGCAGTATAAAATAGGGAAGTTTGGATAATTTTTTAAAATCAGTTGTAGTGATGAACGATGACATATAATTCATGATTGATCAAACCGATAAAAAAATGTTACAAACATAAGAGATAAATTTGTATTTAAATTTATTTTCTTTTACTATTTTTGGAATATTAACCATGCTTAAATTTTAAAAGATATGAGTAAATAAATCATAATTAGATTGTTATTTTGTTTCACTATTACATTTTTCTTTTAAATTTCGATCAGACTACTTACTATTTACATTACGATTACTTACTAGTAGATAAGCATTTTATATGCTCTTATAAGTAATGTGCTGCTTTTAACATTCATTGAATGTACATTTCACTGAGTGAGTAATGATATGTTTTGCGATAAAAAAATAAATAAATAAAATGTACAAATGAATAAATTTGATATAAATCGTGTTTGTCATTTTGTCAGAAAACGTTTCGTTAGTTGTTTTTGCTTTTTTAATTAAAAAACTCTGACGCTGCTTTTGGCTGTCAAAATCATATTCGTAAATTATATGTAAATGCCAAAAGCCTTGTTAACAAAAATAAGGACTTAAGGATTATAAATTTATGAAACAGTTGCAATCAACTTTCATATAAATTTTTATTTAATTAAAACATATCATCAAATATATTTTAAACGATAAACATGCTACATAGAACAGAAAATTTTTGTAAGAAATACAATTAACAAATTACAAGCGCAGTTGACAAAAATAACGAGCCTTGAACTTTTTTCATGTCATTTTAAAACGTAGAAAAGCAGCGACATCACGTCTTAAACATTGGAATAAAATGTCTGAGAGAATCTTTCACAGACACTTCAAAGTTATTGCTAATTACGAAGAACAGTTTTCGAAAGCGTTTGTTGAAATAGAATTTTCATTCAAGGCACGTATTTCCATCATTCCAAACTGCTAATTTAATCGTCACGCGAAAGAAGCTTCTTTGTGAATTGCATACTCACAATTATCATAACAACCTAAATGCCATACATGTTCTGCTCTACTATTATATCAATTAATGGAGTTTAAAGAAGCACAGATGCAAAATATAAAGTTCTAATGATATGTCAACAAATTTGAAAGAATCGATTATATGATTACTGAAAATTAAATAATACATCGAATGATGTGTTACATATTTTTGCGAAATTAGTAAAATGTTATTTTGTGAGTGTCGATGACATTGTTTTTAGAACCTTCAAACATTTTGAAGGAAAGAAAAAATGCTTTGCAGAAATATATGAAATATTATATATTTCCCTTTGAGGTATTGTTACAGTATGAGACAGAAACATTCCCGAATGTCAACGTTTTCTCTCTCTCTCTCTCTCTCTTTTTGGTATAATGAGCCTATGCTCATTTGTCGGTGTATTGGATGTGAGTGGAATCAGTTTTACTTGAATAGAGGCAATTCACCGCTAGAGGGACTCATGAACGATCATCATTATCACGAGATATCCGCTCTTTGATTACTAAGATTTTCAATTGAGTTTTACGTTTAATTCACTATTCAAAATTAGTTACCTTAAATAAATTAGAGTATTTTCACAGCTTTTCTGATTATAACCCAGTCTTTACATTTAATTTAATCATTACAAAATGAATTTATTAATTATTAAAATAGCTATAGTGTTTTTTTAGTGTTAATTTTATCTAATGTAGAAGAACTTTATTTAGTCCTAGTTTTTAATTAAATTTGTCGTTCTCGAAGTAAAGCGATGCTACGGCTACCTTTGTTTACATTGCTTTCATCGCTACCACTTGACCAATGACGTTGCTTGAATTGCCTCCATTCGTTTATTAGAAGACATAAATTTGATAAGACATCAATTTGCTTTTTTTAACGTATTATGGTAACCAGAGTTTTTTTTACTCAGTATTTTTACGTTTTATTCATTTATTTATTGCGTTTTAAGGAAATAAAAAAAGATTAGCCACCAGTCAACCGAGCCAAAGGTAGTTACATTTCAACTGGCCAATACGCAATTTCTGTAGAAATACAAATTGCCGAGGATAAACCAAATTTGCCGAATTATTTATTTTATCCGGTTTACAGTAAAACGTAACTACAGGTGCAGAAACATACTGTTTGATACAGCATACTCTACAGATAAAATTTTTTTCCCGAAGTTATTAGGCTTCAGGTAATTCTTTTCGAGATACATTTGTTTAGTTTCAAAGCGGCAATGGTTTAAAGTTTAGTATTAGCTTAATTTATCTTATTTGCTTTTCCTTCAGAAATGGGTCAAAAACACTTTGTGAAGCTGTACTGCTTTGCAAAATGGTTAATATACTGCGTTGTACACTGATAAATTCCAGATAAAAGATTTCAAACCATTGCCGTTACTAATTAGAATTAAGATAATTACAATTACATCAATTAGAAATAAGAGTACTCTAACCGCATTAAATATACCACATATTTTATTTCAGTAATGAAAGCTAAATATATAAAGAAATGTAAAACACTAGTACCGCAGTGGACCAATCGGTGGAAACTCGGTTCCCGCAGAGCACCGAAAGTGAAGCAACATCGACTTAGGTCAGTGTTTGGGAGGGTGACAACCTCTTGTGGCTCGTTCCTGTGGGCCGTGCACGCTAAAGGGGGCTGATGCACGTTAAATTGTCGTGGTCCCAAAGTCCTCCAAGTGAAACGATACCTCGGGTGTGCAAACCCCAGGGGACAGTCTCTCATCTGGGATCTGGCTCAAAAATTAAGGGACCACAAAATTTGAGGTCAAGTCAGTCTTCGGCCCTCGTGGTTCCACGCTCTAAAATGAAGCTGCATATCACTCTAAGGTAGTATAGTATTGATCTTCTGGACCTGGTAGTAGGCTTTTCTATGCCAGGAGGATAATTAACAAAAATGTTAAACTCCTTTTATCATCATTCGATTAATTGTTGTGCTTCATGTATTATAGTCATCATTTAATAAGCTTTAAAAATATAATAAAGAAACAAAGTATTTTGAATATTCTTTTTCTCAGCACAATTTACTTTTAGGCCGATATTCGTAACGTTTTAAAAATGCTCAAAAACTAGGAATTCATAGGTTTTTAAAATGTAATGTAGTCATTCATAGGTTTTTAAAATGTAAAATGTAGTCATTATTTAATAAGCTTTAAAAATATAATAAAGAAACAAACTATTTTGAATATTCTTTTTCTCAGCACAATTTACTTTTAGGCCGATATTCGTAACGTTTTAAAAATGCTCAAAAACTAGGAATTCATAGGTTTTTAAAATGTAAATAAATTTGGTTGATGAATCCCTCGTTTCAGGTTAATTGCTTTTTTCCGAGATTTTCTTTTTAGTGAAGGAAGAAAAAAACAAACGTTTGAGGCAAATCTATTCAACACGGTGGAAATTCATGTTTGAAATTGGAGGATTATCTTCTAAAACTTCATTTGTGAACCTTTATGTAAGATATTGTCTTTTTCAAAAAAAAAAAAAAAACTTGATTTGTTTGCTCTACCAGTGCAACAAGAAAGCATAATGCCTTTCAATTATAGTTTGATCTTTTACCAAGTAATCTGTCTAATGAATCCACGTGCTCCCCAAGAAAACGCGTCTATCACCTCGCCTGCCGAAAACACAGAATCTTTACTTTGATCAGAGTAAAATCATGTTCAAATTCCATTTTTAGACTCCCTTTGTGTCTGGAGTACAATAGTGTGTCTCTGTTTCGCCCGCAGTTGTGTACAACGCAGAAGATACTGCAACAAGAGATGGTGACGCTTACCGAAAACAAGCCCCTTTCAAATCTAAGCGCAATATTTCTGGAAACAGCATTTCCTAAGGAACATATTTAGTACAAATAAATAATAATAGTAATTAACTGCAGCTTTTCTACGTAGAAAAAAGAAAAGAGAATTTGCCAGAACATATTTGAAAAATTATGACTAATCTGAAAAACATTCAAAGATTTTCAGTTCTAAGAGGGAAAAAGCATTTTAAAAAATTTAAAGTAGAAAAGAAAAGAAAACGTTTTGTAAAGCTTTTAGTTATATTTATGGTGAAATTTGTTGCAGTACTTAGACTTTTTAAAAATTATTTTTACAATTCAAAACCATTTAGTTATTTTTTTTTTCTATTTTTGGCCAAAATACTATGTTAAATTAGTACACTGTTCTATGAAAATATATAGGAAAGAAAAATGAAATAAATAAACTAAAAAAATATTAAATTAAGGATTTTAAACCATAATATTTTATCGTGCTATAGTTTTAATCAATCTTATATGCATGAATGCATTAATAGCGAAAGAAATCACCTTAGCATGCTGATCTGTGGAATTAATTTAAGATTGTGTTTCGTACAGCAAGAAAAAAAAATCTGTATAAAACGTTTTAGCTGTATTTTCATAAAATTTGCTAAATTTTTAATTAACTATATAATTTTTAGCTCCAAAAAACTCATTTCAATCACGCTTTTCTTATAAAAAATAAATAAAATGCGTATTTATCCAACATTTCAACTTGGCTTTTTAACTGAAGTCTTAGATTAGTATATCACTGATATTTACTTTGTCAACAAAGGCCAATTTCCTGTTGGCAAATTTCTCAAATGAAAAGAGGTCGTCGGAAAGGGAATGGAACTTTTTTTATGAAAGTAGAACGGAAAAGGTAAACTATTTTCCCCTCTAGGATGTTCAAACATTACCTCCGGTGGTTTAAAGTTTAAAAAAGAATCAATCGAACTTTTCCGACCATTTAAATTTTATTTCTTTGGATTTCTTATGTACCGAGTTAAACTATTTGAATTCAGTATAGGATTAAAAATCATTAAATTATTTTTTTCAGCACCTTGCTTCGTCTGTTATGTGAAAAAATAATTAAATTCGGAAATTCTTAGATATTTCTAAAATCTCAAGATAATTTTTTAATAAAATATTCTCTAATTAAATACTTTTTTTGAGGCAATACTTTATTCGTAAGTAATATTAAGTACCAAGGGAAAAAATACAAACTTGTATTGAGAAAAAGTACGTTCAAAACATATACATTTAAATGAACAATTTTACTAATTTCTAGTATTTTCCGAAAAAAAAATGTAATAAACGTTATGCCTTATTAATCATTTTTTCGTTGGTGGAATAATGTTTTGAATAGAATTTGCTTTATGTAACTCTACTTAAAATGTCTGTAAGTAAAATGTATCACTTTAACTCGTTCTGTACTAAAAGGAGATAAGATAAATTATACTCATGTAACAATATAAAAAAATAGTTAATGGTACTACGTAATTATCAATCTTTAAGTCAGCATTATAGATTTCAGCTATGTATTTCAATCATTTCTTTCTTAGTGTAAATTTATCATTAATGAATATATTTTTGTTCAGATCTCGTTAACTAAACTTACTATTGCAATCTTAATGCTGAGCAGTGTTATTATATTTTTAAGTTATGTAGTGAAAAAAAGATATTTTTCAAAACAAAATGTAATAAAAAAAATCCGAAAGAAGAAAGGAACATTTTCTTAAAGAATGCAGTGGTTGTTTGATACGTAACGGGTTACTATACCTTTCTTTATTGAACGTGCATACAGGAATAATTTTGTCAGCTTTTCAGAAAGATGCTTGTTTCAGAAACATTGAACTTGTTTTCCAGAAAAAAAATTTCAACCAGCAGGAACAATATTTGATCTAAAATCTTTCCATATGCTTTTGCTACAGTATAAAATTTTTGAAACAATTCTGGAAGGAAATGTAGTACCACATTACAACCATTGTGAGGAGAGTATTAGCTTATCTTTTTGTTTACGGCAGCGTTAAGCCATCAGTTACACCAGCACACGTAAGCACTACACTCCTATTTGACCGTACAAAAAAAACGAGCGTTTTTTCATGCAATGTATCACTTGATACATACATCCTTCGAACGCCTAATAATTTTGTTATAGCCCTATCATTTGTCATTTACACCCCTTGTCATTTACACCCCTTTGCTTCTAATTGGTTCATATGCATTATACTTAAGGATCTTCTGCAAAATAAAGTATTTTAGATCAAAATTTTAAGCATCAAGGGTTATGAGTAGTATTCTAATTCATGGAACAGAGATGTTTTGCTCCATGACATAGACATATTTTATGACCAAGACATATTTATTTCGTACCCGCATAGTTTTCTTTTGTAATTAATGCAAATTAATTTTTGCAGAATATGTTTATTTTGAGACAGAAAAAATGACGTTTAAACGCACCACATAAAACATATGTTTTTCTGTAAATGATTACTTTTGCGACATCACATGGGAAAATATACAATACTTCCGACACAACATTAAATATTTACGGCACATACGTAGTTTGAGTGCAAAAAAAAAAAGACGAAAACAGCATTTGTAATTACATTACAGAGGAATCTTGCTTTCTAGGATTCGAATGAAAATAACGAAATAAAAAAATTCAAGATTCCAAAAAAAAATCTAGCTCAAGGAAGCTAATAATTTAAATTCACATAAGTGGATTACCTCTACTTTCACAGCCGGAATGCAGATTTAACGTGAAATTTGGAGCAGCATTGCTTTGCATAGTGCTGATAAAAATAACAAAATTCTGATGCAATTGCAACACATATTTGTAAATGTTTGTATGAATGTCAAGTTAACTTTAATGTCATTTCATTTTATATTCATTTGTTACGCAGTGCAATGATTTATTGCTTTGATTTCAGTCAAGTGAATGATTTTTCCATCAACAATAAAACTTAAAATGCAAGAGCATTCGAAACACAATGATGTGCATAACTAAGACGTCAACTGAACATCTCCCTTAAAGATTAGGAGTAGAAACTATACACAGATACGGTAAGAATTTAGAATGTTAAATAATAAAGAAGAAGTACTTGTCCTTTTGAACTACAAATATCTCTTCTAAAATATTTTACTGCAACGGTATTGCATATCGTGTATATCATTCTACGCTCTATTTTATCTAGTATTTTACCTTTGAAGGTTATTTTCAATTAATTTAAATTAGAATTGCTGTGCATATTCTGAATAGTGTTTTCTCTATTCTAATTCACTTATGCTACATAGCTCTATCCATAACTAACGATATAAAAACACAAATAATACTGAACCTTTTTTCCCCATAGGCTATCCAAATTATTTCTTACCAAAATAGTTATGACAACTAGCTCCTTTTTTTCAGGTTCGTTTCATAGGCGCTGTCAATTTCGCTTCATAAATTCACGCGTTTGATTTTGAAAGGAAAAACTGCGATGTTAATGTTAGCTCTCTACCACTCCCGTTTCTTTTTGTTATCTGTTTGCTCGCTGGGTATTGAAGCGCATCCAAACTTTTTCCCAAATTTAATTTGTCTCAGTATTTATTATAAGGTACCTAAAAATTACATGACTATAGTAAAATTCTAAGGTACGTGTGTTTGTCAAGAAGGTACTTGAATATGAACATTGTATTTAACCTTGTTGTTGTCCAGAAGTTTCCACATTTAGTACAAAAAACTTTCTGGTAGCTTGGTCAACTTGTGACATGTTGATGGTACCACATCCTTCATATTTTACGTAGAATCTAACTTTTTCTCCTAAAATGACCTTTAAAAGTATTATCACCTTTATTGTAATTACTTTCCTTACTTAAACGTGTACATTTTCCACTGATTTTCATTTTTCAGATTTTTATTTCTTTTCTTTTCCTTTTTTTTATTTTTCATTTCCCCGCTTTTGAACTCAAATAAAATTGAGTGATCATTCTTAAACATTTGCCATTGCCTCATTTTTGTTCCACCATCGGAGCCAGAGGAATTATAACTAAGAAAAATACACCGCTTCTGGTAATATATGTTCGTCCAGATTATAGTCAAATGCATTTACACTCTAAACATTACAATTTTAAATACTTAAATATAAAGTACATTTGAATTCAACGCTACTGTAACCTTATATAAAGTTGTTTTTTTTATTGGTACATATAACTTGACCGTAAAGGAAGGTTAAGTGCACTAATGAAATTATATACTTTTTAACAGCAAATTCATTTGATTCTGGCATTAATTTCAGGTAATTTGAAAGCTCCGAGTGACATGCCTAAACAATTAGGGTCAGTTGGGGTAATTGTAAACAAGCTTCATAACTACGCTTGTGGTGGTTTTGAAAACTTAACTGCTTGTGAGTGATAAACTGGTAGCATACGGAATACATTGAAACAGTTTCGTAAGTTTCGAATTAAATGTGGAGGCGTCACTATTGTTTGAAAATGGCACAGTGAAAAAAGTTGTTTAACAAAATTTAGTGATCTTACATTTTCCTCTCCAGATCATCTACAAAAGCGATGCAAGCGGTTCCAACCATTTTTAATTGTCATATGGAATGCTGCTAAAAACATTTAGTTGTTAATTTAATCCTCTCTGTTATTTTTTATGTGCAAGTTATGTGTTTACAATTACCCCATTTATTTTGTACTCTGGGGTAATTGTAAACACTTAAATTTATCCTATTTCCAATATTTTGGGGGGACAATAAGAATTATATTTTTACGTAAATTACACTTTTGAGTCTATTTTACATAACTTTTGTTGTTGTTACTAATGCCACTTGGAAATCCAAGCCCCCCTTGCAGGGCGACAGGGAATTAAGAAAGCTCCTATCGATTATTAATGAGCTCCGCTAGAATGAAGTACACTAGGCTCAGAGGGGCTTAATGGTTTTGAACCAGTTCCCAGATGAGAGATCGTCACGTAGGTTGGTCCCTCAGCGGAAATTATTTCTAACTTGGTGGACATTTGAAGCGACGATGTATTTTATGTGCACAGCGCCCTTTAACACACTCAGTCTCCGAGTAATCAGTCGCGGGAGGTGGTCATCCTCCCAAGCATTGACCACGGCCATTTGTGGTTCACTTTCGGTGTTCTGTGGGATCCAAGCTTAACAGACTTTTCTCCACCAGACCTACCTGTTAGCCGAAGCCTTAGGATTGCTTACGCACGGGAGAGGTAGTGGGGTCTACGGATTTTACATGCACATATCCCCAAGTATACATGGTGGTCTTCAGTGGGTATCGAACGCGCGACCTTCCAGGTGGAAGTCCGACGTGCTGCCACGGCCCAAGCTTAACAGACTGATCCACTTCTGGATAAATTTTACATAAATTTGTCGTATTACTTGATTTTTTTTGTAAGATATTTCTCGTTAAATGATCTCAAACGACAAATGATCCCTGCAATAGTTATTTTTCTAACTTGAAAGATTACGGATAAGCCATTCACGACTAGTGACGTTACTCTATATATTCGCAAATCACAAAACACGTTTCTTAGTTAGTATGTGATTAATTAAACATACTAAACCCATTTAAACAAATACTATGTAAGGATGATTTATGACAATTCTGAACCTCATCAAATTTTATAAAATGGTCTCGGAAAAAAGTACAGAAGCAACTCGTAAAAGGAAGAATTATTTTTGTTTCCTACCTTGTTCCCATAAACTTCAGCTACTAAGGTAATCATCACACGAAGTGCTTACCTTTTAATTTAGCTCATCATAAAGTATCATCACGTTTTTTTTCGCTTCATTGTTTTTAAGTATTTAATATCTCGAATATCCGAGTCTCAGAAGTCCGATTCCCCGTTTAATTGTTTAATTATATCATCAAAAGTGTATAATTCCTCACCCGTGCTATTCGTCATACTTAAGGTTGAGCTTAAAGACGTGAATGTTACATTAACAAATGCAAAATAATAATAATAATAATAATAATAATTAAACCTTCTCAGGTTTTGAAAATAAAACAGCGGAGGTTTTGGTTCCACATATTTCTTCTTTATCTGTTTTGAACAAGTTTATTGCGAAAAAGAAGACTGAAGAATATCAATAATTAATTAAAAATAGTATATTAAGTCTAGCATCCCTTGATCTGACAAGCGACATACTGGCAAAAATTGTTATAATTAAAATCACAAAAAAAAAAAAAAAATAAATAAATAAATAAAAAAAAAGAAAAAAAAAGAAAAGAAAATGTACTGGAAGTAAAAGTATATATAAATATAGTGTTTTTTGTTTTTTTTTTCCAGTTTGTACTGAAGTAAGATAATACAGACATTTGGAAGCATAAACACTCCTTTTTTCTACAATTTGATAACTCTGAATCGCATTTTTATTAATTTACGTTATGTTAACATTAAATTAGGTAGCAGATGTGAAATGGGTTTATTTACGGTGATGGGTGAGGACATTTTATTTGCATAAAATGTTTCTGCTAGAGTTAGATAAGCGAAAACAATTTTGCGTAATGTTACCATGAAAATAATATCTGAAGTGTATTACTTTTTGAGTTGATATTTAAGATTTGTTCTAGAAAGGTTATGTTCTCCGTACAGAAACATTCGTACTGTGTATATATATATATATATATATATATATATGTTAATATTTTAATAAAAAAGAGCAGTAGACAAAATTGTTTAAGTGAAAATAATTTTCTTAAAACAATTCATAAAAGCATAATCATCAGTGTTAAATTCAGGATGCAAACACGATATGTTTTTTTTAATTTATTTTTTATTTGTGCGTTACGTTTAATTTTATTGTTAGATTTAATGCGACTCTTATATTAACTGCATTTCATAATGTAGCTTCAATGTTTTTCTTTTCAAATAATTCAGTAATCTTTCCTCAGGTCAATGTTGGATTTTATGCTTCTTTCATTCTTAAAACACTAATAGTGAAATTTTCATTTCCAAAAAATGTTTTGCAAATAAATCTATTATAAATAAAGAGTAATTTGTTTTAAATATTTATAAAATAACTTTATCAATAGTAATTTTGATGTTTTATGTAAGACTATTTTGCCGTCCTAAGTACAAACGTTGTATCTATGCTTTAAACTAAAATAGAAATACCAGAGGTTCCTTTTTCGCAAATTTGGTATACATACAATGTTTTGTGTTGTCATACGAATGGATTTCTTTTTTTAATATGAAAAAGTGTTTTCTGAAACAAGTTATACAAAATTGCTAGTCTTTATAATCATCAATCCATTTTGAGCTCAACCCCAGGTACCAAATTTGTGCTTAGCGGGGGGTGCTAATGAAAATGAGACACACTAAATGTTTATGCCAAAAATCATGGCACAATTATGAAAAATAGAAATAATAAAAATAAATTTAAACATATACCAAAAAGTTCACTTTTGTACTTCCTATTAAAAAGAAGCCATTTTTTAAATCATCACCTAATGGGTTTAAGCTATTCGTGCAGCAATAAAATGTTATATACGTGTGTTATTTATGTTATGTTCTTTTCAAAGAGATAAAAATAAATAAATAAATAATTTTTTGTAAGCAATATCTTGAAAGCATTTAAACTGGTGTGTCTGAAAAAAAACATTGATTGGTCTTGGTGGGTTGTTTCTTCAAAAGAGATAAAACTAAATAAGTAAATTTTCTTTAAAGCATCTTCAAGGTATTAAGACGGATGTTACTGGAAAGGAGCAGTGATAACGAAAATGTCAAACTGTTTACATCGTTTGCATAATTCTACTATTTGCAGTAAAAACAGCCGTAAAAGTTACATTTAAAATGATTTAGTGTTGTTTTTAAACAATAAACTAATATCTTTGAAATGGCTACTTTATTCTGTATCAGTAAAAGCGATATTCAAAAGTACAGAAAGGGTAATGTAAGAATGTTATTGAACAATACACTATTTGTACAGTTAAATATTTATATTTGCAGTAACTAAAGGGCTGTAAGCAATTCTTGATTTTTTTTTTTTAAATCAGTGTAAGGTGATCAAAGTTCATATATAATGTAGTAGAATAACATTTGTAATGAAATAATAAATTCATGTTTACAGTTGATGTCCAAAAACTAACAGGACCGGTTTTTTTGAAAATAAATTTCGTTAAAGTACAATTCATTTAATACATTCACCAGCTAAATACCTTCCTTTCTGCTGCACACTTTTTTCCTAGGTTCATGTTTGTATCAGGTATCATCGATTAAGCACGATCTTTGGCAATAGCTTAAAGTTCGCGCACAAAATGGCATATATCATTCTCGTGGTGATTGTCGTGAACTATACTTATACAAGAGGCTGCTAACGGAAAGTCTAGAATTACAATAAATTGAAACTGAACTTTAAAATGTAAGTGTAATAAAAATATATATGTCTAAACATAGGCAAATGAAAAGATTTGATTTCAAAATGGACACATTTTGTAAATACAGGACGCAAGTTGCGGACTTACAAAGTCACTTCTACAGAGCGCAATTGAACAGAAAAAAATACTAAGCGTGACATAAAAATATACGGAAATTATGAGTACAAGGCAGGTTACATGTGACGTCATAAGATCGAGAGTTTAATGAATAACGAAGTCAATCAACTTTTTCCATACGTTTGCTGTTTGTCTTTTTTCTGACAGAAATTTTAAATGTATTTCTCATACGCTGTTAAAAATTCTTTGCTTAAAAATTATAAAATACACCTGCTCATTTTTTAAAGTAAATTTTGGCTTAAAAATGAGTAAGCGATGCTCTCAATTCTAAGTGCTCAATTCTAAGTGTTACTTAAAAGTTATAGTTACGGTAAGCGCAAACATTACGTAGTTTTACTGCAATTAATTAAATTTTTTTAGAGCAATAATTACTTCTTTAGAGCATTATTGTTTGTATCAAAACGAAGGAGCAATTTATCGCGCGAGACGTCAGAACAATTCAAAAATGTTAATAGTCTGTTCAGCTCTTTGGACAGGAATACAAGCTGTATAATTTGTTGGATTAGGATGGGATGAAGTAAAACAATAAATGAAAATGGTCGAGTGGATAATAACGCTATTCTGGGTTGGGCTATAAAGAATTTGGGCCGGGAACTACTTCAGCAACCGCAGCTGGTACGTTTGGAAGAATTAAAATTCAACTTTCTCTCTTACGACTTGATGTCCTCCTGGCTCAGTAGAAGATCATCCGCCTTAGGCCACGAAGATCCGATTTCGATTCCCCAGCGTAGAATGCGGTTTACTGTTCCCAACTATGACGGACTCTGCTCTCTAATCGAGTTGTTACCTTATATATGAGAAAAATATGTTTTTTTAAAATTGGCGTTTAAAAAATGAGATCGCACAGAATAATTTTTGAGAAATTGGTTTTAAAATTAGAACTCAGTTTTTCACATCTATGTCATTTTTCATCGGAGCTATTCCAATATCAGGTTGCAATTTTATCCCAATTGAAATAATTCCGATTTAACAGTGTGTGAATGTCAAATGAGTTTATATCTAGTTTTAGTTCAAATACCTTTAAAAAATCAGAGCAGCACGGTTTTTTAGTGCATTTGATTTAGTGTTTTATTAATATAGATTCAAATTAGTCAATCTTTGTATTTATATAAGAGAAACATGTATTGTGTTTAATAACTGTTAAAAATAAGTTCCAATCAAACATTTTTTATAAATGCATTCTTGCTAATCAACTTTATGATGGAGAGCGTTAAATAACATTGGTACAAAGCGCTCATTAATTTGTGTAATTAAAGCCATAGTTGAAGCAATAAAAATTCTTATCACTAAAGTTTGAAATATGATCAGAACTCCAATGAAAATACTTTCTTTTAATGAAACAGACAGAAAAAAGCTTGCATGTTAAATAAGATATCCTTTGCGGGTTCCTGAAATATGAAGTTTCATTTCCTTTTGAAAAACGGAGGGTTGTTTTGACGTCAATAACCCTCTTCCCAATGAAAATTTATGACTCTTCTGGTAAAAAGAAATTATTCATGCATATGCTTGTGATAAATTCTTGCTCTCTCAATCAAGTTCTGTTTTCATTTACATAATGATAAGGGCACACAATTTATAAGCTTAAAGCACACGTCAAAAAGAAGTATTCATCATTTTCATCATGTCTCTCCTAAGGTACTTTTTCATTTAAGAGATAAATTTATTTAAATTATAAGGGCTATATAATAAGTGTGATCTTCAAATAAATGCATTGCCCCCAGTTTTTTCACAAAAATCTTAATTTTCAGGTGAAAATCGATTAAATTTTTATGGGAAAAAGCAATTATCAGTCGTTAACATTATATTTTCATGTTCCTATCAATTTCATCAAATGAGCAGTATCTCTTTATATTTGTTCCTCCCTCATTTACTATCTCAACGTTTTTGAGTTACTTTATTTTAGATGTGATTTTTCATTCGAGGTCATGAGTACTGTGTGTTTATCGAAATTTTCAGGCATGATTGCAGTTGATGTAAAATGAAATAATAATAATTTTTTTTTGAATATGTGTGCTCCACATTTATACTCTTAGAAAGCAATTATCAGTCGTTAACATTATATTTTCATGTTCCTATCAATTTCATCAAATGAGCAGTATCTCTTTATATTTGTTCCTCCCTCATTTACTATCTCAACGTTTTTGAGTTACTTTATTTTAGATGTAATTTTTCATTCGAGGTCATGAGTACTGTGTGTTTATCGAAATTTTCAGGCATGATTGCAGTTGATGTAAAATGAAATAATAATTATTTTTTTTTTGAATATGTGTGCTCCACATTTATACTCTTAGAACGCGGTTGAAAATATTTCAATTACAGATGATTATATTAAACTTAAGTAAAATACTGCATTACATTTCTTTAAACTTTTCTACTCCCTTTCAGAATCTACCTTGTAGCTGAATGTATCTGGGTTCTTTACCAAAAAAGTTAAGGTTCATATCCCATCAAATTGTTTTCCTTGTTTCACATTATCTCCACCCCCAAACGTTTGCCAGAGCCAATGATTTTTCTTTTCTCAGTCAAGCACATTATACAATGTTAAAAACAGATTCATTCTGTGTAAAATTGAGCTTCCATAGACTCGACATATGCCCGTGGTCGGTCGCACCGTGATATTTTTTATTAAGCTTTGATTTTTAAATCTATGTCATCTAACTTTTCTTAAGCAAATCCACTTTTTCACACTAACAAAAGAATAATTTTACTTTATAAAAATCAAACTAATCATGTTAATGAATTCACTTTAGTTCCTAAAGCACATCTTTCACAAATATCACTATGTCAGTGTGCAAAATTTCTAATTACAGAGAGAAAAGAGAACCACAGAAAGTGAATTACTAAAATTAAAAACGAATTATATTTCTATACTAAAATTATATTTCTAATTAAAATTTCAACCTAAAAGGTGAATCAATGTGTACCTAAATAATATGAAATTCTTTGCCTACTTCTAATTATCTAAGCGCATATCATTTGAAGCTAAATTAAGTTTTTTGTTGTGACATTCCAAACATATAACATTTAAGAATCAATTTTTTTTTGTCTACGTTAGCATTTGCTTTACGATTTTAGCGTTTCAAAAATATAAATTCAAAGGTTGCAACTAATAACTATGCCTTTAAAATGACAATATATGAGTGATATTTAAAAAAAATAATAATACATTTGCCTTCAACATAATATAAAACAATGTACTATGCGGAGAAAAAGCATGTTGACTTTTTGAGAACTTTTTTGAAATCGAGAATGTTTGAAAGGTTAATCGAAAATAGTTCTTCATATAAGTCAAGTATTTCAACGAATTGAAAATATTAGAATTTAAATATCTTTGCGAGACAGAAAGTTAACGGAAAATTTAAATCTAAATAGTTTTTTTTTTTTTTTTCATCTGTCATAAGACTAGAATTTATGCTGGAAAATATGAATGCAGCACGTTGATATGCCTGCTTTTCAAGGATGAATTATGAGCTCTCAAAAGGGAATGCATTACCATTTATATAGGCTGCAAAATGTATCTCGGAATGTTGAAATCATAGGAGACATCATATTTTGCCATCTTCATTTGAATGCACGGCATCCAATTCATTCAAGATTTCAGGCATTTGTCACATTTGTTCTCACTTTCTTTCGAGTCATCGCGAGTCTCTTTTGCACATTATAAAGGATTTGCATTGAAAACAGTATCCGTTCAGTGTGATTCCTTTTTGTATCGAACGTTGAAATTTGTGTGATACATTATAAAAGTTTCTGCATTTGTGTTGATAATTACCATAGTAGAAATGTAGAGCGAAAAGTAGAAAAAAATACATACAAAAAACGATGCACTGCAATTTGAGATTTAAAAATAAATAAATAGATAAATAAAATAAGAATAATAAGTTCTGTCTAGAGCTATATGAGCCTACATTCCCTTATACATCAATATTAAATTAATTATCTAGGGGATCATTCATAAATGATGTCACGCTTCGAGGGCGGAGGGGGTTCGTGAAACTGTGACAAAGTCTGACAAGGGGAGGGAGGGCGTAACAAGAAGTGTGACATCCCTGCTTATGCAACATGGCTTGACATGTGACAAAGGGGGGGGGGAGTCCGTTGAAGTGTGAAATTTTGTGACAGGGGGGATCGGGTCAAATATATGGGAGAAAAGCGGGACATAATTTATGAACGGTCCCTAGCTATCTCTCTCTCTCTCCCTCTCATTTAGTTTTAGCTCTTAATTTCTTGAAACATACCTTTTTGAGTGGGAAATACATATTCATTTAATTCAATCATTCATTCACTCCCTCATTCATGTATTCATTTATTTGTTTCGTTAAATTATTTACTATTTATTCATTATCAGATTCACTCGCTCATTAATTCATTCAGAAACATCCTATAATCCTATTCTAGATCAAACACTTTCATCGGTAAATACTCTCGTTTAGTTCTGGGCAAACTTCGTATCTGTGCATGTTTTACGACACAAAAGCTTTCCGACAAAGTTTGTTTCAATCAAATCCGTATATTAGATGATTACATTCGAATAAACATATTTAAAGGAACTTGGGTCTTATGCGCAGGGCTTATATAATTTGCTTACATTTCCCAAAAAGCGCTAATGTTAAGATGTTTCAAACCGTTTAATATTGAACGGAAAATTGTTCAAATTAAGAAACGAGATGCCCTTCGAAAAAAAAATCTTTCGAGTCGGACTGTTCCTTCAAAAGTTATTAAGGGGAGGGGGCGGTCACACATTTTCTCAATCACAAAATGCTGCTTTCAATTTTTTTAAAAAATTTTCATTCTTTACTTAATTTCTTCAGTTATATTTTGACTTTTCTTCATTTCAAACGATATTTTCAAGTTCTCACTCTTTAACAGGGTTGTCAAAGTAAAAAAAAAATCAAAATACGGGACAGCAGGCTGGGGGGGGGGCGAATCGGTCGCACTAAGAGGCATCAGCATTCAAATATCCAGAATCCGATCCGTTCACTTCATGAAAAATCTGGTAATCAAGCAACTATGTTAAGCAAATATTAAAAACGCAAAAATTTCTTCGATAGTCACATAGTTATTTATTTGAAATTCGGCATTATATCCCCAAATCTCATACAATATGTATCTCGAAGTACTAAGATGAGACCTGAAAATTGTTCCAATTTTAAACAACAAATTGCATACAGAATTTTAAATAAAAGTTATTTTTCTTTTAACAACTGGCTAACATTTTTAAATCACAAACAACAGTCATGTAAATTCATTTGCTTTTTAAAGAAGCAAATATTGCATGCGGAAATTGCTGCTTTGCATAATTTTAGCTATTATCTTTAAAACATTACAAAACTGAATCTCTTGCGAGCGCATATGACGTAAGAAATGAAAGTTAATTTCATACGAAAACGTTGACTACATATTAACCAAAAAAAAAAAGAGTTTTTAAATTCTGTTCTTGAGAACGAAATTCTAAACGGAGAAGAACCTAAACTCATTACAATGTAGAGTCCGTAAAAGAATTCCTTGCTCGTTGCATATAGTCCTTCAACTTAACATGTAAGTTTCTTCCTATCTTTAATAAAAGAGGAACATTTTTAGGGTAGAAATGAATTTTAAACATTTGTTAAAATTTTGGAGTAAAAATGAAAAGCATTTTTAAAGAGTAAATAATCATATTCTTAATTTTTATTTATCATCGAATAAAGTGTGTGTTTCTATAACATTTTCTATATATATGGATGATTCTATGTGTGACAGAATGACTTCTTTGGTGAAAGGAAAGAAAAAACTCCGATTGCACGGAAGCTATGTTTGTCGAAACATACGTTTTTCTTTATATCTTGTTTATAATGACTACTGTCGAAACAATTTTTATTTATTTAAATTATTTATTTCAGCATATTTGCAGATTTGTGTCGGAATGCCACATAAGGCCATTCCGTCGCGACTCGAAAGGCCTTCCAGAAAAATATTTATAGATCTTATTTTCACTATTTTGTCATCTTTGAATGCCTAACACTAAATGCGGAAAAAAGCAAATGTGTGTATTTAGGACCAGAGCTTCACTGGAATCACTTGAATTAATTTTTCTCATGAAAAATAACATTACGTGACGTATGAAATTGCCCGTATCACACACATTTCTACAAAAAAAAGAGTGTTTCTTTAGACAGTAGTTTCTTTTGATTACTGATTCACATAAATAAAATCAAACAAATTTTTCTGCACACTGTGTGTATTATGTCTGCTTAATTAACATAACGGAATATTTTTTTAGTATTTAGCTGCACTCAGCCAACAGAAGAATGAAACAGATCACATAATTTCATATTAGCCCTTTCAGTCGCAGCAATCCCATTTAGCATCATCATATTCGTTACTTCCGCGTTTTTCTTCTTTTTTTTTATTTCTTACTTTTCGGTTTCTCAAATGCTTCTTTTAATACCAAACTTAACATAATTTTAAAATGGCTAGGACTTAAATGGTTAAATATTGTACGACTACTTAAGAATAATAAAAGTCTAAAATGTATTCAGAATCTCTGTAGATGCTTTTTCTCTGCCATTTGTTGCGGAGAAAAGGTCAGTCGTTATTAATACTTTAAATAAAATAGTTTACATTTTACCTCTGCGCACACATAATTGTTTTTTATTGAAAAATTACTTTTAAAACTATGTACTGGAGAACTTTTTTTTTACGCACTTCATCGGAAACAAGGTACTTATAGTAGTACCAAAAAAATCATTTCTGATAAAATACTATGCATCAGATTAGCTTATGATTCTGATTATGAGTAAAAGGCGAATCTTTTTTCCCGTAGAGTGTAATATTAGTAATTTTAGCCGTTTAAAACTGCAAAATTACGATCAACAATCACATTTTTCATGTAATTATAAAAATATACTTAATCAAATTACTACTAAAACAAGTGATGTGTTGTTTTCTAAGTAAACTAAAAATAGGTAGAAGAGATGTTTAGAAAGCGTTTAATCGTTTATTTTTGAAGTTTCCACGCAGTCTTTCCTAAAAAAATCTATTTCCTCTAACAGTTAAGTGCCCCGCATATAAAGCTGTCAAATTTCATAAAACTTTCATTTCCGGGAGAAACTCCATGCTCTCCGAGAAACTCTGGAATGTGCATCGTACATGCTCCATTAAAGGCATCCTAAGTCCTTATTAGATTACCAAATGGTTTACTCTCTGTTTTAAGCTTGGGGTAAAAGTTTTTATTTTAACAATTTATATCTCTTAGATGCATTCAGTTGTTTACAGCTACCGCTTCGAGTTATGTCAAAAGAAAATTATAAAACTATTATGAAGAAAAGAAAAGTACGCAGTAATCATTTTATCAGGTCTTTTATTTTATATATTTGTACGTTTGCACGTTTGACACAATGCTTTTAAGAGTAGGAACATGCACACATTATGATTAATGAGTGCATTTGAACGTATAAAAACTGAATGTAGTTGCTCTACATTGTGTGCACGTGCATTATTGCTGCACATCCTACAGTAAGAAACGCCTCCTTTTTGACATAAGATTTACAGTGTTATTTGCTGGGCGGTAAGGAGGCGCACTGCGTTCCTCCCCTATAACTTCTCTATTAGAGAAATATATGTTAAATTAACATTTTTTATATGGATCTGAATGAGTCAAGTGCATCATCATTATAATTTAAATGTTTATATGATTGGAATAGAATTAAAGTAAACATACGAATAAACAAATATATCAACCATTGCATATTTATTTTAATTAATGAATATTTGAGGGAAAAATTAAAACATTTAAGTCAAAGTTCTGGACGGTATTTGTCCGCTCTCTTTGTTAGAAGGTATGGCATTTGAAAATGGAATTGTGGAATAGGCCAAAGTCGAAGGTCAATGCCTGATTAACGAACCAATTCAATTCGGTCCCATTAGGCTTAGCCCTGGTTAGCTGGACTACAGTGAGAGAAAATTAGGATTACCTCTGAAACATCGTGGGGGGGGGGGGGAGAACTAGACTATGCCATTACGGCCCATTGCTGTACATCTATATATACATCAACACATATACATAGATATAGCAATAAAGATGTAAGTATATACAACCGCTTATTAAGTAAAACTGCTCAATTTTTGGATTTATAAAAATCACATTTTTTTTTTTTTTACTTGCTAAAAGTATTTTGGGAAACAATTCATACCAAATGTAAGTAGTTGTTTTTATTATTTGTCTGTATTTGTTCCTAAAATTTCAAACACAGAAATCGCATCTCTATTCGTGTTCATATTGTTTATGATGTTTCAAAGAATATATACTTCTCACATTCTTCACGAATAACTGCAAATAATGTGTTAAATTTAGTAACTTAAAAATAAATATTGTTTTCGTTGTTCGTATATAGTTGCTTTGTGTAACTCTGTAGAACAAAATATTTCCATCAGGATATAGGAAAAATATCTACGTTGTATCTATACAAAGAACTTTCTGCATTTATTTTATTTAATTAAGTACATAAAAATAAACACATAAAATAAAATAAAACAAAATACAAATACACATACAGCGAAGAGATAACGGGTGAACGTTTATGACGTGTTTAAAAAAGTAATGTCAGCAGCAATTCAACTAAACTTACTATAGCAAATCATTAAGGAATCAAAACATTCTAAATGTTTCCCTCCAAAATGCAACATAAAATAATATTTTAAAATCAAAGAAAACACATTAGGAGCACACATTACTCTCTTAGCTTTCAAGTTTCTAGCTATTTTGAAATTTTACAACACAAAACTTCAAGTCGATGACAAACATTAAAGCACGGTCATTCAAAATAGCACTCGAAGACATGAGATTGAAGGGGCTTGCCTCATTTAAATAATTCTGCCATATACCATAAAACAACAAAGTTGCATTTGTAAGAGAAATATACTTATTTAAATGTTCTACGTTTCTTTAAAACAACCGTTTCCTTAAAGTAAAGTGATGGTTCTCTTGGATTCCGGTGTGAAATAAACTGTTCAGCAGCAAGAAGTAAATATGCTAAATAAATGTTTCTTTTTATTAAGAAACAATAGCAGTACTTTATTGCGCAGTAGGGAAGCAAAATTGTAAATGTTCCTTTGGAGTTTATACCATTATTAACTAATGTAGCGGGATATGTATAAAATGCCCTAAAATGTCAAACACGTTTCTAAAGTTGGCAGTTTTCACAAAATTTACAACAGGGTATCCCAAAATCTATTTTTTTGGCTTTTTGGATGTTCTGATTTGTTTGTATTAGGAATTATCTAGCATTCTGGAGTAAAGCATCTTATTTTACGAAGGTAATTTCATGAAAGTTACAATTTACGAATTTTTGCGATTACAAAATCGCAAAAATTCGCTTTTTTTTTCAATTAGTGGAAATGATGATGAAAAAAAAATACAAAAGTTAGCTAAATTAAATAGCACAAGTATTTGCTTTGCACGCTCGAACGGTCCTTAATGAAACCCCTGCACTCCCGAGTAAAAGTATGGTTGAACTAGTTGTAACAATTTTTTTATGTGAAAACCGGTAGAGTTAAGGCACATTACCTCTAATATTTCATTTATGATTTATGGGTATAGACGGGAATGAGGCACCCGATGTACTGGCTAAGGAAGCGAGAGACCTCAATGAAGGAAAACTTCCCAGTGTCACCCTCAATGACATAAATGTAGTGGCAAAATCAAAACTCAAGGACAAGACCATAAAATTGAAACATCAGATCTGCGAATTAACAACTTCCCAAAACCCTAATAAGACTGAGAACTGGAGACCTTAGGGGAATGAATATTCAGCCGGATGGAACAAGAATACACCCCAGCTGCCAAAACTGTGACACGGAACTAAGTCCTGGACACGTCTTCTCTTGCCCGGCCATCTTGGCGAGAATTCAACAAATTAGTGACTCTCCCTCCGAGGACCTTTATTCGGACAATTGCCTTCGTATAGCTGAGACTGTGTGGGACGTACATGGCCAACAACCGCTTGACTGACATTAGACGGTATTCCCTTACTGATTTTTTTTTTGTTTAGTAGCAAATTTTAAAAGACTTAGGGAAATCATTTTTTTAAAGGAGTATATAATAATGAACACGCTTACATATTGTATAACATTTTTCCGCATTCCTGTCAATTATTTTCTTGAAAATTTATCTTTGTAAAATATATGAAGAAAAATAACATCATCAAAACTCATTGAATCTTCAGTTTTATTTGCCAAATTATACATTCATATTGATTTCCATTACTCTAAAATTAGGTGATTCTTAGCATTTTATAGACTACAAAGATAACTAAAAAATATAGTGCTGCTTAAATATTTAAATTTTTAAATTCAAGTCATACAAATTATTATCAAGATAAGTGTCTTTGTCACAAGAGAACTTCTTGTAACATTGCAAATGAAAAGCAATGGCGCGAAAAAGAAAGAAAACTTTGAAATGTTACGTTTCAAGTACAAATTATGTTCTCTCGAAAGAGAATACATTAGCATTTATATAAGAGGAAGACATATTTTAAGATGTAGAAATCATAGGAAAAGTCATATTTCTCCTTTTTCGTTCAAATGCCTCCACCTTAATCATCTTTTCCCAGTTTTTGCAATAAATCTTTTTATGTTTGATTTTTCTCTTTTATTATTTTAGGAATTATTTTCCTTAGTAAAGAATGCATGTTATTTATTGTTATTCAACATAAAACGTATTTGTCCGTGAAAAAATGTAGATTAGTATTCTAGAATATTATAAATTCAAATTAAATGTTTATTATACTGGGGATCTAAATTTATTCTGTTCTGTTTTAATAAGTAAGTGTACTTCCGAAAATCTATAAGGTAAGATAATTTATGTATTAAAATGAATGTTTTTAAATTGACTTTTATGGACTTTTTGGGATTTTTTTTTCTAATCTAAAATTAGAATTCCTCGCCAAAGTTTTCTAAACTAAAATTAAAATTTGAAATTCGTTTCAAGTTTTTACCCCAGGAAAAGTGTTTCATCAATAAATATGCTGGTAAAACCAAATACAGTAGACATACTTGTAAAAATGCGTTTTTAAAGGAAACAAAACGGGATAATATGCTTTTAATTTAGTACTTATGTTAACGCAATGGTCATTTGGCATTTGTTTGGGAGTGGTATACATAAATATGATGTAAAACTTAAAATTACTTCGCAACAATCATTTATTAATTTTCTTTTATCTTTTTAAAAATATTTTTTGTTTTTCGTTTTGATATTGTAATTATTGAGGCAAAATTATGAACTAGAAAAAAATAACTAAGCATAAAATACTTGGGCTAGTATCGTGAGCACTTCTTTTGAAGTTGAGCTTGAGCAAAAATTTAGCAACAAAGACATCATTTTAATCTTACAGTCACGACAAAGACAGTTCTAAAATGCTCATATTCAGAATCTTCCAAGTTTATGAATGGGTAACGGAGGTGAATAAATATTTAGGTAAAAGTTAATATTTTAATCTTTTTTAATATCAAGCAGTAGAAGCAAAGTTCACTTAATCTAATCGGTAATGCTTATTAGTTCATCAACGTCATTGATTTTAGCATATGGTAACTACGAACCGATTAATGGACAAATCTCATGAATTTGGGCAGTATTATATTCAAGTTGAGTTGAGCTTGAACATCCTCTTTTTATTATTTTTATATCAAATAATTCATTGTAATTAACCTTACTATAGAAAAAGTACTAATAACATAATGTGCTATAGAATTCACTACTACCTGCTGTATATGCATCAATTGTACGATGCATCCATTTTTATTATTTGATATAAAAATAATAAAAATGGAATGTAATTATAAGAAAAGTATGGTATATTCTAAGAAATGTATTTCATATTTTGGATTATATTTTTTCAGTACGCGAGCTAAATCTTTAGAGGCCAAGATACGTGTGCATCTGTATTAAATAATCGTGATATTTTAAATACTCTTTTATTTCCAAAATGATAAGAAAATAGTTTTGTCACGAGTCAAAGTAGTATGCAATTCGTACAAAAAGAGAGAGAGATAGAGAACTATGAGCACATTTTTAATTGTCAAAATGTTTTTGTGGTGTAAGAAAAAATGCACTTGCAAGTTCTTTTTTTTTAGCAAATAAATACTCGTACTGTTTAAAGTAATACAGGGGTGGACAAGCTGCTTGATAGTTAGAGCCATGTTTCGAAACCTGAAAGTTTTCGTGAGCCGCAATTAAATACGTATTTAAAAGGTATGCAAAACTATGTATTATTATTTTTTTTTACAGAAATTATATTTATTGAAAACATATAAATTAAAGTACAAAATGTGTGTATTGAATAAAAAAAATTAAATTAAACACATTCATTTTACTTCTCTTGATAATTCTTCAAAATTTGGTAAATAATTGGTGACAACACTTTTCAGTAATTCTTTGAGATGCTGGTTAGGGGGCTGATTGTTTTGGGGACTGGACGAGCTGAAAAAGGGCTAGATTTGGCACCAAAAGGACTAAGTTGGCAACAGTGCTGGTCTGGATTCGGACGATTACGTCACTGTTTATGTTCGTTTGCACAGTTTTCCATGAGTCATATCATTCTTAACTTGGACGGAAATGAAATTTGTTACAACGTTGCACTTCGTCTTTCCTATTTGTTGTCAGTAATTTAAAAGACATTTTGAAACACATTACGGAAAGATACTAATTTTTTACAATATAATAGCGCAAAAATGAAAAGGGAACTCTGATTACTCGAGTATATTAATCGAGTGCCACAAATATTCCTTCAAAGAGCCGCATGTGGCTCGCGAGCCGAAGGGTTGGCCACCCCTGAAGTAATATATTTTTATTAATAAGGACTTCATCCATGTAGATTAAAAGCATGTACTAAAATGGAACGAACTTCGTTAATGGAAACATTTGTCAACGCTGAATCTAAAGTGGTCGAGATTATTTTTTTACAAAACAAAACTTTCGCTTAGTTAAAAATTAAATGTATGTATAAATATTATACACTCTATTTACTTAAGATAATCAGAATTTTATTTTTTTTCTGGAACCGATACGTTGGAAATATATTTTTAAGCTAACTCAAACATATTTATTTAACGGACAATTAGATTTTCAAAAAAACATATGCAAATATTTAATACAGCTAGCTTCAACTATCTCAACTTTTTCGTTTGGATTTTAGTTATTTATGTGAATATTTTCCCGCTAAACTGCAACGGTCATTATTTTTCCGAGTTATTAAACTTAAGAACATTTTTCCCGTAAGTTATTCTGTGCATCATTAAGAAAGCTTAACGCAGGTCGATGAAATATTCCGTTGGGAGTGTTTGCGACTTATAACTCCATCGCATAGTAATGAGATATATCAGTCATTCATAATACAGGTAGAAATATTCAAAGTAAGATGTATTTCTCTTCCATGTCAAAACATGAATGATTTATAGTTTAGCAAACAAATGTGAAAATAATCGAAGAAACGTCAACGTAAACTTTCACTGAGTAAAAATGCATCATCAGATAAGAAACTTAGCTGATGCAGTAAAATATTTTAATACATTTCTGGTGATCGTATCGATCAAGACAAACGTAGCCGTTTCAGGTAAGTACGCCTTTATTAGCTTTGCGCCTAATCACAGAAGTATGAATTCTTATGCCTTAATGTTTTCTTCACCAGAAGGACAAACGGCAAAGCTGTCCTGGACTTCACATTAAGCATCTATCGAAACTCGTTCCCGGAATTTAAGTTAAAAAAAAAACAATACAATCATTCATATTTCATAATATCAAAAATATGATATTCAATAATATACTTTCATTTTGTGGGTGCATTCGCACCCAGCGGAACTACAGCGATACCTTTCAGGGATTCTTCTGGAGTTTTAATACGCCCCCGTATTGACTGATTGGCGGTTTTTATTGTGTCATTCAAACTGAATTTCACTCAGAAAACCGTGATTGGTTGATTCTGCTGTCAAAGAGCTACGTCATCGCTATTTTTTTCATGACCAGAGCAACAGGTTGCCTTTGATGATCGTGAATGCTCCCTAGAAGTATTACTTAAAATTGTCAGGTCTCAAACAATTATTTTGCTCAACATAGCCCTAACGTTGCATAAACAATTCCTGCCGATTCTGATAAAAGTTATAAAATGAATTTCGGATAGGAGTGGGTCCCGAAAGTAATGCTTTTCCAAGGGACCCACCTGACATTTGTATGACTTAGTGTTTTGTTGATTACTAAAATATGTATGCGTAGACAAAAGACTATACTAATAATAAATACAGTCCACTCTCGTCACAATGGTCTCGTCCGAGCTTGGCTATTTAGGTGGGTATATCAGTTGGTCGTTTTGTATCAAATAAATCCACAATAATATTCAAACAATGCGAGGTGTGATTGGAAAGTTTTAAGAATGGTTTGTAATTTCACAATGGCGGTACTTACATGCTACTGTGATGCATCTTCTTCAAAATAGTCTCCCTCTGACTGAACACACCGACTCCAAAGGTATTTCCCTTTTTGGAAACATTCCTGTATTTTTTTTTTTTTTTTCGAGTGTGTGAAGGACGCTCGCCGGATTCGCCTGGATGTCTTCAGTCGAGTCAAATCGCTTCCCTTTTAGTGAAAATTTCAGTTTAGGAAACAGGTAGAAGACTTTTTGACCAAATTTATCATTCCTATGCTTCCACAACCGCCCTATTCCCCTGATATAGACGCTGCGGACTCCTACCAGTTTTCTAAACTGAAATTTGCACTGTCGAGTAAAATCGCTTCTCTTTCAGTAAAATTTTCAGTTTAGGAAACAGGTAGGAGTCCGCAAGGGCTATATCAGGGGAACAGGGCAGTTGTGGAAGCACAGGAATGTTAAAATTTGGTTAAAAATTCTTCTACCTGTTTCCTAAACTGAAATTTTCAGTGAAAGGGAAGCGATTTGACTCGATTGAAGACATCCAGGCCTATCCGACGAGCGTCCTTAACACACTCGAGAAAAAAAAAAAATCCAGGAATGTTTCCAAAAGTGGAAACACCTTTGGAGTCAGTGTGTTCAGTCAGAAGGGGGACTATTTTCAAGGAGATGCATCACAGTACCACGTAAGTACCGCCATTGTGAAATTACAAGCCCATTCTTAAAATTTTCCAATCACACCTCGTACTGTTTGTCTTGTATATATTTGGTTGAAACATTATTTTAAAATGGCATACAATATAAAATGCATGGAATGTTTTGCATCATCTAAAATATTATAATTTAAACTTATTCAATAAATGAGATAAGATAAACCCTTCTTTCAATTTTATGACAGAAATTATTTTGCGCGACATTTTGAGAAACAGTGCATTATTAAATATATCGTAAACCATACATACTACAGTAAGATGTTATGCAATTATTTAAGAATAACATTTAATTTCAAGTGAAATTAAAAAATATAAATACGCATAAACAAATTCGTAAACGCAGAAAAGACGTTTAATTAAGATTTGCACTCAAAGCCATTATGTGGCTCCTTATATCAAAGGTCGTGTTTCTGGACATCGTTATATAGAAGGTAAAATGTTATTTCAGCTGAAAGTCAACCGGTTCCTTTTAAAATATTGTTGTTACAGCCCGTGTCGACTGAATTTTTGTTTTTATTTTAATAGAGAAAAAATAGGGGGGAAAACAAGTGTTCAAACCAAAATGTATTCTTTAATAAACGATGTGTCCCTTTTTGTTATCAACGAACCTCTGTTTGTGCCTGTAAATGTAGCTTTGAAAAATACACCGGCATTATTGAGACAGGAAAAAAATACATCATATTTTCCTTCCTTGTAAAGATACTCATGAAAACATACCAAAGCTCTTAGCATAATACCAAGGATTTGTTTCTATCGAAATTCACGTGATGTGATTTATTGTCCAGAATCAAATAATGCAAAAAGATACCATAACTCTACGTATCATTCCCCGCAATTTCTTCTGATACATTGGCACACTGCCTTCCCTTTAGATTTCGCCCTTCTGTAGTTGATGATTAATGTTCCAATGCCGCATACTATAACTCGGCACACTGCCATTTTTCCGAGAAAGTATTTTTACCTCTCTGATTTTAGAAAGGTTATGAACGCAATTTGTCATAGTATTTAGGGAATTATTTCCCAAATCCTGAACTACTGAAAATGGTGAAAGCACTGGTAGGGAATTCCGAAACCATTCGGTATAATTTATCGTCAGATGTCACTAAGGGAACTCGGGGTTTTTTTATGACTTCATCGGGTACTACCTTTATCTAACACACTTTTATTCTTACACGTACTTCAATTTCTTGTTGGTAGAAAAAAAGGTTTTTTTATTTTTATTTTATTGCATGTTTATTTTTATTTATTATTTTTTTGGATATAAACCACCAACATGTTGTAATTAATTTTATCATTATAGCTGGTATATACTCATATTTCAAAAGTGTTTATTACGTAATCATTAGAAGTAGTAGTTATTGCGAAAGTATTTGAAACCTAATAAACAAATAAACACATTTCAATGGTTATTCTAACGCACGTTTCGCTTGTTCTTTAAAAATGTTTCAGGCAATATCAAGATTGGAAATATTTGTAAATTATGTTAACCCTACACTGCGCAATTTTTTTTTCTTTGTAAAATATTTTTTTTATGTGTGTGTGTTTGTTTGTGCTAGTTATAAGTAGGAACAATACTTAAAAAATTCTTATTAAATTCGGAAAAGTAAAATTCGAGAAAAATTGACATGTTGTTTAAAAACAACACTGCGCATTTAGGGGCAACAATATTATTTTTTTACATAATCATTTTAGCAGAGGAAACCAAATCAAAAATAAATAGGCATGCATTATAATCCTGAAATATGAAAATTTATTAAAATTATTTATTTTATTATTATTTATAAATTTATAAAATTTATTAAAGTAAAAATTTGCAGACGTAACTAATAATTATTAGTTACATGTGCAAATTTTTAGTTTGATTACCAATAAAGTTCAATAATAATTTCACTAAAAGATTTTAAACAAGAAACCTAACATCTGTAGGGGGTCTATGCGATAATGTTCGTTTCTTCTTTGGTTGAGCGTAAATTGATTTTAAACAAAATTCCTAAATAATAATTTAATCGACTACTTTAAGCGAATTTGTGAAATATTTAGCAATAATCTTCTAAAAGATACTAAATAAAGTGAAATAGAACAACCTGTGACACCTGTTCTTGTTTATACTGCGAATAATGCAGGAGCATAAAAATTGCCCCCGAATGCGCGGTGTTGTTTTAAAACAACAAGTAAAAAAGGCGCCTTAATATATATTTTTCCCGAAATTTTTCGGACAACTTATATTTATTTTATTTTAAAACTATGTAAGCAATTAGAGACTATTTTTAAAATAAAATTGTTGCTTGAAATTTGTAGAAAAACAAATTAAGAAGTTACTGTTTTTTACGAAATCAAAATGTCGTACGATTTTGTGAAAAAAGAGAAACCTTGAGTTTAGTTTACAAGATCTAGGGGAAACTATATCAACTAATATGATCACACATACAAAATAAAACGAAAGAATGCGCCACATGTTAAAAATGTTACAAAATAAAAGCTTAGTGAACGAAAAATGGAGGTGCTGTTTAAATACAACACGGCGCAGTGTAGGGTTAATTAATGGAAAAACTATGTGCTAACTACAACTTGGCTTCTTTTTAGGATCTAATTTTATCTAACAACAAGAACCACAGTCTATTACTTAGTTACGCTCTGACATACGGAAAATGAAAATTAACTCTAAAGTTAAGTCCTAAAAAGCTCTAAGGAAGTTACTATTAAACTACAGTATGAAAGTTTGTCAGCCAATAACTTTGGAGCACGGGTTACCACTTTTACGAGCTAGTCTACACACTTCAAACAAGTAGCTTACACTTTCAAATGTATTAACTTCAATGTCAAGATGTGACAATAAATCAGCAACAGTTGTGCCAAATTTAGATACTGCAACGACGGGATAGAAGGGGAGCACTGAAGTAAGGAGGGGGAGTCGTCGTCCGAATACCGGTTGCCTGATATCCGGTATCCGCCCGCTGTAGAGAAAATGCAATTTTCCCGAATGTCAATGTAGTAAATAACCTTACACAATGCTTATGTGTTCCGACCAAATAAATCCTTTTCACTTTATCCTTTTATTTACAACACTAACAAACACTGACATAAAACGGTTGGTATAAACATATGTACATTCCTCTTAAATTCCCACATGATAAAAACACCATATACAATTTAATTGCTAAATTTATGCCCACTCGGAACACAGCGTGCCGAATCAGTTACCAATTACCGCTTCCTTCGTGGAATTCATTCCGACTGACAAGAAATTCCCCCTCGGATAGGGAAGATGATCGCCTCAGTCCCCTTTGAAGGGAAAATCAAAAATCTGTGGCCGAAGTTGCCATAGTCAATTTTGATTTTTAAAATTTAATAATTAACATATATAGAAACCATAATATAATTTAAATTTATTAAGTATTCGGCTAAAATGCATAGAATTTACAGGTTTGAAACATCAGAGCCGGATATCTGGTATGGACTCGTCACACAATTGTCACCGGTCCCCGATATCCGGCAAAATCATTATCCCGGAGAGAATGTGGGACATTTGTCGTTTAATATTCATGTTCCAGGAGACGCGAGACAATTTCTCAAAATAAGGGACTGTCTGAGAAAATCTAGCACGTTTGGCAATCCTGATCAGGACATGTGTTTGCCGTCATTCAAAGCTCTAAGGGGGGAAAACGAGTTTTACCATTAATTATTAATATTCTGGCAATGTTCTGTGAAATATGTACAAATAACTTTATTATTATTATTCAGAATAAGTTACGTATATTGCTTGTGGAAAAAACTCCCTAAGATAAGTTGAAGATGATTTACAGAAATGAGGACATGAGTGTTTTGCATTGATCGTTTACACTCTATTACAATTTCACATGTGATCAGGAATTAGTATTAAATTTCACCTGTGTTACCACCAGTACATCTACATTTTCCCTCATGTGTGCTATATGTAGGAACAACCGATCGATACTCTACTGTATATAGATAGTGTGCATTTTTCTTGAGAATAAAAAGTGCACTAAAAATGTATATAATAATTCGTATTTCTTCAAAAATCTTCTTCACTAAATAAATAAATTAAGCAGTGTAAATCAAGGAAGAAAGTTCGATAAGACTAGGGAACGCATTAAACGTGCTTTTTGAAGAAACTGAAAACTACTTTGAAATTCTGTTATCAAAAATGTTATCTATGATTTATTGCTGTGGAAAATAAGATGCAGAAAGATAATCAAGCTTCGTATCATGAGTTATATCTCTGACAGTGCTTTCTTAAACATTGGCACACGACGTATCGCTCTGCCAACTTTGTTGCTTGTGATTAATGGCCTTGAGAAGTAACTCGGCCCGTTGCCATTTTTCGAGGAAAGAAATTTTCAACTATATTTTTGAAATGGTTCAATGTTTATGTTTTACTAAAAAGATTGTTTAACACATTGTTTATTTCAGAAAACTAGAGTTCGCTCAGTGGTCGAAATTCGATCGTAATTCATTACATTTTTCAAGTTAAGCCTCGAACGTTTAAGCAACTTGTGGACATTTTTGTGTTTCTGTTTGACAACAGTTTAAATTATTAGTTATAATTTCTCCTAAGTGCGACTTATTGACTACTGAGTTAGTTATTTAATTTTATTCGTTTGTAACAATTATTGCTCATCAATTTTTACTTTTTTCTCTCCTTCTTCTGTAAACAAAACATAAGTAAAGACTTTTATGCCACCTTATTATTGAATAAATTAGAAATACAAACACTCACTGTCAGTTTAATCAAGAGGTCAAAACGCTAATACGAATCAACAAACTTACCAAACGTGCATTCGAATCAAAATAACGCGTCACCGACATTGTTATCTCAATTTATATTATGTAAGACAGTGTTAGCTTCAAATTGTATTTTATTTTGTTTGACATTGTACAGGACAAACAATCTGACTGCCTTATTATATGTATAAGCAAGGCAGGGCAAGATGGGGAACCTGACTTTAACCCCTTACAAAAAGAGTAAAAATAAACACATTTGATTCTTTTCCACACTACACTGTGCGCATTCAACCATTAAACTTCAATAATTAACTAAGAAATTCGAACAATTGCTGTATTTATTAATTACTAACAAATTGAAAAGAAAGGACATTTTCTCCACCGTTCCTCCAATATGCGGAATAAGACTGTAAACGTCATTAATACAACTGTAAAGCCCCCTTCTATTTAGTCTTATTTTTGGCTTTCTAATAGCACATAGATGTGTACTTTCCTTTTTTCTTCAATTGTGCACAGGATTTGAGGAACCAATGCCCTGAACCATACCCAACCTACTCCTGAGAAGTCGAATCAGTGCACACATTGTTTGACACCTTCTTCTCTGTCACTGGACCTTATTTATGGTATTTTGATCATGAGGGAATGTTTAAAGAATCATTACTCTCTACTTTTTATCCGGACTATGATTTTTTTCTTTTCTTTATTTCGTTTTTTTTTTGTTGTTTCTTTATTGTTTTAGAACTAATTAAGAACGTTTTTGGCTTGTATTTAGAAATTTTGGGCGATTTTTCTCTTAATTTCTTCAATCATTTCATACCTATAAGGTAATTCAGGTAAAACAGTTTTTTACACGTCTCTTACAGGGTTTTCTTTTACTTTATTTCCCCGCTTTTAGAATATCTAAAATGAATTCAGGGCTGATAACTTGTAAGCTAGAAGAGGCAAACACTTGTTTTTCATCTGATGGCTTTTCTGGTGTTTTACACCTTGACACAATTTTTCTGGTGTTTTAAAGCTTGACAGGAAGAAACACCTCTTTTCTCCCCGTGAAACCCCCAAGCGCGATTCAGTTTATTTTAGGCCTGAGATTAACATTCTTCAGTGAAAGCTGAAACTGTTTCCTCCATTTTGTTGTTGAAGACACTCACTATTCAATGATTATACCATTTGAATAACTGCCAGTGTACAACATGTATTATAGTTTTAAAAGTAAACGAATATTGTAAATAGGCACACTAATTATACATACCTCTCAAATCACACATAATTTAGAGTCGGGAGGAGTTCAGAAGTAAATACTATGGTTGCTACCTGGTCATGAATTTGACATAGTTTCTGCCACATAGCATAACTTTAACTGTTATTTACAGCCCTTCTGTTTTACGCTGCCACCCCCACCGTCCCCTATACATTTTGGAAATGGGTTAACTAACACTTTAAGATTCGTATTATTTTACTTTGACATTCATTTAATATATTTTTCTTTCGTTCTGGACATTTCTTCTGCATTAAATTATAAATAGTAAAACGTGTATGGAGTAATGTACAAAATAGCAGATTGTAGATGTAAGGAATAATATGGAAGTGTGAGGAATAAAGACTTGTAAAAATTCGAAAGTGGGAAGAAAAACAATATAAATATTTCCAAAATATTACGTAAAAAAAGTAAGAAAATCAGAAGACAAACGGAGGAAAAAATGGTACTTAACTCTTTTGCATTTGCATATCTATGTACAGACTATTAAATATTTATTTCTTCAAGGCCCTGCTGGGCAAAAATTGATGGCAGAATAATACCAATCAGAAATTAATATGAAATGGAAATAGAATTTCAACTATAAGAAACGAGCTTTAATGAAATACTTTTTTGCACATAACTATGCCAAATCATTTACCATAATATAAAAGATTGGTTTTATCGGAAAATTAGCTTTGATTGATTGATCAGAAGCAAATAATGCAGAAAGATATCCGGCATCATAAATCTAGGCATCATTTCCGGCAATTTCTCTTGAAATATTGGCATTCTGTTTTTCCTTTATACTTGCTGTTTCTTTATTTCATGATAAATGATTCAGTTGTGCGTACTTTAACTCACAGTTGAGCGTTTTCTCAGTATGTTGTTCCTTACTGATTTAAACTAAATGATTCACCCCCTCCCGCGAATATATATTCCGCAGTCTGTCTGCATATCTATCTGTTTCTTGTTCATGTATGGTACATAAATATCATAATATGTGGTACATTGTGTGATTAGATCGTTTAGTTATCAGTATTTATATATTATGCTATCAGTTCTTTAAGACATTATATATTTATTTTGTTAGGCTGTAACGAATACTATACCTGGTATACTTTCCGGTGAAAGTAAAAACATGAAAGTATCAAAGAAGACTTAATGTATTGTAAACATATCGTCAAAAAAAAAAAAAAAAAAAAGAAAAGTCAAACATAAATGAAGTAAGAATAAAAATAATTTAACTTTGTGCAAGTAAACAACAATAATAAAATTACACGTTAATTTAAAGCACAAATGAGCAATAAAATGCAGACATATGTTTCGGGATTGCTTGGAATCCCTTTTTCAATGCGACAGGGAGCTTCTAGATGCAAAACATCCATATGTTTTGCATCTAGAAGCTCCCTGTCGCATTGAAAAAGGGATTCCAAGCAATCCCGAAACATATGTCTGCATTTTATTGCTCATTTGTGCTTTAAATTAACGTGTAATTTTATTATTATAAATGAAGTAATTCAGTAAAGTTTGAAAATAAAAATAAAAATGAAAGTATTGTTTTGACATGGGGAAAATGTGTGTGTTTGTCTGTCTTTCGATTTGTCGACAACCAGGTTCGATTTGTCATAAAAATACATTCTCCTATTCATAATTATAATATTCATATTAATAAATGCTAGCGTGATGATTGTTTCTTAGAAGTTTATTTCATTAGTTTAAAAAAGGCAGCGCTTGTTGTGCAATCTTTTAATTTCTTCATGCATTTGTATGTCAATAAAATATAAGCTCCTATATTGAATTTATGTGCTTATTGTTATTTGAAATTTATATCCAAAACTTAGCAAAACAAGCGTCCCAACAGTCCAAATCGCTTTTTTCTCTTAAACTGTTATAAAAAGAAGTCTTTTACAAGTTCTGGAGAGTAATTTGATAGCGTAAAATTAACAATTATATAGATTATTTAGTGAACTGCGAAAAATAAAACTGGAAATTTTAATATTTAATTACTTTCTTACGAGTCTATCAAATACCATTTTTTATCTTTGTTGTGACGAGAAACATAATTTTGGGTAATTAACTTTAAATATACGAGCTATAATTGTCAAGTGTACATGATTTGTTACACGCTCTGTGAATAATTTTTCTACATATTATTTCTCAAAATAAAGTACCAAAACAGAAAAATTCCCCTAATTCCCTGCTCATTCGCAGCATATATCTCTTCATAAAATAGCTTGGTTTTCCTTAATAAAAATAAACGACGATCCGGCATGGAAAATTATTTTGTTTTGGGATAAAAACGGCGAGTATTATGCAGCAAATAATTTATCTCCAATGACTCCTTACTGCCTCAAAAGCGTGCACTGCATCCCAAATTGAATTAAGCTGTTCGAGCTTCGTTTTCTTATTTCTAGTTTCAGGGCAAGGAAGATAGAAAATGGTATTATTCTTATCAGCAAGAGGGAAAACTGAGAAGGCTTCAATTTCAGAAGTGGTAATTGTGAGAATACATGATGCTTATGTCACAAGAAATGGTAAAAAAGAGCATTTCTCAATTAAGAAAAAAAATATGTTATAAAATTTTTTTTCGGAAAACCGATAAGCTTCCGAATTCTAAGAAACGAGCAATGGTTTAGAAAATATATTTAAAAGAAATAACAAATTAGTCAATATATGAAAATTCTGTTATCTTAATCAACCACATTTATCGCAATGAAGACGCCCTCTTTTTCATTCAGTAGAAATTTTGTATAAACACGATTCTCTGAATTGTGTCGTGCTGAAAGTTTAATACTTCAATGGACATGATCGAAGAGCACAGGAAAATGTTCTGTACATGTCAAATTACCTTTTCCTAGCGATGTAACACTTTCGTCTTAGCGATGAAAGTGTTAAGTAATATTGATATTTTTCTTAATGGGAACATGAAAAAAGATAATACTTTCATTTTAGATGTGTCAATTAATTGTACGAATACATATAACTTATTTCGAAAGGAATGCAAAAAGAAAGAAAAGCATTTCTCATTTAGAGAGAAGGGAATGTAAAAAAAAAATACGTTTTCGAGACACATGATACTTAAAATGTCTTCCATTGCACTATAGTAAATCAAATATATTTTTTAAATGTATACAAATAAGTTAATACATGAGATTTATTTCATTACCGTTTACATTATATAGAAGCTTAAGTAACGTCATTTTTTTGCTTTCTTCTATATTAGCATTTCCCAACCGGCGGTTCGCAAACCCCCAGGGGTTCGCGAGATGTATAAATGCGGTTCGTGAAAAAAAATATTATATGAATGTTCTTTTCGTAACCTAAAAAGTAACGGAATAATAAATTATCATTCATATTAGAAAGAGTAAAAATGAATTTTAAGGAACTGTTTTCCCGATAACAGGTAGAAGTTGTGGATTGGAATGGGAAACAGACGTATATATTTTCAAATTAATTAATCAATATGCGCCGATTCCACAGTTGAGTTGAAATATGAAACGTTAGCCGAAAATAATATAAATTTTCACACTAAGTGAATTTTCATATCTTTAATTGTTTCTGTCTCATCAAGTGCGTAACAGTTGAGCGGTATGAGGAAAAAGTATACAATATTCAGAATTGATCAATTAAGGCATTTCGGTTGGTTGTTTTGTGCGAATATTGGCAATCAGGTGTACATAACAATCATCGTTTAGTTACAACTACACTTTCGCTGGAATTTACTTTATTTTAAGTAATACATGGCGTAAATAAAAATCTGAACTTAAAACAGTAAGAGTTTTTATTAACATCGTATACATACTTATAAAGGTGTGGTTCGTGCTCCAAACTGAAAGGATCTAGGAACGCAGGAGCGTCCGCCCGCCAAGACATATGCATTACGAAAAGGTCGTTCGCTTAATTCGTTTAGTTGTGAAACATTTGTAAATATGGCATAAATGTAGATAACAATCATAATTTAATAATTTTGCATATTTCAGCCCATAAGTGGAGCTGGAAGATATTATTAATTGATTTAAAATTTTGTAGCATGTTTCTTAAGCCATTTCACAACTTTTTCTCACTATCGTAGAAACAATTTTTAAAAGTTTTTTTTGGGAAACCCATATTTTTGAGGCACTTAAAAAATTCAAAAAACAAAAAATAATAAAATTAATGTGCTATTTTTTTTATTCCTGTTACTAACGACTACAGAAGGGGTTCGCCCTTTCCTTTCAGGTTATAGAAGGGGTTTGCAAAATGAAAAAGGTTAGGAACCACTGTTCTACATCCAATAAATATAGAAGAAAATATTGAGTTCGGGAAATTTTTCGAATGTCGATAGATGTACACGTTTTGAGGTGCGCTGAACCCATTTTGACCATTTCTTTTCGTCTTTTTTTTCTTTTGGTGGCCGCTATAGCTCAAAATGTAATGCATGGAATCGAACGAACTTTGGTGCCCAAATGAACCCTGATAAGAACTGATGCAGATTAGGGGAAGTAACTGGTGCTGAATCCATTTGAAAAGGGCGGAGCAATAGAACGTTTTCGCCAATTAGCGTGAGTGCTATATCTCAAGAAGTAATGGAAACATTCGAACCAAATTTGGTGCGGGTGGATAGGTAGGGACGCGCTTGGTCCCTCAATAGGACCAGATGCTTGATATTTTAGAGCCATTCGCTCCCAGGGGGATGGAATAATCGGACTTTTTATTAGTTTTATGAGGACGTCTGTAATTAAAGAAGCAACGCATAGAATTAAAGAAATTCGTACACACATACATCCTCATAAGAGGTGGTGTTGATGAAATTTTTGCGTTATTCCGCCAATGGGGATGGTGAATTGAACGTCTCTCTCGCTAAGCGTATATCTCAAGAATCTATTATTTCAAACAAAATTATAAGTGTATCTGAATGGGGAAAAAGTGTTAATTTTATTCTGGCTCCATTCGCGCCAAAGGAGCAGACTTTGTTTTGTATTGCAATATTACCATTTCAACAGCACGTTAACAAATAACATTCATAACTTCTTCTTCAGTATTTTAAGGCTTTGCTGGTAGCACAAACCTTTTAATTAGTTTTCTTGTTTTAAAATCATTCTTTTTATAGAATTTATTTATTTATTTATTTATTAAATAGGGATGAAAAGGAAATTTAGCGAGTAGTAATATTCATATAGATGAAGGATCCATGAATGCCACTATAGACTAGTTATTTTTTTTATTTATTAATAATAGTGCCCGCACGTCATAAAAATTAAAAAATCGTCTGGAGGAGTTTCGGAATGCGTAACCACGACAGTACAAGCCAATCGTAGTTTTAAAATGACGTTTCCATAATAATTATTGTTTCTAACCTTAGAAGTCATGTCGATCCTCTGCTTCTTCTTCATAGGCACTACAGCCAATTCTCGCTCAAAGCTATCTCAGTCAGTTTCTTCGGTCTTGATCAGTCTGTAGCGATATACCTCCATATGTTGACTCCAATATCTCTTAGTCACTTTTCCACATTATTGAATCATCTATTTTCTCTTCTGAGGCTTTATATATCTACTGAGGCTTTATAGAAGTTTTATTTTCAACTAGGTCTTAATCACTGTCTCTGTATATTTGTCCTAGACATCTTAGCTGTGATGATTTAATCACTTTTACTATTTAAGGTTCTTTGAATTTCTGTTGTAGTTTAAAATTATATCCTACTCTCCAGATTTCATTCATACATTCTCTGCTAGAAATGAATAAATAGTCATCGCCAAGGGGAAAAAAGTCAAGATATACTACGTGATTTGACAGCAAGGGGCTTTTTCAAAATCCGTGAAAAAAAAAAAATATTAAAGCCCTACTGGTGATCCTTGCATTTGCGCTTAAGGTCTATTAAACGAATCTTTTGTGGTGGTCACGCTATTTTTTATTAATTTCAAGTGGTAACTATAAAAAAACTTAAACGATTTTAATGTGCGTACACATCTTCATACATATTTTAAAATTAGTAGAATAATTTTAGTCTAATAAGTAAACAATGTTAACTAAAATTATTGAATAAAAACACGTTGCGATGGACATGACAAAACTCGGATTAGAAGATTGTGCTTTCATAAATTCTTATTGCTATAGGACTTCTAACAATTTCTCTGAACGTCAGCAAACATTCAAGTAATTGAACTTTTAATTTTGACTATACATATTCAAATTTTGCGAATGTCAAAGTTGACTACACATGCTCCAACATGTTTGACAAGCATGCTTGTGCAAACATATTTGAACAAGCAACTTTGCATAAGCGCGATGTTTGCGCAATCATCGTTGAGGTTTGTGCAAACATCGTGCTCATGCAAATTTCTAGTACACAGACTGCAGAAATACGTTTACGCAGGCATGCTTGTCAAACATGTTTGTGCAAACATATACAGAATTATTTTTCATAAGCTAAATGTTTCTGAAAGCAGTAATTATTTGTGCAAACATCGCGCATATGCAAAATTCTCCTGCATGCGCTTGCACAGATACGTTTGCGCAAGCATGATTGTCAAACATGTTGGAGTTTGTTTAATCACCCTAACAAAATATTTAAATATTCTTTATCAATTATTTTTATTTTTGATTCATTAAGGTGCGTGTTTATATTCACTGGAAGTAATCTGCGATATCATTTTTATGCCACGTGCCCTCTGGGTAATAGTTCCATGACAACTTGCTCCTGAAAAAAAACATAAAATATTAAAAAACAAAGAAAAAGTTCCTGAAAATTAAAAGGGAAAAAAATCCCTCTTGCCTCTGTCCGGGAGTAGATTCTCAACTTACAACATAGACATTTCATTTAAACTTATTGTGTGGTTTTATCTCTATTTAAGTAATATTGTCATCTATTTTAAAAGCAAATACGATGTTTATAACCTGTAAACCTTCCCTTGATTCGCAGTTATGTATGCAATTTTTAACAAAAATGAGTGTTTCAACTTTTATAAAATATTTTAATTGTTCAAGAAATTTCCTTTGCAAGATTATTCAACCATAATTTTTGGTTATAAAAATTGATCACAAAAGTTGGAAGTTCTAAATGGTTTTACTAATTTTCATTTATGCACTTAAAAATATTTGTCAAATATATGAGAATAGCTTTGATGAAAAAAAAGAAAAATGCCGTTTCTCCGAATTCTTATTTAAGAAACAGAATACAATTCAATTATGCTTTATTAAACTCTGAAACTGCTGAAATCAATTTTTAAGTTAATTTGGGCAATTGAAATAAATATGAATGAAAACTCATAATGCCTTCAACGTAATAGACATTCATAAAATAGAAAATACCAAATATGAATGAACTTTCAATTAACTGACATAACGATAAAAAAATATAACTTTAACAACTGCTATATAATTAATAACGTAAGTGCAACGTATAACAAAAACATATTATTGTGCATTGTATAAAAGTCAAAAAACTATGTGCTCTAAACTTTGTTTCATCAGGGTATTATATTTTGCAATTATTCTTACGTCTTCAAGTAATGGTATCATTTTGATAGTAATTGTGTTATAAGTTTTAACTGACAGCTAAAAACACTGTCTACCTTTTTTTTTTTTTCAGAAAATTACTAAAGGGTGCATCTCTTTTTTCTTCTCTGCATTGTGTTTTTTATTCTACATAAATGTGGTAAATTGTTTTCGGAGTCACTCAAGCAAAATGATCCTGTTATCTTAACTCGTTGCACAGAAAAAATCTATATTTATTTTTATCTGTGTAATTTTCTTAGCATAAATGTGTTTGCCTTTTTTTAAATTTAAGGTAACAACGTAATAATCAAAAACTTCTTATTTTCTTTCCTGCAAAAAAACTTTTTTTCCCTTTTTAATTAGTGTACTTTTTATATACTTTAACTGATATATGTGTCAACAAGAAATTGAATAATTTTTTGAAATATTTTTTGGAAGAGAAATGATGTATCATAATTTGTAGCATACATGAAAATAAAAAAGGTAATGACGTATCTATTTTATGAACGCACACAAATAGACAGGTAGCTTCTAAACTCCAATGTTATATTCATACAGGTGGTTTTGAAAACAGTATATACATCCTCCATATTAATGGGATACTTTTAACTGGTTTTATTTCGTTTTCACAGCCTGTTATATTTCCCCCTGTGAATTGCAGGGATGGAGTAGAACTGTTTTCAACAAGATATCATTAAATCTCGCAATTTTTCTTTGAATTCAATACCCGAGCAGCTGAAAACCCCGCCCGTATACTTGGGAATACGTGTATGTAAAATCCGTGGACCCTGAAGTCCCGAGGCAGTTCCGAGGGAACCGGTTTTCCCTTTCCTTTTAGACCCATAGGTCTAAAAAGGAAGGTAGCTCTATCTGTTGTCATCCAAGTACATTACGAGCCAAGTCTTACTTCCACCATTGGTGCTCAGCTTGAAACAGAAGGCGCTCCTTACTGCCTTAATTCCTAATCGCTCCGCGAAAGGGAGCTTGGTTATCCAAGTGGCATTAGACACAACAACAACATCAACATTTTTTTTAATGGTACCCATGAAGCCCAACCTCTCAGTTCTCAATAAATAAAATTATTGAATCTTATTTATTAGGAACATCTATAAGTAAACTCATTGGATCTTGCAAGTTTTCTTACACTTGTGCCCGTGCACCCAAACACGTAAGTCCAACCTTACCGCCTGGCCGTTCGTCGTCTTTTGCCCCAGCGGTCCCGGCAATGAACTTTAAACGCTCCGAACTCCGGGTCGAGTCCCGACACAGCTGCGTCACCTTCGTCGCCAAGGCTTGTTTTTTTTTTTTCCTGTAGGTGCTTATTCTTAAGCAATTATTATTGTCATAGGAAATAAACAGACTAATAGGATATTGTAATCACGAAACAAGTTCAATTATTAGTAGTAAGTAATACCTATGGTTAAAATATTATGTGTAATGGAATCACATGTATCATAGTTTAACTATAACTATTACCGATTAAAGTTAGATGTAAACTTTGAAGTTTTCGAAAGTTATGCATTTATTCTGCTATCAAATCACACAATAAAAAAATAACAGAATGCATATAACTTACAAATGTCACTTTTTGTTCTAAGAGTTTATGATGTTCTATTAACAAGTTTTTCCTATCAATAAAAATTTGAGCCAGAAAAAAATTCAAGAACTTAAAATGGTAGAAGTTAATTTATTTAAAACTCCACAATGCTTTATTGAGCGGCAAAGCAAAAACAAAAAAAAAGTCAAGATAGCCAGCATCATTATGTTGTCATATCCTGTGACAATAATAATTGCTTATTCTTAAGCAATTATTATTGTCACAGAAAATAAACAGACTAATATGATATTGTAATCACAAAACTAGTTTCATTATTTCTAGTAAGTAATATGTATGGTTAAAATATTATGTGTAATGGAGGAATATGTATAATAGTGTAACTTCAAGTATTACTGATCAAAATTAGATGTAAACTTCGAAGTTTTCGAAAGTTTTGCATTTGTTCTGCTATCAAATCAAACAATAAAAAAAGTAGCAGAATGCATATAACTTACAAATGTCACTTTTTGTTCGACGCGTTTATGCTGTTTTATTAACAAGCTTTTCCTGTCAATAAAAATTTGAGCTAGAAAAAAATTCACGCATTTAAAGTGGAAGAAGTTAATTTATTTGAAACTCCACAATGCTTTACTAAGCAGCAAAGCAAAAACAAAAAAGAGTCAAGATAGCCAGCATCATTATGTAGTGCACCCTTCTCTGGACGAGGGAAAAACACTCAACGTGTATCGGCACCATTTCCTTATTGTAACGGATGATTTATGACTTAGAGCTCAAAATCTATGTGATAGCTGAATTCGTTAAACCATTTTACCAACTTCGGTAAGTATCAAATTCGGAAGAGATATATGTAATTAAAAAAGTGTATATTTTGGAAAGGTTCAATCAAAGAATTTAAAATAAAATGAATTTCATGTAGGCTTATAGTATCATTATTGTTGATTGCTACATTAGATTGAAAGACATTGAAAGCATAACTTGCATTTCCTTTAGCAAATCTGAACTACTATGTTTGCAAAAGATGTAAAGGCACACCACTGAATAACTTTACTATTTTTTCTACAAAGGGGAGATCCAGTCTTAAGTGCTGTACTGCAAAAGAATGAATTTATCTTTTATTTTTGAAGTATTTTTTTAGTAACTTTCATTTTCTTTTTAGGGGGATAAGTAAGAATTAATATTTATAGGCAAATTAATATTTATGTGAACTAGTTGGTAACCAAAGGCAGGTAGTTCATACATGGGCACAAGCAGAATTTTTTTTTTCGTTAAGCGGAGAGGCGTATTTTTGCAAACACCCTTACGTGCATACGTACATAATAGTATAATGATATTGGCAACAACAACGCGTGAAGCCAAGGACTCGGGGATGCGTTGACCATATTTGCCAACTTTAACAATTTTATTTACGAAAATTGTCCAGTTTTTACAATTTTCTCTCGCAATCCTTTTTTTTTTTTTTACGATTTTCTCATGTTTTATAAGTCGTTCAATTTTTTATGAAATTCTAGCGATTGATTTAAAACTGAATCAATTTTCACCAACTTTCCACCATTGTTTTTCTTTCTTAAAATGCTTTCTTCTTCTTTCTTTTTGTTAGAAGACTGGTTTTTAACACTGGGTTTTAAATAATTATAAGAGTAAGTTTAAAACAGGGTTGTAATATACGTACTTGTAGTAGCCAAACGTTGAATTAGCAACTAGCTCTTTAATTCCTTTAATTTAATTAATATTTCGATTTTTTGTGCTAGTATGAAATAGGTAAACGACATTGTAAGGCATTAGTACAAAATATAGAAATTTAAACACTCAATGAGTTTAAAATGTGGATGAATTGTATCAAGATATTTAGGATGAAAATATTTTTCCGTGTTTCAAACATCTCAACATTTATTTTTATCTTTTTATGATGCATTAAATACATGTAAATGCAATGAATCCGATAAAATTTACAGCTTATCTAAACTATTGCTTGCATTGAATCAAAACATATTTATTGGTAAAATAATTTAAGCATTAGAATTTCTGTCTAATATGCATGGATCATTGATTCCAACCCTACGACCAATCAGAGTTATTGCAAGTGGTGAGTACGTATTTGCATATTATTAGAATATGACACAAATCTTCCGAGTGGTAAATTGATTTGACATCACACACGTTCAAAATCACTTTGTTGAACAATACGCTACATTACCATGCTTGACATTAGGTATCTATACACTTTCTTAATTCCAATAATCACAACTGATATATTCACTAGTAATACTGAACTTATATGAGTAGTTACGCATCTAAGGCTTGCGTGTACTGCTAGTTTGTTACATTGTCCAGAGTATATAGTATTGTCTTAAACTAGTTATGAATTTTATTCATAAGTAGCTTTAGGCACAGTAATATACGCTTTAGCAATAGTATTGGACTTCACAATGGAAATTAGAAATTGCATTCATATGATACATTACTTCTTTATCAAAAAATCTGCTTTTTTCTACTTAAATTTTTGTGCGACAAATGAAGCAAGTAAAAAAAAAAAGCAAAGTAACGAATTTAAGTACAAACTACAAAAAGCAAACGCGTTTCGGAGTTACGTGGAATTCCTTTTTCAATGTAAGCAAACAGGAAGCAAGGAAAGCAAGACCCTACATGAGTCCCACCAAAATAGGAGGTTCCCCCCAAAAGATTATAAACCCGCCGAAATACAAAAAGTTAAACAGGTGGCACCAGCTACCGACGATGTACGTAAACAAACACGAAAAAAGAAAATTGAGGAATAAAAGAAAACTAAGCCTGAGAAAAGTAAGAAATAGCCAAGATATCATTGACTAAACTGGAGTTATTGCTCAAAATATGAGGAGCCTCAAAAATCGAGATCAGACGGAGATGATACTTTTTGAATGACGTTACTGGACGAAAAATCAAAAATGGGGTTTTAATTCCAACAATGTTGAACAATGCTTGGTTTTCTAACTATTGCTTCATCGTGTAGCGTTTGTGCTTTTTCAAGCGAAATGTTACTGCTGTATAGTCTATCCAATGCATGAGAGACCGCAATTGCAATTAATTTCATAAATGCCAAAACTATCTAGCGGATAAATGGGATCTTTAAGAGCTTTGTAAGAGAGGAGAAATATAATTTGTTAACCAGAGAGAATATAACCTATAAATGAAAACATTTAAAAATTCTAGCCACTCGTAAGCAACAGAAGGAAAGACTGTCGTTTTTTTCTTTCTGTTAATTATCAAGTGGCTAAAATATCGAAACGTTTTCATTTCCAGGATATATTTTCTCCGGTCTGCAAACTGTTTTTCTCCTAACTTAAGGATCCTATTCATCCGCTTAACAATTTTGGCATTGTTAAAGAGAGCAAATTTTTAAAATTCCCTTTTAAGCAAGATTAAATATTTATTTCAACTCAAGAACTAGAATTCCTTTGCAACTTGAAGTAGCCATAACTATTTTCTTTAGAGGAACTTGTAAATATATTTTCACACAACAATAAACATGCAACTATGTTTTCAAACATGCTTGGAATTGATCGCATTTATGTAATTGTTTCACTTTAATATTATTGCCTTTATCTCTCAGCTTTCTATTTAACCCCATACTTAATTTCAACGGAGCTTTTTTTTTCTGTATTACAAATCTAAAACTGAAAGGGACATAAAGTAGTATTTAAAAATATCTGATTAACATGTATCATTACAAATGCAAACTTCATATGTTTTTCTTCTCAATACCAATCATTAGTAAAGTACTGCAGTTCCTAAATAAAATAATATTTGGCCACACTATGAAGCATGATTATTATGGTCGCTTCTTAGACACTAATTTTCAAATTTAATAAATTCTACAGCTATTAAAACATAATTTTTTCTTTGCTGAGAGCTGGTGCTGTTGTGATGTTTGCATTTGTGAGGAGTATACTATGAAAAGAAAAAAAAAATATTTTTTTCATATTATCTTCCATCATTTCTTATCATTTTGAATATATATGCTGTTAAAACGATATGTTTTTATTTTATATTTTAATTAAGTAATTAATTTTTTAAACTTCAATTAAATGAGCAGTGTCGTAAATATTAGGTTTCCCACACTGAATAAAATTAGGCTATTGTTTATACTCAAGTGTATATTACCGTGCACTGCATTAAAGAAAAACATAAATAATACTAATAACAATAATAATAATAAAAAATCATGTATGTGACAAACTGTTACATAATCGCAGTTCTATTTTTACATAAACGTGACAGCTTATTTTAAAAACGAATTATCAATAAATTTAAAAATTGAAGTAATAATTAAAAGGAATTGTGCATTTGATTAACCATTACCATTTCATTCCTATAGAGTAAAGAACATTTTAAGACAATTTAATATAGAGAAAATAATTTCTTTTCAGGACAAAGAGAGGAAAAAAAATAAGGAAAAAAATTCATTTACCTTGCAGTGTTTAGTAAGATAACACGACAAATTCTAAACAAAGGTAGCGAAAACTAAAATAAATATTACCTTAGCCAAACTCTTACTTTTTTTTTTTCACGGCGTTGCTTAATTTATTTCTTTATTAAATACTGCTAAACACAATTCTTCTTGCTTTAAAAACACTTAATTTTGGTGAGAAAAAGAAAACCTCAAGAAAAAAAGAAGTAAAAGTCTCTCAAAAATTTAAAGTATTTGGTCGCTGCAAAATTAGAATTTATGAAAGTGTTTTACATTTTGTACAAACATTTTTCCCTCTCAAACTGCTTATTTGCTGTTTTTTGAGAGAAAAAAATACCTTTAAAAAATTGCTTTTTTTTTTCTTGTCTTTAAGTAAACATTTTGTATAATATTACATATTTTCACTTTCAATACGTTACTATTTTTTTAGAAATATGGTAAAATCGTTAGTAAATTTAAAAACATTTTTGAACAAATAGTATACAAATATTAATTGTATGTTTTAATGCATCCATTTTAAAATCAATAAAAGTATTTTCTTACTTAAGAGCATACTGTATAAGCGCAAAATATATTTAATTACTTAAAATACAGTTTGAATCAATACGTTACTTTCTAGCTTACCTCATTTTTTTCATTTAGTTAGTGCTAATAATGCGTTAAAATTTATTTATCATAATAATAGATCAAAAAGTTTTTCCCTATATATTAACGCTATTATATGGAGACATAACTAATTATAGTGTTTTTATTACATTATTGTTCTAAAGCTAATTACTTAAACGTCACTAGTCATTTCTTGAAGCAATAAAACAACTAATGAGTGATCTTTTAAATTAATTTGCATAAGATAAAGTTTTGCCGCAGGAAATAATGCGAACATAAAATAAAGATTTAAATAAGTAAAAAAAGGAGAAACGAAAAAAAATAGAAGCATTAAAAGCAAAGAGGTAAGAAATAAAACTTAGTGATTTTTTCATGTATAGATTTTCTAACAGCTTAAAAAAAATGATGCATTAAATCTCATTTTTAGTATTCTACAGATTTTTTTAGAAAATGAAAGCATATTTCTTTACTCCGTTATGTTCTCGGAATTCAACTAAAAAGGGTCTATAAATGCTTACGTACCAGAGCTATAGTCAAAATTAAAAATATAACAGTGAATTTTACCGAACATTTTTCGCTGTTTAATACGAAAAATATACGAGGCTCCAATTATAGTGAAGTTGGGCTATAAGAATTGTATTACGTAGCCTTTAGAACATTGTCAAAGTACAGCCTTCTTTTACAGCAGCTGAGATACAGCATTATCATCTTTGGATCTCAGAAAGAGTTTTACAACGACACTTTACGTGAAGTGGCTATATATTTTATTGAGCAATTACACTTTACGCATTCAATTTCCTAAAGAACCGCATCTTAACAACTTTAATAAGCAAATTCTTGAAACATTTCTGCAATTTTTTTTTACACTTGGGGAGTTGAAACGTTTATGGCTTTTTTATTGAGGTTGGGATACCTAGGAATATGAAAACGTTTTAAATTTTGTGTTCAGGTACCTGAAATACCTCATTTTTAATTTAATGGTGGAGTATAACAAAATTGTTTATTGAAAATGGTATTAGTAAAAGTAAGCCGGCCGTTTTTCCAAAGTTTTACGTACCATTAGTTGGGTTGCTTTAGGAAATCAGAATCGTGTTGAGATGAAAAAAGTTACCTAAAAAAACTGAAGTAAAACATTATTTATTTTGTTAATATAAATGTTCTTATGTTCATGCAGTGTGCCATTTGCCCAAATGTTTTTAATTGCAAAACTGCTTTTCTTTTAAAACAAATACGAAAATAAAAAACAAAATATGTAATTTAATTTAAATTAAATAAGGCTAAATATTTGTTTTACTGAAAAAAAAAAAAAAAAGAAGTATACTTATAAAGCGATCTTGTTACAATGGGACTGTAGCATGCAGTTTCAGAAGACTCATAGTAAAGAACGTCGATTATTTACTGTTGTATACCATAAGCTTGCTGGTTTCCATTTGATTACTTCTAAAGTTTAGCTTTTGTACAAAGTGTTTGTCCCCTATAGTAAAAATTTCAAATTACAACTTGAAATATACTCACTAATGGTTGCAATAATTATTCTATGTGGTAGGTTAGACGGATGCTGCTCATCAAGGATTCATTAATTTAAAACTGAAAAAAAAGTCAATTATATTACTTATCTTTACTATTTGCTTTTTATCTAAAAATGAATACGTATCGTACCCTGCAACAGAAATGAGTAAAATATTTGGGTTTGTGAGTTTTTTTTCCTCACAAAACAATGTAATATCGTTCTGGGAACACTAACGGATGAAACGGAGCTGAAATATTAGGAACAATACTTATTGATCGGAAACAATATCCAAAGTTCATGAGATTGTTGTTAGTCGATTTGTGGGACGACCGTTGTTTCATTCATTTTTTTAGCACAATATTATGTAAATGGTGGTTTTATTTTCTTTAAAACAATACTATTATTTATTTATTTAGCTATTTATATATTTTTGAAAAAATAGTCTATTATTTATTTGTCAACAAGTAAAAATTTTAAAAAGGAAAAATTATGTTATTGAATTGATATTTACGTAATCACGAAAATATGATGAAACGATTTTTCTTACTTCTTCAAACTCGTATTTACCATTGCGAACTTTTTTTGTAAATCTTTTTTCATAACTAACGTTCCAAAATAATACGTAATGAAGCAATTCATTTAACCATTATATATTTTCTAATTAAAAAAATCATTGATAGTTTTAATTTATTTAACCTTAACGTGGTACTAGTTTGAGATATATATATATATATATATATATATATATATACATTTTTTATAGTTAACAATGAGTTTCTTTATCAATAAATGATAAACACGAACGTTTGAAATTATTATTTCAACTGCTGAAAAAAATTATTTAAAATAATTCAAAACCGAAGTTTAATAATAACTAATATTGCACAATTAAATGGTAGGTCCGGACAGACATTTGTTACACATATGAAGACGAAATGTTCACAAAGTATACTCCTTGAGATGTGTGCTTGCATAAGTATAAAATACTATAAATGTTTGAATCATTTCTTTTACAGATCAATAATATAGTCTCGCATAAATATGTATGCATTATTATGAGTAATTTAAAAATAACAGTTGCTACTACTTCAAAAGAAATGAGTGAAGTTATAAAGAATTCACACCAATTTTTAGAATTTTTAAAACTCGCTCTGTGTAATTTCGAATTAAGAACTGGTCAAACAGAACTGAACACCAAAAAATATATTTTTCAATATTTATTACTATACTTTGGAAACATGTTGCAGCAGAGGGATGTTTGAAATTTTTATTAGTACTGATTTTTTATTGTATGTCTCAGCGCTCTCTTTCAGACGCGACTTCATTTTGCTGAAACAACCCTTGGGAAAACTATCGGATAGAAATTTTATGACGTCGAAGGAAATCGAACTTAAAATTGCGTTTCTTTCCTCCAATATTTTAGAACATAGCTTTGCTTTTAACTGTCTGCAGTTTTCTGTGAAATACTTTGATTCCTTTATTAATTATATATTGATGTATATGTAATTAAACAACTAATTATAACTTAATTTTTAGAAATCAATTTTTAAAGAAAATACAACGTCGAAAATTAAGAAGTTTTTTCTTTTTATAATGGGTTGCGTATGTTGGTTCTTAACCATTGCAGACCTAGTGCGTTCCCAGAGAATGTTACCAACTCATTCAGCGACACCGCAATGAGTGTAGAACCATTGCCAAAATTTTTGACCCTTAGTTCCTCTCTAGCAGGCACCTGAGCTGTAATTGATGCAAACTGCACTAGGAATTTAATAAAAAATAAGAAGTAATTATTTGAATTTTTATTAAATGAATTTGTTTTATGTAACAGCAATAGTAATACGATAAAAAGAAGAAAACATATGAACTAAATCAGGAATAACGGGTACGGAAATAGGAATAATGAGAAATAGTTAAATTGCAGTAATGTGGACTAAGCCTTTAAGGAAACGGCATTCTAAGGAGAGGTCCTCACGGGTTCAACAATCCCGGGATTCAAAGTTGACCATGTCGGTGGGTTTGCTTTCGGTGAAGAAGGTGGAAATCAAAACTTCCGTGTGGTAAGTCAATTGCAGCCCATTAGGAAAAATAATAGGGGAAAATAGAGACATGAATAAGGGGATTAACCTAAATACGAATAATGATGACTACCATCCAGACTGAATGAAATTAGTAATTTGTTGTGTTTTACTAGAACGAACGTATGTAGAAGATATCTTAACCATGGTCATCAAACCAATGTGAAATCATTACAAAATCTGCAAAGACTGTATAATCATGATGTGATTTACAAGGAAGAATGGTAAATGATACTAACATGTATAAGAGAACAATTTACTACTGTATGTTGTGTAACGGGGGAAAGTTGCTTTTAAACTTACGACTGGCCGATCGTTTAGCTGGATGAAATTATAGTGCTCGAATCTCATCCCTACAGATTTAAACTGATATCTTCTAGAAATTAAACGTCCAGCTAAACAAGATGGAATGTTGAATTGAATAATTTCGGAATTTCGTTGTCTAGCCAGGGGAGGGAATTTATTTTAATGTTAAAAAAAAACGTTTTTTTTTCTGTTTCTTGAAGCAAATGATAAAAAGCAACTTAAGAATGTCTGTAATTTTCTCGATTTTGTAATGATAAAAATCATGTTTTGTGCTACTCCATTGGGCTTAGTGTTGGATTTTTCCAAACTGTTCAAAATTGTTTAAATAAGAGAACGTGAAAAAAACAAAACACGTGTCGCTCAAATAGAAATTGTTCTTTAAAGTTACTTAGCGAGGATAGACTGACTGACACATTTTCCGTTTCAAAACCTTTATTCACTTAATTTTTAACCGACTTCACAAAGGAAGGAGGTATATTTATATTGTATGTATGTCGTTTTTTTTTTTTTTTTTTTTTTTTTGTCCACTCATAACTTCTCGCCGGATGAACCGATTTTCATGATTTTTTTAATCGATCCAGGGTGGTTTCCCATAGGTCCCATACCTTGGTTTGATAATTTCGATAAGTAGAAAAAAAGTTATGGGCTAAAATGTGGTCCTTTTTTTTTTTTTTTTTTTTTTTTTTTTTGCTTTTTCATCCATAACTTTTGACTAAATGAACCGATTTTGATTATTTTTTCTTTGATCGATTAAGGGTCGTCTAACTCAAATATCTTAATATCTTACATCAATTTGACAATATCTGTTTTTTAGAAAAAACGTTATGGGTGAAAAATACGTATTTTTTCATTTTAATTGGAAAGGCTAGGTTTGATTTTTCTTTGTTGGGAAAAGTGTTGATAAACATGAAACTCATTGTTAAAAAAGAGTTTTTTTTCCATTAAGATGTAATATTAAAAGCAATTATAACAAGAAATAGACTGAAGGCGTCTCTGAAGAAAAAACTAAATCCAATCAGTTTGCTTGCTCTAGTGACCCTTTAAAATAGATTTCAAAACGAAATTTATCACAGAAACGGTTAATTTTCAGTGTCATTCCCTCAAAGAAGGTTTCCCCTTTGATACGTATGTTTTCAAAATAGAGTATTTATACAAAAATGTATTTACACTAAAAAGAATAAAAGAAAATAATTTTTGGTAAAAAATAGAACCGACTTCAAACTATAAAAAGTAAAAAATAAAATTATTCTTTAAGCAACTTCGATACGACTTTTAAACATAATTTTTGAAGTCGGTGCAAAATTATGATGGATTTTGATGCATGATTTCTTTTGTAACTATGAACCAATTACAAATATAAATGGCGTAGAGTTTGCAACAGTTTCAATGTAAAATAACGCATGGCGTTATTATAATTAGACTGTCATAATTTTGTCATAATTTTTCAAAAATTATGTTTAAAAGTCGTATCGAAGTTGTTTAAAGAATAATTTTATTTTTTACTTTTTAGCGCAATTTATAGTTTGAAGTCGGTTCTATTTTTTACCGAACATTATTTTATCAATATTTATTAAATTAATTTCTTTGGCTTTTGTCCCCCCCCCCCCCCGTTTGTTGCAAGGTAGGCTTGAAAGATTTAAAGACACACTAGCTGAAAAGCGCACAAATTTGTCCCTTGTTGCGAAAAATTAAAAAGTACAGTAGTATATTTGTGATAATAATAAAGAAAACATGAAATATATTTTCTAATTCCTACAAAAAATTATTAAAAGTTGGAAAGCCATAAATACAAATACATTGCAAGACAGGAAAACGGTAATAAAAAAATGTATAATTGCGTAAAATTGGCAACAATATTTTAATTCATTAAGTTTTTGTTTTCTTTTTTAAACTCTCAACATGATATTCTCAAAATAATCAAAGTATTGTGGGAATAATGTCTCGTAAACCATTAAAGTACGTTCATATATATTATAATTCGAACCATCTGGGATTCAGTTATTATGTCTGCAAAATTGATTTTGACCCACTGGCCAATCAGAGAAATCGCAAGTGGTGGATAGATATTTGCATATTATTAGAATGTGACACAAATCTTGGGAAAGGTAAATTGATTTGACATCACACTCGTCGGAAATTACCTCGCTGCACAGCATTATTCGCTTTGAAACATGGGGATATGTATCAGTGGGATTTCTTAAGCCCAATAATGGTTGCAGATATGTCCAATAATAATAGGAAATTTACGATGATGATTATTTCGTTGGGTGCTATAATAAAGCTGAAAATTTCTTGCCGTTCAAGAAATTAATTATATAACTGTGCTAGAGGAGGAAAAACTGTGACGTCGTGTTAAAATAATACAATAATACGTCGTGTTAATATAACAAAACGTAAAATTAATAATTATCTTACCGTCACTTAGTGATGTGAAAGATCTAAGATCGAAATGCGCCTTGCGGCAATAACTGTTTTTGTTGCTGTAACGCGAAAACAATATATCACGAGAATCATGAGAGTTGGATTTAAAAAGGGAAAAGGAATGGTAAGACGAGTCGCCATGTTTGTGTGTGTCGGGTTTTGAGATAGTGAAAATAAATGTTGTTTTAACAATTACGCAACATAATTTTAGTCTCATCTAAAGGCAGAAACAAGAATTAAGAGCTTACTACCGTGGGATTCTTGAGCAACAAATTTAACGTGTGTTATCGTTGGACGAGTTATTTTATTGCAGTTGTAGGAAGAAAACGAATTGGGGGTCCAACGTTCTCTATGGAAAAAGGTATATTTTAGTAACATACAGTGAAATTAAAAAATTTCATTTTAAAGTTTTCTTAATATTTAAAAAAAGACAATTTAACAAAAATCACCATTGCTTCTTGCTCAATGCGAGACTTATATCCTGTATTTTCAAATTTCAGCATGCTGTATCAGTCAAACCATTTTTTTAAATTTGTCAATACTGTGAGCATAGCAGGAAATCGTGCAAAATAAATCTTTACTAATATTATAAAGCTGTCGAGTTTGTTTGCTTGAACGCGCTAATCTCAGGAACTACTGGTCCGATTTGAAAGATTCTTTCAGTGTTAGAGAGCCCATTGATTGAGGAAGGCTATAGACTGTATGTCATCACGCTAAGACCAATTGAAGCGGAATTCCAAAAATTGCATAAAATAGTCCTTTTCTATCGGAAAAAATTATCGCATCCTTTCGAGCTTGACACCATGGAAAAGCCCGTAAAAAACTATCCTATAAAGAGTTTTGTCCCTCGTGCTAAAATTGGAAGCCTCTAAATTAACTAGAAAAGAAGTTATAAGCGTTTTTCTCTGTAGTTTGAAATTATTCTTTCACGGTAATTAACTTTAACTTTATTTGCATTGCATTGTTTCATCGTTTCAGCAATTGTTACAGTTGCCGTGTGAACAAAATAATAAATGCAGTTGCCATTGTTAAACAAATCAAAAAAATAATAGTCAACGTTTCTAGTATTTTGATGAGGCATCGCTGTATTTGCAAAATTTAATTTGAGATAGACCGTGCAACGCCGGGCGTCGCAGCTAGTAAATATATAAATAAAGAGGCGTCATGCATTTGGCACACTTTTACAATCGCGGGAAAATTAATTTACCACTGTATAACTGCATTAGCGAGAGAAAAAACCTTTGTTAAAAAGACACTGCGCCAACCGTTCAGCTCTCCATGGCCACTTGGTTGCACAGAAACATTTTCATGTTGACAACCTAAATGTAACTTTTATATTTTATCCATGGTCAGAAGGCTTTGTTTTCCTAAACAGTAAAGAATACATCGATATATATATCTTAGTTTTATCAATTAGAAAAAATAGAACCATTATGCCTATGAAAATTACCCATGATAGCTTCATAAAGTTACAATTTTGTATTGCGAAAATAGAAAGCTGCGTCTAGTTTATGTTCCCAGTAGCCTTCTGGATAAAAATATCCAACTCAATTTTTTTTTAAATCTGAACCAGTTCTTTCAAATGGTATTGTGTCCTATGTAACTTACAGTTTTGTTTTAACATCCATTCATATGAATGCTAAGCAACTTTTGCATTCCTACATAGCAAGAGTACGCCACTTAAGCCAAAATCTAAATCCAACAGGAAGAATAAATTCTAGTTAAATTTCGTTCATTTTATTTGTTTTAAATTTCGGCCTTAATGAAAATCTTAAAAAAAAAATAATAATAATGATTTCCTTTCCTTCTAGGAACATAAGTTTTCACTTTATTTCCCTTCTACGAAGAAAATCTCAAGTTTTCAGTTATCTTCTGCAGTATTTGTATTTAAAAAAAATAATCATACTTTATTTGACAATTACGGTGCAATCATCCAATTTAAAAAATACTCGCATCTTAAGAACCATAAAAATTATTTCATCGAAACATTTAGGATATTTTTAAGCAAGTTAAGTCGAAATTTTGATGCAGATTTATTTAAAATGTAGGATTTTAAGCTATATAAGTGTGCGCTTTATTTTTTTAATTCAATATATTTCTCGACAGTCTTATGGATTGTAAACTAAATAGTGAAACAATACGCATTTAATAATTAGTTAGGATTTTGGCTTTTGGAAAGGTATTCCAATTTTTAAAAATAAGTATTAGGGAAGGAAATTAAAACAGAAGAGATAATGTAGAGTAAAGAATGAAACAATGAGCACTTAATTATTAATTAAGGTTTTAAATGCTAGAAACATATTCCTACTTATTTAAAATATGCATTTGGAAAGAATATTAAGAAATGAATTAGATATGAATGTCTAGCTGTAAGGGAAGCCCAGAAATTTCAAATAAAAATCGATTTTTCTTAGGTGGGTATTTGTGTGAATAATACACATAAAAAGTCATGATTCCATGTGCAAGAAAGCTACAACTAAATACAAATTTAAAATTACGATCCTTGGTATAATAAATTAATAACGACTCCCATTGCGTCGTTCAGTTCTAATCATGATGTTGCATTTAGCTTTCTGATTTACCAAAAGGTTAAAAAATACGAGCGTGTTTATCATGAAAAAATAAACTTTCTAAATAAAAATAATCATAATAAATAGAATTCAGTTACTATTTTCTAGTTACGAGTATTAGATAGTAACTAAGCTGTACAATAAATACTCACTGTTAAAACATAAAATTTTAAAATAAGCAAATAAATAAAGTAAAACACGTTTATTGTGAGACGATAGTACAAATAATAAGTTAATTAATAAATTAATGAAATTTCAACAATGACCGAAATTTCAAAATAATAATTTTGCAAATTATTTACAGGACTAAGTCCTTTTCTCAGAAAGGTGAGAAATTTATGGCTTTACATATAAAAAAGTGAGGTCTTTTGTTTTAAATAGGGATACAGTTAAACCTTATAACTTCTAATATACGTAGATGAAAGAAATGTGCATAATGATAAAATTTTGTCATGAATATATCATTTTGTATAATTAATGCTTAACTTTAAAAAAAATACGTTGTCTAAAGTTTCTTTCACGTGCTACTATATCATGACTTTTTTTTTCTTTTTTTACATTTTCCGGCTTTCTAAATTACAAATAACAAAACGTAACTAGATGAGATTTATTGTTTAAGTTTAAATGTTTTACGAATGTTTCTCACACTCTTTTCCTGTATAATGGGAGAACATTTTTCTAAAAGTATTTTTTCTTTCTACATATTATGTAATTACATATTATATAGAAAGTGTGTGTGTGTGTGAGAGAGAGACAGAGAGCTTGCCTCTTATTTTTTATACATACCGAATTTAGGATAAATATAAATTCGATATTGATTTGCATACCAGCGAAAATGAAATATATACTTTGTGTGTTTATGTCAAGCACAATTAATTTCCCTAATGACTTCGGCGAAACATACTTCTATGACGTAGCTATCTGGGGAAAGAAGCCTAAAATAACCATTTTGCATCACCACGCGCATCGTTAATTATGTCAAGTGAAAACAATTCATCATTGCTTAACATATATAATCTAGACATGAATGTTTATTTTCTTCGCTGAGAATTTGAATAACTAACAAATAAAATATGTAGCCAAATTTATTTTCTTATTTGCATGTACATTGAGTCTATCACATCGATTAAAATATATACTGTTTAGATATACGCAAAGAAATGCAAGTTAAAAAGAGCATGCTTTCCACCTTTCAACACCCCTCCTCCCAACACTCATATCCACAGATAAAGTTTCGCAAAACCTTTATGGACCCCTTTATATATATAAGATAAAGTTCCCTAATGCTGACATCCAAAATCCCACGTTTTCGTGACATTCATTTCTTTGACGACTATTAAAATTCAACTAACTGTATTGCTTTCTGTGTTATGTATAAAAAAATTAAACTTATTAAGCTGGGACGAAACAAAGCTCAAATAGTTGTACAAACGATTTAAAAACATTTTTTTAATAATGAATAACTTTACGTAGTTATGTTCTGTATATAGTACGTTTTAAAAAACTCAAATTTTCATTAAAGCATCTATACCAAGAAAATTGTTGGGAATTCCAGAAATATATATATAAACAAAATAACTATAGGAAATCTATATATTTCACTCGAAAATGAGTGTAAATGTTAGAGACTTTGTTTAACTGTTGATTGTTTGAAAATAAAAATTCAAAAATGTCTGAAATTGAAGGAAGTTTAATGCTGTACAACTTCGTCTGTGACAATTTTTCTGAGAGAGGCACTAGAAGCATACATCTGACAAAAGAAGGTAAGTAAAAGGAGCTTTCTCTCTTTTTTTTTGAAAGTAGTCGATTTTCAATGATGTAATATATCGAAAACCGTTTGAAATTCTACAAATACGTGTGGGAATATTTTTTTCGGAAATTAAACCAGCTTTCATTTTAATTAGAGCTTTACTACTTCCAACAAAGTCAAAAAAAAAAAAATTCAACCCGCCTTCTAAGTCCATTGGATGGACATATAAGGGCACGTTGGAACCATTTTGAATCCCCAAAAATATAAGAAGGTTCAGGAGGTGCGAGAAAATTGCCTTCTTTATGACATACTTAAAGCTATGCATTTACGGAACTTGTTCGAGTGTTTTTTTAAAGTTAAGTTTAGTCCCAGCATAATAGTTTTGTTTTGAAAACTCAATTTCGGTGCATAATTAATTATGTTTAAAAATTTTAATTCCGTTTTATAGTGAAATTTTAAAAATTGTAGTCTTTACAAATAATGTAATGATTTTTTGTGGTAAAACATTTATGTCCTTTAATATCTGATCCAGAAACCATTAGCATATTTACTGCAAGAGCCAAGGTTTCTGTGCACGTGTTGAAAACGCATATGTCCTACAGTTTTATTGATATTGACTTTTTTATACTATGTCCCAATTCTCCCTTTCAAACGCAATTTCATTTTACTGAAACAGCCCTGGACAAAACTGCCGGATGAAAATTTTATGATGTCGAAAGAAATAGGAGAACACAAAATCGAGGTTATTTACGAAGCATTTTAAAACTTATCCTTGACTTGAAAGTTATTTTCAAAAAATTGTATCCTAATCAAAAAAGTAAGATTAACAAATTAAGCAACAACCTTGAAGAATACTATAAGAGATTGAGAGCATTCGCGGTTAAAAAAAATATCCCATAAAGTTTCGAACTTTAACATCTTAGGCACAACCTACAACCTATTTATAGCAGAAGTTGTGAGGAAACTAATTGGTATATGGAACTAATTTAGTTATTTCTCGAAATGGCAAAATAAATGCACATAAGCGTATAATTCTATATATATATATATATATGACAATTTTCGCGTATTTTATAAAACTTTTAGCAGAATTCCTAATCTAGTCTCTAGATTTCAGGAACAATTAAATGTCTGCACTTCGTTTGAAGTGGGGAAGCATAGTTGATTGGACGATTACATTTGAAGTATCGAATATCTAAGAAAGCCACATCTTAAGGGTTTAAATATGCAATTTCTTGAGAACGCCGAGGAATTGTTTTACACTTGCTAAGTAGAAAGTTTTCTGGAAGCGTTATTGAAAATTTAATATCAGTGTAAAATAAAAGTACTTTAAACTTTTCCCTAAGTAATGAAAAATCGCTTTCTGTATGGCTGTTGAAATTGAAAATGAACTTAATATATCTTGAGACACGTGTAGTTTAAGATTCAAGTTCAGAAACGATGTGGAGTATGAGTGTATATAAATAAATTGCATTTTTAAATATTGTGTTCAGTTTATATATTTGTTATATATATATATATATATATAAGTTACTTCATTATAATAATAATAATTTAACTTTATTCTCATTGGTTTACAGATAATTCTTAGGCTATACAGGCTTTGTTTTGTTGTTTTGTCTGCTTCATTTGGATGTTTTCCATCTAGAAGCTCCCTGTCGCATTGAAAAAAGGATTCCAAGCAATCCCGAAATATATGTCTGCATTTTAATGCCTATTTGTGCTTTCTTAACGTGAAATTATTTTTTATCACAGTTACTTCATTGTCAGAACTCAACAAACTTCCATCCCCGCATGCCAGTATAGAATCATTAGACAGCAAAAGGGTTCAGATAAAGCAATAAAATGTTTTTCAAATTATCCTTTTCCTTTTTTCCCCTGCTAAATCAATTATTCCAAAACAAAGCATATAATGTTTTAGTGGGGTAAAAAAGTTGTTTCTACAACGGAATAGTGTTAGTTTTCTCCCTAAATTTTCGACTTTAGCTTTTACCGAATTTAAAATGTTAAGACTTTTAAATAAGAAATATATGGAAGCCGAAAACCTCTTTTTACAGCATGTTGTGTATACAGCAGGGTCATAGAAAAACGTGTCTCTAATTTGGAACTGCGTAATATGAGGTCTTAATATAGTAATCCATTTTCGCATGAATTCAAAACAATGGACACGTTTTCCGAGCAACTTGATGTACTGTACACTCAATATGATTTCTATGAACTGACTTTTCTCCTCCATTCTTTTCCTTTTAGCATAAAGTCTGTAATAGCTCAATGAAATCGTATTATGAACTGATGCAATTATTTCAAAATCGGTGCAATCACCAATACCAAAATTGTGCAGTCAAAGTTAGGGACACATATTTTAATGACCGTAAAAACAAAAAACTATTTTAAAACGATTTAACTGTCTTAACATTTCAGTTTTAGAGAGAAAGTTAATGTACAGAAGTAGTTTCCCTCAAAGCATTCAAAATATCACAATACATGCACACTTGAGCTTCATACTATTGGTCAACTTTATTAGCGACACATGTAAGAAATGCATTCACCACGTAATAAGAAACAAATCATGGTGGAGTAGATGATATTTTTAGTTTCCTTATTGCTTAACTTGTGTGCATTAAAACATTGAGATACAAGTCGTAACAAAGAATTAACGATACATTTATTGCAACACATCTTTATTTTTAAACCCTTTAAATCGAATATAATTCTTTAGTTGTATGCGATCCATAGATCTGAAATTGAATCTCTTCATCTAACTGGGATAAAAAAATATGACGAACATTCATCATGTTGTGACAAACAAGTAGAAAGAAATCAAAGAAAGCGTGTACAGTACTTCATACTTTCTCAACCAATTCTGACACTTACACATTCGGAACTAATTCTCCAAATACATTGACAAATTGCTTCAACTATATTTCTAAAGACATTGAGATAAAGGAGCTCTGTGGGCATAAATGTCAGACGGAGTAAGAAATTGCGTAGTAGGGTATGTAGGAGCTGGTCATATATCTTTAACAGCAGCTGGACGCAATTGAAGAAATACGTATTGGCATTATTAGATTTAAATCTAGATTTAAAATGTCAAAATGGCTTTTGAGATTGCTCTCATTCTGTTTGTATATTTTCTATAATCGTGGGCAGTACAAATAAATTAGAGTTTTTTGAATGAGTATTCTTCATAATTACCTAATGAGTGGATAAGAACATTTGCCTGACTAAAAATTCAACTTTACTAGTTTAAGAGTAATTAACGGCTAATAACCAGCAATAAAACTAACAAAACTGCTTTAGAGAAATTTAGCTACTTTAAAACGTCTGCGGAAATGAAAAATAAAGCATAATTTCTTCTTTTTCTTATGGGGCTGATGAATTGGCTTCTGCCAATTGCAGACCTAGTGTGTTCCCCTGAGATCGGTACCAAGTCTTTCAGCGGTACCAGAATGGGTACCTTCGCCGCATGAGAATGTTCACGTCCAGTTAGGACTACTAGGAATTTAATTTAGCCGTTAGTATCCAAGCCAGATGGACACTCAAGGGATCTTTTACATGCCGCAGAGTCATACGGCATGGGCGCAGACGATTTTCTGCATCTTGAAAATCCACCGACACTGCCAGGCTGGATCCAATGATCTGGGGCGTACGAGTCCCGCGCATTACCACGACGCCACCGTGCAGGATGAAAAAATATATTAAAATGGTTAAGTGTTATTAAACGCGTTTAACTATACACAGCGAAATAAGTTTTAAATTTGCGTTTTATATTTATTTTTCAATATTATTATTTTTGAATCATGGTTGTTAAGCTCGATATATTTATCATACATACTTTTCTGCGTAAATTAATTAAATGATGGGTATTAATTAAACGCAAAATATATACCACAAATGTATTGTTAGAATATACATCCTTGTAATTAGCCCAAGAATTTGGACTTAAAGAATAATTCGACAAAGTAATAATAGGATGATCATTATACTTAAAGCGGGAATTGTAATGGACTGCAGCTTTGGTGTTCGCGTTACTGGAGCTCGATCTTACAGTCTGCCTTGCTAAAATATTTAAAGTTTAACTATATTGATGAATATAAGAGTTAAACAATGTTATTTTTAAACTCGGAATTTTGCATCAAACGGTTTTAATCTCGTAAGCTAAGGCACATATATATTGCCACTGGTAAATATTATTTCTCGTTTGTAGTCAAATGGCTAATCAGTTTTCACTCAAAGCTTGTTGCATAATAAGATTTTATAGAGTTTTATTTCTTATTTGTTTAATTTTTTTTTAATTTTTGAATAAAGCAACTTGTGTGTCATAAACATTGTTCACTTTTGTTTTTGAGATTCTTTAAAAAATGGCGAAGGGAATCGAACAAAAGTTGAATATTTTCTTCACAAAGACAAATAACACATGTCTTATAATTTTACAACCATTGTCGATGTCATTGAATTAAAAAGTAATTAGAAAATGCCCTGTCAAGTACGCTCTTTAGCTTGTGGTAAAGTTAATGATAAAATCAAATTGGTTGTGCTCAAAATAAAATGATCCGTGCCTTAATTAATAATTTTCAGGAAAATGTTGTATTCTAAAGATTTGTTAATAGAGTTTCAGATGAGCATTATAGATGTTATAACTAAAATTGTTTATTTTCTTGAGTTTTCAATACTAGGTCTCATCTGCATTTGAAAAGAGAACAAGATTAAAATTTTCATATAATTATCATGTGATGCTTTTAATGTGCATGGTGGTTGACTCTGTACTTACATAATATAGTATCTGAAATCTCCCTAATATGTCTAAAAGATTGATTCTGACCCAATGACTAATCAGAGTAATCGCAAGTGGTGGTTGGATATTTGCATATTATTAGAATGCGACACAAATCTTAGGAGATATAAACTGATTTGACATCACACACGCTCAGAATTACCTGGCTGTCTAATATCGTTCGCTATGAGACATGGAACAAGATACCAATGATATTTCTTAAACCTAATAATGATTGCTAAGCCCTTTCTCGTAACTCTAAAACGTATGAGTAGTGTTGCTTATTTGGAAACTTCAGTCTTTCCATAAGTATTGGATAAAATCCAAATTACTAACATTCTGCATTTTCTTTGTAGTGTTCTCATTCTAATAATGTGCAAGTTTGTTTTATATGAGAGAGTTAGTTTTTTTCGTTCCTGTAAACACTTAGTAAAAAAAGACAACAGTTTGAGAATTACACGTACAAAATTGAGGTACTGTCTCCCCCCCTACACAAAATCTGCGACAGTATTTATTAATAATTTTAACCGTGAGTAAACAACATGGACTAGTTACTTGTTGATATTAATAATATGCTTATCACAAAAGCATAAATAATATCACAAAATAAAATGTACTCATGTAACAAAAAATGGATCAACAACCAAAATTTTAATTCGTTTTTGAAATTAAAAATTGTTTTCTTATGAGAAATAAATCTTTTATATACGTAAAAATTCAAAAGTGATGAACTTGTTTCAGGTTTGTAAAATTATGTTTTTAAAATTTCATTTGAAAATGTTTTAAGATGTCATTTTTGTTTTAATAAGTAGTACAGCGTTTGGAATGTATGCTATTTAAATTTCAATAATTATAATTATATTTTTGTGCAGTAAAATGATTATATAATGTCTAAAATGTACATGCACATTAAAAGCTTAAATTTTGTATTATTACATTAACCGTATTTGAATGTTATTTAAGCCATTGACGTACAACTATACAAAATTTCGAAAGGGGACGAAGTTTGACGTTTTCTTTTCTTTCTTCAGCAATCTGTTACCATTAAGAGGAGGATTGTCGTGTGGTACACATGGCTTTTGTTGGTCTGCAAACAGAGTAAGCAAGTCTTTAAATTTATTTCAGTTGTTAGTTATTCCGAATCTGTGTTTTTATGCACGTATATAAATAAAAAAATAAATATGTATACATACATATATATATATATATAAAGTGAAAAATGCAGAGAAGGTTTGCTATTTCATGACAATCTACATCGAAGTTACATATTTTTGAAAATACTACCTATTTCATGTTCTTTACTGAAAAGAAGTAATCATAACTCTTAACCATTCGTTAAATATTTTTCTCTACACTCATGCTCTACAAGAGGTATTTAACTAAGCAGGCATTTTCTAAAACAGTTCAGAAAACCTATTGTCACTCTGGTGGGAAAATGTATTTACTGGAAAAGCAAACAATTCTACGTTCACACACAAAGTTTAAAAACAATGTATATTCTCCATTGAACACAAATTTAATTAAAATAATTATTTTAAGTAAGTATGCAGCTATGCAGCACAATATGTAGTAATTTAACTTTTTCATGAACTGGTAGAGTTTGCATCAAAAATGAATAATTCATGATATGGACTACAAATTGCTTTTAACAAATAAAATTAATGAGGTCAAGTTTTAAAGTTGTAGAAACCAATTTGTTGTACAAGAACAGAGAAAAACAGCCAAGATCTTCTTAACTAACGCATCTGATGCAAATAGATTTTTATATTATTCCATAAAGCACAAAATACATGCACCGTATCTTAAGTAACTTAAAAGTCTTCGAAACATTGCAATTTGGGAAGATTTTCCAAGTCTCTTTGAAAAGCGACTAGTACATAAACAACAGCAAAGTAGATTTTATTCTATGTTATAATTAGGAATAAGGAAGAAATAGATTAATAAAAACATCCCACAGGAGAAAAAAATAGTGTCATAGTACTATCTGTTTTTCTTGGTAATATTTCTTGAGACACACGACGGAAAATATCCTTTTTTCTTTTGCACTCCAACGAAATTGACTCAAAGTTTAAACTCAGGGAAAAAATAAGTCGTAAGCATTCTGATAACGGTGTTAATTAATTAGCAGAATCTTATTTCGAAATAAAAAGAATTATTCAGAATGGTTGCTAGCTTTTTTTCGCTTTTTTTTTTGTAGCATCTCTTTACAAAGTGCCAGCTGATAGGAAGAAGGACTGTGTAAGAACAAAATGTCACTTGTTAGATATCTTACTTTATTTATTTTCCCAACTCTAGAAAAAACTTTTGATAAGAAACTAGTTTTATTTAAAAAAAACTTGGTTAATGTGAAGTACGTTTTCCGAAGAAAACTAATGTTACACGTACGAAAACGACCTTTGAAATTATTTTATGCACTTCAAATCATTTTGATCTGTAAAAAGTTCGTATTTGACATCGTTTTTGTTAAGCGTTATATTTGTTTTTCTTCAGTAAAAATACCTTTTTCGCCTTTCATATCACATTACTCGTTTCTGATAATATTAATTTGGTGTGTGTGCGGGGGGGGGGGGAAGAAATATACTTCCCAATTTATTAATATAGCTTGAACATTTTATTTTTAGCAATATCGGTTTTTAACTAAAAGTTTAATATCTCTCGCAGGTCATCAATATGTAATTTTGTGTCGTTTATACACCTCTGAAAGATTTGGTAAAAATTTATATGAAATATTTTACTTTTATGGGGTAAGATTTTAGAAGTTTGAAATGAGTCAGCCATGGCTAACCTATTTTCATATTTTCTCTTGAAAACAGGAAAAGGAAAAAAAAGGTACCAAGTAACTGCTCAAAAGTGCTGTTTAGAAGTTACAAGAAATTTTTTTTTACAATTTTTAAAAAATGAGATTCCGTTGTTAAACAGCAAACATCAAACTTGAAAGAATAGATATAATTAACAATATGCATGGGAAATATATAGGGGCTTAGAGGATAAGCCAAAGGTAGCAGAGCGAGTGATGAAATGAACATTTAAAATAGAGAAAAACCCATCGGATAAAAATATTCGAATACTTTTTATGACACGTTGTCATACTATATTCCAAATGATGAATATGCACTAATTGAGTCATAAGTTTTAGCACTCACAGAAATGGAGCTCTCACTTTTGGAGATTCTTCAATCGTCAAGAAAATTTCGTCATTTATAACGATTCTTTCCTCGCGCGATCACGTGATTTAAAAACGTTACAACACAAATTTCGCCAATTTGACGAAGGGTTTACTCGGAGCATTTTTCTCGAAGATATTTCTTCAAATACGACGAAAGTTTCGTGAGATTTGAGCATGCGTCTCTGAGAGTGAGGTTATTTTTTATGCGTTGTAGTTAAATAAATGCATTACAGCAAAACTACATTTATTACCGGCATCTGAATCGACGTTTTCTTTTATTTTAGAATTAATGTAGTGGTATTGAAGATAACGTAAGTCACTTTTTTAGCACACAAATTAAAAAAATAAATTGCTTCCAGTTAAAATAATCTCTAAAACCAAGAAACAATTATTAATGCTTGAAAACTTAGTTCCAGCCTCTTGCCTGGCAACTGTGCATTAAATATTTTTTTTTTTAATAGACGGATTTTTAAACAGATGCTGTTACATTAAATTGCGGTAAGCACAAGTAATCAACGGTCCTTACAACCATGCAACTCCGCGACTTCAGGGCAGCAGCCAAAGTCATCAGTTCTAACATGTTAGCGAAATTATCCAAATCGCTTTTTGAAACTAAAAAATATGCCTTACATGTCGTTTTCAAAGCATAGGCGTTTTGCGATATCCCCTGCGACATGCAGATGCCTAATAGATGTGATTAAAAAAACAAGCATCATACCCCCCCCCCCCTCCAACTGCACCCTTCAACCGTAAATAAATATATACAAAATTGCTTCTTTCTTTCTTTTTTTCGTTTCCTTTTTTTAGTGTGTTCACGTCAGCTAGCAAAGACGTCATTTAAACAAGATAGCTACCAACAGTATAGCCAGTTACGCAATCCAAATGCTGAATCATCTGTTTAGACCATAGATGGCATTTTTGAATTTCCGCAAAAATTTATGTGAAAGCAGCATGAATTTGAATTAATTTTGTTGCAACTAGGAAATGCACACCATATATTGGGTTACAGTTTACTGATTTTTTTTTAAGTGTTTCGAACTAGTGACAAACAACGTTGCGTTTGTCAATGCATGATAACATCAATTAACTATTTAACCCTGCTGTTCTGTTCTCCGTTACTACGCACACGTACCGTTCGGGTCAATATGACCCGAAAATTGAATACTCACTACGGAGGTGGTATATTTTTCCTGTTTTTTAATAATATCGTATATCTAGATAAAATAAACATATTTTAAAAGAATTCACTCGATTTAAAGTTAAAAATAAAGGTCCCGAAGGTGCTAATGTAAGTATAAATATGACAATTGCTTTGTAAATCATGAATTGAACGAAATTTTCTACATTGTTCCTCTTTTTTATTTACAGTACGGGTAATAATATAATTATATGTACTTTGAAGATGCGTTTTTACAATTTTGGCGCAATATATTTGTTTATTTTTCTGACTTGATTCGATGAACTTGCATGCGACTCACTTATTAGTCAACAGTAAATAAGAAGTGGTAACTCAATTTTTCTTTTTCGTTCTATTTTTTCTACTACAATGCGGATTCCTCATCTCTATGGCGATGTTACATTTCCTGAAAGTGTAGAGAAAATAATTACTTGCCAAGTTTTATCAAAAAGAACATTTTCTTTTTTTGCCAATTTGTTTTCTTTACACATGTTGTCCATAAATTTCCAGAGCATAAAGGCGCTACAAGCCCAACAGTCCGACATGTTATAAAACGTAACCCTTCTTTAGCAATTATATTATGAACTGAAAAGTTGATCCAAAGTAAGCCCAATGGCTATACTGTCATTACAGTCTAAAATAAGCTTGAATATAGCTTGAAAAGCTTTAACATCTAAAATTTTTACTTCTTCTCCATAGCCCCTTGCTCTTTCAGCATTTGTCATTGTAATGACTTCATTCTGAATAGTGGAACAGAATATGCATCCAAATGCACTGTTTTATCATTATTTCTGAGATTCACATAATATTGAATACTTAGTAATATCTGGAGTTATTTTTATTACATTCTCAGAATTTAGGCAGCCAACGATTGCAGGTGAATCAAACAATCAGTTTGTTTTTGTTCTTTTGAGTAAACATACTGTGAACTATGAATTGAATGAGTAATCATATTACTACCGTCAGTATAAAAGAAAAATAATAAGTTTCCTCACTAGTAATGGTTTCCATCCTCACAAGTGTCTTCGACGTCACTATCAGATTTTCACCACATGTTCATTTCTTCACTAAAATTTTTATTTGTCATTTTTGTTATTTTCATAATAGCACTGAATCATGCTCTCATGTAATACGATACAAAATAGTCAAAGTGGACATGGATATATGCCTCATACCGTTACCTAAATTGAGTCACGTGATCTAGTTACTTCGTGTCAAGTCAACTGATCTGAAGAATCACATCATTTAACCTTGACTGACCATCGATCTTGTGTGAAACTCGTTTAACCACTTAACAATATTTACTCTTATCACTTCCTATTGAATTAGTACGACACTATGTCATTTTTTACATAGAATTATTTAAAAAAATAGGTTCGGGTCATTATGACTCGAACAGTACATTGATACAAAATTTAAAAACACATAGTAAATAATTAAATAAAATAAAATCCTTTTTTGAGGAAATAAATCCTTTTTTGAAGGAGAGAATACCTTGACTTACAAAGTCACTAAATTTCAAACAATTGTTTCAACACAGTAATTTTTATGAACAGTTAAAAAACGTTTCGGGTCAAATAGACCCGAACATACCAGCAGGCTTAAAAAAACATGTTGTGTCAACTAAAAATTTAGCATCAAAAATTCTTTTTGTGCTTTATCTTATTTTCGCTTGATTTAAAAATAAGTTAATGGCGAAAATATTAAGAAGAACGCTGGAAAGGAAGAGTAGAAAACTGATTACACGCTAAGGTGTACCGTTAAAAAAAGTATACAAAAAAAGGAAAACAATAATTAAATGGAGGATTTAATTTAAAAAAAAAACATGTTTATTTATCTTTTTTTACTCAACGGAACACCATATACGAAGAGAGGAATGCGGAAATCTGCATGTGTAGTCGATAGTTTTGCTGCTTGTTCCGCCACTCAAAAAAAAAAAAAAAAGCAGAACACTTAGTGAGCGGGAGGGTGAATGGGGTCTTCTTCCCCGACAAAGACGTTGATTTATAGGATGTATCCCTCAAGACAGTTCTAACTTAATAGCGCCGTTTCCTAATTGAACCCCCTGCGTAAAGGACAGAAAAGTTACATTTGTATATAGGTTTTTCGCTATCTTCTTCTTTCGGGTCATACTTTTTTAAAAGCGTTCTTTTCCTTACTTCATGCTCTGTCTTTTAGCAAAGTAAAAAAAAAAAGGCGCTGCCAATCAGTTTAGAGCGGAGAAAAAGCAGACGGCTAATTCGCTTTGTTAAATTTATTTATTCTTGGGTTTACAGCTTGAATTATTCATTTTTGTTAAATTTTAGCTTAAAGTTATATGTGAGAAATATTATTTTGCTGTTTTATTTGAGAATGACTGGGGAAAAAATACACTTAATTAAAAACGGATATGATTTTGGTATTTACTGCTTTTAAATTGGATATTATCTTCATGAAGAATGTGTGTTATTGCAATGAATTCATATCGAAGGACCTTCTTCAACAGGTTGCGTTGTAGAACCGTATATTTTTATTTATTTATTTTCAATAATAAAATAATTAATTAATTAATTTATTATTATTGTTATTTCACTTCATCTCGTTTTATTTTATTTATTTATTTTCTTATTCTGCAACTACGTAAATAGACTAGTATGTATTTATCAAATAACAGTACAGAGTTAAAGTAGTTGCAGTATTGTGAACAAAAACAGTGCGCAAAAATATCCGTAAGTTAACAATTCTGGAGGCAAAGTTTTAGAAACCCTATGCGTTGTTTAATTTTTCAAAATTTAAAAGCCTATATGTGTTGAATAATTGATACATATAAAAATATTTTCACTTTCCATCCTATAAACAAAATGACAGGAAATTCCAAATGTTAATTCATTTTAGGACACACTTGATTTTAATAAAGCTCAGCAAATCATACGATTTCATTCGAATAGTTTAGTGTATAAATATTTTGATACAGGAACAGTAAATTTTTAAGATCGCAATGCCGTTGAAAATTTTTGTTTTGAAATATTTCGTCATTTTATTACATAGTGCCCAACATCTTCAAAAAACAAGTCCTTCGAAGAATATTTGTCTAAAGGGAAATACTTGAATCAAGAATCTCGAGGAAAACTCGGAAACCCCATCAATGTGGCAAACAGTTTTACAAATTTTCAAACGGCGTTGAGTTTTGTGTTCAAATAAAAACGGATATATTTCCGTTTCACTTCGCTCTGTGAATGAATGCTATATTTTCAATCGAAAAATATATTTTGTCAGATTTAGCATTTGCTTCAAAAACATTTTATACTTTCTTGTTTCATAAAAGGAAATTAAATAAATTACCATTTTCATTTTACTTGTGTAAGATTAAAAATACACAAATGTTATTACTAACAATTAATTTATAACATAATTGTCCTGTCAAAATGTTTTGTCAATGCATTTAAGATTAAAAAACGCTTAAGGAAATGAAGTAAAATATTATTAATAAATTAAAGATGCATAATTAACATTCACTTTTCTGGTATTTTTTTAATACTTCAAAATCTTCATATTTTTACTATGTACATCAATAGTTATTTATATTAAAAATTCAAAGTTTACAAATACATAACTACTTATTTTTATTTAAATGTCAACCTTGAAAGACAAAATTTGAAAGAGTGGATACAACAAAAGTTAGTTATCCCTCACCGTTTTATTAAAAACCATTTCCAGGTAGTGTTCCTTCAAAATAGGGATAGAAGGAATGTCACCTAATAAAAAGGCACAATTTGCAATAAGAAAAGTATCGGTTCAAGGGCAATTCACATTCAAATTGGTGATAACACTACTCGAAAGAAAGTCATAAAAGCTTTCTAGCAGTTTTCTTTTCCATTGAAAGCTTAATAATGTGCGTTTTTATTGCACTATGTATTTCCACTTATTCGTTCCTTCAAAACTCTTAGGAAACGAATTTTGCCCTTTGACTGCATTTGAAGAAAATTGCTTATTGTAAAAAATGGTGTGGAAAGATGCTAAAACTTTTCACTCTACCAAAACAACTGCTACCTGTTCAAATGCGAAACATTTTTAATCATACAGAATAGAAGTCCCGGTAATACAAAATAATTTAGCAACTTTTTGTTAGAAAATTAACGCAACAAGGATATTACATCTGTTTTGTATTCTGTAAAATGGTTAGTACTTGACTACTAGTACTGTTAATTAATTGCAAAAATACATTTAATGTGTAATTTGCTTTATGTACATATAAATTGTTTTTTAGAGGCAGAAAACTTGAAATGGATATAAAACACAGAAAAATATCTTTTATATTCATATAATTTATTTTATTTGAAGGACAATTTTATGGCATAATGTTTGAATATGATGTCGGGCATGTGTACACCGCAGTTGGCGTGTACATGACGCAACCTGGCAGTGACGTAACTTTTCGCAGTAGATCTGTAAACTGGCCACCTTGTTCTTGCGATTTGATGCCCTTGGATTATTTCCTCTGGGGATATGTGAAGTCTTGCCTACTCTGATAAACCATTAACAATGCAACACATGAAGGTTAAAATTCGGCGTTTTATTACCAACATTCAGCCAGATCTACTGCGAAAAATGTATGAAAACTGGACCTCCAGGTTACGCCACGTACGCGCCAGCCGTGGTGGCCACATGCCAGACATCATATTCAAACATTATTGCCATAAAATTATCTTTCAATTAAAGCAAATTACATGAATATTATATACATTTTTTTTTTGTATTTTATTTCCATCTCAAGTTCTCTATCTCTAAAAAAAAAACACCCTATATTGTATACCTTTCTTGTGTGTGTGGTTTTTATCCTCAGTTTATGTCAGCGTTTCTCAAACTTTCAGTATTCGCGGCCCAATTTTATATCATAATTTTCATCACGCGGGGGGCGTGATGAAAATTTACTTACCACAAATTTTTTAATATTATTTATTTTATTAAATACATTTTTACTTACCACAAAATGTATACAACAATAATGTGTAATGAGAACTTTGGATTCTGTTTTCGAATTATTTTAACTAACTGCCAAAACAAAAGTAAAAACGAGTAATTTAGTAATAAAATTAGTTTAGTAATAAATCACTATTTGGATTTTGGGCAGGAGTAGAGGATGATTTTTTTGCACTAACAACAAGGGCATTTCGCATTCTATTACCATTTTCAACATCTTACTTTTGTGAAACTGAATTTTCTGCTGTGGCTTCTTTGAAGACAAACTATAGATCTCGGCTAAATATAGAAACAACTGAAAATGGCTACTTCTAATATTAAGCCTTCATTCGAAAAACTTTGCTTTGCAAGACGGGCCCCAAAGAAGTCACTAATAACACTAGTCGACAAAAAAAAATTTTTTTTCCCTAACACAAATACAATTAGCTATTTTCAACTAATTTTGTAGAATCCGAATATAATTGTAAAAAAACTGTAACAAGTACAGTTTTTTTGCTATGTCTACCGTATAGTACGAAAAGAAACTCAAAAATGCATTTAAATAACAATTTTTTAATGATTAAACTCCTTAATTCATCATGGAATTCTATTTCGATTGAGCAAAGATACATATTTTAAACTAAATAAAACATAAAACTATCAAACTTTAATAAATGCGATGAAATGTCGTCATTTTTTTTCTTATGTGACGTTAAATCTTTTCTCTTCATAAACCTGCAGTAGTCACCTATCACTGCTGGTTCCCAATGACATTGCTATCGGGTATCCATAATCTTAAAACCCTTGTAAAATCTTTCCCCTTGTTCATCGCTATGTTCACCAAGATCTTTTTGGGACAAAATTCAAATGTGAATGTAGAAAGGGAGTTTTAAGTGACACCCCACACCCCATAGCTTCTCAAGAAGATCTTAAATTAGGATTTTATACTTTTTATCCTTCTTTTTTGCTAAAAATCCTTTCACCACCTTCACAAACGATTTCCAAGCTGCTAACTCTGTTGGATTAAGCTTCCCTTCGACATCAGGGTCGCAAATCACTTGTCTAATTTGAGGTCCAATAAAAACATCTTCTTTAAGTTTTGCTTCACTCAATTCTAGAAAACGTTCTTTTAAAAATTTTAATCCTTATCCTTCTTCTTTGTCCATGGCCTTCACAAGGTTTCTCATCAGTCCTCATTTAATGTGAAGTGGAGGGAGCAGAATTTTTTCCCTTTCAATAAGAGAGTTGTAACGTAAATAGCTCCAAGGTGAAGTGATGTTCTGGGTGGTCATTCCTTTTTTACGAAATGCTGTGCTGTAGCTCGACTATCCCAGAAATATAAAACGCAACAATACTCAGTAAATCTCTCCTGAAGACCCATTAATATAGCTACGACCTTTAAGTCTCCACAAATTCGCCAATTGAACTGTTTATACTTAAATGCAACTAGAATAGTCACCACGTTAGCGTACTCTTCTTTCATGGAAGCTAAGTGGGCTATTGGTTTGCGAAGCAGATCATTCAGCTCATTTTGACGAATAAAATGGAGTTCACTGTTTGGGTTGCAAGTACCTTCAACGACATATGTTTCAGTTGTGTCTTCAATGTCACTCACCTCTCTTGAATGTCAATATCTTTTCAATTCAATGGAACAGTTGGTACCATTAAGTGCTTGCCATGAGGAACTGTCTGTGCAGATGGGACATTCGGATAGTCAATATTATAAGGATATTCCAAAAAGCAAATACATATGTTTCTAAGACAAATGGAACAACCATCAAAAGCAGTTAAAGGTCCTCGCCACACCATTGTGACAACAAGTGGTAAAGAGCTTTTTTTGCCTTTCATCCACTGACCAAGAACCACATTGCAACACACGTGAGGAGCCAAATTTTCATCTTGGTCACAAACTTGGCACCCGAAGTACAAGAAACAAGCCTTATATTTTTTACCCTGAGATTTAAAAACAAACCGCCCACAAATGTAACAAAACTGATCTGGCGTAATTTTGCAATGTATGCGCTCAAAATTTGCCATCTTCAACATGAACTATAATGCAAAAACCCACAGCTATATTCAACAAGGAAGTTTACATAATGGGATGCCAGAAATAACTAGATACGGCGTGATTGTAGGGTACCAGAAGCGTTTGGTTGCCACATGCGACAAGAAAATCATGAAAAATAGCAGAAACCTCCAATTTTTGTTACACTCCATCATTCCACGTCACAACAATGTAACGTGGTGGAACTTTTTTACTTGCAGGCATTTTAATAACAATAAGAATCTATAATAAAAATAGTAATTTGGTTGTTATAGAAATATAATTTCACGTTAATTTAAAGCACAAATTTATTAATTTGGTTGTTGTTAGCGAACCACTGTAGAGTAGTGTAATTATTAAATTTGTTTTTCATTTAGTATGTTTTGATTGAGAAAGTTTTAATTTAGTAATTTGTTTTACTTTAATAAGTTATTAAATATGTCGAAATGTATTTTGTTTTCTATGTGTATGTGCGCTTTCCTTTCAGTCAGTTAGTTATTTTTTAAAGTAATATTTTCTTTATTATATTCTTGCGCCCCCCTTCTGGTGTTCTCGCGCCCCCTAGAGGGGCGCGCCCCACAGGTTGAGAATCTCTGGTTTATGTACAGAAAAGTTACACTTTTATTTTACATCAGAAATCTACTAATTTTTATTTTCTAAGAGACAAAGAGATAATTCCCATGCCATTTTACGAAGTGGACCTAAATGTAAAAGGCACGACAAGCTGAGTAAAATTTCTTTATCTTCCCTTTTCTTGTAGAGCAATAAATGAACCCAGATAATAGTAGTAGACAGTGCAGAGAAAAATTGCACTCTAGCTTATAGGAAACCATCTATATTTTAGGGATAGGCTGCATTGATAGCTAAAAGCAAATTACACTTAAGGGATCTACTTTCCTAACATCTTAGTTCTAAATGAATAATGATAAGAAGGTGATAGCATCTTCAAGGGGAGAAATTTCCTCAAGTGTCTAAGCTTCGGTTTTATTTTCTTTCGTTTCTCTTTCCTTAAGTGCTGATAATGCTGGTGCAATATCTGTGATGTAACTTCCAGTTAAAAATTCGTAACAGACTTGCAAGCGGGAATTCATTAGAAATAATTTATGGATTGCAGTCTGAAAGGTTAAACTACAATTTTAAGCATTTAACGTTAGGTAAATTAATGCATACCACATAATGGTTCACATTAAAAATGTTTTAAAAATTCAGCCCCTTAAAGGCGTAGTGTACAATTAGCATTAATAGAATAAAAGTTGTTGAAGACTGTAAATAATAATAAATTCCCAATAACTAAAAGAAATAAATCATGTATGCTCAAAAATACAATTATTTTCGTAGTACGAACGTTGCGGGAAAATGCGTACACATTCTGAACCGCGATAGAAAACCATGTTCCACCCTGTAAAGCCTAATTTCTTGGGAAAATACGCCTACATTCCAATTTAAAAATAAGGGTGCCATTGGGGCCTGTCGTTGAGAAGTCACTTTTACTGGAGGAAATCCAGTGTGATTATACTATAACTATTCCATTCACATCTAGGTATTGGTCGTTGAAATAGACGTTTGGCAATGAAACTTGTTACACAGGATATATAAGTCATAGGAAAAAGAAATCTGCAATAAAGAAAACAATAGTTCAAAGTTTTGCCCCTAGGTGAAAAGAGTGCGCGTGAACAACAAGAAACAAATTAGGAGCACAAACTCCCATTTGATCGCCGAATTTGTTCAATGTGCATTCCATTTGCATCAACGATTTATTCTAAGCTTTTTATAGCGTGATCAACAGTACTGCAAAGGGTGTCTTCATCAATTGCAGCAACTTCCAATTGATATAGAAGAAATCAGCCCTCACTTTGGGAACCATTTGGGATATTATTTTCTTATTACAGAAAATGTTCACCATCGTCCATTTAAAGTACATGCCGAGTTTCAGCAACGTGCCTCTATTAGAACGAGCTCTACGTAATTCTAACAAAAACAATTCTAATTCTAACTACCCTATAACTGACAGTGCGATGCGTACTGATTTCTTGTTCCTTGCCATTTGTGCGATGCACAACAATAAATTTTACTTCGGACAAAATGGTGCACACAAGCTGCACGAGATAAGTATATAAAGCGCAGAGGGACAGTTGTATCGTACGCACTCTGTACACTTTATGCTGCATTTTAGCTTATTTTCCGTAAAGGTTAAATGAAAAGAAAAATAATCAAATAAAAAACCAAATCTTTTTTAATAAAATCAACACCTCCGGTTATTAGAATAAAATAAGAGATGCATTATGGCTAATAAAATCAGAGAATCATCAAACAGCATAACTGAACCAATATTGCCGGTAAATGAAACCATTAAGTAACTATTTTCGATTTAAAAGATCAGTGCAGTCGTTTAGTAGAATCAAAGAACAAAAAATAAAACAGAAATCCACGTTGAATTCGACCACGTTTGCAGGTTAATAAAATCAAACAGAAAAATCATTGCCGTTCACTTGAATATGAATTGAAACAAACAAACAAGCTGCCTAATACAGTCATTAACATTGGCATGTAATATAATTAATTGAAATCAAGATAATTTGAATATATATATATATATATATATACATATATATCTATCTATCTATATATATGTATATATGTATATATATATAGATAGATAGATATGTACAAAACAAAACCAAGAGTCTGTTTTAGCATAATATTACTTATTAACACTTATTTATTTATTTATTTTAATCATGTTCTTATGTTTTGCGTAAGACAGTTAAGAAACAATTTTTGAAAGCACTTTCTACCTAACATAATTTCAGAAAAAAATAAAGGTAAATCATGTCATGCAGTTTCTCCTTATTCGTAAAGTAACTAGGCATTATTATTCTCTGACGGCCCATCAATATGACGTCAATGTAGAAGTAGTACAATAGTGATACGTGGTGTCGCACTTCTCAGTACTTTTCAAAAATCCATTTATGCAACATTACTTACCTCTGGAGTTCGTGCAAAAGATCGAATTTGATAAAACTGCATATTTCACGAGATAAGAAAACATATGCAAGAGTTTCTCCAAACCTGACATTTTATCATAACGCAAACACAAGATATAATTTTTAAAAAAAGGTAAAACATGTATAATTATCTCAAAAATTCGGTAAATGGGTATCGACGGAAAAAATATATTTTGCAGTTGCATAAATATGCAAAGCACAGCGACTTTGTTTTATAATTCCATACCTATAGCTCAATTGTATCGATCATGAATGTAACATTAATATTTTATTCCTATTTCAAAAAGGGAAATGTTAACCATTTCTAAAGTATGTTCAGTTTAAATATGTATTTTTATTTTTTTATTTATGTATTTTTAACTCATCGATACCTTTTTATTTGACGAAACGAATTCTAATACGAGGTTCTAGTTCGAGGGATGTTGGGTACCTTATCTTCGGACCTCCGTCTGAACATAATTGTTTCTTACTAAAGATATTTCGTTAAAAATGAGTGAAAAAGTAGTAATTTTCACTTAAACTGGCAATACAACCCTTATAATAAGTATACATAACAAATGTAGGTGTCGAGTTAAATTACTCTCATAATTAAATAAATATAGAATATTTATTTTAACACCTTTCATTACAATGAACTTGATACGTTTTATGCAACGTTCAATGCACGTGTGGAGCTATTTTTTGTTTTGTATTTTATTATATGATTGCAGTTGGGCGAACAGTTGAATTGAGACCTGGCATATTCGTGACATTTAAAACCTATAGAGTCAAGTAAATATCGGGAACGGTTGACGATTTCTAACTTCATATAACCTTACTAAGCACATACTTAAAGAAATGTGAAATTATCGCCGGAACGTTGGCTTCGTGGTAAGGCACGGGATTCGAACACCTCCGGTCAAATGATCAGTGTCGGTAGATTTCCAAGGTGCAGAAAGTAGTCTGCGCCCATGCATGATTTAACAGCATCTAAAAGATCTCTTGAGTACTTTCGGTTACGTTAAAGATCTAATGCAATTTCACATCAACAGAGGTCGGGTGTTCCCCCTTTACGATGAAATCCTCACGCGGAGTGGTACCACGCTAATTGTGGTGTCGCTGAAAGAGATGTTCTCAATCTTCGGGAAACTCATTATGTCTTCCAACAACAGCCAAATAGAAATGAATTATGTATATGTATATATATATATATATATATATAGTAAGTTATAAAAAGAAATAAAATAGAGTGATACTACCAGAGCATGTAAACAAACAACAATGGCAAAGGCCATAAATAACAAACATTGAAAAATATACTAATACAAGATTTAAAAGGACAAATATAAATATAGGCTAGAAAAATTGCTCTCCTCATCAGTGGGCGGAGAGTATAACGTATACTTAAGAACCCAAAAAATCAAATTCTACAGGTTTCGGAATGTGTCGCAGAAATGGCATGTAAAAGGGAGCATTTAAAGTAAAGGTATACCTAAACGTTAAATTTTGGTAATATTTATTACAAACTCTCTTTCGCCGCATATTCTGTGTGCCGAAAATCATCTCATTCTAAAATCATGAAGACATCAACATGCATGCGATGCACAAAAGCCAATTTTCGCTTACTTGAAAAAGTAGTACAGAAACTTTAATCCAGAACTAATGCCCGATTCACAATTTCTGACTTGACTCTATATAAGTTCTTTCATTAAAGCAACGTAAAATGAAAAGATAAGGCACTTGACTTCATGTGTGCCCTTAAATTAAAATCCCTAAGTTAAAATTGTTTCTGGAAATTCTAAAAATGTCAAAAAGAATATCGCATTGCATTCTTGAGAATTAATGCTTCGGTGGGTAACCCAGGAATGAATTTTCAATGTTACGTTAAAGTGTACAATTAATTGTGTTCTCCAAGATATTAGAGGACAGAAAATGAAAATTTTCATTTGTATGTATTAATGCATCCATGTGTGCATGAAAGTGTCCGGGTATTTTTGTCAAATGAGCAATCCTAAAAATTATCGGAAATATTTACTTTTTAAAAAATAGTTTCGTATTTTAGGAATTACCTAATCCCTTTTAGGTAAAAACAAAATAAAATGTCTTTAATTTTAGTAATTTACTGTTAAAAATTCAAGCTTCACCAAATAAAGCAATGAAGAAATAATAACGTAATTTTGACTTTTCAATGACCGAGCGGAAGCAAGCAAAGTAAAAATAAATCCTGTTTTTCTTATTCCAAAGCATATACAAAAAAAAAAAAAAAAAATCCTTTAAAATACCAGATGGAAATGTGCTATAAGTTTCTTTTGTATAATACTGTGTTTGTGAGCATGCAATCATTTTTGCCCTTGAAACTTTTGAATGACATAAATACGTTATTTAATGTGATGCACCGCTATAGTAAATACTCCTATTGTAAAAATTACATTTTTTTTAAATATAGATTTTTAACCAATTTTGATAACTTAGATAACAGCTAAATATTTTAATCAATCGTTTAAAAATTATTTCGGTGATTGAAAGCTGTGATCAGCTGTCGTACTGAAAAATTCAGTTCAAGGCATTTCTGCCAAGTAAAATTCTTTGAGAACCAACAAGTCCTTAAATCAGTGTCCAGCGTTCAACGTCCAGCGTTCTTGCGCGTCCTGTGAGAGAGATCTCGCTGGACACGCAAGAAGAAGGGGAAAACATCGGTAATTACTTTTCTTTACAAAAAATAAGGCTTGGTAAACACCAGATAACTACTTGTTTAATTTTCTCGCTTACTTTTTTGATCTTTTTTTATATGTTACCATTAGCATAGTTTCTTATAAAATTTTCCAACACAGTTTATTATTTTAATTTTTTTAGTTTATGTTCACATTTTATTTAAAGCCATGAAGAAGTTTATTCCTCTTAATCTTTTTATTCGAATATTTATAAATTTTTGGAGCGAGCCAAAATAGTATGGAAACCAAAGGAAATATTACTCTTTTCTGTTTCTCATTCATTATACAGTTTTAAATAGGCATTTTATTTTACACAATGTGTTTCTTTTCCTTTTTTCTACCGTTAGTAATTCATTAAAAAGGATTCATTCATCAGTATAACATAACAAAATTATGCACCTCATTTTTGCTGTCGTGCAATGTTTCTTGAGTAACGTGAGGAAGCAAATAACACTCAGTTGTTGCAAATGGGGCATGAATTATTTTCTAAGTGCTAATTCCTAACACCGTCATCTAAAAACGGAAATGCATTACTTACAGATACATTGTAAAACAATTTTTGAAAAAATACAAAATGATTATTTTTTTATAACTTGTTTAAAATCAAATAATCAAGTTTATCTATACCTGGTTTTCTGTAAAATATTTGTCTTCCCGCACTATGCGTAACTACAGAGAAAGAAGCTATGTCTCAAGTTACATAAGTACTCGTTAGAAACCCGTGAATGAAGTTTCTCGGTAACAACTCCGCGGAAAGCTGCTTTTTTCTCCCACTGCAATTTATTTATGTAAAAGTACATATAGACAATATTACAGGAGTTCTGTAAGTATGTATATCCCCCCTCTGGTCTTCAACCACAGAAGTTTCTTTTGCCGAGGGGTCTAAAGGACCGGAATCACAATGCGTTTGGTTGAAATTCTAAACCCACCGACTAGAGATCGCACATCTCCATGTTCGAGTTCCTGTGTAGAAACTAGTGGTACAACGAAACAGATGACGCCCTTACTGAGGCAGTTGCTTTTTTTCACTTTAGTTAATTTACATATTTTATTTCTATTAATTTACTGAGTCTTTGAGTCTTGGATAATTCATTGCAGTCAATTTATAGCGCGTTCTCAGTAAGTTTTCTATTTTGTATTTACTGTAATCTCCGGTTTCTAAATTTCCGTAGTTTCATGTATTGAATTATGTGCAAATGGACGTTCAACTCCGGTTAAATGATTTTCAGTTGGTTCTCATGTAATTCCTCAGCATTTTTTTCTTTCCTCTTTTTTAAAAAAAATTATAGTACAGCTGTCATATGTAAAACACGCTGTTAGAAATTTCCGAAGGGAAATAGTAAAATAACCACTTATTTGATTGTTATTTTACCATATTTAATTACAACAGTTGAATAACCATTAAAAAGATGGTACTCAAACCGCTGATTGTGAAAAAAATCGTTTATTCTCTATTTATCCTAAAAAACGTTTAACTAACCGTAATTCTCAAGTGCTCAATAAGGATCGGGCGTCCATTTTGGTTGCGAAACTTTACCGGTCATACGTTGTTATTAAAATATGAATAAAGATTTATCAGTTCAAATCTGCACATGTATATAAAAAAAGAAGGGGGAAAAAGTGGCTTAAGTAGTGGTTACTAAATAGAAACACATACACATGTAAATCAAGAATTGGAGACATCGGATTCCCGAACTATTTGCGAATGAGCGAACCCATAAATTGAGCTGCTGAAGCTCGTTTGTAATTAAACTTTTGCAGCAAATAAAATGATTTTCGTCAATATACAGTAACTTTACAAAATGACTTTGGATCCAATCAAAAACTGAAATCTCAATTTTAAGGCAGTTTGCCTATGGGAAAAGAAGATTTATTGATAAATAAACGGCTGCTTTACGTGGTGTAGATGGCCGAATGGCTAGACCGCAAAGCTGGTATGCCATACACCCGGGTTAGATTCCCGTATGCTTTGTTTACGGCTTCCACGCCTCGAAGATTCTACGCCTCGAAATGGTTAAAAAACGGAGAAAATTTTGTTTTGAAACCATTTTTAAATGATTATAAAACCGTAAACTTTTGTATTTACGGCTTTTTAACCAAGCTGATTGGAAATGTTTTAAGTCCCGTATAGATAGAAAAATGTTCCAAACCGTAAATTTATCGGTGAATTAGATAGACAGGCAGCCGGCTATTTAACAGTGTCCAAGTAATATCCGTTAACCCTATTTTCACTTAGTTTTATAATATTACCTTTAATCCTTAGGTCACTTCAGAAGTCGCTCACATCATCCGGTGATTTACGTGATATTTTTAGACCAACTAACCTTCTTTTTCAACCAAATCGGAAATCCTATTTCACATTTGTATAAATGGGACATTTATATGTATCAACTGTAAGATAGGTTACAATGTCTTAACAAGACGTTTCCTTAAATTTCGGTTCAATGAGTTCGTCTGCTACGTTAAAAAACAAGTTTGCTCCTATAAAAGTCACAATTAAAAAATAAATAAATCAGACTAAAATTATGATCCGACTTTGTATCATTGGAGAGATGATTTTCATGGAGGCCTTTCACGTTCACATGATTATCAACAGGATCTGCAATGAATCCTTTTCAATCACGTACATTTTTTCTTGTCCTACTAAAAAGTAATAAGTTTCCATTGCTCCTTTATTTCACAAATCAATCCTTCATCAAATGCTGAATCCTGATTGGTTTCGGAGCAGCTTTTTTTAGTATTTAAACTCTTTTTTTTTCTGATAACTTTTCATTTTACCCTTTTCACTGATGAAATAATCAACGGTTCTCAGAACCGATCTCCTTGTGATGTATTTTATTTACGACTATTGAAGTTGCCCCCTCCTTTTTTTTCATTTTCTTCCTCTTATTCTATTATTATTATTCATTTTACTTATTAAGAGCATATTTTTAGCTCAAGAAAATTATTATACAAAAATTATATTGATCTTCGGCCTGAATACTTTCTTAAAACACTATCAAAACAAGATAACAAGAGTTATATTTGATATGGGTTGCAGTGTGTAAACAAATGACGTACTCCATATGAAAGGAATCAATAAATGATTTAAAATACGGTGCGGAACCCGATAAATATAACATATTTGTTCGACGTTCATAGCTTCATGAGGAGAGATTTCCTCCCAAAAATAAAAGCATCCGTTGAAATTCAAATGGAGATTTTACACGACCGCAACAAACCGGATGAATGCAGATTCAGTTCCATGTTGTCCAAATTTCTTTCTCCCAATGGCATTTGTTATTTTCGTCGGCGCATTAAAATCAGACCCGATGGAAATGTTGAAGAAAAATACAAATTTGCTAAAAATTACTAAAGGCTGGACGTTTTCAAATCGTGTATGTATCGTGAATGGAAGAGATCACTTCTAAGAATGACGGCGATGTAAAAGAGTGTTTTCGGTAATAGATAAAAAATGGTTGTTGCTTTGAATAAAATTATTTCAAGGTAAATTTATTCTTTATAATGCTCAGAATTTTGGCATTTTTAAAATTTTCTGGTTCGTATATGATAAATAAAAGAACGACTCAAAAGTTTTGGGAGTAATTAATAAATAGCCATTTTTTAAATTTTATTTAAAATATACTTTTACATTAAAGTTTTGCATTGATTTTGAGCAAAAGAGTGAGAGCTTGCGAAAGATATTAAAAAAGTACAATTGGAAAAAAAAAACCTTGATAAGGTACATATGTACAAAAAATAGTATTAGATTTGTCCTTCGTATAGAATTAAAATGCGTATATTACTATTTTACTAAGATTAATTCACGCAGATTTAAGACCGCTATTAGCTGGGGCGTAACAGTTCCAAATTTAATACGATACTTCAGAAGGCACATTATTGATGTCTCAATTGATAGTAGATTGGTTTTACTTACGTTTTTATTTTTGTGACAGAGCGTGCATATTAAAAACGTGCGTCTAAAGTTCGACGCAGCTTCTTCCTAAATTTCTCTAATTTCCTTTACTTTTATTCTACATTTTCTGACAGAATTTAGTTCTTAAAATAAACGCAACTAAATAAGATCCTTAAACTCAGAAAAGGCTTCATTCAAATGAAACGTAAAATAATAATAATTATTAATAAATAACCAAATAAATGAATAAATAAATGTGGGAAATCGAAAAAAATATGGTCTAGTTATGTTTTGAAAAAAAAGTTATTTCATTTGAAATTTTTAGAATTTTGTGTTAATAACGAATGTAAGTGCTTTAAAACGATATGTGCATTGTGTGATATGTACATTTTGTGTATTGAAGAGTACAGTTATGTTCACTTGAATTTCTGCAAAAGGATTAAAAAAATTCGTCCCTGTTGCCTTTTCAAATTGCAATTGCAATAACTCTGACCAGAGCCCCCTATACTGAATGCCCTCCGATAGCGCTTTAAATCCATACACATTTTGGCCGCAACTTTTTATATAGAGGGCGCTAGTTCTCTGCTCATAATACTGCTTTTATAAGTAGATACATATGGCAAAGATTAATTAACTGTGAGTGTTTAAATTACATATACTATTTAATTTTAAACATATCAGCAAACAAAATCTTCTAAAAAGCAAATTTTGACTTGTCATTTAATGAATTCATTGAAGACAGCACAATACGTTATTCTGAAGTAGTTCTCGTATAAAATATTTTTCTAGTGATTCAAATTATAAAATATTGGAATCCTTTTTTTTCACTTTGCAGGTTATTATATCAAAAAATTAAATCTTTCTCTTGGAATTAGTTCTTCAATTCGTACTATATAATCTTTTGGGTAAAAATTTACTTTCGGATCCCCCTTCGCAAAATTGGCGTGTTTTGTTTGGCGCCATTCCTGTTTGCAGTTTTGCAACACCGCAAAGCTTGGAGATCGACCTCGACCAGAACTTGGCGAGAACGTGTATTAAATATTATTCTAAATTTAAATTAAATTGAACTAATTACCGTATCGGTGTAGAAATTAAAGAGTGGTATCAAGTTAAAATGTTTGTTTGAATCTGTACCACCATCATATTTTTGAATTTTGGCTAAAACAATTAAGAAACATAAACGTTTCTAATATACGGAAACGAAACATGATCTGTGATATCGAAAATAAAGCCAGTTAAAAGAATAAAACGGCAGCGATTTGAAAATAATAAACATCTAAAATTTCATAAAACACATTCGAGTAAGAAAAATAATAATTACCTTGTCTAGACAAAGCTGTTATCCACTTTGTTCGTAATCCTTCGTCGGAAGGGAATTCATGAAAACTGATTTTTTCAGTGTTTGAATCTGAAGAGCAGTACAGCACAACGCAATGCACCATAATTTTGATTAAAATCTAACTAGTTCTTAAAATAAATTTAAACTAGCTAAAGCAGGTCATCTGCGCCACCTAGCGGAGAACTTTTCACGGCCTTTTTTTTATCTCATATCGGAAGGCATTTAGTATAGGGGGCTTTGCTCTGACGATAGAAACTCACAATTTAATATTTGGTTCCGGGTATCTCGCCAAATATCGTCAAAATCGCCAATCTGGCACTTACTTGATTTGGCCCTCTGTTTTTCGCGCTAATATTGTCACCGACTTTCAAGTCGGAACCGCGGTGGACCTAAACCAGGGATTTCTCTGTTCTTTGATGATATGTTGTCACATTGTCACTAAACGGTCGCAATTCCTGACACCACTTCCTGTTTCCTAATATTTTATATTTTTCCGTCCCATTACTTATATTTCCTCTTCTTACTCTAAAAAATGCAAGCCATTTTCTACATTTTTTATGAAAAGTGAAAACTACGGTCTCTAAAAATGAATATTATTTTTTAAAAATACTTTTATTTGAAGTGCAGGATGTCGGTGATGCATGTGATTTAATATTTTTATGTACTTCTCTCAAACAAAAATTAGTGATATTGCGTGTACGTCACGTGCGGAAAAGCATTGAAGTGTTCTTCAATCCAGGTCATACTTCAAAGATTACATCTTCAACGCTGGATCTCCAGTAAATTATTTAGTTTTATTTCTGACAGTATATATTTTAACCTTCTTTAAAAAACTTACCATTAATAATTTTAGTTTGTTCTGAACAGTAAAATAATATGCATGAAAAGTGAACTAATCATAGAACTTAATACAATACTTTTACTCAAAGTTACATTTCTGTACGTACCTCAGGACAAGGTAACGTAAGTCAAAAAATGGCGATTTTCAGACGTTGCTTAGTTGTACGAAAATGAACCAACAATAAATAAAACTTGCATATTTTTAACCGACTTCACAAAGGAAGGAGGTTATACCTTCGTAGTGTATGTATGTCGTTTTTTTTTTTTTTTTTTTTTTTTTTTTGTCCACTCATAACTTCGCACCGGATAAAGCGATTTTCATGATTTTTTTTTCAATCAATCGAGTGTGGTTTCCCATAGGTCCCGTACCTTCGTTTGACCATATTCCATAAATAGAACAAAAGTAATGGGCAGAAATGTAGTACCTTTTTTACTTTTTCATCCATAACTTTTGACTAAATGAACCGATTTTGATGATTTTTTCTTTAATCGATAGAGGGTCGTCTAACTCAAATATTGCAAATCAATTTGACTACATTTGTTTTTTAGAAAAAAACGTTACGGGTGAAAAATAAGTATTTTTTATTTTAATTGTAAAGGTTTGGCTTGATTTTTCTTTGTTGGGAAATACATTAATAAATACTAAAGTCATTGTTGAAAACATGTTCGTTGTCATGGGCTATATAATATTAAAAGAAATTACAGCAAGAGTTTGACTGAAGGCGAAAATTAATCCAATCAGTTTGTTTGCTAAAATCGACTTCAAAGGGGAATTTATCATACAAATGATTAGTTTTAGTGCCATTAATTCAAAGAATTTTCGCCCTTTGATATGTTTTTTTTTTTTAAATAGAGTATTTATATAAAAATGTATTTACACTAAAAAGAATAAAATAAAATATTTTTTATAAAAACACAGAACCGACTTCAAATTATAAATTGCGCTAAAAAGGGAAAAATAAATTCATGCTTTAAACAACATCGATGTGACTTTTAAACATAGTTTTAGAAGTTGGTGAAAAATTATGAGTCTAATTACCATTATACCTTGCTACTTCATATTGGAACTGTTGATAATTCTGCGAAAATAAATATATTTGTAATTGATTCATGATTAGAAAAGATTTTATCTATCCCAATTTTGCACCGACTTCTAAAACTATGTTTAAAAGTCACATCGATGTTGTTTAAAGAATGAACTTATTTTTCACTTTTTAGCGCAATTTATAATTTGAAGTCGGTTCTGTTTTTTTATAAAAATTATTTTATCTTCAATGTTAACAATCATGTTTTGTAGTCTGATTATTATAGCAGCGTTGTTACTAGGCAACAAAATCTTTCTCTTCAGTTTATATGCTCAGTTTTTAATGTAGTGATAACGTGACTTACGTTAGTCTGGCATTGAGGTACAGAATTAAGAATAATACTAATTATACGTAAAAATATATCGCTATACTACTAACATACATCTATCATGGCACAAATTATCCGTTCTAAAAAAAAATATATTCTTCCTCTTTTACTCTCAAAATAACATTAATATTCTGCTAATCCAAAGTAGTTCTCATGTAAATACACTAATAAACTCTGAATAGCTCACTTTCGGAATCTTATTTCTTTGAATGGGAGAAAAAGAGTTTAATATTCTTTTGCGTGTATAACTTTAATCCTTTCTTGCAGTAAGAACCTAGACTTTTTTAGCCTATGTTTACATCTCAAGGATATACACTGTACAAATAAGATTGTTATTCTGCTAATAGAAATGTAATTATTCCTGATAATAGGAATTGCCATGCTTTGTCGTTTGAATTTGTCTTATTTTTAACTGCATTACTTCGTCATTTTAAATCGATTTTATGTTTGTTGCTTAAAAAATTCTCAAAACATTCAGCAGTTAAAACGCAGTTTCCTGACGTGTGGTAAAGGTTTACAAATTTAGATATATATTTATATCTCATTTTAAAACATGGTCGGGCAGGGTTACATTGGTGTAGATAAAAATACGCAAAATAAATATTGTTAAATGGGTGTATGGAAGATTAAATTTGTTTTCAGTTAATATGAGTTGCTATGTCTTTGTATATCTTCCTAAACTTGCGACATACCAATATATATATTTAAAAGGCCTGTTTTTGAACCTTTTCTAAAATAAAAAAACATACTGTAGATTTTAAAGAAATGTTTTTCCCTATAAAACCACCATTAATGTGTGTTTTAATTAGCAAACTATATATAGTGTTCTACAAGTTGTCAGTCTTTAAAACACACCAGTTTTAAAGTGTTTCTTAGAATATAATAGCATATTAAAGGAATGTATTAAGTCTTAATGATGATACTTTGAATGTAATAAGTCTAAAGTCATGAATGAATGAATAAATAAATAAATAAATAATTAAACAATACATAATGCATAGCATATAGCATAAATATTAATGCTATGTATTTGCTTAGCATATTTTCGTCGGTTTGACCTTAAGAAATATTATGTAACGTTCACTGAACAATTTAGGAAAATTTAATGACACTTCTGAAATTTAAAAAAAAAAAAAAGAGGGATTGGTTTCCCTAGTAATTAATACGTTAGAGTTTAGTAGAAAAAAATTAATAATTCCGTTTGTATGTTTTTTATAATTTCACAGTAGTCTTTTATGATGATTAAATACATTTTTATTTATGTTAATTGTTCGTCCTGCTATTAACTTTTGGGGGAAACATATGAAGTAAATTTTTATTTTGTTTGCAGAAAAGAATATTTGGAATGAAATATTTAGTTTAAGAAAATCTCTTGCTTGTCTTTCAAAGTTTTCTACACGGAAATGGAATACGAATAGATAGATATATTTAATACGACAGCTGAAATTCAATGTCGCTTCAAAATCTGTAAAGCGTTTTGCCACTCAGTTGAGTTTTCTACGCATTCTTCAGCCGTCTTGATTCAAGTATTTCAGTTTTGAGAAACATAGTGTTCCGAAAAACTTTTCTACAAATTTTTCTGCTACATTTCGAGATGAAATGTGACATAAATTTTGATTTTTTCTAAAGCGAACATAGTTTTGTGTATCTGCGTTATATGCTTTTTATGATGTCTTAGCTTTTCGAAGCTTATGCGTGTAAATGATGTAACTCAATATCCATTTAACTATCACAATTGTATGCGTTTTCATTCTTATTAAACCTGCAGTTGAATTTATCCCGAAAATAGTTAATTTTTAGAAAATATCTGAAAAATAATTAATCAACTGTTATGTTAAAGGAAATTGAGTAAGTTTTCAGTATTTTTTTTAAGAGTGCATGGCGGAATTTAATTTCAGCGTATTCTTTTAGAAAACTGCTCAATAACTAGGATTGCACATTTCATTTTTTATTTTGAATTATAATTTTGTGGTAAAATATAACTTGTTTATTATTATTGTTGTTGCTATTATTAGAACTGAAATTATACGCACTAAAAATTACTAAAACAAACAGGCAATTATGGTATAAAATACCTAAAATCTGCACTAAAGCTCAAAGAATATTCAGCTGTTATTTTTTTCTTTTACTTCCAAAAAAAAAAAAAAAAACCTTTTCATCTGAAATTTTAGAAATTATTGTTTTTTTTTTTTTTTTTCAAATTTTGCATTTCGTTATTAAGGTCAAAATAAATAATCATAAAGTTCAAATGAAACGATGACTACACTTGAAAACGATTATTCGCATTAAATACCTGAACTCCAATTGATCACAATTAGTTCTTCAATGTTTTCTGTAATTTGACATTGGCTTTTGTTATTTAACATCATCAGAGCCGATTTTATCATTTCTAAAATTAAAAATTATCTTTCAATTTCTTCAGATGCAGATGATATTAGGAACATTTGAAGCATTACATTTCCCCCCGTAAATACCATTACACAAATTTAGTTTCTTACCAATTAGAAAGTTATCAATTTTGTTTCAATTAAAAATATTCTTTGTTTTTCTGGAAAATATAATTGAACGTACCCTTGACTTTGTCTCTTATTTCCGCACATGTTAATCTAAATTAAATTTCCATTTGAGAAATAAAAATCTTTTAGATGATCGGAAATAAAGCTCTTAATGAATATAATGTGACTGTTTTTTTTTTTTTTTTTTGTAGATATATTTATACAGGAAAATTTGAAAAACTGTTCTAAAAATGGAGTTATTACGCTGTAATTGAAAAATCTTAATCCCTCAGACAGACCCACTTATACGTTTCCTAGACAAATATTCTATTTTAAATTATCTTGGTAATATCCCCACCCCCTTTTTTGGAAATCCTCTTTCTTTTCTTATTGATTATCGGAACAAGAGAGGTTCACCTGCCCAAAATACCTTTCCGTGGATCGCCCATTTAACAAAATTAAAGTTTTGTTAAAAAAAGTTATTTAAAAAAGAATGCATTTTCTCCTCAGCAAGTATGTCCATGAAACAAAACAAAAATTAATTCCTGAAATGAAAGAGAATTATGGTTTAAGATTAATTTTAAAACTAATCTCTGATGCATATTCTTAAGAGGTTTATGATAAAACTTTTGACATCGACAGTGCTAGAGGGAAGACTTTTTTTCCTAAAATTCAAAGTAATAGTTATTTATATAAGTTCCCAAAGGAAACAGTTATTTCTTATTTTATCAATTTTATTGATAGATAGCAGGGATGGGGAGATCCAATCTCCAGGAATTTTATAAACGACATTTTAACGAATTGTTCAGATTTATTGCGACATATGTAATGTTATTATTGCATACTATTTACATGATGTAATTTTTACAGCATGTTTTTTTTTAATTCGTCAATAAATTACTTCAATGTATGCGAAATGATATCTTAAAGTCTAACATAATTGACTAAATCTTACAAAAAAAACCTTCTTTTTAACAGTAATATTTTAGACTAAACCAGCAATAATTAATTATGTATTTTTCATGCAATGCCTGTTATTTAAAGAAAAAATCTAATAAACAAAGAGCATCAACAAAGAAGTCCATAAATCATTACAGGAGGTATTCTTTGCTTTACTCTATTTATTTTAGCGATGTAATCTAATGCTCATTCATGCTTGATATTTAGGTATCAACCATCTGCTCTCATATAAGTGATTAATTATTTGTCTGACACAGGCTATTTTGTATTAAAATTATTAGTCAAAAAATGAAAAAAATAACGACCGTTTTTCATGGTGATAGATGGTTGGTTGGATGTTAACCGAGTTATTCGGAATGTGCATAACAATAAATATAGATTTGGTTTTGCAGTAGCTCGTTAAGTTAATTAAAAATAGCTGGTTATGTTTTGGATTCGCGCAAGTGGTACATATTATGCTTACGGCGCCAATATATCTGCGTTTATTAATAGTTCTCAAAACTTTCTAACTCATAATATATATATACTAGTAAGTCCGGCGGTCATACGAAATGATCGCTGTACGAGATATTATAAATTGTAATGAAAATGATTTGTGCAAATGTGTCTGCTAATTTAAACTGAATTACACAGGTCAGGCGGCGAGGACGCTCCTTTGCTTACTTCCCCACACTACTATATATTTATTTGCTATATAATCAAATTGTTTGTGAAACATATATATTTATCATCTAAATAACTTATTGAAAATTTTATTATGCTTTTCAAAACAAAAGTTTTAACGAAACTGGGAAAAAAGAGCGCTGCTACTCTAAGAAGAAAACTATAAAACGCGCAAACGATAAATAAATAAATTTAAAAAGAAAGAATGGATTAAATTAAATTCGCGTATACATTAATTTTTAACGGAGATTGCAAATACAGCGAAGCTTCACTCAATATGCTAGAGAAACGTTTTAATTATTATTAGTATATTTGTTACAGCAATGGCAACTGTAGTTATATGGTTGGAAACGACGGCAACAATGCAAAAATAAAATAAAAGGGGTCAACAATCATTGAAAAATTAAAAAAATAATAATTAAAAAAATCTAATTGAGTCACAATTTTCATTTTTGCAGCGACGAGTTTCTCGGGTCGTAAACATTAACCGTGCCGAATGTGGTCCCGATCGGTGAAACGGCATGGGATCCTATCGCGGACAGACACAAACAGAATAAGGCGCTTATATATAAGATATACATATATTTGCTTAAACATAAAATTACATAGTATATAGATGTTGATCAATGTACAAAAACACGTTCGAGTTTCCATTTCATCTAGCTCTGCTTTCCCGTAAATTCATTGCCTCTCCGTCTTTTCATGATTGGACGCTGCAAAATTATATTTCAACGGCAATCCACAACGTAAATGATAGTGACTACTGTAAACATTATTTTTCTTGCACTCACTGGGAAGAAGTTTTTAGCATTTTAACACTTAAATTCGAGCCATGAATAATGTAACGATTTGTGCTTGTTCAGTTGGGTTGTATCATCCTTTCAATATATGTGTAATTTATTAAACTGAAATATTGCTTTGGTGAGTGCTGTGAATTTCTTAGAAGCTTTTTAGTTAGAATTTAGGGAAGTAAGGCATAAATGAAAGAAGTAAAGCAAGACCTAGAATTAGACCGAAGAATTAAGCAAAACCTAGTGCATAAGTGTACGTTAATATATTAGAACACACACTGGCTTTAACATTTAGGACGAATATCTTCCCATTTGTTTACACTTTTTAGCCATTTATCAGTAAACAAATATTAAACTTACACTAAGCTTTGCGATTGCTAATACAAACATATCCTAAAGGGTAAATGACATAGATGAGTCAATTAAAATGATCTTGATGATTGTGCCTTTGAAAATTTTTTTTATTAGGTTTCGAATTTATTATTATTGTTAATATTATAATTATTATAACGGCTTTCTTTAAACTAATTAAGCTTTTTTCCTCATAGACAACACTTCGCGAAAAATAAAGTTTTTTTCCTTCATAGAGTGTACTTTATGAGAAAAAAAAAAAGGAATCGATTGAAATAAGTATATTTTTCTCATAATCAATTTTGCAATAATGGGAAGCCGTATGGAACTCAACAATTCTCCTAGAATTTATCGAAACGTTATGGAACTAGTTTTGCAACAAATAAATCAATTATTTCCGAATGCGTAAACATAGAAATCGGCTCAATGGGTGAAAAAAAACAAGACGCATTATTAGAAGTTTTATTGTGACATTGCATCTTGTATATCAAGAACGAAGTCTTATTAGTTCCTTCATTTTAGTATTTTTTGCTCACCGTTTCTTAACTTTGTATACAAAAAAAATAATAATAATAAAAGAAAATCTATTTGGCGTTGAAGCTCCCAAATAATTTAAAAATTTAGAAATGTTGCTGCTTCGGACAGTTTTACATGACATAATATCATACAATGATATAACTAAGACGAAACTGCATTAGTAAAAACATTCATATGCTCAATTTTTTTAATGGCATGAAGAACATAGTACTCGTTTTAATTGTAAAGGCTTTATTCTTAAATTAGAACTAAGGAAATTCACGCAAAGTCTTTCTTTCCAGGAGCTTTTTTTTTACTGTATTTGCGAAAGGTGGAAAGTGTCGGAAGAGTATTTTTTTTAACTTAAACCTTTTGCGATTATCTGCTGTACCCTATTGAATACCTTTTAAAATACTGTTTTTAGCCTACTTTCCGGTAAAAGTGAAAAAATAATAATAATAAAGCCTGAAAGAAGGCATAATGTATCGTGAAAATATCGTTAGAAATCAAGAAAAGTTAAAAATAAGTTAAGTAATCAAATAAAGATGGAACAATAAAAAAAAATTGAAAGTAGGATTTTGAGATGAGGAAAAAGTGTGTCTGTCGATCTGTTTGTCTGTCCCGCCCTAATAACTTTTGAACGAATTGTCCCTTTTTGCATTCGAAAGCTCTTGGCGAGAACATCTCATTTCCATAATTTACTTTTTCATTTGAACATTTTTTCGTTCAATTTTGAACAGTTGAAAAAAGTCAACATTAGCGCCAATGGACAAAAATGAAGCAAATTATGTAAACTATGGGCACAAGATCCAAGTTCTAATGAACAACCTTACTGGAAGAAGCTCTTGGTGAAAAATATTGATTTAAACAATTTTTGTTCATTTTTGAACAGTTAAAACAATTACCATAGCGCCTACGGGGAAATTTTAACCCTATTTAAATCCTGATCTAACAGACCGATTTGCTCAGAACAAACTTTATCGGAAAGCTCTTATAACGTAGAACATGTACAGATAGAAAGTTCAACCCGAACTAATGAGCCAATTTTCCTATGAAATGTTTTGGTTTTCGGGATTTTCAAGAAAGTTTTTGAACTAATGAATGATTAAATGAATAAGTGAAATAGTGGATAAACAAATGAGTGAATATGTATTAAAAAATAAATGAGCGAATACATGTGCGAATGCATGAAAAAATAAGTAAACTAGTGAATAAATACATGGATGAGTGAATTAATGAATACATGAATGACGGAATAAATGAGTTTATGAAGAAATGAGTGAATGAATGTGTATTAACCGTTGAAAAGGTATATTTGAAGTAATTAAAAACTAAAGCTAAACAAGAAAAAGAGAGATAGCTAGATTATACATTTGAAGATGGTGGAAAGTAGGCTCGTATAGTTCTAGACGGAACTTCTTGTTTTAACTGGTGTTTGCACATTTTGAAAGCTAAAACACCCAATTGTTTTTGAAATTCAACAACAGATGGTTTTCTTGGTTTTAAACATTTAAATTGTGGATTAATTACTTTTAAAACTATTCATTATTTAAAATTTGAAAAAAAAAAAGCTATTTTATGCTGTAATCACTTTTAAATCGGAGAGCCATAAAACTGTGTCAAAGTGGCTTGCGCTTAATTTAAGGGTCTCAAGAGGTTAACATTATAATAGTTATTATATCTATCCATTCCCTTTTAAAGAAGAAAAAAAGTCACCAAAGGTAAACAGAAATTGTGTCTTACAAAAGATAAACAGTACAGTTGCCTGAATATGCTATCTTAATAACTTTTGCAATCGAATTTAAACCTGTGATAAACTCTAATTAAACTTGATTTACTGTACGATAAATAATCCCGTAGTAAAAAAAACATACCTTCCTAAAAATTCATTTTCTCTTGTGTTGAAAGAATAATGGTTCTCCACTTTGTTAATCCAAATTAGTCCACGTGTAAATGAGTTAATACGCACTGCAGAGCTTACTTCTCATAATCTTGTTCCTGAAAATCCCAGAGAAAAAGAGTTTATTATCCTTTTGCGTGTTTCATTTTAATCCTTTCATGCAGTTAGAGCCTGGTCTTCTTTAGCCTTTGTTTGCAAGTAAAAGCGTTGGGGATAGGCATTGCACAAATTAAATTGTCCCTTGGCTAATGGAAACGTAATTATCATAAATAATGAACACTACTGCTAAGAAACACATTTTTCGTTACCTAGAAATTTCTGGCTTATTTTGCATTTTTCCTAAGACTCATAAAATTGATGTACAGTTTCTCCAAGAAACTTAATTTTGGCATATTTAGATAGTTTTCTTTCGTTTGACTTCGCCCAATTAAATATGATTAAAATTCTTTTTTAATAAAAAATGTGCTTAGCACAAACCGTCTTTGAACTCAAAAGCCTGATTCGGTTTGAAACTATGCACATGACAATATCAATTGGTGTATTATTTAAAAACTTACTATGCCTTTTTCTCAATGGGAAAATAGGTAAAACTCAAAGTAAAACGATTAGGATTTACAGTGGAATATTAATTAGAATAGGTGACTAAGCAATTGTAGCTTAAAATATTTTTATCCGAATACTTGCTACTTTTCAATATTTTAGCATATAAAGGAAGGAGAAACAAATTATAGAACTGAATTAAGGAATTGTTTTTCAGCTATAATACTTCAAATCTGCATTGGTAAAATAATAATAATAATAAAATATATACACATGTTGTAATAACATGTTTCTAAATATTCCACAAAAGAATCTAATTTTTAGTTAATTTCATAAGAAAGTATTATAATTTTTTATTACTAACAAAAACAAAGAAATCTATAGAGATAGAAAAATGTATAGAAGAAAAAAGAAAATTCAATAAAACATTTAGTAAGTATAATTTAATATTTAATAGTCTTTTATTAACTTTCAAAAATGAAATTGCTTGCAGATTTTTTTCTTTCTCTCTGATGAAAAATAAAACGCTTCGGCTTTACGGAATCGATCAAACACTCACTTACCATCGTCAACGTTAAGTAAATTTGATCTCAGTGTCGCTAGTGGTAAATCTGTATCGATTTAATTAACAAAAAAGCAATAATGTATTTTGTTCAAAAAAATCGAATAAAACGTTTATTAAGTATAATTCATAGTTTTTTGTCTCTTAATTTAAACAAAAAAAATTGTACGCATTTTTTTTTTCTCTGTTGAAAAATAAAGCTCTTGGACTGTTCTGAATCAATCAAACAGTCACTTACCTTCGTCAACGTTAAGTAAGTTTGATGGCGATGTCTCTATTGCTAAAATTTTATTGATTAAATTATCAAATAAATATCAAAGCTATTTTCCTGTAGATGTTTTATGACAAAAGTTCTTTCCGAAAGGTTTCTTCAAATCAAATCCACCAGTTTGATCAGGATTTATAAGCAACTTAAATATCCCCGTTAGTCTCTTGTTGAGTTTATTCGAACTTCTTTTTTTCCTCAAACCAAAATATTCCCTCAAAAGTTGTTAATGGAAACGAAAAATATGAAATTGAGAACAACCGGACATGGTAAATTGGAGAAAATTTGGCAATATATTACAAACCTCGTGAAATTTTTCACGCAATGTAGTATGAGTTGCCAAATCAGCGTCAGTTTGGTGAAATTGACGATATTTGGCAAGATTCCAATAGAACCAAATGCTAAATATTGTCAATACCTCTCTTCTCATATTTACTATTATTGCAAATTCAGTTTTCAGATACTAACAAAAACATTACCTTTCTTTAGGTTTGATGTAGGTAAGTGTCATTATTTATATCAATTACACCATATACTTTTACTTCAGGAGGTGTCGGCACTCAAACTGTTCCTATGAATATTTGATATGTATTATAGCTTGAGAAACGTTTAAAAGAAGCTTTATCTATAACCTAAAAAGACAATAATTCATGAATTAATTCATTCAATAATGCACGAAAGGGAAAATGTATGTTCCGTATTTATTACTACATATATAATATGCTAACCTTGTGGTGAGGAAAAACACATTTGTTAGGGGGGATTGATTCTCTGAAGAAAGAAAAATGCTTAACAAATTTTCCGAAAATTAGGAGCTGACTCATTTAAATGCAGTTTAATACATTTGACAGCAGTAAACACGAGTGTTTTATACAACACAACGTATTTTATATACAGTGATAAATATGTTTATAATCAGAAAATCAATAATTTCAATCTTTGATATCTTTAGCACCAATGTTTATGGTCCAAAGTACTGATACAATAAAGTTTATTGCTCCCATTTTCACAACTCAGGTTTATGTTTGCGGTCGCTTTCGTTTATGTTTCATAAAATTACAATCCTCAAATTTTCTCCCTCTTTCTCTACTAAAATATCTCTTTATACAAAATTTAAGGTTTCTTTTATGAAAGACAAGACAAAAACATGCTGCCCTCCATTTTGTAATGCATATTCGAAACCATATTTCGTAACACACGCATCTACTTAGCTTTTCTTTTAAGAAACAGTTGTTTTTTCCCATCTCAGTTGAGCTCTGTGTTATTTCACGTATTTTTTTTTTATTATTTAAAAAATAAATAATAATAAAATGTTATCATTTTGTCATGGGGCATTAGCAAATCTTGTTCCATCTTAATTAATTCACACTTATATCTGATCAAAATAATAAACATATCGTTTGGACTTTCAAATAAATTTTCATAATATTAGGGGCGAGGGACCGCATATAAATTATAAAGGAAATACTTCATTCCACTTTGCTTGGCCTTTAAGTTTAAATATTTTGATTTTATGAAAGTTTAATTAATTCTTTGTTCTGCGCATTTCCTTTAATTCACGTACATCTGCTATATGTAGCCAAGAGTGAAGGGATACTTATTGAACAGATACTTATAGAGACACTTTTAAAAGGATAGAACAAACGTGCTGTTTTGAAGTTTAGTTACTGCACAAAAACTTCATTTAATCATTTTTTAATGTGATCTTAAAAGTCCATGGGAACACACGCAGACATACACTTATGTTTGTTTGTAAAACTGTAAGAGTTGATCTAATACATATCAACAAGGGATTGACTTCTCTACTTCACACCACGTACCCTGTTAGCTCGAGGCCTTACAGCTGCCCTCCCCCGGGCACGGGTAAGTGAAATCCGGCGAATGCTCGTATGGGTCCAAGATAGGTTTGCTGGGCTCTATGCGTACAACCCCGCTGGCCCAGCCTACCTACCTCTTGCTGTGTGGACCTGGCCCTCCTTGATACCCCTATGTTTAAAGAGTATCGTAGGAGGGTTGTGATTCCCTACAAGGGATTGACTTCATTCAATAAATGGGCATGTCGTAAAGCTCTGGAGATGATGCTGCAAAAACAGTACTAGTCCAAAATCGTCATCTTTAGATACCTGGCAAAAATTACACTAATATTTAGAACAACACGTTGCAATGAGAAAGAATACAACTGACAAGACCTCCCACGTTATAAAACCTAGGCATGGCGTTAACAAACAAAACAACAAGTTTGAAAACGAAAGTTGTTTTTCCAAATATCTCACAACGTTTTCTGGACTAGTACTGTTTTTCCACTCAGTGATTCACTTATTGAACGCTGTTTCTTTGGTACTTTTATTCATTTCAAATTATGAATTCCAAAAAGAGAGGATCGGTTTAACTAATCACGGATGGGAGGGCAGGTATTTTTTCAGGTATGGTGCTGCAGAGATTCTTTGCAAGAAGGAGTACATGAAGATCAAAATATCAAAGACTACAAGGAGCATTTCCATAGGAGCCAAGGGGCCCACAACATGTGTAATACAAGGAGCTCTAGATGAATGTGGACTGCTCAAACTACTGATAGCATTCTGCAATAAAGTTGCAGCGTTGTATAATTTACTGTTCTGTGTAATAATAGTTTCTGTGTAATAAGTATTGCTTTGCAGGGTTCGAAAAATGAATTAAATTTTGAAGGATGATTGATCTGTTTGAGGCTGAAAATCACAGCAGCACCTAACATGAAATATATACTCTCCTTTTTCTGATCAGTAAAATAAGCTATTTACCTAACTAGGAGGGTCCGCCCACGCTCGCTGCTGCAGCCAACCGCCCTGCTCATTATGGTCGCTATTGCTTGGGATTTTTGGAATTGGTGATAAATTTGAGCCAGAGCCTCCCTGCTCGCTCCTCTCACTCGGCCCGCGGCTTCGGCTCCTGCTTTAAATTACGCGACGGAATTGGCGAGTTTGCGACAATATGGTGAAGTCTCGCGATAGTCGGATGTCGAGCTATAAAAAAATCGGGATCTCCAGCTTCTAAGACTCACATGAACGGAATTCATACTTTCAACCGATAGCTTCAACGGATAAAGTTCTTGGGAGATGAGACTGGACGCAATGACTTCCCCGGAATATTCTGAATACGATGGCATAGTTCTGCAGAGAAAAAATTAGGTCTTGATAAACGAAGTAGCATTAAAATGAATACATTGTATGTGTTTTGTTTAACGGTTGCAAAGTTTTAAAACATGTTAGCATAAGATATAGTAGTCGCATCGATGATTGTGAATAAACTATCTAACGTTATCATGTTTGGTGAATAATAAAAACCTACCTTATGATAGAGTATATAAATTTGTTCTATATCTATCAAGTATTTTTTTCCTTAACATAATTTTATTGTTTAAATTACGCAACATTTTATTTATTAATTTTTTATTTCAGTAACACCCTTATTAAAAATAGTTACAACAACTTAATTATTTAATTAATGGTTAATATTAGTAAATATAATATCTTAATTTGCAAATCTCATTTTGCTAACAATCAATCTACTACTTCGTAAACCTGGGAAAAAAAAAAAAAAATAAAAAAAAAAAAATAAAAACAGATACATAAGTCCCTTTTTTCAAAACAACACCAAACTCAAAAGCTATATTCCTGTATGCAAATACTTTTCTTTAAAATGAAATCACTATCTAATGCAGAGGCATTAGGTAGAGGAGTATATTCCGAAATAGTTTACTTTAAAATTCCGAATAATCTAATAATGTAAATGAATAAACGAATGTAAGACAATAACGTTTTCATTCGAAAACTGCTGTAACAGCTTTATAGCATTCTATTCTCTCTGAAATATGATATTCGTTGGCTCTTCGCTTAAATTATATGATTTTATTTCAATATGAAATAAGTCACATTGAACAGCTGAGAGTAGAATAATATGTGAAAACGAATTCCAGCTCTATATTTCGATATCTGCAGCCAATTTCTTTTAGATTATATTAGAGGGATAAGAGATAACTTTTATTTTTCTAATAAAAATATCGCTTAGAATTCGCAGTAAATTTGATTCCAGAAATAGTTTTGACGGTTTATTAAAAATTAGGAAGGCTGTTATAGGAATTGCAGTTTCGTAAAACTACTCATCCTATTTTTCTCTATTCACGCAAACACTTGTAAGCAGGAGAACCTTCTTTCACTATAAAAATGTACTACAATTCTATAAAAATAAATATTTAGACACATAAGTACCATAAAGGTAGAAAAATCCGTAATTTATTAACGCAAATAGTCACCAAAGGCACAGTATGGACATTTGCCAAACCAAAATGCGAAACAGAAAAGATATATGTATTTTTTTATTTTGCAGCATCTTCTTCGCCGAAACATTTTTTGGGGAACACTGATTAAACTAAATACCAATCTAATCATTCAAATTTTATGCATCTTGAGCATTTAGGATGCATATTATTTACATTACATTTTTTATGAGAGGTCGTTTTTAATGTTTTATAGGAGTTAAATTTTCCTTGTTTGTGTTTATGAGCCCTTTTGTTAATAATAGATTAGTTTGATTTATTTATGCCTTAACTTTCGATAAGAAATTAATTTTATGTTTTTGACTAATTACTATAATAATTACGATATGTTAGAAACGTTAAAATTTTTACAGTTGGGGAAATATTAACATAATGAGCCAAAGTTACAATAAAGGTTTTATAATACAAGTTGTACCAAAAAATTGCTGTTATCATTCATGATTTTTTTCCTGTAAACTGCAATTAGAATACGTACAAGTACAATTATGCGTCGACAGAAGAATACATTTTTTTCTTTCTAATAGGGATGCATATGATCAGTATAGTTTGGAGACCTAGTGCATTCCCTGGAAACCGGCATCTATTCTTTCAAGTGGCACACTATCGGTGAATGCCATTACCACTTGATAATTTTGACGCCCAGTTTCCCTCTAGTTGGCTTCACCTGAGTTCTGAATGATGCAACGATGTACTATGAATTTAGTTTAGCTTAGAGTATCCGCGCCAATCAGATACTCAAAGAATATTTAACATGCCGCATAAACCATACGATATGGGTGCTCTCGAATTTCTGCACCTTTTAAATTCACCGGGGCCAGCTTTGATCCTGTGAACTTGGGCGTACGAGGCCAGTGCCTTATCACTAAGTGACTCTGCCGGTCGAAAGAGTAATATAGAAATACAAATAAGATAAATGCAAATTCTTTTCAATGAAAAATTGAAAAAAAATATTTTGACGGAAAATCATTTTTACTCCGGTATATAAAGAGGAACATCGTAAAAAATACTGAGCCTGTGATTTACGCTCTCGTCACGAATGAAAAAACGAATTTTTACAAATTCAAACCTGTATTTCTCTTTCTCGTTATAGATTTAAATCATAAATACTTCACTTTTTAAGTGTATTTTTTGTGCTCGAAATATTTTGTTTAAATAAATTTCTAAGTCTGATGCTGAACATTATAGGAATGAAGCACGAAATTTAAAGGTATGGATTACAGCTTAAAGTAATTTCGTTTTGCTCCAAAAATACAATTAAAGTTTCTTTATTTTTCTAAAATATAAATTCATCCCAAAATATTCCTTTGCTTATTTTTTCATCTAATAGATTATGTGCCCGGCTCTACGCAAGTTTTCAATGAAGCATGTGATGAAAAGAGAGAAGGAAATAAAATAGAAAAATATATAAACCATTTTTTTTTGCACTCATCCTTTGGTTTTTGGACACAAATACGTATATTTTACATTATATTTAACAATAGTGATGGATTGCAACCGAATTATATAACAAATGCAGGTATAGTTGTAGTTTGTAGATTGTTTTATATATTGTGTTATGTTTTTCATACCAAAATGAAAGTATGTATTTATTTACTTAACGCTATAAGGCCGTCATACCCTAGTGGTTAGGATATCGAGGATCAGATCGGAGGATCTCGGGTTCGATACCCGAGGCCCTGAAGACCCCCCCCCCCATGTACACTTGTTAATACGTGCCTGTAAAATCCGTTGGACTTGAAGTCCCGAGGCAGTTCCGAGGGTACCGGTAGGTGGATATTTTCCTTTCCCATCACCCATGCAAAAGGAAGGTGTCGTATTTGTGGTGGCGCCATATGGTGTCACACAATTACATTATGAGCCAAGTCGTACTTCCTCCGTCGGTGCTCATATTGAAATGGAAGGCGCACCCTTCAGCCTTAGCTCCAGGTCGCTCTGCGACGGGAGCTTGTATATCCAAGTGGGTTAAGCAACAACAACAACAGCTTAACGCTATAAATTTTAACACGCACTGACGGTTTCGAGCAAGAGGTGGTATGAAGTTAATCCTCCTAGGAATATGCTAGGTTAGATTCAAATGAACCACTTCGAGTAAATTTTCTTTTTATTTCATATATTTTCAAGAATAAGTTGTAGACAATATTATCACATTTTTAAGCTTTAAAAGATTTTAAGAACCGTAAGATATTAAGTGCCACATATGTTATTACATTTGTTAACTGTTCTTAAAATTCAAAGAAAAAAACTTTTCTTAAAATTATTTTTCCTTCCTTGATTTTGAGAACAACGTTTAACCATGATTAATAATTACGTAGTGGTGGTGTTGGTAAGTTTAAATGACTCTATAGTATTTAAATATTTGATTATACTAAGCACATGAATTTTAATTTAAACTTATTTGGCGATTCAAGTTAATGTTTCTGGATAAAAATTATTTGTTTAAATTGTGACATTTATTACCGACGTTTATTATTATTATGACATTTATTATTATTTATTGCTTTTCTCCAGTATATTATTCAAAACAACACTTTGCATACAACTTTAAAGCATAATACCTTTTCAACTGTTAAATGAATATTAATTTAAATGGGATTCCTAATGAATTGATAGCGAACATTAAACTTATTTGACTCCCTTTTCATGCTAAAACTCAACTTATTTAACTGAAATCAAGTAAACTGTAAAGAAACTACTAAAATCATATGAGTTATGTTTATTTGTCCTTTATATGTACTAGTAATGCTTCGAAACAATGATACAGCGTAAACTAATTATTAACGACATTGAATTTAAAATCAGTAGATAAATTAAAACCGAAAAAGATATTTTAAGTACAATACAAGCATTTAAGTCTAATCATTCTTAAAAGTTCTCACCAAGAAACGAAAGTTTTCAAAAAGAAAAAATATTATTTCTAAGTCCATCTTTTTTATTATTTTAACACGTGCGAGTCTGGTTTCAAATGTCATGCTTGTTTTGCTCTACGATTTCCATATGACACCAAGCGACGATAAAAGCAAATTGTTTTGAGGATACATTTGTTTTTGTTGTTTCGTGAAAACTGTCACTGCGCTTTCCTGTGTTTATAGCTCTCGTATGGATGTATGTGTAATTAGGGTTCAAAAACACATTTAAAGTGACACAAGTTCAAATTTAATGTGAAACATGTAACAATGGACAAAAATCTGTTTTAGGAATTCCCCTTAATTTGAATAAATTTATTATAATATCTTATATATACAAATTGAAATACAATACTGTGAATAATAGTTTAAGATAAAGAAAATTATTCTTTAAGTAAAAATGTATGAACCTTTTACCCCCCTTTAAATAAATTACAAAACCACGAAAAATGTTATATTAATTAAGTTATAAATCACGAAGTTTTATTACAATTACGAAAATATGTGTCACTTCACCTTCACCGATAATTTAATTGCAAGGAACATGCAATGCGTAATACAATTCAAAAATATATTACACGGGTGTTTAAAAACGCATAGTTTCATCATAATTTATGTAAATAATATGTAATTGTTTTTATTTATTTATTTAATTATTTTTACCGATATTTTTAATTGTTTCTTAATATGGCTCCGAAGAGTAAGCTTCTCCCCTGCAAAATACACTAGAGCTGACTACGAGTCGAAATAAGCGCTTTGTAATAGCCAAGTATTTTAGTATGATTGTGAATTTAAATAACTGCCAAGATTTTCAAAAGTCGTTTCAAAGCTAACAATTTCATTTCAAATATTTCCACTCAAACAAGATCTTTTATTTTTGGCAATTTCTGAATCATTTATAATTTAGTTAAACTTGAAGTGAAGTGCATGAAAACAGGTGCGACACTAAATTAAAATAGACAACTAAGATAAATGTAAATCAACATCGTTTCCAACTAATATACATGATTCACACTATGCAGCGTCTAAGAAAAAAATTACTAACAGCTTTACATGTTTGGGAGAGCGGTCAATATGTAACCCCTTCCCTCTCGTTCCCGGGAACATGACGGGCTGAGGTTTCACCTTCTATTTCTCGCTTCCGTGACATGTTCGGGCTGCAGTGTTTAAAATTTCAAAATGAAAACAAATAAAAAATTTAAAGTGCATATATATATATTGTTCATACGCATATTTTTATGTAATTTTCAGGGATAAAAAATAGGCACTTTTATGGCCGTTTTCTTGAAAATTACCCGACGGTTAAAGGGTTAAAATGAGATAATAAATAATATATCTTCCCTAAATATGCATTCAAAGTTTCTATCTATTTTAAATTAAAACTGATTTATTTTGACCTTATTGTAAAATATTTAATTAACTATTTCTTATTATTTTTAAATAAATAATTTTTAATAAATAAATTTTTAATAAATATTTGCGACTATTATGAGTTTAGGATAGAGCGGCAGTAATATTATGCGATAAATATAAAACTACTGTGGCAGCACGGTGGCGCCGTGGTAAGGCGCGGGACTCGTACGCCTCAGGTCAGAGGATCGAGCTTGGCAGTGTTAGTGGATTTTCAAGATGCAGAAAATCGTCTGCTCCCATGTCATATAATTATGAAGCATGCAAAAGTCCAAAAGCATGCAAATTCCTAGTGCAATTTCGCATCAATAAAGTCTGGGGGATCGCCCTTACAGGGGGAGAAACTTGACGTCAAAATTCTCATGCGGCGATGGCACCACACTCATTGTGTTGCCACAAAAAGAGATGGTATCAATCCATGAGGAACACACTATGTCTGCAATTGGCAGAAGCCAACAGCAGCCCATATTAAATTTAAAAAAGATGTATCAAATTACTGAAATAAAATGAAAGTGATGCGTAATAATATCTGAGTAAACGAACTAAATGAGATAAAATTAATTCGAAATCCAAATCGTGAACACGCTGCAGTTTAAACTTCTTTTGAAAACCATTCGTTTATTTACAACTCTTTTTTAGCCTGCTTTGCAGTAAAAGTAAAAAAATAAATAAAGTATGAAAGAAGGCTTAGTGTATCGTAAATATATCGTTAAAAATAAAGAAAAGTCAAAAAATAAGTGAAGTAAATAAATAAAGATTGAAAACAAAATTTGAAAGTAGGGTTTTGAGATGGGGAAAATGTGTCTGTCAGTCTGTCTGTGGGTGTGCCTGTTCCTCCTAATAACTTTTGAGGGAATTTTCCAATTCGAGTGTTTTTTTTTTTTTTTGCATTTGAAAGATCTCGGCGAGAACATCTCATTTCCATATTTTACCCATACATTTGAGCAATTTTTTGTTGAATTTTGAACAGTTCAATAAATATTAATAATAGCGCATAAGGATAAAAAGGAAACTAAGTATGTCAACTCTGGGCATACGATCCAAATTTCTGTGAACAAGTTTGTTGGAAGCAGCTCTCGGCGTGAAATATTTTTTTTTTATTTGAACATTTTTTTGTTAATTTTTGAAACGTTCAAAAAAAATTGAAATAGCGTCTACGACGAAATTTCGATCCTTTATAAATCCTGTTCTTACAGACAGAGTTACTCGGAACAAAATTTATCGGAAAGATGTAATGATGTAGGACATGTGCAGATACATAATTCAACTAGAACTAAACTAGATTATTTTCCTTTGACATTTTTTGATCATCAGTTTAAGGGATATTTCTGAAAGAATGAATGGATCAATGAGTGAATAAATGTGTGAATAAATTAATGAGTGTAAGATTGAATGAATAAATGAGTGAATAAATAAATGAAGAAACGAATGAGTGAAAGAATGAATGAATAAATGAGTGAATAAATGACTGAATATGTATTAATCGTTGAAAAGAGTATATTTGAAGTAATTAAGAGCTAAACCTACATGAGAAAGAGGGAAAGAGATAGCTTGATGTTAAATTTGAAGTTGGTGTAGACGAGAAGTTAGACTCGTAGGAACTTCTTGTTAAGTACTAATTCGGTTGATAGATACGAGGGCCCAGTTTCTATTGCTTTTCGTTACTCAGTTTGGTTATTTATTTACTTTTTGCAGTATTGCCCCTTAACCATATAAACACATATTTGGGAAACCGTTTTTTTACACAGTAGAAGTCGATCAAATACTGGAAGAATCGATACGTGGTGTACGTATGACGAAAATACTACGATTCGTAATACATTTATATAATCGTGGAAAAATAATACTGCAAATAGTTGAAAACTAATTTTAGTCAGTAAAGTCGCGACTGACTAATTTCAAAATGATGCACTCATTTTTTTACAGGGTTATATAAATACTAGTAAGCCCGGCGGTCATACGAAATGACCGCTGTTCTAGATATTATAAACTGTAATTAAAATGATTTGTGCAAAGGTGTATTCTAGGGACCTGGGTAATTCAAACTGAATTACCCATGTCAGGCGGCGAGGACGCCCCTTTTCTTACGGCCCCACAATACTCTATATTTATTTACTATACAATCAAACTGTTGGTGAAAAATATATATTTACCCTCCGAAGAACTTATTGAAAATTTTATTATGCTTTTCAAAACAAACGTTTTAACGAAGCGGGGCAAAAAGAGCGCTGCCACCCTAATAAGAAAAACAAAAAAGCGCAGACGATAAATAAATAAATTAAAAAGAAAGGAAGGATTAAATTGAATTCGAGTGTACATTAAATTTTAACGGAAATTGCAAATACAGCGAAGCCTCACTCAATATGCTAGAGAAACGTTTCTATTATTATTAGCATATTTGTTATATACAATAACAATGGCAACTGCATTGATTTGTTTGTTCACACGGCAACTGTAATTACACTGTTGGGAACGACGGCAACAATGCAAAAATAAAATAAAGCATGTCAAAAAAATCATTGAAAATTTTTTAAAAGTAATTTAAGAAAAAAACTAATTGAGTCACAACTTTCATTTTTGCAGCAATGAATTTCTCGGGTCGTAAACATTAACCGTGCCGAATGTGGCCCCGATCGGTAAAACGGCCTGGGATTCTATAGCGGATAGACAGACAGACAGACAGAATAAGCCGCTTATATATAAGATATTATGAATCGTAGCTTTTTTTTATATGTGCACCACGTATCGATTCTTCCAGTATTTGATATGTTGAGTACAAAACATAGTTTCCAAATATGAGTGTATATTTTTAGGCGAAAAAAAAAACAGAAAGCAAATTGTCTTTTTTTAACCTAAGTTTGCTCAGGATTTGTTGTATACTTGCTAACTCCCTGAACACTCAATTCTCCGTATTTTGAGCTTTGAATATAGGAGTCGAAATAAAGAAATAAGTGAGAGACGATCAACTCTTAAATGCTATATTTCAGAACTGTTTCTTCATAGAAAGGGTTTGTTTTCGCAAAATGCACCAGTATGCTTTATGCATTGCAAATGTTTATCATAGCACGTTATTTTCCGTGAGACATATCGCATATGCATTTTTTTACGTTACTTATTTTTTGTAGAACCTCTATTATTTTCTTAAACTATTGAAAAACTCAATAAAATTATTTCATAGCTTTACATTATGTATAAATAATATACATGCAGAAATATGTCAAAAGTAATTTTAAATTCTTAAAATCCGGAATGGTAGTTTTCTTTGATTTACTTTTCTTTCTCCTTTCCAGTATTATTCATTTTTATGATTTTAAATAGCATACCATAAGCAAATTTGTACCATGAAGAATTCATTATAAATATACTTTTATATCCTGAAACTACTTTCATTTTCCCCTTTTATTTTCTACAAATGATAGCATCCCGCTGTGATATGTCCCCCCCCCCCCATTTCTCGTAGCAGAAAACAAATTCCAAGTTAATAAAATTTTTCTCTTTCTTCAATACAATGGAACATCTTCCAGTTCCATCCATCGGTTCTGATTGATGCAAAGGAGAAAATAACGGCAGTAAACAAAATTAGGATAAAAATATATAATAAAATAATAGTCCGCGAAAGGGTGACGTCACAAGATCACGTGCTCCCTGCAAATCGAAGCGCGCGCCTTCTACCGTGCGGGACACAGAGAACTGCGGATCCGCAGAATTAGGACTCCTGGTCTGAGCGGGAGAGGAAACAGAATTAACCTCTGCAAGAAAAGAAAATCAACTCTTCGCTGAGTAGTTGCGGATTTTGTTTTTTATCGCAAACTCCACTGTCAGTGTGTGCTCTGTTTACACATTCACTAGAACTGTTTTCTTTATTTTTATTGTTTTGCAAAGTGTGGAATAAAAGCATACTAAGGAATATTTTCCAATATAAATTATTTTCGAAATAAAAACACATTCGCCAAAAACTATACATATGAAAAAAAACTTCAACAAAATCTTCTCAACTCGTTGTCAATTCATGGGGCCGATGGGGCCACATGGTGTTGTTCACGATTTCAGTGCCGCATTATCGCGTTAAATAATTTCAGCGTAAATCTTGCGCCTCGTTGCTTGAAGTAAAACTTTTCGTCACCAAGAGTTGAAATATGATAAAATCCGACACAAAATTTCCAGAAGAAAATATGGTTACGAACGATGAAGTTTTAGGTACAGCAAGCGAAGGATTTCTTGTCGATTCTAAAAGTGATGTGCCGGATGATAAGTCCGGAAATGGGAACACACACAGTTTTCATCCGATTATTATCAGTCACGGATTTCTGAAGTGTCCCAGCGTGAGATATCAGGCAGTTTTTGGACTTATATTCTGCGTTCTGCACTTACTCAGCATTGGCGATGCAGGTATGTTGGTTTGTTTTTAACGTGCTTTTTGACTTTGAAATCGACTGTAATATGCTAATTTATTTTTTTTAAATGACGCACAAAAATGCATTGAATATTTTTCATTGTTCAAAGTTCTTTGAAGTAACACTAAATTGATGTACTTTAAATCATATTTATATAAAAAATACTGATTTTCTTTATTTAACAAAGTGTCTCATATTTACGTCATATTATTTCAAAAGGTAATTCAAACTAAACAAAAATTGCCCATTATTATTATTATTATTATTATTATTAGTTGTTCAATGTTTACTTTTCGAGTCAACTCTGTGCATTAAAGCCAATTTATGCAATTTTCAAATGATATGCAGCAGTTAATATTACGTAATTTTTTGCTTAAATAATGCGTTATCTCCCAGTTGTTTGACAAAATTGCTAGTTAGAAGCAATATTAGTTTAATCTCCTGTGCTTGAATTTTTGATGTTTTAGCTATATATACCTTTTCCAAAGTAAATTCTTAAGTTTAATCTTAAATTCTTTATTCTTTTGGTGTACAATGACAATAATGTATGAAGTAATTTTGTATAACAGTGAAGGACAAAAAAAAACATAATGCTATTTATTGTAATAATAGGGCAATAGTGTGCCGTGTTCGTGTGTAATATTATGGTAAACAGCGTTTAAACAGAACGATTTTTTTTAATTACAAAAGTTTCGTGTTTCAATTCAGATTTCTAAAAATACATGATGTAGAATACTCAAGTTAAAAAAATTGCTTTAAGAAGTTATATTGCCACAAAGAATCGAAATTTATTATAGATAGCAAATTTACAAACAATATATGTTGTCTATGGTTTGTATTACTTGTTTACGTATCACAATTACGTCTGAAGACACTCGAAAGCAAAAAAAAAAAAAAATCGGAATGATTTGACAAAAGAATTTTTAAAACGAACTTAATTTGAATCTCAGCATCTTTGTGTGGCCTTTTAAAACTGAATACTGTTGTTTAGTTCATACATATAATAACGTAGCTGTTTTTTGGATTTGCATGATAAGATATTATCTGCTTCGCTGTGGGAAAAAATGTTACCTTTGTAAATCTTTCAACATTTTTAGCTTTGTAAAAGCTTTCAGCACAAAAAGAAAAAAATCCTAGTGAATATATTGTTATTGCTTTTTAACCGACTTCACAAAGGAGGAAGTCATACATTCATAACGTATATATGTCGTTTTTGTTTGTTTGTCCACATATAAATTCTTACCAGAGGAACCTATTCTTATGATTTTTTTAAAAATCTATCTAGGGGGTTTTCCATAGGTCCCGTACCTTCTTTAACCATAGTCGGTAATTTAAAAAAAAGTTATGGGCGGAAATGTAGTCATTTCATTCATAACTTTTGACTTAAAAAACCAATTTTTCTTTAATCGATAGAGGGTTGTCTAACTCAAACAACGCACATAAATTTCACTACATTTGTATTTTTAGAAAAAAAACGTTATGGTTGAAAGAAAATAAGAAAATGATTTTTTATTTTAATTGGAAAGGCTTGGCTTGATTCGTCTTTGTTGGGAAAATTATTAATAAATATAAAACTCATAGTTAAAAAAGAGTTTGTTGCCATTAAGCTGTAATATTAAAAGCAATTATAACATAAAGTTGACTGGAGGCTTCTCTGAAACAAAAATTAAATTCAATCAATTTGTTTGCTCTAGTGACCTTTTAAAATCGACTACAAAACAGAATTTATCATACAAATGATTAGTTTAGTAGTTCCGTTCACTCAAAGATGGTTTGCCCTTTGAAATGGATTTTTTAAAAATAGGATATTTATACAAAAAATGTATTTGCGCAAAGAGGAATAAAATAAAATATTTTTTGGAAAAAAATAGAACAGACTTCAAATTTTAAATTGCGCGAAAAAGAGAAAAATAAATGAATTCTTTAAACACCATTGATACGACTTTTAAACATAATTTTTGAATTTGGTGTAAGATTGTGTGATAGGTTTTCATTCCTGACTTCTTTTGTAATCATCAGACTTCTAAAAATACAGGATGTAGCACACTTATATTTAAAAAAAATAACTGAAGAAGTTACAGTGCCACAAATAATCTAAATGCATTCTAGATAGTTAATTTATAAACAATATATGTTAACTATACTTGGTATTACTGGTTTACGTATCACAATTACGTCTGAAGACATTCGAAAGCAAAAAGCAAAAAAAAAAACGGGAACGATTTGACAAAAAAGAATAACGTAAATTAAACACGACTTTAATTCGAATCTCAGCATTTTTGTTTGTTGCCTTTTAAAATTAAATACTGCTGTTTAATTCCTACGCATTATTTAGCTGTCTTTCGGGTTTGAATGATAACAAATTTTCTGTTTTGCCGTGGGAAAAAACGTTACCTTTATAAAGGCTTTCAACATTTTTAGTAAATAAAATGCAAATTTAGAAAAAAGCGCTATGTCCCGGGCATTAAACAGGCATTATCATTCGACTAAGCTGAAATTTAACAGAGGATCTGATCTCAGCCTAAAAATACAGATCACACTCACAAAAAAGAAAAAAAAATCCTTGTGAATATACTGGTAATGCTTTTTAACAGACTTGACAAAGGAGGAAGTCATATATTCATAAATGTTAAAAGAATTCATTTATTTTTCTTTTTTTTTGCGCAATTTATAATTTGTTACAAGCAATATGAAAATTGTGGATTTCATGTTCACTCCTTCATTTGCGTAGCATAGTTTTCATTACATTGCATACAGAAACGAACCAATTCAGGGTATATTCGTAGGTAACGCACTGTCCTGTTAATTACACGGGGATATACATTAAGGGGTGTTACAGTTTCTAAAGATGATTTCCAATTTCATGAAATTGATAGTACTGAATGGGGCTTTTTTTTTTCACCATTGAAATTCAGATAAAATTGAACGTAATGTTGCATCTGAATGACATTCAGTGTTTTCGTAAATTGCGTAATTACGTAAGACAAAAACCTTTTCACAATTTAAAAAAAAAAAAAAATTAAAAAGTAAAGAAACTGCTTAAATTTGTGGGGGAGGGAGAAGCAATGTTACTTTTGTATTAAATCTCACAATATTTTTAGCAACCCTTTTAAAATGATAATTTTGTAGATAGCGCAATGGCCCGGGCATCAAACAGGCATCATATTTTTACTGTAAAAGAAAACCCTAATTTAAAATTCGACTAAGCAGAAGTTGAACTCAGAGCCAAATCTCAGGATAAAAATACGGAATACACACGCACACAAAGAAACAAATCCTTATGAATATATTGAATCACATTGCATGCATAAATTGTATCGCTCATAATCAATTCAGGTTATATTCGTAGGTAATGCACTGCCCCCGTTAATTGCGCAGGCATCACATTAGATGTTATTAAATATCTCCTTAACCGAGGATCCTACGAACCACTGCGAGGGAATCCTGACTTTGGGTACCCTTTGTCGTTCCAAACTCTTAGAATACTATTTTAGTTAAAACTGTTGTGTTGTATACCCGTAGCAGTACATTATACTTCCATTTCTTTGAGACATCACTTAAACGGCTCTTTATAAACTTAATATTAACACAATTCTAGCATTTTATATTTTACAAGGGTTTCTTGTGAAACTCAGCCTCTTTTTTCCACTGAGTAAGAATCCTGCAGATAAATAAGAATTAAAATATCACGAATCATTATAAACGGCGTATTGCAAAAATAAATAAATAAATGAAAATAAAAGTATTTTACTCCCCCCCCCCCTTGTGCTAAAATGTAAATAATATGAATAATGAACGTGGGGTGTAAAAACAATTCATAAAACCTTTTTTTCAAACGGCTGTTTCAAAGATTCAATGGAGCCACTTCACCTGATAAATCATTTACAAAAAATCTAACGGAATGGCTCATGATGAGCTTTGGCATTGCGTGCGAACATTTATTCAATGAAGAAGCAATACTGCGGCTTTGAGCGAGTTACTTAGTTTCAATAATATCTTTGCATGCCTGTTTCATGCAAAATAATCCTATGATTTTTAGTTTCAATATGTGTAATCAATACCACACAAACGTGACTTTTTTTTTTCAATATTTACATTTATTTGCTTTATTTGTTTTAATTGGGAATGAAAATGACAGTGAATAGACGAATGGATATACAAAGACGTGTTGATTAAATTACGAGAACAAATGACGTGAGTAGAAGGCGGCTACAAAGATTCTATCGCTGTCGCGATCTGTATAAAAGCTACATAAGGTTTGTTAAAATAAAAATACTCTCCCCTTCGCCTTCAAAAAAACACAACGAGTTTTAAGTTTCACACTAACGTCTCAATTTACATTTTTAACTTTTAAAATTAAAAAGATAAACTAAGTAGAATATCTACCATGCGGTCGTTTGCTACTAAAGTATCTAAGGGGTGAGCCTCTGAGGCAATTAAGACGACTGGAAAGGGTATAGGTCCAAAAACACAAGAAATTATGTTGCTACCAACTCCAGATTAACACTTGGAGACCTGGACATGACTGTATGACTAAAATCGTTTTCAACTTAAGGAAATTCAAATCCAGCAAGTGCTTTGTGTGTAACTTTAACAAAAAGTTCCAATTTTATGAGCCGACTTTCCCTTGGACAAGACTTAATTTTAAAAAATCTCGGCGCTGACATTTCATTACGATATTTAACGTTTAGATTTGAACAATTTTTCGTTCAATTTTGAACAGTTCAAAAAATCTTAACATTAGTGTCGATGGGTAAAAAAGAAGCAAATTATGCAAACTCAGGGGCAAGATTAAAGTTATATGAACAAGCGTGTTGGAAGTAGCTCTCGGCAGAAATACTTTTTGATTTGAGCAATTTTTGTTCATTCGTGAATAGTCTAAAAAAAATAACATTAGCCCTACGGGGAGTTTTCAATTCTATATAAATCGTTCATACGCTCGTTTAGTTCATCTAGAACTAAATGAGCCTCATTTAGTTCTAGATGAACTAAACAAGCTTATTTTCCCACAAAAATTCGGATTTTAAGGACATTTCTGAATGAGTGAATAAATAAATGAATGAATAAATGAATGAGTGAATGAATATGTATAAACCGTTGAAAAGGGCATATTTGAAGTAATTAAGAACTAAAGCTAAATGAGAAAGAGAAATAGCTAGATTATCAGTTTACACCAGATATTGGTGTATATGGGAAAATAGGCTCGTATAGTTCTAGGCGAGACTTTTTGTCATTTTGCCATCATTTGTTTTTTTATATTTATAACGACACTTATACAATATATTAAGCCTTCTTTCTTGACTTTTCCTATTATTCATTAATTTTATTTTTACAAAGAGGGCTAAAAATTATTAAATAACATATACTTATATCGCGATTGTTAGTATAAAACTTGCTATAAAAGGATTTTTTTTTTTTTTTTGGTTTTTACTGAAGTTCAGATAACTCATGGCATATTTATACAATCAATAGGCTCACTAACCATTTAATGTGTTTTTTTCCTCTTCGTCTTCTTTTTTTAAATTTTAATTCGGTGTGTTTTTATACTTTAAGCTGTTATTTGTTGTTATTATCGTATTTTGTTGGCTTAGTGAGCGGTCTGATTTGCTTCAATCAAGTTCGGCATTACAACAAAAATAAAAACTGGATAAATATTTGTTTTATGCAAATTTTTAAGGTCACTGACAACATTTTCCCAAATTCAAGGGAATATTTCGTATGCGTTATTACATTGTTATTGTTACTTTATAGCTTTCCGCAAATAATGAAAAAAGTGAAAGCTAAGAAGTTTAAAAATGAAACAAATGCCAAAAAGATAAACTATTAGAACAATACAGTATTGTGCACACAAGCCCTTAGTTATTTTCTAAAAATCAGTCTTTTTCATTTAGTTGCGAAATGAAACGGCCAATATCAACAAGAAAAAAAAATTGCCGGAAGCGATTTCATTGGTTTTATGGTAAAACAAAAGCTAAATATTTTAAAAGATTAAATGGCAAGAAAACAATGCCTTAGAAAAAAACGAAATCTTCAATCGAAGTTAAACAAACATTAACCCAAACAAATAAAATTCTAAGTATTTTCTTTTATTGCGTCTTCCATTATTATTGCCATTGAGAAGATTTCCAACTAAAATAGTTTTACAGTTTAATAGGAAACGTGATTCAATTTAAGCTAAAGAACAATATTTAGTTTAGGGCACGAATGCTTGATTCAAATTTTAGGCTATTAAATGACTGGATAAGAGACTAATCAAAATATACAATTGTTAAAATGCACTCAATTTCCTTGCTTGAAATTGGCAATTGCTTTAATAAGTAGGCAGTTACTTTAAACGTCTACGTTTCGTTGAAATACATGACTGACTACACTTTCTTAATAGGTTAATTATATATATTTCAGGACTCGCTAATGCAATACATGAACCGTAGGACCAAATTTTAAGGCAAGTTTCAGTAAAGTTAAATTATCTAAATTACAAGGTGTAATATTTACTGTAAAACTTAAAGTGTTGCTGCGTTTAAGCGCTAGTTTTACGACCATTTATCATAAGTGTGGATATTAGCCGAGATGTTAATTTGAAGGGAATAAACCTCAAGTACACAATTATTACCGCTAAACTTTAGAGTCAGTTAAGGATTTCAAGGCTTTGAAATATATTAAGAGAAAGGGAGGGCATTATGATGCAAGAGATATTTCCAAAACATGTATGCCAACGATATAAACTTGTAAATTGTTTGTGACAGCTGTGCAATTGACAACATTGAACGTTATAAGGCAGAAGATTAAATAAAACTTTGGCACACGTGTTTCGAAGTTACACGGACTTATTTCTTCAGATGCACTTAAACGTGAGATTATGTATTGTTCAGTTTATAAAAATATCTTTTCTTTAACTTTTTTTATATAAACGGATAGTGCAATTTAGTGTGTGCCAATATTTTGAAATCTATGTACCCTTTTCTCTACTTTTGTAATGCTAAGTTCCCCTCAACAAAAAGTAAATAAATAAAATAATATATGTATATCATGGGTAATTTTGAAAAAGTTTGCCAAGTGCGGTCCCAGCTTTTTAAGTCTTAATTATTTTTTTATATTATTTTTTAAGAAAGACGCAGGCATATTCTTGTTGATTGAACTGTTTTTTACATGTTGATTAAAATATTTAATCATTTTAATTAATATAACAACAAGAAAAAAAGGACTATTGATATAAAAACTGAGTTTTTGGCTGTCCGAATACCATTTTCTCAAATATAACTGAATTTGCTGTAATTAATTTTTCTTCTGCATTAAATGATAGAGAAATTGCAAAGAAAGCAGCACATATCACCATTTTGAGAAATACTAAATCAATCTACAATACTACACTAAAGATGTTTCCAGGTTGATTACTACAAAAAATGATTTGCTAGTAATCATACATCAATGAAAGTTAAAACGCATTTACTTTATAACACCGTTGAATCTTTCTTATTATTAAAGATATTTTTTTTTCCCATCAGGGTCTTTTGAAACGCAAACGCATCGGCATTTGCATCTCAAAAGACTTCCCATACAATCTGCAACACATCAACAACGTTGCAGTGAAGATTAAGTAAAATTCCATCTTTTCTAAGGTTACAGGTGCTTTTTGTGAGATAAATGGCAGAACACTTTTGTGTAAATACCATGTCGAAAGATATTTGCCAAAGAACAATCTAAAGTACGCTTTTACTTTTCTTTAAGCCTACGGGAATTTTTAGCATACCAGCATCTGGTCCGATTGGTCCCACGCTTGTACTCTCGTCTTTGGAGAAAAATGATCCTTTTCTGTGGCAGACTGAAAAAGTGATATATTTTCTTTTTGTGTGACAACTCTCTCGACTGCTTATATTTCCGTATCATTTTTAATGTATTACCGGGAGAATTTCACTTGAAATACTGTTGTAAATGCATTGAATATTCATGAGTTAAAAATGAAAGAGGAATTTATTTCTTTTTTAAGTTGAGGCTACATCCATTTTGAGAGGCATAAATTTATTAAAATGTGAACTTTCTTTTGCTCTTCTGTAGCATTTATCGGCTACTTTTATCAGGAATTTACCATATCAATTAAGAAAAAAAATCCACATTGAATAAAAATGTGGTAGCACTGTAAAGTTATTTATTTGTTTTCACAATTTGTAATTAGATGAAAGTGAAAGAATTATGTTTTTGACTATGAAGCATTATTTTTTAGAAATATCAACATTTTTGTATAGTTTAAAATTATATTGTATTTAGTATACAAACACGTTTTCTTTTAATTTTGTATATTATAAAAATAGTAGAATTTACTGGATTTTTTTGTGTTATCTTTTCATTAAATAGCGTAATCTTGAGAAGTTAAAAAATGTGTGAAATTGTTTTAAGAATATTTAACTACTTAAACCATCTATAATGTATATAGAAATCAAAATTAAAAAAAAAAACATAATGATACAAAGTCAAGTTATCCTTTTATTGTAACAATCATATATATATAATATATATATTCATTTAAAGTTGTTCTTCGATTTCCTGCACAAATGATGGTTCATTATTCTAAGCAGCATTTTCCCCCTTCTAAATGTGTCAAGCAAATTTGTGTGTTTTTGAACTATTCGTCTACAAAAACAAAAGCAACAATAATGTAAGTCACAAGTCTTGAAATAAAACTAACGCAAATTACGTTTTTTATGTGCATAACTGGCAACAGTCGATTAAGGTAACTTTCATCCACGATTTTTCTATTTTTAAGTGGCCTACTCATATTTTAATAGTATTATTTTTTACTGGTATAAAACTAAATTTAAAACTAATAAAATAAACTTCCAAAATATTGCATAATCACCAAAAATTAAGAAATAATAATTTTTAGAAACATTTAAAATGAGTTATTTATCGTGTGCAAAGTTATTATTCCATTTAGGGTACCTTTGAACAAGTAAGAAATGTGATTTTAAAACGAATGAGTGTAATTAACGTATCATAGTTGTGCAACTTTGAACCAGAAAAATACCATTTCTATTTTTTTAATTACCCAACATCTAAATATTATATAAATTTAAACATAGGATTTGTAAATTCATATTAGTGCATAATAGACCAATTTAGAGATTTTCTACAACGTCAAACCAATATACAAAATTAGCTTCCAAACAGTGACGACTATACAACCATCTGTGCAGTGTTGCAAATTTATTTTGTAAACTTAAAAGAAGAAAACTGCTTTTATATAGTAGCCAGCTAAGTTCAGCCATGGACCTTCCAGATTTTTTTTTTCTGTTGAAGTCAAATATGCTAAAAAAAATGACATGGTTCAAAGTTAACCACCATGGTTCAAATATGCCCTAAATGACTGTAGTATAAAAAATCCTTAAATGTTTTGAACCCTTAAATGTTGTTTTGATTAGAAATAAATGGTATCAAAATATTAGAGTTTACATTCATAATTTTATTATTGAAAAATCTGATTTTTAGAGCAGGTTCAATAACAAAAGATTGCTTCAAAATTTTAAATGTTTATACCAAGAAATACTCATATATTATAATTCATAAAAATGCATACGTATTAAATGGTTTCAGATTAGTGAACACAGTCATAACATATTATTACATTTTATAAATATACTTATGTACAAAAGTAACTTGATGTATACATAAGTTTTTCGTAACCAGACATACATTTTACAACGGTTCAGTATTTTTTTTTAAGAATACAAAAAGTAATTTTGAGCTCTTTATTAACGCCTAATTAGTACTAGAAATTTTATAGTACAGGGGGAAAAATACATGGTTTTTAAATTGTATTATTAGTCAAATGTATGTTAAAGTTAAAAAGATTAATTTCAAAAAAGGCTTTAATTAAAGAAAATAATTTATCATTTTAAAATTTCAGACTTAATATTTTCTATAACTAAAAAAATGGTTATTAAATCTATTTTTAAAAAAGTTCGAACTTAATAACCGATTTTTAAAAAGGCTTTTAGTTCAAAAATGCTTTCATTAAAAAAAAACAATTCATTTTGAAATTTCAGATTTTTATCATTTTCTATGACTCCAAAAATGGTTATTAGACCAATTTGAAAAACCGTTAAGAATGATTTTTAAAGGGGTTTAATAACCAATTTTTAAAAGGGTTTTAATTAAAAAAATAAGGCTTCAATTTAAAAAACAATATAGTAATTTTCTTTTTCTTCTTTATAAAAAAACTTTTAAATTTCAGGCTTATTATTTTCTATAACTCAAATGTTGGTTATTAAACCTTTGTAAAGAACAGTTCAGACTGACTTCCATAACACCTCAAGTTGGAAAAAAAAAAGGAAGTTAAATAATGAAAAGTTTGAATAAGATTTATCTTAACGCACTTTTATAAGTTTTTAGATATTTTTGAAAATACTTTTAAATGTTATTTTAGAGTATTTCTGGGAGAAAATCCAAAGAAATCCAAATATTAAAAATGTAAACTTTACGTTCGTTAAATTCATTTTTTATTTGCCTATTCTTTAGAATTATTTTAATGACATCAAATGGTATAACTTACGATGAATTCCTGTCTACGATTTAAAAACAATCGAAACAATAAGTAAAATATTTAATGATATGCTTTCTCACGCTGTAAGATAAAATTTTCTATTTACATATGAATCCAAAGTTTTCGTAGAGGAAAACTTACAAATATATTTTAAAAACCAAATCAAATAGTGATTACTTTTAAAACATATTTTGAATCGCTACAACAGAACTAGATTTAGTTGAAAAAGTATATTTCAAAAAAAGTTTAATGAAAAGTTAAGAACTAAAAAGAAATTCCTTAACGACTTATTGAACCATTAAATAAGTATTTCTCAAAATTGATTTTTAAAATGGAAAGACGTCTTAACTTACAAATGAATCTAAAATTTCGGTAGATAACTGAGAACGATAAATAAAATTAAGCCAAGGTTATAATCATTTATAGAGCCAGCAATTGATTTTTTTTCTTTTTTTTCATTGGAAAAGGTATCATTACGAATGCTTAAAAAACTGCGGAAGTAGTTGAAACGGCTGTCTGAGAGTCATTGATGTTCCTTGCACCTTGCTGTTGCCATTCTTTTTTCTCAAATGAAGAAATCGCTTGGAGTTCTGCCAATACTGGAACAGAAACTAAAGCGGAAGAAATTGCTATACGCTCTTAACTTTCAACCTAGTCAAATATCCTCCAAGAATACGTATTACATTAGTAATTGATGGTTAAAGCGTCCCTAATTATTCACATTCACATTTCATGCTAGTTGTAGATCACAAAGAACAGATACTACTGTTTGGTAATTTATTATTATGCATAATTATATAGAAAACGTTAAGGTTAGTGGGCGACTGCCAAAAAACTTTTCTTGACTTTTGCAGTCATTTTTTACTTATTGGATGAAGCCCCCCCCCCCCCATCTTTTATGCAATTAATTTAATCTGAAGTGAGTCAGATACTATCGCATTTTCTTCTAGAGTCATTGATTTTGCAATTACATCGTTCATACATCCTTTGCTTATTTTTAGGTCGTTAAAAGACCTGAAAGTTGCGTAGTCAGCTAAAACTTCGAACATTATGATGTTGAAATTATCTTTTTTTTTAGGATTAAATTTCTTTAACAAATGTATTATTTTATGCAGTAATTGCAATAATTTTCGATAAATTAATTTCTATTATTGATGTTTGGATAATCTGATCGGTACTTTAAGTGAAAACGCCAATGACATAGGTAGGCGAAAACTAAATTTCAAATATTGGAAAAAGTGTTTTTTTCTCTTTCCTTTTCTTTTTTTACGCTGCTTTTGCATTTAGAAAAGAAAAAAAAAAGTAGGCAAGAAAGTAACCTTTTTCAAACTTAAAGTATAGTTAAAATGTACTGTTGTGCCAAGGCTGAACTTGATCCAGTTAGTTAACTGTTATGGAACAGTTAACTAACTGGATCAAGTTCAACCTTGGTTGTGCAAATTTGTAGAAAGATGAAGAATGCTTTATTGCAATTAAATGTCGCCGCACATGTCCTTGGCGACACGATGCAAGACTCCCGCACCATATGCAACAACACCAAAATAATAATAACTAAAGTTTTATTATATGGGTACAATTTGTTATGACTGGAAATTTTAGGACAAACATATGATTTTCCGTTACAAATTCAAAGATGATGTAAATTTCAATGTGAAGAATGCTTCTCTGCAAAATTGATTGATGTCCCTTTGTGGGAGCACATTATTATTGATAAGTTGACAAACTTCATAAGGTTTGCTGTAGATATCATCCAAACGAAGATTTTTTCTTCCTCTTTTTCTCTGAAAAGCTATTTCAAAGCAACTTTAGTCTCTTCTTCAGAGAATAAGTTGCTGTTAATGGATTCAGTGCATAAAGTGGCAACGCGAATAAGGAATAAGTATTTCTTGCCTATTTCACTGTTATACATAATTGCTGAACTTCTTCAAAAATCAACAGTGACTTCAAAATTGTCCTTGTGGCATGATTACTGCTGATTTTATATTTAAAATTTGAAAATAATTATTAAACAAATTTCGCATTGCATAACGTTTTCGTGTAATAATAGTTTTTAGCTTTCTTGTTGACCGTAAAATAAATACCGCTGGAAATGTCACGTTTACTTTTCTAAAAGACCACATCCTGTTACCCTTTGTCAAAACAGACAAGTCCCAAACTGATTCACAATGGCCTCGTCATAACGCTGCACTGTTCAGAGAATGTCAAAGACAATTTGCAAGAGTGTTTGCTTGACGCAATTACATAATTGCTATCGTCGCCGTTCTGGGGTCTTAGGTCAACGTGGAATCATTGTTACATCCCAGAATGTTTGCACGCAACCGGAAAAGGAAGGGGCTTTGAAGAATTCCACAAGGGAGTTAAGATTTTCCTTTCAGTTACTAGTTAAAATGGGGAAATACAGAATCAGAGCAGTACGGTAACAAATGCGATTATTCGTCTTCACGGAAAAGACGAATCTTGTGATTATTTAGCTTCTACATGTTAAAATTCAAGGAATATCTTTATGTAATTTTATAAAATTTATCTTTTATTCGATAAACCTATTTGAAAACTTGAATATTCCAGAACTTTTGTAGAGAAATGCTTCGATTAAGAGTTTTGAGTTTTAATTTGTTTTTAAATTTGTATTATATTTTTAGAAAAAGATTTTGTGTTTTATAATTACTTACCAAAATAACAACTCAGCTGCTTAATTAATTTTTATTTTTGGAGCAGCACTGCAAAAATATGGTAGTCAAAATTATTTCTATCATTATATTATACAGATTCAGGTATTATGGTATACCAATTTTATTATGGGTTTTGTTTGCAATGTATAATTGATTTGAAAAGCCAAGATCGACCTTTACAGAAACTCTAACTCATTGTGATTACTTTAATATTGCTCAGAAGTAACTTTTGGGAGGCCCAGTGACTGAGAGGTAGCCTTCCGTGCTGCCATGACAAAGGCCCGGGTAGGCAGAGTCGGCTCAGACTTTCATCCCTTCAGTGGGGTCGATAAAAATGAGGACCAAGCATGCTTGGGAACTAACACTGATGACTCCGCGTCAAGCGGACCACTTGACCGGAAAATGTGTTTCTGCACCCCAGGGCCCTCGGTCTCGTAAGCTGAGATGGGCGCAATAGGACTTGACCCACAATGGGTTCTCACGCCATTGAATTAGTTAGTTAGTTAATTTTTTGTAGATTTTTCTACCCAAAAAAAATAAAACAGTCCTTTTGCCTGTGATGCGAAATAGCCGGATAAGAATAAGGAATAAAAAATAAAAAAGTTAAAAAAATAATAGTTAGTAAATAAAGGAATAACAATGAATAAGTAAGTAAATAAATAAAATTTAAAAAAATGAATAAATAAATAAATTTCTAAATAAAGACATTTCGCAAGATTTTTTTTGTTTAATGAGATACATAAAAGTACAATGATTATTGTAAGTATCTAAACAACAGTTATGAATTAATTACGATTTAAGCGCCCTTTACACATACGTTCTTAACCGCGCGACTGATCGTGGCGCATCTAACCACGCTCAAGAACGCGAGTAAAACCGTGACGTTCAAGAATGTGTCGAAAAATGCACCACAGTCTTAACCGCGCTCAAGATCGCGTTGAGATGCGAGGCGTTCATTGAAGTTCCCTACAAAGTAACATTCGGAATTTCGGAACTAACAACGTTCCTCGTTTCAAGTTATGATTTATGAAAAAAAAAAGATTAATGTTCTCCGGAAAAGTCATTTTTTCAAATCGTACTATTGCTGCGGCATTATGTATTGCAGCAATTACTTTAAGTGGCGAAAAGAAACCGAAACGACGTATTTGGGTGAAAATAAGTAGAGAAAAATATAATCGCATATCTTTGCTGCATAAACGCGTAAATATTGTAAATAATGCATCAAATAAAGTATTCTTACTTGTTCTTGATGTTTCCCTTCAATCGGTGTACAAGAATGAATAGATTCGTTAGTATTCGTACTTTCTTTGTATTTAATTTTCATTCATACCGATTTCCACTTCGGCAGATCATCGGTTGTTAAATTACTGATGCTTTCGCATGGAGTCTCTTGGTCTTTTGTAAAGAGCACACTGCGTTTACTCTCAGATAATATTCTTAATTCTTTCCTAAAAGCACTAAGCATAATTTGAATTTTTTTAACTACGAATTCGCGATTCGCTTCCGAGAAAACCGTTTTGCATAAAGATAATAGTTTGTAGTAAGCCACATTTCTTATTTGTTGCTATATTCCTTGCTTTTTATCCTCCAAAGGGAAGACAATTCCTTATATAGAGCTAAGAACTCGCATAAAAATTCTCTGAACATCACAAATCCGCCATACCTAATTTATTCGTTGATCAATTTAACTCGAAATGCTATAAAGTAAAGTTAACCAAAAAGAATAATTATTTTTATCTAGTTGAATCGTCTGCTTTTGAAAGGACAAAACAATTTTAGTCTAAAAAATCTAGCAATAATAATTTCATATATAAGTTTATCGTCTGCTTCTGGAAAGAAAAGATAATTTTAATCTAAAAAAAGTTTAGCAACGATAATTTCATACATAAGTTTGTCGTCTGCTGCACTAGAAATGCATATAACACAAGTTGCTTCGAATTTGCAAAGAAACAAACTTTTCATTGACTGTATTAATCTACAATCCTTCATAGTATAAAAAATAAAATATTTGAAACGAAAATGCTAGGAAACAAAGAATGCTTTCATCATCTTTTTCTTTTTTTCATTTATAGTTTTTAAAAGTAAGGTATGCACATTTTCTTTGGGGCCGTTCATAAATGACGTCACGCTTTTTCACATATATTTGACTCCCTTCCCCCCCTGTGTCACGCATCACGCTATGTTGCATAATGCGTGATGTCACATTTCTTGTTACCCCCTCCCCTCCCCTCTTCACACTTTGTCACAATTTCACGTGCCCCCCTTCCCCCCTCGAAGCGTGACATCATTTATGAATGATCCCTTTTCAATGGTTAGATAATTTTAATTTTTTGTATAGCAACATTCTAAACACAATAAAATGTAATACATAGAAGAAAAATAATTTACAAATGTATCACAATAATATATACATAATACTACATGCATCACTTTATTTCAGACACAAAACCGAGCAAAAGGCATTTTTTATTACAGAAGCCACAGCCTGCAGAATTGTCCAATCCTCCCACTTTGATGCGCGGTTAAGAACGTGTATGTAAAATGCATCATTTATTGGAGCGCGATCATGAGGCGCATCTGAGTGTCATTCTTAACCGCGTTCTTGAGCGTCCTAAAATTGCATTTACACGCACGCTCTTGACCGTGGATCTGAATGGCTCGCCGTCCGGACCGGTGTGTAAAGGCTGCTTTAGGTTAGCATGCCTCAAGTCTTTTCCGCTTTAAGTAATTGCCCTGAAACTTGTTGCCTTAAGGGGGGAAATACGTGTAAAGCGGAGAATTAAGAGCAATTTTCATGATTTTTTTTAAAGTTTAAAGAATAAATATATTTTACTGAGATTTTGAGGTTATTTTATAGACATATTGTGGAACATTTACTGAAAGTTTGAAACATTTTTCTTGAAACTTCCGGAGATATCGGTTGTTGCACACTGTAAGTCGCCACCCGGGTCGTCAGTTTGCGTACATCCTGGTGGTCACAATTTTTATCCGAAATCATTTTTTTTTAAATAGACTTTTTAATAAGTGTCTCTTCCAGTTGAACTAAAATCATCACAAAAAATTGAAATTTTCTATTTTTTTAGAATGGGAAAATTAAGTACAATTTTAAACCGTTTTTTTTTTCTTTTTACAATAAAAAAGTAAAAATGAAGACATGTTTATGATTTTAGTTATAAAGCGTGTATATATAAAGGAAATGTGTGCTAAATTTGATAAGGATTGAACAAAAGCTCTGCGATCTAGAGTGTACGCAAATTCGAAAAAAGTAGATTCGGGAAAAACGCGTTTGAAAAAAAAAGAGTGGTATTGAAGGTAATTGAATCAAAATCAGTAAATGAATCAATTTTGTGTATAATTACAGATACTAATACTTATAGAAATTTTTATCCGAGGTCTCCAATTGTTAAAAGAAATAAAAGAACATCTGCTAACGTTTCCTAATACCCTTCAGGCCATTCATGAGGGACTACCTGCTCTGCTGCTCCAAAAGGGGCGCAAGCTCAAGTGCTTATAACTTTTAAACGACTTGGAATTTTGCTTTGAAAGTTTCAGGGTATATTATTGAATAGTTGTATAGTCGATATATATGAGAAGAAACTTTTTTTTAAATTTTTTGAGACCTATACACGTATATCCCCCCTTAATTTTGTTTCTTATCACTGGGCTCAGCTTTTAACATTTTTTAAAATAATAATAGGTTAGAATAATGTATGTGTTTCCTTCTTCTGTTGTACATCTTTTTCGCGGGTAATATGTGTGATAGTTCGAGAATTTCAGAGCTGTATCCTATATAACCCGAAATAAAGAACGTCCCAACTCCATAGAAAATACATGAACCAAAATTGATCAATGCATGAAAAACTATCACTTTTTTAAAGTGAATTACCTTTAATGTCGTTTTACTATACTTATAATATTTAGTACGGGTGTTTGAAAACTTATCTGTAAAAACATCTTGAAGTTTGAAAACAAAGGTTTTTTGGCAGAAAATACATTGACGGTGACTGAGCAAAACTGACTGCATATCATCGTTGGTTAATTTTATTTCTCTTAAACAGCAGTTATGTAAAGAAGAGGAACATTGATATTCCCAACGATCCCATAATATTCGCACTTCATGTATAATATTTTTACTTTAAGAGTTTTTTGCTTGTGAAAGGTGTACAATAAAAAGAAAGAAAGAAAATGAAACCTGAAATTTAATTTTCAAAAACAGAAAAACCCCAATGAATTTCTTGGAAGCCATGCAAATTTATCAATCGATGTAAACATATCATTTATGGACATTTGTATTCAGTTTCCGTTCAGGGTCTTAAATTGATCCCAAAAGATCATTAAAATATACATAATAAATATATAATGAATATGTACGAAAGTCAATTCCTGAGATTTCAAAAAAAAAAAAAAAACAGTAGCATTAAATGTCTATAATGATGCTCAAGTGTGCAAATTTATTCATAAAATATATATTTGAAACCAGTTATGTTTTTGCTCTTGGATTTGGAGTAAAATTGCTTTTGTTGTGAAAATAAACAAATAAGCAGGAAAAATAGCAAATAAATAAGTAAATAAAATACAGATAAACCATGCACGTTATGTAAATATGTTCTGCTCTACATTTTTATTTTTAGTATTTTGAAATTGCTTGTTTATTAGACATTCTCAAGGATAAATGCCTGTTATTTCTTCATAACATAAATTCATTGACATAAGAAGTGTCTCTTTATTTTATGCCAATGCTTGTATTATACTCAGAAATAAATTAAGTATTAATTTTATGCAGTCAATATCTGAATCAATATAAAGTAATTATAATAGTTAAAAAGGTTTTTTACACCACCTATATTCGAAAGCAGAATGAAGTAAGCAATAAAAAATAATAAAACAGCACAATGTGCTATTTTTAAGATTTGAGATTTTTATAAGAATGCATCAAAAAAGTAACTTCCTGGCTTTTCATAATCACATTCTTTTTTTCTTTTCGTTCAACATTTTTGTTTTCATTGTTATCAGACTCATTATGATGTTAAATTCATGATAAAGAAAGCAGAAAATCCATCAATTCTCCATACACTTGCTCTGATCGAGATGAAATGATGTAAGAACGTCATTAAGGCAGTGAAAAACGATCGAGTTTTTAACAAAAATTAAATGAACAAAAAAAAAACCTCTTTCGTAACTTTTTCAAACAGTATTTTAATGAGATTACTCAACTTTTACTTTTTTGTGATCGGAGAACTGAATAAAAGCAGAGCTCTCATAACTGCTTGTGGTATTAAAGCGAAAGCATTAAAATATTACGCTCTTTCGATTTCGTATCAAAAATAATTAGAATTGATGATGAAATTGTTTTTTGTGGCCATTGACTTTTCTGAATTTTTCCAAAACGGGAGAAATACTACCGAACCCATGAAGTTAATATGAACTTTTACATGTATGAGCTATTTATGTTATTGAACTTACTTTCACTTTCCTTCAATTGTTTTTGTGGCCATTGACTTTTCTGATTTTTTTCTAAAAATGGCGAAATACTACTGAACCTATGAAGTTAATAGGAACTTGTAGACATGTATGAACTATTTATGTTATTGAACTTACTTTCACTTCCTTTCAATTGTTTTTGCAGCCATTGAATTTTCTGATTTTTTCTAAAAATGGCGAAATACTACTGAACCTATGAAGTTAATAGGAACTTTTACACATGTATAAACTATTTATGTTATTGAACTTAGTTTCACTTCCCTTCAATTGTTTTTGTAGCCATTGACTTTTCTGATTTTTCTAAAAATGGCGAAATACTACTGAACCTATGAAGTTAATAGGAACTTTTACACATGTATGAGCTATTCATGTTATTGACCTTTCTTTCTTTACGGCAGCAATGTGTATGCAACGTTCATACTTTCTGACGCATTCATTTGCTCATATTTTGTGAATCATTCTTGATTATTGTTTCAATTAATTTACATTTTACATTTATAGGTGTCCAGTGTGACACTTGTTATATTTCCTTCTAATTTGCTCTCATTTCTATTAAAAAAATAACAACATGTCGTAAAATCGGTTTTCATACGCAAATGTAGAAACCAAAACCTGAACTTTCATTATTTGCAATTTATATAAGACATTGAGCTAAAAACTAATATGTGTACGTGTTCATTAAGCAGGAATATAAAATTTGAATGAGATGCAATTTTCTTCATTCTCTAAGTGTATTTTATACCAGCCAATCGACGGACGAAATTGAAGAAAAAAAGAATGTTATTAAATTTTATAGAATTGTTGCAGTGAACATAGCTTTTTCCTTTGATAATTTCCAAAATTACTTGACCCACATTGTAGCATTGAGTAGAAGAAAAACTGTTAATATTCTACCGGTAATATTTATAAGTAATATCAAACCACACGATTTCAATTTGTTTTTAATAACAATAACCATTTTGGGGAGATTACGATTACCTAACACCCCCCCCCCCCTACCCAGAAGTTTCTAAAATTGATGTTAATGCAGAAAAGCAAACTTGTATTTACATTTACAAACAATCTAAAATAAAATAGAATCGGCGTATAGTTCTGGGCGGAACTTCTTTCTCATACTTTTTTTCAATATACTTTTTCGGGAAAGTAGGCTAAAAAGTGGTTATTAATGGATAAGACGATAGGACGGTCTAAGAAATTTATTCTTATACGCAATAGATACCTAAAAGCTGAAACTGATGGAATAAAACAGAAAATTAGTTATAGTTATAGTATAAATTAAAGTCATACAACGAGCATAAAGTTTTTTTTTATTTTGTGGTTAATACTTTTTTTTCTGCTTCGGAACATAAAAAAAGTATGCCGTCTCATCTTCCCCTCTTTGATGCTTATCCGTTTAAGTCCCAGGAGGTATTGAAAAAACACTGTCGAAGAATCCCAAACAGCGCAACCGCGCTTTATCTAAATGAGTACGGGAAAAAAAACAAGCGGAATGATAGCGATTGTTTAATTTTATGTCGAGAAATACCAACCGGAGCGATAACGCTACTTGTATTTTATGTCGATGAACTTTTTCTACCTATTGTAAAATGTATTTACATTAAAAGGAGCTGTGTGATGTACACACGTCAGTAAAGCTGATCGTGCGACTTCGACAATCAGTAACGCACTGTCGGTTGCCTAGAATGCCCGAAATGTGCTGGGTTTTCTCAACATAAAATCTGAACAGCGCGATCGCGTTGCTCGGGACTCAAACGGTTAAAGCAATTAACGAAATATCGTTACAACGAACTCCAAGGAACCAGGAAAATGCTTCGCTGTAACGGAATGTTCGCTATAACGGAATGCATTCCATCCTATAAAAGTTTTGAAGGAAATTTCGTTGTGCAGTTGTTGGAACGAGATTTTACTAACTAAATTAAATAAAAGTTTAAAAAAAAAAAGTTTCCGAATGGACAAATGTAAAAATAAATAAATAAATTACAAAAATCTGAATTAAACATAAGCGTTTCAAGCAATTAATTTAAATGCGATTTCTATTGGCACAGGAATTACATACAAGATCATAAAACAATATTTTATGACGCATGCCTTGCAAAGGCGAACTTTTCTTTACATTTTAATGATTGCACCTTGTTTTATAATTTGCTAAAGAAAAAGAAGAAAAAAAATCGGACTTATGTTTTCTTTTCTTTTTTTCACTCAAGAAAGGGCAAAGGAATTATTCTCTTATATTTACCATTTTACTCAAAAATATTATTTGATTCGTTTAAAATAATATTATCATTTGACTTACCCCTCCCCCGTTAAATGTTATCATTTATCACAAAAAAGGCGTTGCAACCTTAATTACTTCCCCCTCACGTTTGACGCGTAACATATCCAAATAAAATATTCATAGAGAACAGCCGCAGTAATTAATTAAATCTTCCTGCCTTTAGAAATGGCATCAAGAGTATTAGAATCTTTCAAAACGAAGAGGAACATAGTAAAAAACGTAAAGTTATTTTCCAAAAATATATTTCTCCGAGATCGTGAATGAAAGACACGACAACCTATGACAGATGACGTCAGGCCGTAAGACCGATGAAATGTTTCCCTCGCATTAACAAATAAAACGAAAAAAAAAGCAAGAATGACTGATTTCATGACAAAAAGTTCGAGTCAACACTTAACGTGATCTCTCTTGATGTTTAACTTTACATAAAAACGACTATCGTTGTTTTTGTCACTTAATTTTAATAAAAGCTGAAATGCATCTTCTTGTACAATTGCTGCTTCTGATGTAGTTACTTTGTAATAAGATGTTTTTAGGAAAGATATTTGGAAAAATACAAAATGTTTCTTTTTTTTTTTCCTATCCAGCGAATGTTTTTATATGTGTGTTATACATATATAGTAGCGTATCAGGATTTTTTTAGAGGTGGGAGGGGCAAGGCCAGGTTACATCATGCATCGCATATTGCACGGGATATCGGATATCCGGGTCTGATGTTTGAAACCCATTAATTCCATTCATATTTTAAGGCATCCCAAAGCTTTAACAAACTCTGTAAATTTTAAGTTTACTTAGATTTTCAGAAAAAAGCTAATTAGTTAAATTTAAAAAAAATAATTTGACACGTCAGAAAACCAGATCTTTGGTGCAGCGTTTATATCAAATTCCAAATGTCTAAAAATAGGTCGGATACCGGATATCTGATCCTTTGTGAGGAGGGACTGGTTCTATATGTTCCTCCCCATTAGTGAATCGTTGTATATCTGCATTGATGCTGAAAAAGAAAGTCAAAAGTAAAGAATTTTTTGCATCGTAATTGTCATTCCTAGATATGTATATATATTTTATTCTAAACTAAAATATTGTTACAATATTAAGTTCACAGAGAATGGAGCTCCTGAAAAATGGTTCATAATCATTTATATGTCCACAAATGTTCATTACAGCCTTTTTTTTTTTGAAATTGCTCATATAATGTGTCTTAAATTTTCGACACCGGTAAAAATTCTCAACACTCTAACTGAACGGTAACCAAAAACATGCGCAACACATTAATAGTTCTTTGGACGTAATCGTAAAAAAAATAATAAATATACCCTCCAATGGATTTCAGCCTTTCTCATATTACAGAGAATGAATAAGTCAACTCTCAATAGAGGAAAAATTCTCAACTGAAATCCTCCCCGAACGAAATGCAACGAAAAATATCGACAGGCTTACAACAGGTTTTCAAATAAGCTTGTGTTAACATGGTAAAATATACTTAAGTCTTACAAAGAATATAAAAGCATACTGCTGCTAATAAATACCTTTCATTTATGCGTTAAAGTGGTTAATTTTTAAAATAACAACAACATGTTCATTTAATCTTGTATGGATATATATTAATCAAGACTTGTTGGATTCAAGGATCATATGCTTATGATTCAGATAAAAATAAGAGAACCAGTACACGATACTTATGAATCAATTCCAAATGTATTACCATAATTAATGATATAAGGCCCGTAGGTTTGGGAAAATAATGATAGCAACCCTTAATTTATCTCTGAAAATTATTTTGAATGAGTTTTTCCTTCAAATTTTCATTGATCTTTTTTTTAAATAATTTTTTAAAAATTGTATTCTACATTTTTTTGAATTTTGTTCATTATAACCTCAAACCGAAACAAATAAATAAAAACATTACTCGTACACATGAAATGGACATTAGTGTAGAGTAGTGTTCGGCACTAGTGGCAACTACTAGTTAACTAGTAGTTAACTACTAGTTGTAACTACTTTTGTTTTGAAGTAGTTAACTACTAGTTAAACTACTTTGTTCCCAACTACTAGTTACAACTACTTTCAAAATTCCAACTACTTTCGAAAAAAAAAAAAAAATTTAATCTATTTTTTGAAAAAAATAACTATTTTTTAAACATTAAATTATTTAAATTTTTAGCTTAATTGATATTACTCACACAAATATATTTTTTATATTATGTTATATAATGAAAAAGTACTCCTAAAAAAATCATAATATTTATTGCAGTATTTACGCAAATTAGAAAAAGCTTTCTAATATAATCAATAAATCTAGCGCCCGCACCAACTCATGCACGATGAAGTTTCATTTAAAGGCCAAAACTTCATTATGAGAAGCTTTACCTCTACTCCAGTACCATGCATGCGTTTGGGATACCATAAAAGACAGAAAGAAAGAAAAAATACTGAATTTTATGATTTTTTTAGAAGAAAATACTGATTTTTATGATTTTCTTTTTAGAAAAAAATACTGATTTCTATGATTTTTTTTAGAAAAAACTGATTTTTATGATTATTTTTTAGACAAAATATTGATTTTTATGATTAAAAAAAAACTATTTATATCAGCTTCTTCCAAATTATTAAAACATAAATAATTTTTTATTATAAATTTTAATATATTCTGGGTTCAAGTAATTTATTATAATTTTAACTCACTAAACTGGAATAGCTTCATTAAGGTGTCAAAGAATGACATTTTATCAGAGAATATTAAGCTTTTGGACATGCTGACTACAGCAAAAGCATCAACAGACCTTTGAAAGAATTTTTCCGCATTTGGAATAGTGCACTCAAAATTAAGAAACAGATTTGGGGTTGATAAGGCATCAAAACTGGTATTCTTGATGAAACATCTAAATAATAAAAATGATTAAGCTGTAGTAAACATTTTATGTGATATTTGTCATCTCTGTTTATATATTCAAGAAATTTCTATATAATCAAAAAATTTAATAGTCCAATCAACTTATTTGTATATATTCAAGAAATTATAATACATTTAGTTCAGAAACATAAGCTTTCTCTTCTGTTTCTTGTTGTTCTCTGTTTATTTGGCATACATTTTTTATATAATATAATTAATTAATACTTAATTTTAAACATGTAATATATAATTATTTCAACTGAAATATCTTAAAATTCTTTGAAGACATAATAATTAACTGAATTTGTTACTGTATTTGTGTACGCATACATATTTTGCTTAGAAAAAATCTGATTTAAATTTTAAAAATACTATTTTTAAATGGAAAAAAAATCATCAACCCTGCCTTCACTATTTGAAAGAATATAATCTAAATTCTAAAGCATGCGCGTTACAAAGATATTGTCTTAATGAATGGGGGTTGGACAGATTGAGAATTTTAAATTGATATTAAGGGTAAACCCCTTCATTTTACAACAACTGCTGAAGAATATGTATTTCTTAAAAACATTAATTATTAACTTTATTAAATAAATACATATTAAAATAAAAGTTTAAATTTAGAGAAAAAGATTTCGTCTTTATTCATATTCTCTTTATATATTAATTGTTTAGTGTTATTAGGAAATATTCAATCTTTGAATGTTTTACAGGAATTTCTTTAACACGTTGACTGCCGACACGCTGACTGCTAGCTTTATTTGTAGTTTACGGATCTCCAGACGATAGTTTAATTTTAATAGTTTAGTTTAATTGATAGTTTAATTTTTTTTTAACTTAGCGAATGTTGTAACGTTAGCTAAGTAATATCATATTTTATTTTCACATTTTTGATTAATAATTTTATCTAAATAATATTTTATTCAAAACAATGTTTCGACTTAATTAGGGGTAAATAAGATAGTATTAATAAAAGTAAATTATACTTAACCTGACCTTATATATTATTAAGCTTTTGAATACAGTTTCGTAATGGCTGCTGTTAAAAAATAAATTGAAGTTTCTTTTAACATCAACTTTTTGTCTATGTTTGGGGATTAGTTAGAACTTTTACTTAAATAAATTTTAGTTGTCTAAATTTATGATATCAACATTTAATTTAAACACAATAAATAAATAAATACTTCTTTGAATGGGAATAGTTGTGAGTCTATCTTTCAAATAATAATATGTTTAATATATTATAACATCATAGTAAAGCCAATTTAATTAGTGTAAATTTAACTCAAATTATTAAAGTTGTTTTTTTATGTGCGAGAATTAAAAATTTTGCCCAATTCTAAGATACTGATATTTAATTAAGTTGAGAAAAAATTGGTTTTAATTGAGTTTGAGGAACATGTAATCAATTTCTTATATAGCAAAGCTGTGCTTTTGAGCACTGGCAAAATTTAAGTTATGCTTGTTATTGAAAAGCAGTTTAGTAATTCATACCTTTTAGCATATTCTTCATGTTTTAGAAGCACATACAAGTGTATCATTTATACTATTCTTATCTTTTCTGATATTATATAAGTAATTGGTTCAAAGTAAGCACGATTTTAAGGCGGACATCAGATTTGTCGAATTTTCACCCTAAGTTTGATAGAAAACATATCTTAATCTGTGAGTGCTGAATACATATTTTCTGTTTTTTTTTTGCTGATTTAATAATTATTATCTAATGTATAGTTGGGTTCTAATAAATTGAATTGTGATAGATGAAAGATTAAAAGATACCTTTTGTTAAAAAATGGGTTAGAAAGCGGGTTTGCCTTGGCAATAAAATACTGCGATGGTTATTGACTCTATGCTAATGTAATAATTCCTCCTCATTACTACTTATTCTTTCCAAGAAAATATGAACTCTGACATGAGGATCGGGCGTCATCTTATCAGACCCGCACTAAAACCGGTTGTTTACGGATTCTAAACGCAGCGAAAGAAAAGAGAGAAAAAAGAAAGGGAGTGGAATAAAACAGAAACAAAAAAACTTAAGCCAGCCGTACTTAGCTAGTGTTTTTCAGTTGATCTTATACCCGAAGTTATAGAAAATTATTGGACTCGTGAAATTTTTAATTTTGAAATTTTCACGTATATGATCCAGATGGATGACTCAATCGAACGTTATTCTTGTTACATGTGACTGCTATGCCTCAAGCAGTAATACAGCAGCTACAATGTGATACTTTATATATTAAAAAAATAGTGCAAATTGATCCAAATATAAACTGTTGCTCAAAATGTTTTGACGCCAATAGTTCTAAGGGAGGTAGCGCAATCGAACGATTTTTATGAAGTTAAAATTAGGGGATTATTTCAAAGGAAAAAAATATTTAAAAAGTGGGTACACAAATGGAAAAAAAAACTGGTACGAACCCAGTAAAAACTGTGAAACGTTTGATTTAGATAGATTTATTTATTACGTACAAATGCATTTATTGTTACAAAATAATAAAATATTTATTTCTTGGGACAGAAAGCATACTTCACTTGTACCACCATATGACTGAACCTTGTCATAGATTTTTGGTTAGCAGTATAAAATGAAATTTTTGGAGCTAGAGAACTCTACAGAAACGCATACTCAAATGTATGAAAAATCTATGAAAAATGATCCAAAATGACTTGTGCTTAAACGTGTTAATAAAGCCCTTTTGTGCTTTAATCATGTCGTTTCTTCCATTTCCTCATACTACGGGTATACTATCTACGTATTAATAAATACATTCTAATGAACGGACAAAAAATAAATAAGTTAATAAACAATCGTACATGTTTCTCCCGTCATTATATTTGCATTGATTTCTTAAACTATTGAAAATTAGAAGCATATATAGAATTATTTTTCTGCCTCGCTATTCAGTAGTTCATAGCCACTGATATTAAACATTAAACATAAAATAAATTATTCGAACTAAATATTTTTTCGTCAACATAATACTTTAGAAGCATTTTAGGGAGTATTGTTGCTTAAACCATGGGGGGGGGGGGGATATTTTAATTTGGCTGTTTTTAACGCTTGCTACATGTGATCCTGTTTTAACAAATTTGCCCATTTTAATATATTTTAGAATGTTTTAAATATATATTTTTACTTTTCTCCTTTTTGCCAAAGAAATTTCTGTAACAAAAACTAAAACTCTGAAGAATATTTATGGATATAAGAAAGGGAAAGAAAAAAAAACAAAAGCAAAAAAAAAAAAAACGATTTAGCAGTTTGTTGGAACATTCACACTTATGTTTCAAAAAGAAGAGCTAACAGCTGTTGCATGAAGGAAAAACTATTCGCAGTTACGCTAATTACGTGCAAATGAAAAAGTGAAGATAAATGTGTCGAGATATCACCATTGCTTCTATTTTTAATATCAGGAGAAACACTCAACGATAAAAACATTTCCACTTTCTTTGGAAAAAGTTAGAGTGGTGGAAAAATTTAATCCCATCCTTAAAAAGAGAAAGAAATATCAACTTCATTTTGTACGTGATAAGCGTTCTTCAAGGAAAATGTTTTAAAAAGTGTAATAACGAAACAAATAATAGTAAATAAATCTGATGGGACTTTATACGCTGATAGAGGACGTTAAGTGTCTAATGTAATGTGTACTGAGGCTATAAATAAATTCCTGCTTTGTAGGAGAAGAGAGGATCATTCATGTTAGATCGCAAACTTGTGTTCGTTCATAAACAACTATAATGATTTGTCATATCAACTGCTGTTGTCTTCATTGTTCAAATGGAAGGCTTTTTTATTTTGTGTCTTGCAGAAGTATTCTTTAAAAATGAATCTGCCGTTAAATTTTGTTTTAAACAGCTTTAATAATATTAAAATCTGAAAAAGAACTCCAAAAAAATAGAAGTATAAGTTAAGATAGAATCGTTTTGAGTACGCACTTACAGGGCCCGATTTACATTTTGAATCACTATAGGCACAACTTATGTTTTTGGGCCCCTCACGCAACCAAACGATTTTTAACATTAAATTTTGGGGGCCCCAAAACGCTAAAACTAATTTGTTTTTCAAATTTAAAAGAGTCAGACTAACATTTGGGAACCCCCAACGTGCGAAATGATTTGTATTTAAATTAAAAAATGTTTGAATAAAATCTGGGGGCCCCCAAAGTGCAAAATCGATTTTGTATTTCAAATTGTCAGGAGAAAATTCGGGGGCCCCAAAGTTAAACTTCCTTGTGGTTTTAAAATAATTCAGTAATACAAATTTTCTGTGAAGCAACAGTACACTAACAGTTTGATTTTGAAAAATGCTATTTTTAAATATTTTTCTAAAAAATTTTAAATTTCCAAAAAATATTAATAATAATAATAATAATAACAAAAATTAGGGGGCCCCTCAAAGTGGGGTCCCTAGGCCCGGGCCTAATGGTAAATAAGGGCCTGCGCACTTATTGCAGGTCTTTAAATATAAGTTTCATGCCTTGTACATTATTTGAAAGCAACACATGAACACATGAAATCCTACGACCGCCTTTGCTTTTTATAATTAATAGCTGTTTTTTACAACCTATCGATTAAATATTACCCTGAATTTTGAAAAGAAATAAATAAAACATTGTATAAATTTCTTGTCTTTTTCCTCTACTGTATAGAAGATTTCAATCAAGCCTTGAGCAAAATCAGCAACCTATGTAAATCCAGAGCAGCGTAAAATTATTTTTCTCTTAATCTCCACAAAATCCCCCTTTCCAATGATATACCTCCAGGCAACAGTCAAAATCGCAGAGCCACCAGCTTACGTACCCTTATCACAATGAGTCAATGGAACGAGAACTCTCTTGCCACCACCCTTCACAATGTCTGTCCCATGTCAAACGTCCCACTCGGAAAAGAGGTGGGTCGGCATTTTTTACTCATAACAATGGGAGGCGTTATTTAGTGACACGTCATTTTGCTAGCATCAGGAGCGAGTACTGTCCTCTCAAGCGTGGATGAGGGGATCTGTTTTGATTATGAGGATCATGGAGGTTAGGAGGGATCACAGTTGATTTCGATTAAAAGCACCGTCTGTTCGGTACACGTGATTGGGTCGCATATGGTGAGGCTGGAATCGGTGGGAAAGATATTATATAACGCTCTAAGGAATTAAAGTGATATTAAATTAGACTTTGCTTTCCAGTAATTAGAAATCCACCCTTATCTGATTATTTTCCTTTTTAGATTATTAATGTTTATAAACACTGTGTTTGACAAAAGGGAGACATATAGAAATACACATTAAGGCTTTAATATCTAATTGCAATTTTAAATTTTATAACTAATGTTGAAAATGTTCTGTTTTTAATAGGTTTAGAAAGAGAACGAACATATACTATTCTTCTGTTCAATGTATTACTATTATTATTATTATTATCTGTATTAATGCCTACAAAAACCTCATTACGTAAGAGTACGAAATTTTGGATGTATAAAAAGATGCCGCTAAGTTAAATCTGTGTAATTCTTTGAATATTTACATCAAGACTCATTCTAGAGTTCTTCTCAAATGTATTATTTGATCCCTTATATGCAGGGCAAATATTTTGCATCATTCGGAGGTTTATTTCCTTATTGTTACTATTAAATGCGGGTTTTGGATTTTTTTACACGCAATCCTGGGTAGACCATTTAAAATGTAGTGCCCTTTAAAAAAAGAAAAATAAAACAAAAACATAATAAATAGTAGTTTACTTGTGTTTTCCTCACTAGAGATAATAATAATACCAAAAATTAATGAATATTCAATACATAAATAAATATTAAAATTATCAAATTATGTTGTGCAAGTAATCGAAAAATGAAAATTAAAAAACAAAAAAAACAATTTTAATACGGAAAAAAGGGAAACATTCTTTTTTGGAAAACATTGAGAAAAGAGCAAAAAAAATGCACCATTTTTATGGTGTGATGTACATAATGGTTATTTTAATGCGCAAAACAATTGTATTTAAGAAAGAATATATTAATTATATATTTTAAGTTTTAACCGTTTGGCCATACGTGTCATGAATGTAAGTTACGCAAAGACGGAACAAGATTATAAAATTTTACAACTTTGTCCTTTTGTTAGCGGGAGTTGCCGAGTAAACGTGAATTATAGTTTAAGTTTACCACTTGAAGAAATAAATAAGAATGCGCTTCTACCGTTTCATGTACCAAACCCCACGCTTTTACACCTACTCCATTTTTCTGACTGCACAAAATCTCGATAATTTTTACATTGAAAGGTTAGCAGCATTAAGGGAGTTTTCTTTTCACATCATTATAACAGGATTGAAACAGCCGAATCTGGTTCAAAATGGGAATCAATAGAAAATCTTGTATTTCCATAATAAACCGATAACGGGAACTTATTTACTTTGTAAATGTACCCCAATACTTTTCTGATAAATGGCTCCCATGATTTCAATCAGTCTTTGAAAATACAAAGCACGTAGAATTCCAGGCGCATTCGTGGTCACTTCTCAATATCGATTTTGATATGCAGAAGTAGTATGGCACTGGAAACTGCAGGTCGATATACAAAAAAACAATGTTATACCACACTCTCTTTGGAAAGTATTTCTTCATAAAAAAGTAAAGGTTTGCTTTTTCTTCTTGTTTATCATGCGACAAATGTGGAAAGCTGTATATTTAAATACAATTTAAGGATATTCTAACCAGAACTTTTAATAATTGTTAGAGCCGTCAAATAGCACGTAAATATTTCAATGATAGATTTTTTTAAAATTCTCTTCAGGACTTGTTGTCGTTGTAATACCGCGTTATCATTTATAAACAAACGTACAAACTTATCAAATTAGAGCTGTTCATTAAAAAAATTTTACAATATCAACTAAATACACAAGATCTGGAACTATAAAAATTTTATTCAACGAGGATACATCAAGGAACTGTGTGATAAAACAGCAAAATGTAGAAAATCGAAGATTCTACGCCTCAAGATGCTTGTAAAACCGTACATTTAGTTTTGAAACCGTACTAGTTATAAATGGTTATGAAACCGTAAACTTTTGTATTTACGGCTTTTTCCAAGCTGATTGGAAATGTTTTGGGACCCTTAAAGATACAAAAATGTTCCAAACTGCAAATTTAAAGGTGAATTAGATGGACAGACTGCTGCCGGCTATTTAACCGTAATTTCGTGATGAAATTTCTAACAGTGTAGGGAATCGATTGTTTTTAAGTAAAAAACTGAATAATTATTAAAAATGTTTCCTGGCTGCAGCATTGACTTCAGTCAACGAAAGAGTCAAATATTCTTTTGAGGGATACTTTCTTCAATTTCCCCTAATTTTTACTTTTTTTTAAGTTGCAATTTCACTCTCCATGACATGTCATCTATGAACAATATTCATTTTAAATTAAAATGCATATTTTCCATAGCGAGACAGTAATATGCGTTAATATACGTTATTTGGGCAAAAAAAGGGAAACTTCATCTTAATTTTTGAAGGCTGTTCGACCCCCAATACTCCCCTATCTGCGATACGGCCTTATCTGCAATAAAGATTTATGCCACTTTACAGTAGTTAAAGTACCATTAATATTGTAAAGTATTTGAACCTTTTAAAAAACTTTCGTTTTTTCTTATACTATTCATTTTAATTTTGCTATTTTTCCTCTTATCAAACTTCATGTAATTTGCCCTAGACATGCAAGTTTATTTTATGCATTCCAAATTGTTATAAAGTAATACATGAGTTAATTAATAATAAAAAAATAATATTTTTATCATAGTAACAAATAAGAATTTTTAACTAAGTGAACATTTAAATATGCTGGATGCTAGTAGAAACTAATGTCATACAACAAAACTTGTCGACTTATTTATTGATGAAATAATTCTTCCAACGTATATTGCGTGTACCATTGAACTACATGTAATAAGATTTAGTATTTTTCCGTTGTTTTTAAGCCGAAGTAACTGAAGAATTGGTTATACATTTCAGTGATAAGAATGCATGTGTTGAAACTTTCATGCATTTAATTCATATAATTAATATACTTATATACGAAAGATTAAGAGGAATCATCTATCTGCAGTAACTTGGTAACTACGAGAAATACAGTTTAACTTAGTAGCGTTATTTCCAACAAACTTTTGCAATTAAACGCATCGGATGTAAAAAATAAATAAATAATTTGTCTTCATAAACGTAGCGTCACTGCTTTCCGTTGAGCTAATTTAATTCTACCGATTACAACAGATAATATTCACAAGCTTAAATCAGAACTTTTCTCAAAGAAACTTCAAATAGTAACATAATTACAGAGAAGAACCTCCATCGATCTTGGAAGATAGTAGGAACGAAAAACCATACACCTTCCATACCTCAGCTTTTAATTAAAGATTTGCAGGGTATTCATTTAATAGGAGATCCTGTGATACTAGAGAAACCATGACTTTGATCATAACCTAAAGCAATACCTTCTCCCATATTTCAGAAACACCGAAAGAAGGAAATGACTTTGTGTTGGTAGAAAACATTGTAACGCTTACCTGATTCATAGAACAAACAATAACAGAGCGCTGGGTCTTATTAAATAATGACATTCATAGACAATATTTTGTGTAATAAAACGCGCGTTCCTAATAAGTTGTGTTTACTCATGTGTTTGAATGCACTTTGTTTCAGTTGATAAATTGAAGAATATTCTGAAATTTTGTGTTTCGTTCGCTCTAAAAAAGAGCACAAATTTTGTTCATTGTATTAAGGTAAAGAGACAGATAATTTGCTAAGCATTATTTCCAAAATTGATGGCAATTAAAATATATTGTTTTAAAATTAACAAGATTAAGTTTAGTAATGAATTGCGATAATATGCATTTTCCCCTAAATAATTTTCAAAGAATCCTTCCCGAACCTTATTGGCAGAAACTATGGTGTACTTAAGAGGAGAAATAATGTCATACAAAGCACGTTTCATTTACACGTAGTTTGCTTTTTTGCATGTACTTTAGTTTAAATTCCTACTTTTTAATTACTCATGTATTTACTAAGGCATTTCTTGGTTATTGAGGTATTCTGGTCTTTTAAAATGTAAAACGTTTAGTAGTAAAATATTAGTTTTAGTGGTGTAAAAATACATAAAATGTTAATGATAATAATAATAATAATAATTTTTTTTTATTTTATTTTATTCAAAAAAAGAAAAAAAAAGAGAAAGAGACATACACACTACAGACAAATCCATTACAGTGATGCATAAATAACAATACAACAATAGAAAAAATAAGGGATCAAGATTTTAAAAACTCACGACATTTAGACTTAAAAACGGTAAGAAACATATCAAAAATGTCCAAACCCGCATTAAAAATTCTATAAAATATATAAAAGGAAAAATTACCAATATAATTATGTTTTACAAAAGAAATGACAAACAAATTGTAATTTCTAAGACACCTAGTTGGTACATTAATGCTGATAGAAGCCAGGATATCATTACAGTCAATCACATTATTAATAACTTTATAAAAAAAGAGTAAACAACAAAGATCACGACGATATTTCAAACTTGGAATATCAAAACAATCACGAAGAAAGGAAGAAGAAATATTCCGTACATACTCTCGATTGGACTTGAAATAAAAATACCGGATAAATCTGGATTGAACCTGCTCAAGAACTTTAATTTTATTAACATAGCATGGATCCCAAATAAGACTGCAATACTCTAAATTAGAGCGAACCAAACTGTACAAGACCCTGAGTGGTCTTATATTAGTAAAATCCTTAGTACAGCGCTTAAGAAAACCCAATTTTTTATAAGTTTTGCAAACAATATCATTTTTATGGATTGAAAACTCAAGTTCGACATCAAAAGTAACTCCCAAATCCTTTACAGTGTCAGAACGAAGTAAGGGAAGATTATTAATCCTATAAGGATAATTCAGAATGCCAGATATACGAGAATAACTGAGAATACAACATTTCTTGATGTTAACGGATAATTTATTGTCCAAACACCACTGGTAAAAATTATCAAGGTCATTTTGAAGAAAAGCAGCATCAGTAGAGGTACGAATTTGTTTAAAAAGTTTCAAATCATCAGTAAATAAAAGATGATCGGAAAATGATAAAATAGAACACAAATCATTAATAAACAGAATAAAAAACAAAGGACCGAAATTCGACCCCTGAGGTACACCAGAAAAATTAGTAAAGTCATTGGAAATAGCACTATTGAAATGCACATAAAAAATAATTACCTGCTCACTGAAATATAAAGTAAGATTGGAATGTTCGTAAATTAAGTCACATGGCGAATGGCTATTACAGGGGATTTGAGGTACCTTTTTCGCCAGAAAATTTGAACAAATGAGGGAAGTATGCTAATAAACCAACTTTGTGCTGTTGCATTTCACTAGCGAAATTTTCCAAGTACTGAGCCTCATCCAAATCTTGTTTATTTTCAATGAATATATATTTTACTGTTAATTAATTTAATGTTAGTTTTAAAATACCGTTGTTTCTGGACATGAAACACCTCTAAATTGTAGTCAGGACTTCAAAACTTGTATATTTACGACGTTTTATCTACAGAATACTACATAAAAATAAGAGTTTAGAGCACAATGCAGTCGCATAATAAGTATAAACTAAATCTAATACTTTACTAAGTATATAATATTAATTTTGTTTACGTTTATACAACTCATGTAGAAATAACAACTTCAATACAACTTTCAATAACAACTTTTCAACGACCCTTTAGATCAGCGGTTCCCGAACTGCGGTACGCGAAGCCTCTCCAGGTGGTACGCGTACATGCAAAAAATCAATGTATAATCTATTAGTGTTCTATTCTATGTAATAAAGTTATATTAGCAGTGGTACGCAAAATGATTCGTAAGAAAAATGGTGGTGCGCGAAAAAGAAAGATTGAGAACCGCTGCTTTAGATGATTTCTTTCAAGCGTTAAAAATATAATATTTATAAGCAATCACATGAAAGAAGTCATCAATAAAATGTGCTATGTTATTCACTCACTCTAATGCTTATTAAGTACGCATTTAAAAATCGTTAAACTGAGACAGGAAACAAAACAAAACATATTGGGTTAGAACCTTCATTCTAACAGCTGTTAAAAATATATGCCACCAAAAGTTCTAAGATGAAATGTTAAAGTTTAGTTTTATTCGAGGCAGATTATTAATTATTATTTATGTGACTGAAAGCTTTGAAGTGCTTAATAAGCGAAATATTTCTCAAATAACTTTAAAATATGTGGGCTGAATTTTAATGAGCATGCCATTTTATTTCCCTTCATTAATCACCAAGCGAAATCTATTGGATGATCTTCAAAATATTATTCTAATCGCCACATCATAAATATTTCATTTCGATGGACAGTATTTCTCTTCCAAGTACATAACGAGTTCTTTTACAATATTTATGGAAATGGTATTGAGGTTGTGTGATGCCCCGTTTGGTAAATAAATATAATATAAATCTAAAATAAATTTTCTTAACGCAACGCAGTTATTTTTGATAGTCTTCAGCAAAGAAGAGTTAGAAGGGACATGATTCAATTGTTTAAGTTCATTAGAATGGGAAAATTTGACGGGCTATAGTTATTTGCTGAAAGGAGAACCAGAGGTCATTGTTTTAAGCTTTTCAATTTTCGAACCAATCTTGAAATTAGGAAATATTATGTAAGGCGCCGCCGCCATGGTAACCCTGGAACGCCAAGGGTGGCAACCCTAAAAGGGAAAACCCCAGAAAGATCCAAGAGTGCTTGAGAGGCCTTGGATGAGGGGAGAGAGCGGAATCGTCATCCACGATGGATGTTTGAATGTTACAGTCTGTGTTCCTTGTACATGTTGTATGTGTTTTGTGATGTGTCCCTTTTAAAGAAAACATAATAAAATACCTGGGACTGTAAAAAAGTGTCATGTGCTGCCTTAATTGTCTCCGGTCCCGTTATTTCCAATAGGAATTAGAAAAGAACCCAAACGGATGTACCTACATATTACTACTTCAATAGGGTTATATACAGTTGGAATAGTTTACCGGAAGTGAATGTTACTTGCAGTGGGGTAAAAACTTTTAAGACAGCTTTTGATGTGCATTGGGGGCTGTTAAATTGACTAGGTCCAACGTAGCTGGGCCGTGAGCCTGTTGCTGGTCGTCTGTTTTGTATTTGTATAAGAATTTAAAGCACTTTGTTTAGAGATGATTGGCTATTGATTAAGCTGTTCATGTTACTTAAAATTATTTGGAACAATTAATGCCAGTAAGGAAGAAAAATAAGTATATTTGCTAGAAATGTACGCTATAAATCGTTGAAATAAGATGTCGTTGAGATTGGCTTGGATATTCTCGGTGAAATTAAATTCCTAGTGCAGTATCGCATCATTAGAGCTCAGATGCCGCCATCTAGGGGGATACTTAGCGTCAACATTATTAAGTAGTAATGGTATTTACTGATAGTGGTGCTGCATGAAAGAATATTTGCCAGTTCCTGGGAAATGCACTAGGTCTGCAAATGATAAGAAGCCAATATGCAGACCCTTAGAAAAATGCTGAGAATGCGAGCTGGCTGGAATCTGAATGAAAGAAATGGCCTCATCAAATGGAAAAAAAGTGAAGAAATCTATATTTAATTTCTAAGCAAAAACACTACTTTAAATACTATAAGACTTTAAAATAAATAAATAAATAATTTCTTGAAATATTCCAGGTAAAAACGAATCTATCATAACATAAAGTGCAGTCAATAAAGAGAAGGGGGTGAGAAAGTGTTACTCATGAATTAGCACATAAATTTCGTACTAATAGAGAATTTCATACTAATGGAGAAATTCTTTGCAATTCTGTAAATATATGATTTCATGGTTACTTTTCCATGTTAAAAGCTACTGACGCGAAATGAATTGAAAGATTTACTGACAATGGCGTGACTGCTCAGCCAGTTGGCTTTATCGAGAATGTGCGAGGTATGAGAGGAGGGGAATTGCATGATGAGAATTAGTGATTACGTAGCGCCAAGTGATTTGCGACCTCCTATCAGAAAGCAATTTCCCGTTAATATCCCTGTAACGGCGATTTTTCCCAAGTATGCCTGACTCATCAACTTGCAATGAGTGGTCACTTTCAGAAAGGTTTGGGCGAAAACCCATGTATGTAATAATTCTTTCGCGATATCTGGTGTGCATTTGTTATTTCGATCATAATATATTTATAAAAGTTAGGTATCAGAAGAGCTGTTAGCCGGTTCGTAATAAAAATATTAGGAAAACTTCAAAAAATAAAGCACATCAAATTTACGAATTGAATTTTCTAATCATGCAACCACCTAAGCATTATTTGTGTTTAGATTTTAATTTTGATCAGGAGAAACTGTTGACAAGTGTGAATAAATGCATACATGTAAGCCTGAAAAATATGTAAGCACTCCTGTTTGCATCAGGTACTATTAAAATATCAAACAATAATTTATTACATGCATGCGAAAATTAACAAGTTGTGGTAAAGAACATAATGCTAAAAAAATTAAGTTATTTGCTGTGCTATATTTTTAATCCACAACTGAAGCGATCAGTCTTACTTACGTGAGATACTTACCGTTATTAATTCCGTGAACATTAAAAAATATATCATAGGTAAATGGTGTTTTTCTAACTAAAAATTATACTGTGGCTTAATATATTCAAACATGCACATTTCACACAGCATCGTTGTTTTCACCAAAAAAATGTCAGGAATTTCATTTTGAGATACTCCCAACACACATAAAATTAATTACTTTTAAGATAGTAGAAGGTGAAGCACATTAGAAAGGGCAGCAAAATCTTTTGTTTGTTGTATGTGCAATAGAATCAAGTTCGTAGTTTAAATACAGTTCAGTACATGAAGGTCGGATCTGCTTCACTGTGGCTGGGAACACAAGATTTTGCTAGATCATATGCATTAACGAGCTTTTAAAAAGAAAAATGAAGTTGGAATGTTACGGTTGTGAGGGCATTCAATTCTAGAAGAAAAAAATTACCCCCTTAACTGGTTAATTTTTTTACCACAAATGTTTCTAAAAAAAAGCATATTTTTTATTGAATTAGTTAAAGTCCTAACTTGGTACAAAAGGAAGATGAAAGATTTTTTAAAAAAAATTCATAAATAATGAATTTATGTACTATTTTTTATTTAATAACTTTGAAATACATATGCCCCTGAATGATTCTCTTTCAATCTATTAAAAATACGAGCAACGAAAAACAAGAAAGGCGGAAATTTCAATGCCCACGGGCAAACCAGTTGGGACCAACTTAAGCAGCGTTTACACGATGCCAGTTGAAGAAACAATTATCGGTGCAAATTGTCTCTGGACAGTTGGGGGAATGTCATGACCAGGCCAGTTGGAAGAGAACCTGTTCACACTGTGAAAGTATTCGCATGGCAGTTGCTGACGAAAAATGGCTGAGAGACTTGACTGACACGAGTGAATTGGCACAACACAAAGCAAATCAACTGGCTGCAATGTTCACACGGCACCAACTGGCTCGACAACTGTGATTCAGAGTGGTGGGGGCCTCACTGGGCCCAGTTCCTTGTCCTCTGTCTACTTCTCGAGCCAACTGAATTTCAGGACAACGGTCGAGGCAGTTGGCTCGCCAAATGGCCTGAATTGTTCACACGTAGCCAATAAGCTGTCTCCAGACAATTGTCTCTTCAACTGGCACCGGGTAAACGCGGCTTTAGGGTAGCCCGTACGCCGTACGGGAAAACCAGTTAAGGGATTAACAATTTAAATTTAAATCATAATATTTTCAAACGACTTTAATGCAGATTTAATCCAATGGCTAAACCAGATCAAAGTAGAATCATAAAGGTGGATGTTATTGTGCTATGTAAGAAATAGTAAAATTCCATTGAATTTGCTCTATTGAACTATGCATGTAATGAAATATATTCAACGGGAAATTTATCATTTAAGGTAGCTTATATAACTTTTTTTTTTTTTTTTCATTTATCTTTCTTCTCTTAAAAACATGTCTGTATTTCATAAGATGTCATAAATGGAAAATATTTAAAACAGCATTTCTCAGAGTAAAGACAATTTTAAAATTCTCAGGGGATTTGTAGGAACAAATTTATTATTCTTGTGGCTAATCAGTATGAATGCATAAAATGAAAATGACATAAATTTTGATTTCCTTTCCTAAAATAAATGCAATTTTGATCCTAAAACCATTACTTCTGAAGTTCTGTAAACAAACCTTTTCTTCCAAGTGTTGTTAGTTCTTAATAAGAGCAGCATCCCATAGAATGAACATTAAAAAACTATTCCACCTTGACTTCGAACGAATAGCAGCAGTAAAATCCAACTTTTGCAACATAGCGCACGCGCAAACGAGACGTTGTAAAAGCTGCGAATAAAAGTTTATTGCTAACTCTAACCGTGACTTATAAATCTAGAGTGGTACAATAATTCGCAATCCTCAACCATAATTAAAGACGCTCAGAAGAGGATTTATATTCGCGGTAACAACTTGATAATATTCAATCTCCTGGGAGTTCCATGTTGGGTTGAAAATTTTATGAGAGATGTATTCTATCTGAAGAAATTGTAGCAAACTACAGTTAACTGAAGACCGTTGCAGTTATTTTTACAACAGCCATTTTCATGAGCTATTTTCAGCTTAAGGAAAATCTTATAGTCTTAGTTAAGACACACGTTCATTTGAAGGTTTTCAGAGCTTTTCGAAGCTATCTATAAATTGTTTACTTATATGATTTTTTCCCTCTTACAGCGCGTTATTAAAGTTTTCTCTCCGTAGCAGCCACTTTAATTTTATTTCTTACTAAGGAAGAAAACTTTAAAGAGATAAATTTATTAAATGAATTAAACTCACTGGAGCATGGTAATGGAAGCGTTATTTATACTGTTCTATATTACATCTCGTTTCCACGTGTAACGAACATTTTGTTTCCAAGATAAATAAAATTCTTTGATATGTATAAAAATCTTTTCCTGAGAAATTGCATTATTGCTTCAAAACTTGGAAGTTTTCATGTAATTTGTTATGTTAAAGAAAACTTTTCATGTTAAAATAGTTTGTTATTATATAAACATATAAAATTCTGAAAATATGAGTGTATTTGAGCCACACAAATGAAAAACTTTTGTGAATCTCATTCATTTTTATGTCTTGAGCTTTAGAAATTTTAGCATAAGGGAAAATCGTAAATATTTTTATTATTATAATATTTTTTAATCCCCAAATTGTCGTTTATTTATTTATTTGTTGTTATTATAATTAAGTTTTAAATATTTTCTTACAAATGAAGGAATTTGAGAGTTATTTTGGATCACTTTTGATATGATGAATGCGCATATAAATAAACATATTTCATATTATAAGTTTTGCTTTTGCATTAGCCTTTCCATTTCTTTTTTATTCCTGAAATATGAGGATGACTTTTCAATACAATGTTTTTGTACGATATAAAGAAAATCTCTTCCTTAGATCATCTTCTTCTTACTACCGTTTCAAGAAAAATAAAGAAAGAAAAAAATAGCCATCAGAATTGACGAATCCTTTTTGACCTATATTTACTTAAAGCATAACTGAATGGCTATTGAGTTTCAATGAAATAAACATGCGTAGCAGAACAAAACTAAGTCTAAAGGTTTTGTCTCTCTACATTGTGATGCATTCGAAGTCATTTTTCTTTTTTTATAAAGACAAATAATTGCGTGCACGAAAATGAGTAATATCTTTGCTCTCGTTCATATTTCCAATTTTGGTATAGTGACCGAAAAAGTAAGATTATGTTTCAAAGATCCAGAGAAAGTAATCACGGTGCCGTATTCTTCCTTCCACGCCGATTGAGTGCCACTCGACAAAAATATTAATGGAAAAAAGGGAAGATTTTGGAACATATATGGCGGTGTAATATAAATAAACGCCTAGCATTTTCCTATCGGTAGTCGTGTGTTTTCATTTTCTTTGGTTATGAGATCAATAATTCAACCTAGTATGAGCCATCATTTTGGTTTCTTTATTGTGGTTTTATTTTTATTTTTAGCTTCTTTTTCGTGTTAGATAATGTTAATATGACGAATAATGGAAAAATATGTACTTTTTATTAATATGGTTTTTAAGTATATCTAGAAAAACTCACTAATTTCTCGTGGTAATAATTTGATAAAAACAAACTCATGTTAGCAATAGTTACCTTCGGCCAAACTCGAAACTGTTTAACTAAGCAAATACCAATAAAGTCAAACTGACACAAATAAGCATTTCCTTTTCTTTCACTTGTATTGTTTTTAAAAAGAGGGAAATGTTTGAATTACTACCTTAAACACTTTTAGACATACCCCAAAATTTTTAATTTCATGTACAGAAATTGTAGTTTTTAAGTAAAAAAGGTATTTATCCTTAAAAAAATTCTCAAATGCTAAGAAAAGGTGCAAGGTTCTAGATTAACATTTTTCATTTTTTGTTTACTTATTTTAACATCTCGAAAATTTTACTGCGGGCATAAAAATCCAAAATTTGATTAGTGAAAGAAAAATTTTAAATAAAATTTTTAATTAAATTTTAATTAAATTTTATATTAACAAATTTTAAAGATATTTTTTTTTAAATTTAGCATTCGAGATGCAATGCCTAAATATGTGTATTTTCCTTTTTGCTTGAGATGGGGGATAGGTATCAATGAAATAACAGCTGTTTCAGCACAATCATTTTCAGATCTAAAAATTTCCAAGTCTAAGATTTTGAATTTTTTCCAAAAAATCTGATCCTAACAGTGATCTTCATCACTAAAATCCAAATCTTCATCCAAACTTTCCTGAAGCTCTTCTACGTAACGAAATCAGAAGGATGCATAAAAACACTGTGTTCCTACTGACAAAAACTGTAACGCGGAGAGGTAGTGCAGTATCACAGACTGCTGTCGCAAGAAACTTAGGAATCTCATCAGGACGTAGGTACAGAATAATTTGACAAGGGCAATATTCAACATGACTAGGGTTGCAAGTTTGTCGCGTGAAAAAGAGCACGAAATTCGAAGGGACATTCGCGGCAAATTTCGCGAAATATTCGCGAAAACAAATATAATAAAATGTAGGATATCTGCAATGGAAGTTATTCTTCATTCTCGAAAAGAGGGATATTGTTAAAAATGGAAGAATTATGAAGTTAACTAAAGACATTTAAATATTTGTATTGACTAGGATAAAAAAAAAAAAAAAAAACTCTGCGTGCTTTAAAAGAGTTTGAGGCTGGTTGCCGAAATCTGTGTTTATTCTTACTGCTTTCAAAAAAAAAAAAAAAATGATTTTGATCGATTATTTCTTGGCACAACTTTACAGCCTTTTTAGACTTTGGCTGCTCACAGATTTTACATTATTTACATTCTAAAACTTTGAAAAATCGGACATTTCGCTAGTCAATAATTAAAAAAAAAAAAAAAAAAACGCGGGTTTTAGGAAAAAGCTTAAAAAATCGCGGAAATTCGCGGCGCGACAAACTTGCAACTCTAAACAGGACTAAACATGCAGCGAGAGGACGCATAGATTCAATTGGACTAAAAGTGTAAAAAGAAATGATGGCAGAAAATATTATGAGCCTGGAATTTCTCAATCCCTGTTAAGGAATAAAATGTTGCAGCTAAAGGTAAGGGGATCGTGTTCTTAACAAAAAAATAGTCTGCCTCATTTTATTTATTTTCAGACATAAATAAAATACAATGAGGAAAAATAAGCAATAAACCGGAGGGAGGGAGAAAAAAAGAAGGAAGTAAAGAAAAACAAACACACACAAACACATTATGTACCTTAAAATATTAATTATTATAAAAAATCATTTACAATTAAATCAAATAAACTGAAACACGACAAAAAAAGTTTATCTCAAATTTATAAAATCACTCACACGAAAGACAGTTTTAAAACACAATGAAGAAACAGGCTCGACATTTTATACACAATTTAGCACGCGCTACCTTGTAAAAATGTGTCCTCTTAAAAATCATAATGAATAAAATAACAAGACAAGCAAAACTTCTTTAATTTTTTTTTCGTGCCATATCATCGTTATTAAGCTAAATAATCGTGTTATGGAAAACCATGTTTTTTACTTTCAGATTGGTTCTGATTTAAAGAAAAATACAGGGTGTTAACTGCTGAAGAAAAAGCTAATTTCTCATTTCTTCCTTAATTTCTAATTAACTTCTTAATTTCTTTCATTATGTTTTTAATCTGACGTGAAATTAGCACTTGTTATTAAATTATAAAAGAAATCTGATTAGTGGTTTCTCGGAATCTCAGAATTTTGAAGGATCCTATGGAAATTAAATGAATTGTTTTGAGCAAACACGCGCTATTGGCTTTTAGATACGCAATCGCCATTTTGCATTTTTTAATGAGTTAATGAGGCTCTTCCCTATTTGAGGATAATTTTCTCTATGAAAAGCGTGCATCATGCGTTCGATTGGATTGATTAGTTTTTATTATTATATGAAGTTAAATCTTTAGTATGATTTTAAAAATGTTACTTAAATGTATTTCTGCAGAATAAAAGCAAATGTCTTTATTGCAGTTCGTCTTCACAATGATAATTAAATCCTGCACACGTAAACCATTACTAAACAATACATTACATACTATATATTGTATATACACATGTATATAAGCGTGTTTATGTTTGTGTAGCAAATATTCTTAAAATGACACTTTTATAGTTCATATTAAGGATTGAAGGCAAGTAGTACTATAAGAAGCAGCAAGAAATGTACAAGATATCCAAAATTGTGAAATACAAACTCACCGAAAGAACATTTAGATGCTTTTTCTTCAAAAATCTCTGTAAAAGTATCCATAAAACACTATTAATAAAAATGAACCGATCAATTCTAAAAACAGTTTACAAATACTTACAGGACGCCAGCTTTAAATGTATATTATTCTCATGTTCCCGCAGGTATAAGAAAAATTCATTCCTATGAGTAGATTTGAAATGCAAAATCCTTTAAAAATAAATGAATAAATAAGGGATAAAAAGTCAAACTGCCCTTTATTAAGTAAAACTTACTAAATACTTTTAAATCTGTTTACCCCAACTGATAATTTCTTTTTCTTGGCTTTACTTTATGAAAAAATAATTTTTTTACACAAAAAGTACCTCAGTTCTTCTGTGCTTAATTATTTGCATATCTTTAATTAATATTAGTTTTGCTCTACTAGAAAATGTAAGAGGCTTTTTTTTTTATTTCTTAAGCTAAACAAGATAATTAAACATTATTATTTAATTAGTTAAACTTACAAATTATGTTTAGGAATTGAATGCTATAAGTATTCTTTGCTCGTAAAATTTGCAATTGATGTCTTCAATCAGCATTTTCATTTTTTTTTAAATTTTTTTTTTTTTTTTTGGAGATCATTTAGTTCGTATTTAGCAAACTTGACCAGGTGCGGATTAAACAGTTGGTGGACTTGGCTCCGACCTCATTCCTTATTTCAAATTTTCTGCCTCCCACATTGTTCCATTGTAGAGAGGGCTTCCCAAAATATTATATTCCATGCAAATTTTACAGAGTCGGTTAAATTATACCATTCGTCAATCCCTTTAATCTAATCTAGAAAATTCGTAGAAGTTTTCAAAATGTTTAAAGTATGATTTTCTTTCTTTGAAAAATTAAATTTTAGCCACAACTCTAACTTGAAAGCTACTTTTCGGGACAATAAAATGAGGGGAGGGGCACGGTTTATTTTTACGCCAGTGGCCCCAATACGTCTTAATTCACCTATGAACTTGACAAGTTTTCAAATCAAGCATCAATAGCTGACTATTCCTTTTCCCTGATTTTGAATAAGCACGAAATCATCGTCATAATCGCTGCGTATTATTAGCTAATCCCTTTTTTTAGCCTACTTTCCCGTAAAAGTAAAAAAAATAATAATAAAGCATGAAAGAAGGCTTAATGTATCTTGAAAATATCGTTAGAAATCAAGAAAAGTCAAAAATAAGTTAAGTAATTAAATAAAGATTGAAAAATAAAAAATTTGAAAGTAGGGTATTGAGATGGGGAAAAAGTGTGTCTGTCGGTCTGTCCCCCCCTAATAACTTTTGAACGAATTGTCCGATTCGAAAAATTCTTTTTGCATTCAAAAGATCTCGGCGAGGAAATCTCATTTCCATATTTTACTTTTCCATTTGAACAATTTTTTGTTCCATTTTGAACAGTTCAAAAAATTTTAACATTAGCGCCTATGGGCGAAAATGAAGCAAATTATGTAAACTCTGGGTACAAGATACAAGTTCCAATGAACAAGCTCACTGGAAGAAGTTGTTGGCGGGAAATATTGATTTGAACAATTTTTGTTCATTTTTGAACAGTTCAAAAAAAAAAAATTGCCTATTGGGAAATTTCAATCCTATATAAATCCTGATCTAACGGACCGATTTGCTTGGAACAAACTTTATCGGAAAGCTCTTATGACGTAGAACACGAACAGATAAGAAGTTCATCCAGAACAAACGAGGCTATTTTCCTATGAAATTTTTTGATCGAGATTTTCAAGAATATTTTTGAATTAATGAATGTTTAAACGAATAAGCAAAAGAATGAATTAATAACTGAGTGAATAAATACATGAATCACTGAATAAATGAGTGATTTAATGAATATGCATTTACCGTTGAAAAGGTATATCTGAAGCAATTAAGAACTTAAGCTAAACGGGAAAGAGAGAGAGAGAGATAGCTAGAATATAAATTTGAAGCTGGTGTATACGGGAAAGTAGGCTCGTATAGTTCTAGACGGAACTTCTTGTTTCCACTGTAACGAATTATGATTTGCCCAAAAGCACCATGCATCTCAGTTTTTCCCAAAAGTATGTTCGTAATGATATGTGTATTTTTTTTTCTGAAAAGTAGTTTGTTCTATTGCCATCATTTACGCAGAATGTTTGATGCATTTTTTAAATCAATCCAACAGTTCTAATAAAAACTACAATTTTTTGAGGCTTATGGTTCTTTTCGGAGCAAAAAGTCCAGTGCGCATTTTTGAACACAGGAAAATGTACTGGTGTTAAAAAAATAATTAATAATAAATATGATAATAATAAAAACATATTCTTTCAAATAAATGGTATATAAATTTCATTTCGAGAAAGAAAAATGATACTCGTTAACGCTTATTCTCGTAAAGTAGCATATATGCTACCTGGGGGTTTTCCATTACTTTCTATTTCTTAAGTGACGTCAACGCATATGTTGCATTGTTATTTGCTAGAGGAACAGTATAGAAGCTTCGTTCAGAGTGAAAAGTCAGTAGAAAGTTAAAATTATTTAAGTTTTAGTGGAGAGTAACTTGTTGGTTTGTTGTAGTTGTGCATCATGTCTCGTGGTCTGTACAAGGTAAGTTCATTGAATTATTTTTCATATGAATTTTGATTTTTTTTTTTTTTTTTTTTTACTTTGAAAAATATTTTTCACATTTCTTATGTTCTGTATTTTTAAAAAATTGTTTAAGGTGTTTGATTAACACTACTTTTGGAAAAATTCAAGCTAACAACTGAAGGTTGCATATATGCTACTTCATGAAATTAGGGTAGTTGTTGACATGATCAGTTGTTACTTACACTTGAATATATATTTTTTAATTTTACCTAATTGTTACTTTACAATAAGATTTTTTTTATTTCTTACGTGAATTTTGACTTGATTTAGGATTTCACATCTAGAGGGCAATTATTATTGTCTCTCGTTCCACAATCTGGGGCCATTTCTGAAAAAGAGGAAGATGTTGATGAAGAAATTCCCGACAAAGAACTGAATTTAGAGGTGGATAATTTTTTTGACAAATATGCTGCTTACATCAACGTAGAAGATAAATATGAACCGGAATTGCTTTGAGCAAGCACATCATTAAATATAAGAATATTGTATTGTACATAGATATATATAGTTTTTTTTTTGTTTCATTGACTTTTATATTTTATAAAAAAATTTCATTAAAATAATATTTGTACATAGCATAATTCTTTTTTTGTAACACAATTTATCATGTAACACAAATACAACAAGCCTCATGAACCAGTGACCCCAATCTCATGCAGTAGCATACATGCTACCTTTTATAAAATTCTAATTAATTTCTGAACTAATTAGGTTAGAAAGGTTATGATACTAAATAATCTTCATTTTATCTGTAAAAATGCAGAAAAAAAAATTAAAAATTAAAGAAAAATTAAAAAATGAGGGTCATGAGAATAAGGGTTAAGTAAAACATTTCATTCTTTGAACAGTTGATTTTAATGATATATTCACGTAGCAATTCGAATGTATGCTTCTTCAAAAATAACAGTCAAAGCTATCATTAAAATATTACGTTTGACAATGAATAACTTGCAACAAAGTAATGAGAGCATATGTAAATGCTTGAAGACAAACATATTTCATAATTGCATCGTACACGAATTTGAAAAAAAAAATCGTTCATGACGTGGAATATTTTCTTAGAAGCTTTGAATTAGGAAAGAGTCGTATTGCATTTGTTATTGTTCTGAAGTTCTTAATACTATATAGTACGTTCTGTACTGCCTCAACTTGTAATTTTTAATGTAAAGCTTTTGTTTCATTTTATTTATTTATGTAATCTTGAGGTTAACTAAAAAAAAAAGAATAAAACATCCGATTATAAATTATATAACTAAGAGAATAGTAATATAAATAACTAGGGGCGGCTGCCATCCCCTGTTCGATACCACTCCACAACCTCCGGAACTGCTTACGCTGTTCTTTCGGATCGCTAAGCGATCCGAGCTTGCTGCGCTCACTCATTACAAGCTAAACTACGTTTGGGTACTTTTATAGCTACAACATAAAAAATCGGTGCTCAAAACTAATGTTCTATATAGCTTGCAGTTCTTCGGAATCAAAGATTGATGTACAGGACCACCGATTGGCGAGCTGAATGGGAGGCCTCACCCCCTGTTAAAAACATCTTATCCGGTGTCCGCCCCATAATACATATTTAAAAATCCTGAATATGATATGGCCATTGCAATAATGCGCATTCGAAAACGTGCATTGGACTTGCTCGATAAAGAACATGAAAATTTTAAATTGCAATAAAGATCCGGTTATCTGGTATATCAAGATGGACATCGGGGGCAGCAACCTGTTAAGTAAAGGAGACGCATACTTCCCTCTCAAACGAAAATTTGATTTTTAAAAGAATTTAATTAGCATGCTTTGAAAATATTTGTAAAGTAAAAGCGTACAACGGATCCAAAACCTTTGAGATGTTAGAATTTACAGATTTCAAACATTAAATCCTGATATTCAGTACGTATGACTCAAGCAAGGGACACTTGACATCCGGCAAAATCACAATCCAATGCATCCGCAATCCCAACCTTTACCCGCCCCCCTAAGCAAAATCCTGGGTGCACTACTGATCTTGTTACATAAGGACATAAAGTTTGTGGAGATTCTGAATGCCGTCAACAACCTTCATGTCGAGAAATCTCCTAACAAAATTTGAATACATCAGCCTTAAAACGTTACCCAATAATATTCAGAACAACTTGATTATCACGATTTCGCTGTTTCAGACATTTTTGGCGTTGATTTGAGGGTAACTGATATTATTTGAAAACTTTCTTCCTAAGTTTCATTTAAATGCTGTTCTTTTCTCCATACATTAAAAGAAATATGATGACTATTGTGGATGCTGCATTGTAATTAACTTCTCCATCGGCAGGTTTTAAAATTTTAATCATTCTTGCAGAGTACCCTCATTCAGAGTGTAACAACTACAAAAAGGCACATGATTCGGACCAACAAAATGATATAAGGCGCTGTTAATAAATTGCCGATGCATAAGAATTAGATCTATCTTTTTGAAGGAAATAACATCGTTTACACCTGTTTTGGCGATGCAAAAGCACCATTTACTGCTTGGAGTTTATTACGCAACTCCGGCTTCGTCAAACTAAAGTGATTGCAGAAGATTTCTATATGAATATTTTAAAATTTCCTCTTTTGATCGAATGATTAAACCTTGCCTTAAATAATCTATTTTGTAACAATCTTATTTTATTCCTTATTGGCTTTACGGGCTTAGAAAACTGCCAAAGCAGTAGTAAAAAGTTGAAATTTAAATTGAATCTTTTCAACATAAAAAATTTAAATTTCGAAAAATGGCCTTTGTTTGGCATATAGATATAACTCTTTGCTTTCCATAAATCGTACTGATTCATTAAAAATTGAGCTCTAGGGAGCACCAACACAGGGAAAAAAATTCGCCGACTTTGAAATTAAATAATTCTTAAACTGCTATTCGAATGTATAAATGACTCATATCATCGTTTTTACCAAAAAAGTTCTCGATAATTCATAATTTTTCATCGAATAGTTTTTGACTTCTAAGAGCTTGAAATGCTCAAGGCAGAATTTCTCCGATACAACGGCGTTGTTACCAGCGGGAATTACTTTTTTTCTATTGAGAGGTAAAAAACACATATAAAATAATGATTCTATTTTTCTTATCGTAATAAATGTACATTATATATGTATGTTTTTTGCTCAATTTTTTATTCTAATTGTTTAGGATTATCTTCGTTTTCATCCGTTTTATAAATATTAAAAAGGAATTGTGCCGCTCATAATTACCTATTCCACGTGTTTTGCTATTTTTTAGGTTCAATCTATTAGCTCTGGCGTTACTTTAATACGATTGATCTGAATGTATAAAATTGCATACAATTTTACTAAAATTGTACTTTTCACGTCTTTGTGTTGAACCACCGATTTTTTTTAAAAGTCTTTTACAATTAGCATTACAATACGTTTTATGTGACAGCGCTAAAAACGAAAACGAAACTAAAAAACTAATAATCAACGGTTTCACTAGACAGAAAGTTAGGGGTCTTGCATAAAAACTGTGCATCAAGGTTCATATATGACAACGGCTCCATCTTGACGCTGACGTCACAATCTTTCTAGTAAGCATGATCCATTGATCGTGAGCAAGCACTAAAGAGCTTGTGACGCTCGGACTGCCTGTTTGGATGAAATTCAGCATGACATTTTCATAAAGTTGTTCCCTGTTATCTCACATACTGTTTGAAATTATTAATTTCTTTTTCAGTTTTTGACAAGAGGTGGATGTAGAACTATTTCAATTACTTTTCCAACATTAAGCGAAATATGTGCGCAAAAGGCGCATTTTTTTATTCAAAATGAACCAATATAAATTTCATTTATATTGGTTCAAAATGCAAACAAGATGTCATTTTTGAGTAGTTAGCTTCTATTGCCTTTTTAATCTGGAAATATAATTTATTCTAAAAGCTCTCCTTGTGGATAATTTATTATAGGCTCGCAAAAATAAAATACTTATCAGAAGTACGCTAATAAACAAATAAAATCCAGAATTTATTTTTACGATTTCCCATTTCCCCGCTTTGAAGAGCAAAAGGAAATGAAGACTAAAGCCTAGTCCTTTATTTTTCCCTAGCGCGTCGTAAATACTACTTCACGGTTGATTTCGTTTCCGCCTTTTTCAAAGGTTTTCCCTAAATTGATTTTCCATGTAAATTTTTTCCTTCTGTACAAGCTACCAAGAATAAATTTAGTTTCGCTGGATGCTAATTACAGATTAATTTTAGGACCACTTTTTTTTCTGGCTAAATTCTTTATGCATATTAAAAGAACTTTGTTTTGAATGTCATTATGTGGTTTCGCGTGATTAAATTCCAGGGCAGCGCCATGCTTCAACTTAACTGATTTTTTGCAAAGACAGGTACACTAAAGCATCTTCTTTTGCTCATTTTTATAAAAACAAAACATTAATTTGTGAGTAATGATACTGTCTTCAAAAGTCTTTTTCCGAACAAAGAAGCTCATTTCGAGCAATTTAACCTATTCTCCCCCCTTAGGATTAACCATTGTTTCTTCAATCATTTTTTTTACGTGGTTACAAGCAAGATCAAGAAAATTTCATTTGCTTTCTTTTCCGACTCATTTACTATTCAAATCCCAAAGCCAAATACAATGAAGTGCAGGAATAAGCTTAAGAAATATCTTTTGGAAAAATAAAGAAATATGCTTTGAAAGTAACATTCTCAATTACGAACAAAAAGATATTTTTAATTATTTTCGCTAGATTACGCAATAAACGTTTTTTGAACGATAACTCAGAGCATTAAGTGACTATTCTTCATCAGAAAAAAAAAGCAATTTTTGAGACAATATATTCTATAAACGTCAAAGGTCATTGATAACGACAAGTTTCGAAAAAAAATTGAATACAAAATTGCATAAAAACTGAGTTGGAGACATAAATTGAATCGTTTATTTCGAAAAGGTAACAACTCTGAAAAACAAAAAAATTTTCAGGAGATAGAAAAAAATGGGTTATGAAAAGTTGGACAACTTTACGGCTCTGATCCTTTACTATTGTATTTTAGTAGGTAATAGCAAGGCAATATTTGTAAATTAAAACGATGTTTGATTAATCATGCCATAAAAATGAATAAAGTAATACTGAGAGTTCTTTCTTTTTCCAAACGGAGATGATACCTTTTCGAAACAAGCGATTTAATTATAAATATAAATACATATTAATGTTTTTGAAAAAAGTAGTAAATTAATTCAGAAATTTTTGTAGTAGAATAAGTATACACGAATTATATTCAAATACAAAACTACATTGAATGAAATCCAATTAAAATATAGCTAAAAAATATCATTTTCTTTGTTAATTTGTCTTGAAACCATCCAAAATAGAACTTAATTGAGATATGAGGTATGGCAACATCTTGGTTAGACTTTCCTTCAGCCTGTTTTGTTTAATTAAATTTTGGTATTATTTTGAGTAGCAACACAATGTTAACGTTTTCTTTTATTTGATTTCTTCAAATTACTTTAATATTTTAATATCTGGAGTCTAGTGGTACTTTTTCTCATGTATTCTTATTCTTGGATGTTTTTCTCCAAAGGAAACATTATATTCATTTTAGCTGAAAAGCACCAGTTTTCATTAATGAGAGCATGAATAATTTCATGATGGGATGTACGATTTTACGAAATATGTAGTACACAATATGTTAAATATGCAGTAAAGGGTTGAATGCTTAAATTCTTCCTGTCTTTTCTGAAAGTTATAAAAATAACATTCTTATGTTCTGTTTATACGTATAGTGCATATAAAATTTGTAGTTTTGTCCTTCATCTCGTTTTACTTTATATTCCAAGTGGGCATATTACTTCGTAACTTTATACAATTTCAATTACGGGTGAAAGGGTAGCTATTCTTACGTCAAAATGGCTATTCATGCCTTATAGATACGCATAATGGAGCTAGGTATTGTGTCCTTAATAGTCCTATTAAATTATACTTCTTTTCACTAAGGGTAACGCTTTTATTGCGGTCCAGTGAACATTGCTGGAAGAACGCCTGCTATACTAAAACAGGGTGTCACGAAAGTTCCGAAAAAGTCCCGAATTCGGAAATCGGTCACGAAAGTAACGAAAAACCGCGAAAATTACGAATAAGGCACGAAAATTTTCCATCCATGGGGACCGATCCCAGCAGAAGGCAACGGATATCCAGTATCCAACAGATTTTTATGTATCTGGAATCCAACCCGGTATGAAATATCCGGTTATCCGTCAAGTAACATTTCATTTTTTAAATTAATTAACTTGATTTGGAAATGTATGTGAATTACAAACTTACTATATGTTTGGAATGTTTAAAAATATGTATAGAATTTACAAATTTGTCGAATATCCGGCGCGTATTGTTCATCGAGCCGCATATTTAGTATGTATACGTTATACATGCGTTAGTGGATATCCGATATCCATCAGAATCCATCCGGTTGTATCCAAAGTATCCCCGAACGGTTATGGAAAAGGTCACGAAACTTTACTTTCAAAATATGTAGACGGCCTGTGAAAAAATAGTACTATCTCGTTAGCGAGCGCAGCGATCTTGCTAGCAGTTCCAGGGGATAGTGAGCTATAGTACATTTTTATTCAAATACCTTTAGAAAAAAAATAAAGATTTTTTAAAAAAGCAAACTTCGTTCGGAATTTTAGCAAAACCTACAAAACACTTTTAAATCTGTCACGCTAACAGAAAATTCCTTTTTCTTACCTTTACCTTATTAAAATCATTTTTTACATACAAGAGTTCGCTGTTTAAATATTTGCATGTCTTTATTCAAAGTCATCAAATGTACAGATTTTTCTTCGCCATAACTTTGTTTAATTTTAAGAGAATACTTTGAAAATTTAGAAGAAAGAGGGAGATGGGACTGTATGTCTATTTAAACATTAAACTTATTTTGTTCTAATCGGGATGTAGGAAAGAAACAACATATAACTAATAAAATTTTTACTTACATCTTTCCATTAAAAAAAAAGAGTAGGAAGGAAAAAGAGGTGAAAAAATGCGGTTCAGGGGGAGAAAAGGCATGATTGTATGAATGCATTGCGCCGGATATTTTTTAACTAATACGCATTCCATTAGATAATCTAAAAAAACTCGCCAACTGGTATTTAAACATGACGCGTTGCACTTATTTCTTACTTTAGCTGCTATGGAACTAATTTGTCGCGCATGGTGATTGTTCAGAAATCAACTCTGACAGCTGAAAAGAAACAGCAGGTAGTAAATGACAATCTACCTTTTAGGGTAAAATGTACGTTCTTTAACGACCTTGAATGAGAGTCAAAAGTCAAACCACAGCCTTAGTACAACTCGAAAGTCAAGACATATTGTTATTAAAATATCTTCTGGCATTGAATATTAGGCTATTTTTAATCACTTGCGGTTACATAAGTTATTGAACAAGTACATTTTTAATTTAATGTAGAAATCGCTTAATATATCTTTACTACATCAAAAAAGTTCCGATATTCTTTAAAGAGAAGAGGAAAAAATATAGTAATTCAGTAAGTTACTCTTAAAACAAGTCGTTGCCAATGAGAATAGTGTGAAAAATAAAATCTTTGAACGCTTTATGCTGTGTCGTATTAAAAGAATATGGAAAGCAGAGTTATCATTTGTCATAGCTGTGGATAAAAAGAAATTTTGCGCAAGAACCAAGGTCGAGAATGGGAGATAAAATTTTTTAGCAGAAAAAGTAGGCATTAGAGCGATTCTTAGTAAGACAGGTGTGAAAACCATTGGCAGAATTTGAATTAAAAGAAACATTTAGATTATTTTTAACTTCATATTTTAAGCATGTAGTAGGAGTTAAGAAGTATTTTTTAATATGTTTTAGGTTCTGGACTTAATGTTTATCAGCGTTTGAATGATGAAAAAAAAAACAAAAAAACAGAACTTTACTGGAAGAAAATGATCTTATCTACTTTTGTTTCACGGCACACCTTGTGAAAACAACTATTTATAAATGTTTTAATCCATCCCCTAGTTTAGCTACTGCAAAAAAATGCATTAAACCTTTGTCACTCATGAACTAGGCTTTATTTGAGTTTTTGGATTTGAGATAACAGCAAAAAACATGTGTAAAATACACGTGCTTCAGGATTTCATTTTATTTTTTTAACCCCCTATCCCTCATTTAATTGACTTAATATGATGTTTTATATTTGAGATAACAACAAAAAATAAATAAACAAGTAAATAAATAAATGAATATATAAACAAATAAAATTATAAATACTTAATTAAGTGTATATATTTTTGTATTTATTAAAAAAATACAAAAACAGCAATCGAATATTCGTTGCTTACAGTGCACACTATGATGCATAGGGTTCAAGATGTAAAGTTTCTCCATTAACTATTTGTCTTTTAAAAACATTGTTTTCGAAATGCCAAAATAAAAGAATCTAAGCCCGGCTTGCAGAACAATGAAACAGTTTGCTGCATTTATCCACGAAATAAAATCGCGTTTACGAAGTTTTTAATGACCCCTAACAAAAATGTGAACAAAAGGTATTTAAATCATTCTGTTTCTTCAACCATTACAAGGTTTTCCGTATTTCTGTTTCTGTTTGGGAAAACAAAAGTCATTTCTTCTAATGAAACATTAAATTCCAACCGCGAATTGCCGAAGAACCGCAAGATCTTAACGTCGAATTCGTGAGTAGTTTCTTAAAACATCATTGTATTCGCATCACGAGTTTGGCCAAAATGAGTACTGACCAACGCTTTGTTTTTATTTTTCCCCAGCCATTTTTTCTTTTTCCCTTTTTCATCTTTCTGGGAAATAAAAGTGAGTTCCAAGATGAAAAATAGAAATTGTTCGAAAGGCCGGAGCTCTCAATTGCTTAAGAACGATAAAAAGTAAATGAGTTGTTCTCCACTTGCCTTCTTGCTATTGGAATTTCCGGATGGTGTGTTAGACAACCAATCAGGCGTGCCACAAATAACGTGCTGAAGGTACCAATAGCTACAGGTTTGATCCTCCATTTTTTTTTCACTGAAGTATGTTAGAAGCATTAGGCCTTATTTTTCCCACATCATTTTTGCTTATACATGCACTTTTACTTTCAATTATTAAAAAAAACAATGAGTGCCTTTTGATGATAAATATCAGTTCTTATTAAGAAAACACGGGGGGAAAATTGATGTAAGTTGTCTTGTATTTGGGGAGTTTAAAATCCCGGCAGCCTATTTTTGAAGCTCTCACTTACGCAAAATACGCAAAGTACATAAAACTGAAAATATAATCGAGTCGTTTAGCAAAAGGGTATAGAAGTATAGGGTTGAAAAGTGGAATTTTTCAATGCAAATGGTAGTACAGAAGAGTACCGTTTATACGATGATCGTTTATACGACGTTGACATTTATACGACGTTTTAGTGTGGTCCCAATCTTGGATTTAGCTAGGATGGTAAATCGATTCTATGACGTTATTGTTTATATGACTATTTTAGATAGTCCCTTTGGCGTCGTATAAACGATATTATTCCACTGTATAAAAGTATTAATACAGTGACTGTCTTAATACTTTTAATACAGTCATTAATACTTTTAATACAGTATAAGGATGTATAAACATCAATCGTTTTCTGGCAAGATCTGATCTCTGCTTCTCTTAATAGAGATGTTTGAAACTTAAACGAAGATTGTAAGATGTAACTCACAATGATTTGTGCGTATTATGAGTTGAACAGTGACGAAGTAATTTGACCAACAAAACATTGCCGATTTAATTTAAAAAAAAAAAAATCACCGTAAAAAACACAGAAACTATAGCGGACACCCATCGGGACAAAAATATTTGTCTAATAGAAGAGTGAATGCAAAACATATTTTTTTTTTTTTTTGACTCAATGATTTGCTTCTATATAATTAAAAACTATCCGCCTAAGATAGGTGACCGCATTTAAGTTAGGATCCCTTAGGAGTTATGTGCACTTTTATTTCTCTTAAAATTAATACGAATAGTGTCGTGCATGCACTTTGAAAAATAGTCCTGAACAGCTTTGATAGTCATGATATTCTCCTCGAACGTAACATTCGGGATTATTAAGGTTCCTTCCTTCTCAAGGTGACATACACTCAATGCATGTGGTATTTTTAAAGTTGTATTTATGCAGTAATACATCAGTTAATGAACATTTCTCCATACTTTATAGTAAGGAAAACTATTTCTAACTAGCTACCATTCTAAATATGTTAGTTTAAACATGTTAATTATATAATTAGCTTAGTAGTGCAAATATATTTTTTCTTGGTAGAATCACATTTATCACAGCACCCTAATAAAATAGATTAGGACGTCAATAAGACTGCAATTTGTTCTGTAAAGTTTCTCCATTTCTGTCTTTTATTAGAAGAATTAAATAAATAGACTAAAACGTATTATAATTTCAGTTTTGAATAAAAAATATCGTTTTATCCTAATCATTGGTAATCATTTTCTTAATATAAATCATTTAAGACTTAACTCATTGACTTAAATCAGTTAGCCACCTTTGTAGTCAAAATATTCATTTCCTTATTTTCTCCATAAGGAGTTTGTGTTTCCGACTAGAACTGGCAGTATTTTTTTTCTTTCGGGAAATTACTTAGAACGCTGTTTGAAACTCTAAGTATTCATTTTTTCCAGAAAAATATTTCCGACATTAAAATAACTTCCAAATGACACATTAACGTCGTTTGTGCAACCCAATTACTTCAGCGTGTAAAACAACATTCGCGATCATTAATGAAAATATTTTCTCGCGAAAATAATGCTAAAGATTTTGTCTCGGAAGATAAGTTGTTTTTATTTTTTCTTCCTTCATTTAGTAAAAATATGCATTGTCAACCATTTTGTTTGCGTTGCCTATTCGAAGTTCCATTTTTCCTGAAAAATCCAAAGAACAACCGAGACTTTTTCTCATGAAATTTTTTTTTTATTTTCGATAGACACGCTATTTGAAAGTTTTGTTGCGTGATTTTTTAAAGTTAGGAACAAAAACCATAGGAAAATTCGTTTTGGGGAAAGAAAAGATAACATTTGTTTTATAAGCTACATTATTTACTCTGCTATTTATTCGTTTTTGAAGAATTTCATTTTAAGTATACATGTTAGTTTTCCTTAAATTTAGCCTATTTGTGATAAAAATAGATATAAAACACACATAATGGCTTTTATGTGTTCCTGATACTAATACACTCATTAAATTGCAAATGTTAGTTTTTTATGTTATAGATTCCATATCACTACACAAATATTTTTTTTGGGACCCTTTGAAAAAAAAAAATAGTAACACACGAAGAGTTTGCCTTATGGCATTTTGTAATTTTCATTTAAAATAGGATACAAAATGAATGATAAAAATTGTAAACATTTGTGCTACACAATGAAAAGTAAATCGAAACAACGTAACACGAAGTTTGCAAAAATCTGCAAGCACGTGTTTCCGGGTTGCAAGGCCCTCCTTTTTCAATACAACGGAATGAGCTTCAAAGGTTAAAAACATTCAACTGAAGGATTTTTGAATGTTCATTCGGTTGTTTTTCATCGGGAAGCTGATTCTATTGCATTAAAAAAGCGGTTCCTTGCAACCTGGAAACACGTGTAGGCAGTCTTTTGCGATATTTGTGGGTATTTTATGTTATTTCAATTTACTTTTCAGAAAATAAAGGTTACTAAAGTGTAAACATTAAAATAACACATAAAATAGTAATCATTAAGAAAGCACATAAACTTCCATTAACCTGCGTTGCGAATTTTTTAAGTACTTACTTTTTAGTATTTTTCCCGCTAAAAAAGTATGGAAAAAGGCTTAATGTAGGGTAAAATAACGCTAAAAACAAAACAAAACATAAATAAATAAATGAACCTTTAAAAATAAAAACTTGAAAGTAGAATTTTGAGATGGGAGAAAATATGCGTCTGTCGGGGGGGGACAGACTGACTTTTAAGACTTTAGACTGACCCCTAATAACATTTGAGGGAAATGTCCGATTTTTTTTCTTTCGCATTCGAAACATTTCGGCGAGGACATCGCATTTCCATATTTTATTTTTTTATTTGAACAATTTTTCATTCAATTTCGAGCAGTTCAAAAAATTTTGGCTTCAGCACCTATTGGGAAATATCTAGCTAATTATACAAACCCTCGACATATGATCCAATTCCTTTGGACAAGTTAGTTGGAACCGCTCTTGACGTGAAATATTTTTTGATTTGAACAATTTTTATTGAACTTTGAACAGTTCAAAAAAAAAAAAAAAAAGGGAAAAAAAAATTTCTCCTGCAGGGAAATTTTAATAATAAACTACATATAAATCCAGATGTAACTGACGGATTTGCTTGGAACAAACTTTATTGGTAGAAGCTTAAGACGTAGAACATACACATTTACGAATTTCCTCTAGAATTAAACGAGCCTACTTTCCCACGATACTTTTTTGATATGGATATTTTAAGGATATTTGGGAATGAATGAATGAATAAATAAATGAGTGAAAGAATAAATGAATAAATAAGTGAATGACTGAATAAATAACGGAATGAAAGAACGAGTGAAGGAAATGTATTAACCCTTAAAAAATCATGTTTGAAGTAATTGAAAAACTAAACAAAATCATATATATCTAGGTCATGAATTTGATCTTTGTGTATACGGGAAAGTAGGCTCGTCTAGCTCTAAACGGAACTTGTTAATATTTCCTTTTCGTACTCTTTGTAAATTTAACTACACAAATAGAAAAAGCTTACCATACTTCGTATAAAATTTCTTAGCACTGATTTTCCCCATTCTTCCCCAGAATATTAGCTTTTAATTAATGAAACAAAGAAAGTATTTTTAAATATACGAGTATCACAACTATTAAAAGCAGCTGTTCAAACTCATGCGTGTTGACTTGCCTAGCTACTACGGAATTTTTCTTTAAAATTTTAGATTAAATTCCCTCACATTAAGGGTGATTATTTTCTTTCACTTTTATTCGAACAATAGTCCGGAAATGTACCATCCTATTTAAGTATATATACTTTTGTGAATTTAAAACGTTAACTGGCCGTACATTACCTGACAAAATGGAAATTTTATTTTTAATCTTGCAAACATGGGAGCAACAAACTGCCTTTTGTGAAAACTCATTTCTTATTAAATTTAAAAAAAATATTATTATGATGATTTAGTCTTTTTCGATCTTGCCTTTAGCGGAAAATGTTTAAAATAAAAAATAACTACTTGAAGGAAAATATTTTGGTATTAACTGTCTTAGACACTATAAAAATACATCACTGCTCGAAAAACATTGCACTTTTATTCTCGTTAACGCCAATTTGAGTTGTTTGGGTGTTAAACGATTTTTTTTCTGTAGATGAGTAGGCAAAGACAACACATTTAAAAATACCATTTTCTCCTGTGTTTCTCAACTGATTTTCTTACTGTTTTTTATTTAGTAGCTATTGATAAGTTAAGCAATAAGTTTAGCATTATGAAAAAAAAAGAAAAAAACATTTTGGAAGTAATTACTTTTTGTTCTCCTATTGTCTGTATGTTATCTCCTATTTTTGTCCTCCTATTTTCTGTATATTCGAAGATTGGTGTTAACTGTCTTAGACACTATAAAAATACATCACTGCTCGAAAAACATTGCATTTTTGTTCTCGTTAACGCCAATTTGAGTTTTTTGGGTGTTAAACAAAATTGTTTTTCTGTAGATAAGTAGGTAAAGACAAAACAGTTAAAAGTGCCATTTTCTCCTGCGTTTGTCAACTGATTTTCTTACTGTTTTTTATTTAGTAGCTATTGATGAGTTTTAGCACTATGGAAAAAAACAGTTTGGAAATAGTTACTTTTTTTTCTCCTATTGTCTGTATATTATGTCCTATTTTTGTCTACCAATTTTCTGTATATTCGAAGGCTGTTTTAGAAGTCTTTATGCGTCACACCTTCAGACTACTTTTTACATCTACAATCTACAATACTCAATGCAGATTTTCATGTTTATAATCTAAGACAAAGAGTTGTCAAGAACAAAACTAAAGAGGAAACGTAATCAGTTAAACAAATGTGAAATCAAAATAATACTAATCTTAAGGTGCCAGTTAATGCATCTCCAAAAAATATATATGCGATAGTAAAACGTCCAGTACAATCTCAAACAAAATGAAATATAATTTGTAAACAATGTTTAATACAATATGAAGTGAGAAATGACTGCCGTGACGGTATTATTTAGCTTTGCATCAACGTTTTGCTTTGCATCCCAACATTGTTTAATATAATATGAAGTGAAAAATGACTGCCGTGACGGTGTTATTTAGCTTTGCATCAACGTTTTGCTTTGCATCAACAATGTTTAATACAATATGAAGTGAAAAATGACTGCCGTGACGGTGTTATTTAGTTTTGCATCAACGTTTTGTAAGTGTTGATTTGCATGTGCGTTTTGAACTTTTGGTTTAATTGAAATGTGTTTGCATCTCTAATTTATTCAATAATAACAGGGCGGCATGAAAATGTTCATTTCTGTATTCTTTACAGGAGTAGTTAAGAAACAAAGAAATTATGCATAACATGTATTACAAATGCATTAAACTAAATAATTAATTCAGTGGTCAATCGGTCGCACTGAGGAGAGTTCGCTAATTGAATTATTTAAAAAAGCGAATTTCTCTGAATCAAAAAAAATAGAATGTCTAAAAGTTTTTTAAACATTCGAGGCTAAACTTGAAAAAATGTGATGAATTATGGTCGAATTTCGATGTCTGGGCGAACTTTAGTAATGCGAAAAGGGCATTTTACAAATGTGTCTTTTACTTCCGATTAAAATGTATCATTATATACTGAATACCCTTTACAACTTTCCAAGAAATGAATCCTTTGTCATTTAAATGCGTTTATATTTTAACGGCAGAATTTTAAAGAATAAAATTTAAAATTACTTAAACGCTGGCTAAAGTGTGCTGATTTGATTCAATTAACACGTCCTCCTCTCCAATCGCTCAAATGAATGCACTTGTTTCAGATGAACTCACCATTAAAGATACATTTTAATTATTCCCTCCCCTTCTTCCTTTACCTTCTAGAGAAATTCTAACCTGAAAATATGAAATAATTAGGATAATTTGTGATGGATGCCTGAGATAAAAACGAATCCCTAGTGTATATGAGTAAGCCAAAACCTTTGTGATACTCCCATTGGCGCGGCTCCAAAATGCAGAAATTTCCAAATGTATTGGATTTTGCAAAAACGCAACGCGGTACCTCTCTCAATACGAGAGCTGCTAAACAACCATTTTCGGGCGGGGCAACGTGCCTCGACTGCTAACGTCAGCAGGGACGTCTGTGTTTTGTTAAAAGCTACGTTATTATTGCTCCGACAGATGGACATTGTATCCTCCCTCTCTTGACAATACCTTCTACAAGCTATCTGTCTGACCACGTCCTATCAGCCTGCCTTGTTTCGGCATTCTCCATTTTGTTTTCCTCAGCTTTTGCTGCTGGTTTGTGTCGGCTCTCAATGGCTTTCAGAATATTTCTCGACCATTACCAAGGGATACCGCTGTCGCTGTTATTTGGACAGAATACAAATGGAGGTCTTTATTATATTTTTATTTTGTTATGAGAATAGGCAGTTTGCTTAATTTGTTCAAACTCTTGTTATACAAAAATGATTCAACATTCCACGATATTTTTTTTTTTAGAAATCTTAATTGTATTGTCCAGGAAGGATACTAAATAAATAATTCAGTATGGTAATAAATCTGGTAATTTGTTACTCTAAATTAGGGTTTAATGAAAATCTGCACTAAGTGAAAAATTATTTCTACACTCTCTTTGCGCTAAATTTCAAAAAATAATATAAGTATCCTTTTTGGTTTTGCTCAGTATAGTGACATCGTAGACCAAATTAGGGGGCTAATGAAGGAAGCCTTTATAAGACCAATTTTGTCTACTACTAGCATATTAAAACAACTTGCACCTTAAGAATAGCTTTAATTAAATATATTAATTTATGCTACAACCAAAATAATTTACTTCTCAGCCCCCACCCCTACCCCCTTGTGACCTGGTATTCATGATATATTATACGCTTTTCATTTCTCTCTTACCTTTATTCACAATAAATCAGTCTACCCAAACAAAGTCTGACTTCCACCTTTTTAATAATAACAAAATAAAAGTCTCATATTTCCCATCATAATTAACTATTGGCAGCTTTTGGGAATTAAACGCTAAGTATAAAATATAAAAACTTTAATATATATTTTTATTCAGTCAAACCTAAAAACAATGTTTAAAAAAAGCAATTTTTTCTAAAACATTTTTATTTATTAAAACTATACTATTGTGATCTTTTGAAATAACTATAATACAATTTTAAATGTTTGAAATCCACTGATTTCTTTATTATTCTACATTTCTACTGTAGCAGAATTATTCGGCCGAATAGTTAATCAATATTCGACCAGGATGAATTTAATCTTACCCAGTATTCGGCCAAAGTACGGAATACCAAATAGTGGACTTTCTACTTCACACTATGGGAATGAAACTACTGTCAAGCCTGCTTAATGGAATAGACAATTTGCCACGAAAATGTATTCTAATAAGCGGAATATTCATTTAACCAACATTCCATTTAGTGGGATCGACTGTATTTTTAATGCTTATTGAAGAAATGCTCTTCGGTCTAGACCTTGAATTTTGGGAAGCTTATCACAGTTGAAGAAATTATCATTCTTTAGTAAATTATTTTTCGAGTATTCCAGGACATTTAGAAACAATTTTTATAATTTTTTCCCTTGTTCGTTTCCCGCCATTTCCTTCCTTTTTCATGTTCGGGGCCCCTGATTGGTCTTCGTCATTCCTTGTCTTTTGTTCCATTGGTTAATCTCTAATCCGACACATTTGGTATAAATACCGGGTGTCTTTATGGTTCTTGCCTGTACACTCACAGCTTTCTAGTTGTTTGTTGATCGATCTAGTTATCCTTTCTGCACTGATGAAGAAGCTCCATTAGGCTTCCAGAGGCTTCGAAATAGTTTTTTCCGATATTTTCCCTGACAATTTGTGTTTTTTTACGCTGTTTTATCTTTGTATTCATATTTTAGGAGAAAGCATTTTGATCATTGTCTTTACTGCTTATTTTTCAGAAAGTTAAAAGGAAAAATACTAATATTTCTTTAATACAAAATCAGCACCATTTTTCTTTGTGCGTTCTTTTCTTCTTTCCATAGCATATAATGGAGTAGTTCAGAATATAATTTTCTATGTTTCTCATTCTTTCCAAGCTCATTTTCTGTACAAATATATTTTTTAATTTCACTCTTTAGTAAATTTCTTTCGCAAAATGTTGTTCTGACGAATACATTGACTAATTCCTCAATATTATTCAATTTGAGGTGGGTATGTCGGGTTCCGTTTCTACATTTTCTGCTTGCTCACTTCCTTCTTCATAAGTCGTTCTTCTCGGGAGTGAATGGGCTCCACGAAATGGGCAATATTCAAAAAATTGATACGTTAACTCATTTTGTTAGTTTTAATGTCTGTTGAGACTTTTCATTTGGTGAAGATAAACACCAGTTGGTTTTGCCAATTCCTCTGTTTTTCTCTCTCCTTCAGTGCTATATATTCGCCTTAACATGTCGCATGCACACACAAAAGGACATTGCTTTTATAAAAGTAGACGTATATGTATAGATAAATACGTGTACAGATATATATGATATGTATAATATATTGCATATGCTAAATAACAACTGCATACGAGTAGAAGACTAATGTGTAGGAGTTTGTCTATTTTTTTAAACAAAGCCCGTACTTTTTAAAGGTAAATAAATAAATTCCAATGCTCAGTTTAAAGTACCGGTGAAGTTTTATCTGTACTAGAACAAGTAATTGTCTCCTTAAAACAAATAAATGCAGTTTTAAACAAGTAAAAAATTTCCACTGAGCATTTTGGTTTTAATAAAAATTAGAAAGAGTACAATTCTAGGAATAAAGGATAGATTCATTAAGCATATTATGCAAATTTCTTATTATTTTGTTTTGCAAAAGAGCAGAAAAATAACCAAATATTAAGACATGAGCGGGCGCGGGTATTTGTACCTTTTTCGCGGATTGCTACCTATGAACGGGGGGCCAGGTACTAATACCCGTTTCGTGCATTGCCGTTTAAAAGCGCAGCTGGTATTTGTACCCGTCACTTTTAATTCACACAAGGGAAAAAAATTTTCACATAATGTATGAATTGGTGTATTTTTTTAGAACATTTTTTAACTTGGTTAACTTAGCCCACTACGCAACATAGTGGCGCGTGCTACGTCGCCCTCTTATAATGTGTTAAGAAGAGCTCAAACTATTTGTTTAGTTTTTACGGTTAATATGTTATTCATATTTTTATAATTCACAGATTCATATACCGCGTGGTATATAAGACGCAAGTGGTATTCAATACTGTCATTGAACAAATGATTTTTTTCAATCAATTCATTTTATTAAAATTTTTAGAGTACACCATTTCTATTTAAATTTTTCTGCCTACTCACGTAAGTCATTTACAATCCATTGAGGTTTTTCATAACCCAGTAAACTGTCGTCTTCTACAAGTTTAATAAATTCCTTAATGCCGTCAAATAGTATGTTCCTTCAGCTCTCATGCCAATTAAATTCTAAAATGCATTGAATTCTTTAAATGTAGCGATGACCTTAATTAACCCATAGATAATTAGCAACAAACTACATAAGAAAACATGAAAAAGAGCGATGTTAGAAACGAAAACATTGTTTTTCCCCTTTTCTATGAACATTTAATCTCAGCAGAAAAGGAACGTTCATCAAATTCACAGAACAAATTAAACGCTAAATCAATTTTCTTTCAAAAGTATTTCACATAACAAGCAACGAATCAAATAACGGTGAAGCTAAGAAAATATTTAAAAAACACAGGAAGCTATATCATCGTTTCAAAGAGAATAGAAGTTTTCATGAATGACACAAGTTATTTTTTGTGAGATCTCATTATATTTTATTTTAATTACTTTTCCGAAATAATGTGCAGAGAATACTTAATGAGGAATATGCTAATTTTTTAAGAGCTTGGCGCTCTTATTCTTCTTGCTCCTCGAGAGAATGAGAAAATCTTTATTAATGAAGCAAATAAGAAGGTAAAAACGTATTTTGAAGCTTATTAAAAACCATAGCAAGCTTTAATTTTAGAGAAATTAATTAAAAAAAGAAATTTCAAAATTATTTCTGTTGCTTAGTTTAATTCGGAAAGACATTTACAGTATTCCCTTATGTTGATTAAAGTGAATTACACATGAATGCTAATTATGATTCTTAATCTCCCAATTAATGTGAACAAAACTGGAAACAAAAGAACTAAGAACGAATAAGGCTGATGAGCATTGACATTCAGGAAAAAAAAAACAACTCAGGAATTGCTTTTGTCTAGTCTCTGCTAAAACATTTTTATCATTCTACATCAAACCACCATATGTTTATAAAAATTTATAATAAGTTCGACTTTTTTGTTTTAAATAATCTTTTTTCTATAAAATTATGTTTTTTTTCCTCTGGAGAAAGTGTTCTTCCTCTTTTGTACATAGAGAAGTTGCAATTAAACAGCTTGAGTTTCATTGTGTAGTAATTTTTGAAATGAACCTTTCATTTTACGTATTGTAAAGTATTTTCAATTTTGCGGCCTAATGTAGTGATAGAGAGTATTATCTCATGAAGATTTTTTTTAACAGTGAGACCTTTTATGCCAGAGTGACCAAACAAGAATCAGTGTTCTGTTTTCTTTCCGATTCGATAATTTAGCACCTCGGATTTTTCTGCTTGTTGAAGTTAAATTCCATATATAATAAACATTTTGGGTATTTGAATACTTGAAACAGCTGTATTTTTTATAAAAAACTTGTAGTATATAACTGGGTTGCTTTTATCTTTGTTTTTAAAATTATGATTACAATAAAACTCCTCCTAATGTACACCTAACGGACGGCGGACAGTCTTTAATTCTCCGGCAGAAAATTTCATCTGCCTAAAAATAGGAAAAAATACATAAACACCTCTCTTTTGCGGACAAATCTTTATTATTGGCAAGTATATTTGCCTCGCTGGTATCAGCTGTAGTATCTTTTGGTAACATTCAACATTCTCGAACCTGCTGCCCTGAATCTACTTCCTTTATTTAAATGTGCAATTCTGTTGTGCATGTCTAAGAAACGTGGGCACTATTTCTCAATCAGTGACAGCCTCTTGCTGGTCATCAATTTTGTATTTGTATTTGCAAAATCAAATGCATATTTCCAACTGTTATTTCTAATTCAAACTGTTTAAGCTGCCACAACTAATTATCGTTCCAAGATTTGTTCTTTCTCTGTTAATTGCCTAAGTAGGATTAATTTTTGCTTGAAATAGGGAACTCGTGTGCAGTTTAGTGTTTCCAAACAAGCAAACTTACTGTCGCTTTTAGTGTCTTGTATTATTTTGGAAACTGAAATAATATGTTGAGCTGTTGAAGAAATTCAGTATAAAAGTTATATTTCTTTCAATACGATGCAAACATATCCTCCACATGTATTCCTAAATACCCATTTGGTATTTTCTCTAGCATATGAATGGATAAGATGCTTTGTTCGATCATAAAAAAGATGCATTAGGAAAATAACTTCAGATATAGAGGAAGATGTAAGAAAATAGATATGGTCTTGAAAACACATAGTTCTGTTAGGAATAAGGCTGAAAAAGAAGAAATTTATATCTTTCTGTAATATGACTAAAGGAATAAGGATTTTCTTGTGGTTCTTATTTTATAAAAGTATAAAACATGAATAGTAACATTATGGTTTTAAGGATAAAATATGCTGCTCATTATTGTAAAGGTAAGAAGATAATATGAATCGACTCTTTTACTTTCTAGATAATAATATTTACTGAAATATTATTAAGTATTACTTTTTATTTACTTCTTTAAACAAAAGTATATGTTTTATATTAGTTTTTAATAACCATGTACATAGATGGATTTTATTTAGTATATTAGCATGATTGAGCATTATATTTGACGCACTTCTTAATATTGCATCATATAATATATTTATTTGCGAAATGTATTGGGTTTTTAAAGATCGTTTGTCCCATAACTCTGTACGTGAATATTATATACAGTTTAAGAAAGACGCAAAATATTTGCTAACACAAAGAACATTAATGCACAAAAAAAAAGTTTTATGCATGCTTATCCTAAACGTTTCTCCAACAATTGAGATGTTTATGTTATACTTCAATTTTGATCCAGTTTTCCGAAATGAATTTTTCATACTCTCTGTGTTGTTAACCTACTGAAATGTTTATAAGAAACGTTTGATGTGTTCCATTTAACCCTCCATAAGTTTAATTGATTTCCACAAACATAAACTAATAGTATCTGCAATATCTGATGTAAGAGTGAAATTAATATGGAACATAACTTTTTTTCCTGGCAATAATATTGCTCCTCTTTCAACAGCAAAATTCATAAAAATAATGAAATGAAAAATAACTAAATAAAAGCTTTATATTTTTATATTTCTTTTTCATTTTCAAAACGCTACATTCCTTCTTGGAAATTAAAAAAATATAATTATAAATAAATAAATAAATAAATAAATAAAACTATTTTTAACACTTCGGTTTCAATTAGTTCAATATCATTCCATGAAGATTATCTCTATGAAAAGTCATTTACCACATGAATTTCATTTTAAAGAACATTGAGTTATTCTATTCCCTTTACCGTGTTGAATGATAATTCTAGTAACAACTTTCTTTCTGTGGCATTGCTTAAATTATAATACAAAATCCTATAATAACTCAAAAAGATTTTACAGTAGAACCTTCATTGATAGATTATCTTTGGGCAATTAATTTTGCATAATATACGCATAGAGAAAAACGACGAATGCCGGTCAGTATCAAGTAACACGATACCGTTAAAACAAAACGATACTTACTGGCAAACGGTAGGAACGGGAACGGTTAATAGGGGTTATATACTATGATAAACAATATTTGCATGCGTAATTCAAAACTTAATTCCTTTGATTTTTACATTATCAGTTTATTCTTAATGAATTACTGAAAAAATACCAAATTGTTGATTTTTCATTTTTTTTTTTTTTTTTCATTTATTCATTCACTCATTATTTATTTTTTAAACAGTTATGTTTAATACAAGGTTTTATTTTGAAACAAAACTGCTTAAATAAATTCGTTTTCCGTAACTTATGTTTGCAGATTCCTCAATTATAAAAATTATAAAACTAAGATACATAATATAATAAACTAAATAAGTAAATTAAAGTAAACGGAAAAAAAGAACCAAACGATTTCTAATTAAATACTCATACTTTTTGAACAAATTTGTCAGCAATTTCAGTCATGCAGTAAACAAATATGGATTTTTATATATACATACATAATATAGACACAGCAGGAAGGGATCTAAAGAATCAAATAAGTCCAAGTTGTTTAGTGGTAGAGGGTTAATCTACTTATTGAACTAACGATCTTTATTGTGGTTCATTTGATGTGGGCCTTGTTATTAGGAACATGAGCGTTGTGTGTGTGCGTCTGTGTACACACACATTAAATGCCTAAATATATTTTTTTAAATAGTGAAACAAAGTGATTGTACTCATGTATGCACGAAAGATTATATTCTAACTGCAATACGTACTTGTTTGCTTTTTATGTCTTAAAAATATGTGGAACCTGAAGAAATGCGAAAGAGTTCTCATGCCTGCAAATTTATGCAAAAATATGCTCGGACGCAAAATAAAAATAATTAAACAAAAATAAAACGCTTTTGGGTTTATTTTATCATGTTCTACTTATATATTTCTATAATCATTAGCCTGTATTGTACCAAGTTTCATGAAAATTCATTCAGTGAACTTGGTCCAACATTTGATAGGGACAAGCTCTTTTAATTTTATAAATTATCACACCCTATTTCAGGACTTCTTTTTATTTTAAGTTTCCAGTGAAATGTGCGTAGCATATGATAATGCGTCTATGTGATTTTACTCAATGGAAAATATTCACATTCAAATAAAAACTTAGTTACGTATCTACATAAACAATAGTTAATCCATGCAGTAATGCATATATAATTTATAATAAGTGCTTCCTGCTATAATCCTTTGTATTTCTTTATTTAACAGCTCTTAAAATTGAAATAGAACAACCAGCAGCGGATATATGAAAAAATATCCGTAGCTTATATCTTTCTCAAAGGCTGAAGCTAAATGATTTACGATGTTTTAAAACATCTGCATAAATTATGTGAAACCCTTCAGTAAAACTTCAGCACGGCCTTCGAGTAACATTAAATATCTTCTGAAAATATATCTTCCAGCATGGAAATTGACGCAGCTGTTTTCACCATTATTTCGACTTTACATCCGATGTGAAAAGGCAATTTTTCCGATATTGTTTATGATTTGGTCATAAAATAGCTCTTTCTAGCGAAAATATTCGCTTTTATTCAAAAATCTCCTCGTTCGGATATTTTATGCTTATGTAACTGCTCCTAATCTCAGCAAAGTTATCAAGAACTTGATATGGCTCTGGCTGACGTTTGATGCCTTAGTAACTGCTGCTTTGTTTAGTAATATGAAAATATGAAAGCGAAGGAGAAACGAAACATTTGTTATTTTGATTTTTGGAACAAACTATGTGTAGCTTAAGTGAATGAGTCTTTAATAGATGAATATGTGAACGAGTGCATATATATACACATACAGGGATGTATTTAAGAATGTGTCATTCTGCGCTCAAGAACAGTGTGGCAAAAGTTTTACTTTTTGAATTTATTTTTAAAAAGAATATAATATAGGGTTAGAGCATTTAAAATACAACTAAACAATTACTTCAGATCTTTGACCTCCTAAAACAAGCTGATGTTTGTATTGGCAGTCAATTGTATTGTTGTAACAGTCCATAATTTGTGTATAAACTGACAAAATAGCAAAGAGACGGAAAACGAATATGAAGGATGATGGAAGGAATCACAGAATAATAGTATAACTAGAGCGTGCATTTAATTTAAAAACATGCGTCGCTCCTAAAAATAAAATTTAAGTAGATCTCTTGGGAGCTGCTTTTTGGCCCAAGTTCGCCTTGGTTGTTCGTCTTTGACCAGTCGTCTTAAGGTTCAACGGAACCACCGCGATTTCATTTTCGTTTCGCAAGTGATTGTGTGACAAGGAACATTAACTTCAATTAATCGGCTGAAGAAGAAAAGAGTTACCGGAACACTTACCTCTCACTTGGTAGCTCTTTGCATAAAGATTGGTTCTTGAGTATTTGCACACGAGAAAGAAGTTAACCATTTGAGAGATTTTAATCATCTTGGGGACACAGATGGAAGTCTAGCCGACACAGTATTGGTGATTTCAAAAAGAAGGAAATTAGATGAATCTGATTGCAGGGAACTATTATGCAATGCGTATATTAAGTCGTTTTACAGGCTAATATTAAGTAAAATAACTGAATCAATGGCTTTCAATTGAGAAAACATGCTCCATAGTAAAATCACATAAGGGGTAAAACCAAGAAGATAAAACTCCTCTCTTCCGGCGAATAATAACTGAAATTTTGGAAGTATTGGTATATTATAACTAAAGAGTATAGCTTCCATTTCACTTAGGATTAAAATTAAAAGCTGTTCTAATCAGGGTGCTACAATAAATATCTGTCAAATCTGTCCAAATGTTATTCAGGTTTACGATAAGTCAGACTCGTTGGAGTGCAAGAGAAGAATATGAAGCATTGTAAATTTAGATTGGATCTTTGTATACAAGCATCTTGTGTTTTTTGAAGATGACATCTAAAAATGCTTGGACCGAGCCAAATGGTTGCGCAGAAACGAAACTAAAAGCTTACGTACGCAGTTAAATGAACTATTCATGGGTACTTATCTCAAGCCTTAAGCAGCATACAGATCTCAACCGATAAAGAATTTTACTAACCATATACTAGTGATCTTGTTTATCACTTCGCTTAGTGTATCATGAATATAAATTTGAATCTAAAAACAGTAAATCTGAAAAAAAAAAAAAAACTGGTAAATATTTTTAAAAAGCGGTAATGAAGGGAGGAAATATGCCGAAATATGCGTAACAAACATATTATTTTAGTGCAATCTTCCGTCCCATGCTATAATGTACTCAACTTGAGCTAATCTGTCTTAAAATCATGCCTTGATTTTGCTGATGGGGGCAGTACTTTGCTTTGCATAAGGGTGCACAACATCTTAAATACGGGCCTGCATATATATATATATATATATATATATATATATATATATATATAATATATAGTTGAATAAAAATATAACGGCCCCATGTAAACTTCACTATACCGGTCGGTATATCGAATCGTCGCTGTACTAAATTAATCGACAAAAAGTAATCAATAATTCCCCTTTCTTTAAATTTGATCAAAATATTACTTTCAGATGACGCATAACATATATGCTGCAATTAAATCATGGCATGAATTTTGTTTTCATAAATATTGTACTTTTCTTTATGTGCCTGGTGTTACTTGTAAACCATTATCAGTAATTAATATTCAAGTTTTGATAATTGTACACTTACTCATTAAAATACACGTGAATTTATTAAGAAAAATATTTTTTAATTTAATGCCCAATAAAAGGATCTCCTTCATTGAAATCCTTTGCTCAATTCGCGGTTAATTACAAAATTTGGGAAAATGTCAACATAGTTAGTATATTTTGTGCTGAAAAGTTTTAATGGATGACATGGTTTTCGACTACGCCAATTAGCAGAGATCATGACAACGAAAGCAACTTGCAACTTAGTTTACATTGCTGTTTCCTTTGAAATGGTATCCGTAATTGGATTTACAGGAAATTTCTGTTCGACTTGAAACATCTTTTAAACTCAATTTAATCCTTCTGTGTTTCATTTGTACCTAGTTTGAGGATTATAAACAGAAAATAGGTTTATAACTTGCTTTTAGTCGTGATAAATTCTAGCTATTTACGTTCTGGAAATATTAAAATAAGTTTGGAATGTATTAATATACGATAATGGGTAGTGGACAACTTTCACCGTAAATAAAAATTTTAGAAAAATAGATAAACATTTAAAATTAATTTTAAATATTAAAATATTTTTTTTTAAAGTTTACTGCTTTCATGTTCAGGAGGATGCATCACTCATACCCGGTGGGGAAAAAATCCCAACAGATGTTCTTTCGCATGAATATTAAGAGAAAAAAATATAGTTCTTAAATATCATAATTTATTACTGCTGCAGGGGAAGGGGGGAAGCCATATTATTGCTCAGATGACTTTAGCTTTAAAATATTTTTTTGTGCAATTTATAGTCCAAAGCGATGATTGCGGATTGGTAAGTACTGAATAATGAGTAGGATAATTGTAAATTGCAAGATTTTAAGACCCATCTCCCCCTCTCGCAAGTCAAGTCAAACCCTTAGAGCAATACTGCTACTATAAAGGTAATTCCAGTTTCTTTTTTTTTTTTTTTTGTCATTCTCCTGTTTTATCCTCTCCACACATGCGATGGTTTGAAGAGGCATGAAATGTAATTTTCTCCACGTAATGCAACTAGACAAACATCCGACAGTCTTTGATCTGATCAAGGAGATAAAACCGTTTACCGCAGACTCTTAGGCTAGCACCGGTATCGGATGCCTGCTTGGAGAGCACTGTCCTCTCAAAATAAATCGGACACATGGTCTTACCCCTTTCAGTCGCGAGAATATTAATTCAATATACGGAAAGACAGTGTAAGCAGTCTTTTAGACATGGAAATGGATGAATTCAAAATTGACGAAGTAGAAATGACTAAAGAAGTAGACATTAAGTCATGATCTTTTTATTCACACTTTACCGGCAAGCCGTAAAGCAGCACCCCATCTCAGACATTTTCAAGAATGCAGAATGCTTATAATGTAGTTTCCCCAGTGTGTAAATACTAATAAGAAATATCATCGTCGTTTTCTGATAAATACATGTAATTTTAGAAACAGGCATAGGATTTTAAACCCTATTTCAAGGTAATATTTTTTCAATTTACATAAATACAAATGTATATATTTAATAAAATAAATCAAGTACTTTCATATTTAATTTTACTGTTTTTTGCTTTGTAATTTTTCAATGTACTTCATTTTTTCTTTCCATTCGTTTATAACAAAATTATATAATGCCTAATTTTTATAAAAATGTACTTTAATATCAAAACTTCAAATTATTTTTATTATGGTTTTAGATACACGTTTAAGAGCTTTATTATATAATATACATTCATATTATAAGACAAAATGATCAAAATACTTTGTGCAAAAATGTAAGTACAAAGATAAAACAACGTGAAAAAGCACAAATTTAGATTAAAATTAACGCAAATAGCTATTTCGAAGCTACAAATGGAGCCTCTTCATCAGTGCATAAAAGAAGAAGAAACGCTCAGCACACAAGCATGGAAGCTGTGAGTGAACAAGTCAAAAACCAGAGAGTCACCGGTATTTATACCAAATGTGTCGGATTAGCGATTGACCAATCAGAGGCCAGGAACAAGGCGGGAACAGATCCCGAAGGAAAAGGCGGGAAACGAATATGTAAATTGCAGGAGAAAACCAAAAAGGGAGAGAAAAATTATAAAAATTCTAAAAATTGTTTCCAAATGTCAGGAAAATATGGAGTGCTGGAAAAGTCATTTACTACAGAATGAGAATTTTTCCAAATGTGATAAGCTTCCCAAAAATCAAGTTCATAGACAGAAGAGCATTTGCTGATAATTCTAGCAGAAGAAAATTCAAAACAATGATCTAAAGTCCAACAATGCTGGGTAATGGAAGAACGTGCAAGTTCTTTACGCTTAACATAATTTTCATGTTCTTCAGACGGTGCTTTAAGGCACGTTTAGTCTGACCTATGTAAAACAGACCACATTTGCAAGAAATACTATAAATACCCCAGTTGCTGTGCAAATCAATGGGATACTTCAAATTTGTAAATTTTATTTTATTCACAGGGGAAAATGCAGTATCAAACCCAAACTTCTTCAATATTTTAGCAATTTGCTGACTGATTTTTTGGATAAAAAGGTAAAATAATAGTATAAGCAGGCTTGCACTTAGAAACATTGCCAGAAGGTGAAGGCTTAATTAACCTGTTATAAATAGAATCGACGACCTTAGGAGAATAACCACGATCCAAAGCCACAGCCTTAATGTACGAAAGCTCAGCATCCAAAGAGTTAGAAGAGGAACATATCTTCAAAGCACGGAACACAAGAGCCTTGAAAGAGGCCAACTTATTGTTTGGGGGGTGAGAAGAACATTTGTGAGGAGGTAGTGTAACAGCAAAGGGCTTACGAAACACTGAAGTCATAAAATCATCATTACTTTTAGTAATTAAAACGTCCAAGAATGAAAGAGAACTATCAACTTCCATTTCAATAGTGAATTGAATGCAAGGATCAATGGAATTAAGCTTATCAAGTAAATGATCAATATCCACTTGCTTCTGATCAAGCAATACAAAACAATCATCAACATAACGGACATAAAAAGGAAACTTTATGGTTTCGAAAAGTTTAGTCTCAAAATAGTGCATATAAATGTCACTTAAAATAGGGCTTAAATGATTACCCATAGCTAAACCTTCAGTCATACGAAAGTACACACCATCAAATACAAACGTATTTTGCTCAAGACAAACACGAGTGAGAGAAATAAGTTCTTCAATCTCAAAACTAGAGAAATGATATTCCTGAAGTCTCAATTTAAGACAATCCAATGCGCCATTAACCGGTACATTGGTGAAAAGCGAGTTTACATCAAAAGAAGCCATAGTTAATAAATAAAAAAGCCTAAGTTGGTTGCTCCAATTGAGAAAGCCTTTAGATTTAGTGCTCTCACTGCTTCTCAAAAGGATTCGATTAGGCATCTCATTGCGAATACTGTGGATTTTAACTCGAAGATATCTTCAAATACTTTCAGCAAGCATGCTAATAGTTAGGTCAAAAACTTGTGCTCTGATAATGATTTGGTTATCACTAAGGCTGATAAGGGTGGTCAAACTGTTGTTATAGATAAAAGCTCTTACTTAGATAAATGTAATGATTTACTTAAGGTTGGTCCTTATGTTACACTTCGCAAAGACCCCAGCACTAGTGAGATAAATTTGATTAGTAAGGCTGTAAAGTCTTCTCCTGTCATTTGCGATTCTTCAAAAAGGTCTTTGATTCCTTCAGTCGCACACTGTGCCAGATTTTACGCTCTTCCTAAGGTCCACAAACCTGGTATACCTCTCCGTCCTATTGTCTCCAATATTAATACTGCTTCTTATAAACTTGCTAAACACTTGGTCTCCATCTTTTCTCCTCTTTTGAATGGCAATTCTTTCATTGTTAAAAATTCCGTTGACTTCGTTCATAAGCTTCGTGATTTCAAACCTTTTGGATTAACTATGGCTTCTTTTGATGTAAACTCGCTTTTCACCAATGTACCGGTTAATGGCGCATTGGATTGTCTTAAATTGAGACTTCAGGAATATCATTTCTCTAGTTTTGAGATTGAAGAACTTATTTCTCTCACTCGTGTTTGTCTTGAGCAAAATACGTTTGTATTTGATGGTGTGTACTTTCGTATGACTGAAGGTTTAGCTATGGGTAATCCTTTAAGCCCTATTTTAAGTGACATTTATATGCACTATTTTGAGACTAAACTTTTCGAAACCATAAAGTTTCCTTTTTATGTCCGTTATGTTGATGATTGTTTTGTATTGCTTGATCAGAAGCAAGTGGATATTGATCATTTACTTGATAAGCTTAATTCCATTGATCCTTGCATTCAATTCACTATTGAAATGGAAGTTGATAGTTCTCTTTCATTCTTGGACGTTTTAATTACTAAAAGTAATGATGATTTTATGACTTCAGTGTTTCGTAAGCCCTTTGCTGTTACACTACCTCCTCACAAATGTTCTTCTCGCCCCCCAAACCATAAGTTGGCCTCTTTCAAGGCTCTTGTGTTCCGTGCTTTGAAGATATGTTCCTCTTCTAACTCTTTGGATGCTGAGCTTTCGTACATTAAGGCTGTGGCTTTGGATCGTGGTTATTCTCCTAAGGTCGTCGATTCTATTTATAACAGGTTAATTAAGCCTTCACCTTCTGGCAATGTTTCTAAGTGCAAGCCTGCTTATACTATTATTTTACCTTTTTATACAAAAATCAGTCAGCAAATTGCTAAAATATTGAAGAAGTTTGGGTTTGATACTGCATTTTCCCCTGTGAATAAAATAAAATTTACAAATTTGAAGTATCCCATTGATTTGCACAGCAACTGGGGTATTTATAGTATTTCTTGCAAATGTGGTCTGTTTTACATAGGTCAGACTAAACGTGCCTTAAAGCACCGTCTGAAAGAACATGAAAATTATGTTAAGCGTAAAGAACTTGCACGTTCTTCCATTACCCAGCATTGTTGGACTTTAGATCATTGTTTTGAATTTTCTTCTGCTAGAATTATCAGCAAATGCTCTTCTGTCTATGAACTTGATTTTTGGGAAGCTTATCACATTTGGAAAAATTCTCATTCTGTAGTAAATGACTTTTCCAGCACTCCATATTTTCCTGACATTTGTAAACAATTTTTAGAATTTTTCCCTCCCTTTTTGGTTTTCTCCTGCAATTTACATATTCGTTCCCCGCCTTGTTCCTGGCCTCTGATTGGTCAATCGCTAATCCGACACATTTGGTATAAATACCGGTGTCTCTCTGGTTTTTGACTTGTTCACTCACAGCTTCCATGCTTGTGTGTTGAGCGTTTCTTTTTCTTTTATGCACTGATGAAGAGGCTCCATTTGTAGCTTCGAAATAGCTATTTGCGTTAATTTTAATCTAAATTTGTGCTTTTTCACGTTGTTTTATCTTTGTATATACATTCATATTCTTGTGTATCCCCTAGTTAGTAATGCCTTAAGGGGTATTCTAGTGTAGAGGCATGAATTTCTCCCGGTTTTTGAAGCGCCGTACAAAAAGGAAAAAAAAAACTTTTAGTATCCATTTTTTTATTATTTGATCATTGATGTTTTATTATTACATCCAAAAATTAACCAAAAAAAAAATTAAAATTGACAAAGTTATGAGCAGTCAAAGTGGGGGCTTCAAAAAAAAGAGGGTGTCCTGGCGTGCATGATTGCAACCCTCCTGGTGATCTGAAAAATAAAAAACAGACCGATTCTTATTTATTAGAGATACCGCTATCGTATGAACCTCGGACAAGTTAAAAAAAAAAATACAAAATGATGGCTGTTTGAACAAAAAGTTTCTTTTATGCATCTTTTTTTAACAATTACGAATTTTTTAAAAATACTAAATGAAAAGTTACATTTTTGGGCAAGATTCAGACGATAAAGGGATGTATAAAGAACATCCTCTCCAAATTTGAAGTAAATCGGTCCATTAGAATTCGAGAATCCTTACCGCCAGCTCGAAAAAAGTAGTTTCGAGAAAAACGCGTTCAAAGTTTTGAGACACGTTTTCGGCAGTTTTACTTACAGAATGGTACAGAATACTTACATATTTTTAATCTGCGTTTTCTGCTCCATATAAGAAACCTTCATCTACTTCAAAATGCTCATTCTCCGATGTTCTTTGGTGAAGACAAGCAGTTCGACCCCCCCTTTGACGCCTCAGAAGTCCGGAGTTCCGAGCGCTCGCTATGCGCTGTGTCCCGTCTCGCTGCAAACGCATTTGCTTCTGGGTTAATCGTGATTCCCATAACATCTAAGAGTTTTAATATGGGTATAAAACCTTCACTAAAAATACTAACTGCGAAGGTTGGTACGAAGGTTGACTCAAAACTAACTTAAAATAAAACTAAACGGAGAATATTCCAACAAAACAAGTTTCTATGTCCTACAATTAAATATAGATTTAAAAGATATACTATACAATAAGGATTCTATAAGGGACATTCAATCGTGGGACTCGGGAACGTCCACCGTCTTTTGTTGACTTGTGGTGGTTGGACCGTAACCAATGCCACGTCACTAAAACGACTATAACTCATGAAATAATAGGAATTTTAAAAAATCCTTTTAATGGCATATTCTTGAATGTCTAAACTTTGGAAATATGAAGAAATTTTTTTTCGATTTTTCAAAATTCTACACTAGAGTACCCCCTTAACAAGTGAGGCTAGTGTGGGCCCAAAAAACTTAACATATTATTATTTATTATTATTATTTTATTAAAAAACTGGGTAAGAAAATAATTGAATGTATCAATCAAATCCAATGTAAAAGAGTACATTATTGCACAAAAACTACTTGATGCGTTAAAACATGCATTATTTAGGGTTTTTTTTTTTTTTTTTTTTCTATTTTTCAAAATGTGTTAAAGTTATCCACACTATACCCTTTCTCCCTTAAGTCGTTTAAAATGCATCCCAAATATAGTGTAGAAAATATATATTATTAAGTTAGAAAGTTATTTCAAGGGTTTTTTAAGGAATGAAGGTGCGTATATAAAACCACGTTTTAAACTAACTAATGGTCATGTATGAGGATTGCAGTGTGGGAACGAGCAATGTAACTTAATGAAGGAAAGTAATTATCTGTTCAAAAAATGTCCGAAACAATGTAGCGTAAAGAAATTGAAAACTTGTTTAAGTCGAATAGAAGGATTTTCTCTTTCAAACCTAATTTAATTAAATTCTTTTCTTTTTAGCCTACTTTCCCGTAAAAGTAAAAAAATAAATAAATAAAGCATAAAAGAAGGTTTAAACTGTATCGTAAAAATATCTTTAAAAATAAAGAAAAGTAAAAAAAAAAGTGAAGTAATTAAATAAAGATTGAAAAATAAAAAATTTGAAAGTAGGGTTTTGAGATGGGGAAAATGTGTCTGTCGGCCTGTCGGTCTGCCCCCCCCCCCCTAATAACTTGAACGAATTGTTCGATTTTAAAAATTCTTTTCGCATTCGAAAGATCTTGGCGAGGACATCTCATTTCAATATTTTACTTTTTTATCTGAACAATTTTTTGTTCAATTTTGAACAGTTCAAAAAATTTTAACATTAGCGCGTATGGACAAAATTGAAGCAATTATGTAAACACTGGGCACAACCAAGTTCCTATTGCAAGCTTATTGAAAGGAGTTCTCGGCGTGAAATATTGATTTGAACAGTTTTTGTTCATTTTTGAACAGTTCAAAAAAAAAAAAAAAATCGGCATTTTTCCATTATTCCGGCGCAGGTGATAAAGTCGCCAATAATGAGGCAACTAACGCCAAACAGAATATCGTTGTTGTTATCCTTTTGTGTGTTCCGTCGCCAAAAATTTTGCTCGGCGAGATTTGCGCCTTGATAATGAAAAGGTCACAAATTAACATTAGCGCATATGGGAAATTTCAATCCCATATAAATCCTGATCTAAACGACGGATTGGCTCACAACAAACTTTATCAGAAAGATATTACGCTGTAGAACATGTACTGATGCGAAGTTCAACAAGAACTGAACAAGCCTGTTTTTCTATGAAATTTTTGATCGGGATTTTTAAGAGCATTTCTCAATAAATAAATGAATGAATGAATAAATGAGTGAAAAAATGAATGATTGAATCGATGAAAGAGTGAAAGAATTAATGAATGAATAAATGAATAAGTGAAAGAACGAATGAATGAATGAATAAATGAGTGAATACATGATAAAGTAATTAAATGAGTCAATGAATGAAAAAATAAATAAACGAGTGATAACTCGTTTATTTATTTTTATGAATTAACATGAATGAGTAAATGAATGACTGAATAAGTGAAATCAATGAATGACTGAGTGAATGAATATGTATTATCCGTTGAAAAAAATATATTTGACGTAATTAAGAACTAAAGCTAAATGTGAAAAAGAGAGAAAGTGATAGCTATATTATAAATTTGAAGTTGGGTGTATACGGGAAAGTAGGCTCGTATAGTTCTAGACGGAACTTCTTGGTTTTTTTGTGCCATTTTTCAACGTATATACAATTATGGCTCATAATGATTAAATTTAAAATGTAGTATCATTTTTAAATTAAGGAGCTTTGTTAAATACGCATGCACGATTTAAGGATTGTTTTCAATACTTACTTTGAGCTTTCACAAGATTTCCGAGTTGAATTAAACAGAACCATCTGCTATCATGATAAAAATCTAACCTTAAATTTATAATTTGTTTGATTTAAATCGTACAGAACAAAGCGTTCTTTGCTTCTTGGTACAAATTTTTGACTTTAAATTAAATTTTAAATAAGCATTTTATTTTTTTTTATAAATGTGCATGAACTAACTACCGAGAAATGGGTGTGAATAGCAATAGTTGAATAAAATGTAAGTATAAATATTCATATTGAAATAAAGGGCAAAGCCAACAACAAATATTGTACTTCCTGATATATTTAAAAAAAAAAAACATTATGAATAATATATATATTACTAGAAAATCTATTAAGCATATAATTATGCTCATTTTTAGATATATCTGTCGTGTTTGTATTTATTTATTCCTGTGAAAGTAATGTAGTTTCATACCAGATTTTTAAAATTTGTGTTGTACATAAAAAAAGCATAGTTCATAAAATAAGTTACGAGTACAGCTTACAATGATTATCTCGTTATTACAAGTGCTTTGCGACTAACAATTAATGAGCTAGTGTTAAAGACCTAAAAATAAAAGACGTTTATAAGGAGCTAACGTTTCGCTGACGTTCGCTATGATTTCAAAAATAACATGAGCTAAAGTATAATTTTCATTTTCAGAAATTATAGAGCAAGATAAAAACTTATGCCCACCCTATCTGGACAATTTGCGTTTTCACATTTATTGAGGAAACGTGCGTTGTTCTTGCCATTTTTGATTTCTTTCCGCTGCCCCAACTAAACCTGCAGTTCTAGTTATAAAATTTTGTTTTTGCATAATTCGCAGTTTTGTACTGCTTCTCTCTCATTGTACTTTAATTTACATTTGTTTATTATGATAAACAAATTAGAGTGAAAAATTCTGGGTATATACGGTAACTCAAAGGGGCATACACATTCTAAACTTTGGCTGGAAAAAAATGGCAGAAAAAACACGACACCTTCTCGTAAAAAAGAGAATTCAATTATATTTACAGTATTACTCTCTGTATTACTTTAAATGCAGCAAAATTGTGAATACTTCATACTAATGATAATTTTGTTAATTTAATGAAATTTGTTCTAAATATGTGTAACAGGTGATGTATATTTCTGCAGCATAAGCATCTCTTGAGGATAATTAGTTTCATTCCTAAACTATCCCAGTGTCTTGGGCTTATCCTGAAATGAATCAATGAGGAAAAGGATCAGGGAATTGATCCCCATCCTGCGAGGAGATTAGTCTGTGGAACAATCCGATTGTGCGACAAAGCTTTAGATTGTTTCGTATTGATTATCAGGAAAATTTGATTCCTTTTCAGAAAAAAAGGAACTGATAATCGAAAGGCGTAGCTTCTAAAATAGGTAGTTCTTTGAGATTTTTCAATGTTATTCGTTTTTTTCTTGATTTTTCTCTTACCACAATTTTTTGTGCAATAAAAATGCCTCTTTATTTTTCCCATCATTCCCTCAAACCTTATTATGTATGGAAACTAAGACACTTTTTGCTTGAACAAAAATAGAGATACGCCAACAATTAACAAAAATATTTAAGACCATATAAACATTTCTTCTGAATACATTGTCTTTTTACAAGACATTAGGAAAATCCCTTCCCGTATTATTGCAACACGTTTTGTTTAATGATAACTAAAAACCAACAGCTTAGTTTAAAATTAATTTCATTTCTCAAAATTGTACTTCGTTTAGAACGATGAGAGTGAACTATCATCCAGAAGCGTTTTGTAATTTATTTATTTTTTTCAATACACTATAACACACATTTAATAATTATACATTTGGGATGTAGTGGGGATGTAGCCTTGGCTTTATGTGCATGGCACTGCTCAGAGCTCAGCGCCTGTACTTATTTTCTATTACGTATGAACACAAGTTTTGAAGAAGGTAAGACTTCCATGGGCTTCATTAGTGAGAAAATAAGGTATTTATTACGTACCTCTAATCATTCTGCGATTTTTCAACTGTATTTTTTGTTCTTGTTTTTTTCCCACACGCCATTTATTATTATTGCCATTTTAGATTTCAGTAGTCAGGAAAAGCAATACCTCTTTCAATTTGTTTAATTTGCTTAAGTTTGGAAAACTCTTGTAATATATATTCAAACATACGAATGTAGGTACTTGAAATGCTCCCATTATAACCTGAAATCACTTTCGCTTTATCTTTTTCTTTCGCATTTTTTCTTTTTACATAATAGTATTCTTAAAACCTTTTATTATATCAGCCTCCAAGAAAAAAGTATTTGTCTTTAAGTTTGTAATTGCAATTTGTTTTATCTACTGTATTACAGATTTTAATTATAAAGTATATAGGCTCTTAAAAATTAAAAAAAATGATATGTTTTATTATTCAGCTTTTGTAATAATTAATCTGCATTTCACATCCGTAATTAAAGTTTTAATTAATTAGTTTCATTTTGAAGATAAGGATTGTTAAAAACATCTTATCTGTACGTATAAACAAGTGGAACAACGTTCAATAAAACATTTATAAAATTTAAAAAAAAAGGATTCTTCTTGGTACTTAACTTATAAATCTATATTTACTATTACATTTAAGAAAAAAACCATTTCAATTAAAGCATTGAAAGGTCTTTCTTTTAGTTTTTGTTTATAAACAAGCGCTACAAGACAACTAATTTTTCAAATACGTTTTGAAACAAAAGCGAATATTTTTACAAATACTCGCAATTAGTTAAAGTGACGAGAAAAACATTTCCTAAATTAATAACAAGTATTTTAATTCTTCAAATACTTTGGAATACATTTTTCCTCCGCAACTTTGTCCCATTCTTCGCATGTCATTACTAATTTCTCCCGTTTTCATTAACGGTTCTTTCATTCCCTCGACTTCGGAAATAAGAAAATAAATCTGTTCCCAGAAAAATGTAAGGGCTGAAAAAAATAAAACGCACTTATACATCAAACAACATTAATCTTCTTTTATCTAGACGTTGAGAGAGGAAGAAGGTCAATGAAAGCTGGTCTGAGATTGCATCATTTAAAAGATCAAACAAAATAATCCGATTCAAACGCATAAAGGGGCATAGAGGATGGGGCAGGAGAAATGTAGTTCGAGGAGATGAATAGCGATGGGATGTATGGAGGAATTTTATGACTTTAGAGAATATGTACGGTGCCCGAACAAACATTAGTTTCTTTTCGACTAGTTAAAATATCCCATGCAGTCTTGTATTGTTTTTTTTTTCTTTTCTTATGCATGAACGATAAAATTCCATCAACTTGTATATCTATAATTTGATCAGCCTACCTCTTTAACGGTTCATCAATGCCTTGTCCTACATATGCATATTTAGATAGACCGAAACACATTTTCTTTTTTTTTTCATTGAAAAAGGCACCTGTTACAAATGGTACAAAGAAAATTGAAGTTCACTTACTACAAACCTCGATTCACTTACTACAAACGCCAAGAAACTCTGGCCAAAAATATAGATGGTGGTCCATAAATGATGTCACCCGTTTTTTCAATGCACTTGACTTCTCTCACCGCCCTTTTGTCCCAAAATGTCAGACTTCAATGGTGGGGGCCTCCTCGTGGTGCGGACTGGGGAGGCTAAATCCCCACCTATCTCCTTCCGGATGATGTTAGGCTCATTTTGTAGACAGATTGCGGCACCGGGACAGTAAAGCAGGTAGCCAACGCTCACCAGTCGGGTTGATACGGCCAGTTCTGGTTAAGTGTCTGAGAGTTTTTGGGAAGAATACAGATAGCGCTGTTTGGGGTAATCCTTGAAGCATCGATGCTGTATAAGGTAGTGCGCAGTTAGCGTTGGATATCCCCTACCCCCCTTGTCACACGTAACGCTATATTAAATAAGCATAGGTACTTGCAGTTCAGAAACAAAGCACTACGTTATGCATCATATTTTATTATTTTTATTTTCAACCACATTTGTACGCTTAACAATAATAATAATTATATGGGCATAATAATAATTATTATATGGGCAATTAATTTGCATAAATGAAATTCAATAGGCTTATAGCAAAAAGTATAATTAGTATATTGTTCAAATTCTGTAAAATATACTCCAATTGTTTTGTCTTAAAAGGGTAAATGCCCCAGAAGATTTCCATTTAAATTTTACTAGAAGTTAATTCAACCACTTTTATACAGCTTCGATGTTTTCCATACAAAATACAATCAATGAGAATACAAAACAAAAAAAGTCTTAAAATAAAATACATGAAAATATTTAAACTTCTTATTTTAAAACTTTGTATTTTAACCAGATGAGTCATGTCTTGCTACCCCCTTTGCTCCCCTTTCACAATATGCCCAATTTCTCCAACCCACCTTCCTCCCCTGAAAGCATGATATGACCCCTAACGGCTAAACAAAGTATTTAAACATTTTTTTGGAATCGCAGAAAACAAAATGTTGCTGACATTTCTACGCATTTCCGGCAAATAAAAAACTCCCGAATTTTAAAATTAACTTAATGCCCCTAAGTGGCACTTTTTCCGCATCATCAAAACTGGAATTTTGTTTTAAAATGATTTGTTCAAAACGTAAGGAAAAAAACATCTGGATAAAATTATTTCTACGTTTTTAAGGAAATAAAGAACTACAAACTTTGGCAATCAAGCCTACAAAATTCAATTTTTTATGCGCACTTGGTTTATACTAAAGACACAATTTTCGAAAACCTATTATCGAAAATAAAATTTTTTTTTTCAGTCTATCTTATTGCATACATACACAGAAAAATTTTAAGTACGAAAATAGTGAACATTAGAAATGGCGATGTGTATATAATAAATGCATATAATATAATAAGAGACAGCAGTCAACCCAACTCCAGCTCAGCATCTTTATGAATACGTGTTTATATGCACTTTTAAGTAACATTTACATCGTATATAATGCAGTTACATAAAATAAACAATAGTACTTATATGTATTTAACTTCCAGTATTTAATTTATTAAAACATCATTTTTTTAAATTATTTTTTATAAGCGCATATGTTATATTATGAGCATCAAAATTAGTTACTGGGTTAACCTAGTAACTAATTTTGACATTCATGATTACTTGATTTCAGAATGAGCCCCTCCCCACTCCTCTTAATTGTATGGTGTTCAATCATTCTTTAAGTATCGTTTCTTTAAGTTATTCTCTAGCAAATTATTCAACTATCACACGTGATTTTGTGAATATATGATTTCCCCTGCACTTATCTTTTAATCATAATGATACTTTATTTAAATTATTTTTTGCTTAAGGGAAGAAATAATCAGCATGACTGCAGAAATATATTGCTTGTTTTACGCTTTTTTGATCATAACTATTAATTTACGAAGCACCGCTGAGTGACAAAACTACTTAACGTGTTTTCTGTACTTTAGTTGCAACTTCATGTTCAACGCATTTTAATTAGGTCCAGATAATACATAAGTTAATACTACTTTTCAAATTAGTTTATGATTTTTACACTAGATTTACCAGACCAGTCATTTTAACTTTCATTTTGCATAATTTCTTACTAAGTATGGTGCAATATTCAATTGCATTGGGTTTTTATAATACACGGTATGTAGGACAAGTTAATGTGACTGAAAATTTTATTATAATTAGTGCCAACTTGGCGTAAAATTGAAGTTTAGAAATGGTTGAAAATAGCCTGGTAAACCTAGTGTTAAGTACAGTGATTTTAATATTATAATGCATCATAATGTATGCATATACCTTTTTTATCGTTGGGAAATTTCATTTAATTGAACATCCACGATTCCATTAAAAATTACTGTGTCAAAAACAGACTATTTTTCGGCTTAGCATAAAATAAATAAATAAAAATGAAATGCATTTTTTATTTTTTCGATTAAATCCTATTAGCGGACTTTAACTTTCAACTGAAATAAATGGCTGCAATAAGTTCTTATTTACACTTTAGCTTCTGTCACCATTAACGAATCTTAAAAGCACTGAAGTGTAACCCAATTATGACATTAACAACTATCACATAATTTATCATTGTGACACTTGTGTTGTTAAAAGTTCTCTGTTTTATTGGAATCTTAATTGAGGCTTCACTTTGTCGTTGTTCTTTTTTTCCCTTTTGTTTGTTTTGAAATATATGCATAAAAGTGTCTTCATTCTGTTAATGTGAATGATACTTAAGTATAAAAATGACATTTTATCAGGAATTTATGCTTAATGAAAGTATTTAAAAGTGTGGATACTATTGAAGATGTTTCTCTTTTGATGGAGACAATAATACTTTCTTTACTCCTTTGTTTTATTACTCAACTTTTTAAGCTCTATATTATTTTGCGTGGTTGATTACGATTTATTTATTTATTATTGATTTTTTTTTTTTAGAAAAAGGTGATGTTATTATTTAGTATTGTTTTTGTTTGCTAGAAAAAACAACCAATAAATAAAACGTGCATTATCTACTGTTTCGCAACTAAATTGGGATCTATTATAAGCGTTTGAGCAGCATTTTGCCGAACGTGACATTATTATTTCTTTAAAAAAATGTATTTTTATGGTTTGTTACATTTTGTAAAATAGGTAGAATATCTATAAGAACACAGATCATTCTGTACTATTGGGGACTGCGGATGTTCGTATAACTGAATTTATTGGATTAGCAATAATTTATGAGAAGACAAAAAAAAAAACAAAAAAATCATAATAGCAGTATGAAACGGTGAAACAAAGACATTAAATTTACATATTTTGTAGCACAAATCTTATAATTAGCAGAGTTAAACAGACGAAAGGTGATTGAATTTTATATGAAGTGTATAATCAAGCCATGGTACGCAAATGACTTCTTAAATGCCCGGATATTGATATTTGTTACAGACAAAATTTAGTCCTCTGCAATAATCTTTATATGTATAATACGACTGTACGTTTCTAAATATTGTAAAGAATTACGTTCCACTAAAGTGATTTTAGAGCTGTTTGTACCAATAGACAGAGCGGTTCATGAGGAAGGTTTAGATACTGTGAAGGCCCTTATTTTCGCGGGCCGTAATTTTTGCGAAAATGAATATCTCGGTGATTTCGCGAGCTGAAAATTTCGCGAATTTTATATTCTAATTTTTTATTATTATTTGAGGTGGAAAAAAAAAGCATTTCACGAGGCTTAAATTTTCGCGAATACGACGTAAACGCGAAAATCGCGAAAATTAAAGCCTCGCGAAAATAAGGGCCTTTACAGTATATAACTTGTGTAAATTGGTTGAAATGTAACGGAAATATAATTAAAAAACCTTATATTTCAAAAAAAAAAATTTCAATGTTTATTTATTTTTGGATTATTGCCATTTTGAATTACTTTGGCCCAAATCAATGAAAGAAATTTGTGGTTCTCCATTGTTAACTGATTGCTGACTGAAGCCAGGGCTGAACTTGATCGTAACCGTTACTGTAATGATCAGTCAGGGTAAACTGGATCAAGTTCAGCCTTGCTCAAGCATAAACTCTTGAATATAAATTAATGAAAGGCGAACGAGCTCACCTGCATGCTCAAAAATGATCATACGATGTTAAAATAATTTAATAAGTTGTTTTTATAGAGTTTGGTGAATATAAGCAGCATAAATGCTGACTGATGTAATATTTTAACTTAGTCATTAATTGGATTGACAGTGAATTGAAGATGATTATGTGAGTAGCAATTTTATTTTGTCTTGATAAAAAATGAAGTTTATTTTATTACAATAAAAACTGTCTTGCTTAACGAAAGCTTAGAAATGAGATTTACTAAATTTATGCAAAGAGTAAGATGTTGATGTTTCACCAAATACTAAAGTGTCTGGGCTTATGAAATTAATTACAGAGTATTAATGAATAATAATCGCCAAGTTTTTGGCCAAGATCCTCGACAAAATGAAAATTTCAATTCAGCATCCAATTCATATACTAAAAGGGAAGCGAATTTTAATGTTATTACGTCAAAATAGGTTTTGGTGAATGTAAGCAGCATAAGAGGTCGCTGATGTAATATTTTAACTACACTGTTAGAAATTTCATCGTGAAATTACGGTTAAATGACCGACAGCAGTCTGTCCATCTAATTCACCGTTAAATGTACGGTTTGGAACATTTTTCTATCTTTACGGGTCCTAACCATTTCCAATCAGCTTGGTTAAAAAGTCCTAAATATAAAAGTTTACGGTTTTATAACCATTTAAAAATGCTTTCAAAACAAAATTTTTACCGTGTTTGAACCTTTCGAGGCGTAGAATCTTCGAGGCGTAGAAACCTTAAACGAAGCTTGCGGGAATCGAACTCGCTTGTTTTGTAACCAACATTGCTCTCTACACATTCGGCCATCAGCACCACGCAAAGCGGTCGTTTATTTATCAATAAATCTTTCTTTTCAACAGGAAAACTTCATTAAAATTGAGATTTCAGTTTTTGATTGGATCCAAAGCCATCTTTGGTCCAAATTTACTGTATATTGACGAAAATCATTTGATTTGCTGCAAAAATTAAAATAAACAAGCTTTAACAGCTCAAATTATGGGTTCGCTCATTCGCAAACAGTTCAGGAATCCGATATCTCAAATTTTTGATTTACGTGTGTATGTCTTTCTATTTAGTAACCGCTGCGTAAGCCACTTTTTTTTTATATACACATGCAGATTTGAACTGATAAAACTTTATTCATATTTTAACAACAACGTACGACCGGTAAGGTTTCGCAACCAAGATGGACGTCCGATTCTTATCGAGCACTTGAAAATTACGGTTAGTTATACCTTCTTTAGGATAAACAGAGAATAAACGATTTTTTTCATAACCAGCGGTTTGAGTGCCATCTTTTTAATGGTTATTCAACTATTGTAATTAAATATGGTAAAATAACAATCAAATAAATGGTTATTTTACTATTTTCTTAAGGAAATTTTTAACAGTGTAGAGTAATTGTTTTATTTCTGAATAGTGTCAAACGGGCTTTTTTGTTAGATTTCGGATTAAAAGTATTTTGTTAACTATTTAGTTTTTATTTACGAGTAGTGAACTATTAATGTTTGAAACTCACGTTACTACATTTATATATACATTAAAAAAAATGTAATGTGTTGCTTAAAGGGCGTTATGTAGGAAGCATGATTTTGCATCACTGTATTTTTATTAAATAAATTTAAATTTCATAGCATTTACACAAATGCGTGCATCAAGCGACTTTTGGGACTAAAGTTTTTTTGACTAAAGCGACTTTTGGGATGACGCATTACCTCATTTTAAACATTCTTGCCATTGGAAGTGGAAGTTTACCTCTCTGATTAACAGTTAAAGAAAAAGCTATTGGACCACGTTAGCACTGGACACCCAGTATATAAAGTAGAACCTGTAAAGTTGACCACCTGTCTAAATTGATCACTTTTGTCAGGAACGGAATAAGCCCTTCACCCTCCATAAGTTGACCACTAAATTGCTGAACCGCAAAAGGTCCTCAACCTACTGAATCTTCCTCAACCGGGACAACGTCGGATTCTTCATCTAGTAGGAGAATAAAATAGAAGCTCCAATACCTGTTATTTCTACATAGCATTAGTTACACACTGAATAAAAAGTTAGGTTTTGAAAATACAATTAAATCGAATTTTATCTGTAGTAGCAGCACTAGTGCGGACGAAAATAAAATTAGATTATTTTTGCGCAATTTGCATCATGCACGTTTGCTTAGTTTATGTACGCTTGCGAATGTCGTACTTCTTTTACATTATTTTTCAATGTTTTGGATATTTGGCTGTAAAGAAAATTGTTGTTTTCTCAGTTAAGGTGCAATGTTGCTAGACTTTGTCTTTTAATATTTTTTTATATTTTATTACTTTTTTAAAATAAAATTGAATCAAAATATATTTTTTTCATATATTTCGCTATGATTTAACCTGAAATAGGAGTTAAAAATCCTTTCTAAAAAAGTTTTGATAAAATCAGATACTTAAAGGAAAATATTTACCGAATATGTAAACTGGAATACTTTTAGTTAACCTATGTCTTGGTGGACCATTGCTTGGATAATTGGTTGTATTTTTCTACCCTCCATAACCCGTAAACTTAATTATTTCTTAATAACTGCTTAAATACTTTTTAACAAGGATGACTTAAGATAAATATGTGGCGTTATTCATCCATGTATAACAAGAGTGAATAAATCTTTGAACATGAGAAACCTCTAGAAAAGTTTGAGTAACGTAACTTTAACGTTACGTAACTCAACGTCTTGAGTAACGTAATTCAACGTTATAAAGTTATACTTAACTAGGTTACGTTTATACAAAGATCAAAATTTACTTCTTAATGTGTAAAATACCGTGGGTCAGGAGCAGCAAATAGTAATGCTACTGATAACGTTATGATCTATTTTTATCAGGAATACATTCTCTAAAATTTAAGTGATATAATTGCCCCCAAAAAAAATAATTACTTAAAATAAACTGTAAAATATTTGATTTTTGGTGCAAAAAATATAAATATGGGTAATGTTTTTTTCATTGTAAATGTTAAATTCCAATTTTTTTTCTTTGTTGGGCAATGATTAAAGAGTAAAACAATTTTTTGTTATAATTTAGATTATTATAACAAATTTTTTATTAAAAATATTATATTTTTAATAAAAAGATTTTAAAAGCTTACATATTGAATAACTATTCTAAATAAAAACAATGATAATTATATATTACTTAAATAGCATGTCCAAAACCAGTTGAACTAAAAAATCGGTACCATTATGTAATGATACCAATTTTTTTTAACATGTTGTTGCATTAATTTGCACAAAATAGATATATTGTTTTATATATATTTATGTACGTTTTAGTCGTTAAAAGGCACATTTGAAATCATTTAGACCCAAGTATAAAGGAGAAAGAGATATAGTTAATGCTAACAATTCGACGTTGGTTTTATAGAAGAAAGTAGTCATTTCGCTCTGTGATTAGTATTTTAATTATTAGAAATTTATTTGTACAATAATAAATAAATATATTTTAGTGTTTACAAAGTTTTAAAATGTTGATGTGCCTTTCTGGTGCACCTTCGTTCCACCATAATCGTCATGTCTGAAAAAAAAAGCAATTGTTAGCTGTTTCCTTCGTAGGTACAACATTAAAGAGAAACAAATACCCATTAACAATAATTAATGTTTCAATTAAAGAAACCTGTGATTAAACACAATCGAAAATGAATTATAATCTTTTATTTTAATAATTAAATTATATGTACTAGCACAATATAAATATGTAGGCTCACGGAAAGCATGTTATTATATAGAAACAAATAAAATTCACAAATGCCTTAAGTGTGATGTATTTAAATTACATTAACCGTAAAAATACAACCAAGTTACCTTCCTTTAAAATCCCTTTCTGTCTCGTGCAATTCATACCCTTAACTACAGTGCAGTTTTAAATTTCTATCTACTTTAACACTTAAGCACTTCGCTGAGCTTAAATTCAATTAACTGAATAAAAATTTGAAAGCCGTCCAAACAGTAACACCTATCGCTTCTGGAAGAAAACGGAAAATAATGTATTATACAAAAACTGCAAAAATGTAAAAACAATCTACTTTAAGTGCAGCCCTTTAATTGATAATGGAAAGCAAAAATACTTTCATGACACCGTTTCAGTAATGGAGCATAGACAATTGCCTAGCTAAGAGAAAGTGGATGCCGTATTTCACTTTAATGATGTATATCTTGCACATCTGATGTCTGGTTCTAAGCGAGCTGGAAGGTTGTTTAAGAACAAATTGAACTCCGGCTTTCTTGGCTCGATTTCAAAAGTGTGGAGGAAACCTTAGGAAGGAGATACTAGGTGCAATATTTTTCTATTTTACCAATCGCTTCTTGGAAATTGTGTTATTTATTGTTTTTTGTTTTGCCATCCAGCCGCTGTTTGCTTTGTTTATATATGAATTCAAATGTTTTATGCTCAGAATCTTGCATTTGTGCAATAAATATGGTGCTCGGACCCGGAAGGCAGCGAGATAATGTAAGACAATGTTTCTCTGATTTGAGACATAAAAATAATGAAAGTACACATTTCTTCTGAATTATAAAATATGCTTTTTCCCGATCAGGTCGTTTTTATGTTTATGATATTTATGCAATACCAATAGATACTGCGTGGCATCATTTCAGGAATATGCTCACAGCACGCGGACATAAAGAAAAAACATTCCTTACTCTAAAAGATAAATAATTGAATGATGAAAAATAAATGTATCGTAAATAAACAAATATATAAAGAAAAAAAATCTGATGCAGAAAAAAAATCAGCATAAATGAGAGTTCTATCTGGACTGAAAAATAATTATATTTTTTGTCTTGGCAAACAGGGCTTAGATCTTTGTGTTCACATTTTTCCGGTCGTATTTATTAATTAAATATTTTTTTTGGCGTGGTTTACTTTAAAAATTACTTTTTTTTCCAAAAAATAACTGCATGAATTATGAAAAGACTAGTTTTTAAATCTAAATAATTCTTGAAGGAAATAATTAAAACAAAACAAACATATATATAATATATATGAACCTTATTGTAAACACGGGAATCACTATTATGTTTTGCTGATATTTCATTATTATTAATGATATTATTAGTAGTAGTAGTTATAATAACAGAAGCAGTAGCATTGATAGTATTAATGTTTTTTCGTTTGTTTTTTCATACCATGTTGACAATAACAATTAAAAACGCTCTACTATCGCACAGAATAGCTTCTCTCGTAATCACATGATGAAATCGCAAGAAGTCGTGCGTAATAAACTTATTACGAGAACCTACTTTCATCAGTTGGAAGAACTAAGAGTAGTAATCTTTTGATTCGCAAATAATGATTTAACTCTATTTAATCTTTCCATACTATTATACTACATAAGCAATAAAGAGCAAGACATCGGAAAAAAAACGGAAGCAAAATGCTAAGTTTCATTTCCAAAATTGCGAAATAGTGAATAACCGTTCACTAAAAAAGTATTTACCAGAGCGCATAATTAAAATTTTCAAAATCTTAGGGTAGTTAGCTCTCCACAAGAATAATGGATTGTTCGACAGAACGAAGCCTTTGGCAAAAATCCAGCTGACGGTAACAATTTGCTTATTATGTACGCGAAGTCACGTCTCTCTCTAAGACGTACTAAACGTTAAATTGGCCCTTTAAAATTTTAAACTGATACGTTTATTCTAAATATTATACATATAGTCGTAATGGAGTATTGTTTTTTCCCTCCTTTTCCATTCGAACATCGAATTTCTTTAATGAAGTGGACACTTCTTATTCTTTTTTGAAAAAGTATGCATAGAAATCAATGATTGCCAATTAGAAAACACTATTTGTTACTCCATACCCATAATCAAAATATTTAAAACAGTATATTTGTAATTTTCAATTTTTTTGTGTGTGTAAAATATCAGTAACATACGTAAAGCCGCTCTATGTTTACAGACTCGAAACTTAGACAAATTCCCCAGGTCTCCATTTTATTTGTAAAAGAGAAACTCCTCTAATGTTCCCATTTGTATTATGTGACTTGTTTATCAGTTTACCTTTAACGATAACGTGTTCGAAAAGTATTGTGAAACCAGCAAATGTTAAGCAACCTACATGGGTTATCAGAGTTAAAGAAGAAGAAAAATATACCACAATACGCATATGAGTAAATACAATGAAATGAAATAAAAAGTTTAGAGAAGTTATACACACGCACACTTCATATTTTACTGAAAAATTTACTCATTTGTCCAAACAAAGAACCTATATATACTAACTTAATGCATATGCAATGAACATCCCACGACCACCTAATGCCTAGTGTAAAGCTTTGGATCTGCCGTCTAAGTCATACAGACATGTCACGTCAGAAAAGGAGGGGTAGGGGATGAGAAAATGGAGTTATTTCGCAATGATATTGCGATGATAACTCAACTCAAGTAATGACCGACAACACTTTCCCCTTTAAGGAAATTAAAAAAAACACTTTCAAAGTTAAGCCTCAACTTACCAGAGCCGAACAATGCATTCAGTACATCTCACATCAGCGTTAATGCTTCATGCTTATATATAAACATGTCTCCATAAACTCAAAAGGGACTGAAAAGCTGAAAGTTTTCTTAAAATTCGAAATAAATTTTGGTTTATTTAATTTGCGGTTGAAAAAAAAACAGCTTTAATTCCACCCATAATTTTTTCATAAAATATTCACGCTTTCATTATTTGTAGAAAATAAATTTTTTGAATGAATAATATTCAGCACTATTTATTAGTACATGGAGATTAGTCAGGATAGCTTATTGTATGCTTACTTAAACCACTTAGTACTAATTATTAAAATGCATAGATATTAATAAATTTGACGACTTTATTTTTTCTCGTTGTCTTAAGTGTGAATATTTTATGATAATGCAAAACGTATCTGGTGCAATAACGTTTGTTTCAGTTAACTGTTTTTCTGAAAAGATTATTTATTTGTTTATTTTCCTACCTCTTTCTGCAAAGTTGCATATTTTAAAAATATTTTAAAACGAAATGTGACCCAGAACGCAAAGCCTTCCTTTCACTGTTATGATGGTAGAAATGTTTCGAATAATGCAAAGGCGCAGATGTGGATCAAAATTCTATTTTCTATGCGGTTGCACGTGTGTCAAGCAGTAAATGGAAAAACCAAATTCGCGAAAGAGTGCGTTTTTGCGTTCCGACGGGATTTTTTTCCCCCCGCTATATGTCAACATCCCTATCGAAATGAAAGATCCATGATTCCTATTTATGATTCAAATTTTCTTTTTAAAAATAAATAAGGAATTCACTATCTATGAATATTCTTTTGCATAAAATATGCTACTGAAAGACGGAATGGAACAAATTTAAAAAAATGAATATGGCATAAGAGTCGGTCAATAGTTTTTCTTTTGTATAAATTTTTTTTCTACTATTATGGGGCTATGCTTTGGTAGCTCCAGATAAGAGTTGATAAAAAAATGTGAAACTTTTTTTTTTTGTTGTTAATATTTAGAGTTTTAGAACAATTGATTGTGTGCTGATGAAACGTAAACATGTGCTGTGATTTTTAGCAGTAAAACATCATTTTTTTCCCTTTCATTCGTTATGGGGTGAAAAATTAAATCTGGGTTACTGTGCGGCAGGATAAGGCCATCTCAGGGTTGCAATGCTAATGAAGAGAAGAAGATTATATATATATTATCTGATTAAGTTTATAAGTATAGTAAAGGATATTATAAAGGCATTATCTGTGGAAGAACACAAACACTTTATCGTTTTATCGCATGTTTTTTCATCTAGAAGCTAAACTACTGCATTGAAAAAAGGATTCCAAGCAATACCGAAACATATGTCGGCATTTTAATGCCCATTTGTGTTTTCTTAACGTGTTTTTTTTTTTTTTTTCAGTTTTACTTAATCGAAGGCTAGCTATTGATCCTATGGGAAAAATAATTTTAGTGCAGTTATACGTATTATTTGTTTTAAATTAAAATACGATAAGATAATCCCAAAAAATAAAACTTGGATTCATGTATATCTAAAATTATAATAAAATTATCCCAAAATGTGTACTTTTCAAATTTAAAAGTGTTTCTATCTTATATCTGTGAGAGGGCAGCCACAATCGCTATTTAAATTTTCCTACTTTGCTGTCACCATTAACCGAGGGACATAAAATATTTAAGAAATGCAGACCACACCTGGAAAACGTCCAACATGATGCATATGGAAGAAATCTGCTTAAATGTGGTCTTCATTCATATTTCTCCAAGTAGAGGTTTTCGTATAAATGATTTATGGTGCAAAAATGAGGTGGAAAAAATGTTGAAAGACAATTTTTTCCACTTTTTACTACATTTACAAATAGGGCACAGTCACGATATCTTGCTATAGTATACTTTTTTTAGAACTTAGATTTATTTACTCATTCTTATCATAAGGTTTTCTTTTTTTTAATGTTTTTATGACAGGTTTTATTCATATTTATTGCAGTTTTATTTATAGAACATAGGTTCATGTAATTCAGCTTGCACCTTACATTATCTAATCAAGTTTACTTAATTATCAGGTAAGAATCCTAAAGCATATGGATACAAATGCGTTAAATAATGCAATGAATTAGGTATTAAATGTGCCTTTCGTGCCTTAATGGACACTATAATATGGTCTCAAAAAAATGATGTGCGAAAGAAGAAATGTAATGAGCGCTTTGATCGCAAAATTAAAACTTTTATTTCTGACTAATGAATATAGCTATTAATCTCAATTATATATTTTTATGTCACTCTATTTTCCCCAAACATACATATTTTTTTTGTTTAAACATATTGCGATATTTCCAGAAGTGGAAAATGGAAATCCGTCACCTATATTATGACTTCCGTGAGTGAATAGTTTGTTTCTAGTTTTTACTCTGTTTAACCGCTGATTATAGCTTTTATAAACAACATCTAACCTAAGTTATGGGTCGTTCTATTTCAAATCGCGTGACCATAACAAATAAAGAAGAAATGTATATATAATAGTTAACAAACTATTTTGTAATAACTAAATATTGTGAGTGGTAAAAGAGAGAAACAAAATTCACAGATAATCACTTTGGAATGTAAACTACTTACCCTGAATAGTTTTCTTCCATATTTCTTTGGATTCTAAACTTAAATTCTTAAGTGCATATATAACGTTAATATCGGTAATTGGCATGATTTGACTGAAATTATGAATTTCAGGCACTGATAAAAGTCTCTAAAAACTTGGGCATAAAACTGAAAACATATTTCTAATGATTAACTAAGATTCATTGACGAAGATTTTATCCATACAAAGCAATTCTAGTTTTCTGTACATTCAGTCGTTACTAATGAATTTGACGACCAACTTAACTATGTTAATATAAACTTACTGTTAACAATACCATCTCTAAAGTTCTCGAACTCGACTGACAATATTAGTAAAAGTAAAGACACGGTATTTCATTTTCCTAGTACAATCAATTGATAATGGACACAATTATGCATTGTAATCCGTCCGTCTGTGGTTCCTACTAAAACCACGCATTGCGCTATGTTTAAATTGTTAAAATAGAGCATAATAAACTTCATTGGAAGCAAAGTGAAAAGGAAACCTAACATAATAGCAGTGTGTATTCGTATGTAAACATATACAATGGCGCAATGTAATATCTTTCAATGTTAGGCTGTTATTAGGAATATATGTGTTACACTCCTCGCCTACTAAAACATCTATTCGAATTTTGCATGCTATTTACTTTATAGTTTGTGAGATGCTGCATCAAAAACACAGTAACATATTTTTCTCGTCGATTAATTTGAATCATTAAACACTCGTTAATCGTTTCTAGTAATTGAAAATCTATAATTGTTTTTGTTAACTTCTTGACGGTCGGGTAATTTTCAAGAAAACGATCATAAAAGTGCCTATTTTGTATCCCTGAAAATTAAATAAAAATATGTGTATGAACAATATATATATTCATTTTTAATTTTTGATTTGTTTTTATTTTGAAATTTTAAACACTCCAGCCCGAACATGTCAGGGCAGCGAGGAATAGAAGGCGAAACCTTAGCCCGTCCCTTTCACGGAAACGAAAGGGAAGGCGTTAAAGAAAGTAAGAAATTGTGGCGCCGTGGTGGCCTAGTATCTTAGGGTGGTGGAGTTCGAACTGGAAGGTCTAGTGTTTCGAACCTTACCCACTGAACGCCCATCATGGGGATACCCTTATGCAAAATCACCGAAACTGAAGGTTTTTACATCTCTTCAGCCTTAGGTCAAAAAAGGAAGGTGGCGTATTTGTGGTCATGCCATCTGGTGCCATCAGAGAACATACAATGTGATTAAGCTAAGTCGTACTTCCACACTTGTGGTACTCATGAAAGAACTGAAGGCGCTTTAGCGATAAAATCCAGGTGGTTTTACCGCTTCAGGCTCGGCATCGGTAATAAACCGATTTGCATAAGTAATAGTCACAGCACAACAACAAATTGTTTTGTTTGTTTGTTTGTTCTTTGCTTCTTCTAAATATAAGATGTTTTCTTCATACACTTCATCTTCATACAGTTAATCAATAAATATAAAATATGAATTAAGCCTTTAACATTTCAGACATATTTGCGTAGTTTTAATGCATAAACTACAATTTTTTCCCACACGTTCTTCAAAACAATTTTGGTTATTGAGAACGGAATAAAATAAAATTTGAGAAACAAAGATAAGCGGCTTTTTCCTTACAATAACCATTTCGAGGAGTAAAGTGAAATATGTGCGCAACCTTCTTTAAATCCTTGAGGGAAAATGGATTTTTTTTAAAAAAATTATATCAAGTAAAAGAACAATCAAAAATTTGCATTTATAGATATCAACTGCCTCATTCTGGTTTTAAGCACGCTATTTCTTATTACACTGACCTTAAGAGAGTAATTTTTTAAAATCCGTCTGTAACAAATTATACCAGAACAAAAAAAAAAATAAGGAATTTTCATTACATCCACAAAAAATGAGGTCTAAATGCTATTGTGACTAATATTAAAATAATTGCCTTTCAAAGGGGAAAAAAACTTTTTTTTTCTTTTTGATTCTTTTGCTTACCTATGAATTTCCATAAGAAATAGTTACTTAAAATCCAAATGGATCGGTATTCAAAGATAAAAATAGAACGAAAAGTGAATCTACATTATTTATTCCATGAAAGATGTACTGATTAGTATTAAAATATGCAATTTGTAAAAGGAATCTAATACGAATTCCCATTCCTGATTTGGCGGTTACAGTTTGGAAGATTATTTAGGGAAAACTGAATGAGAATTTATGCAGATAGAAATATCTCAATCTTTGATAAGAATAATCTTAATTTCTTTTTAAAAGTTCAATCAGTAGAGTTTTCTCTTCAGATTGGAAGTGAATGAAACGTTCAAAATGTCGTGTAATTTGGAAAGAGTTTTTCAAGTTAAAGTATTATTACCATTTCAAAACAGGTTGCGATTCTAGGCAACTGATTGCTTATTGGTACGTAAATTTGTTACTATTTTCGGAACAGTTTCTTTCTTTTTCCTTTTTTTTTTTTTCGTTTTTCTTTTCTTGATCTTGATTTAGAAGATTTTGAAAACACCCTTCTAAAAACTTCTCTGTTGAACAATAAATGATGATAAAGTACATACTTAAAGCACTAATATTCCGACGTATTTCACACACGTGTTTCGCGGTTAAGAAACTAGTTCATCAATCCAGAAAGTTGAGAGCTTCAGGATGAATTTTTAACTCTCATCCGGAAACTCACTTCTTCACACAAGTAAGAACGTTCCTCGTAATTCCGAACGTGTTTATACAATACGTATTTTCAACTGTGTATTTTAGTAGCGTAATTTTTATTATTTACTGTTTTTTCCCAAAAGTAAACTTTTTTTAAATACTGAATATATTTGGATATTTAGGTGTAGTCTGGAAAATATCTTTAACGTAAAATGTCTTATCGCTTGATATATATTACTGACAGTAACACATTTCGTAGCTTCTTTCAAAATTTCAATTTCAAAAACGAATATGTAGCCTCGATTTAGGAGGAGACTTACATTGATTTCAAAGTAAGTGTATTATAACTTCTGAAATAGGTTTACAGCTCATATCTGCAATTGATGGCTTCTTAAAATCTGAAATATCTATTAATAGTATAAACCATTTGTTTTACTGATACAAAGACAAGTTTTACTGCCCAGGGGTTCCCAAACTTTTGGAATTCGTGGTACCCCTGATTTTTTTTTCTTCTCAGGGCACCCTACTTATATAATATCCGTGATGCAAACACAAATATTATTTCTAGGATCTTAAAGAAAATCATAGAAATCAGTAGTGAAATGATAAACACTTGTTGTAAGTGTTAATTTAAAATTGACGAAAGTATTTTATTTTTGCTGTAAATTATAATTAAATGCTTTTTGCTTGCTCAGCAACAAAGAAGTGTTGGTATCATAATCTTCTTCTCCCGGCACCTATTAACTCTCGCTGTGGCACCCCAGTTAGCCGCGGTACTGAGTTTGAGAACTTGTAGTCTACTCTATTGGACTATTGGATCGTGGCTAGTATCGGACGAGAGTGATTTCTAATATTTGTTGCAATCGGGAGTACTTTTCAAGAAATGATACTTTTAGGTGAAGAAGAAAGTTCAGATGCTGCAATATGTAATTAGCAGGAATAGGCAGTAGGTTAGCACTTGACAAACGAAAAATGTTTTTAATAGTTTTTGCGGATGGCTTCTGGTTTCCATAGTTTGCCTAAAAATGAGTTTAATTTAACCCATTTTGTTTATTTATTTACATTTTGCTCATTTTGTAAAATGCATTTATTTTTATTTATGTATGCCGGAAATCTCTTTTAACTAATACGCATTAGATAAGTAGTACGCTGCTAAAGTTGTGCTGAACAGAGTTGCTCCGGGTTTAAGTTGATAAAAATTCCGTTTCTCACTCTTTCTTTCTTCTTTTGTGTTTTCTTTTTTTTCAGATAATATTATTAATTTACGTCTAATGGTAGAAAAAAAATAATATGAAGGCAGTAATGGAAAAGTTAGAAAGAAAAAAATGCAAATTGGAGAAGCGAGTGAATTTTTTTCTTTTGAAAAACGTGGGTTTGAAGATTAACTAAAATGCTTTTTAGATTGCAAATATATCAAAATGCATCCAGATATTTCTACACTTTCATTTCTTTTCAGGGACGAAGATCAATGGACCTATTTTTTTCAATGACAAATGCATAAATGAGCTTAATTACTTCATATGTCACATATAACTTTACAAACATTTCAGAAACATATGTGCTTGTTTACGAATCAAATTAAATGTTTTACCCCTACATTTTAAAATGCCTAAATCGCAAATAAAATAGAATAAAGAAAAAATAGAATAAAATAGATCTGTGAAAATATGATGACTAATTTTTTTTTTTTATTCAAGGAAACAGTAACGTTTTTACGGAATGTAAACCAGATCAATTGTGATATTCTTTTGTTTTAATAATAGAAATAAAGCTAAATTAGCCGATACTGCCTGATCTACTCATGCTAATTTGATTTCAATAGTTATAGAATTATTTATTCCTATAATTAACTATAAAAAATGATGGCGTATTAACGAAAGACATGATTTAATTTATACATTCAAAACATTAGCCATATGTTCTTTCTGTCTTTATTTCATTATCCTTCTTATCATCTAGTAATAATTAAAAAGTCTTACGCCAGAAAGGGGCAGTATTTTTTAGCTAGATATACGTGTCGCTAGGTTGCTCTCTCAAAAGTAAAGGTAAATACATCACTAATTAGGGCTTCATTGTTAGGATAAACACTATAGTTAACAACATTATCCTGTTTGAAGCCAATGCGATTTTTTTCTCTGTAACTATTTTTGAAACTATTATATTTGTTTCTATTAAACATAATAAATGATGTTATCTAGTTAGTTTTAAAAATTACGGTACAATATTTAAATCCCAACAATATTAAATACTGAAATCTTCATTAATTCCCCTTTTCAGATTAATGCTATGTTTTTATGCCGTAATAACTTCTTGGTTTATTTAAATATTTAAATGGTAATAAGTGCATACATGAAAAAAAATCTTTTTTACAGACTTAAAAATGAAGTTTATTTTTTTATTGAATTAAATTTTACGGAGTATAATATTTTTTATAGTAATTATTTTTTATCTTCTTTCTCTAGGTATGACATTTTGCTTTTTTTGCAACTAGTTCTGAACGAATTATGCTTTTTTGCTATGAAACTATGAAAGGTATGACTAAAAACTGTGTTTTCATGATGTTTATGGAAATGTTTGAAGATCTTATAATTATGGAAATATTACAGAAATATATTATGCATCTTTTTCAGAAACTACAGAATAGTTAAAAATATTATTGCATATATGTATATTTAAGCATTAAAAAAAAGGGAAATACTTTTAAAATATTTAATTCTATTCTATCAGAAAATAATTATATATGTCGTATTGCATTATAAACCATAACAATTTAGTTATAATGCATGTAATTTTTTAACGAATATGTTCTTACAGTATAATATTTCATAGCAACAAAAATTCTTATTGCATTTTTAAACATACAGTCTTTTTATATTTAACAATAGAAGTTTTACATGTGTTTCTTAGAACACAATGGCTTTACAATTTCAATTCATCATAATTTAAAGCCTCAATATGTGTGTGAGCAATATTTTCTAATTAGATATTTATATTTTTTTAGACTCTATTTAATTGTGTCCCTATGTAATATTACACAATCTATTTTATAATTCCTAAGTGTTCTACCTTTTTTTTCTTAGAAATTTGATTTCAAAAAAATGCTAAAAGTTTATTTTTAAACTCAAAATATAATACCAGTCTTTTCAAAATTTTCCACTTTAACCTCTTCATTCCAAGTGTACCCAATTTGGTACATTGTAAAATACTGTTTATTAACTACTGTTTGTGCAATTTGAAAGCTAAACGACCCCATTGTTTTTTAAATTAATCAACTTTGTTTTACTTTGTTTCTTTGTAGTTTACTTTGTTTTTAACATGGAAAACATGGAAATTGGGCACTAATTATTATTTAAACTAATTATTAATTAAAATATAAAAAAATTAGTTATTTTGTTTTGTAATGAGTTTTTAAATCAGAGAACCAAATAATTGCTTCAAAATTGTTTGTGCTTAGTTCTGAGGTCTGAAGAGGTTAAGGTCGACTTTTTGTAAAAGGCCCCTTTGTTTTTCGCTTTGAGATAAGGGAAGATCAATTCGTATACTTTATAATATAGCTTAACAGTCTAGTGCAGATATCAGTGCACAGTTTAGAAGTTCCTTCCTCCTCCTGCAAGTTTTCTGTAAAGTATTCCAAGATAAAAGTATTTTTCTCCTCTGACATTAAGGGGGGAAGTACGTGCAAAGGTCTCAAAACATTAAAAACTTTTTTTTATTCATTAAATCAGTTCTACAACTATTCAATAATGTACCCTAAAAATTTCAAAGGAAAATTTCAAGTCGTCTAAAAGTGATACGCATTTCAGCGAGCGTCCCTTTTGGAGCAGTTGAATGACCTGGAGGGTATTAGAGAACATTAGCAGATGTCCTTTTATTTCTTTTAGTAATTGAGACCTCGGATAGAAATTTCTATAAGTATTAGTGTCTATAAGTATTCAAAAAAATGATTCATTACTGCCTTCAATTTACCTTCAATACCACTCTTTTTTTCAAACGCGTTTTCCTCGAAAATACTTTTTTCGAATTTGCGTACACTCTAGCTCGCAGAGTTTTTGATCAATCCTTATCAAATTTAGCACACATTTTCTTTATATATACACGCTTTAGTTGAACTAGAATCATAAACATATCTTCATTTTTACTTTTTTTATTGTAAAAAAAGAACCAACAAATCGGTTAAAAATCGTACTTAATTTTCTCATTCCAAAAAAAAATTAGAAATTTTCATTTTTTTTGTGATAATTTTAGTTCAACTAGAAGAGACACTTATAAAAAAAGTAGATTTAATAAAAATTGATTTCAGATAAATTTGTGACCTCCAGGATGTATGCAAACTGCCGACCCGGGAGGCGACTTACAGTGTGCAGCAGCCGATATCTCCGGGATTTTTTGAGAAAAATGTTCTAAAAGTTCAGTAAATGTTCTTCGATATATCTATAAAATAACCTCAAAATCTCAATAAAATACGTTTATTCTTTATACGTTAAAAAAAATCATGAAAATTGCTCTTAATACGCCGTTTTACACGTTTTTCCCCCCTTAATATAAATGTACAAGTGCATGAAGGAAATGTGTACAAATTGTGATTGTATTTTCAAAAAATTATTTGCATTGCAATGTGTTCCATTTCTAACAACCTATAAATAGTATTTATTAAATTCATCATTTCAGGGCACTAATGTTATCACAATCATTGTCTAAATTTTGTTGCTATTAATTGATATAAGGATTACAATTTTTCAAATGTTCGAGAGCTTAAATACGTTCAACACCACTGAATTTAGGTTTAGCTTTATAATGTACCATCTACAGCTTAAATTATTGCAGACAACTGCGAAAAAACAGAACAATCTTAGCGAGTGGTTTCTGCTATCTCACAATGGAAGAAGAGCTTCCAAACCATAAGCCTGGATAAAAGCCAAAACGTTTTTTGAGTTCTTTCTACCAACTCATTTTTTTTCTGCTTTTTCTTTTTCACAATGCATATATCTCCACTGACTTGGCACAGATTCACACGATGGATATTTTCTTTCATACCTATATGAGTTTCCATAAGAGATATTTGTAATGTGGTATCAGATCGGGACATGTATAATTAGATACGTAATTAGCGTGGAATGGATGAAACCATTGCTTAAATAATTACCTTGAAATGAAGATCAGTTTTATAATGAGAAAAATCCTGCAGATATTTCGAGGGAATATATCTATAATTAGACGTGCATTTGTAATGTGGGAATATTTTTGTTATTGTTTAAAATTCAAAGATCTAAACGTGATGCGTTTTTATATTAAAGTTTTGTCTTAAGAGTGTTCAGTTGTACCTTATCATTATTCGAAAAGAAAAGCTGCGTTTAACGAAAGCTTATATAAGAAGAAAACTATTTTGACACTTAGTGTTTTTTGTTAAGTAAATTAAAAAATGTGGACTTTTTATTTATTTATGTTTTAAATTAACGCAAAACATAGTAATAATAATAACAAAATTCAAAATTTACGTATATCTATGGAACACGTTTAGAAGTCAATTAGAAACAAACATTTGTTGCTAATATGGATAAAACCATGTTTAAATAATTCATTTTGTTTAGCCTTTTGCTGCAAAGCAACAAAGACGGTTTTGTTTTACGTACAACGATTCAATTAAAATGTAGTTTTTTTATGATGTGTAATATAAGTTAAAATTTATTTTATATTTTTATTACGAAGTATTATACATTACTTGTAATATTTTTAATTACAAATTCAATGCGCAAAAGTTTTCTTCTCTTCGCAAATTGTTTTAAGTAACTCACTGCAGCAGAAACTTCATATTTTATAGCTTTAAATTTACCATTAATTTAACTTTGTAACCTCTAATAACGCGATTCTGAATACTGTACATTATTACCTACATCAGAATGTAAAGAAGATGTCAATTATATTTATGAGATTTATTTTATAACTACGAAACATATCTAAGGTTACCTTAATTAGATGAATCATTATATGAAAGTAATCGTGGTTTTCCATGTGATCAGTTTAAATACTTCAAAAGTATCATAACGATGCAGAATAAAAACGTTCATTAAGACGAATTTCAATCAATTAATTATTTATTTCATTGCTAAAACATATCGATGAGTACTTGGGCATCCCTAATTATAACGAATACGTATTTATAAAAAAATAACTCTAATTCAATAGCCTTCATATTAGCGATAAATTATTGAATAGCTTCCATTCAAGTTCAGTTTTTCTAATATTCCTATTTAAACAAATATGTATTCATTTGAAAATATTTCTGACAATTTTTCCTCTGGCAAAAGGAAAAATCCATTACGATAAACGACTTTAGTTTCATACCTTCTGTTATTTTAATCAGAAGTTTTAAAATGCTTCTATAGAGACTTGTAGTAAATTATCTATTTCTTGAATAAATTTAAGAAAAATACTTCTTTGGACTTAAGTTATTACACGTGCGAATATAATTCCCCAAAGTATTCATTCTCGATTTATTTATATTCATACAACTTTTAAATGTAGCGCGAATTATATATGAGTTTGAAGAAGAACAAACTACAATAAATAAAAATTTAACTTGTGACTAATATGTAATGGTTTAACCTCTTCCGACCTCAGAACGAAACACAAACAATTCTGACGCCATTTTTTGGTTCTCTGATTTAAAAAATGATTACAAAACAAAATCACTTTTTTTTTAAACATTTGAATTAATAATTAGTTTAAATAATAATTAATGCCCAATTTCCATGTTTAAAACGAAGTAAATTATCTGTTCATTAATTTAAAAAGCAATTGGATGTTTTAGCTTTCAAATTGCACCAACAGTAGTTCATAAACAGTATTTTAAAATGTACCCAATTGGGCACACTTGGAATGAAGAGGTTAGGACCTAAATTCAAATTATTTAGGAAATTCTTTTAATAAATTGAATATGAATGATCAATTGATAAATAAGTGCCGCTGCTGCTATACTTAAAACTTCTGCCAGTTTATAACTTAAACAGTACATTATATACTGCATCGTTTCTGTTCAAGCTGTTTTTGTAATAATTTCAATAAAGAATTGTGCGATTTTATGAGATTAATTAATTAAAATTTTGTATTCATTATAGATATTAAATTCATTTCCTTTGGTGAGAGAAATGCCGTTTAGCTTTTGCTGCCTTTATGAATCCATGAATGATTTTTACTACACCGTTAACTTATTTGGCTTTAGAGTAATAATAATAATGATTATTATTAAATGAATTTTACAAGTCAACCTTCAGCAATACGTTTTTACTGTTCAGTCTTAGTTGATTCATAACAAACAGTCCACACGTATAACTCTAGCATTAAAAAAAAGCTCTGCCTGGCACTTGCCAAGAAGAACCCATTCATGTTAAAGGGGCATACTGCTGTTATAAGTAGTGTGCCGTGTCCTATTCTCGTTTTAGCTCGTCTAGCTTATTCGATTTCTTCCAAATTGGTGCTACATGCCTGTGTATAAACTTGGATTTTTTCAACAAACAGAGAAGCAAACATTCTGATTCGCGTGATGATAAACGCACCTAGCTAATAAACGCAAAACGAACTTCCTTAAAGCTTGAATGGATTCGTCCTTTTCTACCATTAGTAGAAGCGTCCAAGGGTCAAAACTTAGTAGTCAAAATGTATTCGTAAATAATTTATTTAATAACAATCTTTGGATTTATATATATATTGGATTTTATTTACATCATCGTGTGTAATAAATGCCTAACTTAACCGTACTCCTTCATGTTGCTTGACTAAATATCCTGAGCAATACTTTCCAAGAAAAAAAAAAGAGAGGGTAACTGTATATAATTGCAATAGAAAAAAAGGCGGGCGGGGTATATAATATGAATACTATGCGGGGTATACATATACATTTGATAATTTCCAATTTTGTATTAAATCGAAACTAGAATCATTTGACTAGAGCAAAGAAATGCATGATTGTAGTTTGCGATGCTATACGTAGTTCTAAAGGGTAGAAACAAAAGTCTGCGATCTCCAAATAGTCTATGAAAGCTTACTTTAAAATAAAAAAAGAATACGTTTACATCTAACAGATATTGCATTTACATATTCACTCTTACAAGTTCAGGCATTAATTGCTCTTAAGAATGTAATCATGAAAAAAATACAAATTGCTTAAGTAATTTTGAAAATACGGGTAAATTTTTACTGTTTATTAAAAACACATTTTAATCATTTTAATCGATAAATTATTGCCAACGAAAATTCAAGTACATGTTTTCATTTTAATAAGTAGTGTTGCCTTTGAAGGAACACTTTCCAATTTACTGTACTTAAGCTCTTCATGTATGCATGATTAATTCGAGTAAGCAACACAATTTGTTCTATCACGCACTTTAAATATTTTTCCCTTACAAGCTATTTTATTTTCACAGACTAACTTCGACAAATTCAAAGCATTATTAATGAGCTATTTTTCCAATCAACTAGAGATAATTTTAGATGAGCAAAACCTTGCTAATCATCCTCAAGTGAAGAACTCAGTAAATATTTAACGAAATTTTTACTGATGGTGTTGCAAATTAGGTTATTTATTTTTAAGGAGCCTGTAGAAAGTAAAACAATGCTTCTACGCGCTCGAAATGAGATGTATAAATTAGTGTCTTCGAGTGGGGAGACGCCGCTTGCTGCCGTGTAAATTCAGAAGTAATTTTACCGGGATTAGGCTCGATTAGTCTTAAAGTACGTAGCTGAACTGAAATGTTTCTTTCAAATTTGATGGTTAATTTATGTGCACATGCTATTCTTACCTTTTTGTAAAATACTAAGCAGAAACCTATTTTTTAGCATTAGTCAACATCAACTAAATCTGGCATTTCACATTATAAATTATTTCGTAGCACTGCTCTGTGAACCTCCCAAAGTTCAGACAATTCAAGTCTTCCAAAACAATGAAATACGGTGATTTAAGCTTTAAGTAGACCTACTTATTCTTTCATCTCTTTCTTTGTTTCTAAATCAAATGGTTTAAATGAAGAGGGGAAAAACACACCCGATGATCAAGATGGTTTTATTTCACTAAAAATGACGGATATCTGAAGCAACAATTGAAGAGACAATTTATCATGCTTTAAATGCAGTCATCAAACCATAATATACTCAACACAAGGGAATCTTCTTAGAAAGTTATAGGAAGCATAGTAAATAAGGATTCTACATAAAATGTTGGAGAAAAATAGTTACACAAAAAAATATCATTAGATGATAGCCCGTCTTTGAAATCAAAAAACTAATTCGTTATTTTAACGTTTTAGAGTAAAAACTATAATTGGCGTTACATTTTAGTACTACCTTATTATATGGAATTATCGTTACTTATGAAAAAGTATCAATTTTAACTTCATAAAGTGAAATAAGTAAATTATATAAAATTAAATGTTCTCAAAAAGTTCAGACGCTACCTTCTAATTAAGAATGTATTTAAAATTTAACATCAAATGAGGTTTTCTCCTACAGAGAAATTTTTGTGCTGTCCAACCCATGGTCAACACTCTACATACTTGTTAAACATGAATACTTTACGACCGAACCATTACGTAAAAATTTTTGAAGCAAACTCTATGTTTGAAAACTGTTTTCTAGCAAAAATAGTGTTCCAAATGCACTAGTAACTACATTTTTTAAATTTTGTGACTTATACCACTATGCCTATAATATTTTTTCAGACGATGAAGTGTTAATTAAAATGTCAAAATAATCCTTACAGTTTTTAAATTGGGAAAAAAAAGCGAAAAAATATTACTTTGTTAAATAAGAAAAAATGTCAATTTCAGGAATTCAAGAATATAAATAATGAAAAAAAATGAAAATACCCAAAACATACCACACGTTTGTAAATTATATCTCTCATTGCGTTGCATTGAATCAACTAAATATTTGCAAACATTCAGTCCAATGGATTACTTTCAGACATTCCATTTTACGTTCAGACTAAGCATTTTGTGAAATCTTCCGAATGTAACGAATGCGCAGTGTTTCACAGAAAATGTATTGAAATTCTAATTTTAACCAGCATTTATAAAACAAATGTGCATGTTCTAAAGTAGGGCACGCTCCTCATCATTTGTCTTGTCTGAAAGCTCAAACCATTTAAATCTATTCCATTAAAAATTCCATTTGTGAAAGGTGGATTAATTTATTTCGTTACATTAATTCTTTTCCGGTATTTTCAAAATAGTACCGTATTACCTTTGTTCATTTACTTTTCTAAATTATTGAAGAAAAGTTTGGCCCTGATCCAAAATGCGATGTTCATTTCTCCTCTGTTGTAAATGAAGGATCTAAATTTTATTATGAAAAATTTCTATTAATTTTTAATTTAGAACAGCTTTTTCACAAAAAAAAAAAAAACTTTTTACAAAGAAAATGCAATGTACTCACATATTACACATAGTGCTTAAAGCTAAGGTCTCTTTAAACATACCCAGTTGGTTCTCACGGACCATGCTATAATTTCCATATTTAACGCGATTTAAATGTTTTAAAAGTTAATTCTGCATTCATCTAATTATATTAAAGTAATTAACGCATATTTTGATGTTTTCTTAACAAGTTTCATTGATTATGATAGCGCTGTGTTGCTTTCCAAAACATATTTCTGCTAATGGAAATTGGACCCCAGGTCATAGTGATAGGGTTAAGATAGAAAATGGAATTAGAGTGAAGTGAATAACTACGCATGGAGAAAAATATTTTTAAAAATGTGGCCCTAAATTGTGTGCATGTTATTAATTAACAAATCCATACTGTTATCAAAAGACCATTTTCAAGCTGTTATTATTTATTAAATATTGAACTATTTTCCAAATTTTTATGGAAACCGCTGAATTTATCGAGAATTTGAATGTGTCTTAAAATGGAGACCGGCTACTCAAGGTAATCTTGTTCGTCTTAATGACAACAGTTAGTTCTACTGGACCTGAGCGAATTTATGCTGCGTTTACATTTTATTGCTGCAATGCCTCCTACAACTAATTGAATTGTATTTACGATTTTTATTATTGATACATAGTGACTGTTGAATTTTATGATTTCAGGGTCCCCATGAATAAATTTTAAATTCAATTTAAATAAATCAATTTTCGACCCCATTGTAGTTCTTTTAGCTACTTAGAAGCAACACTAAATATTTAAATATCTATGTATATATATATATATATATATATATATATATGGATTTTTAAAAATATTCTAGCAACGGAAGACTGATTTTAAAACAATATTTTTATTGCTAACTGAGAATGTAATAGACAAACAGTTCCAATAAAATCCCATTCATCAATTGCAAAAATCAATTTCGTTATTCAACTTCCCAATCAAGACATAAAATCTGGATTGCTGATTCTTAAATATAAATGTGTATTTTAAATTTTTATTCAATAATATTATTTCAGTTGGAGCAATTTATATTTATGTATTGATTCGTAAAATATGTGCGCTGAATAAAAAGTGAAATCCGACTCTTTGTTTCAGAATAAATTGAACGATAATTAGAATTCCTCTCTCTCTCGAAATCAAATTCCCTCATTAGCGCAAACAAAATGAAGCGGAAAATAAAGAACAAAAAGCTTCGAATTCGAACAATTAGATGAGCTCATATCACATGCCACCCATCACTCTGTGTACAAGCAAACCCGAAAGAAATAGCATCCCCGTTCGTCATAATCACTTTCCGCTGAGAGAGAGAGGAAAAAAATGGTGATTCACTTCAAATTATCGTGGGGCTCGGATTTCCTCTTCCGTGGGAAGAAGAGGGTGCACTTTAGACACCCCGTCTGATCCCCTCCCCCTGTTTAAAAGGGGTGTTGCGGTGGTATATGAAAACGCCATTACCACAGATTGCAGGTTGCAGGAGACGTTGAGATGAGATTAATATGGTAATTCAAAACAAAAATTTGAGCACAATGGATGTTGGATGATGAAAAGGAATTTAAGCCACTTCCTGAAAGATTGATCCGGTTGATAAAATATGCGTTTTTTTCAAAAACATTCTTACATTTCGTTTTTTGTAATTAGCTAAGTATTTTTTGAACAATTGATTTTTAAATAAACTATATTACGGTCTCAGCAATTCATTAAAGCACTTCTATATTTATTTTTTGAATAGTAAATTGCCTTACAAATTATTTGGAAACTTTAATTATTTACTCATTAACAAATTCCGATATTGTGTCTTTAGGAAGAAAGGAAAAGAGATTCGTCTTTGCGTTCGAAATTGTTTCCGAGTGTTTTTTAAATGAATAAATTTTAATCAAACCATTGCAATATTTTTCAAATGGGTGTTTATGTTATTTACTTTATGTTTACTCATATTGGCTGCTGCGCAAAAATATCTTATTGAGTGGCATTCTTTATTATGGTTGTACAGAATATTGTATAATGCTGGAACTAAAATGTTAATATACTCCTGTACTTATATTTATGTAAGTATATATTTCATTCGTACGAAATTTTACAGAACACTTAATTTTGTGTTCTTTTTTTGCTTTTACTTGACCGTAATAAACTAATGTTCAAAAATTATTGATTCCTATATTGTGCTTAGAAAAACTAACTTTTCGCAAATATAATAAAAAGTTTTATTTATCAGTAACCCTTTTTATTCGAAATTGTTATTCCAACGGAGATATATTTTTTGTACAGTTACAGAAAGATGAAATCCATCATAATATTGTCACAAAATCCATATTATAGTGCACAAAAATTGGCTTTTTATTTTCGATTGATACTGTTATTTAATTAAATTCTTATTCTGAGAGTATAAACCGTTCCTAACATGTAAACAGCAGTGTATTGTTTAAAAAATAATACAAAATTTCTGAGAACAACTTACATTCAATAATTCAAATCATAGTGCTGTAATGTTATTTTACAACTAATTCAACTGTCATTTGTGAAAAGCAAATGCATAGTTTTAATACGATCCAAATATTGTTGTATACAAACTTTACAAAGAATTCAGTTTCCTTTGTGTAAGTATACATTCACTTAAAAAGTTCAATTACTTCTGGCATGTGTCAAACTTGCCTTGGAAAACTCTCAGAGTATCTTTGTTTAGAACATTTTAACCCCAAGGGATGAAAGAACTTAAAGGTTCAATGTTTTGGCATCATTCCACGAAACTTCTTTTATTTCCTAATGGTGATAGATTCTCATAAGCAAAGAGCTTTAATTTTGTTTTGGCATTTTCTGGAATAAATTTTCCTGGAATTAACTTTATTCGAAGAATTTTTGCGGATTAATTATTTATTGAAAGTTAGATTAAAGAGCATGTGCAATATGCATTTATACAATTAAGAAAAAATGTGATATATTACCAGCACAAGATTAAGTACAGGTCAATTCATACTAATTTATAATCATGAATTTAATACGTTCCAGTAAATTACAATTGTACAATTTAATTCTAAAGCAGGTACTTATAATTTTACAAATTAATCTTAAAAAGGCGTAACTTACAGTATGTTATATTTACGTTAATGTTCTTTCTTTTTGTTATTTTTAAAGACTTTTATTCATTAATCCTAATAAAATATACCATTATGTTGAAGATTTGTGAATTTCGTGATTATCTGCGATTTACATATGTTTTCAAACATATATTTATCTTAAATTAGAATTTTATCAAAAATGCAGTAATAAAAAATAATAAGTATATAAAAGGTTAAATTACAAGCGCTGTTAGTTTAACATTGTGTATTATCTAATTACAACAAAAAATCAACTAATCGCATGCTATTCAATTTCTTCCAATTACTTTTTTTTACCATATAAATTTTACTTTTGTTTTAAAAGTAAATTGCAATATGATTAATGCACTTAAAATTTCAAGCTATTAAGAATTCTGTGTAAAAAAACAGTTTAGAAAAGTTTTAATCCTATGGGCATCGAGTTTACTATGTGTTTCAAGAACTGAATTCCTTACTTAAACACCAGTACATTTAAATTAGCTCACTCGCCTGACGCCACTAGCTTTTTTTTTTATCCCATGGGGTTCAGAACTTAAAAAACGGAATATAAAGTAGCAAAAACGGAACCTTTATTGAACAAAAAATAAAAGTCATATAACATATTTATAAATATAAATCATTGATATCAGGAAATGTGAAATTTATGCATACCTGCTTGAGAAAATGATAATTTACTAAGATTATTATAACCAACATTTTTTCTGTAACCAGCTTCATTTCGGGAGTTATCCCTATAGATAAGAGCATCTAGTTTTGAGACATTTTGTTTAATCAGCTAAGTTTGTAATTTAAACAAAGTTTGAACTTTTAGAAGCATCGGAAGCTACACTTTAATTGTCTATTTTTTTTCTTCTTTCAATTTTTTGAAACATTTTGAGCCACCCCATTGTTTACATAAACCTAGCTACATCTTTAAAAATTTTATTAATGTCTTTTTCTACCTCCTTTTATCTATCTCACACACGCATATTGCGTGAGAGAGAGCAGGATTTTAATATTAATTTAATAATATATGCCAAATAAGTACCTAAAAGGACATTACGAACACATTAATCGGTTAAATTATGCTGAAGTCGAATGGAAACAAGAAAGACCTTAAAACATGACCAATTTCAATTACCTTTCCGCTTCAAGACGCGTGAAATTAAAAGATTATAACGTCTTGCGAAACCTGTCACAAAAAATTAGAACAGAACAACTTCGCACCACACGGCAGCGCTTTATTCTCGTCTCGCCACGTTTCTTTATGAACAGTATAAAACATAAAAGCAAAGCTGAAAAATGTTCTATAGTTAGATAAGACGTTGGAATAGATTCAATAACGTAAGTACACACGCTAGTCACACCAGTTTCCAATGAATGGGTAACACGCTGCCAAGATTTGTATAGAAATGGTTCAGTGCTCCCAGACATATCGGGGTTTAGTACTCTCTGATCTGGTGTAATAATATTATACGTGACAGGATAAAGGAGTCGGGACATAATTAATGGATAAGACTAAATTGTCATGAGTCAGGAATCGGTAACTTTATGCCAGTATTATGTATTCATAAGATGTGGATCGATGATTTTGTGCGGTTTAATGGAAGAGAATGATGAATTAAACTGACAAAATCAAATAATTAAATATTATTCTCACTCATAATGTTATTTTTTTTGCATAGGGGTATACGCTTAGACGTGTTTTAAAAATGAGTGAATAAAATCGCCGAATATGCATCTACTAATTAAGTTTTATTGCTCCGTCTTTTATGCTTTATCTTATGGATCAAATACCATCGTGCAGTAAAAACCATATTTTATTTGTACAACGGCTCATTTAGCTTCAAAATCTCATAATTATAAGAGCACAGTAATTGTTGCCAATTTAAATAACGAAAAGTCCGGTTGCCAAAACTTACTTTAATATACATATGTCACGTATTATCAGACATAATTTGGTAATCGTTTATGAATAATTAGGTTAATTATTCGGTGTGTTCCGCTACAATAACATTATAAGGAAAATATATCTGACCCATACATATTAAACGGTATGAAATCAGGTCGCAGAAAATTACACAATTAAGAGTAAATGAAACTCACGGGCCTATTTTTACTACAAAGAATTATTGAAGTTCATTTTTTTCCAAAATATATATTTAACCAAAAGACTTAGCTTAATACCGTTTAGAAGAAGTAAGCTTCTGAGCAATAACCCACTCTAATTATTCTAGATTTTTTCGAATAATTTCTATCGGACGTAGATTTTTCAAAATAGTTTAAAATTTAGAAAATCAAAGTATTTTTTTATTTTTCATTGTTGAAGCAAATCTTGAAATTGAAATTAAAAAGAAAAGAAAAAAAAAAAAAACACTAATTCCAATTTTTTAATTGCCGTGCGTTACATTTCCCAACTGAATTTTGTGCCAAATTTCATGCCAACCCGTTAATTGGTGTTAATTTAATCGACACATTCGAACGAGCTCTTTTATCGTAAGAGTTAGCTAATACGAACTTAAAAGCAAAACATAAAGGCATTCTCTTTGCCTGGTTTTGTACATACGAGTAAAATGTGAGTTCCCGGATGAAAATGTATTTAAGCGATGTAAATCTAAAATTTTAATGATGACAAGTGATGAATTATGAAACAGTTGTAGATGCTATTTGTCTAGTACATATTTGCTTTTGTTACATTAAGAGGAAGTCCTGTATTATACATCGCAGCGGCACAGTGTGGAGTTAGCATTGCATGTGTGTTTATATTATATGATAGCAGCATATATTGTAATTTTATGTGCTTACATGCAGTATATTACAAGTTTCGTTGATTTGAGTCTAGATGAAATTGTAATAAAAAATATAAAACTTCCTTAAATTGTCTCATGCTGTAAAGTGATTTCGTATATATATTGCTAGATATGTGCATACAAACATTATTATTTTAAGCTCTATTAAATATTTCATTAAACAGAAAATAACATAGAGACGCTTTTTGGAGACCTTTGAAGACAAATTAAGGATTTTGTTTTGCTTGGGTTTGTCATTAATGACGTAATAAGAAGTTCCGTCGAGAACTATACGAGCCTACTTTCCCGTATGCACCAAATTCAAATTTATAATCTAGCTATATTTTTCTCATTTAGGTTTAGTTCTTAATTTCTACAAATGTACCCTTTTCAACGGATAATACATATTCATTCACTTACTCATTCATTTTTTCATTTATTCAGTCATTCGTTTATTCATTCCTTCATTCATTAACTCATTCATGTATTCATTAATTCACTCATTTATTTATTTTATCCTTGATTCATTCATTCTGCCTTTCACTCATTCATTTTGTCATTAATTCATTCTTTCACTCATTCATTCATTTTTTCATTGAGAAATATCCTTTAAAATCCTGATCAAAAAAAGAAAAAAAAAAAAAAATATAGGAAAAAAAACTCGTGCAGTTCTTGTTGAACTTCGTATCTGTACATGTTCTACAGCGTAATATCTTTCTGATAAGGTTTGTTGCAAGCAAATCCGTCGGTTAGATCAGGATTTATATGGGATTGAAATTTCTCGTAGGCACTGGTGTTTATTTGGTACCTTTCCATTATCAGGTCGCAAATCTCGCCAAGCAGATTTTTGGCGACAGCACGCGAAAAAGGTTGCCAGCGGCGATATTCCGTTTGGCGTTAGCTGCATCATTATAGGCGAATTTACGCCTGCGCCGAGATATTGGAACAATGACGCTATTTTTTTTAACTGTTCAAAAATGAACAAAAATTGTTCAAGTCAATATTTCACGCCGAGAGCTTCTTCCAATAAGCTTGCTCATAGGAACTTGGATCTTGTGCCCAGAGTTTACATAATTTGCTTCACTTTTGCCCATAGGCACTAATGTTGAAATTTTTTGAACTCTTCAAAATTTAACAAAAAAATGTTCAAATCGAAAAGTAACATATGGAAATGAGATGCTCTCGCTGAGATTTTTCGAATTCAAAAAGAATTTTTCAAATCGGACAATTCATTTAAAAGTTATTAGGGGAGGACAGACCGACAGACACACTTTTTCCCCATCTCAATACCCTTCTTTCAATTTTTTTATTTTTCAATCTTTATTTAATTATTTAACGTATGTTTGACTTTTCTTGATTTCTAACGATATTTTCCCGATACATTAAGCCTTCTTTAATGCTTTATTATTATTTTTTTTTACTTTTACAGGAAAGTAGGTTAAAAAGTAGTACGAACCAGTCAATACAAGGGCGTGGTTACTAAATTATGCGAAACCAAGACGCTATCTGGAATTTTTCGTCACTGTATCCCGTCTGTGTTGCACTTGGTGTGAAAGTACCATACAACTGGGGACCATCCCAGTCGGACACAAATGATGGGATTAGTTTGCCTAACTGGGTACTCCCGAGTAACCAGTTAGGCCAGGGGTCGGCAGCCTGCGGCTCGCGAGCCACATGCGTCTCTTTGGATATGAAGCTGCGGCTCTTTAGTTCCATACGCATATATTATTTACTTTATCGAAAAAAGACATTTGAATTTGTTTGCTCAATTGTTTGTTATTGAAGTACAAGTAAGTGTTTAATTGTTTTAATTTGTTACTTAAATAATAAGTAATTATCTAATAATGCCATATATATATTATCTAATTTGTTGTGAAAAACGCTACTTATATATGAATAAATAGATATTTTTTCTTATGAATAAATAGATTCGTTTTTTTTTTCATCCAAAAATTTTATTTATGCAAGTACTATTTATTTATTGTTGGCAAGAAAAATTTTTATGGCTCTTTGAAAATTTTGAAATTCTGTAAATTGTAATTTTTGACTCTTCCCACTCAAAAGTTGCCGACCCCTGAATTAGGCAAACAATAACATCAACTCCGCACGCAAGCAATCTTAAGACTTAGGCTAAGAGATTGGGGTCTGGTGGAGAAAATTTAGGCAAAAAAAGCACTTAATTTATATGCCTAATTTATTCGTTCAAATCCCTAGGTCTTATTTATTTATTTCTTAATGTCTAAAACAAACTTATAGATTATTGTTTTTTTAGTTAAATGTCATAATTCTGTGAGTTTTCAAATTAATGTGTACTATCTTTTATTTTAATAATTTTAAATAAGTTCATAATTTGAACACATTAATTAATTTCACAATAAATTACATATTATCTAAACACTGTGAATCATCGGACGTTTTTACGTGTTTAGGACTTGCTATGACCCAGCACTAATAATTATAAATATCATAATTTCCCCGCATTTAACACTATTTGTATTCAAGTTAAAAACTGTATTTTTATGTCTCTTAATAATTAAAATGTGCATTCAGTTCCAAAAATACAAAATAAATTCCTTTATTCAAGCGTCTACCTATGAAAAAAAAATCAACAATCCCAAAATGACTTTTGCATATATTTTTTCAGTATTCATCACAATTCTTACGAATTGATAGAAAGTCATGTACCCAGTTCATAAACTTCTTGCATGAAAGAAAAAAGTTAAACAATTTGCATCTTTTGAAAGCAGAATTAATATATGTTTATATTTAAAACATTAAATCCTTTAGCGCGCTTTCGAAAACTTCATATCCTTCTTAAGACATTTTCAGTATGCTAATAGCTTTTAAAGGGTATACAAAGAAACTTTTGTTCCATTAATTTTTTAAAACTAGATTCAAGAAACACATTTCAAGGAATGAGCAAACGAAAAAACTTCATTTCAATACAAATACGATCTGAAATTTAAATAACAACAATACAATGAAAGTGAATTGCTTATTATCAATGCAGAAAATGAAAATCTTAATGCATTCTAAATTTTGAATTGCATCATAAAATGCATTGATTAAAATGCATTTTCCCAGCTTTATTGTCAAACGATTGCAAATAAAAAAATATTTAGCAAATGAAGTGAGGCACATAAAGCCGGATAAAAACCATTATTAGAGCCTACTGCTTTTGTTTCCTTAATAAGAAAAAAATAAAAGAAAAAAGAGTGTTTTGAATTGTTACGATTGCTGTTCTTGCACTACTTTTGATTATTTTTCTGCGATCAGTTCTTTTTTTACCTCGTAAAATCATCACGAGACTTTATTTGCATCAAGTAAGCGAAGTAAATGAATGAATTGTGGAGTGACATCGAATAATAATCGGATCTCTCAAAGGAAATTTCGAATATGAAAGTGCAGAATTCACTCGTATAAATAAATAACAATTGTCATGTATTCCCGTAGGGTATACAAGATGATGAAGTCTCCGACGATATGGGAAAATGAGAATGGAAGTGCAGTGAAAAAAAAAATTAAAATATCCAAATATATATTACTTTTATTTGGGGACAAAAAGAGCTTTGAGCTTTCGTGATGAATACAAAAACTTAAAACGTACTGCATTTAATTTTGCCAATAAAGTTCGGTGCCAAAGGGACTTCTAGAACTGTTCTCTCTTCTTCTAAACCTTGAAGCAAGCTATGTTTTGGAGGATTTTCTGCATTTTCGTTTTCTTTAACTCTCTTCTGTAACGGATATAAAAAGCATTTCTCTTTTTTGAACTTTTAAAGAGTTATAAATTGGAGTAGCATCTGATATAAATTAAAGTTCCAAAGTATAATCTGAACATTTTTGATACGCTATTCTATTTTAGGTGAAACGTATTTCTTGAAACTGCTTTAAAAAGTTTTAATGTTAAGGACATTTGAGAATGATTAAATCCATCCTCATTAAGCGCAATATATAAAATATATATAATATGCACTAAGATTCATTTGCGTAGTACAAATGAAAACGTTAAAAAGGTGTTATTAAAAAAATTAAATAGATTTTTGATTATTTTTGTAAATCTTCAGATATCATTTTTTGAACTTTATTTTCTTTTGATTTATTGGCCAATTTGTTCCACCGCTTTGGAAGCGCATGAATACCACGTTTGGAGAATTCTTTTGGTCTGGCCTGCAGCCACTCATTTACCTCAGTTTTCACTTCTTCATCACTTTGGAAATGCTTGCCTGCCACACAGAAATTATACAAACCGCTCATACGCTTGATGCAGTGACAGACAAGAGTCACCATACTGTTTCGTCATCCTGCGATGGATTTCGATTGGGTTGATACCTTCACTACTCAATAAACGAATCGCTGCTCGCTGTTCTAACGTGGTGCAAGTTGATAGTGGGGCCGCCATATTGTAACTGATGTTACTGCTAGTGATTGTGTAGCAAGGTCACTGTCACACCTGGTGCTCATTGTGTGAACTTCAATTAAGATTCATTTAACCCATTCTCTGGACCGGCCGAAAAGCAAAACAGCGTACGCCACAGATAACAAACAGGTTTGCTTTTCGCTGCAGTCCAGAGAGTCTTTTTCTCCTCATTTTGCTACTGCAATTTTAATGTTGTTTTCGCTGAAGAGCATATATTGAAAAATTATTTCGTGGAAATAGTTTTCTTCTTAAAAACTAGTACAAAATTTTATATGGAAAAAAAAGAAACAGTAGAAAAAGAAAATGATGTGCTTGCCAAGGTATATCAAAATAGTTAAATGATTTAAAGGTAGAAAACGGATAACAGAGAAAGCATAAAAGGTAGAAATAAAAACGAGCATTATACATAGCACTTTTTATTTTATTTTTGTGTATCTTCTCTTTCTTGATTTTCGCCTGGATACGATTAAATTTATCGTTTTATTTACTTGTGCCTAATTTTGTAAATCTTACAAAGCAAACATTTAAGAAATATTCGATCACTCTTTCAATAATGCAGTTGAAATTTAACCGAAAAAGGTTCATCTCATTTCCTGGAAGTGAGCAAAGGAATTGAATAGTTAAAAACACTTCACAGCTGGTATGCATTTCTAAGCAGAAAGAAGATATTTTATGGTGTCTATTGATGTATTCTAACTTTAAAACGACCAGCAAACAGCGATAACTATTTTTGTTAGTTGGTCATTTATCTTAAAAGGGGGGGGGGGGTTCTTACTGGGAAAGTACGGAAGTTAGTTACTCAACCATGTGCAGTATTTTAAAAAGAGAGGTTCACAAAAGAGGAAATCTTAAGAACAACCGGCATTTCCCTTAAAGCATTGGAATGAATGCAACTCTCAAGGGTATAGCTGAATAAGAAACAGAAGGACCCCCCAGAAAGCTGTGAATGCAAATCCCAGTGGAACTCTTCCCAGAGGCGCTTGCGGTGAACATCTGAGCGGCTCAATTCTAATAAAAGCCATAATGTCACATGTTCGCACAATAAAACACTTAAGATTAAAAGCGGTTCGAAAAACAAGCTTTGCTACAGCTGTATATCGGAAGATTTGATGTGCTTCAGAGAAAGAAAATAAGCCAAAAGCGTCTCTACCGGGGGGGGGGGGGGGGCTTAAGGATTGTCCGAAATAGGACAAAATGCATTCTCGCTTATTAAAATCGCACTGAGCTCAATTCTCCAAGGACCAAAGGAGAAGCACACTAAAAGGGTTTTGCCCCTGGAAGAAAGGCCGATACGTAGTCGGCCGAAGCAAGATTTGCTAGAACCCTCGTGACGAAAAGGAATCGTCACAACCAGTTTGGGAACGATTTCTATGGCCGATCCCTTCTCGGCCGCAACAGTTTTGGCACACAAAGAGCGGCCAACCCCTTATCGGCCAAACCAGAGAATGGGTTAAGATAATTGTCATCTACCAGATCAATCCTACCACTTTTTAAAACTTTACACCACTTTTAAGGTTTTCGTTTGATACAAACTCGTATAAATATGATGTAAAATCTGATTTATTTATGCAAACACTTATTCTATTTAGCCAACTTGAAACAACATAAATAAGTAAATAATAACTAGGAAAGAAAGAAAAATATGAAAGAATATTGAAATCCGATGCATTTCCGAACATTCTATATGAAAACCAAAATACAAAAGTGAAAGTTTAAAAAATATAAACATCAGTATAAAAATAAACACGTGAAATTAAAATATGCTCATCTAACAAAATAAAAGAACAGTACTTCATTGAGGATATAGTGCTGTTAAACACAATATAACTTAAACTCTCAAAATTATATTATTCGTAATTTAGATAATTTTTTTCTTTATTTTCTTCTTCTTTAGCCTTGTTCTTATGTACTCGTATAGCAGGGAAAAAATAGTTTATGTCTTTTCCCCAAATTTACTTTGAAGAAAAAATAACAGTTTTTTGTTAACGAGGGATTCTCTGCGTCAAATCTATTGTATCAATAATCATTAGAGTCTGGCTATTCACGGTAGTCATATGGCATTTATTTCTTTCGTAAATAGCATAACTTGCTATATAATAATACTTTTCCAAAAAATTTTTGTTTTATATGCTTCCTAATGAGCTGTGGTTAGACGTTTAACTTCATAAATTATGTCTCTTCCATAAAAATAATTAGTGTAGTATTGACATAAGCCTAATAATGTATGATTATTATGTCGGTCTGTGTTTCTTTTATTTAAAACTATCAATTAGTGTGCTCCATTATCCCACTATCAAATGAGTGCTACATTACATTCAACGCATAACTCATATTTAATTTGACGAAACAATCAGTAATGAAAAGTATTTCTTACAAACCATGCCTGCTGCACGTATCAAATAAGAAAGCACTGGCAATCCTAAATCATTTAGATTACAAAAACATATATCGGAAAAAGCCAACACTGACAAATTGGTCTTGATCTTAGAGTAAGAAAAAAATCTTTCTGAAAATAAGACGGTTAAGTGCCACTATTTAAAGGCGAAATAATACCTCTCGAACCAGTTTCCGCTATCAAATAGCGAGAAAGTGCTATCAGAAACCCATCAACTTCGAAGATAATGATTAGCCTAGACCGTAGCTTCGGGTGCTAGTTTTGTATTAGTCTAATAATAAACTTTTCTGAAAGTCCAACTTTGCTTCCGTTCCGTAATTTGGTAGTAAGCATTTTATGGAAAACGAATTAGGAGCAATAGACCAAAGAGAAACAAGCTAGTGGATTTTAATTGTTTTCTTTAGTCTGAGAGGCCAAATTGTTCTAAGAAAAGAAACTAAACAAATTTGTCTTCAGGTTTTACTGTCTCTTTTCTTCCCTATTTTGCGATTGTTCGTATATTTGCAAATTCTTTTAAATTTAAACTGTATAGGTTTATATTTCCCAAATATTAATACTTCATAAAAGTTTACGCAAGGCAATAAAAGAAAATTGAAATATGCGCCTTTTTCGCAAACTTATTTTTCACATTTAGCAGTGCAATTGCACCTGGCAGCGTCTCAACATCGGAATAAGCTCTACAAGTAAGTAGTAAACTTTATCTAAGTACATATCATTAATTTACAAATATGTCTAAAAATTATCCTAAACAAAACCAGGTGCTGTAAAGAAAAACTATTTACCTTTGTCATTTGTTTTACTCTTCATAAATATTTGGACATAGTGTTCGATTGAAGTATCAATGCTTTGTAGTATTTTTAATAATGTACGAAGCAACGGCGGCAATGCACATTAATTAACGAGTTTTGTTGTTCATTTTTGATTAGTTAAACAAAATTCAACTTATTTTTTTTCAGTATAATAATAACCGATATGAATATAAGTTTTGCACAGCTTTCTAGCATTAGTTCATTTATAACTTCCTTTGCCTGAATAGGAACTCAGTTTTTCAAATATAAGTCATTTTAACAACGTGATGTTCTCGAAAATAAGGCAGTTTATACCAATAACAAGAGTTCTGAATTAAGAGTGAATGTTTATGATATATAAGTGTGACAACAAAATGACGATGTGACAATTTTCGTATAAATTTTACGATTTTTCATGCATTATAGGCAATTAATTCATGATATAATGAGGATCATCTCATGAGGAAGAGGAATACTAACTGTCCTCTTAGCATTCATTGTTAAATCCGAAGCATGATTGTTCATATATCCGAATCCATTGAAGTTCTAGTGAACGCAACAGCCATACGAATCACACCTACCTTGAAATATTAAACATTCAATCTGCACAAATGATCGTCAGTTACTATATATTAATGCCGATCAATTATTATCCAAGCGCATTAATTAGCCGATTTTAATACTTCATTGTTAGCATCCAATTATTAAATGTTTGCAACTGACGAGAATATTGACAGATCTTCGCATGGGAATACATTGTTTATAGCTTATGTCATCTACACTAATTTGAATCTTACAACATTATGTAATCTATTATGCGGAATAACTCTAAAACTTACTTTGTTTACTTATTTTTTATGTTAGACGTACACATTGAAAAACTAGCAATAATACTTGCGCAGTTCAAATAAGTTTGTTTTCAACTGGATTAACAGTAGAATTTGAACCATTTCCTCAGCTGATTGCCGATATTTTTATTTTAAAATTTTTTATATATTTATTTAGTAAAGCACTTGCTCTGGGCATAAAAAAGCAAATTAAAGAAACAGAGCTTAATAATCTCATATTTTGAGTTTCAGTCGCTGTAGTCTACAGCATAACAAGGTAGGCATCCGGATGGCTGTCCGGAGAGAAGACCTGTAGCTTAATCTGAAATTAAAATTTAATATTTCAAACTTAAATAAAACTTTACACAATGTAGTAGTTTCAAACATCAGTTCAGGATATCAAGAACGGATCCGTCAGACAAAAAACTAAGAATATCTGACATCTGATAAAACCAATATCTGAAGTTTTCTTTTATCTTAACTTCGCCCCCCTCCCCCAAGCAAATTTACCAGGCTATGAAATTAGTCATCAAAACAGTTAATTTAAATTTGACAAATATTTTTATCATCATATAAACTGCGACATTCTTCAAAATAACCCTATCAATGATTTACATTTTAAACCATTAAACGCAAAACACTCTCTTTTTATTCATTACTTCCTAGATGTCTTGTCGTTTTTTTTTTTTTTTTTTCCAGTAGAGTTGCATGGGCAAAAATAATATACGAAACATATTCGCCATTTGTTTGCATATTGTTAGATATGTAATAGTTTTAATATAAATCGGAGTAAATAATTACACATTTTGTGTTTAACAACCCGTAGCGGCAACATGTTTTGTGAATTCGCATGATTTATAAATGAACCTTAGTACTCCAAGATAAACACTTAATATTTCTCTTTATTTTAATCCGGAAGAATTTCTAGTCAGATTTTTTAAAATAATTCATGAGTAATAAAAGAGTGTATTGAATATTTTTTGTGGATTTCATCCCTATTTCACACAATTCCATTTAACTTCAGCATTCAGTGGAATAGATTCATGCTATGTAATTAAATTTAATGAATATTCTGAACACTTCAAGCTCAGTTAAACGTTGCATCGAAACTAAGATAATAATTCGCTGCTTCTAAAACTAAAGGAAAACTTTAACTAGATTTTCAAAGAATCGACATCTCTCAAAATCTACGCAAGTCCAAAAAGCTCCACTATACGAAGGTTAAAGAAATGATGACGAAGTTTAAAGCTTTGAAGAAAATTTGTATTAAATTCTCTAATATGTTTTTCAGTCTACTTGACTTAAAAACAATTGTTCACGAACACAAAGTTTCAGTTCTTTTCGATGCTACTCAAAAAACCTTTCTTTCTTAACTTTAATTCAAAATTGCATTTAATGCAGATGTTTGTATAAAAGAAAGAGACGCAATCTATGGGTATACTAATATAGTAAAGACATATATATATATATATATATGTATGTATGATTATGTGTGTGTTAAGAGATTAATGAAACAAGCAAAACACAAAATAAATAAAAATATTCAATTTTTATGAACACTTTTGATTTTGTATCCTTTGATTGCTGTCGCAAAAGTTAAAATGTTTTTATTACCCAGAGAAAATAATTTTTCTTTTTGGCGTCTTTCCGGTGCTTGAATTTCTTTTCATAGGAAACGGAATTCATTACACAAGTTTTTGGTAAACATTATCACAAGCTTCAGCTTCTTTTTAGCCTACTTTCCTTTAAAAATAATAATAATAAAGCATGAAAGAAGGCTTAATGTATCGTGAAAATATCGTTAGAAATCGAGAAAAGTCAAAAATAAGTTAAGTAATTAAATAAAGATTGAAAAATAAAAAATTTAAAAGTAGGGTATTGAGATGGGGGAAAAGTGTGTCTGTCTGTCTGTCTGTCTGTCCCCACCTAATAACTTTTGAACGAATTATCCGATTCGAAAAATTCTTTTTGCATTCGAAAGAACTCGGCGAGGACATCTCATTTCCATATTTTGATTTGAACAATTTTTTTTCAGTTTTGAACAGTTCAAAAAGTTTTAACATTAGCGCCTATATGCGAAAATGAAGCAAATTATGTAAACTGTGGGTACAAGATCCAAGTTCTAATGAACAAGCTCACAGAAAGAAGTTTTTGGCGTGAAATATTGATTTGAACAATTTTTGTTCATTTTTGAACAATTCAAAAAAAAATAACATAGCGCCTACGGGGGAAATTTCAATCCTATATAAATCCTGATCTAACGGACCGATTTGCTTGGAACAAACTTTATCGGAAAGCTCTTATGACGTAGAACACGAACAGATAAGAAGTTCATCCAGAACAAACGAGCCTATTTTCCTATGAAATATTTTGTTCGAGATTTTCAAGATTATTTTTGAATTAATGATTGATTAAATCAATAAGCAAAAGAATGAATTAATAACTGAGTGAATAAATACATGAATGACTGAATAAATGAATATGTATTAACCGTTGAAAAAGGTATATCTGAAGCAATTAAAAACTTAAGCTGAAAGAGAGAGAGAGAGAGATAGCTAGAATATAAATTTGAAGCTGGTGTATACGGGAAAGTAGGCTCGTATAGTTCTAGATGGAACTTCTTGTTTCTTTAAAAGTAAATGTTATTTATGTTTTTTTTTATTTCTTCGATTTTCGTTTGCAAATCAGTTTATGTAGGTAGAGGTCCGTAGCTTTTGAACTCTATGTCAGCCATGAAACTAGCGGTAATATATATACATAACCCCATATATATGTAATATGTATGCTGGTATAACTTTTTTAACTTTTTCATTAAATAGTAGCTATCTGTGAAGCAGCATTCATTAAAAAGAAACCTTTTAAGACTCACACCCTGATTTCATGGGAATATACTCTATGAAACAATGTTGCAGAATGTCGTAAAGTGCTTAATAACTTCGTCCAAATATTTTTGCTCAAAATTCATTCCATTTTCTGCACACCTTCATTTTTCAAACGAACAGAAAAAACCGCACCGTTTTTTAATGTACGTGTTTCGAATTTCATTTCATATTGTATTGCGTAAATTGATTTCTTGGAGAAATGGCGTATTAGAACCAGGGACCAAACCAACGATAAGCACGATCTATGATTTTTTCAGACATAAAATTTTAAAATAAAACATCATTTTATTATTTTTTAAAAAATTGAAAAGTATAAGAATTCTGTATATTAAATAATATTTTTAAAAATAATGCTTTATCAGTTATTCATTCCGAAACAACTGGGTGGAAAGGAAAAATTAAAAACTACTCTTGAGAGAAATGTTAAGTGTTTTTACACTACTAGCTTCCAAATTGACTTCACGTGTTATTGTAGGATAACTATTAAACATGTACGTTCTGTGTTTGTGTACTTTCGTGATTTAGCGCTATTTAGATTACTTTTAATCCGTACTTTTTGTACATTTTACACACCAGGAAGGATTTTTGACGCAGAATATTTGCATTAAGCGACGGTTCATTTAAATTACTTTTAAATTATTCTTAAGTTACTCAAAACTATTAGGATATTAACAAACATTTCACACTAAAATTCGTAACCTCTGCTTGGGCTCCGAAATTATTCCTTACATAATAAACTCCTTATAAAGCGTAATATAATTAGATATAATGTGCGTAAAATAAAATGTAATAAATTGCATTTGACTGGACTAGATTATAAAACGTAATAAATTTACCATGAAACGCAAACATGTTTTCACTTGATATTTCTTGATATTTCTAATGTTATTATTTTCTGTTTTGTTTAATAACAATTTGAATGATTTTTCCCCCTTCCTGGATAAAAGATTGTAATTTTAATGCATTCTTTTTGAAACGAAGTGCCCGTAAAAATCTTGAATAACAACGATCTTATTTTATTCATTTATTTCCTTGCTAATCGTGATATTATTACGTGTTGTTGTTTGGTTCCACTTTTTATTTCGATTTTTATTATTCTACGATTACGCATTTACAAATTGTAATACTGCAAAAAATATTATATATTTTCCAACTAAAATTTTGATGCTCGGAATTTACTCAAACATGAAACCTAACTGGTTGCGAGAATGAATTTGATAAATTTCCACGGTAACCCTTAATCTTCTTTTTGCAGGTCAAATCGGTTGACTTGAAATGTTGGGTTTTAGTTTATTAAAATATCTATGAGTTATACTTTGAAATCGAAGAGTAATGATAATTACTATTACTAAATTGTAATTGTTATACCCAAATAGGGGTTGGGTTCATTATGTTGTGATTTGATCTTCTTTTGAAATTTTTTTTTTTTTTTTTTTTTGCTTTGAATTTTGCAACTTGGTGTTTTTTTCCCCCTCCTTTAGATAAGTAGCATTTTTTCGAAAGATATCCACGCACACCCACCTACTTTCCACTCACGAAATAAAGGTGATCAAATTTGAAAAGATGAATCTTAGCAAGCTATCAATGAAGCTGATTAGTTTCCATTGTGCTGTTGCAATTAAGATTTTAACCTCTTCAGACCCCAGAACTAAGCACAAACAATTTTGACGCAATTTTTTGGTTCTCTGATTTAAAATATGATTACAAAACAAAATAACTAAAAAAAAATTTAATTTTAATTAATAATTAGTTTAAAAAATAATTAATGCCTAATTTCCATGTTTTCCATGTTTAAAACGAAGTAAACTATCTGTTGATTAATTTCAAAAACAATTGGGTGTTTTAGTTTTTAAATTGCACAAACAGTAGTTAATAAACAGTATTTTTAAATGTACCCAATTGGGTACACTTGGAATGAAGAGGTTAATGAATAATGTTATCATTTATAAACCTGCCTCTAATTTATGAATTTTTTAGTGTTTTATTGTTTAGCTTATTTAAAACAAGTGCCAGTGTATTTGACATCTTAAGTACCTTACATAGGTATCGATCAGTAAAGATATCGATTAAGAACAGGCTTAACGTCAACGATTTGCGTCTAGTTACTGAAGGGGTTTAACATACCATTAGCATTTGGCTAGGGGGTAAAAAAAAGCGAAAGCTATTTCAAAAATATCGTAAAGAGAAAAAAATGTGAGTTTGTTTTGCGTAAGAAGTCATTTTTCTCAAAAAAAAAAGAAAGAAAAGAAGAAGTATGTTCAATTTATAAAAACATCGTTGAAGTTATGAGCTATAAAGTATTTTTTAAACAATAAATATGCATGAATTTATTAAATCAGAGTTTTTAAAATTATGATTAATGCGTCAGATTTCAATTTTTGATAGTACCCACGAACCGTTACGATATTCATGTTAAATAAAACCATTAAATTCACATTTTTGTTTACTTTGGTTTTTTAAGAAGTCTTTTTTAAAATGCTTCCCTCAGTTAAATTCATCTGTAGATTAGAGCTCTATTTGAGACGATCATTTTAATGTGTCATTAACTACAATGTTTCTTGAAACGGAGGAAAGCTATGCAAAAATATCCAAAATTACAACTAGAGACTACGCATTTTTATAATGTAATAATCTTGCAATTTACTATGATTCATTGTTGATTGTTTAACTTAGGCTAATTCTGGGGAAAATTGTTCTTATTATTTATTTTTCTCTATCATTCAAAAGTTATTCATTGAGGAAATACGAGCTCGGAAAAATTAGGAATATAATCCACTTTACCTCTCAGAAAACATACACCATACATTATCTTTGTGACAATGAATGGGCGGAGAATAATATTACTTTCGACATTTCAAACTAGGATTATCGATATTAATCTTCCTTTATGAGCATATTTTTATAAAAAAAGAAGAATTTTTCTTTGTCCATTTATTAGGTTTTGGCCTCCACTTTATACATTAAAGTGGAATTTGCAGTTTTATTTGAAGAAGGCAATTTCGCTCTATGTATTCTGAATCACTCATTGGTGAATTGCTTTTGAATTTATTCAAAGTATTTCCTGCATTAGATAAATTAATGTCAGGAACGAACTAATAGTTAAATCTTTGATAAATTGAGATTAACCCTGAGTGAAAAGTTGCAGTTTTATTTCTTTTCTTGAAAGTAGTTTTTGTCTTTAGTGTTTTAAATCATGAAATATATACTAATGACATATAAATCAAATCTAATTCGTTTTGAACGCGTACGCTTGTAAACATGTTTTTACGTTAATAGTGATGCTCTTTCTTTGTTATTTTACTTTTGGACATGTGTTACTATTATTATTAGTTGTAGTAGTAGTAGTAGTATTTTTAACGTCGTTCGCACATTTGCTTATATCTGTTTAAAGTTGTTGTTCATTTAGTTTAAATTCAACTCTTTATGGTTCAAGAGAGAAAATATTTTGGTTTAAATTACACGTGATAATTAAAACTTTAAGTGTTAAATAATAGAGCTTTAATTATATGTTTTAAAGACTTTTCGTCAATAAATTAACATTTCTTGAACTCCAACAGCTATTTATTAATATACAGTTGTTGGATAGCTGTTTTGCATTTAACATACGTTGATTAAAATGTTAGTTTTTAATATATACTTGTTAATTTATAACGTATTAATAATTTGTATTCTGAGATTTAATTATTCCAGAAATAATACGTTATGATTCATATTACTAGTCTTCTGTGATATGTGGTTCACACTGGCACTGTTTTCACAATGGTATTATTTTCAAGTTGTAAATTATGTGTTCACAAAATTCAGGAGAAGAAAAAAAAAGGATTATTTTAGGCCCAAAATGTTATTTAATTAAACATGCTTTAAATTAATGGAGAGCAAATTAGGCGAAACGTACATTTCACATGAGGTTTTTATTTTGTTAATTCTTTGTCATTGGCAAAGCAGTAAAATAAATGTCTGAATAAAGAAAGCAATACGATTATTGTAATAAAATGGCGATGTCTAAGTTCCATACATATGTATGAAAAATACTATGATTGCAAACTTTTATTGGTTTCATACTTTTTTTATTGCGTTGCCTGGTACATTACAAGACTACATTTATTTACTTATAAGGTATTCAATAAAAGGTTAGCTTTGTAATTTCATTTCGTTTTCATTTTATGCAGAATTTTAGAGTCCCAAATGTAATCACTAGTACTATATAAAACACCTGTTTCGCATTATTCTAAGAAAAATGAAGTATAATATGATTGTGTTAAGCAGATCAAGATGGAAATAAATACGTAAAACGTTTTTTTCCCCTTTATTTTTACATATTTTATAAAAATATTTCAATTACATTTTCCTGCACTTGAATTTGCTTCAAATGGAATTACTAAAAGTAAATACCGCATCCTTACTTTATTGGATTTCACATTCATTCAGTTGGTTCAGTGAAAGAAGTACATATATGTAGTGTGTATCAGGCGGTTACAGAAACAATTTCCATGATTATTGGAAATCGATAACACAATAAATGTGGTATGTTCATAAGCTTTCTTTCTTAAATTTCAAAGTACAATTCGTTTTCAAAGTCGGCGTCTTAGGGTCGCTTAAAAATCAATATACATTTTCTTCCAAAGTAAATTTTCTAAGAGAAAGGCAAACAGGGAGACTTTTCAAAGTAGTTGACTTTTCAATAATATTTCCTCGTGCTTACAGGATTTTTTCCTGTGCTCTTAAAAATCAATATTGGCTAACTGGTTTGTTTATAATTAGATTTCAGAGTAGCATTATAATAGCTCTAAATCATACTCAATGCTGATGAGGTAAAGTACTTGATTGTACAGTTCAATCATCAACAATAATACAGATTTTGCAATTGTAAAGAAAAAATATGATTATAAGAGTATGAATACATCTTTATGCTATAAATTTAGTATAAAACACAACTTTTAGGGGTATCCTCCCTTTTTTTCTAAGTTGAACCCAGTAAAGGTAAAACATTATAAATATTAGAACATTTATGTGCCAGATATACCTATAAAATTAGCAACAACAGAATACAAACAAGAAGTTCCGTCTAGAACTATTCGAGCCTACTTTCATGTGTGCAACGACTTCAAGTTCATAATCCTTGCTATAGCTCTCTCTGTCTCTTTCTCATTTAGCTTTAGTTCTTAATTACTTCAAATATACATTTTTCAACGATTAATACATATTCATATTAACTCACTTATTCATTCTTTCATTTTTTAGTTATTCATTCATTCACTCATTCATTCATTCATTCATTCACTCATTTATTTATTTTATCATTCATGCACTCATTTATTTTATTATCTATACACTCCTTTATTTATTTTATTATTTATTCATTCATTTAATCATTCGAAAATATCCTTAAAAATCCCGATCAAAAATATTCATAGGAAAATAGGTTGGTTTAGTTCTGGTTGATCTTCATATCTGTACACGTTCCACGTCATAAGACCACCTTTCTGATCAAGTTTGTTCCAAGCAAATCCGATTGTTAGATCAGAATTTATATAGGATTGAAACTTCATCGTAGCCACTAATGTTTTTTTTTTTTTTTTTAACTGTTCAAAAATGAACAAAAATTGTTCAAATCAAAAAATATTTCTCACCGAGAGCTTCTTCCAATATACTTGTTCATAGGAACTTCGGTCTTGCTTCCAGAATTTACATAATTTGCCTATAGGCGCTAATGTTAAGATTTTATGAACTGTTCAAAATGGAACAAAAAAATTATCAAATCAAAAAGTAAAATATAGAAATGAGATTTCATCGCTGAGATCTTTCGACTGCAAAAAAAAAAAAAAAATATTTCGATTGGGACATTTCTTTCAAAGGTTATTGGGGGGGGGGGGGGCATACAGACCGACAGACCCCATCTCAAAACCCTACTTACAATTTTTTTATTTCTCAAACTTTATTTAATTACTTCACTTTTTTTTTATACTTTTCTCTATTTTTAACGATATTTTTCGCTACATTAAGCCTTCTTTCATGCTTTATTTTTTTAATTTTTACTTTTACCGGAAAGTAGGCTAAAAAGTGGAACATACATTATTTTTTTCTCTTCCCTGCATCATTCACTAAACATAATAAATATTTCCAATTACAATTTTGATAAGCTGAACTGAAATTACGTATTTTGGTTTCATACTACAACTTTTCACTTGTTAGAGCTCTTTCCAAACAGTTAAAAATTAAAACTTTAAAAACCGGACAATCTATTAACGCATGGGTAACTAATTAACTAATTGCTCAGATCTATTAAAATGTATTTATATCAATTTTACGATGCTTTTACGCATTTACTTTAACGCGTGACTCTAAACGCGTTTAAAAAAGCGAAAAAATTATGAACAAAGTGTTAAATGCAACTTTATTTTGGGTAAATACACACCCTCAGGTTATTTTAAATTCAAGAATTAATTTTACTTCACAACAATTTTGCCAAGAACTTTGAACTCTCACAAAAATTACTGAATTATTTTCTCCATAATATACGCTTAAAATATTTCTGATATCGTTTCTGTACTTGTCATGAAAAAGAGCTTTCTTTTTTTACTTCAGTATGCTCTATATTAATTAATAAACAGTTGAAAACAGGCCGTCTCCAAGTTTCGACACATGGTTGCACGATGAGAAGCGAAACTTTCAATGCAACATGTTTCCGAACACGTTCCTGAAGACAAGGTACAACAAGCTTTTCCAAATATCGCGTCATGGTTACATTAAGCCGTCCGCGCATTAATTATTTATAACAAGCTGCACAAATCCAGGGAAATGATGACGGAAATTGGAGCTGACGTCATCGTACCTTCCCAGGTCAAAGTTTGTAGTGTTTTCACCCATTAATCAACATCCTGCCAGTTAGTAACTTTGACTGCTCAATTAATAAACTCAGTGCAGGCATTAAAAATTTAGCGAAACATTTTGGCCAAATGCACGTCGTGAAACTTAATGACATTGCATGAAAAATGAGTTTTATTATTTTTGAAAGATGGCATCGGTATTTTCAGTTACTTTCTAATGATCGTTATGTTAATTTATTTTTTGCTGTGAATACGCTCTTTGAAATATTATATGAAAATTGAAGTTAAAAAAGGTAAAAAATAAAATAACGAAAACAAATGTGACAGAAGTCGTCAGTTTTGGTTTTAGGAGAAAAAGACAAAATTAACTATAAAATTTTTCAAATAAATGAAATGGGGTGTCATGCCCTTTGAGGACACAGCCAAAGATTCTGCGTATTTGTTGGCATGAGCAAACTTTTGCAACAGTTTAGGGATACACCACTAAACCATGCGCAAGAAAAAAAATATCCCACTGGTCAGCTTCAGGCAAGTCATGATGGAAAATCCACAAAAGTACTATAAATAATATAAAAAATCACTGTATAACAAATTTAAATTCTTGAAACATTCCAATCGGTTATTAAAAATGTTCCCCACTTATAGCCGACAAAGTTCGTCTCCCAATACAGAACAAACTATAAAGGAAATTTAAATGGTTACAGTGCAGCAAAGCAATTACAGGAAGAAATATTCGATAAATAAAAATAATCAAATCAAATGAAAAATACTTTTAAAAAGTTATTTCTAAGCAAACAAATTTCATTTTAGTCAATGCTGCCATCCAAAAAATGCAATAAGGGACAGTAGGGACGCTCCGAAGAAGGAAAGGGGCGATCGATCGCCCCAGGAGCTTAGATAATCTGGTATATGACCGATATTTAACTATCCGAAATCCGATCCGGCCACTGCACGAAATATACGGTTATCTGGCAGGTAAATTTTGATTTTAAAAATTAAAATAAATATTTTGTTTTTTGAAAATATATGCGAATTAAAACTTATTATTGAGCATTTGAAAGCTGTGGGATGCTTAAGAAATGCTTAGAATTTGAAGGTTTAAAACACCAGAGCCGGATACCATACAGACCCGTCACAATATATTCAATATCCGGCAAAATAGGGAACTGTGCCGTAAAATCCGGGACGTTTGTCAACTCTGCTTTTATTGCAGGACAGTTTTAGTGTACATAGTTAATCATATGTATCAAAAAATACAATAAAGTATGTTCCTCACTTCCTTTAGAGTAAAAAGAAAGCTTTTAAAAAGTCGTGAACAAAATCACCCAATCAAAGGGTCACCTTGTTCAATATTGGCGAAATTTGTTTTGATTTTTTTTTTTTTTAATTTCGCGAAAAGAATTTTAGTTAAACCATTAAATAAAAAAAATTAAAATTTAGAATCAAATAAAAAACCTAATAGTAATAACAAATAACCTTTGGGAAAAAAAACCCTTGTAGCTCTTTCTTCTGAGTTAAGAAAAGAAGCCTCAAATTTATGAAACCAGTTAATTATTCCCTTGCCTTCGAAAGTCTACTGACTTCAAGTTTTATTCATAGCTTCTCTTTCAATGTCCTGATGAAAAAAAAAAAGAAGGTTATAAAAGGCTCACGAAATATGTTTTTATAATAATTCATTTATTTTTTATTTTTTAGAATAACATTATTCCACTAATTTTAAAGTAGGCATGAAGATGTGTACGCGCACAAAAATGTATTAAGTTATTTCAATATTTATTTTTTAAGATTAATTTGAAATATGGTGACAGACATGGAAAAGACTCATGGAGTTGAGCTTCTCCGATAAAATCTGCTCAAAGCAAATCCAACTGCTATTCCAGGTATAAAATTTATGTAAAACTAAAAAGTTCCCCGTTGACTCTGAGATTAAATTTTTTGAACGTTCAAACCTGAGCAAAAAATTGCTCATATCAAAAAATGCAACAGTGCAGTCAGTTGTAATCGCTGAGCTTTATTGAAAAAAAAAAAAAAAAAACCAGATTTATCCGGATAGAGTTTTTCCTCCAAGGCTATTAGCGAGGAAGGCGGGCATACAAATTGACACATATGTCCCATCTCATAACCATTTTCTCATTTTTCATTTTCATTTTATTTTATTTTATTTATTTATGTAATTTTCTACATTTTTTTAGCGATACTGTTAAAAGATAATGAGCTTTTTTAGAATTTTGTTACCCCTATTCTTACGAGCGCATACTCGTAAATAATGAAAGTGTGCGTAGCTATCAACTCGTTTGAAGGAAAATCTTAAAAGAGTTTAAAAAATACCTCTTAAATCATAATTCAATTAACTGATTAATACACCATATATACTTTTTAATCGTTTAATTCGAAAAGGTAACAACACTTAAAAACGAAATTTATAAATTAATACTGAAAGTTGTTCTATTTTCAAAACGGAGATGATATTTTTTCGAAATAACTAATTCATTCATATATATAGTGTGTCCGCACGGAGCGCTTGAACACCATTATTTTGGGAGTGATATTACTGAGCCAAAATTAGAGACTACTACTCCCCTGTTCTTTATACTGAAATAAAATTACTTTCGATTTATTTCTGATACTTCGTTCTGGGAAAGATATCCAGCCGGAAACAAAGGAAACAATTAGAAAAGAAAGAGAACTTTAAAAGAAATGTTCCCCATCAGAAGTCCTTTGCTTCCTTTGGAAGTAGAAAAAAGCATTTACCGATTCTGTTTACGCTGTTGTGGACCCATCCCAGAAAGAATTTAGCTTGTGAAAATTGAAGACGACACAATTTGTTTCCTGTTATATCGCGAGTTTATTTCCTACGCTATGTTAGAATGGAATAAGAAAAAAACAAGTTTGATGTTTTAGAAAAAGAGGAAGACATCTACGGAGAAATTGCTATACGAAGTTTAAACATTACATTGATTCGGCAATAAAAGTGTTCTTTCACGTATCATAGGAACAGGGGAAACGAGATTGAGACGAGTGTTGAGGGTATATTACATTCGATTGATCTTCAGGGAGTGATACACATCAAACGAAATAACGTTTGTTGTAAATACAAAAAAGATCATTCGATTACGTTCGTTGCTTTAAAATATTTATGCAACAATAATCCTTTATCAAATGTCTACAATATTGTGTACAAACAAGTGAATTGTTTTTTTCTTTTTGCTTTTGCTTTATAAGTATATATTTTTTTATCTTTTGGATAAAATAGGAACATTAACTACAAAAACTAAAATTGGATTTTAAGTAGGCAAACTCATTCAACGAATAATACGCAGGAGACATTCCCGATGTGCGGAACTGTACTGTAACAAACATATCGATGTGATGAAACGTATGGTGCACGTAAAGCAAAAATAATCACGTGCTTAATGTTTGCCAAAACTTTTTTTCTAGAACAAAAGAAGTCTATTTTTCCGTGTATCAACATATATTTCCTAAAATCAGCTATAACTCTATTAATTATCTTCGGCGCCAAATTTCTTCATAACTGTTTCTTTATCGATGAAAACATTTCTTTTTCTGTCTTTCTTTTTATTTATCCACTTATTTATTTTTTATTATTGTATTATTAGTTTTCTTTTTTTTCAATTTCGATAAGGAAACTATTAGTTTAAAAAATTATTTTCAATTCACTCTTATAGGAATATTAGGCGTTATACTTCAGTGATTTTCAAATAGCAATGTATTTTATACAGACAGTAAGAAATTGAAAAACTAATTCTATTAACATTCATAAGCTTCCAATCTAAAAGAAACAAATGGAAAAATGGAATTACAGCAAAATATTCCAGTAACGTACGATTCCAAGAATACATAGGTAAAAAATAGTAATAATACAAACACAAAACACAATATATTTTTTTATAAATCTATTCACAAAGGTACTTTACTTCAAGCATTTTGTATTGAAATCGCAATACTGAGTCCGATAAGAATTTAATTGTCGAACATTTCAAAGAATAATGCTGAGAATACACTAAAAATGTAGGGGAAAGTTGGATAAAACCGGGACCCAGCAGTTTTAGCTTGATTAGTATTGCTATTTGTCGGAAAACGCATAAAACTTGTTGCAAACATCCGCCATGATATTTGAAGTTAAATGAAAGGTAGTGTTGTTTATTTGTTTGTCAACGCTGATGTTTCGATTTTTACACCACCGATTTCCCATTGTAGTTTCTAATTGCTTAGGGATTTATTTTAGGTAAGTACAACATTTGATAACACCTTTTTTAGCAGTTATTTTAAAATATTAAACCAGGTTTTGCATCATGTTTAAAATGTGCTAAGCCGTCTTTTCTGATTGATGGCGTTGTCGGATAAAACCGGGACCTTGGCAGTCGGACAAGACCGAGTAGTATCCGGTTTTGGACGACCTTTTTTTTACTGTGTGAAACATAAATAGTTTAATTTGTAAAATATAAATCTTAAGGAATCATCTCATAAATGGTATAAAATTAAATCTTTATCACTTCTTAGGAGTTACTTCGCATGAATATAGGCTACTATATTATAGTATCCCACTTAGTACAAATCTAAAATTAAAACTATTAACATTTAAAATAAAAATTATTTTTTAAAAATTAAATCCTGTTTGTCAGTTTATTCCAAAAAATGTTTTTTCTTCTTTTTTTTCTTTTTTTAAAGTAGAGTAGAATGAAAAAAAATAATGCTTTTACAAATTTATAATGTTGTTAGAATAAAAATTGCACCCATAAAAATTAAGGCTGCTCGTCAGTCAATTTCCGAATTCAGCTCACTAATGTTAAGTCTATGGTCGTGTGATGCATTCGTATTTTTTAAAATATCTCCTCGGGAAATTAAATAAAAGTAGCACATCTTTTAAGGAGTCTACACAGAAAAACGAATTCAAAAATACAATTTCCAAAAGAGATATTTTTAACCCATCTATGTTTCTCAGTATTGGACGGTCATTGTACCAATTTATTGTTATAAATAAATATTTCAGTAGTAAGACAACAGCATTTTTAAGTGTTCCTAAACATACCCGGTTTTATCCAACCTGGTTGGATAAAACTGGGTATTTTTATACTTCCAAAAAAAAATTTATTTGCCCTAAAAAATATTGTTCTTTTACATTGAAAAATATTTATTCCTGTAACTGAAGAACTAATTTATCATTCAAATAGAAATTTAAGCAATTTTATTCACTTAACTGCTTAGGAAAGAAAAAAACACTTTGGGACCCAGTTTTGTACAACTTTCCCCTATGTACAAATGCATAAGGGAAACTAAGTGTTTGTGTAAACGTGTGTGAGAACTTGTGACACGCAACCAAAAGGTAATTGCTTGATAAATTTCATGTTCCCCCCACTATGTACAACTACAGAGAAAAATCTGTTAAGTTACATAAGTGCTCGTCAAAAAGCCACGAATCAAGTTTCTCGGTAGTAACAGCTCCGCAAAAAGCTAAACACTAAAGATCTATGGTTACGAGATTAAAAATTGTAAATAAATTTATTATACTGCTGGCGTATGGTTTATTATCAGCTATAGTGAGCAGATTTGCCCTCAGTAGCCAGTCCCCCCCCCCCCAACCCTCGGCTAACAAGCAGGGGTCTGACGGAGATAAGTACCTGACTCCTCGCAACTACGGCCACCAGCTCCGTGCGCGCACTCCTAAGTCCTTGGCTAAAAGGTAGGGATCCTCCCAACTACAGATGCAGGCTTTAGAAAAGATGTCTAAGACGCAGGAATGCCAGCAGAGTGGGTGCAAGTTCTGAACTCACATTCATATTGGTAAGCAGAAACTAGTAATTTAGCATACTCGCAGATGGAACCGCTACTTCGGCAAATTATCTGTTGCTGTCAATGTAGAGAGTGTTTTTTTTTTTTTTATTTTTATAAATGTTCTGTGGACTTTGCAGTTTCCTTCATTTATTTCTCTATAATTTTGCGTCAGACTCCTAATCAATGATTTCCAGTAGTTTTTCATGTATTTTATGGCAAACATTTATAGTGCAATAAGGAAAATAATGAGAATAGAATATCAATAATGGAAATAGTAATACTATTGAAATGAATAGAATTTTTAAAAGAAATAAAATGAACAAATCTTAATAATCATTTAAAGCAAAAAACTTTATTTTTTTCTTGTATTAAAAACATGCTTGATATAAAAGAAATATAATTACATGAATCTCTATAGTCGAACCCTGTTATAATGAACCATCTGCAGACCCAATAAACACTTCCCCATATCCGGTGCTTCACTATATCCAACCTCATGATTCCTTAGAATTTGGTTCTGATTTTGTCGAAAATATCCGTTGTAATAATAAACAATGTAATATTAAACTATTATTTGCTTAAATAAAAGTTAATTAAAAATGTGCTTAATCGAATTTTAAGTAGTATGTACGTTCCTTTAATTTTATGTCTTATGAACATAATTTGCTTGTTTTGACTAAATAAATATTGTAATTAATTCAATTTCTGAAAGGACTATTAAAAACTGGCTCACAGCTTTTTATCCCCCATGTTTCCTTAGAAAAGTATTCAGAATATGTGCAGCCATTTTAACTACAGAGATTGACTGAGCTTAGATCTCATCTACTTTTTCAAAGGGTAAATAAGCTATTTCATCCTGTTAGTAGTGATGTGGAAGTAACAATTCAGTTCAATATAAACGGACTTTCATTATCTCTTATCAGTTCACTATAACCATCTAAAATAACATTAGTTAAATAAGGGTTCAGTTGGGATCTCTGCAAAAGTTCACTATAATCGAGAGTTCACTATAGTGTGTTTTGACTGTGTATATTAGATCCTTATTCCATAGAATTACTTATGTAATTACGTTTATCATCTTTTTTAACAATCAATAATTGCTTGAAATTTGAATCATTATTATTATACGTTATTGGCATGAACATTTAGAATCAGATCCGTAAAATGGAATAAGCAGCATTTATTTACTTGTTGTTTATTGTTAAATGCAATAAGCAGTGACAATTTTGCAATTTTTAATATTTATAATATTCTTATGCAAACATCAACACGATAAATCAACAAATTACCCATGTACTCTAAACTCGCCGAATCTGGTTAAAATAAATAATATTACAATTCATTTCGGCAGGAATTAAGTACAATAGGAAAACAAATATTTATTTACGATTTTCCTTTTGTTTACATTGTTACACTTTGGGTAATCATATAAGGCAAAAAAAGAAAGAGAAAAAAAAAAGCGCAATTCGTTAGTCTCAAATATACCAAGAGAACAGACACTATTCTCTTTTTAACTTTGAGTGTGAGAAAAACAGAAAGAATAAAACGCGATAGAGGATGAAAAGGAAGATTGGAACAGGATACTGGGAGAAATTACGTTTGATTGTCCTCGCTGTTGTATGGCACTAGAAGAAAGGGAATTCGGCGATTTTCTAGAAGATTCTCCTTCAGTTTCAATCTATTGTTAGAATTGCTTACAAGCGTTCCACCACCTTAGATAAGTTTAAAGCTTATCTGTCTGTGTCTGAGGGTATTTATTTTGTAGGGTATTTTTCGGAACTTCCTGTAAATGTCCATCATAAATGGTTTTGAGAAATTATAATAAAATACTCAAAGAAAAGGAATCTTGTAATTATTTTCATAATTATTTTGTTCAAATAATACATTATAAGTTCAGAACATTGAAATTTCTTAGAATTGTCCATTAAAATTTCTTAAATAATCTAAATTTTGCTGCGATGTTGCGAAAATTGCGTTTTCATTGCACAAGAATAAAATTAACTGACATATGAATACTTAATAGTGTATGAAACTCCTGATATTATTGCATGACTGCAAGTATAAAAAATGCATTCTTTAATTATTTCTATAAGAATCTAGGCCCCATGAAGTGCATTAATTTACATTCAATATAAATATTGCATTAGTGCAACACTACGCTCTAAATTGTTTTGATAATTAATTGGGTGCGAAAAGTTTTTTGGAAAACTCGGTCGAAATATTGCACGCAATACGCTAATGGTCATTAAGTAACAATTTTATCCCCTAATCGTGTAACTAGCGGATTAACACTTATTGATAAATTTTCAATAATATTCAGTTAATCTGTAGCACAGCGTTTCGCAACCTTTCAGTATTCGCGACCCAATTTTCTATCATAATTTTTATCCCCCCCCCCCCCCTTAACATAAAATGTATGCAACAATAATGTATATTGAGTACTCTGGATTCTGTTTTTGAATTATTTTTAATTAACAGCCAAAACAAGAGTAAAAACGAGTAATTTAGTAATAAAATTAGTTTAGTAATAAATCACTATTTAAATTTTGGGTAGGAGTAGAGGATGATTTTCTGCACTAAAAACAAGGGCATTTCGCATTCTATTACCATTTTCAACATCTTACTTTTGTGAAACTGGATTTTCTGCTGTGGCTTCTTTGAAGACAAACTGTAGATCTCGGCTAAATATAGAAACAACTTGGAATGGCTATTTCTAATATTAGGCCTAAACAAAATATTGACTATTACTATAAAATGACCTATTTTATCTTCTCAATAAACTCTACACTCTCTACATCTTTAAAATCTCAACAAAATTGTGAGCACTATTCGTGGACGCTTTTCAAAAATTTTGCACAAAAGACACTAAATTTTATTTTCAACTTATTAAGTTTTTTTTTTATATATTAAAATTAACACTGTTACCTGTTTTCATTAATTTTTTTGCTTGATCTACATTTTTTAAACTTTTTTCTTTGTTTTTTGTGCACACTATTTCCATGTGGTGGGGTTAATGTGGATTAGCTACAATACCGTTTTAGACAATGTATACACTGCTCCCTACGATTCCTCGATACCTTCTCTTCTTCTCATAGTTCACATCCCTCTTCGCCCCCTGCGCTAGAGCCCTCTGGCAAACTAACCCGCTAGACCAGGAAGGATGATTCGAGGGTGCGTAGGGTCGAGTATGCCATACACTACAGTAACAATGCAATATAACCCTTTTAATAGTACCAATAAAAAATCAAAATCATATTACTCCAAATTTGAACAAAGCATAATGTTTTCTTAATAATTAAAATATAATTCTTAATAAGAATATTTCAAATTATATTATTCAAAATAAAATTTTGTTATAAAGGACTATGCTAGGAATCATAATGAAAACTGCATGCATTACAAAATTACAAAGAAAAATAATCTACATAAAAGATAGGCACGGAAAGATGGAAACAACCGAGATGGACAGAGCATGCCTTCCCCTCCCTCCAACATCGCCTCACACAACTCTTTTATAAATAAAATACACATATATAAATATTTGCTTGAATTTATTTCCTAATATTTCATATGATTTTATTTCTGTAAATTTATAGATCTTATAAACATATTGAAAATTTTAAGCCAGTTTGTAAGGTCACATTATTTGCAAAAGCAAACAAAAAACTTTATGTTTTTATGAGACAATTTTTTTCATAATTTTGATTTTGTTTAGCTCTAACCTACTGAATAACTTTAATAAACTTTTTTTTTAAATCGCATGTATCGTATACATAGCTTCTTACAAAGGCAAAAATTATTTTCATGCGTGTTGTGATTAATAAGAAGTTATATTTACGATACAAAAAAAGAAAAATCCATTCCAAAAAAAAAAAACCATCAATGAATTTTTAAAGTAAATTAATTTTATCTCATTCTTACCATTAATCATGGTGCACTATTCGTGCACCATACTATTCGTTCTATTATATTTATTTTATTCTTATTATTATTTATTGTTAACTATTCTCTTACCATATAATTTTAGTCATACATTTGGCTTGTTTCCTGAACGCCCATTGGCAATGAAAGGAAAATTCGAATCGCATTTAATTGTTTATTTATAAACAACTCAGAAGAATTAATGTTTTCTCCTCTGGGGTACAAACACTCATCGCATTTTAATGCGTGTTAAAATTGGGTTTCGGGCTACAGTTCATCATGAATAGATTTATTTTGACTCCTTTTATTGCTCAGAATTGTGTTCAGAAGTTTCTAATAAGCAGAAATACGTATACCCTTGAGATTACTAATTTTAAGTTGAGCTTTAATGTTTGTAGGGCGCAGGTAAATATACATTAAAAGCAATAGTGCACTACTTTAGAAACACAGTAAAATATAATTGGAGGTGAAGGAAATTAATTTCAAAATAATAGTTGCCTATGCGAAAATATTTCTAATTATGTTTCTCAATAAATGATATTTATTATGCATGTGTGTCTTTAGTTTCACCAAGTATTTGTTAATGTTTCTCAAAACTTTTAAGTAATTTATCTTTGAATGTGAATCAACAACAAATTTCTAGCCACTAATAAAGTAGCACATAAATTTGTATTACGTGCAAAGATTGTAAACTATAATTTTTACTCAATAATGCATTTGCCCTTCAAATCATTCAATTCTCTTTGAATAATTTGAAGGGCATTCTCTCTTTTCCTTCAAAATATTATTTTAACCAATACATTATTTTCTTAAATAAAACCTCATATTCTTATTTTGTATCTTGACCTGAATTCATTTTTCATATTATTTTTTTCTTTTTTAACGATTGAAGGAAGCAGGGTATAGACCTTCCCACACTTATTGCCCTGAATCTTACAACGGAGTTGGAAAACCTCGTTTTATCTTACAGACAGCACGCATGTAAAATATGAAGTAATTTTCCACGCATTATACGCTTTTAGTATTAACAAAATATTATTAGTGCATTGACAAATGTATATTCTCTGAAAGAAAAAACCCTGATTAAATAATTTCTCCTGATTTTTATTTAGCAAGCCAAATTTACAGTTCCAAGCTCAGTTTTTATTTAAAAATGAAACTGATACATATTACAGCGCTATCTCACATAAAAGTATTTCTCTTTTTTTTTCAATGAATCAAATGCTTTGCGCATCTAGTGCAGTTGATTGAAGGTCACATTTGATTAATTTCATTGAATGTTTTATTTTCGCCAGCTGTAGTATTTCTGTACAAAGACCTGTTTTTTAATTTTTTTTCGCCTTAAGATGTATTCTTATGAATCGAGACACGAAGGTAAAATCTTGTGGTTAAAAAAAATAATAGTAATAATAAAATTAACCTGCCGAAGCACTCGGGCAGTAATTTACTGCTATCAAGGTGTCATTTAGGGCCAAAGTGATCTTCAACTTTGAGCGTTATTTGCAAAATTTTAGTTTGGACAAACAGGTCAAAAGTCTGATGACAAAGTGAGTATGACAACCAAACAAACTTCAATCAGAAGATCCAGAAACAACTTCTCATTTAACCAAAGAAACCCGGAATTTGTTGCTAACTCACTGTGACATTCGTTTCACCCCAAGAAGCTTTTGAGTCGCTTTGGAAATGTAATACCTTGCCCGCAACTATTGACCCGACTTATCACCCCTCCTTATTTATTATACTTCATTTTAGTGGACTATGTTCGGGAACAATAAGGAAGGTTCCACCTATCAACTACTCCTGTTTTGTCAGCCAAATAGGGTTCAGACATCAGAAAAAACTCTGAAACTCAACAACGGCAGACTCAAAAAACCAATTATTAATTTTAAATTAGTCCCTGACATCACCCTTCAGCTTCAATGTAGAATTTACAGTGCTCTGAACTAATTTACGTTCATCTCATCCATGTTTTATCGTTACATTGAAATTATTACTTTATTATGGAGCCTGGATTTGTAAAATGCTAATCAAGCAAAGTGCCAAAAGGGATATCAATTATGAGTTTTCATTTTATCTATTTTTTTCCAGCCAAATTTCTTACTTGGCGAATTTTATCTCTTGCTAACATTTTTAAGGCAGCCCTGATGCAGTTGATTCTTACTCTACCAGTTCCATTTGGTGGAAATGAAGCCCCGGGGTGGTCGCTCCTATTGTAGGCAAGTGTTGCGACGCTTTTCCTAAAGTGTGGCGTACGGGCGCAGAAAATCATCATTTTTGCGTCGCTTATTGCTCTTGATCTTTAAAATTTATTTTAAAAATAAATACTTATCACAGATTTTCTTTTTACAGATGATGTTTATAGACATGACTATATCAAATAAAAATAAAACTGAAAATCAAAAACTCCCCTATTATACTATTTAAGTAGAGCAGGAAGTTTTTGCCCAGTCTGTAGAATTGGAAACGTAGATAGCAAATGTGATGCGGTTAGATTTCATTATTGCCAACTCAAACTATCCCGAATTTAGGGCAGATACTCCGTTTTGTTAGCTCCTGAAATAGAAAACTCAGCGAAACAAATTTCTATTTATTATTATAATTAAAATTATTATTATTTTCACTCGTAAATCATGAACATTTGAGCTGAAAATCTTCTTCCCTTCAAAAGTTGCTCAATATTTTATTTTTTTATATTCTTTAAAGCAATCTGTACCTGATTTATACGTCATATATAAGGAAACAATTGTAAAATATGTTGCAAATAATAGCTTTTCCTTTTACAGTCCAACTATGTTCAAATAATAGTTCGTAACATTTAATTAATACGAATGATTTTGTTTTAGATTTTAAAAGCTTCAGAAATATCTATATACATTTTCCTGAAATAGAGAGAAAGTGCACGCAATTAACATATAATCGTAATTTAAACACAAAATGGAAAAAGCATTTTCACTTCTCCAATGAAACATTTCCTGCAAAGAGATTGCTTGCTACAACTAAACTCTAGTGTATTAAGCTGGAACTCATTAGACGAAGAGATAAAGACCAGTGTAAATGCTCATTAACCCTCCTTATTAAGCCTTAAATGTGATGCCTCGGATGCAAACAAAACAGCGATCAGGGATTTGCGCTTCACTGCCTTTTTAACGGAGCTTCAAAACCACTATTCCCCAACTACAAGTTGGAATGGTATCAATCTTTGCATCTAAAAGATGCGCTAGTGGGAGGCGTTCCATAGACTTTATAAGAAAAGTTCATTTTCATGAAGGAGCTTTCAAGACTTTAAGAGATTAGGAATAATATATATATATATATATATATATAAGCGATTGGTGTGCTAGAGCGTTCTGCTTATTAATTACCTTTGCTAAGTTTGCTGTAATTGTAATGGTGGTCTTATGCGTTTGCCGAATTTTTTAGTGGAATTCGGTGTAGCCAGTTTAATCTACTATATATATAAAGGCTAATCGACGGGAACCAGACGTTTTTTAATGAACAATACTCGTTTGTTTCATGAAGAATAATATGTTACAAAAGTTTCTTTGCAATTCAATTCTTTTTGAAATGCCTGTTATGAGGGAAACATAATGTCAGACAAGTGATGTCCATAGGTTTCACTGCTATTACGATTAAAAGATTCAAGAATTTGCTGGAAAACGCAGGACCTAACTAAGGCAGGGGCATGCGGGGCAGCTGCCCCTGGCCCCCACACCTGAAGGGGACCCAAATCGAAAAATTTAAATACTTCCATAAAGTTTGGCTCTTTATTACTGAAGTAGTAAAGCAGATGGGGCCCCCAAATAAGCTTTTGCCCCCGGCCCCAATTGGGCTAAGCGGTGCATGAAGAATGCAAGATCTCACTATCAATTATTGCCAATTTCAGCCTGATTGTTTGAAGCAGAAAGTGGCTATCTTCAAGTCCGCCAATGTGAGACACTCTACTTCAAATATCACCCCAAAAAGGAAAAAAAAAAAAGTTGCGAGTGCTTAAACCTGTGGACTTTGGAAGTCAACGTGACACATTTAAAATTTGCAACAAACACGTCATATTTGAACATACACATATTAATTTAATTACATAACCAGACATATTTTTACAGAAAATTATAACTTTTCCGATACAAATTTTTGAACCTATCCACTGACATAGCATCAGAGTGAAATATTTAGAAATTACATTCTCGTTACTGAAGTGGGTGTTCGCTTAAGAGGAAAGACTGCTACACTGTTAAAAATGTTCGTTAAAAAAAAGTAATATAACAATATTTTTGACTGTTATTTTAACTTATTTAATTGCAACAGTCGAATAACCATTCAAAAAGATGGTACTCAATCCGCTGATTGTGAAAAAATCGTTTAATCTCTGTTTCTCCTAAAGAACGTTTAATTTTCCCTAATTTACGACCGCCACCTAAGTCTCGTAGTAAATAAGAATCGGGCATCCATCTTGGTTGTGGATCGAAGAAGTGTGAAGATTAGAATTATATCGCATAATATTGTATGGTCTTTATCTGAAGAGGGTAATGAAAAGAAGATGAAGTTAGTAATAATTATAAAAACTGGTTGTGGAAACATATCTCATTTAATTGTTTTTTGATATTGCATTTTTATCTTTCTCAGAATTAAAAAAACTTCTCAAAATGTTGGACATCCGGTAGGTACCTTTTGGCAAAGCATGGAAGTGCTGGCTTTCCACCGTGAAGGTCCAGGGTTCTATCCCCGTCTCCAAAAGCTCCACCGTGTCCTCGCACCTCGTCGTCCGCTACAATATAATATCTATGAATGGTTTCTACGCCTCGAAGATTCTACGCATATAGTTAATTACCATAGCCTGCAGTATCTTATCATAAGTGCTACTAAATGGTTATGAAACCGAAAACTTTTGTATTTACGGATTTTTAACCAAGCTGATTGGTAACGGTTTAGAACCCGTAAAGATACAAAAATGTTCCAAACCGAAAATTTAACGGTTAATTAGATGGACAGACTGATGCCGGCTATTTAACCGTAATTTTATAATGAAATTTCTAACAGTGCAGCTCAAATGAGAGAAACTTTTGACTTTAGTTGAAGAGCTTATTACGCATGGAACGAGAAAGGATGTTGTAAATGATTATTAACCCTCTTAAATAAACGTAAATTCAGCGTCTTACATTTAAACAGAACAATAACGAATAACTTGAGTGTCACTGTCTTTTTAAGAATTTCAAAACTGCTAATCTTATTTTTCGAGATAGTGGTGTAAATTGCTCTATCTGCTGCTTGTCTAATAATCTTTCGCAAAATCTTCAAGCTCTTCTAACGAAAGTTTATTTCCTTCGGTTGATTCAGGTGTTAGTTCGAAATACTTATGTTTGGATTTGTGCAGATACGAATAATTTTACGTTCACCTTGTTGAACAATCTGATTTGTGAAAGAAAGGAAAATTATGACTTTTACTTATAGGATTAAAATATTTTTCTATACATCGATGGAATTCTTCAGTAAATGTATGAACTTCTGCTAAAAAAAATCTGCTGGGTTATTCTTTTTTAAAATAAGACAAATAAGATAAAATTTTACTTACAGATTTCTTTGAGCCACCTTAGTTTTAAAAACTAAGGTGGCAAAGACAAGATAGGAGATAAAAATTAAAAAAAAAAAAAAAAAAAACAAATGGAGACATGTTTATTATTTTGAACATAACATAATTATGTATACATAAACTTAACCTTTATTTATTATTTGTTTGAGACATCCAAGGTAATACAAATGCGAAGTCTGTGTAAGACGTGTCAGTTAAAAGAACATTATGAACATCGTTTTAATAGGGAGAGAAAAAGGAAGGAAACGAATGAAAACATGTTTATTATTTTGAACATAACCATAATTATGTCTGAATAAAATTAAAATTTATTTATTATTTATTTGAGACAGCTCTGGTAATACAAAATGTGAAACTAAGTCTTTGCAAGACGTGTCAGTTAAAAGAACATTATGAACTTTGTTTTATGAAGTTATATCGTACAATTTAAATTGTGGAAAAACCAATTATCATTACTCTCTTGCTACGTTTTTGTAAATTAAAATTTTATAAATAACTATTTTTATTATAATTAACTTGAACGAAGAATAATTTATGTTTTACAGTGACGTTAATTTGTGGTTTGAACATATATACAGTAAAACTTGTGTAAGTTGACCAATTGAGATTCAGCCCTTTAGTCGACTTATAAAGGGTGAGAATTCTTTTTTATTTTGTCATTTTTACACTATGCATTCATTTCTTTTCAACTAATTAAACTACTTTGAAGTTTAGCTTCACACCTTCCTGTAAAATAGTACTTAGCTGTTTTATTTCACAATTATTCAAAATATAATTACGGAAAGTAAACCTGAATGACGTAGAATGTATGATACCCCTTTAAAATAAAAGTACAGCTAAATAAAGATAAATATCTCATTAATTGTGTAAGTTGTTTCTTTAATGTCAAAAATTTCCTAAAAATACATAATTGTTTAAAATATCTATCTCAAATAGAATAAAAAAGAAGAAATTTATTTAAAGACTAAAAGAATGCTTATAGTAGGTTTCCATTGGTTAAGTTAGAGGTCTAGACAAGGTTTATAACTACTTTTTCATTCATGCAGTATAGACGTATACTGGTGCAGCATTATAGCATAAAAAATGTTCTGGAAAAGTTATTTTTGTTATTAAACAAATCAATATCATGGTAATAATTACGCGGTCAACTTACAAAGGGTTTTTATAATGCTCCTGTCCAATTTGGTGTATATAAGTGGTCAGCATAGACAGGTGGCCAAGATAGGTGGGCAAGGTACAAAGGTTTCCCTACATTACATAATATAGGGATAATTCCGTTCCTGACAAAAGCGGTTTATTTTAGACAAGTGGTAAACTTACAAGGGGGGGGGGGGTCAACTTTACAGTTTTTACTGTATATGAAAAAAATATCAGAATTTGTTTTCAGTACTATTCGCAAAATAATGACCTTGATCTATGGTTTATGTATCTACCGTTCTCCTGCGGGAATCATCTTGTGCAAGGATTTCGGAACACCCAACTAGGTTTTATTCAACCCGCATGAGTTTACTCTTTGGCGGGATTTTTGATGGTTCTTCGCTACATTTGCTCTGTTCTTTCTTACACTGATAAAGGAATTCTAGGTTATTCCGAAATTCTTGTCTGTCTTTTGTTCTGTAATTTTGTGCTTATTCACGATGATTTTTTGCTTACTCGTTTTAAAATTTGTACCTACTCACAATCAAATTTTCCTACAGTAATTGCCTTTTTTTTTCTTTTTTATAGAATTACGATTTTAGCTGGCTTTATAAAAGTTGCATATTTTATTTATATGCTTAATGTAATAAATTCCGATAAAGGTTTGTTGTTTGAGAAATAGTTTTTACCATTTTGAATTTATTACTGAAAATAAATAATAAATAAATAAAATTTGAAAAACAAACATTGCTTTCCTATTACAAAAACGCATAATATTCTACCCTAATTTCGCCAAAATAAAAGATATCATTTTTTGAAAGAAATAAAGTTATGTTTTGATGTTCTTTTTATCAACATTAAGTCTCCTTATACATTAGGCACAAAAACTCCATTAAAGATGATCCCTCGAATTTTAAACTAAACTAATGCAGACAACCAATAAAACCGTAGAAATTATGCAAAATGACTACACTCTAACTGAGCCGCACAGCTACAAAGCTTTACGTATCTAACATTACAATATGCTTTCTGTAAGTGGCCATTACGCATTCCTTTAGTTGCATGCAAAGTATCTCATTATGAAGAAGAAGAATTTTCAACGTGCGCTAAATAAAAAAAACTCTCTGGGATATGATTCAGTGATTTTATAGCTTTTTTGAACCATGAAATCCAAAGTATGATATCATTATAAGAAAACAATATGCTGTTCACCTAACACAATTGGGAATTAAATACCCTTCTCAAAGGCATGCATGGCTCAACTGTGCATATGTCATTCCTGGATGATTCCAATAAAGTTAATGTCGGCAATTCTTTTGCATAAAATATTATAAATTTCTTTCCTCAGTTAAAAAAAATAGGAATATTACGAATAACAATGGGTTGTTATGTCGTAATTCGAGTGTGTTTTAGTAGATCAGTAGTATGGGTGATTTTTGTTGTTGAAGTCGGACTTGATCAAAAGAATTTAATGTTCCGCTTTGTTGCTTTACTTTAGAGTGGTTTTGGAAAGAAGAAGGGAAAAATAGCTGGGCTTTGGGAAACCAATTTATCATTTAATTAATATATTATGAACATAAAATAACGTGTTGATTGTTAAACTTGTCGACTGGCAGACGAAACGTTTTTTTTTTTTACATTTAAATATGTTTATGGATCAATTTGGTAAGGCTTACTCTAAACATTGCTTTAAGCATTTCCCAAGCTCGTTCAAGTCATGTACTCTTAGAAAAATTATATATTTTTTTCATTGCACTCTAGTCATATAATATGATGGTGTCCGCTATAGATGAGTTTTACAGTATAATTATTTAGTAGTGGTATTATTATTATTGTTATTATTATTAGTAGTGTTATTATCGCTGTTCTTCTTCTTCTTATTATTAGTATTACTGTTATTATTATTATTATTAGTAGTAGTAGTAGTATTACTGTTATTATTATTATTATTATTTCTCTTTCAATAGCTCAGTTTAAAAAAATATCATTTTGCTGAGAGAAAAACGTGAAATGCTAGTGTGATATATTCACCTTCGGCTTGAAAAGTGTTAGGAAAAAAATACTGTTATAATAACGTGTAAGCGTTTCTTCTTTGGCTATTTTGCCGTTTTTCTAAGATTTCAGTCTGAAAGAGAGAAGAGAAGAGTGTAGTATGAAGCTCTTCAACTTTACGTAAGGCTTACTCGAAACACTGCTTTAAGCATTTCCCAAGCTCTTCAAAATCGTAACACGTTTAGAAAAATTAAAGTTTTTCCATTGCACACTAGTCATATAATATGATGTTTAATACATATGTAATAGCATATTAGGTATGGTTTGGTAAATAAAACTCATCGAAGTAAGGATAAGAGCATAAACACAAATATTATAATTTATGTTTAAAATTCGCGACAGTTATATTTCTGAGCTTAACTTTTCCATTTGCTTAGAGACAAAGAATATTTAACGTCAAAAACTTTTCTGCGACACCCTCCTTTCTGGGTATGGTAGTCTACAGTGGCGCGGTACACAGTTTGGGAGCTTTGGCTTCTGCTGAAATTTTGCGCAATCATTTTTATTTATTTATTTTTTAAGCCAATCATATTTTATCTGCTAAATTCATTTTACTAACATCATAAATTTAATTAGCAAGACATACCTGCTCAGTGGCAAATGAGTACAGAAACTCCATTAATCTTCATACTTTGAAAGATATTCATCATATCTGGATTGTTTCCTGAGGAAAGCATGAGCTTCAAATTTTATTCGTATTCGTACATATGTCAAGAATTTAATAATGAAACGCTCGTCTTCGTTTTCGAAAAAAAATAGTACTTTAACATTAAAAGCGTGTTTTTAATTTTACTATTTTCATTTACTTATATATTCACTTCATTATTTATTAATATTTACATAAGTAAATAATCAGTGAATTTCTTCAAAAAAAAAACAAAAAAAAACAGAAGGAAAATAAATAGTTTTAACTAAATGCTTTAATGTTTTTGCATCTAGAAGATCCACTATTGCATTAAAAAGGGGATTCTAAGCAATTCTGTAACATATGTCTGCATTTTAATACCTATTTGTGCTTTAATTACGTGCAATTACTTTTTACATTTTGCTTTAATTAGGTTTACAATAGAAGAAAAGGTAACTCAAAAGCTCACCTAATATAGTTTTATTCTCTAGTTTTATTCGGAGTTTCTCCCCCCCCCCCCAACAGTTAAATTGTAATGAATGCAAAAATGCGTCCTACGATTCTGCGTTCATAATACCCTAAACTGTTCGATGTTCGAGAGAAACTCGCTTTCAAAGCACCATTAAAACGCAGTTGTTGAAGGTTGGTAAAGATTTGATCAAAGACCTTTAAGCTTTTAAATGCTTTAGCTGCTAAAACAAAAAGAAACAAATCAGGATGAAAGAAATCATAAATAAACTGAAAATAATGTAGTCGTTCTTGCAAAAATGATATGATTGGTTTTAACTGTGCAGAAACATAGGCTTGCATTAGTTGCGGCTTATTCCATTCCTATGAGCACCGATTATTTGATGAAAATAGTTCGATTCACAAGTACCCGTATTTTAAAAACATAAGGAAAACACAAAAATGTGATGCAGTAAAAGTATTTAAGCGTCGTTTTTGCTCCTAAAGTGGTTTATTAATACGGCTAAAAATAATAAAAGTATATTTTAACATTAAATTTTAATTCTTTTGTGATTTATTAGTAATTTTATAACGATTAATTGTTCGTGAATTTGTAAGAACAGAAAAATACTGATTAAAAAAATATATTTTCATTCCTTAAAAAATAGGTCAAAATAATGCCGACACGTGAATTACTCTTTTGCAATTATATGTGTCTGTAATATTTCAGAAACTTTATAATCCATATCATTTTCAGTGTAAAGAATCAAATGCCTATCTTGATCAACCCCTTTTGTCTGAAATTATATCTTGCAGCTATAAAGATAATGACAGTTTACTTTCAAACAGATCTCAACTGCATTGTCGGTCGACAATTTGGCCGTTTGAATTCTTCCCCAAGAGCTCAAACACGAGGCTTATTTAAAAGACAGACAAATGTTCCCTTCTTATTTCATTAAATTCAGCGAACCATTAAGCGTAAGTTATGCATCCTTTCTCTCTTGACTATTCATTGTTGAGACATGAACCAGCATTGTTTGACTGAAACTAGAAATTACGGCTCAGAAAAAGATCCCCCCTCCCCCCTGCTTTACAGCATGATTCCTTCTCTTTTTTAAGTCGCCTTTTGTTAAATCCTTTTTTTGGGGTACTTGACGGAAAGGAAATTATTCACTCATTCATTCTTTTGTTGGAAACTACGGTTTTCCGCCCATGTTGAGATTCATTTGAAAATTGCTTGTGTGATGAAAAACAAGATATTAATAATAGTCTTCTTGTTAGATACTGTCAGATATGTTCATTTCTGAAAGATTATTTTTAACTTTTGGCTCTTTTTTATCTACTTTAATGTTAAAATTCATTAAAATATTTCATTTATTAAAATAAGCGCCTACAAAGGAAAAGAAAAATGTATTTACAATTATACTTTTTTTTATACTGTGATTTGTCATAAACATAAATAAATAAATAAATAAAATTGGTTTGTTTCTATTTTGTAATTAGTAAAAAAATAGCAAAAATAAATAAATAAATAAACTTTAGTATATTGGTTTCAACTAAAATCGTTAAAGTGGGGGAAATATATATATATATATTTTAAACTTTCATTACCCTTTTAGCGTTGGTGTCCTAATATTAGAACACATCATTATATTTCTCCAAATTCTTCACTTTCAGGAATGTTAATCGCAAAATCTGGTATCCTGCTGATAATTTTACATGGAACAATATTAATACTATTTCAATTTTTTCTCATAAGATCGTAGTATGACCACAGCAGAGAAAATAACGGAAGCTTCTAATAAATTGCAGCCAAAATGTATATGCATCTTTCAGTAGTTTTCAAAATAATAATGGTATGAAATTCCCTGCATTTTTTAAAAACCTATAGCACAATTAAATAAGCCCAAATCAGTACTTTTAACTATAGAAATAATTCGAAATTGCACTGAAAAAAAGGGATGTCCTTTTTTTTACTGTGTGAAATATAAATAGTTTATGTAAAATATAAACCATAAAGAATCATCGCATAAACGGTACGAAATTAAATCTTTATTACTTTTTAAGAGAGACTTCGTATGAATATAGGCTACTATATTATAGTATCCCACTTAGTACAAATAAAAAATTAAAATTATTAACATTTAAAATAAAAATCATTTTTAAAAAATTAAATCGTGTTTGTCAGTTTATTCCAAAAAAATGTTTTTTCTTCTTTTTTTTAAAAGTAGGGTAGAATGAACAAATTAATGCTTTTACAAATTTACAATAAAAATTAAGGCTGCTCGTCAGTCAATTTCCGAATTCAGCTCACTAATGTTAAGTCTATGGGCGTGTAGTGCCTTCGTATTTTTTAAAATATCTCCTCGGGAAATTAATTAAAAAGAAGACATCTTTTAAGAAGTCTACACAGAAAAAAGAATTCAAAAATACAATTTCCCGAAGAGATATTTTTAACCCACCTATGTTTCTCAGTATAGGACGGCCATTGTACCAATTTATTGTTATAAATAAATATTTCAGAAGTAAGACAACAGCATTTTTTAAGTGTTCCTAAACATACCCGGTTTTATCCGACCTGGTTGGATAAAACCGGGTACTTTTATACTTCCAAAAAAAATTTATTTACCCTCCAAAATATTGTTCTTCCACATTAAAAAATATTTATTTCTGTAACTAAAGAACTAATTTATCATTCAAATAGAAATTTAAGCAATTTTATTCACTTATTCGCTTAGGAAATAAAAAAAAAACACTTTGGGACCCGGTTTTGTCCGACTTTCCCCTACTAATAATAATCGAAAGATTCTCTAGCATATTGAGTGAGGCTTCGCTGTATTTGCAATCTCCGTTAAAATTTAATGTATAAGCGAATTTAACTCAATCCTTCCTTTCTTTTTAATTTATTTATATATCGTCTGCGTTTTTTTATATTTTTCTTATTAGATTGTCAGCGCTGTTTTTTCCCAGTTTCGTTAAAACTTTAGTTTTGAAAAGCATAATAAAATATTCAATAAGTTCTTTGGATGGTAAATATATATTTTTCACAAACAATTTGATTTTATAGTAAATAAATATATAGTAGTGTGGGGCAGTAAGCAAAGGGGCGTCCTCGCTGCCTGACCTGGGTAATTCAGTTTGAATTAGAAGACACCTGTGCACAAATCATTTTAATTACAATTTATTAATATCTAGAACAGCGGTCATTTCGTATGACCGCCGGGCTTACTAGTTATTGTATAATCATTTATTTGAGCATTGCACAAGAAAAGGATTCATGTAACTAGTTTCGAGGAAGAAGAAAAAAGTTGTAAAACCCATAGCCCTTTCATATCTGACATTATTTTGAAAAGTCAGTGAACTGAAAAATTGTTAAGTTATAAAAAAGTACATTAATGAAATATTTTGTCAAAACCACCTTAATTGAATGTTTATGACAAAGAAAAAGTTGCTTAAAATGAATTGCGTTTTCCTTTTTTGAAAATTCTGTGCCATACTTATACCAAATCATAAAACTCACTTAATATTTTGTAAGTAACTCATACTTTTTGCTCCTCCGATATTTTTTTTTTATAATTTAGATTAAACACCTTACTAGAGTTTGTATTCCAGCAAATAAGAATAAAACGATAGTGCTGTATTCCATTGAAAGCATTCATTTTCTGTTAGATGTCTTATAAAACGAGATACAATTTAGATTATCAGAAAAGAAAAATCATGTTTTCGATCTAACTTTATGATGTAGCATATAAGTACGCAGACTTATTGGTAATCAATGAAACTTTTCTCCAACAAAAGGAAAATGTATTATAAATTGCACCGAAGTTGAATTTATGCCACTTGGAGCCAACTGAAAAGAAATATAACTTTTTTTTTCAATTAAGCAGATGGTGTCTTTCTATTCTGGAGTACATCTTAATGATGAAAACCTTGTATCGCTTTTTTAACAGTGCTGAAAGCAAAGTTATCACAGAGCTAACGGCTTCCTTGAAAATGATACCAGCTAACGAGTTTCACAAAGAGTTAGGAGAAAAAACGCATTGCGTTTTGCTTGAATTTATTTAATGGTTTTGATTAGGAAAGGGCTTCATTGAATTCTATGTTGACAGCGACCCAATATATGTAATGGGTGCTCTTCGTGAAACCTCTCGAGATTGTCCTTTTGCGATGCATCAAAGTTATTAGCTTAAAAGCCTGGTCTTGGCATCATTAGATCTGTTGCCAAGCGGTTCGTTTATAGAATGCTATTTATTCAATATTTTATACAAATTTAAATCCATTCAGAGGAACCCATTAACTACACATCACATTTGTACGTTTCGATCTTGGACACATTTTATTTTAAAGTGGGAAATCGAAATCACAAATTAGTTTTATGATGTTATTAAAGATCTGTAAATAGCTGTCGAATAAAAGCATCAACTCAGATAATGAAAATTTCTGAATCACATTCATAGTATGAGAAAATGATTGGGATACGTGTAAGTAAATATTACGTATAAGCGTGGTGGTGAATAAAATATTGAATTATACGTAGTAATTTTCATATAAAACAAAATAGTGTCGTTGAAGTCACCTGGGGCAAATTCTGGACGATTATTTTTCGTCCTAATTCCTGACTAAATATTATATATATTGCAAGAGTAGAATAAAAGAAAAATATATATATATATATCTTAATCTATTATATAGTTATGAGTTTACAAGTCATTTGTTTTGAAAAAAAAAGTTTTAAACTTACTTCTTACTTTCTCAAAATACGTTTTCGAAGACTGCGCCTACAACTCAAAAGTTGTATATTTTAAAAGCTCTGTTTTCGGCTACAGTTTGATTTGTTTTAATGATAAAGAGACGTTTGCATTAGTTAGTTAAATTGTATGAATGTTATGCATGAAACTTTTCCCTTTTGCATCAGGCATGTCATAGTATCCCATGATTATATAATGTGTCTAAGAATTACTCTATCTGCGGGGAAATTCTTGGAGTTGAAGGAAAGCAACTTGGCAAATATATTTAATGGTTTCATTTGATTTCTTAATTTTAATTTTAAAAAAATTATTTGTCTGAATTTGAACCATCGCTTAACGCCATATAGTGTTACATATTCGTTTCTTTGATTAAAAATTAATTTATCAGTTCTATCCGTCACGTCGTAGCACACAATCTAAACATGTTTTATTTATAGCTCTCAAAATGCATTTTAATTTAAGGTAAGGATCTTTATTTTCATATGTATTGGTTTTTTTTTATTCAATTCATATTTCATAAAGAAATGCTGTTTCAGATTCTTGAAAATGTTTAATTATTTACTGGTGATGTAGATTTTAAATCCAGCTGTGAGATACCTGAAATATCACAAAAATGTCACTCCTCCAACAAAACATAACCCTTGTTTTGTTTCAGATAATTTATTCAAATTTCAAGACCTCATAGCTTTATTTACTAATAATTAAGATTGTATTTAATTTTTATTCGTCCATTTTTCCTATTGAAAGAAGGATGATAATGACAGTGTTTTTACTGAATGAAATTCAATTATTTGCGCTATAAACAGCGCTTAAGCAATTTTAATTATTCCACTTAATACGCAAAAATAATGTAAGTATGGAAAAATTTCTTTAAAATAGATGAGTTATCTCGCTTTAGGATAATTATGTGCTTGCATGCCCAAGAATTCTAAACAAATTACGGCAATTAGTGTTAAAACAATGGTTACGTAAGAAGTATTTAATTATAGTTTCGTTCTGAATTAAACTTATTTAGTTTAAATTCCTCAGCTTGCACAGTTAGTTAACTTCAAAAAATAAAAACGATTCTAACTGGACAGTAATTATACGGTTGAAAGTGGAATATTTCCTCACATTATTGAAACTTAACCATATACTGTAAAATAATAAAGTTAGAAATTGGAAAGCTTTTGGGGTTTTCTTTTGTATTATGTGTACTACATTTGAGGAGGTACCAATCAAAACCACACATGTCCGTTCTAAACGAATTTTGGCAATTCACGAAAAACGTGTTACTAAATAACCTTTTATGGAAAAATATATTTATGTATTTAAAAAATTCATTAAGTCTTAATAATATTGTTGAGAGAAAGCTTTCAAATATTAGGAACCATCCTGTAATATTTGAATCAGCTGCAAACTCAATTTTTGTTAAAATGGCCATGTGTGGTTTTGATTGGTACCTCCTCATTTATAAATGCCTTCAATATATTTTTTACTTGCTGACGTGCTCGGCGTTGCTCCGGCTGGCCCGAAAAATGGTACCATTCCTTGGCCGAGAAAAGAAAGGAAGTCACATATCCAACATTCATGCGTAAATAAATAAGGATAAATTTAGGTAAAATTTATCCTTATTGATTTACGCATGAATGTTGGAATGTTCATCCATTAGAAGATGATAAGCGGTCGTCAAAAGTTGAAATTAGATCAGAAAAAGTTTTCAAAAATGCATATTATGTGTTCTTGTTAGACAAAACCCATTAGTCAGGCAACAGTTCTTAAATATTGTCAACAGTTCCAACACAATTAAGACAACTATCACTAAAAACCCTCTTACAACACGGTTAGTAGTCTATTAGCATCTCCTCAATGTTCACATTTTAATGGGAACATTTCCTATAAACTTCAAATAAAATGATGTTTTGGTCAAAGAAAAAAATATTGCGCCAACAGAAAAGAAGAAAGAAAATAAGATCATGATTTACAAAGGTAGGAACATTTAAGGAAACAAATGTTAAGTCCTTCACCAGCCTGACATATAAGATGTAAATTGAAGCAAAATAGGTAACTAAATCTAATTCGAATAACCCCAAAAAGAGTAAAAGTCGTGTATAACAGTTCAACAACGCAAAAACTATCAAAATAGGCATTAAAAAAAAAAAAAAAAACAGACGCGAAGTACATGGATTTCCTCCATTTAATATTCCACGTGTTTTATCTGTTGTATCTAAGTGATTTATTAGAAAGAAAAAGAACATAAACGTTTAACCTTGTGCTGTATAGCTTCGTCTAAATGCCGCTCAGCAACCGTTAGTTTGAAGGTTTTCGAACAGAACAAGAAGTTCCTTCATCCTATATACGAGGCTATTTTCCCGTATAAAAAGACGGGATACCATACGTCCTACGTCATGACATATTTTCGACTAAGATTGTTCCAAGCAAATCCGTCCATTCCAACAGGGTTTATATAGGATTAAAATTCCCCTGTAGGCGCTAATGATATTATTGTTATTTTTATTATTTTTTTGATTTGTTCAAAAATTTAACAAAAGTTGTTCATATAAAAATATTTCCCGTTGAGAGCTTGTTCCAACAACCTTGTGCAAAGAAGCTTGGATCTTATGCCCAGAGTTTACATAATTTGCTTTATTTTTGTCCATAGGCGCTAATGTTAACATTTTTGAACTTTACAAAATTGATACGAAAAATTGTTCAAATCAAAAATTAAAATAGGAAAATGAGATGTCCTCGCTGAGGTCTTTCGAATGCAAAAAAAAAAAAAAAACACACGTATTCCTTATCTCAAAACCCTATTTTATTATTATTTTTTTAATTTTTCAATATTTATTTAATTACTTCACTTCTGTTTGACTTTTCTTTATTTTTAACGATATTTTTACGATACATTAAGCCTTCTTTCATACTTTATGAGCTGTTGAAAAGAGAACGAAAATTGTTCAAAATTGTGGAAATGAGATGTCCTCGCAGAGATATTTCGAATGCAAATAAAACCCCTTTCGGACAGTTCCTTCAAAAGTAATCGGGGGGGGGGAGCAGACAGACCAACAGACACACGTTTTCCACATCTCAGAGCACTACTTTCAAATTTTGCATTTTTAAATATTTTTTAATTACTCTTTTTTTTTTTTTTTACTTTTCCTTATTTTTAACGATACTTTTACGATACATTAAGCGTTCATTTATTCATTTTTTTTGTTTTACTTTTAAGGGAGAGTGCTAAAAAGGGGGTACGCACGATACACTTGCAGATGTTCAATACTTTTGTAATTTGTGCTTCAAAAGTGTTGATGTTTCATTAATTATTGTTACGGATGTTAATCATCCCTTCATTTTTGTTAATTTCGTTTCATTCTTGTTGTAACAAAGAACATTTTGGCTAAAATTAGCGCGAGATATAATACCAGGCAAAGCTTTACTATATGCAAATTGTCAATTAAATAAGACCGACTTTGATGCCATACTGCTTACTGCTCTATTATAGAGAAATCAACATGATCCGGAGCAGAAGCTCTCAATTTCTGCCCTGGAGTAACATTTAGGCCTCAAAGGACTATTCATGCTTGGGCAAGAGGCATATATAACCGTATGAAGAGATTAGTACCACTGCTACTAATAAGGTAAAACGTAGGAGGGATGGCGTACTTGAATATTTGGGGAGGAGGGGAGGGCTGTGAGGTGCACCGCGATTTCAGGTAGTTGTACAGCCACAACAGTACACTGCCTACTTGAATTCATATTTTTTTCTGAAAATGTATGACAAACGTCGTTTTTGGCCTACATTCCCGTAAAAAAAAGTATGGAAGGAGGCCTAATGTATCTTAAAAATATCGTTAAAAGAAAGAAAAGTCAAAAGTAAGGGAAGTAATTAAATACAGATTGAAATAAAAATTTGAAAGCAGGGGTTTTGAAATGGGAAAAATGTGTGTCTGTCGTTTTGTGTGCCTGTGTGTTTTTTTCCTGCCCATAACATTTTTACCAAATCTTTCAGAGGTGCATAAATGACACAAAAGTGCATCTCTTAATTAGAAAAAGAAAAGACCTCAATGCATGAAACGGCACAAAGCCTGAAACTTCATACGTGACTTGGTTTTCCTCGGGGAAAAGAACAAAATAAATTTCAATTAGTTTCATGATTTTCTCAATGCTTTTCCTAATAATTTATCTTTTGTTTTGCTGATATACACTTTTTAAATTTCAAGATTTAATTGCATATTGTGTTTCAACATGACCGGTTTTTTTTCTGTAAAAGATGCTTTCACAAAAAAAAAAAAAAAGAAAGAAATAAGAACAAGAAGCACGCCTATATAGAAACATTAATCATTAATTTTGATTTTAGTTTACTTTACACTCCATGTTTTACCTATTCAGTTTTGGAATTTTATATTGAGATTAATTTTTTCTAATTCAAATCTATCTTTTCCCTGCGGTTGAATGTTTACATATCAAAAACATCTGCTTAATTTTCAATTTTTCTTTGTAATGAAGTATCTTATATTGATGTTACTTGTTCTCAAAATAACTTTTTTTTCATGTGTTATGGTTTTCTGTATCTTGTTTTATCTACGACCTCACATCAATAAAAAAATTACAATGTGCAGGGGCACACCGAAGTAGTGGGTATCTGATATTTGGTGTCCGACCTTTTTAAAAATATCTGGAATCTGATCCCAGACGAATTATTCGGTTATCCGTCATACTAATTTTGATTTTTAAAAAATATAATAAATGTAAAACTTAAAACGTATTTATAATTTTCGGATATTTAAAAATGTGTATGAAATTCATGTAATTCAGAATTTATCGCCGGATATCCGATGCGGTTCCGTCTGACGTGGGACATTGGATATCCATTGCTTCCGTCATCCTGACCTGCCACCCCTCCCCCGCAAAGGAAAATCCTGTTGTGGAACCTCATTAACGTCGCCGATAATTTCCTTTTGCGCCCACTTCATCACAGGAACCTGTCTATTGCACTTAAGTTTGAACTAGAAACTCTCATGCTTTCTCTGTGTTCGATATTAAGTATCTATATCCGTCAGCATACTCCTTTCCAAAGACAGTAGGTGCCATACTGACTATGAATGTATCTAAGGGAAGCTATGGAAGCGTTTGGTGTTTCCAAAGGTGCCACAAGTTGTAAAAGGTAGAGAAACCCTGATCTAGATACCAGTTAAAAAAACCTCTCAGCGTTTTAAAAAGAGAAGAATTATTTTAGTTTTGGAAATTAAATCTTGCGGGATTAAGTCCTCAATTCCGCGAGACTAGTCCCTCATATTTTAGTGCTGGATCCCGCCTGATCCCGATCTCGCGCGCTCGGTATTGCATTTCCCTATTGACTACGCATTAAACGCCGCTTTATGTGATCACGGTTAATGTTATTATCTCTTTTGGTAATCATGACTCGTTTATTGTTATCAATTCATTTCTTAAATCGGCGAAATCTATCGATACTTTTTCTGATTGTAATTTTTTCTGGAAAATCAGTCCAGAATGGTATTTACGGATCACATAAGATGAGATGACACTTCGTATCGTTCGTCGATGTGTGTAGAAGAAAGACGAAGCCGAACAGAAGCTTTATAAAAATGGCGCAGAGTAAAAAGTCGAGGATTTAACAGAATTAAACAAAAATATTTTAACCGAACATATTCTATTTAACATAATCATCGGTTGATGATTCCGCCCCCCCCCTTATTTTTAAATCCAATAATTACATTTTTAAATTCTTATTACATTTTTCTTGTTACTATTTTTTTAACGCGAAACAGATTCATGTCATTTCAACAACAGATTAATCAACATTGCCCGTTGATTAACAGTAAATTATTTATTGAATTAATTTAATTCAATAAATAATTTATTGAATTTATTGAATTAATTAAAAATTAACAGTATTTATTTATTGAATGTCAAAAATATGTTGTTGTCTTTTCCCCCAACATTAAACTTTTATCACGTATTATAATCATTCAGTAATTGTTACCAACTAATTTTCGTTCGGATGTGATCACATGAAGCGACGTCCACTGTATATACAAGCCTAATATCGAGCAATAAATCACGAGACTTGTTACTGTAGTTCCCTTCGCAAATATATTAACTTTGTTTTCGCGTATTTTGAATTCTGGGATTTTTCTTTTCCATTTTTTTAATGTGCAACATTTGCTAAGCGTTTCTATGACAATGGTTATTTCAACGTTTTTGCTTACTCGGTCCAAGCAATATTTTTTTTAACATACATTTTTGAGATTTATCTTGCATCTAAATTATTTGCTGACAAAAGCGTTTCAAAATGAATTTACGCTTGTAATATTTTGATATTGCGGTAAGGGAATGATTTTAACGTTTTTTCATACATTATGTGCATACATAAAGCACTTAGGAATATGTACTTTTACTTAACGTAGATAATATGATTTTTCTTTGGAAACCAATTAATTATCAAAACTCCCAGCTTCACTTCTTTTATACCTCTCATAAGTCTTTTCTGTTAATAAAAGCTTTTAATATCAGCTAGAGTTCTTAATGATGAAGTGTAATCAATGACTCGAAAGAAGACCTAAAGCCCTAGAAACATCTGCGCTTACATTGCCTTTTCCGGCACGTTTTTCATTTACTGCCGTACGACAGGCCATTTAGCAAACTAATTCCACCTCTATTTGTTTTACAAATAACGCTGAAAAGGAAAATCCTTAATCTTCTTTCTGTGTATTCTTCACAATATTTTACTCTTCGTTTATTGAACCTAGTGAAAGGAGGTGATATGTTCAACTTTGATATGATGAATTATTTTCTAAATCATTTTTAAGTGTTTTGTATTTGTTTAACTGCTGGGTTTCTTTTTTAGTATGACACGTCTTTATTTAGGTATTGTTAGCCTTTTTCACTGGTCTTTAAAAATCTTCTAAAGGCAGCGCTAATAGAAAGCGCAATATTTTTAAAATCCGTTTTTTGTTTTACAAAAGAATACTGTGAGGGGTTTTTTTCCTAATTGCTCAAGGAACTATTGAATTAATGCACATTTTTTTTTAACAGATTATATTATATCAGAAAACATAAGCACACTCTATGTGTACTATTTCAAAGTCGTTTGACTTTAAATATATTTTTTAATATTATTGCAGTCAGTGCCTAGATAAGTCAATTTTTGTATAATCAGTCACTTACTTTTACTAAAATTTAGAGAAGGGATGGAGCTCAGAAATATGGTGCAGGAGAAACCACCATATGTTTTTTTACAGTAAAATTTTAAAAGTTGCTTAAAAACAATCGAGTGCTTGCTTTTATGTACAGATTTATTTTCTTAAAGTTAAATACATGGTCTAATATAGCTAGTGAAATTTAATACTATACTCAATATATTTTAATTCATAATATTACCTTTCTAAAATGCTTCAATCGTAATTTACAATTCTACTCATGACCTAACAATATTGCATGAGGCTGGGCTTTGCTTCTTAAGAAAAAGGAAAGCTTTTTTTACTGCAAGAAAAGAAGATGTGTAACCTTTTATAGTTGAAGCATAATATTAAAAACTTTGGGCATGAAGTAAAGATGGCTATATTGTTTCAGAAATATGATGTGATCAATGTTACTTTTGTGCAATCAAACGTCACTGTATTGTGTTGTATTATGTTGGAGAGGACAAGAGATATTACACTGTTAGAAATTTCCTCATGAAATTACGGTTAAATGACCGGCAGCAGTCTGTCCATCTAATTCACCGGTAAATTTACGGTTTGGACCTTTTTTCTGTCTTTACGGGACCTAACCATTTCCTATCAGCTCGGTTAAAAAGCTATAAACTCAAAAGTTTACGGTTTTTTAACCATTTAAAAATGCTTTCAAAACAAATTTTTTACCGTTTTTGAACCATTTCGAGGCGTAGAAACCCTAAATGAAGTTTGTGGGAATCGAACTCGGTTGTTCTGGTATACCACAACTTTGCTCTCTAACCATTCGGCCATCAGCACCACACAAAGCGGGCGTTTATTTATCAATAAATCGTTCCTTTCAACAGGAAAACTGCATTAAAATAGATATTTCAGTTTTTGATTGGATCCAAAGCCACCTTTGGTCTAAATTTACTGTAAATTGACGAAAATCATTTTATTTGTTGCAAAAATTAAAATACAAACAAGCTTCAGCAGCTCAAATTATGGGTTCGCTCATTCTCAAACATTTCGGGAATCCGATGTCTCCAATTTTTAATTTTCGTGTGTATGTCTTTCTATTTAGTAAATACTGCTTAAGCCGCTTTTTTTTTCTTGTTTTTTTATATACACATGCAGATTGGAACTGATAAATCTTTATTCATATTTTAACAACAACGTACGACCGGTAAGGTTTCGCAACCAAGATGGACGCCCGATTCTTATTGAGCGCTTGAAAATTACGGTTAGTTAAACGTTCTTTAGGATAAACAGAGAATAAACGAAGTTTTTCGCAATCGGTGGTTTGAGTACCATCTTTTTAATGGTTATTCAACTGTTGTAATTAAATATGGTAAAATAACAATCAAATAAATGGTTATTTTACTATTTTCTTACGGAAATTTTTAACAATGTAGGAATTATGTGCAGGAGTAGCCTTCTCCCCCCCCCCCCTTTGCAACCGAAAGCTTAAATCTTACGGAAAAACATTACTAGTAGGCATTAATAGAGAATGTTTTCTTAAAAGCACAGAAAACGTTTATTCTATTTATTGTTATTATCTTCGAATATTAATTAATTAGAAATAATTAAGGTAAATGACCCGGTAGTGGACACAGTTAAGAAAATTTTCGTATTATTTTACGTGGCAACCTTTTCTCAAGGGACTTACATCAATATTTGAATATTTAGCGTAATCGCCAATTATTCCTCTACAAATTAATTACCTATAAAATGTCATTTGCTGAAAAATTAGAATTTTTACGTCAAATTTACTAAACGCTCGATTTGTAGCTATAGTGGACATTTATAAGACACGTATTTGCATTAGTAGTGGACAGAACTTAATATCATCTATTTTATGCTGTTAACTTGGAGAAATAATTTTAAAAATGCCTAAGGGACCATTCATAAATGATGTCACGCTTTTATCCCATATATTTTCCCCTAATCCCTAACCTTCTTATTTATCGGCTTTAGTAAAACGCAGCAAATATGACTGTTGTGGAAGCAGCTATTAAATAATATAATCCATCTACTTGCGTAGATGCTCCTCGCCAACTTTAGTTCTATTAACCAGCGCTAGGAATCGTTCGCTATAGGTTCTGATAATTTCATTCAAGTTTAATGTTACATTCGCTTATTTTAGGAGCTTAAAGATCTAAGTGACCACTACCGGGTCAGTTGCCTTACTTTTTGCCTGGAAGGTCGCGCGTTCGATACCCACTGAAGACCACCATGTATACTTGGGGATATGTGCATGTAAAATCCGTAGACCCCACTACCTCTCCCAGCGCGTAAGCAATCCTAAGGCCTCGACTAACAGGTAGGGGTCTGGTGTAGAAAAGTTACCTTACTTTATGAAGTCTTTGCACTTATAACATCTACTTTAAAAACTGTTATACTAGATGCAAAATTAAATGTAGAGTGTCATTGAGTATGCATATTAATTTAATCATAAAGAAATGAAATTTTTGATTTATTTTTGAACGTAAATTACTCGACCGCAAAATTGTTCAGCATCTTCGAAAAAAATTAAAATCAGCTGAATAGAGTTTTAACGATATTTTTGGATAAAATTTAAAATGTAATTAGAATAATCAATAATACTGATATTTAAATTATATTGATAATTTGATTATTTTTCAAAGAAGCTAATTCACATATTCCTTCCACTTTTTTGCAGAGAATTTCACTTTGAAAGTAAATTAAGGACTCATAATTAACCATGCTAATGCGGAAGTCTTGTTTATCCAATATTTTCAGCTAATCCATGCTGGCGTGTTCTCATGAATTTTAATAAATAATTAGCAGTGTTTTTAACAGTAAGGCTGCTGAAATCTTTTTTAAAGCTTTTACATGTTTTTAAATAATACTTGCTTACAAATAATGAAAAGCGTTCTTTGTGTTTGGAACTTTCTAGAAGGTTTATTCCAAATGAAGAAGATAATTTTCTTTATTGCACGCTATTACTTTACTTAAAAATCATTTTTAGAGTCTCAATTCTATTCCTGCAAATGCGTTAATTATTTGCTTGTGGTAAAATACTCAGGCATGAGCGACTGTTTCGTTAGATAATTATTTTTAGTTATGCTACATTTGTTTCTGGTAATAAAAAAAAAAGGAATTATGTTCTGAAACTAAACCAGAATATTGTGAATTTTTTAAGCTAAATCAACCGATGCTTTTCCTTTCTTTTCCTTTTTTTTTTGCACCAATTATAATCGCATTTAGCGTACTTGATATCACGTTTTGTTTTACCTTAATTGGCAATACTAGACGTACGGCAATTTATCTCAACGTAGGAAACGTGACAAAGACCAGAAAGCTGAAGATGGTCCAAATTGAAAAGCTCAAATCTTCATTATAAATTTGCTCGGAATCCGATACATAAGAAATCTAATAATTCAAAATAAGTAAAAGCAACGTTAAAAGACGCAAAAAAGGTTTAAACTGGCAGACCGATTTCAAGGGCAATCAGCCCCCTTCGTCAGTACCGAGAGTAGACATGAAATGCTAGTTACTGAGAGTAGACTTGAAATGCTAGTTACTGAGAGTAGACATGAAATGCTAGCTACTGAGAGTCGACATGAAATACTAGTTACTGAGAGTAGACATGAAATGATAGTGTGAACAATGAGTTTGAACACATTTGTTAAAACACAATTATTGTTGTGTTTTAGTCAAAGCTGAAGCCTGATTTGGGAATTCAAATCTTCTGTATTTGAATCGGCTTTTGCTAAAACACTACAATAATTGTGTTTTAGAAATGTGTTTAAACTTATTGTTCCCACTAGCATTTCATGTCTACCCTCGGTACTGACGAAAGTTCCTGATTGCCCTTGGAGCCGGTCTACCATTTTTAATCTTTCATTTGCGCCCTTTAACGTTGCTTTTGCTAATTTTGAATGTATGCTCTAAGTGAATGTCCCTCTTTTAAAAAAGCCAATAATTACTGAATATCTATTACATAACAGAAAAATGGAGTTCTACATTTTAATCATGACAATATTGACAACTTAGCATTTTTATTTCACTATTTTTAAACTTGATTAGGGCTTTGAATGGCGTAGCTTGCAAAACAGAAAATGAATAAATATTTCATACACCACCTATATTAACAAAGTAGTAATTCTAACGGAAACGTATTATAATATTTTGACATACATGCTTGATCTCTTAGAAGCATTTCAATCGATCTGTGTTTACTGTCGGTTCAATTAAATCCTCTAAATTACAGGGAAATGCCTCTAAGGGATCTAAATCTAAATTGCGTTATCAATGCATTGTGATCTACGTCAAAATTACACTTTAAACATAATGTAATTAACTTTAGGCACACATGCATGCAAGAAGTAAATATATATTGTTCTGTTAAATATGTTCATTCAGTTAATTTCATTTCGTTTCAGAGAAGACTAGTTGACTAAAATTAATGTGCAATCTAATGCTTTTAGTCTAAATTGAACGCATTGTAATGTTTTGAACATTTGTTGAAACGGTGGCGAAAAGAATTGGAAACTAATAAATTTATTAGATGCAAAAGCTCCAACAGCAAAAAGAAAAGTTACAAGGAAACCCTTTTTCAATGCAAAATTAGTGAGTTTACGGATGAATTTGCATGCAATAAAGGTTTTAATCAAGCAAACTGACATATTATAATATTTACATAGCGTGTGTGTTACGATTTCTAATCTTATGCTATACATTGTATGAAACTTTCTATTATAATTTGTTTCTTGAGTACATAAAAGTATAAGCATCTAGTTTCGTGTGTTACTCAATTTTGAAAATACTAAAGTTAAAGTAGTTGTTTTTTATCTAGTTCAATTTAGGTGTCTTCCTTTTTTGCCTACTTTCCCGTAAAAGTGAAAAAAAAATAATAATAAAGCATGAAAAACGGCTTAATTTATCGTGAAAATATCGCTAGAAATCAAGAAAAGTCAAAAATAAGTTAAGTAATTAAATAAAGAATGAAAAATAAAAAATTTCAAAGTAGGGCTTTGATTTTGGGCAAAAACGAAGCAAATTCGGAGTAAAATATTGATTTGAACAATTTTTGTTCTCTTTTGAACAGTTCAAAAAAAAAAAATTATTCATTTTTTTCATTATCTCGACGCAGGCGATAAATTCGCCAATAATGATGTAGGTAACGCCAAACGGACTATCGTCGCTGGTAACCTTTTTCGTGCGCTGTAGCCAAAAAGTCTGCTTGGCGAGATTTGCGCCGTCATAATGGAAAGGTACAAAATTAACATTAGCACCTACGGGAAATTTCAATCCCATATAAATCCTGATCTAACCGACGGATTTGCTTGCAACAAACTTTATCGGAAAGATATTACGCTGTAGAACATGAACAGATACGAAGTTCAACAAGAACTGAACGAGCCTATTTTCCAATGAATTTCTTTAATTGGGATTTTTAAGGATATTTCTCAATGAATGAATGAGTGAAAGAATGAATAAATGAATAAATGAGTGAATGATAAAATAAATAAATGAGTGAATGAATGAATAACTACATGAACGAGTTAATGCATGAAAGAATAAACGAATGACTGAATAAAGGAAAGAATGAATATGTATTATTCGTTGAAAAAGGTATATTTGAAGTAATTAAGGACTATAGTTAAATGAGATAGAGAGTGAAAGCGATAGCTGGATTATAAATTTGAATTTGGTGTATACGGGAAAGTAGATTCGTATAGTTCTAGACGGATCTTCCTGTTTTTTTTATTTAAAAAACTATTATACCGATTCATACTTTGATTTTCGAAGTCTGAGCTCAGACACATTCTTTGGAACTATACATGATCGTTTCCACCGTTTTTTAAGCTAATCAATTAACCACACTCACATATATATATATAGTCGACCCTGCTAAAGAGCATAGCCAATTTGCGACGAAAAATGTATTACATTAATTGGTGTAATATTTTAACCGATATTCCATTAAGCGGGTTAGTCGGTATATGCATATATATATATATATATATATATATATATATATATAGACAAACGCGTAATAAATAAAATTCAAGTTACAGATGTCAATATATCGACATCGTTATAATATGTAGTAAGTGTAACACAAATAAACCAAAGAAGATACTGGAAGCTTTAAAATAATTTTCATTTCTGTAATATTCTTACGCTGACAAAATATGTCAAGATTTTCTTGAAAAGATTAACTCCACTTTTTGTCGTAAGCAAAATTTATTCTTAGAACTGGATAGATGTTTGCATTGTTACATTAGCTTAGTGACGTTGATTCTAATCCTCCCCTGAAGGAGATTTTTCTCTTGACAATCTTGTCATAAACTCTAATTTTCTGTTTTTGAAACAATTTTTGTGTTTTTCCTTCATTTTCAAGTCAAATAAGATGCATTATTAGTAAAGAATTTGCTTGTTGTCTGCTTTCTTATCGGATTTGGGTATTAAATTTCACAAAAATTGTTTAACTTGTTTCTTTATTTAACACATTTATGTATGGCTTTTGTTTAAACTTGTATTAGCAATGAAAATACGTAGAATAAAAAAGCGAAATGCATTTAATATTTTGTGTTAACCTGAATTTATGTATAATAATGCATGTGAAATATAAAGCATAGCCAAACGGATTACTTCGTTTCATAAAATACAAATTACAAAGGTATAACTTAGAAAGAAAAGAGGCAGTTCTTATTGTTAATTTAAGAGTTAAATGTTTGTTTTTACTAACTTTTAACAGCCATGTATAAAAAATATAATTATCATGCTATATAATTATATGTATTCTGAAGATAAAACGAAATGCGAAAAAATACAAGATAACAAAACTAAAGTGTTTTAGCAATTTTCAAAGTTGAACAAGTAAAGCTAAATACACAAGATGTTTCTAAATTAATTAGATGCATATACTTTTAGACTCGTTCGCTCAAAAGAAAAATTGAAAGTAAGTTTCATTATGCGTAATACAAAAACAGAAATCAAAACACTAATTATATAAGTATTAATCTCTGTTTGCTTTAACATCTTCGAATTAAGCTAAAAATCAAAAAGGTAATTTCTTTTACGGGGCTCATAAGTACTTGTAGTTATATGCATTGATAAAAGCTTTCATATATGCCAAAAATATGTAATTGTATTGAATATTTATGTTTTTGCTTACGTTGGGTTATTTATATATATATAATCAATCCTTGATTAGAAAAAGTTTTGTTTTTTAATATATTGTATATGAAAATATGCTATGTAATTTCGGGAAGCACGAAATTATCTTTCGATTTATTTTTCACTTATTATTAGGTGACAAAATTATACATAGAATGATTCCACAGAAAATAGATGAGCTTTCGATTTCATAGGAACTATTTTCTCATTAAAAAAATAAATTGCTAATACAACTATCAATCATACTAATCTAAATAGCTGCGTTTATGACATTATTTTTAAATTAGGTGAATCATACTTAACATATCAAGGTATTAGAATTGAAGATAATTCCCTAAAATATGCATTACCGTTAAAATGGTAATGTTTGCAGAGGGTACAATTATCTGATTTACTAAAGGCGTCGTTTATCTGATTGAACTTTTAACTGCCCTTAAGAGGTTATGTGCCAGTTGAATAAACTAAAGATAAATTGGCTACAAAGAGCTTATCAAATGTGCTTTCACTTCAGGATATATCGGCAGAGTATATATTATGCGATGAATATGCTCACTGCGATGGGAGTAGAGCTTTCAATGTGTTTAATGAAGCAGCTCCCATTTGCTTCCCCGCCGAACCAACAAATCTCTCCCTACCAAATTGCCTGAATATTCTTATTTCCGCTTCTCCAACTCCTCTATTGCTCAACCACCGTGAAGATACCGAGCAAGGTAGTTTTTTGTATGTACACACAAGCATGAGAGATCATGTCAGGAGTGAAGCTTTTAAAGCATGTTATAATCTGATCGTAAATTAGATTTGATTGTTTGATGGAGGATTCTGAGAAACGAGTTTTGGAATTTTTTAGAATCATTTTTTTAGCCTACTTTCCCGTAAAAGTAAAAAAAAAATAATAATAAAGCATGAAAGAAGGCTTAATGTATCGTGAAAATATCGTTAAAAATCAAGAAAAGTCAAAAATAAGTGAAGTAATTAAATAAAGATTGAAAAATAAAAAATTTGAAAGTAGGGTATTGAGATGGGGAAAAAGTGTGTCTGTCGGTCTGTCGGTCTGTCTGTCTGTCGGTCTGTCTGTCTGTCTGTCGGTCTGTCCCCCCCTAATAACTTTTGAACGAATTGTCCGATTGGAAAAATTCTTTTTGCATTCGAAAGATCTCGGCGAGGACATCTCATTTCTATATTTTACTTTTTGATTTGAACAATTTTTTGTTCAATTTTGAACAGTTCAAAAAATTTTAACATTAGCGCCTATGGACAAAATTGAAGCAAATTCTGTAAACTCTGGGCACAAGAGCCAAGTTCCTATTGAAAGCTTATTGAAAGGAGTTCTCGGCGTGAAATATTGATTTGAACAGTTTTTGTTCATTTTTGAACAGTTCAAAAAATTAACACAGAGCTTACGGGGAAATTTCAACACTATATAAATCCTGATCTAACGGACCGATTTGCTTGGAACAAACTTTATCGGAAAGCTCTTATAACGTAGAAGATGTATAAATAGAAAGTTTATCCAGAACTTACGAGCCTATTTTGCTATGAAATTTTTTGATCGGGGTTTTCAAGGATATTTCTCAGCGACTCAATGAGTGAAATAATGAATGAATGAATAAATGAAAGAGTGAAGGAATAAATCAATGAATAAATGAATGAGGAAAAGAATGAATGAATAAATTATTGAATAAATGAAAATATAAATAAATGAGTGAATAAATACATGAATGTGTAAATGAATGAATAAACACTTGAATGAGGTAACGAATGAATGAATAAATGCATGGCTGAATAAATGAAAGAATGAATGAGTGAGTGAATGAATATGTATTATCCGTTGAAAAAGGTATATTTTCAATAATTAGAACTAAAGATAAATAAGAAAGAGAGAGAAAGAGATAGCTAGATTATAAATTTGAATTTGGTGTATACGGGAAAGTAGGCTCGTATAGTTCTAGACGGAACTTCTTGTTATTATTGTGATAATATAACTTAATAATTGGGTTGAAAAATCAAAATGATAAAACCACTGATATTTTGTGACTTGACTTTTGGCCAAAATAAAGTTCAAAGCTTTCAGTCGACTCATTTCAATCTTTTTTAGCCTACTTTCCCGTAAAAGTAAAAAAAAATAATAATAAAGCATGAAAGAAGGCTTAATGTATCGTGAAAATATCGTTAAAAATCAAGAAAAGTCAAAAATAAGTGAAGTAATTAAATAAAGATTGAAAAATAAAAAATTTGAAAGTAGGGTATTGAGATGGGGAAAAAGTGTGTCTGTCGGTCTGTCGGTCAGTCGGTCTGTCGGTCTGTCTGTCTGTCGGTCTGTCGGTCTGTCTGTCGGTCTGTCCCCCCCCTAATAACTTTTGAACGAATTGTCCGATTGGAAAAATTCTTTTTGCATTCGAAAGATCTCGGCGAGGACATCTCATTTCTATATTTTACTTTTTGATTTGAACAATTTTTTGTTCAATTTTGAACAGTTCAAAAAATTTTAACATTAGCGCCTATGGACAAAATTGGAGCAAATTCTGTAAACTCTGGGCACAAGAGCCAAGTTCCTATTGCAAGCTTATTGAAAGGAGTTCTTGGCGTGAAATATTGATTTGAACAGTTTTTGTTCATTTTTGAACAGTTCAAAAAATTAACACAGAGCTTATGCGGAAATTTCAACCCTATATAAGTCCTGATCTAACGGACCGATTTGCTTGGAACAAACTTTATCGGAAAGCTCTTATAACGTAGAACATGTAGAAATAGAAAGTTTATCCAGAACTTACGAGCCTATTTTGCTATGAAATTTTTTGATCGGGATTTTCAATAATATTTCTCAGTGACTCAATGAGTGAAATAATGAATGAATGAATGAATGAAAGAGTGAAAGAATAAATCAATGAATAAATGAATGAGGAAAAGAATGAATGAATAAATTATTGAATAAATGAAAATATAAATAAATGAGTGAATAAATACATGAATGCGTAAATGAATGAATAAACACTTGAATGAGGTAACGAATGAATGACTAAATGCATGGCTGAATAAATGAAAGAATGAATGAGTGAGTGAATGAATATGTATTATCCGTTGAAAAAGGTATATTTTCAATAATTAGAACTAAAGATAAATAAGAAAGAGAGAGAAAGAGATAGCTAGATTATAAATTTGAATTTGGTGTATACGGGAAAGTAGGCTCGTATAGTTCTAGACGGAACTTCTTGTTATACTTTTATGATGATTGACTTTTAAAACTGAAATATTTCGTAAAATTGTGAAACGTATAAAATAAGTATTTAAACACACACTTTACCATGAACTCATAAATTAAGTACATTGTTATGGGTTCGTCTACACTAATAACTCCTTGAACATAGAGCAATTTATTTACAAATTATTTACACTAGGTGCAGATTTAAGCACACAAAAATATCTCACGAAGTACACACACCACCGTAAAACCCACGGTAATCTCGTATTTACTCCGCAAATACGAATAAAATCAAGCACGAAGCTTACAGCACAATGGCTCAGACTGACATGCAGTCGGCAAATACTGAAAATGAACTGAACTCTTTCATTTCTCGCCAGAGCTCCTTATATAGCATCTCTAATCACGTGACATGATTATTCCAGAAAATTTAAGCAAAAAACATTAGGATTATCTTACGTGACCGGAAAGTCGCCAAGCTTGGCAAGAAACAACATCGGTACCCCTAATTTCGTAACCATATAAGGCAGTGAGCAGCATAGGGATGTAAGTGACCTAAAAACGATTCCGAGAAAAACGCGTTCAAAGTTTGGATCTTATGGGACTTTTAGTGTTAATTTTTTTCTAAATTAAGTTGTTGCGGAGCACCTGTTAGAGATATCACGAGCACATCTTTCCACAATATAGAATAGGGCTTTCCCTATCATTTGCACTGGTTATCTCCAAATTTTCAATTTTGTCACTTACACCCCTATGCTTCTAAGTGTCTCATATCATAAATTTTCTTGAAATTAATACATATGGATTAAAATGTATTGAGTTCTCAAAATGATGAAGGATAACATTCACTGCGCATTGCGAATATATTAGCTACACAGTAAATATCGAAAAGCATGCTAACTGTATGATACGGAAAATCTACATACGTGCCAAAAAGAAAGAACTTACCATACCAATTCAGTGCCAAAGAGTGGTAACAAGTTAATACTACTGGATCCCCAAAGTACCACGAATTTATACTGCACTTTTCCACCCAATTTTACTTTATACCAAACAAGTAACATCACACATTCGCATGATGCTTCATCTATTACATTAACACTTAAATAAAAGGATGGCTTTTAATTTAGGGAGAGGGATAATAAGTGATTTTCAAATGTGTGAAATGAGAACGCTGGGTGCTAATGGATAGAAACTAAGTTTAGTTCAAAAAATACGAAGCGGTGTAGTTCAAGACAAAATCACTCCGAATTCAAAAATCTCAAACAACTGTAGTTCCAAATGCCTAACAAAATGTCCGAATACGTTTTAACTGTCATTTCAAAAATTTAATTAGAATTAAAATAATTTATGAAAAAAAGCATTGTTGCGTAACTTTATTTTCATGTTTTAATCGCGAACTTTGTTTTACAATAATAATTTAAATCCTTTCAAGAAAATCTTCAAATTAAAGATAAGGCATTGTCATTTAATTAATTTTTATCCATTCCCTCCGACTCAATTTGGAACAATTTCCATTTCTTATGTATTTGAAACAAAGCCTCTTTCCATTAGCAGTTATTCAAGATCTATTTCGCAATACTATTCATTAAATAAATGTACATATATCAATGAATCATATTGCTCGAATTTTCTCATAATGGATTCTATGATGAATTTACTTAATTCCACTCTACTATACACATTAATTAACCCAATTCATACATTTTATTTGACTTCTACTAGAAAGTTATTTAATTATTCAGTAAGCTAATTGTACAACTTAATTAAAGTAGGCTTTGAAACTTTAATGTAGTTGTTCTCAGAGGTTCTTCAATATGTAACACTAAAATCTAATCGTATTCGTTCTATGCATAGATCAAATTGTTTTCAAAGGGACGGTGCTTTCCATCACATGCTCCCATGATTAATCAAATAAATTAATTTTTGATTAACTTAGGATAACAAAACCCGACATTTTCGTTTAAACACGTGACCTGAATTTCTACAATTACCATCACTTGTCAAAGCTTGGAATGGAGGCCGCGGTTGATAATTTAATAATATTGTTCAGGATTTGACAAGAAGCTAATGCAACATCTAAATGGAAGAGAACGCAAATGTAGATTGTCAAATTAGCTTCGAAGTGGTGTTCGATATGTGGCATCAGTGCCATTGCGTTTATTTTCACTTTCGAGTGTGGTTATCTGCATCTCTTTGTAAATATGGTAAGAACCTACAATTTAAAAATAGCTGATGTTTCGTAAATTTGTAATCGGTGGAAAAAACAAAAATGATAATTATTTTTAAAATTTCCAGTGGGAACTGTTTTTAGTTGTCTAGAAGGTACCAACAATAGAAATAACAAAAGTAACAATTTATTGTTATTAGACCTGTATGTATACATATATATATATATATATATATGTACAGTAATGCTCTTCCTAACAGACACCCCTCAAATGCGAAGATTAAGAGGGGGATAAGAAAGAGATTTTAATTTCCGCCGGAAAAGCATTGAGCCTAAAAAAAATCCCTCTGTTGTGAATGCTGTATAAAGGACAAATATTTTTGTCCCGTAGGTGTCCCCTATATTGAAGGATCTTACATATACCAAAGTTAAAAAATAGTACATGTGACAACACAGAAATAAAGAAGAAAAATACCACTCGTATTGTGGGACACGAAAATTACCCCCCCCCCCCCTCCCTCCCGAAACGTCATGTTTCTAGCCAAAAAATACAAATTTAAAGTTTAAGCAAACAAAAAATATAACATTCAATTCTGTTTTTATATGTCAAACATTTTATCATGTTCTTAAATTTTTCGGAATAATTTTTTCTTGAAACGACTCAAGTTTACAAGGTGCATGTGTCTTTTCGACAAAGATCGGATAACACTCAACATCAACAGTGTTATAAGGGTTTCTTTTACCGTTATTATTTTGTTTTACTCGTTAATAATAAATTTCTTTACATTTTTTATACTTTTCTAACTAGGTTTTAGCGCAACGATACTGTAATTAAAAAATTTTCCTGAAAGTCTCTCATTTTCCTTTATTTAAAAAATTTAATTTCGTAGAGGAAAATTCTGGGAAACCTTTATCTATGCCCAACATTATAAAACATCTTCATAAAAGGAGAAAAAAATATGTTTCCTTGAAACGGGCTATTGTTTTTTTTAATGCTACCGAAGAACTGAATATTGATAAAAGGTTCTTTAAGTAAACACATCACTTTTATACTTAAAGCAAACATTAACTTTTTATTTATGCTGCTTTAATAAGATGGGGAATACAATGACTTTTGTAATGGTACTGTTTTGGGGGCTTTCTTGGCACGAAATTCTTTATACGCTTTTAATTTTGCTAATAAATTTTGAGATTTTTCAATTTATTTTCTTTATTTATAATGTTCACAATAAATAATAAAAAAAAAATATCTTAAAATTGAAAATGCATTTTTGTCCGTTTTTTTTAGTTAGCACTAATGTTTAATATTACTATTGTTCTTAGAATTAGCTATGTAAATAAGATGTTTTTAAAGCATCTTTGTAAAATAAGATGGGTGATTGTACTCGTCAAGCCAAAACAGTATATGTTCTGTGGAGCCTGGGGTCGCATTCCTTTCTGAGTGACAGAAAAGCAATTGGGGTCAAGACGTTGAAGGTCTGAAATTTAAGCAGAATCTCTTTAGTTAGTATCTTAAAGTTAGTTCAATTCAGAGTAGCAGAAAAGGAAGACTTCGGTGTGCATTTTGCAACGTCACACTCAGCCTACATTTTCAGCATCTTCACAAGTCTGTTTATGATTCCAGTACATGGGTTTGCAGCTAAATATTTTATTATTTCCTTAAATTCAGAACTTTTACTCCTCAACTCCGAAACTCTGCTTAGTTTTAAACCCAAATATGTCAGTTTTAAATACATTTTTTGGTGTCCAAAAAATACTTTAAAAAAAACTTTCAATATAGTTTGACTCTTTGCTCGCCGTAGCGTAGCGCTGGATTTAAAATCAACTATAATCTTACTTCAGAATATTTATCAAATTTAAGTTTAATTTAAGAATCTCTAATCACGTTATGATTTTACTTAATCCAAAAAATTCGCTAACTGGGTCTAATCCCAATCATATATATCCTACGTGCTAAACTTGCACTCAGCGGAAAATATGTTCGTTTTATGTACCAGTGAAAGATATAAATGTGATATATAATAAATTAAGACATTGAATAAAGTGCAACAGGCTAAAATAATTCTCCCCTAAATCCTGTGTAAAGGAATTTTAGACATGAAATGAAAAAAAAAAAACAGCACTTTCTAATAATTTTACAATTTAGTTTTATCTTCAGCATTTTTTAGAGTACTTACAACATTTCTAAACAATTACATACATATCTAACAACACTCAAATATATTACTAGACTTCAGGAGACACAATTGCATTTCCAATAATATTAGGAATGGAGGAACGTAAAGGACTGCAATCCCACTTAAATGAAACAAATCTAGTTCAGGGTGCAATTTATCTGATTTACCGTTAGTCTTAACTGCCCATAAGTTTGTACGAGCAGTTGAACATTTTGTAGATAAATCTAGGACAGAGACGTCGTCAGCTGAATTCTCTATTTCCTGCAGTTTGGGGCATATCGACAGGGTATACATTATTCGTTGAATATGCTGAAAACGATGGAAGTGATGCTTTCATCAGGTTTAATGAAGCGTACTGTTTCCTCGTCCACCCCTCGACTATAACGATTCTACAAATCTCCTCTCGCCAAATTGTCTGTGAATGCTCATCCCTGTTCTATCTGAAACTACTCAGAACGTTTACAGCAAAATATATATCTGATGCGATCATTATTGTTGAACTTCCATAGCGTGGTATGGTTGATTTTTTAATTTCGCCATTTTACTTCTGCTTAGTGCACGACATTTATGACGATAATTTTGCATAATGATTAATTAACAAAATTAATTACTTTTTATGTGCTTGGCAAGTTTCAGCGAAGTATAGATGAAGTTTCAGTTATTCGTATTTTAATTTTGCAAAGCTGTCACAAATAAAAGGTCCTATTTTTCTTCTTTATATATTGAAAACATTTTTAAATCCTGATGAGGGATGAAATAAATCTCAAAATACCTAAACTTTAAATACATCAATACTTTACTTAAAGTACACTGTTAAATCAAAATTTGTTGTTGTCATAGCTCCGAGTCAAAATTACTTAAATTTCAAAATTGCAGCTCTCTCAAATCCTTTGGTGTGATCTCCTTATTGAGACACCACTTAAAAAAGCATGTGTTACTTTACACAGTTTATAACACTAAATGTGTTTAGGAAGAGTAAACCTCTGTCGACGCTGTGCTTAAAACGAACTGTAAGCTAATGATCTACCGCTGTGCCAGGAGGACCTCGAACAGACAGGACAAGTTGGATTATAATGCTTCCTGCGGGTGTTTAGTGCCGTGCTAAATTTCTTCTTATCCCAATCCAGAAGAGAGTTATTTATCCACTCGCCCATTATATCTCTTGTTTTGCTGCGTCCAATTGATTACTCATCTTAAATTCCTGCTCCGAGAAGCCGAGTAGACAACTCAAATTCTTGAATCGTGCTGATGTCTTGCGTGGTGTAATACGTACTATTGTTCTGAATATGTAATCGAGAATAAAAGCACTGTGTTAATTGTGAACGTAAAATAGCTGTATAACTTTCTAATTTATTGCAGCAAAAATAAAATATCATTTATCCATTCTGTAGCTATAATTTCTGAATAAATATCTGTCTTCGTTGTTAGTTTGATAACCACAGCAACAGTTTATTTCGACAGCCACGAAATTTAGTCGTTGCCCTTGGTGTGACTGCTCCTTTAAAAAAAGCTTAGCTTCTAGTTGTTGTGCTATGCAAAGAGTCTTAAAAGAAGAGGAAAAAATTGCAAAACTGAGCAATATAGTTCACATTTATGAACATTTGGCAGTTTAAATCTTAAAATAAAAACGTAAGAGAAGTTTTATTTCTAAATATCTATCTGAAACGTTTAAAAGTACTGTTCTACAACGTATTTTTTCTTTAATATTTGAACAACGAACAAATTTCTGACAAGTGACTCCGCCTTTTACAAACCTGGCGCCATGCCAAACATTGTAGGGCATGAGGAAAAGTGTATTTTGTAAGAGTCTAAACCTTACGACCAAAGAGAAAAATGTTTGAAAAGAATAACTTCGACTGAATACTACAAGTGAATAACAAAAAAATTAGTTTTCAACATGAGTCTTTGAGTAAACGCATTAAGTCTTCCTTGCTTACCTTCATTAGGAGCATTCCTTTCAGTCGAAAGGAAGGAAGCAACGTCGTCAATAGAAGAAAAGAGAAAAATTCGTAGAATAGGGGAGAAAAGTTGGTTAGAAAACAAAATGTAAAGATAAAAATGGCGTTACAAGCGAGCTAGAGGAAACAGAAAAAAAACGTCATTGCTGTAGTTGAAGCATACGCTTTGAATGGTGTCCATTCATATTTCGGAACTCTAATTTTGATTTTGAAATAGCTCCTACGGTGACAATGAGGTTTTATGGATTTATATTCTTTTGTGCGTTCTTCAGGAATAAAAGACTTTGAAAGGGTTTTACAGAGAAAAAAAATGACTCGACTGAAAAAAACATTTTTTTCAAGAACTTGTAGTTAACGAATTGAATCGAAACTACCGTAAACATTCTAAAAATATTTTTTGAAATATGGTTGGTTCTCCTTCTTGTTTGTTAACATAAAGTTTTTTTTTTTCAATAATTAACTTTTTTCTTTAAATGTAGTAAATGAGTTCCTCTTCTTGTTATTATTTATGTTCATTTCATCATTTTATTTATTTGATTGTTTTTAATTCTCGTGTATCAAAAATTAAAAAAAAATGATATTACTAATGCGGGCCTGTAAGCAAAAAAATTACCTTTTGTGCGAGAAATGAAGTAAGCAAAGAAGCAACGTTATTAAGCACAAAAGTGAAGTACAAAATGTAGACAAGTGTTTTGGAACTACCTGGAATTTCTTTTTCAATACCAGAAAGAAGGGAGAAAAGAAGGCAAAGTCCCAACAAATGTAGGCCAAAGAAAATATTCCCGAAAAATGAGAATAAACCATCCAAAGACAAACATGCAAACAAACTCGGTCGCCTTCTAACAAAGATGCAAAAGCAAACTCGGCAAAAAAAGGGCGAAATTAAGAGATGAAAGAAAGATAAGCCTGGGAAAATATGACATAGCCTTGACGTAATTTACTAAATTAAAGTTATTGCTTAGAACATGAAAGCTTCAAAAAAAAAATCAAAGCGTTTGTGTAACTTGTGATATGCTGCTTTGTAGTTAAGGGTTCAATATTATTATGGGAATCAAATTGTTAAATATGAATAAAGTGATATTAGTTTGATCAATAAGCGTAGTCGTGGCAAGGTAATACAGTATGGAGCTAGCATATTTCGGAATAAGAATTATGTAATGCTCTATTTACACTTTCAAAATCATTTGCTTTCAATACTGCATATTAAACACTGTTCTCTTTTTTGTTTTCTATTGGTGGTACAGCAGATTGTTTTGAATAAAGATAAGCATACCAAGAAAAGCTCATATAGGAGATAAAATACAATAATTTATTTAACTATTATTATTTCTTTTTGTAAGAGGAGTCGTCATAACTTTTTTTTAACCCAATCAAATCATACTTAAATACCTATCCCATTAACAGAGGAATTAGATTTAACACTAAACCTACCGACGTACTTGTGAACCTATTTCTACCGCGCTCGGTCAAATTGATCGGTAGCTAAAAAATTAAATAATTAAATCAAAAATTTAAAAAATAAAAAAACATTCTTGGAAAACTTGAAGTACAGAGTGAAAAAATATTATATGCATATTCTAAGAATTGTCATATAGTTCGATAACGGTAATATAATGTTCAAAGTGTGTTATTCTTATAAAAGTTCGAAAAAATTATAAAGGTATAAAGGTTTGAAAAGGTTTGTAAATCATATGACGACCTGTAGTCGTCATATGATTCTTACGCTAAAATATCGCATGACGACCACAGGTCGTCAAATGATGCGAATGGGTTCTTAGTGACAGTTACACTATTCAGCGGTAAAGTATAAATCTCTTAGAAAAGTTAACCGCAGCACAGGTAATTAGTAAATTAGTAATAGATATAAAAGTTTATAAACTAGGTAGTAAATAATTTTATTATAATAATTATTATTATTGGTATTTTTTATTTCTTTAATTTGTATAATTTTGTGTAGGCTATGCCTCGTAATGGAATACAGTATAAATGTTGAAATACTATAACTTGAAACATAGGATAAAAATCAAATGAAGATTTAGATAACCTGTAAATGGGAAAATACCCCAGAAATAAAAGAAAAAAAGGTGGAATTATTTGTTCACAAAAAAAAAAAAAAAAAGAGAGACTAATGGTGTGACTAGCAGAACTAAAGCTCTTAAGTCTATTTTATCATCTAGACAATAAATTTCGCATTTGCACGCAAAGCAATATATTTTAGCTCTAAAAGATGTTATTGGTAATGTAACCTGCGTTTTTCAGGGTATGTTTACAATAAAATACTTCATAACTTCGTTCCGAATAATTCAGTTATGGCCTCTTTTGATGTTAATTCCTTGTTTACTAATGTTCCTGTTGATGGCGCTTTGACTTGCCTCAGGAAAAGGCTTTCTGAATTCCATTTTACTTCTGTGGAAATTGAGGAATTAGTTTTCCTTACTCGTGTGTGCTTGCAACAGAGCACTTTTGTATTTAATGGTAAATTCTATGCTATGGTAGATGGCCTGGCTATGGGAAGTCCTCTTAGTCCTATTTTAAGTGATTTCTATATGCATTATTTTGAGGAAAAACTGTTCCAGAAATTGCAATTTCAATTTTATGTTCGTTATGTGGATGATTGTTTTTGTCCTAACGGACAGTAACTTGTTAGGTATTGATGATGCTCTTTCTATTATGAACTCCATTGATCCTAATATCCAGTTTTCTTGTGAGAAAGAACTTAATAGTAGCCTCGCGTTTCTTGATGTCTTTATTTCTAAGAGTGAGTCTGGTTTCACTACTTCTGTCTATCGTAAACCTTTCGCTGTTTCTTTACCTCCTCACAGACTGTCGTCTCATCCTCCCAACCAAAAATATTCGGCTTTTAATGCTCTGGTCCATCGTGCTATTAATATTTGCTCTTCTCCTGAGCTTCTCAAGATTGAACTCAACTATCTGAAAGCTGTAGCTGTTGATAGAGGATTTTCTCACTCTTTAATTGATTCTATTCATAACAAACTTTCTAAGAAAACTTCTGGTCCCAATAATGTAGTTTCTAGAAAGAATTTGGTTGTGTTACCATTCTTTCATTCTGTCAGTTTCCGTATTGCTAAAATCCTAAAAAGGTTTCAATTTCAAGTCGTTTTTGCTCCTAGTAACAAACTTTCCTTCTCTTCTCTTAAGGATCCTGTCGATCAACTTAACACTTGGGGTATTTACCAAATTAGTTGCCGTTGCGGCCTTTCTTACATTGGGCAGACAAAACGTGCTCTGAAAATTCGCTTAAATGAGCATAAAGGTTATGTACGAAAGCAAGAGTTAAATAAGTCTAGCATTGCTCAACATTGTTGGAATTCCAACCACTCTTTTGACTTCAATTCTGGTAAAATTATTCAAAAATGTTCTTCCCCTTTAGAGCTTGACTTTTGGGAAGCTTATCATATTAACAGGAATAGTTCTAATTTGGTTAATGATTCTTCCTCAACTCCTTATTTTTCACAGGTCTGGCATAAATTTCTTTAATTTGTTGTTCTTTCTAGGTTTTCTTGTTGTTTTCCTTTTTTGTGTCTATTTTTCTCCTTCCCCCCCCTCCCTCCCCTCCCCCTCCTTTACATGTGTACTTTGTTTTGCATTTTGGTAGTTTCTGTACTTATTTTTATTTCAATTTTATTCTTTGTTTTTTATTTTATTATTTTTGCAATTTTTATGCATGCTGTCGTCTTTTTTGCTTTATTTTTATTGTTATTCCTTTTTACTTCCTGTACTTTCAACTGGATTCGTTTGTTGCTCTCTTATTGGTGTCTTCCTGCTGCTTCTACTTCCACTTCACGCTGCCTTTATTCTCATTGGTTTACAGATAATTCTTAGGCTATATAAGCTTTGTTTTTCTTGTTCTGTCTGCTTCATTTGGATGTTTTGCATCTAGAAGCTCCCTGTCGCATTGAAAAAGGGATTCCAAGCAATCCCGAAACATATGTCTGCATTTTTTTGCTCATTTGTGCTTTAAATTAACGTGTAATTTTATTATTATGTTTACAATGTAATACACTGAGCATGTTCCCGCCCAGACTTCTTGCTTCGCGTGTTTTCTGCCAAAACCATTTCTGCTACCTTTATGTTTGTGTAGTGAAGAATTGATATTTCTCATTTCATAAAACTTTTTTCCTCAAGAATCGATACGTTTCTGACATATGCGACTTAATAAAAGTTTTAAAGAACGCTTGAATTATAACACAGCAAAACAGCAATTCACATTTTTTTGCATATGTGTTAAGGATTTTAAGTGGCTTTAAGCATAACTCATTATATAACAGAATGCTATTAAACTGATTTTCACACAGAGTGACCCTGTTAGACACGCTCTGACACTTATAGCTGTTTCCGCATGCTTGAAACACAAAATAAGAGATCAGAATGCTTGACTAAATGTACCTCTGAAACTACTGTCAAATTGATAAATCTTTTTGACTAATTGGAGTGGATAAACATTTGTCATTACACTTAAATAGTGTAATGACAAATGTTTGAATGTGAGCTGATCAAAAATCAGTTATATGAGTCGAAATGAACGATATTGAACATTTATGCTCACTCATTGTCGACTTAGTGACGAAGAAACAAACCCCAAAATTTAGGAAACTAAAAGACATAAAACAGTTAGTCATCAATTCTGATGTCATTATCATTCCTTAGGTAGAGCAATCCATTCCTAGAAATACTTTCACATAGTTGCGTTACGCAAATTTCTCATGAAAAGAAATATCAAAGTTTATCCCTGTTCTATCAAGCAAAATAAAATTTCGCTCTACGATTTAGGATTTCCAGACACTTTATTTACGTTTATGCGAGGACTTAAAACATTAGTGTGCCTTGGATAGGCATCATCATCCCTCCATTTTAAACATTATAAAAGGAGAGAAAAAGTAACTGCTCCGTTTTGATTCTTTGATATTGACAGTTGTCAAGAAAAACTTAACGCCACTTTTAGGTGCTATTTTAAAGAGAAATTTTTAATTCATTTTGTTGTGCACAATTTTACCATGCAACAAAAGGCATATTTTATGAATATGTGCTCATAATAATAGTTGCGTGTCTATTCTTCAAAATAATCCTTGAAAAAATCTATACCAGAAATGATTCTGCCCAATTTGGAAATTCAATAAAGTTTGGCAATTGCAGAATATTTTGCATTTGAATGGCAACTTTCTGTAGGATCCTTTTATCCAACAGTTAATCGATTTCGAATATCATTATTAGTGATTTATTACAATTCGTGTTTATTCTCCAGAGAAAAAGAGTAAAAGTAAAAGTTATAGATTTTTTTTTTTTTTTTGATAAGGCAAAACATATAGGGAAAAGGTTCTGCAATCTTTTAAAGATGAATTCGTCATTCTGATTAGGTAGCAGAAAAATGTGATGATATATGTCTTCATTAAATTTTGTTACAAACCAATAAAGATAAATGATGAATGACGTCAAAATTTCCCCCGAGTTTAGATATAAGTTTTGGCAACATGTTGTTTATTCTTTTTTCGGACTGTTTTATTTAAATCAATTTTGGAATCAATTTGAGTGACAACACGATAGTTATCTGTTTCTTTTTTCTGCTGTTTTTAAGCTACTTTTACAGTTAATTATTTTGAGTGGCAACACTTTTGGGAATATTTGGATAACTGAGGCATTTGGGCAATGTTGTGTTTTCATTTTTTCTCATCACTTCTTATTAGAAAAAAATACACATTGGAAAACATTACATTTCTTTAAGTTTGAAAGCGCCGGTTTTGAATTAATAAGAGCATGATTGAACAATTTAATAATTGGAAATATCCTCTCATCATAAATGTTTACTTTATATTTTTGTTCTAGAAATACATATTAATTATTTATTGTTACTACAATCACATATTTTTATCAATAAATATTGAAAACTTAGTTTCCTTTGTCGCCACACAGGAAAATTTCTTGATAAGAGTGATTAATGTATAATAAATTTTCCTAGCGTCACCAAGATACTATAAAAAATTTATAAACAGTGTTCATTTATATATTGCTGTTAGAAATAATTTTTGTCACCAGGAAACGATTCGCTTTGTTTTAGATTTCCGAAAGAAAAATTTCCTGCCCTAAATTTATATATAATTACAACTCGAGGTAGGGACGAAGGTATACATACGTCGGAGTAGGTGTTCATGTGTCGTTGTTATTTATAAAAAAACTTAACAAATACAAATACAAAAGTGACGACCAGCAACAGGCTCAGGGCCCAGCTAGGCTGGTCCTTAACATATTGTGCCCCGTAATATTTCTGTTAAGTTATTTTCCCCCGAAACGGAAAGTGTTTTAGACGGAAGAAAACTTAAAACATTGACATTAAAGCTTGTAGTCTGTGTAGCCTAGGTACTGTTTAGTGCCCAGCTAGAATACAAGAATATAGTACTATCTGGTGCGCGAGCGCAACAAGGTTGGGTCGTGAAGCGATCCAAATGTAACTTCTTGCACTTTCAGATGTTAGAGAGCGATAGCGAGCAGGGGGAGGGCCCCCTGGTTCAGAATACATTTGCTTGTTGAAATTATTTCATAGTTTAATCACCATTTACATTTAATCGTTTAATCTCCATTTACTTATTCATACTTTTATGGTTTTGAAAACGTTTTACACGAACATGAGGCTCTCCTAAATTATAATAGAACAATCACAGTTTCCAAGGTTATTATGCTAAAATTTACCCTCTTTGGATCTATGTAGAGCTCTGGGTAATAGACGCATGTCATTTAAACTTGGTACATGCGCTATGTGGACCACGTGGGAAAGATAAATCTCAATAAAAAAAATAATAGTTCAAATTACTACAACCAGGTGATAAGTGAGCGCATGACGAACATAAAACCAATTAGCAACAAAAAACTTGATTTTACAGTATTGACTCTTTAATATTAGTTCTATTTGCGTCATTCACGTGTTCAGAACATGTTAAAGTGTATTCAAGGGCAACGCAAAGAATATTTTTGAACAATTTAAAATGGACAAGAATAATATAAACCCGAAAACAAGTCATTGCTAAATCAAACATTTAATAACCTTTTGAATGCGAATTTGTTCCTTCTTATTTTCCCTTGACATCTATACTTGGATTAAATATATTTAATTTTGTTTGAAAAATAACAAGCCTTATTGCAGATACACCTGATAACTTGTAACTAGAAAGCAACTGTATGATTACTTAATTTCTTTACACATGTACGTAAGCTAGATGTTAAATCTAGTCATCTTTTCTTTTTTCCTCTTCATAAAATAGGAATCATTCATAAATGATGTCACGCTTCGACGTTGGGGGGGTCGTGAAATTGTGATAAAGTGTGACAAGGAGAGGGGAGGGGGTACAAGAAGTGTGACATCCTGCAGTATGCCACATAGTGTGACTTGTGACAAAGGGGGGAGGGGGGTTCGGCTGAAGTGTGACATTTTGTGACAAAGGGGGGGAGGGGGTCAAAAATCTGGGAAAAAAGCGTGACAACATTTATGAACGGCCCCATATGTAAATATATGCAATTGCCGTTATTAAAATTAAAATATTATTTTTCGTTTTCACTCACAATTCTTAAATAACGCATTTCAGATCTTTGCAACGTATTTATTGTATATGATGTGCCATTACAATACTCGCCTTCCATTTTTATTGTTTCCCTAAAACTCCTTTGCTTAGAGATCTCCAACTTACTTTGCCTCCTCTTTGTCCTTAGTTGATGAAATACGTGCTTTCAGACCACAATCGTTTCACTTCGCAAACTCAAGAGACAATGTCCCCAATCCTTCTAATTACCATTTCCCTTTAAAATCGACCTGGATAATCTATGGGAAACCAGGAGGGGTGGAGTTGAATTGGAGGTACAAACGAAATTCTTGACATCGGTCTGTTCGAGTTAGAAATTCAATTTCTCTGTTCCTTTCTAAGTTTGCTGCTTGTGACAGTAACTTTAAAGCAATCCAAATGGAGAAACCGTTTCAGTGATTTTTGTGGGAGATTACATTTTGGTACTTCAATTCCTTAAAGCAATTTTACAGCATCTTAAAGTGATATAAGCCGACATTTTTTCTACAGAACAAAATTTATTTATTATTGCTAAAATAATGTCGAATAAAGTTAATCTGAGCTTTTAAATTAAGTTATTTTTATATCAGAAAAGCATTACTTACATTCTATGACATCACCCTTGCACTACTTAAGGTTTTTCCTACTATTGTGGAGTTCATAATTATAAGTAAGTGACTATATACATTAAAATATGCATTAAAAAGTTAATCTTTTTTTAAATACTTTAAGATAAACACGTATTTTAAATTGAGATTTAGGCTATTATAATAAGTCATATTTTAAGGGCGTATAGTTAGAACATTTCCTTGCATAGAAGAGATATAACTGCACTTACGGGTTGAAGTAGATAAAAGCTTTTCTCTGACGAGTTGTTGCCTTATATTTTGAAGTGTTTTCATCGCCACGGGCAGCAAAACTATGTGATAAAATGCATGAAGTTCACTATGCGTCTACCGGAGTCAAAGGGTACAACTACCAAATGTTTCTATTTTTTGTTATGTTCATTCGGTTGTTATTATGTATACAAATTTAATGTGAAATTATGATCGAAATAACTTATTGTAAACACTATGTCTGTTAAAAATAATTTAACTTTGTGCAAGTAAACTGTAATAAAAATATAATTACACGGTAATTTAAAGCACAAATGAGCAATAAAATGCAGACATATGTTTCGGGATTGCTTGGAATCCCTTTTTCTATGCGACAGGGAGCTTCTAGATGCAAAACATCCAAATGATAGTAAACTACATGTGTACTTTGTTTAGGTATTTTCTGTACTTGTTTTTATTTCCATTTTATTCTTTGTATTTTATTTTATTATTTTTGCAATTTTAATGTATTTTCACATTTTTATGCATGCTGTCGTCTTTTTTGCTTTGTTTTTATTGATATTCCTTTTTACTTCCTATACTTTCAACTGTATTCTCTTGTTGCTCTCTTATTGGTGCCTTCTCTGCTACTTCTACTTCCACTTCACGCTGACTTTATTCTCAATGGTTTACAGATAATTCTTAGGCTATATAAGCTTTGTTTCTGTTGTTTTGTCTGCTTCAGTTGGATGTTTTGTATCTAGAAGCTCCCTGTCGCATTGAAAAAGGGATTTCAAGCAATCCCGAAACATATGTCTGCATTTTATTGCTCATTTGTGCTTTAAATTAACGTGTAATTATATTTTTATTACTATGTCTGTGTTTAATTTCTGTAACGCAAGAATAACAGTCTCGATAATGTCAAAATACATGATGTCAGCTTGTGTCATGGATTTAACTACGTTTTACAATTTATCAACAATCATATGTTTGTGTAACAACTTTTATTTGACCAATTTTAAAGAGGACATTCAAATCATTAAACAGTATAAACTACGTTTGAAATCCCGACTTGAAAACAAAGAAATAATTAATCTTAGTATATGATTGCTCCAGTTAGAGATAATTATCAGCAGATCAGAATTAATAATGCCTACGAGCCAATTTTTTGAGTACGATAAAGACATTCATTAAGTTTACCGCAGAATAATTACGTTTCTTCACGGTATTTCACTCTTCATTAAGGATACTGTTATCCAACCATATCCATGGAGTGTAATTACAATAGACCTTGCCGATTTTGTTTCAGGGGACTATAAATAAATGTACATACGTTAAAAGAACTTCTATGAAAATATTATACCTGTTCTATAACGGCACATTCAACAATGTGCTCTAAAAGTGCAGCGGGCGGTTATTGTTCTAAATGCAAAGATATTTTATCAGTGTTGGTTAGTTCCAAAAGGATTGTCTCCAAATAGATCTTTTAAATGCAATTTTAAGCATTTTTAATGGAGACATACATATTTTGTAAATTGTTATTCTTGGAACAGCGCGATTTTGATATAAATTGTAGTTAAAAAACTGCGACCTGAACAAAATATTCCACTGCATGCCTTAAAAAATATTATCACGAATTTGTTCAGTATTAGTTAAAATCTCAACGCTCTAAAAATTAGTTTTCCGCAATAAATTTGATAATATTGATATTTATTTGATTAATATTATATTTATTTTATTATATTTTATTTATTTGATTTCTGCGATGCAACATGATTTGAGAAAATAATCTAAGAAAAAGCAAAGTAAAGTGAAATGAAAAACGGGACGAAAGAAAAGTTTCAATACATTTTATACCTGGAAATGAAGAATATTTTTTTTTTTAATTTATAAAAAAAAGCTATTCTTACATGTCTAAAAGTTGAACTTTTCTGCAAATAGATATCAATAAATACACACCTATACACACACACACACACACACACAAACACACACAAAAATATATATATATATATATATATATATATATGCGTGTGTGTGTGTGAAAAGAAAAATTGTTAAAGTACAGTTACACTATAACTACTTTTTCCTTTGAAAGACTTTGTCAAAGTAATTGCTTTGCAACTAATAATATGAAACACCTGCTTCGCTAATTACATTACAGAAAGAAAACTATTGCCCTTAGGGGAATTAAATTCATTATTATAAATTTTTGTAGCATGCTTCTAATTAGCTTTGTGTCAAAATATGAAATACAAGTATCTTCTATAGCTTGTCACATAAGAAAGTAAATTATGTTGAGTAAATAATTACGAAAAGAAACAAAATTTCTGTCTTAAAACATATTATGCAAATACGGGTTGTTGGACGTGTATTTTAAGGGAGTATTTTCCTAAAAGCTTTTTGTTTCTTTATTATTGTAACTTAAAACATCAAAGCCTAAGTAAAATTTTTTTACATACACTTTGATATATTTAGTGTGTTATTTAAAAAGATACATATTGATGAAACTGATATTTTTATTTTTTTTTTTTTAATTGTTTTGCTATTAAACACTTTTAAATTCAATTTTTTTCCAGGCCGAAACTCACTTTCTTGTTGCAAAAAATCTACGAATTTCTAATTATTTAGGGCTTAAGTAAATGAAGCATATAATCCAAAAAATATGTGGTTTATAGGTTTCGCTGAATCAATATTAAATTTATAACTATGCAGCAATTCATAAACTTCAATGAATCAATTCTCACATGTTGTGTTTTTCTAAAATTGATGATCGTGAATGAATGAGTAAATAAATGAGTAAGTTGTCTAATAAATTAATGAACAAAGGAGTGAATGAATGAATAGAGGACTGTCTGAATGAGTGACAGAAAGAGTAAGTGAATGAATGAGGAAATAAATACAGGTAAATAATGGAATATCTGAGCCAATTGTTTCACTAAAAATAGATTAACAGGAGAATTTCTTCTTTTCTTTAATGTTATAAGCTTAAAAAAAAAGAAAGAAAAGACACTTCATGACATATTTTCAAGTATTATTATGTGCTGAAAATGCGACTGCAGCTGAAAAGTTGTTAATAATTAGTATGCAATCCATTTTGCATTATTTCTTATTCAAAATCAAAGATCAGAAGCTGCCTCTCTATTTGAATTGCTCCACTCCGACTTCTAAATAGTTGTTCTGGCTCCGCTGCAGTTCTGCTCCGTGCTCCGAATTGTTTTAATAGGAATTTATCTCCTTTTTAAAGTTAACTATTTTTTTAATGTGATAGGAAGTTTAAAAAATACATGTAGACATTTATTCATCCATAAATATATAATATTTTAAGTGTGCTGTTTTGTGAGAAAAAATTGGCATTCAAAATATGTAAAAAAGTGATCAAATTTGAAAAAAAAAAAAAAAAACCTCACGTTTATTTATTATTAAGTTCATGAGCGTAATTGGAAAGAAATCGGAGCAGTGGAGCTCAACAATCTTTTTTGCTCCGACTTTACTCCAACTTTTTAAAAAAATATCGTTGATGCCCCATTGATCCGCGTTCCTACTGCTCAGCTTCAGATCATTGCTCAAAATTAGGCATCGCTTGTTTTTAGTAATTTTGAAATACAGAAGTAAAATAATCAACATTAATGCACATTTTCACGTGGAGTGCTATGCTGAATTCTGTCCTTCTAATACTGACTCATTTCAAGCTGGGATTACTTAAACATTTAAAATTGTGTACTCATTCTAAAATAATGAACTTTAGACAGAAAATAAATGTAAGAAAATATTTACTACTTACAAAATTAGCTAATCTTCTACTTACATGGTAATTAATGTAAAATGAATGGAAATATAAGTAGAACATTCCAAAAATAATCTAAATCTAAAGCAAAGACAAATAGAACGGAAAAATAAATCACAGCGCTTGAAATATATACCTATTTTTAAATTAATTTTTGTGTTCTATATCAGCGCGCGGTTTCTCTCAAATCTCTTATCGTTAAACCTCATAACAATTTTATGAATGAGCGCCAAACTCTTATTGGATTAGTTGTAGCTATAGGTGAAAAAAATACATAAACTGTTAATACATCCTTTGATTTTTAATCATTTTTATTTCCGACAGGAACAAAATTAGTCTAAAAATATTTTAACAATATTGGTTTCATTAATTAAATAATGAAAGCTTTTTTTTTTGTCAGATATAAACTAAGAAAAAAAATCAAAGTCGACAGACAGATATATGTATCGAATGGAACTTTATTTTTGACTCATTACATTACAAACAAGTAGAAAATATTAAAAGTTACACATTTGTATGCTGAGATTTAAGTAGTTTAACGACCATACTGTAAAAAATCTTTAAATAAAGTGGGGTTTTTTTTTTCTTTTTTTATTTTAAAATTTCACATTACTCTAAAATCAGGGAAGTCCTAGCTTAAATTTAGCAAACCATAATTGCTTTCCCAACCCATCTCAACATACATAATCGAATACATGCTTCCAGACCTCAACTGCTTCATTTGACAAACTCCGAGGACATTGTCCAAACCTCCTAATTACCATTTCCCTTTCCAATCGACTTGGATAATCCATAGGAAAACTGGGATGGAGGAACAAGAGAAATGCCTGACATCGGTCTTTCCCAGTTAGAAAGTCAATCGAAGTGTGCCAAGATCATTGCGTCGTCCACTGTCAACCCTTTAGAAGGATGAAGATGGAGAGACCGTTATAATTAAATTCCTGGGCAGAACTATGTTTTGACTTGGCATTGTTCCCGTGATTTCCCTTCCTAGTTTTGTCTTGTTTCTTATGATGCTAATATTTAAGAAAGCAAATTGAGTTTAATATGCATTCTGATGTTTTTCGTTTTGTTTCAATGGAAGAATAATTGCATAAGATTGGCGCACAATTTCTAAAAAGTTTTGTACTCATATATGATTTACTTTATTATTTTTGTGCCAATTGCCAATTGCGTTAGCAGCTATGATTGATGAATAAATTTATGTTTATGTATTTTTCTTAAAGTTTCGACTCTTATATACTAGGAGATAATTGAACATAAAATTATTCGCCAGTGTTTCGGCACCTACTTATGAAAAATTTCTTCACATATGTTTGAAAGTATCATAACCGTGATAGTCATGTTTTAGTAATTCCAATATTTTTATTTACAATATTAAAAATACCATGACTTTTAAAGACATGGAACAAACTAATATATTCAATAGTGCTATTTCTAGGCTACACAAACAACCAAAAGATTTCCAAAACGCAACTGATCACTTGATTGTTTAACGTACTGTTTCCCATCGTATGATTGTAAAATGAGGAAATTGAGACACATACGAAAAGACTTTTCCGGAAACTAAAAAAAGAAAAGGAAAATAATATGGATAAAGTGCTAATCTGTAGAGCATGATTTTGTTCAAAAAATCCAACATTTGAAAAGACTGATGGGACAGCAACATTGTAAAATGGACAACAAGGAAAAATTTCCACACATGCTAAGATGGCTGCTTGAAGTTCCACAGATCGTCAATGCATCCAGAAATACATACGTTAGATTTCTTTCTTATCTGATTATAAAAATTTCATTTTAAAATCACTCTAAGTGTAAAATTTTAGAAATTCAAAATTTTACATAGCACACATACTTTGGTCTTAACATCAAAAATGTTTGGTAACATAGTTTGATGTTTGCTAGGTCTAATTTGATTTCATTGCTTTGGATCAAGGTCAAAACCAGATAGAGAAACATGGAACTTCGACACTCTCATCGCTAGGACAAGATATCTCGTCTGTCCAAAATCATACTCCTATACGTTAGAGACAATGTAATTCGATATCTATAAGATATTTTTCTGTGACGTTTCATCAAGTCCAGAGATACTTTACTGAATTTTAAACACATCCCAGTTCATATTAACATGCGTTCACAAAATTTCTACGGAGCTGGAAAAAAGACGTGCCTATTTCCCCGATAAATGTGTTAAGAAGCATGCCAATATATGGCGAATAAGAAATCATTTGTATTTTGCTTCATGCAACAGGGACCTTGGAAAGTGGATGCATCAAACACACATCATGCAGAGAAACCCATGATGTAGATAATTTAGTGAATAAAAGAAGACTCAAACCCTGAGACTTTCAAAATTCAAACAGGCTTTTGCGCGTTTATTCTGCTTCCAAAAGTGCTGAGCGGGTGATACCGGGGACCTGCTCGCTCCCCACAGATGAAGCAGGAATAGCATTGTAAGGTCTTTACAATGGCTTGGGAACTTTTAATTAGTAGAAGGAGGACTGATAATAAATGAGTAGGAGATGATTGGAATATACTTGAGCGACGGTCATCTCCATAAGAGTTGAACGCGCTAGCGGAGGGGGCAGGGGGTGGTCGTATTTTCATCTGATGGAGGGTAGTTTAATTGGATACTCAACAGAATAAAGAAAAATTGAAAATTACTTTTCCACAGAAATTACGCCTCACAGTGATGCATGGATTAATTTATGAGTTCCACAAAATGTAGTGCAATTTAACGTTTTCTAGTAACCCTTATCCTGAAAATTCGATAAATGCGTTTTAAAATGTTTCTATTTTTAAGTGCATTTTTAAACATTCTCATAAGAAAGCATCTTAAATTTGATGTCGTTTAAGCCTTTTTCCTATTCGACTCGTTCTTTCACCATCGTCACTTATCACGTACATCAGCTGTAGTGTCATGAATATCCCGGTCCATTGAGTGACTTGATAACCAAATTTCAGTTACATCTCATATAACTTTCGTATGTATACCTTTAAAAAAATCTTCATACATACATGTATATAATAGTTCAATGTGTGGCACAAATGCACGCTCTCAAAAATAGAATCCTCATTTTCGACGATTCTTCAATCGTCAAAAAAATTTCGTCATTTATAACGATTCTTTCCTCGTGCGATCACGTGGCTTTAAAAAGTTACCAAACACATTTCGCCACTTTGACGAAAGGTTTACTCGGAGCATTTTTCACGAAGCCATTTCGTCAAATACGACGAAAGTTTCGTGAGATTTGAGCATGCGTTTCTGAGAGTGCAGTTATATGCATAATATAAGATTAAAAATGGATAAGTCAAATTAGATAACAAACTATGTAAAAACAAGTTTAAATAAGAAACATGCTGTCCAAATATCATAGTAACTACATTTAGATGCAAATAAAAATATTCTGACAAACGAGCTCAGCAAAACTGGCACTCAGCCAAATATGTTACGTTAGAAAGATCTTGAAATGTGAAGGAGCATTGCTGGGTTTTTTGAAGCAAGTATCATCGCAGAAAAACAACGCAAAAAGAAAAGAAAAAAAAATGCAGTCGTTATTCCAGTAAACGCCATTGTGTTTCTCGTTCTTACCTTCATTAAGAAGGAATTCTTATTATATGCAGTCAGAATGGGTTGTTGTCAATCGAAAAAAAAAAGTTAAAAAAGTTAGAAGCAGGAGAAAATGATGTTTAAAAGCGATGAAAAACGGTGACAAAAGATTTCTGAAAATGTGAAAGAAACTGTATTGATGTAAGGTATTATGATCACAAGATATTTTTTTTGTTTGTTCACCATTTTTTCCTTAAATCATTTTTAAATATTTTCTGAAAGTGACGGCTATTGTATTATTTCAAAATGTGTTTTTTTCGTCGGTTTTAACTTAAATGTTTAAAAAAAGATAATGATGTGCGACGTTCTTAAAAGATTAAGCCTTGCGTTGAAGAGTTTTGTTTTTGCAAAAGCAGGTACAGGAAATGTTTCTACATATTTATGTAAGATTTAAAAGACAATGTTTTATTAATGCTATGAAAATCCGTTGTTAATTAAACTGTCATTTTTAATTGGAAACAGAGTTATATAGTTTTATTTCTTTTTGTCAGTGACGTTCTCAAGGAGGTAAAATCTGACGTGTTTTTATCATTCCTATTCATTATGCTGTGTACTTTAGTGATATTTGTGGAAGAAACGTTTTAGTGATGTTTCTAAAAAGTAGGCATTTTGAATTCTTTTAGTTACAAAATATATGTGAATAATGGTAAAGCATAATAAATAATAATAATAGTAAGCTATGGAAAATAATTTTACATAAAATAATAGAAATTTCAATAAAGATATTATTTGCAATTGTTGAACACTGTGAGCTGCGCTGTCTTTAAAAGCTATGCAGTTTATGTTAATAACAAAGCAATGCAAAAAAATATAGGCTTATAAAATATAGAACTTTTCTATTAGTAATAAGTAGTAAACTTTAGTTTATTGTTTGAATTTTTCAATTTTATTTTTATTTTCTTGAGCAGAAAGAGTGTTTAATTAAACTATCATACTTCATAACAAAACCTGCCTTTGTGAAAACCTACAAGCATACCGTTTCGTAAAACCGTTACTTCAGTTGAATTAAATATTTCCCATTTATCGTTTAAGCTTTAGAAACGGATACCCAGCACTAGTTTAAAGAACAAATACTAAAGCCACTCTTCGGTGATGCCTTGAGAAATCTTTTTCCCGATGTTGCGGTCTTGAAGAAGTCCAAACATCGTATTTGAACAAGGCTCTCAGATTAAACAAGGTTTCCGATTAGTCTTAGGTCATCAGTATAAATGACTGCTGGAGACGTTTCCGGTCTTTGCCATTACTAAATGGAGAAACGTGAATCTTCTTGTTGATCCTTTCTCTTTTCGGCAGAGCTGTTTTTTGTCAAAGCTAATAAAGAGTGCCTAAGATAAGTTGCGTAAGTAAGAGTTTGCGCTTTGCATTTTTCTCTTAAATTTAATTCTCATTCAAATTTAAGTCTAAGATAAACATCTCGTTACTGCTCCAAGAAACGTTTGATGGAAAACTTATCCAAATGCCGTCTTTCGGAGGTTTGGCTACTATGCCAGTTTAGTGTGAAATTTATAAGTTTCAGAATGGGGTATCTCTTGCCATATTATTGCTATCAGCTTATATAACTCTGATTAGCTTATATATATTTACACCAGTCATAAATTATATGTTGTATTAAAGAAAGTAAATTACCAGAACAAGCGAAATATAAAAAGGATTTTGTGCACAAACGATATATATAGAGAGAGAGAGTAGCTTCACTTCGGGGGGCTGTCCACCCCCCGTGACACCGTTTTGGAGGTTGAAACCAGAAACGAGTTAGTTTTTGAAAAATGCATATACTTGAATTATATAACTTAACTGGTGCTTGTTCAACATATTATAACTGAATATAAATGTAGTTTACTTAAACTTACACCAAATAAATAAAGTGAAATTTATTTTTATTTTATTTTATTTTTATTTATTTATTCTTATCACTAGAAAAATAAACTAGAAAACTACAAGTTTGTACAACACAACAAAGTCTTTTTTTTGGGAGGGAGGAGGTGACAACACACATTACCAAACACCTGGGGGCACCCAATTTAGGAATTTATATATATATTTATATGTACTATTTACATATATGTATACACATTGTTGCATTTTAAAGCATTGTTGCGACATGCAGCAAAAATGCAAATAACTCCAATAGATTGCAGTCATTTTTCTCCTAAAATAGCACAAAATAATAATTACTTTTATAAATTATTATTAACTTATCGAAATATTGGCATCGAGGTGCACAACTACGGCAAAAACTCTCTACCGAATTTCATCACTCTCTAGGTCTTACCGTTTTTTCGGGACGGTGCCACGAACAATCACACACACACCCATACACAAACATCTTGCTTTACTATGTGTATATATGTAAGAACGGCTGTCCCGTTCTATCTTCTACAGCTGTGGCCGCTAAAACCCATGTAAGACGAGGCACAGGGTTTCGTTGCAATTCTTTATTGGTAAACTTTAACACACAAATATCATAACATTAATATTGTTGGAACGAAGGACATGAAGTCATCAGCACGTTTCAAGAAGCAAGAACCCCCGATTTTCGTTCGGGCAGTCGTATTTATATGGGGGAAAATCTCTTAGACTGCAGACAACATTCCCTACACCACGTGATAGCACGTGGTTTAAATAGGAGGGCCATATGGAAAATAAAATATATTATTGGCTTTAATGCCGTAGACAGGGGCTGGCCTAAGTCTACGGGGAAAAAAATAGTCTGGAGGGAATTAATGAGGGAAACCAACTTGAGCTTAGGCATGACCATATATGGTAACGCGTTAGAGAAATTTATGAGTGAGACAACCCTGAGTTGTCAAGTTTAATATGGAAAAAGCCAGACAAAGGAGACAAAGGACTTCTCCATATCACAGCCTGACAAAGGATACAAAGGATTTTTCCATATTACATCCCCCCTCCCCAAAAGTTCTATTACTTTAAATATTGAAGAAGTGAAATATCTGCAGCCTTTTTCCCCACATAAATTTATGTATTAAATTTTATATAAACATATCACATTTTGAATGAAATACTATACAGTTACAAAAATTACTGAACATTTTCATCACAGATTATTATACTCTTACTAAACGATATTTACAAAATTGTATTTACAGTTCAGTTTAATTACAGTTGGATTATTCTGTTGCAGTTCAAAAGTGAATGACTTATATCACATTATTCATGTGATAGTTTGAAATTTGTTGGTGGGTAATATTTCCTCAATCTTGACACATGTACTATGTCTGATTTTTCTTTGCTGTGTGCATTTGGTTTATTGATTTCATAAGTTACGTCCGTAACTTTTCGAAGAATTTTATATGGTCCACTGAACGGTTGCGAAAGTTTTCGTGAATTCGGATATTTGAATTCTTCATATATCACAAAGTCATCTGCATTAAAAGATTTGTCGACAAATCTGGCATCGTAATATATTTTATTTTTTTCATGATACTCTTTAGTTCTTTCCACTGCCAGTTTTCTAGCTTCCTCAACAGGAGGATAAATGTCTTCATTTACTGGATTTTGAAAAGGCACTGTACCGTACATTAAATACGCAGGTGGGAACTTCGTAACTGAGTGTGGAGTTAGGTTGTATTCTTGAGTCACCTGCTCTAATAATTTAGGCCATGGCACGTTTCCAGAAGCTGCGTTCACTTTGCACTTTAGGCGAGTGACTATTGTTTGGTTCAGACGTTCCACCTTACCATTTGTCTCTGGTCTATGAGCTGTGGTTAAAAGCTGTTTAATTTTGTGGTGCTTTAGAAATTTCTTGAAATGAGATGAAGTAAATGATGGATTTCTATCACTTAATACACTTTTAGGTATTTGAACACTGAAAATTTGTTTAAGAAAGTTGACGTAAGTTTCGGTAGTGATTGATTTTGATGCAAAAGACCACATGTATCTAGTATGATGATCTATAAACAATGTTAAATATTTTTTCGTGGAATTGTAGTAGTTGAAACCACCCACACTATCTACTGCAACGAGATCAAATGGTTTATCAACTGGAGGCATAGACTGTAAAAGGCCAAATCTTTTTTGTCGAGGCTTTTTGTTTACCTGACAAATATGACAATGTTTGTTAAATCCAGTTATATCTAATGTTATATTTTGCCAATAATATACAGGCGTAAGTAAATTAATCGTTTTTTGAATTCCTGGGTGTCCAAACTTTTCATGGACAGTCTCAAGTAATTTACGGCGTAAAGAAAAAGGAACAACAATTTTAGTAAAACCCTTTTTACGCAGGCATAACACGTTATTAATTTCGACAAAATTACCAGTTAAATTGTCATTTTTTTGAGCTTCTTGAATTTCATCCAATTGCAGTAGATGCGAAACGTGGTTTCCTATATTTTTTTCAACACATTCATTATTTACAGGTATATCTCTTGAGAGCATGTCAGCCTCGAAGTTTGTGGTGCCTTTCGTATATTTAATATCATAGTCATACATACTTAATTGTAAGGACCAGCGGAACAAACGACCTTTTAAGTTTTTTACATTTTTGAGCCAAACTAACGCCGCGTGATCGCTATGTATGACGAATTTATGGCCAAAGAGGTAGTGGTGGTACTTATTTAAAGCATCCACAACAGCTAGACATTCCAACTCAGTAATACTATAATTCTTCTCGTAATCTTTTAATGAGCGGGAATGGAAAGCTATGGGATGTAAGGCACCCGAACTGTCTGGCTGTTTTAATATTGCTCCCACACCAGTTTGACTTGCATCAACACAAATATGACGTTCTTTTTTAGGATCAAATATTTTTAAAATTGGTTTACAAATTAAAGAGTTTTTCAAAACTTGAAATGCTTCTTGGCATTTGTCAGTCCATTGCCAAGTTGTATCTTTTTTTAGCAAGTGGTTTAATGGATTTCTAATAGTTGCATATTTATCTATAAATTTATGGTACACATTTATTGACCCCAGAAATCTTTGGAGAGATTTAACATTTTTAGGCGGTTGTAATTTTTTAATAGCCTCAATATTACTATTATCGGGCGTTACAATACCATTACAAATTTCATACCCTAAAAATTCAATTTTAGTCTGTAAGAAAGAACATTTTGATGCTTTTAACTTTAAATCTTCCTGTCTGCATATCTCAAACATTTGTTGAATATGATCTAAATGTTCTGAAAGGGTTTCAGAAAAAACTATTATGTCATCAAAGTAATTGGCTGCAAATTTTATTTTATGTTTTGTAAGTATTCGACGCAAAGTTCTTTGAAAAATACTTCCTGAATTTTTCCACCCGAAGGGTAATTTGTTCCACTCATATAAGCCACTATTAGTGACAAAAGCGAGCTTTTCAGTATCGTCGGGATGAATTGGTATATGCCAATATCCGGAAGCCATGTCTAATTTGGTAAAATATTTGCTTTTCCCTAATTTATCTACAAGTGTTTCTATCAGGGGTAATGGTTCTGCGTCGGACTTAGTAATTTGATTTAATTTTCTGTAGTCTATACATAATCGACTTTTTTTATTTTCGTCTCTTTTAAAAACTAGTGTAACAGGTGCAGAATACGGCGATGAGCTTTCTTTTATTATATTAGCCTTTAATAACTCTTGAATTTGATTTTCAATTTCTTCTTGTTGCTTTGGGGAAGTTTTATATGCCCTTAACGACACCGGTAAGTCGGATGTTAACCTTACCCGTTGAGGTTCAATTCTAATTGTTCCAACATCATATTTATTTTTGGAAAATATATCTTCGTAATTTCGCAATATTTCTTTTAACTTTGAATTTTCCTCAAATTCCGAATGTCCATCGACAGGATCGCGACATTGTAGGCCTCCAATGCCGCAACCAGTCCCAGAAACATCGGACGAAATACGAAAATGATTATTCTTTTCGCAACTCATTTTTTCATTTCTATCTTTCTCTTGACAAGTTTTCTTTTCCGTGCTACTCTTTTTCTTTTCATTTTCGTTATAATGTAATTCCGTCACCCTTTCCTTAGTTTTACTTTCTTTCGGATCTTTCACTCTTTTAATTTCCTTATCAATTTTCTTGCGTATTTTTCCCGTACTATTATTTTCGTTTTTATTTTCTTTTACTTTATTTCCACAGTTCCTAACTAGGATTTCAGGTAAAATATGCAAAGACAAGTCATTCGGTTCGGAATCAGAAAAGGTGATCAGTCTTCTCTGATCCTGCATAACGACATGTCCTACACAATCTATGACCAAACGAAATCCCCCGCAACTCTTTAAACCTAATATGGCATAAGGTAAATCGGTGTCTAGAACATAAAATTCCACCGGTTTAACTATATTGCCGACCTTAAGGTAAAGAATACACGTTTGGTTAAGCTGTAGCACTCCCTTCGTTTGTTTTATTTTTACAGCGATTTTTTCTTTAATCGAAACATTTAATGTTTTTGCAATTGCACTCGGGATGATATTTAATGTTGAACCGGTATCAACATTTAAATAAATAGTCTTTAAATTCGAATTTGTATTTTGAGTGTACGCGTCATTAGATAGTTGATAATCACTTTTAAATTTCGCCTCATTTTTAATAATATACCCGGGTATTATTAATTGTCATACTTCGTTAACTCTCTCATTTTCTTCTCTTAATTGATTATCTTTTTGCTGAGGCGGTAGTTTAAATCCAGCATTCGATGTATTTGGCTTATTCACACAAGTTTGTCCCCAATGATATGCGTTGGAGATTCCTTGTTGTGCGCAAAATTTACAAGGATTAGGGGGTAACTCCTGCGAAAAATGTGCAGTCTGTCTTTTTACTGCATTTTGTCTTTCATTATGACCTACAAACCTAGGTTTATTCTGTTGGTAAAAATTAGGTTGGTATACATTGTTACTATCTTGACGAGAATAGTTATTTCGTTGACGAAAATTACTTTGATCATGATTTTTTGGCATCCAATTTTGATAAAAGGGGGGCTTCACCCTAAAAATATTTTGTTGCTCCCCTTTATAAGCGGACTTGGGTGTTTCATGTGGAACTTCATTTATTAATTTTGAAACTACCTGAAGCCATTCGGTGGGAGTTTCTGGCTCTTTTATTACCAAAAATGCCCTAACTTGGGCAGGTAGCCCCACTGAAAGCCCCTCAAGGATATGTTGATTACTAAGTTTTATTTTTCTTCCCATTTCTACTTTTTCAGTAAAATAGGAGTACAACTCTTTTGGATTTCCAGAAAATCTTAAATTTTGAAAATCAAGAAAACTACTTGCTGGAGTAAAGTAATGTTCTTCAAAAATTTGAATGATTTCATGAAAGGAATTACAGCAAAGGCATTGATTGATGTAGAGCTTTAAGGCTGACCCGCGAGTAAACTTCTGAAAATTTTTTAATTTCCAATTATCATTTAAATTGTTCTGAGCCGTTTGCTGGTTAAAGTGAGCTAACCATGCTGAAAAATTTATCCCTAACTCTGGTTCAAATAATAAAATTTCAGGTGAGCTACCCGAATTTTTGTCTTTTATTTCAATTTTTGAAGTAGAAGAGCCATCTGCCAAACTTATCTCTTTTATTTTATCACTAATCGTTTGACATTCTGAATCCATTTTTATTAAGCTTAAATCGGCAGTTGCCTCTGCTTGAGTTTCCGCATCCTTACGGTTTAAGTTATCTCCATCCATGTTTGAATTTTCTTTGTGGGAAGACTCTAAGTCAGAATTTTTTTCATTTTCAATGGTCTTGCTCATTTTACCACTACGTAATAACATAATTCTAATAACACACAAATTTTTGACAATTTTCCTTTTTTACCTTCCCACTTTAACAACAAAAATATTCCGCTTAAACAAATGCATAACATCTAAAATATATACAGAACTATTCATAATACTGCAAAAAATATACCATAATTTCAATTACACAGCACATTGATAAATTTACTATTTCAAACATCTTAATGTCAAAAAAAAAAAAAAACCCGTGCTGACAAGATCCCTTTTAAAAATTTAAACCGATAATTAATATATCATCAAATAAATAACTTATTCTTCCAAAGCACATGATCAATTTATATCATAATAAATTCTAAAGCAATATCATGTAAAAAAAACCCAACGGGAGAAAAAGATATTCATATAATTATAAGATATTTATGAAGAAAATTCGAAATAATACCATTTTGGAATAACACATTAAAAATTACTCTATCAACATTCACTTCAGCACATGAAAATAATTTCCATTCTAAAGCACCACAGATAACGACCCTTTCGTTTAATCACTCCGCAGAACGCAAACACTCTTCGCTTCTAAAAGCCACAACGGGGGCGAGCTTCTCCCCACTCGGAAAAGGAGCGCACATCGGTTCATTGAACCGTCTAGAAAGATGATCCACGCTGCTACGACGTCGCGGCACATTTCAGATTTAGTATTGCTTTTCTTCGATTGTTTTTTTTTTCTGCAGGAGCCCGGATAGGAACATAAATCCTACCGGCTTGTAAGAACGGCTGTCCCGTTCTATCTTCTACAGCTGTGGCCGCTAAAACCCATGTAAGACGAGGCACAGGGTTTCGTTGCAATTCTTTATTGGTAAACTTTAACACACAAATATCATAACATTAATATTGTTGGAACGAAGGACATGAAGTCATCAGCACGTTTCAAGAAGCAAGAACCCCCGATTTTCGTTCGGGCAGTCGTATTTATATGGGGGAAAATCTCTTAGACTGCAGACAACATTCCCTACACCACGTGATAGCACGTGGTTTAAATAGGAGGGCCATATGGAAAATAAAATATATTATTGGCTTTAATGCCGTAGACAGGGGCTGGCCTAAGTCTACGGGGAAAAAAATAGTCTGGAGGGAATTAATGAGGGAAACCAACTTGAGCTTAGGCATGACCATATATGGTAACGCGTTAGAGAAATTTATGAGTGAGACAACCCTGAGTTGTCAAGTTTAATATGGAAAAAGCCAGACAAAGGAGACAAAGGACTTCTCCATATCACAGCCTGACAAAGGATACAAAGGATTTTTCCATATTACATATATATATATTGATACTTTACAAAAAGCTGGTTAGTCCTGTTTCAGTTTTTCTAACCATTTTTAATAAATAATTTTAACTTCATTTTATCATCTTCATAGATATATAAATATAATTCTTGGCAAGATGTGTGTCTTGGCATTTATGTTTTTCCAAATGCGAAAAGATTATATTTCCCTTTTGGTGATATTTATTTCTCCAGCCTTTCTATACTCTTACCTGTGAAGAATTTTGAAAGGTTTCGGCACGAAAAAGCTTTTATTTATGCTTAGGTTGAATATGGTGCCAATTTTCAGAAGAGCGTCTGAGCAAAAAGCTATTTAAATTTCAGATACCTTCTATTTTACTTTGATTCTCTAGAGAAATCCTCTGTTGACTGAACTCTGTTCCTCGTATATGTTTATTTTGTTGCAAAATGATTCTAAAATATAAATCACTTCTTTTTCGAGGTGAATTCATAAAATAATCGATTTGGAAGCAGCCAGTTATTATAATAGCAACTAAGCTGTTACTGTTATTCAGGGTAACTTTGAACCATGGGGGCTAACTTTAAACCATATATCTTTTGGCATATTTGACTTTAAAAAAAATAAAATAGAAAGTTAAAGTGCTGCACTTAGCTGAATAGGTTATAAAATCAGTTTTATACTCTAAGTTTTTAAATAAAATCAAATATACTGAAATATATGACGTGATTCAAAGTTAACCCCCATGGTTCAAAGTACACTGAATCTACACCCATGAAATAAGGTAAATATACATAAATAAATAATAAATAAATATAAATTTAAAGAGATTTCAACTAAATGGTAGACTAATAATTAAAAATACTTAATTGACTTTTAAAAATCTCCCAAAATTTCTAGTATGAGAAACATCAAGATTAAAAGTAAATAACGAAATTGGCGAATATTTTCTGAATACTGAAATCAATAAGCTTAAACAAATACAAAATATAGTTTTTTTTTTGTTTTTTTTTTTTTAAATTTGTGTTACGAAATTTCAAACTTTCTTTAGACCATTATTTTCCCCAAAAAATGTTTTATCAAACAAATTCGTATGTTTATATATAGAGTCTCTATTCACCCACTCTATAGGTGAGACTAAATTAGACGAAGTGAGAAAATGTAATTTTTCTTACATTAATTCGAAGGTACTAATAGAAACGAAAGATCTATATTGACTTTCCTCTCCTGATTCAAGATAAATCTTTTTCTCGCAACTTAATAGGGTTGAAAACTCTTCAGCGAACTTTTACAGATAAAAATATATCTTTGCACAAAGAAAGAGATCGATTTCTAATGTGAGTCTCAAATAATTAGTTTCTTTTAAAATTTCATAAAAACGAACTGAAAGTTAAGTGAAAAAGTTTGTTGGCTGCTGAAGGAAAATTAAGTTTCCACTTAAATATCTGTTGCAAAATAAATTTAAAAATAGCTCTAATGGTGTATATGTCTGTTTTCAACTTGATATTAGAAATTTCCAAAAGTGTGAGAAGAGCCGTGAGGGAGATTTTGTCATAATGATGAAAGTCTTCGAAATACCACCCCTTATTATTTTTTTTTCATCCAATAACCCTGAATTTTGTTAAAAAAATGGATTAATAGGTTGATAACTTTTTTTGAAAATATGAAGCACAGTAAAACACTGACACGATTACAACAATTCGCTAGTTCTACCCTTCTACCAATTTTCTTTTCTTTTTTTCATTCTAATGAGGCTCCGTATGCTCACTATCCATTGCGACCTAGTAGATTCCCCGAAAAATCGGCATCCATTCTTTCAAGTAGCACCACTGTCGGCGGATGTCATCATCTCTTTGAGAATTTTTCACCCTTAGTTTCCCCCTAGCTGGCGGCACCTGAGCTCGAAATGATGCGAAACTGCACTACGAGTTTAATTTAGCCGAGAGTATCCACGCCAAACGGATAATAAAGGGATTTCTAACATGCCGCATAATCACACGACATGGGCGCTGTCGATTTTGTGCATCTTGAAAATCCACCGATTTGATCCAGGTTTGATCCTGCGAACTTGGGCGTACGAAGCCTGCGCTTTACCACTACGCCACACTGCCGGCCTCTCCACCTATGGAGATGCAATAAAAATTAATGATATATTTCTTATTTTCCTTTACTTTTTATTGAACGCCTTGAACAATATTGTGTTAATTTTAATTTAAAAAAAAAAAAAATCTTATTAGCTAAAGCACTAAAAATGTTTTGATAAACTTTTCAGAATCGTGAAAGTATTAGAATATAGAATGAGTAAGATAGTTGGGTTACATATTTTGAAACAATTAATGGTCTCACAGAATATAGTAGAATTTGGGATGCATTACTTAATTTTGAAGATGATTTGCCTTTACATCTGAGAAATATTTTTGACCGTAAGTATAGACTGGAGGTTAGTACAATACTTTTTTTAGCTTTTTGTCAGATACATGTTTGAATTTAAAAATATCGTATGAACACTGAAAGTTTCTAGAACGTGAGCCCAGTCCCCCGAACAGCAGGGAACCACAGCACCTCTAATGATACTCTTTAAGCATAGGGGTATCAAGGAGGACCAGGTTCAAACAGCAATAGTTAGGTTTGCTGAGCGCCAGCCCAGCTTAACCATCTCGGAGCGGTAATGAGTATTCGTTGGACTTCACTTTCCCGTGCCCGGTAGAGGACAACCCTAAGGCTTCGTGCTACAGGGTAGAGAACTCCCCTAACAGCGATGGCGCATCCCCTTAAAAAGCTTCGGAGCCCCCCCCCTCCCCATAAAAAAAAGATTACCCCCCCCCCCCGAAATTGGTCCACACCCCTAAAAATGATAAAGGCTTATTCTGTGCAATACGCCCCCTCCCCCCAGCGGGCACCCCTGCCTCATCCACCAGTTCAGATGACCGCCTTTTAGCCGCCCTTTTAAGCTACTGCCTGTGGCGACAGCCTCTTCGCATCATATCACCGCACCGCCCTGTCTGTATAACGAGATTTTTTTTTTTTTTTTGTTTACTGTTGCTGTTTTCTTTTTTTTTTTTTTTTTTACAATATCAGAAACGTGTTTGAAAATCAGAAATCTGATTTGCTTGAAATCAGAAATCCATTCGCATGCAACTACAGGGAATATTTGAACACTAAAGTAACGACAACAATGAAAAACAAATATTCAAACGTTTATTTTTTTCTGCTACGTGTTCATATTTTACGATGTTTTAAAGTTTCTTAATCTGTCTTAAAAAGGTAAATATTTAATTCTTATTAGAATGGAATTCTATCGATTACAAGATAATACATGTTGCCGACGTGTATTTGTTATGAGTCTTTGGAAATACCACAAAATGCCAAAACACCCTCTCGTGACGTAGAAAGATTCTTTCAATCCCAATTATTTAGGTATTGGGAGATTAATACTTATCCTTATATCCTTAAGAGACATTTGTGAAGTTCCAATTGCACGCGTGCAATGTAATTTTCACCCTTGCTAATCCAGTTTTGGAGGTCGCAAGTCTGATAAAAATAGAATTGCATTTGTAAAATTCAGCTCAAATTGAAGTGTAACAGCGCGTTTATTAAGATATTAAAATATACATCATATTCACTAAGAAACATCATATATTTTTCATATGAATTCAAATATTTAAATAACTACTTTGAAAAATAACATTTAAATTATAAATATTGTAAGTACTTTTTATATTTCAAAACAAAGCCATTCCTTGAAGATGGAAAATAAAATTGAAGAACAAATTTGATAGAGAAAAAAAATCAACTTTAATGTTCTTTAATGTTTTTATATGAAACATTTACTGAGTTTTTACATACAAGTCGTAAATTATGCATAAAACACATTTAGGTGTTGAGCGTTGTTTTGAATATTTATGAGAAGCTGTAATGCGTCATGAAAATAATTAGTTAAGCAATTTTTTGCCTTTGTTTTAAGTATACTGGGAGAAGAAAAAAATAACGACGTAATTTAAGAGAGTAGGAGAGTTTAAATTTCTGAATAAAAAAAAGATAAAAATCTCTTCTTTGTTTGTACAATATTGCGCACTTTCAAAATATTTAGAAAGAAAACTTTGCATTTTCTGAAAAGATCTTCAACGCCTTGCTTATGTAAATATATATGTATATATATATATTGTATAAAAAAGCAATTGCCACTAAATGTGTTTTAATTTGAAGCAATATCTTGCGGGTAAAACAATGTACTGTACAGTTACCGTGGAATGCACCAGTAAGTACTCATGAGTAAAATGGCAGAAGAAAAAAACTGTTATATTAGGATACATGTCTGTATTTGTTCGTAGATTTGAAAGCAAAATACAAAAATTTAATACAGTTATACAATATTTAATGCATTTTTATAAGGCAAAAGGTGAGGCATTACGGCTTTGAATTTTAAAAAAAAATAAGTCATTAAGTTTTAAAACATTTTAATAATTAACTGCAAGGTAAATTTAAAAATTATCTACCCAAAACTCTTAATTGGGAAATAAAGCTTTAGTTTAATGTATCTCTTGTATTTCTAAACATTTAGTGTATTCATTATATATCATGGAAAAAAATGGTCAAGGTAAAAAACTATCAATAATTTGACTGAAAAAACTGTTTAAGTTATACATTGTTAAAATTACACCAGCGATGCATAACTGTAACTCAATTAAAAACGTTAAACAATAACAAACCAGGAAAAAAAAGTATTTCTGTTGTTTTAATTAATTATGTTACTTTGTACTTAAATTTCTTAAATGAACCTCTTTAAAGAAGTAGACAAAGTTAACGTAACTTAAGAAAGCAATATTCTGAAAACAATTTAGGTTTAAACAAGCTATTACGATTTCAATCTAAACTGCATCAATTTAAAGAGTTTTCGATTTGGTATTCAGAACTAGGCTCCGATAAGAGTAAAATTCATTATTCTTTCTTCCGTTGTGTAGTTTTTTAAATAGACATTTAGCCTGGAGCGTCAGACGAAAGTAGGATTTAAATGAAGATCGTAAATAAATGCACTTGTCATTTGAAATAATGGCATTCTGGTAACTTCAGACTTCCCAACGGCCTATGATAGCGTTTGGTAATAGAAGTTCCTACAATGGCTTTAATCAATCAAGGTACAACCTAAACTCTTACGGAATTTGTTCCTGAGGAAGTTTTAGAGTTGAAAGCGAGGAAATGGCAACATTTTATGGCTCGAAGATTTAATTAATTTCTTCTTCTATTGGTTTTGGGGTAATAATGGAAGTAGTTAAAATAACATGACAAAGAAGTAATTCAAAATTTCTAGTCAAATCAAGGAAATTAATTTTAAAAAATTCTAAAATGTAGTTATAATAGAAGATTTATTTTACGTTTCTGAGTTGAAAAGATTTAATGACTAAATCTTGATTGAAGATGTCCTAAATAGCATTGACATCAATGCTAAATTATTATATTTTATTTTTTAGCCGTGAAGTCCATTATCATTTCAACTTGATATTCAAAAGCACTACTTTTGATTTTCAACAATACTAAGGATTCATAATTTAAAAAGTTAAAATATAGTAGAGCCCTGATAATCCGCGAATGGCTTTTCCGCTGTGCTGATTATCCACGAATTCCACGAAGAGATCGAAAATTATGTTATACACAATATTATACATATATTTACAATATTATACATTTGTGATGAAGAAAATGGAGTCATGCAGACGGCTACACTTGTTGACATAGTGAAGTCAGCTCCAGGAGGTGAGAATGTACGCATATATGAATATATTTTTAAAAAATATGTTTTCACTAAATTTTTGAGTATTTTCAAATTATGCAAGATTTTTGCTATCCGCTTTGCCCTTGCCACCCAATGCCACTGATAAACAGGTCTCTAACTGTATGTACTTAAACCTTTGACGGTTAGGGAAGTGAGCAGTTTTCGTTTACTTAATTCGCGCAGCATGACGTGTAAACAGTAGTCGAAAGTGGCAGCGGTTTTCCCCGCTGTTCTTCCGAAAATGTCACCCTTCTCTGGCGATGCCGTAGATAGCTCGCCTCACGGGTTTAAAAAAATGTCTTAAAGTATTTGTAGTACACAAATAACAGTTTTTACGTACTTTAAAATAATTAATAAATGGTAATTATTAAATAGTAAATTATAAATAATTATAATCAATTATATAAATAATAATAGTTAATTATAAATATAAGATGCAGAATAATAATGGCGAACGAGCTCAGCTCGTCAGCGCGCATTGGGAAAAAATTTCACTACGCGAGTAGTGCTCGTTTCTAACCATTTCACTCGAAAATCTTGCTCCCGAGCAACTCGTTTGCGCGCATTATGAAGCACGATTCGATGCGAGCTGAGCTCGTTCATAACCATCAAAGGGTTAAAAAAATGCAAAATTGAAGTTGAATTTTGAGATTTAAAAAAATAAATCAATATAATGTTGCACGTCATTGAACCGAAGAAGAAAAAATGCTGAAGAATGAGAACTTTCCATGTCTCTAGCTCAAATAAGAAAACTTCTAGATCAACTATTTATTTTTTTTCTTCAGTTTTTTGGAATGTTACAGATTTGTAAGACAATACGACGTGGTGTGATTATATGCATGTTGAACTGACATGGGACGGCTATATAACGCTGAATCAACATATTTGGGGCCCTTGCGCAGTGCCCCATTTTCCTAAGCCTCTATCAGGTCCTGAACATCCTTATTTTAATAAAAATACATTCCGTACAAAAGAGCGAGACGCAATGACAAGTGCGATGGAGCTGTTGTGGCTAGATCTTATATCGGGCCCCTTTAAAAGAAAGGTAACTGCTCATTTCTTGTTTTAAATTAGAAACACTAAGATGAGAATTCAAAAGTAAAATATGTGTATGACTCATGACTGAAGGGATATTATTAAGATTGTTTTTGATGTATCATGCTTTTCTAAAGTGATTAAAGAAACCGAAATGTATTAATAAAACATTTGCAATCAGAAATCAGGACCTATACAACTTTCCAGCATCAGATGTCACTCCAGATAGTAAATTGAACTCGATGATCAGTAGTTGCAGAAGCGAAGTGAAATGTGTTGTCTGTTGTTTACAAACGAGTAAGCTCTGTCGAGTAAAAACCTATTGTAAATTTCAATTCCTAATTATGATATGATCTAAGTAGCATTGCGATAGCTATATAAAAAAATGACGCATTTTATTTGTGGGGTAGGTGATGCTGTTAAATTTTCTGGCATAGCTTTTCATTTTCTTGTATTTAAGAAGCTACAAAGTGTTTATAACCCCAAGCACGGATTTAAGTGAAACATATTTCTTTTTTAACTTCGTTTAAGTAATTACTGAAGAAAGTTTTGTGCCTCAGAAATTACAAGTTATAGATTTTTCTATAATCAGATGAAATTCTAGACTGTTGTATTCCTCTATTTTTTGATGCACAAAATAACAGGTGTTGAGATTGAGTTCTGCTCGATTTTCTTTATAAATACTAGAACGTAAAATTCAAATTTTTATACCAGGTGCCCTGGGAATCTTTTTAACCGTGCTAACTAAAACGAGGAATATTTTAGGGACCCATTTTGAATGTGTTACTAGAATATCAGTGTCTCAACCAGAAGGAGGCGAAGTGTGCCTCGTGCCCCTAGACCTTACAACGACAATTTTAAGGGGTCTGCCTGCACCAAAAAGACGAGTTTTGCGATAAAAATCGATAACTTTTTTTTATTTTATATTTAAAAAGAATATGTATTTAAGATTTCAAAAATGTTTGTTTTTTGTTTCTACGATACATAGAAACGAAGTTACACGCAATTAAGTTACCCAGAAGTTGCATCGCAAGCACATAAAAGTGGAATTTAAAATGCGTTTTCTGAAAAACTACTTTTTTCGATATCTTTGTTCACGGCAGATCTCATAACTCGAAACGTTTTATACCCATTACTGTGATTTTTTAAAGTATTGTTTCACACATTGCTATCTGTGTTTTGAACTAAAAGCTAAGCTCTATGTCAGTATTTAAAAAAATTACAGGCATTTATTTGTGAAATATTGTGTTTTTTTCGGTGAAAAACGTATGAATTTCAACAAAACTGCTATATTTTTCTCAATGTTGGACCTATTTTAAAACTTTTAGTTCAGAACACAGTTAAGTAATATAGAAACATATATTATTAAGGATTTTAAAATATATCGAGTGGAAGTGAGTATAGAGTGTTTGGCGTAAACTGTAAAATTCGCCTATTTTTTGCTAAAATTTCCCAATTTTTCAAAATTTTATAAAAATATAGCTATTATTTTGTTTGTTTTCTTAATTTTAATTACTTTTTAACTTAAAAAATATGCATTTAGTAATTATTTCATTGTTTTGAAAAAAAAGCCTCCGAACGTAGGCAGACCCCTTTCTTTTTTCAGAAAATAATTTTTATTACTCAAGAACATATATCTGGAGCGAAACAGTAAACTAACGAGATTTCTCTCTAAACTACAGAGCTCAGTTGGAAAATGTGCTCCCTTTTGTTTGAATTTTTAAAAAACTTTTATCAGTGTAATAAAATTAATTTACTTTTAAAAAGGGAGATAAATAATAAGCATTTAATTTATTTGGAGCATGGTGCAGCGTGTAGCTGGATCATGTATTCTTAAGTGTGCTCCAAATCCCTGAGCAACATACCCCCCCCCCCCCGCCCCCCAGTTCAGTGATTTTTTCTAGATATTCGATAATCGTATTCGATAACCCCTGTCTGATGAATATATTGCGGATATTTTGGATGATTGAAGCCTGTAAATTCTGTACATATTTTTAAAACCTAAACTGCACAGCCAACAGCTTGCAAATGTATAGTAAGTTCCTAATTTATTTATATTTTCAAAGCATGTCAGTTGGCTAAATTTATTTATAAAATTTAGCATACTGGATATTTCATGCAATGGCAAAATTAGATTTGATTTATTTGTCGGATATCAAGAATACAGCTCATATAAGAACTAAATAAACTGTTCGAAAAAAATATTTCCTCAAATTCTGATGGCATATTGTGCATATTTTCTATGCACGCACAAGCTCGGGTCAAACGAGAAAGTGTGAGTCCACGTGTGGCTAACCCCACTGCCCCACATGGTGATAAGAGGTACGGATAAACAATCCCTCTTCTTTGAAAATAGGGAAAAGTTTGAGTTTCCCTCAGTCTGTGGGAGGAATCTTACGAACACCACCTGCTGATCACCTGTCAATCATTAGGGTGGGGAACGGAAGTGTTGGCGAAACGATAGAGACACCTTTTCTTTACCGTTCGTTGCCTATTAAGTAATTCCTTACAATTTTTGCTTTGAATTTAGTTAAATTACGACAAACTAAAAAGTGATGTATTTTCTCTAAATCTGAAGATTTATCCTTGCTAATAAAATTTTAAAACATCAAAATATAATCATGGCGATCATGAAATGTATATGAAATAAACTATTGAATATAAAGGGGAAAAAATGCTCTGTAAGTTGTGTATTTTTAAACAAAAGCAAAGCACATTTTATGCACTGCTAGTGAGCCAAATTTGTACTTTGTTTTTACTGCAGAGAAATTCTATTTCTGCGGCAGGATAAAACATCATGTAATAAAATATGCATCTAAGACATAAATAAAACCATTTTCTCTTTTAGTTTGCGATTTTTGCTTTTCACCACAAAATAGAGGAAGCACTTAAGATAAGACAACCAACCAAAGCCATCAAATGCAAACGAACGCCCTCGAATGTTAGTATTCCTGAAATAGAAACCTTCTGGAATCGTCAATGTTTATCAAGTGACATCGAGAGCCATGACTTTGAGAAGATAAGTTCTGAAAGAAAAGCCACATCGGTTGGAATGCTGATACCAAATAGAGTTAGGGAACTTTCCGTTTTGTATTCCGTAGCCGTTGCTTTAGAAAGGAGAACTAAAATTGGCATCAGATAGCTTGGATTTATCAAAGCGTTAGGGTTTACTTGCTTCTTGCAAATAATCTTCATGTTGAAGCAAATCCTAATTTCTTCTTTTCCGTTCTACCTCTCGAGTGCCATGTGCCGTCATAAGAAAAACATAAAATATTTGATTTTTCTTAAGAAAAAGAAATTCATTCTACATCATGTGACCAATTTATATAAATGGCTTAATAAACATACTTTTCAAAGCATTACTGAATTTCAGCATGAAGCTTTGATTAATTTTTAGAGATGTTATTGCATTTCATCATATTTCTTATCAATATTTCATTGTGACGTCTACTTTCACCCATCGCTTATTGCTTTCGATTACAAGTTTTTCATTTTTACTTGTGCAATGAGTTACAGGATACATAGAGCCTTCTTTCATCCTTTTTTTTTTTTCCTTTTTTAAAACCTTTTATCGGAGAGTAAACTAGAAACGATAAATATTGTTCTGTACGAAGATCGTTGTACATTCTCTGTCAGATTAGAGAGTAATGCGTCTAACCACACGGTAATATTTATTCATGAACTGCTTTGTTTAACCCCCCCCCCCCCAAAAAAAAAAAAAAAAAAACTTATGCTTATACTTTTTGAATCATTGGCAAAATTATGTGGAGCACAGCAAAACATTACCACACCCCCCATTTCAGGATATTTTTTCTAAAAGAGAGTTAAATTCATGTATTTTTTTAATTTACTGTAGCTGCTAACATTTCAAACTCATGCAGAACTCTGCATTGAGAATAAGGTTCCATCCAGCCTTTAAACAAGTGCCAGAAACATTTTTCTTAATGCGCGCTTAGTTTCATTGAATTTGAAATTTTAAAAACCTTCATTTTCAAAAAAGTTAAAATTCTGCTTTCAAAGCACATATTTTCTCTAATTTTCCTGTTTGTTTATTGGTTCTCCTAGCCTTCAGAATAACTTGCAACGGGATAGTATCCCTTTCCCCAAGAGTCACCCTCCTAAATTCGTCCGTACTTAAACTGGATGGAAGGCTTGAATCCGCCAGAGCATTTGTTATGTTCCTACTGTTAAAGTTGCACGACAAAATGTTTTAACACATTAACTAAAAATAATTTTTTAATTAATCAGTGGCTCAACAACTTGCAAAGCGAAGCATTGAATGTTACAGAGGGATAAATGATATCATCCTAGTGATTTGATAAGTTTCGTGAAAAATAGTGATATTGCTCAGGAACCTCTGATTCTTTGACCTATCAGGTGTGCCTGATGACCACTGATTGATCTATCAGGCGGGTCACAAACCTATGCTAACACCAAAATGCGAAATTTGGTAAAATTCGACTTTCCTTTATTCGTTTATTATTTTCTTTCATACCAGAAGTTTAGTATTGTTTTTATTTATTTATTTATTTGTTTGTTATTATTATTTTTGTACACTGAGGCGCCCTTAAGAGACTTGCGCATGCAGACTACGTTTTGACGTCCTAAAAAACAACGCTGAGCACAAAACATAATATATTTCAAACAAATAAATTGATCTGCATTTAATTTCGATTCGACATTGCACTTAATGAATTTATTAGTCAAATAATAGGTAACATAATTACTCGCATAATTCCGTATTAACGCACTCAAACCATCATCATCGGACATAGTAATATCAATCGCAAAAAAGAGCGCAAATTAAATTAAACAAACATGTTTGCTTAGAAATCAGAACGGAAGCACAGCAATTCAAATCACGTATTTCATATATTTTACGTATTTGATGAAGCACAGCTCCCTCCAGCTTCTGTGGTCTGTTCAACAAATATGCGCCTAGAATATTAAGTATCAATCAGTGGTTCAAATATAAATAAAATTCAATGAGTTCATTTGTTTCCTGATGAAATCTTCGACTGAACCCATTGAGAAAACGTGTCTGGGTAAATGCTGGCCTAATGGTAAAGACGAGTTTCTCAATGAATATAATTTGCTTCCGAAGAAGTTACTAGAAAAGCTCGAAACTCTTTTATTTCGTAAAGTCAAGAAGGATCTTAATTATATTTGCAGAGGTAACGGGATATTTATTCAACTTTGCGAGACATAGTAATTTCTAAATGAAAAATGAAATAGTTATAAAGGGATGTTTTTGTAATGTGGTAAGCATTTTTTTCTGTTACCTTAATTAAATATCTTAATATAAAGTAAATATAAATATTACGAAAAACAGAAGGTTCTTAAATATAATCAGTACGGTAAAAATGTTTGAAGCCCTAAGAAGCACCTTTTATTTTCAAAAATGGAAATGTGTCAAAATGAAAAAGTGTACCACGAAAACCAAGAAACACTAAGTAAATATGAAAAATTATGAACTGTGAAAACTGAAAGGAGTATTTGTTCCAAAAATGTATTAATTTTAATAAAATGAAGAATATATTTAATTATCTATTATTTCTTGCACCTCCCTGGAAAAAACATAATTTGGGTTTAAAATATTGATATTTAAGGGATAACCATATGCCTTAATGGTTAATCACGAAAATTTGTTTTTTATTTTGGTACTCTTCAAGCTCTCAGGTGCCTGATGAGTGGATTTTGAACAGTTGCCATTTTCAATTTAAAATTTTATCTTGCATTTTTACTTTTTTTTTTCTTTTTTGGTTCTCTTTGAATTGTTCGATATTTTCTTGTATTTGTTCGTAGCAGCATAGGTGCAAAACGACTACAAAGGCCATTTTGGATTTTTCGGTGACTGTTGATTAGAATTATACTTTTATTATGTTTTCGTTTTTTACTTTTATTTATTTTTTAATTCATAACGGGCAAATTTCTGTCTTCGTATTTATCTTGCTTTGTTTAATTTTCAGCAATCAAGAATATAACTACATTCGCTTTCGATGTTATTCTTTTAAATGGTTTATTTCAAATATGTGCAATCTCTTTTTTTTTTTTTTTAACTGAAACTCTCAACTGAAATTCTAGCAGTTGCTTGGGCGAAAACTTTCAGAGAATTTTAACTGCATATCAAGCAGCATTGGTATTGATGGGTTGAAGAAGATAGGTTTTGAATGGGCGTGTTGTGAGGAGAATTTCAATAGGAACCGAAGACACCGATGCTCTTTGCACGTCTGGAATTCAAGAGAAGAAATGAATGTATAGAAAAATAGTGAAGGAAAAAATGTTTGCTGTCTCAGTAAAAACGTATCCGTGATTGAGCAAGATTTTTCTGTGAAAGAAAAAAAAAAAAGAACAGAACTGAATGCTGGAGAGCTGAAAATTTTCGCATTAAATTCAAACGCGCGTACATCCATGGCTAACCCACATAAAAGCGTATTCTTCTATGATGTATTTACAATTATGATTAATTGAGAAAATTGAGTAAAAATGCATGTTAAATCATGTGTGTTTCTTAAAGCTAATTCTGCAAAACCAAACCAGATTAGTTAGGATATTTTGCTGCTTTATAATCTGGACAATTTTCTACTTGTAATTTTTAATTTGAACTATTTATTTTCATTGATTTACTATTTCATTATTTTTTTTTAAATTATGGAACTTACAGCCTTAAAAATGCCCTACCAATGTCTATATATATATATACATAGGATATAAAATTTTCATTTAATATTGTATTTTCGCATCTTAATGATTATTATATATATTTTTCCCTTCTTTTCAGGTGAGTTGGTATTTTCCGTACTTTCTACCATGCAAATAGTGGTAAGTGATTCAACAGAAACTGAATTACATTTCTTCTGTCATACTATACTTATTTTACGCAAAGCATACTTTTCTTACGGAATATAAGTTCAGCTTCTGTTACAATGCATATTTTAAATCACTAAGCATGTAACTCACCACAACAAAAGAAATTTAGATCATATCTTAATCAATTCTGATAAAATTGTAGCGAATAAGTTCCTAAATCTAGCAGAAATGTGACACTTTTTTCCCCCCACTAAAGTGACGATCCTATAATTACTTTTGAGAGGAGTTTTAAAATAGTGTACTTTACATTTTACTACATATTCCGTGAATCAGGGGACAGAAAATATAATGGCGAGGCTGCAATATCTTACTGAAAGAAATGAATGAAAGACTAAATATTTTTTTTACCTAACCAGAAATTTATTATTCTACTACAGGAATTATTGTTTGTTAAACTGAGTTTTTTTTGTATCAAATTAGAAGAAAAATAATAAAAATGTATGTATTAAACACGCTATAATTTCGTTAAACTTTTTTCGATAGCAAAGTAGTTTGTATTAAACTGAAAGAGGTATTGTAAAGGAAAATTGAAGCAAAGCATATGAAACAAAAATAAAATTGTATTGCATTTTGTTTCTTGGTTTTTTTTAGATTTAGTAATGGTGAAAATAGATTCAAAAAAATGAAAATTATGAAATTATCATTTTTAGTCACTGGATTTGAAAATGATAGGTTGAAATCAATTTATTGATGCTAGATATTCATTTGCAGAAAATATGCACTATGTACATTTATAGCGCATAAACTATGCGCGATATGATATGTTTAAATAATACTGCTTACATTTTAAAGCATTTTTGACTTTTCTAAAACGACAGTCCTCTTGTATGTTAGAAATGAAACTGATAGCATCACTTAAAGCATTTTAAATTCGAAGAACTTGTTCTTGATGTTAATTGGGGACTGCTAAATTGACTAGGACCAGCCTAGCTGGGCCCTGAGCCTGTTGCTGGTCGTCACTTTTGTATTTGTATTTATTTGTATTTGTATTTTTTTTGTTATAATGTTTATTTCATGCCTATTTCTTTTTACACTAGCCTTACATGTGTAATTGATGGTAATATGTAATATAGGGTATCATCTTTGTAGAGCAATAATATAAGTTTTTCATTACTACAGTTGTTTCATCAAATTATTAAAGTTTTTTTTTATAACTGTAATTGCGTGAGTATAACAAAATAATAACTAACGTAATTATATTATGATAATAGTTAAAATTTTCAAATTAAAAACAGTTAAACATTCGATTTAACTCGTATACATTTTAAATTCTACATTGCCATTTAATTAAAGTGACAAGCATTCAACATAGAAAAATTTTATTTATTTATTTATTTTAAATGTGTTCATTGTTAAACCAAATTGTTGGCATTCCTTTGTTTGTACATTATCCTTTTGAAGAGTATCTAAAACGCAACAATTTATGATTTATTCGGAAAAAAATTTTGAACGTAGATTAACCATAGCTAATATGCTTCAACAAACTTATTTTAAAAAACCATTGTGCTAAAAGTAATTCAATTGTCTCTGAAGTTTGAGACAATAAAATATAATTACTCTATTTTCGAGTTCAATGTGTGTTATACAATTAAACATTTGTACGTACATACTTCATTGGTTTTTCTGCAAAGTACTCTCTGCATCTACCAAAACTTCATAAGGAACAGTAGTTCTCTGTAGAATTGTTGATTCTAAAGAAGAGAAGGAGAGAAAAATAAAAAAAAATAAAATGAAGAACAATACCTCCTCTCGCGGTTCGGAATGTCGGTGTAACTCTTTTTCTCGCATTTGTGCTTAGGAAACCTTAAATTTCGTTTTTACGGACTGTAAATTCGTCTGGGAACCTACGAAATGTGGCGTTCACTGATTCGCTAAAGTATTTCTGTTTAGGAACGGCCTTTTATTTACTCTTGGGAGAGTAACTAAAGAGTTTTATAACGCTCTGATTGCTGGAAAAATAACGCCACATTTTTCTAGGTTAACACCTGCATCGTGGTGATTGTAAGCACTAATTTTTCAAAAGACACTCGGTGAAAGAAATATTTCAATTGCGAAATTTTATTTCGAAACTCCGAGAGAAAAGTTGTTTATTTTTTCCAGAATCCGTTTTGAAGGAAAAATGGTTTTTAAAATGAGTTAATTTCGTGGTGGAATTAATTCTGCATGCAAATTAAATCTTGGGACAAAATATTTTCCCATTGCTAGAGAGAATACGGCAAAGGGATTTTTTTTCTCTCTTCATAATAGAAAAAAAAACTTTTAAAAAGTTGTTTTATATTTTCTAAAAAAAAGAATAAATAAATAAATAGTTGAAATTTTTTTTTTCTCTCCACAAATAGTTGACTGTTTAGTATTTCTTTTGCAGTTGCTGGAAACATTAGCAACATATTTTAAATTTAGATAAAACATGATGATAAAACATATTCAATTAAAATTTTGATCATATTACTTTAAAGTAAGAGTAACCTGAAATATAAAATAATTATATATATATATATATATATAATTCGTAATTTAACGTGAAGTAAGCATTTACTATTGTTAAATTCCAGGCTTTCCTTATCTTGAACCTTCTGCTCGACATTTTCATAATATATAGCTACTTGAGTAGTTATACATTATAGAAAAAGTTGTGCAGTCAGCATGGAAACATGAAATTAAACAGTTTTGTAAAGTTTCAAGAGCGATCATTTGACTGGTTAGTATCTCTGGTAAGTTTAGTGTTAAAATCCAAAAAATGTGAGTAAATTATTCAAGATTTCAACCCCTATTCACTCACATAACTACTATTCACCAAAACGTACATGTCCCATACTTAAAACTTCTAAGGAGAAAAAAAATATCATGAATATGATTTTTTAAATGAGATTGATAGTTTGGAGTATTTATATATTGATATATATTTAAGATCGGTTCATAGCGCTATAAGATATTTTAATTGCACCATTTCAATTTCCTTTCTTGGATCTGTTTCAGTTTCATCGATGCAGAAGGTCAGATAAAAATGAGAAAATATTTTCTTTTCATAAAAAATATTCTACAGGCTGCTTTCTATTTCTTTATTTTGTTCTTAAGTTTTAAATCGTAAATAGAATGTATCAAGATCAAGAAAAAAATGCGCACATAAAATATAATTTTGGAAAGAGCCTCTCTCAGATGAGTAGAATTGCCAACTAGTGAACAGAACTTCTTTTGCAAACGACCCGTATTCTGATTATTAGGAAATGCAAAAGATTAAATAAAAGAATGTTTTTTTTTTAATTTGGCTAGCGTATATTACTCGTTGTTTTCTACTAACAGATTTCCCAGTTGGACAATTTAAGGAAGTTTATTGCATAAAAGTAAAATTTTAGACGAATTGTGAAATTAGAATAATCCTAAATTTAGAAAGAACTGCGTAAAAATAAAACATTTTTATAGTATATCTGCTTTTATCTTGTAAAAAATATAACTCCTTAGTATTCTTTACGTTAACAAACCAAATGAAAGTTCTCATGTTTTTTCGGAGAAATTCTCTCAGCTTCCCATTTACTGGGGTTTTATCTGTTCTCTGAACATGCAGCAAGCCTTCATTGAGCTGCCACCAAATGACTGTGGCGATTGAGATAAGATTTGCACAGACGTCATCAAGTGCAGCCAAATGTTCCGACTAATGCACATATAAAATGCTTACAATCCTAAATGGTAAATGGCACAAAAAACATTGCATTGATCCAGAAAGAATACGATAAAGATATTAAACCGTAAATTATCCTCCAGCATTTAGTGCATTACTTACAATCTACACCCAAAATGGATTTAGAATTGTATAACATTATAATGTAAATTAAAAATTTAATCTACTAACTTTAGTAATTAAGTAATTAGTTATTATTTAAATTACTTTTAAGTTTGTATTTCTTATCCATTCAGAATAAAGCACACTATGACAGAAGAAGATATTTATATGTAACACATCTTGTTGTTGTTGTTGTAGTTGTATAGGGCATGGGGGACACCCTTACCTAGCTACTAAGGTAGCTGCACAATAACGCATCTGATATATAGAGGAACTACACCAAAGACGGACCCGACAATTCGTTTTCTTCCTACAACTTCGTCAATATTTGAAATGAAATAGCTTAACGAGTGATAAGACATGCTTCATTTAGTTGCTCAAGAATCCTGCATTTTTAAATTTAGTAAAAAGTGGGAAAACCGATCCGTTTAGGAAAGGGCTCCCAGTTAGGATTCCTCCACTTTAAAAAAATAAATAAAAACAAAGTCACAATGTAAAAAAAATAAGCGAAATTAAGACATACATTTGTTTATTCATGTTTATACATTAAAAATAGAAATGAAAATAGAATGTCTTCACAGCCTTTTTTCCACCCGATACTTTTCTCTCTCACGGCTTCTATCGCTTTAGCCATGGATTCTGATAACCAGCTTCGTTTTTTCTTATTCATCCTTCTATCGTCATACATGGTTTTACTCTAAACACAAAGAGACCTAATTAGTCTGACTGGAAGTAATTTTAAAAGATTTTTTCCGCAAAACTACGCAAAGCTCCTTTATATGTTCTTTGCAAATATTAGATGCATATTAGCCATATTGTTACAGAAAGGCAGCTAGAACAAATGACCTTCGGATATGCTGGACCCCACGTAACTAATTAAAGGTTAAAAATCTACCTGAGCTTGCATGACATTTTTTCTCTTTTTTTCTTATTGTCTCTAATAAAGGGTTATCCATCCCTGCTGTAGTCTTTTGGCTGTGATTTTGGAAATTGTACAGATAGAAGATACTATTGTACTACTAAAATGTTACATACTCAATTTCATAACAAAATAATGTTTTTTTCTTTAGAAATATGAGGCCGCATAATGCAAACAACATATAAAAAGAAGAGCTCCTACTTTGGAACGCATAGGAAAAACAAATACTTTAGATAACATGATTTGTCAGTTTTGAAGTGTTACATACTGTTTTCAAAACTCATAATCAGTTAATTCTTTTTGTCTACTACATGCTAGTAAATGTATAATAATTTTTACGTGTTTGTAAGTGATGCTTCAAAGTCACACTTTAAAAATTTCGTAGAACAAAGGAACAAGCATTCTAACACTACTCTCAAATGGCTGACTCTAACTGAGTAATTGCAAGTTGTTGACAAAGAAGTGAAGTAGTTAAGACGGCTACTGATAGTTTGCGCCACGTATTCGGCAAAATGAGCTTGGGGTATTACTTAGGGGGTGGGCTCCGACATTAGTGAACACCCTCTGCATTTAATCTTTGACTTTTTAAGGATATAACTAGTATATTCCTGCATTGTGTTAAAACAAAAGTCATTAATTAAATCTATTTGAAATTAAATTATCAATATTTATTATAAAAGACAACACTTTTCTTAGTATAGCATAGCTTCCCTCGAAATATTCAGTTTTGATACTGTACAATTAAAATCCATGCAATTACGCGTGCATTTACCATAATATTCTGTCTTAGACAATTGATTTTAGAGTGAATACTGGTACGTTCAACTTTTTCATCAAATATATTTTGGTTAATCTTGTATTCTTTTAATATTCTTTAAAATGTCAATCTTACCTTACAGGGAAAGTGCTTTACGTTTCCGTTATTTTAGGTTTTTAAGTTTTAAGTGCTTATCAACTAACCACACCCATTGAATATTCTGAAATGACCGCCTATTGAGCATGCCATTGTTCGTGCATTAACTTACCTGACCAACCAGTGTATTCTAGGAAAAGGTTCACTTATAATAAGGGAGAAAGAGAAAAAATTAATGCGGTAGAAAAGTTGGGTAGACAGAGCAAACACAGTATAACCGAAGCTTTATATCGTATAAATGATGTACATTATCATTATAATTGATACAAATGAGTTGGATCAAGGGTAAACCGATCTATAAACGATGCTTTGACATACATAGTCATCGTCGAGATAGCGATGGATATGTTGTGCAATAAGTTGATGAATTGAAACTGCAATGAACTGAGGAAAGGAATTTGAGTTATCGCTGCAATCAATTGAAAAAACCTAAGACACATATTATATTGAACAAAAAGTTCCGTCCAGAACTGTCCGAACCTAATTTAACGTATGCACCAACTTCAAATTTATAATCTCTCTCTCTCTCTCTGAGATTTACCACTACTTCCTTATTACTGCCCAAATGCCTTTTTCAACATACATTCACTCATTCAATTATTCGTTAATTTATACATTCATTTACTTATTCCTGTATTTATTGTCATTTATTTATTTTTTCGTTTGGTCACTCATTTATATATTTATTCCCTCATTTATTTGTTTTTTCATTCATTCATTCATTCATTCCTGTATTTATTCACTCATTTATTTATTTTTTTCATTTATTTACTCATTCATTTGTTCATTCCTTCATTCGGACACGTCCTTAAAAATCCAGATGAAAATGTTTCGTGGGGAAGTAGGCCTGTTTAGTTCTAGATGAACTTCCTATCTGTACACGTTCTGCGTCGTAAGAGCTTTCCGATAAAGTTTGTTGTAAGAAAATCCGTCTGTTAGATCGGTATTTATATAGGATTGAAATTTCCCCGTAGGCGCTAATGTTAAATTTTTTTGAAGTTCAGAATTGAACAAAAATTGCTCAAATAAAAAAAGTATTTCACTTCGAGAGCTTCTTCCAATAACTTTATTCATAGGAACTTGGATTTTATGCCCAGAGTTTACATAATTTGCTTCAGATTTGTCCATAGGCGCTAATGTTAATTTTTTTTGAACGGAAACTGTTCGAAGCTAAAAGCAAATATGGAAATGGTGTGTCCTCGCGGAGATCTTTCGAATGCAAGAATAATTTTTCGAATCGGGCAATTCATTCAAAAGTTATTAGGGAAAGGGGACAGCCAGACAGACCGACAGACAGACAGAAAGACCGACACACTTTTTGCCCCATCTCAAAACCCTACTTTCAATTTTTTTTATTTTTCAATCTTTATTTAATTATATCATTTATTTTTGACTTTTCCTTATTTTTGACGATATTTTTACGATACATTAAGCCTTCTTTCACACTGTTTTTTTTTTACTTTTAAGGGGAAAGTAGGCTAAATATGGTTTTTAAAACTCTTTCCAGATTTACTAATAATAGATTCAAAAAGAAAAAAAAAAGGTAAACATACATAACAAGAATGTTCTTATTTGAATCAGGCACGTGGAACTTTTGTTAAACAATCAGGCTGAGAATAAAAAGCCAAATCTCCTCCGCATATCAAAAAAATCTTTAAGATTAGTAGTTAAAAAGAGTTAAAATTTTTAAAATAGTTTATTTGAAAGTTCATGTTTTAAACGTTTCCGAAATGTTCAAATCATTGCAGCAGCAGAGTTTAGGATAACAAAATTCGAATTTCGAAGTGTTTTTAATAAAATAAACTTTTCAAATTTTCTCAAAGCTCAACAAAGTACATCACACACTTTGAATTTAAGACACCTAGATTGGAATATAAATATATATATATATAGTAGGGATGTAACGAATAAAGATTTGGCCGAATACCGAATATTCAGCTAGAATATTAGCCGAATTATTCAGCAGAATATTAGCCTAAGCCGACTATTCGACCATTTCTTCCAGGCCGAATATCCCGAAGCCGAATATTCGGCTAATGTCTTAGGCCGAATATTAACATTTCTGGAAAATCGTTGTAATAGAAAGTATTTGTCAAATTTAAGACTATTCACAAAGTTAAACACCTATTACACACAATCTATGATGTATGATTTTATTCTGTTTGTTAAGAATTTAAAACTATTTAAAATTAATCTATTTTCTCTATTGTTTTGAATGTAATACAAGTAAGAATTTCCACCACAAGTGGAATAGAAATGACAGTTTTTATGGTAGTAAACGTTAGCATTATTTTACCTATTATTTAATTCAAATGAAAGAACTACTATTACTTAGTGAACTTTTACCTTGCTCAACAAAACTGTTTTATGAAGATATTTTAAATGTTATAAAAGTTAATATTTTTATTTTATGCACTTAACTGGAATACATTTTTATTTTCAAAAACCGCAATAACTTATGCTATCTAAATATTCAAAATATATTCTGGGCCATTCACATTTCTTTCTCCCCCAATATTCACAATAAATTAGTATACTCAAACAAAGTCTGACTTTCCCTTTGTTAATAATAACAAAATTAATTTCTCATGTTCTCCATCATAATTAACTATTGCTAGCTTTTGAAAGCAAGGGCTAAATATAAAATACAATATTACAACTTTAAAATTTGTTTTTGCTCAGTCAAGCCTAAAACCATGTTTAAAAAAAGTAGTTTTTTCGAAATCATTTTTATTCATTAAAACTATATACTAATGTTTTGCAATAGTTATAATACAATTTTAAATGTTTAAAATCTATTAATTTCTTATTTTTTTTAAATTTCTACTGCAGCACAACTATTACGCCGAATAGTCCATCAATATTCGGCCAGGCCGAATTTGACCTTACCCAGTGTTTGGCCTGGCCGAATATTCGGCTTGGTGATGAAAGGACTATTCGGCCAGACCGAATATTCGGCAAAAGGGCCGAATAACGAATAATGGCCCAATACCTAATAGTGGCCGAATATTCGTTACATCCCTAATATATAGCAATGTATAAAGCACAGAAATAAGGAAGGTGTAAACCGACAGTAAGAAATATAAGGCCCATCAACCAAAAAAAAAGATCTTCCAAAATGCCCTTTGTAAGTTTTGAAAAGTTTTGCGCCAATGCCGCAATAAAAAGACAAAAAAAAAAATTGTAAAAATATTTTTCAACTTGCTAAAAACAATGTATTAAAACCGTCAATTTTATCTTCACACATTGAAGTTCATGGAGCTGAGCAAAATTGACAACAGACATATATTTTTGCATTATGTGCAAGCATACGGGATTGACAAAAAAAAAATCCTCCAAAAAGGAAAATATTTTCCCCATTTTCGAGGGAAGCGATCTTCTATAGCATGCGAAATGTTTCCTTCCATGATGTCCATTATCCTAATGCCTCCAGGAGCGTCAGTGACGGAAATGTTTATTTCTTTCGCGGAGGCAAGTTACTACCAGACAGAATCCGTTTACCCAACAACAGTAAATGTTACGGAATACCGGGGAAAAAAGTACCCCATGTAATAAACAGCGAGGCAGACCACGGAGACGCAAAATGGCGTACGCTTTTCTTTTGCCGCTTTTCTAACCTTACAGCCCTTTAATTTCATTTTCACGGTTTGTAAATCTGTCCGGGAACCTGCAGTCTGTGAGCTTCACTGCTCCGAATTCGTACTTCAGTTTTCTTTCATAGAGGGGTACTTTATTTCTTTTCTGGGGCCGTTTAAATGCCTAATGCTTTTGTTCTTGAAAAAGTGTTTGATACTATTTCCTGTTTAGCGGGCGCTTGTATCGTTTTTCAGTTTCCGTTGCAGGAAAATTTTGGATGCCCTTTCATGCTTATTTTCCGTATTTTTTTAGATGTTATTAGACCGCACCGCTTCAAAACGATTTTTTTTTCGGAGCAAGCTTTCATTCAAATTACTAGTAAATTAATAAAAGTTAGATTTTAAAAGGAATTACCTAAGTTACCAATTTAGATAATCATCATAAAATTATCCTTACATGAAAAAAAAAACACGTATTATTCTCAGTAAGATATATTACCTTAAAGAAATCATATCAAAAAATAATTGCAAAATCCTTCAAATCATTCCTGTTTAAAAATATATATTATCGTTGACCAAAAGACTTTTTTCTTTTTCAAAATTAAATGCGCATTTTATTTATTATTATTATTATTTCTTCTTGTTGATAAAACTTAGTTCAGTAACAGCTTCAGTTACAAAGTTATTCTTACAAATAACTGAAAAATTAACTTGCGTTACGAACTTCACTCGTCTTTCTACTGTAGACATGGAAATTCGGATTAATGCTACTGTTTTTCAGCATGATCATTGTTAATATCTCTTTAAGCTTTTATTTTTGAAAGAAGTGTTGGCGCAACGTAATTTTACAATTCTGCTATCTAATATACCTACATACTCAAGTTCATTTAAGCCCTGTAATTCAAACGAGCTCCAGAATTTTTAGCAACCGAACTGCTGTTATTGTAGCAGCGTGCTCTCCGAACTTTTAAAACATGTATTGTGAGGGCGATCATCAACACACATAATAAGAAGATTTTAGTAATACATTAAATATGCATTGTGTCTGACACGGTTAAATTATGATTCTATGTTACATAGTGGCAAAATTTCATTGAGTTATAATCATGGCTATAATCATTTGTGAATAATTGCACTTCATTTTGAACTAAAGTAATGAATAATTAATTCATATTAAATAGTTAGGTAATAGTTAATTACATATCTAATCAACAGCAACAAATCATGATCTAGATGTTACATTATTTTAGATAAAAAAGGTCAACTTCCGCAATTTTTCTAGGCTTTGAAATAAAGTAAAATTTTATACAATTAATTGTTCTCTTCTATGATCGCATGTGGATTTGTATAGTAACGGACACACTCAATACATTCATATATATATATATATATATATATATATATATTAACTTCGATAATGGTTAGTGCGGAAAAGGTGGCATTCGTAGCACTAAGTACAAAAAAACATTTTTAATGTGTAAGATTTGTTGATTTGTCGCAAATGCGTAGAAAATTCGGCCGAAAATATACAGCGAAGCACAAAATTTGATCACTTTGGATGAATATATTGAAAACGTTAGAAGCAGAATTTTTACAGGCTTTCAGCAAATTAAAGGATTACCCTGCAGGAATGTCCCCACCCCCCTCTTTTGTACACACGTTGTACCACCGATTGTACTTTTGCCACGCTACCCATCATCAAAGAATAGAAAAAAAAATGATTTTTCTCCCTAATATGTACGTATACATACACATGCAGACAAGAAGATGGGATGCTGATGCTTTGGAAAAAAAAAAAAAAAAGATACATGGAATCATGGGAACACAGAAAGAAATAAAAAATCAGTAAAAAGCAATGAGAAACATGTTTGTTTAAGTTTCAGTAGTTTCCTTTGCATTACTTGCCAGAAGCAAACAACATTTATTGATTTCACTTAAGTGCCTAGAATGAAAGTGCAGTCTACATCAATTATTCCCTTTCACATCAGTTGAAGTAACTTCGGCTTCCTCAAAGACAACATTTCATTGGCGAATATGCTCCTTCGGTACTCTATTAATACCTTCCTTATGCCGGGTACGTTACTGAAGCATCTTCTCATTGACCTGTCATGAAAGCGAACATAAAATGGGAAATAGTTGGCATCGAACACTACATAACAAGCAGGTTTTAATGGCATGTACCTGGTAACTAAAAAATCAATTTTTATCCGAAAACTTTGAATTCGCACGTATAGAGTTTATTTATATCAGCAAACAAGTAATTCAGAAGCGTTAAGGTGGTATGAAAGAACACATGTTCAAATAAATGGTGCAAAATTTCGATTCGTTTTTTATTTTTGTTTATTTCAAAAACTTCGAAATGAAATTGCAGTAAAAGTCATTGATTCATGATATACAGTAAAACTTCTATCGGACAGGTCTCAAACGCGGACATCCCTCTAATTACGGACAAACATTTTTGTCTCACTGGTGTCCACTCTAATGCCGTGCTAAACACAAATGTCGTATCTGAAGCTGACCTCGAACTCATATAGTGACGATTAAAGTTTTATGCTTCAGTGCATTTGATTCTGATACCAATTTTCGGATTTTTTAAAAAAATGTTTCTCATTTACATATGATTACAGAACATTGTATTTACGCACAGTAAGTGACATAGAACCACCTGGTGGCAATAACTCGATTTCGCCAAAAAGTGTAGATACAACTTTTGTGCCTAGCACGGTAGTATAGAGGCGTTTTACTGTATATATATATATATGTATATTAACAGCAAATCGCAATTACTGCAGGCGATACGTCTATGTTTATCGGATCTTGTTTATGATTGATTGCTGTCTATTTCAGGAATAATTAGTATGCTAGTATGCACACTAGTGTGGAGCAGAATATATGAGAAAAAAAGTTTTTTTCTTGAAGTCCATGTCTGTGAAGGAGAGTTAAGTATTCGCCCATGAGTAAAAAATTTTGATGTTTAGTCTGTCAAATAAAGTCTCTATGCTTGTCATCACGGTTGGAGTTCGCAATTCGAACCGAAAAAAAAACTAATTTTTAACAAATAGATTAATGTTCGTAGCTTTTTTAATCTATGAATTCGTGAAACGTTTCTGATCATGGTTATATAATTAGGTACGGGATCAAAATTCAATTGGATAAAATATTTATGTGCCTTGCGGCAGTAAAAGTTCTGAAAATGATTTTTTTTTTTTGTACATCACATAGAAAATCCGAGAAGTACGACTACATTATTTTTTGTAGTTTTTGAAATATTCTAGGATGACAAAAAACTGCTAACATGATTACATAATTAAGTACAAAATTATAAGATAGTGAGGTTAAAATATAACCGCGTCTATGATTCACCAACAATTCAGTAATAAATTTCAAAAACAGAAAAAACGTAGTACTGTTTAAGTAACATGTGATGCCGCTTTTTTATTTTACTATTTGATGGTTGAATCAATACATATTGAAGAAAAAACGCAATGCATTGTTTAAATATCACATAGGAAAGAATATGGTAGTGCTTTGACCAGTTGATCTGTTTTAAAACTAAAATATGTTTGAAGCATCCAATGCATATCAAGTATAATATATCTATAAGTATAATATATATAACCTCTGGAATAATGATATCATGAACATAAGTCCCAAAGTGAAAGCCAAAATGCTAAGAATACTACTATTGAATAAAACCCAAATACTTTTGGGCTTTTGTTATTCAAAAAAGGAATTGGAGAATGGAAAGGCAGAAAGCGAACCAGATAGTGAAAGATATATCAGTTGGGTCAGGTCCTTTCTCTGATTTAACAGTTGAGCTATTTATGTGTAAAATAAACTTAGGTTCGTCTTGAATGGAAAGTTACATCGTTTGCATGTCTATAGATAAATTTGATTTTATTTTCTTTGCGTATAAGCTACTTAAAAACAAATCGATGAATTTTTGTATAGTTTTCAATTCTTATTGAATAGTCTAGCACCGCAATTTAAAAACAGATTTCTAACTATACATTAATAAGTAAAAAAATATAATTACTATATTATGCATACAGTGGATATTTAAGTTGTACTTTGATCTGGATTATTATTAAGATTTTCAAAAAATAATATAACTAAAAAATAAAAACAGAAAGAAAAATAATACTTTTTTTTAAAAAATATCTATACTTCTATGTATTAATAAGCTAAATATATTTTTATGTAACGGATTTCTTTGCAACTGAACATTATAGGACTTGAAATCTTTTCATTAATTAATTTTGCTACTGAATTTTAATGCACATTTAGCTCTGACCTCCAAATATATGATTAAATCATGTTAACATGCACTACTTCAATAACAGTATGAGCGCATACATAGATTAATATTTTACCTTACGTTGATGTTTTGAAATTTAATGTGTTTATAACTTTTTAGCTGAGGCAATTGTCACCGTACAGTATACATAGACAAAAATAAAGAACGTTAATATCTTAAAATTTGAGTTCGCTTTTCAATAAAGCCAACGCTAAGTTTAACATTGGTGAGATAAATAAAATAAAAAATGTTCGTTGCAAATGTTCGGTGATGTTTTAATAACAGTTTTGTGTTTTTCATCGCTTAATCGTGAACCAATGTCATCATGTTACATTTCATAATATTGCAACAAAATACCTTTATTTCACTCTTGAATATTTTAACAGAAATCTTCTGTTGCATTACGCCTCTTGGCCATAATACGCACCCCACAGTAACGTTTTGGGCATGCAATGGTGTCTCGTGTATCACGTGAAGATTTTCCTCAACACGACAATTTTGTTTATTTAACATACTAGATAACTGGAAGTGATCTTATGAGGTAAGAAAATATTATTTCTAAAATTAGTACCAACTTTCGACTTAATCGTATGGGGCCGAACTTAGTTTGCAACTTCTGCAGAAAATCCGGACACTCGGAATTAAAATGTTTCAAGAAGGCGAATCTTAGCGGAAAAAAGAAAGCACTATACTGTGAAAATTCAAGGTCGTCTGAATTTGCGTTTTCAACCTCTTTATATGACAGAAAACAAGTAGAATTTCTCGTAGATTCGGCAGCTACTTCGCATTTTACGAATGATAAAGAACTTTTCTCAATCTACAAAGAAATTGTTGTTCAAAAAGTGCTTATTGGAGATAAGGGACTTTAATCTGAAGGTCCAATAAATTTTAATATGAAAAAAGAAAGCATAATTATGATCCAATAATTTTGTAAAGGGGTAAGATAACTCTGAAGCTTGGGCCATTGCAGCTGGATACTATTCAAATTTCAAGAAGTACCGTCTTAAGTTGTAGATAGTCCTATATTTTAAACCACACTAGCTTTACAATTTTTCAGCATGACTGTGGCTAATGACCACTTGTTAAGAATATTTAGAAAAGTTTTGGCGCGTGTGGTCAAGACTCCAGCTAGACAACAGCTTCATAAAAATAACTTTTTATTCATTCAACTCGAATGGTGAAATAACGTAAGACATTTCAATCTAAAACATTTCTCAAACCCACATCTGATCAGGTTCTTCCGCTCCTATATACAGTTGTTTTAACTGAAACATTTGCATATGGTTTACATTTACTAGATTTACGACAGAAAGTAAATATGCTAAATTAGATTCTCCAGCACTTTTGATTTTAAAACTATGCTCTGCGCTTGCGCAAATGAGAAAAGGCATCATTTTTTGCTTATAGCCTTTGGGGTGACAGAACCCTAAAAGGGTACTTTCAGACCCAAAGCGACAAACACCAAAAACTTGTCTTTTCCACATCTGCGCAAGCACAGATCAAATTTTTGCTTTCAAAAATACGCCTTGCCCATGCGTAGATGAGAAAAGACGGGAATACTGTCTTTGTCGCCTTTGGTGCAAAAGAACCCTAGATGCTTGAAACATGCCGATATTCACAGATCTCTAACTTACAATGTTACCAACATATGAAACTGGAGCTGCATCTACCCATATAATACCCATACCTTTAAAAAGACTCATTCAATAAGTACAATGATTTTTTTTTTTGATTATATATTTAAGTATGATCGTATTTAAACGTTAACGGTCATTAAGTAAAAATTTTTGGGGTAGTTTTAGCTAAGCTTTAGCAAAAATTTATCAAGAGAATATGTTTTTAATTTTCATCTGAGTACTTTTAAGATAGTATTCTTGGATAAATTTCAAAAACATCCCAGATATTAAGGTAATGTACTCTTCATCTTTTTTAAACTCCATAATATAAAAGGCTTGTCGAGGATATCTTTAAACTAATTATGCGAAAGTTTTTTATCTCATGAAATAATTTTCTACTTGTTTAAGCACGAAATATTTAAAAAGAAGAAGCTATATGAAAAAAAATTAACTTTAGTTTAAAATATGATGGTATCATAAGAGTTGAAGTGTTTTTGTGGCAGCTAATTGAATAAATGTTTATTAAGTAATTCTTTAAGAATTTTAGTTTTATATTGAACAGCGGGGATGTACATTCTTACGTTTGTTAACATGTTTTTTAAAATAAAATACTCTTATTTTTAGTGAAAGCGAAAGTAATATTGTATGAAAAGTTTTAAAAAATAAATAATAAAATCATAATTGAAAAAAACAAAAAAGATTAAATTTTGATCCAGCGTACCCTAAAGCAATGTTTTTTTATCCTTCTATGTCCGAGCTACAAACACGGTCCATTATGCTATTAGAAATATTTTATTGATTTTAACGCTGTTTGAGACGTATTTTATGGAAGTAGATTCTGAGAAATGTCACTGGTACCTTCTTGTGGATTTAATAATAATGATTTTCAAAAATGTGAAAATTAGTAATTTTTTTGACTTGCTCGAACAATTTTATAAAGGGCACATAGGCGTAAAGAAACGTAATGTTTGTTTTTCCCAGATTAATTCGTATTTATTTAACTATTTTCCAATTTTAATTAATGAATTTATTTTTTTATAGACATCAGCAATAAATAAACCAAGCCTGAAATTATACCCCAACTTTCTGGCGCATGTCACTCCATTAGGGGTTGCTTCATTTTTTAAATTTTTATCTATTTTTTTTTCTTTATGTTTTTAATTAAAAATTTTGAAATACCGTATTTTACTACTCATTGTTAAAAAAGAAATATATATATATAAATGTGTGTGTGTGTGTTTTAATGCACAGTGTATCAAAGATTTTTTAAGGCTAAGTTTATAAAATAAAATAAAAACTAGTAATCATATTTTTTTTAAGTATTTTTATTCAAAATAAACTCCTTTGGCTTCAATACACTTGTTAAAGCGGTGTAACAACGATTCGAATGCCTGTTTCAGCTCACATTGTGGGACTGCCTCCAAAGCGTCGAAGCTGCTTGTACACAGTGTGTCAAAGAACTTTTAAGAATACAGCTGGAACTAATGTGCAGTGGCGTTATTTGTGTTGCCGAGCATTCGTGAAACTTCTTAACCCTACACAGCGCTTTTTTTTTTTTTTTTTTGTGTGTGTGTTTGTTTGGGCTAGTTATAGGTAGAAAAAATACTATTTCTTAAATTTAATTCGGAATAATAGAATTAGAGAAAATTTGTCATCTTGTTTAAAAACAACACTACGCATTTGGTAATTTTTTAATATAATCATTTTAAAAAATGAAACGAAATCAATAATAAATAGGTATGCATTATAATCACAAAATAGCAGTAAAATAGTAAAATTTATTCAAATAATTTATTTTATTATTATTTTTAAATGTATAAAATTTATTAAAGTAAAAACGTGCACAAGTCTCTAATAATTATTAGTTACATGTGCAAATTTTTATTTTAATTACCAATGAAGTTTAATAATTTCACTAAAGGATTTTAAACAAGAAACCTAACATCTGTAGGGGGTCTATGCTATGTTCATTTCTTCTTTGGTAGAGCGTGAATATATTTTAAACAAAATTACTAAATCATAACTTAATCGACAACTTTTACACAAATTTGTTATATATTTATAACAATTAATCTTCTAAAAGATACTAAATAAAATGAAATAGAACACATGTTCTTTTTTGCACTGCAAATAATGCAGGAGCATAAAAAAGGCCCCCGAGTGCGCGGTGTTGTTTTAAAACAACTAGTTAAAAAAGCGCCCTAATATCTATTTTTCACGAAATTTTTCGGACAACTTATATTTATTTTATTTTAAAACTATGTAAGCAATTAAAGACTATTTTTTAAAATAAAATTGTTGCTTAAAATTTGTTAAAAAAATTAATGAAGTTGTTTTTTACAAAATCAACATGTCTTACGATTTCGTGAAAAAAGATGAACCTTGAGCCCAGTTTACAAGATCTAGGTTGAAATTATATTAACTAATATGATCATACATGCAAAATAAAACGAAAGAATACGCCACTTGTTAAAAATAATACAAAACAAGAGCTTAGTGAACGAACAATAGATGTGTTGTTTAAAACCAACATTGAGCAGTGTAGGGTTAACTATCAGCTGATCCACTGCCCAAACTTCAGTTCATTTTTTTACTTTGTTTTTTTTACTTTGAAAATGTTGACACTATAAAACAGCTTCGACGCGAGCTTCGTAGGCAGTCCCATAATGTGAGCCATTTAAAGCGCTGTAACAAATGTATTGAAGCAGAAGGAGCTTATTTTGAATAAACATGCTTAAAAAATATATAATTACTAGTTTTTATTTTATTTTAAACCTACTCTTAACAATTCTTTGACACACTGCGTATACAGTAATCCCTCGTTTTTCGCGGTTGATGGGGACCAGAACCTTCCTCGAAAACTGAAAAACCGCGAAGTAGGATTTGCCCCTAAGAATTTTCGTGTATGTGCGTACACGAATGTTTTAAATATGTAAACAATATTTATACTTTAGACGTTTAAGACAAAAAATACAACAGTATACGTATTTACTTAAACGTGTCGGTGCTAATTAATAAAGATAATTACAAAACGTTATAGTTCAGTAATAAATATTAATCAATATTGCTTTCTGAGAGAAGCGAAGAGTCTTGTGATGGTGGGAGCTTTTGAAAGCCAGTGGAATGTACTCTGAGTCAACTCATCTCTTTGTTTGACATGCGGAGATTCTTCTCTCTCGCGCATCAACATGAAACAACGCTCCTTTCCGCAATGTCACTGCCGATATGGTTGTATTTTTTCATTATTATTTTTTTAATGAATATTTTGGAAAACCCCGCGAAGCACTGAAGCCGCGAAACATGAAGCGCGAAGTGACGAGGGAACACTGTATATTAATCATTTTCAAACTGTTATTTTCAAAATGGTCATCATTCATTAAATTGAGTTTTGATAGGAAACTGGCATTTCATTTTGCTAATCATGATTGGTGTTTAGAAAGAATTTGAAAAAAGATTCCCATGGGCATAACACTGCAAGTAATAAATACATAATACTTAATTGATCGTTAGAGACATTTCTTGCATCCCCAGTGAAAGACTCTCTCTTTTTTAACATGTTATATATCAATAATATTTTTAGTAAGTTGGGAAGAGGGAATTGAAAGAAGATTAATTGCTGACAGGAACATTAGTCTCCAAAACATATCTTGTAAACTTGAGCAAATGTAAAAAACACTCTCTTGAACAAACATTTAATGCTCTAAAACTCCACAGAGACGTCATCAAGAGAAAGCGGAGACATTTACTTGTTTCAAATCATTCCCATTTCTATACAATTCATCCCTAGAGCACTTTATCCATTGATTCTACTTAAGTGCGATGAATCAAAGGGCTGTCAGCATCAATTATCCCTTTTCACTTCAGTTCAAGAAACATTTGGCTGCTCGAAGACTTATATCCTGAAGGAAAATATTAGTCTCGGGGCAACCGTTGAACGAGGACAGTAATTGTTAGTTATTAGTCTAACACCATGTGAGCAGTTGTCGCTTTCAGCGAAATTCCGAGAGGTATTGCATTGTATGAGATATGATTTTAGATATTTTATTGTGTTTTGGACTTAAATAAAGCCATGTTGAGTTTGAGGATTTCAAATTGAGGGAGATTATTTTTGAAAAAGGTGGCTTTGCAGCAAACATTTGGTACATTCCAACATTTTTGTTTAAAATAAGTTACTGCATTTTGTAGTGTCATGAAAGTTACATCTGAGATGGTGCAGTAGAAGTAGCGGTTATTGTCAATCATTTAATTGCTTTTTAAAAATACGTTTTTTAAGCGTGTAATCATCAAAATAAGAAGAGGTTTTGCAATATTCATCTCAGCTTAGTATTATTTATTACAACTCGATCACTACATTTTAGAAATGTTTATAGTATTATTCTTGTATGGAAGAAAAACAATCACAATATGTGTAGCAATAGTTCAAAAATGAAAAAAAAAGGAAAAAAGAAAAGTAATAACATCAGTAGTTAAAATTTATGAAACATCTTCTACGAGAATCAATATTTTCGTCATAAGAAATTGTAAAATGTATGCAATATTATTGGTGTATTGCTGAAATATTATGCATTAAATGTAATGCCAAATTTATATTAATGCTATTTATCGATAATTTACTTTCACATTTCACGTAGAAGTAAAAAAATTTTAGACAAAACATACATAAAAAGAAATTAACCTTGATCTATTTAAAGCCATTAAAATTACCAAAAAATAAATCTCTTAGTGCTTTTATTGAAAACAATTACATGCAACTAAGTACCAATAATAAATACTCCACCATATATTTCTCATTGTGAGAAAAAATGTTTTACATGCACTGCTTTTCGGTTAGTTTGATATCGATTATTCAAGCTGCATATTAATCGATTATCATTATCTTAGCTTCACCAGTTTATTGGAACAATGTAATGAATCTGAAAAGCGATATACTCCCTAATTTTTTATTTGATCTAACAACTGGGCGGCAAAAAAAAAAACAGTGACTATAGTTCTTTGTTGCTCGTTTGGATGAGAAATTTCACTAAGCTTTTTAACAATTGCTTCAATTTTAAACGTGCAAGTTAAATTCACTCTTTGTTTCAATACCATTTTAGTTTTTTATGCAAATAAAAATTCTAAGAAAAAATTACCAAAAATTGATTTTTTAATGTGACGGGAAAATAAATTTTGTTATAATAATGTGATCAAATGTATGTTTCTGAAATGAATGGCAAAAACGGTGTAATAGATTGCGTAATTGTAACAACTATTGTATTTCAACTACAATAAAATCATGTTTTTTCCCCCTTTGTAAAATACATCTATTGGTAATAATAGTTTATAATGCTTCTCAGAAGTAGAATGAATTTAATCTGTGCTTATCAACGGTAAAATATGAAAATTTTTTTTTTTTTTTACATTATGTGTAAAAATGATTTCCCAACTTCAAAATCTTATATATAAGCGGCATATTCTTTCTGTCTGTCCGCTATAGAATCCCAGGCTGTTTTACCGATCGGGATGACATTAGGCATGGTTAATGTTTACGACCCGAGAAACTCATCGCAGCAAAAATGAAAGTTGAGACTCAATTAGTTTGTTTTTAATTTTTCAATGATTATTTTGAAACGTTTTATTTTATTTTTGCATTGTTGCCGTCGTTTCCAATAATTACAGTTGCCCTGTGAACAAACAAATCAATGCAGTTGCCATTGTTGTAACAAATGTATATAACAAATATACTAATAATAATTAAAACGTTTCTCTAGCATATTAAATGAGGCTTCGCTGTATTTGCAACCTCCGTTAAAAATTAATGTATACGCGAATTTAATTTAATCTTTTCTTTATTTTTAATTTATTTTTTTTTTATCGTCTGCGCTTTTTATACTTTTTTTATTAGAGTGGCAGCTCTCTTTTTTCCTGCTTCGTTAGAACTTTTGTTTTGAAACGCACAATAAAATTTTCAATAAGTTCTTTCGATTATAAATATATATTTTTCACAAGCAATTTGATTATATAGTAAATAAATATATAGCATTTTGGGGCAGTAAGCAAAGGGGCGTCCTCCCGCATGACCTGGGTAATTCAGTTTGAATTAGCAGACACATTTGCACAAATAATTTTAATTACATTTTATAATATCTAGAACAGCGGTCATTTCGCATGACAACCGGGCTTACTAGTAAATAAATAAATAAATAAAAGCATAACCTTCATAAAGTTGAGTCACATTGCCACATAAGTTCTAGAGCGCAGCATTGGAAAACGATCCAGATTAAATTTTTGAGCGAACTTTAATGTACGCAGTATAAGTTTAATTTTAATTTTCCATCCTTTAATGCTGCTAGGTAGTTTATTAAACAATATCGATACCGTTTTACAGATAATATTGAATATGATAGCATAAACTTTCCTTGATTCATAATTGCGAAATTAGCATCACACCAGTAACTCTGTTGTGTCGGCCCATTTCATTTATCTGGCTACTACTAGACAAAACGTGGGGTAAATCGGACCTATTTTACCATAGGAGCACATTGACCGTTCTGTGTTTTTAAAAGAAGTTTAGGGCGTATGCGGCTGTCGGTTCTTGCCATATGTGTGTCGCAGCGTCAGCCTCCTTAAATTCGTTGAAGATGTAGACGACGATTAACGAACCAGCTAGATTTTTTCCCCTAAATTTTGCTAAAGTGAGTTCAACACTCACGTTATTCTTTGTTCATTTATTAATCCATCGTGTTTTCTATTTTGACAAAAAATATTAATAAACAGAATTGTTGGAGGTAGTTTTTCGTGAAAGAGCAAAAATTGCAAGGGATGGCAAATTGCCCACTTCGCATAGGGCACCTAACAGCGAGTTAGCATCAGTTTGAAACGTGGCTTAACAGTTAATGTTATTATACGGAATTATCAAAAACTTTATAAGATAACCTTAAGAAAGTACATAATAAAGAAAGTAAAAAGCGTAATTTTTTCTACTGCTCGTATATTTTCCAAAATTGCCCACTTCGCATAGGGCACCTAACAGCGAGTTAGCATCAGTTTGAAACGTGGCTTAACAGTTAATGTTATTATACGGAATTATCAAAAACTTTATAAGATAACCTTAAGAAAGTACATAATAAAGAAAGTAAAAAACGTAATTTTTTCTACTGCTCGTATATTTTCCAAAATTGCCCACTTCGCATAGGGCACCTAACAGCGAGTTAGCATCAGTTTGAAACGTGGCTTAACAGTTAATGTTATTATACGGAATTATCAAAAACTTTATAAGATAACCTTAAGAAAGTACATAATAAAGAAAGTAAAAAACGTAATTTTTTCTACTGCTCGTATATTTTCCAAAATTGCCCACTTCGCATAGGGCACCTAACAGCGAGTTAGCATCAGTTTGAAACGTGGCTTAACAGTTAATGTTATTATACGGAATTATCAAAAACGAAATTAAGAAAGTACTTAAAAAGTCGTATTTTTTTACTGCTCTTTTTCCAAACCCACTTGCATACCAAAACGGTTGCATCATTTAAAGTGAAATTAATGTTTTATACGGAAATAAAAATTTTAAAGTTAAAAAGTCAAATAAAAAGAAAAAACGATTTTTTCTACTGCTCGTATATTTTCCAAAATTGCCCACTTCGCATAGGGCACCTAACAGCGAGTTAGCATCAGTTTGAAACGTGGCTTAACAGTTAATGTTATTATACGGAATTATCAAAAACTTTATAAGATAACCTTAAGAAAGTACATAATAAAGAAAGTAAAAAACGTAATTTTTTCTACTGCTCGTATATTTTCCAAAAAGAAACGCCCAAAATGAATAAAAGCAAATGACAAAAGCAAAATTTTGGTTTGGAGTGAAAAGTCTACAGCATTCTTTTTTTTTCTAAGTTCCATTTTTTTTAAGTTACTACTCCTGCAAAATTTCAAAATGATGGGCTTCACTTCAGAGTTATCTGTCAGAAAGAATAAAAAATAAGAAGAAAAATCGAAGGTTCGTGTTATATCTTACGTGTCTTACCAAGATGTTCAAATGTCATGGACTAATACATATACATTTCCTCATCTCCTTTTTTTAATTTCTACCAGCACATTTTTTTTAAAAAGGAAAATGCGCAACCATTTATCTATTAATTTGTATTTACTTGTCTGGTTGTCTAGCCATATCAGTTTCGTTATATAAGTACTAGTACGCCCGGAAGTCATACGAAATGACCGCTGTTCTAGATATTATAAATTGTAATTAAAATGATTTGTGCAAAGGTGTCTGCTAATTCAAACTGAATTACCCAGATCTGGTGGCGAGGACGCCCGTTCACTACTATACATTTATTTACTATATAATCAAGCTGTTTGTGAAAATTATATATTTATCATCGAAAGAACTTATTGAAAATTTTATTATGCTTTTCAAAACAACAGTTTTTAACGAAACTTGGAAAAAAGAGCGCTGCCACTCTAATAAGAACAATATGAAAAGGGCAGACAATAAATAAATAAATTTATGAATGTATAACCTCCTTCCTTTGTAAAGTCGGTTAAAAAGAAAGAAAGGATTAAATTAAATTCGCGTATACATTAATTTTTAACGGAAATTGCAGCGATCTATTTATCTAGCATATTGAATGAGGTTTTCATTCAATAGGCTAGATAAATGTTTCGATTATTATTAGTATATTTGTTATACAATAACAATGGCAACTGCATTGATTTGTTTGTTCACACGGCAACTGTAATTATATGGTTGGAAATGAGGGCAGCAATGCAAAAATAAAATAAAACGGGTCAAAAAAAGCATTGAAAAATTAAAAAAAAATAATTAAAAAAATTCTAATTGCGTCACAACTTTCATTTTTGCGGTGATGCGTTTCTCGAGTCGTAAACATTAACCGTGCCGAATGTGGTCCCGATCGGTAAAACGGCCTAGGATCCTATCGCGGACAGACAGACAGACAGACAGAATAAGCCTTTTATATATAAGATATGAAGTTTATTAAATGTATATCGCTATATAGATAAATAGGTAAATAGATAGAAGACAGAAACCTGGCTCTCACGTCCTCGATGTGTTTTTGAAGCTACTTTTTTTCACTTAAATAATTGCATTTTTCTTGGCATTAACTCCAAGAAATAAAGTTAGTTGTGATTTTCTTCTACTTTACTTCACTGACAACGTTCTGTTGAATTTTATAAATACGCACAGTGCACACCCTCCTTTCCCCTTGAGACTCCAGTTGCCGGTGACGACCTCAACGTATATGCAGAAAGATACTTTTTTCTTCTGCGGTCAGTAAAGTTTTTTAACAATCTATAAAATGAAACATTTTCCTTGTTTGTCTATCGGTAATGGTATAATTACATCTCCCCCAGACTGTCATTGTATTACGGGACGAGTGAGGTACCTCACCCAGAAGATTATCATCCCATCCTTGCCTGTGTGTTCCACGCTCAGTTATGCTGTAATTGCCTGGACTGAGCTTGGGCAACACAAGCAAAGGGTTAAAATCTCAAATGTCGTTTTTTTTTTGTTTAAAAAATGCATTTAATTTCCTGTGAAAAACATAACTATTAAAGCAGTTCCTAAGTTTTCAGATCCTTTCCACTGATACTTTAGTGTTAATATATTTTTCTAAGTATCTATAAACAAGAATTATCAAATTGTTTTAAGCAGTAAAAACAACTTACGTATTAACAAGAAGGCTATAACCAAACTTTTGTAATCCTTCTCAAAACATAATTTAATCAGTCTCCCCCTCCAATAAAATATTATTTAAAAAGCTTAGTAAACTTAAGAAAATGTTTCTTATTAGGTTGAAAGCATTTTTTCATCTTACATAATTGAGATTTTTGACATCATTTTGTCGTTATGAGAATTTTGTCGCTTTTCTATGAAAAGGTAATTTAACTTAATTAATGAAAAACAATGGTTTTTCACAACAGTTTCTAAAAATTCAAACTACATTTCTTTTTTGGGATTGTTTCATGTGTGATGTAGTTTGTGTAACGGCACAGTTGAGCTTTCAAAATATATTGTACAAAACATTAAGCCATAAAAAAACAGCAGTGTATCTAGACCATAATTGAAAATGTATGTTTAAATATTTAGTCGTGTAAAAAATATAAACATTATTCTCAAGTTAAATGTGTATATTTTAATAGTAACTATGACGTACATTTTTTGCTGATTTGTTTAAAAAATCTGGAAAAATTGAAGGTGATTCAAGCACTAATTAGAATGCTATATTAGTGGAAAAAATATCCAAAATTCTGAAAGAATAAACAAAGAAAAAGATGAAAAAGACCAACATCTTATTTTTTGCAAGAAAAAATTCAATTTCCTTCCACTTCTCAGATGTCTCAATAAAGAACAGTTTTGCTTCTCCTACCTGCTACATAGCTCAGCAAAATTTTCGTAGCTATAAAACTGATTGAAAGTTTTGACTTTAGAAGAAGAGTATGACAGCTTTTTCGAGGTGGTATACGCTTATATTTTCTTCCTTTTTCGTTGGAAGATTCTCTTAGCTTATTTTTCCTTTAAGGAATAGAATAATAGTAGAAAAGTTTTTATTATGTATTGATTTTGATATTTCCACCAAAGTCACTATTTTCTTAGTTCAATAAAGGCTTAGTTGTTATTTTCGTATTTGATAATATTTCTTCTCATTACATTATTTAACCCGTAAGAGAGGGGGGTGAAAAATTGGAACGAAACAGGTTACATGCGGATTCAGAGACAGCACTTTATTCTGATTAAAATTTAAAAAAAGGACATTTAGTCAAAATTTCGTAATTGAGTTTCATCAAGATGGTTTTTTCATTTTTTTTCTTTCATAAAAAAACCCATTTTTGCATTTTATAACGAAACAAAATGCTTTAGAGAGAACTTTGTTAGAAGCTTAGATTTCCTGATGAAAATCTTGTTTCAATTAAATTTTCAGAAATTAACGGTAACAAATGTTCTGTTTTTATTTTAGTCATTATATTTTATTAATTCATTGTGATTACTTTAATCAGTAAAAATTAAAAATTGTGCTTTATAAATCTTTTTGTTTTACATGATTTGGTAGTATTACGCCAATTTTTTGAGAACAAAAAAAAATTTGTCATGCACATGAGCATGTTCATGACATATTTTTTGCGCACTATGTAAATTAAAACAACAAGGTTTTCGCAAGATAAACATAGATGTGGTGTTGCTCTTTTCTTGCTTTGGGGAGGGTACTTTCTATTTCACCGAACTAATTGCTGTTTTGGGTTCAGCCCAATCGTTTTCAGATGTAAGAATTTCCACGTCCTAATAGCTCGACTTTCCTAAACAAATTCTTTACATTTGTCTTCATCACTAAAATCTCTTTCATGTTCATTCAGAATACTTTGCAGCTGTATCGCATAGCGAGATCAGAAGGAAGCCTTGCTTTCCTACAACAAAAATTGTAACGCGAAGGGAGAAGGGGTGGTTTTACGTACCGCTGTGTACAGGGCTGTGGAATTTCACCTGGGCACAGGTACAAAAACATTTCGATAACCCTGGCGGATGTTCAGGCCCATGAAGCTGAAGTGCATACCCAATCAATTGGACTAAACATGTAATACGGATGATAAAAGAAATATCTTGACAGGTTTGAGAGATTGCACGTCCAGTGTTGATAGTACAGTAAAATGAGGTGAAACAATGGCATAGACCCAAAATCCAAAAAGAAAAACTGAAACTTGTTTCAAACTGCTCTTTACTCTTCTAACAAAATGTAGTAAAAAGTTCCAACGATTGGGGCGTTGATTTTGGGGCGAAAGGAACCAAGGCGGCGAAGAAACTTAAAAGAGTACCCGCTCTAGCTCCCTGATTTTTGAAGTACTAGGACAAATTTTTAACATAAGATTTTACTCGTCCCCCCGACGAGTAAAATCCCATGTTAAAAATTTGCCCTAGTACTTCAAAAATCAAGGAGCCAGAGCGGGTATTCTGTTGAGTTGCTCCGCTCTAATTTCGGTTCTGATTTCTTTGCTTCGGCTCTGCTCTACACTGTAAAAAAATCGCCTGAAAACAACGGGAAAAGTATGGCAGCGGAGTTGCCGGAAATATTCCGTTTCTGAGAATATTTCTCCGAGGTTTGACAGAAGTTCCATTTCTTTTTTCTCCGTTAATCCAAATCAGGTTGTGAAAATACAGCAACCGTCAAACGGGAAAATTCCGTTTTCGTATTTTCAGGACGTGATATTTACGTTTTTGGAAGGAAAAACCATGTATGCCCTACAGAAATCTTCCGTTAAAATCAGTCAAAAAACACTCTGAAAATTCAGGTTTTTTTGTTCAGTGTAGCTCCGTACTCCGAATAATTTCAATAATAATTTTAAATTGTTTATCTCTTTTTTTCAGTTCATTTGTTTTGTTATGATTAAAAAACTGAAAAGGAAAGTCGAAACAATGGAACACAACACATTTCTCTGGAAAATGGAATAATGCACAATGTTAAATGTATACATTTTACTCGTTTCAAAACTAGCCGGTTGACGTAGAATACCGGTCAGGGAGGAGTTCACTGTGTATTGGAAGTATAATAGAAAGATTATACATATCTTGCAAAACTTTATCATTATGTATATTTAAAGTAAAATACACGTTTCCTGCCGCCAAGGGATTCCATTTAAAACTTACGTTGGTACTCGGCTACAATTATTTTATTTATTTTCAAGGAAATCACATACGTCACAAACATACTCTTCCAAAGCCATTAGGTCTGCACCTAATTTTTCATATTTTCTCCATTAAAATAATGTCCCGTCCTGTAATAAGAAAAAAATATCCGCTCTGTGTTTTGAAATAGCTTCAATTTTCATAATTTGAAAGCATCGAATGGATTTTTTTTGCTCTTTGTCCTAGCTATTTTCTATAGCTTCTCTTACTCTGTAACTTCTGTCTTTTAACGTTCGTTTTTTCTTTTTTTATTATTTTATTTTGGGTGAGGCGTCCCGCGAAAACTATCTTCTAGCTTGGAATGCAGTAACTCCAAGAATTCGATTATGCAAATGCTTGTGCCGAGCCAGAAGAAACAAAATGCGTAAAAAAAGAGTTTCAAAGAAAGGCACAGCAAACTGGGGACATTTTTGTTTAGTCCTTATCGTAAGAAAAGGAAGAACGGAAGAAAAATAACTAAAAAAAGGAAGAAGACAATAGTTGGAGGACAGAAAATTTAAATTTTTCTTATCACTAGTGTTGTTTCTTGGGAGGAAGTGATAAGAGTTAGGTATTTTTAGGTGTTTCTTAAAATTTATATTTTATTTTCTTCAATTTTTCTTTTCTTCCCAGGAAGCAATTTTACGAAAGATAATGCGGGAGTGCAGAAAAATGCAATAAAAAGATAGTTATCGCTATTGCAAGATAAATTTATGTTTTAGATAGAGCTTCCGTGCTCTGGTTCTATCTGGTTAACGCGACAAAATGTGTGATGAATATTACTTTAGACTTTATTACATAAAACTTGATGGTAAGACATTATTTTAAGATTGTGACTAAACACATCAGTTACCGATATTTAAAATTCCATCACCTTAAGTTTAAAACATTATTTTATTTTAAAATTTTTCGCCGTAGAGTAGTGTAATGTTGCTATCTTTTGGGATCCATAATACACGTGTAATTTTGAAGACTCTGCACTAAATGTCATTAAGGACGAAACATTTGAAAATAGGAAAACTTGTAATGCTCTTAACTATAAAACTCAAGTGAGGCATCGTAAGAAAAATATATAAAACAATTAATTTCCACTCTAAAAAAAACCTCACGGATTAAAAAAGCTGGCGATAACTTATTAAACATTCCTCTGATGTTGCTTATGTTTAATGTGCAAGTTTGTGCTTGGAAATTTTATTATTTTTTAAAAAAATTTATTTATTTGTTTTAATTTGTATTACTTATTTATTTATTTATTTTTGAGTTATGTTATGCAAATATAAGTCATTTAATTATTACCGTATGTTTTTCAAAGATATCAGAACCGTTGCAAAATTTTAATTTATCGATTTATGTTTATATTCAGATAGTTAAAGATTAAAATTATCAGTTGCGCTGCATAAAACTAATTGCAAATTCTAAAAGGTATATTTTGCTGTTGATATTCGGTTCAATGTGCTTAGTATTTATCTAACCAATATTCCACATAGATATTTTCTACAGCTGTTAAAAAGTATAATGAGCGTCTTGCAGTAAAGAAAAATATTGTGTACTCGTATTTGAAGAAAATTTGAAGAAAATGTAATGAAATCTTATTTTTATCTATTGTGCAAAATATAAGATTTTTCATGTATCCACTGTTTATGTAATATTTTCTCTACAGCTTCTACATTTAAAAATAAGAAGAAAATTGCATGTATGAGGGAAACGCATAAAGCATAGAATATTTAAAGTGGTATAACTTACAACTGTGCTATCTAACTAATGCATTAAGTACTACGATTTCCAGAAATAATTAAAAAGAACTAATAAATAAATCAGAAGACATTAAAAAGGAAAAAAAGCAAAACAGTTACATAGCTGCAATAATTACATCTCTAAATTGTGATTTTTAACATTTTTAAATATATATATATATATATATATATATATTTCTTTCTAATGGGGCTGCGTATGGTCACTAACCTCTGCAGACCTAGTGCGTACCCCGGTAATCGGCATCCATTTTTCCAAGTAGCACCACTGTCGGTGGATACCATTGCCACTGAGAATTTGGACGCTCAGTTTCCCCTAGATGGCGGGACCTGAGCTCTCATTTGATGTGAATTTGCACTAGGTATTTAATTTTAGCCGAGAGTATCCAAACCAAACGGATACTCAAGGGATCTTTAACATGCAGCGCAATCATGTGACATGGATGCTGACGAATTTCTGCATCTTGAAAATCCATCGACTTGTGCCAGGTTCGAACCTGCGATCTTGGGCGTACGTTAAAAATATATTATAAATTATTGTAAATTAACGTGAATTGCAGAAATACATGCTTTTCGCGCTGAAATCACATTTCAGGAAAAAAGAATCTGTTCAATTGTGAATTTCCTAATTCATAACATGTTGCTTTGCCTATAACCTGTCTCAAATATCATACACATTATGTATGTGTTTAAAAGCTCAATTTTGTTGCGAATTTTTCAAAGTAGTATATTAGCGCCTAACAGTGCACAATATTTCTGATTAGCAGCAAAAGTTTTACATTGTTTATTATTTAAAATGCACATTGATATATTTATCAAATACATGGTGTATTATAAATGTTATTTTATTTTCTTCTCAAATTAGTTTCGAATCATCATGCGTAAAGGAACTCTTACAAGGCAATGTCAGGGAAAAAAGGCATTTCTTGTTTCCGAAAAAGGAAGAAAAAAACATTCTATTTGCCCAATTTAAACTCTATTATGCAGCATCTACCTAATTTTTCCTAAAGGACACAACTCGACCGTCGGATTATCTTTGAGCCCTTGTTACTTCAAGATACACATCCATCCCACGCTAAGCAATGTTCTTTATTGCTTTAGACTTCGTGGATTACTCGACAGCTAGAGTGACGCTCTTCAACCTCCCATGCGGCAGAACTAATAATCGCGACCGTGTCTCCCCTCACTGGGCCATTAATCTTTGCGGTAAGCAAGGTAAAGCAAAGGGAGGATGAAACTCATCCATCCTTCCAGGAGTCGGAAAAGCAAACTACACCGAAGAGTCAACCCCCTGCCAACGTTGCACTTATCTCTATTGACCTCGGAAAAGTCATATTCCCACTCTCTCTTTTTCCTATGGAGAAAAGACGAAATTCTTTTGTTGAGTTAAGTGATTCCAGCTCCTCCAAGAAAACTTGATGATAGACGAGATCTGGCGAACTGCTAAAATAGCTTTGTGGTTTAGACTGCGGCTCCAAACGGCTGAGATCCTTTTTCACTTTCATGAAGAAAGGAACCAGAATTTTTGACCTTATGCGTTTGCCGCTTTAACTGAAGTTGATGTATTTTTGCACTTTGTTTCCCATTTTAAAAGATACTAAGTTAAAATATAAGCACGTAATGCTTTTAGATATTTTCTTTGTCAGGAAATATATTGCCTGAAGATAGAACAGCCTCAGGAAAAATTCATGTAAAGCCTTCGCCGCTTTAACGCAGACTGATGCATTTTTGCAAACGGATACCATTCTTTTCCACTTTTATGAAGAAAAGTAGCAAGATTTTTGACATCCCCTGTCTGTCACTTTAACTAAAGTTGGTGTTCTTTTGCGCTTTCTTACCTGTTTCAGATGGTGCTATGTTTAGTTTTCTTAAGACTATACTATGTGCGGTTGTATCTATTGCCTAAAAATTGCATTTACATTAAAACCCAGTATTTATTTTAGTGTTTTGACTTTAAACCTACGTTGTTTTAGTTATACATGCAACGCATTTTGATATTTTTTCTCATTTTGTTAAGTTTAAAACGTGAGATTTGCTTTCCTTATTGAGACTTTTGTTTCAAGAAAGAATAAGAATAAAAGCGGAAATAACTTACAATTGAATCGTGTTAGCCAGTTCAACAACATGAATCAGCATTACAAGAAATATTTTGTCATTAGTATTTTCCTTTTCCTAACAAATAAAAAATTAAAGTATATATTATTAGTAAAACTTTTCTTACTTATTTAAAACTAGGTGACATGCACATCGTTGCGCGGAATAATATTGCATCATTCGCAGGCTAAGTGCCACATGCCCAAAACTCTGTTGTAAATACATACGGATTTTTTTTTTAAACATCCAAGTAGAAGATGGGCAACAGTCCTTAAAAATCCCATTAAACAGTAAAACTCATTAAAAATCGCGACTGCACTAAAAACAACAGCCGCGAAAAATTTATTTTAGGCCAAAAACAGTCCATAAAAATTAACATTAAAATGCCAACAACAGTTCATAGAAATTGCCATTAGAGTAAGGGCAACAGCAACTAAAATGCACATATGCATCAGGATAATTGTCCCAAAATGATATCAGGAGTCTGTAAAATAGCAATTACAATATAGACAAAACTACATCTATAAATTTCTATTAGAATAAGAGCAGTATTCTCTTTAAAAAAAAATACCAATCAGATGAAGAACAACGGTCCCTGAATATATCTGCTACAATAAAGAAAACTTTCCTTAAAGCCCCATATTTGAATAAAGACAAATATTCCTAAACATCCCTAATAGAATAAGGGCATTAGTCCCAAAAAATCTCTATTAGAATAAGACGTCAGTGACTAAAAATACCCATTAGTCTACAGACCTTTAAGAGCTGCTGTTCCTAAAATTGCTAAGTCCAGCTTAAATTCCCCATCAAAATAAGGAAACAATTTCCTAAAAATTCCGCTTGCAAAATCGTCATTAACTGAAAATTCAACTAAATAGCACTTTTACAAAAGTCGGATAAAGCCGGAAGAAAGAAAAGCATTATTTCCAAAGGCAAAATAATATGCACGTTTAAGTTAGAAAGTATTCAGCCAACTAATCCAATCGACAAGTGAAATTCAGCGACAAGTGAAATTTAGGTTGGTAGAAAAAAATAATTGAATTCTGTCCAAATGACACCAAATAGCCCGCGCAAAAAATTAAATGTTAGAAAATAAATTACTTGAGAAAAATATGGAATCCGTCAAAACCGGTACTTAAAAAAAAGTAGAAGATCGCCAAATTACACTATAGTAGTAATGGAAGCATAACACAAATGCGCATTGATCCCATAGTGTAAGTCATGTACTGAATCAAATGAGAACAATATTACTGATATGGATTATTGGGTCGGTTTGGAAAAGTTACGAAGCGCAAAATAATATATTGAGAACAACTAACTGAATGGGGGTGGGCGAAAAAAGTTATCACCTCTTGGCAAAATATTAAATTTCATCAAAAATAAATGATGTCGAAAACCTTCCAACCTAGTTTTTTCTTATTTTGGCGAAGATATTCCAATTGAGAGAATAAATTCAGGGGTAAGCTTCATTTTAAAATTCGAAAGCTACTTAAAATGAATATTGCGCATGTTCTATTTGACCTACGAACTGAAAAAAAAAAAAAAAAAAATCACCTTTTGCAGTTTTTTACGGGCATTAATATGCTGCAAAAATCGAAAACATGGGACATTTCTTTGATTAGATAAACCCAAAATCAACAGTTTTGCTTAAAGTTGGAATTAAAAAAAAGAAGAAATTCGAATTTTAGGAAAAACGCTTCGAGGTGCACGAGGACCTGACACGAGGTACCTGTAACCAAAATTTCGTACTTCTGGACCCCTTCCATCTCGCCAGGAGGCGAGCGACAGACACACAAACTGATAGACAGACTTTCGGTTTTATTTATATAGAAGATTACAGAGTGTAGGTATGTACGGTTACAGATGGATGTTACATTTTTAATTTTTAATCACGACAACAGAAAAAAAGACCAATTTTTAACTGCGGAAGTTTTTAAATATTGTTTATTTGTATATAATTTTTTAAGCTGCATTTTGATTATATTTGTGTTTATTACTCTATTAGGAGTCCTGCTTGAAATTTAATTGCCTAAAACAAATTATAATGATTTTTCGAATTGTCTTGCATTTTGTGTATTACTTAGAAAAGCAAAATATAATTAAATTCATTACTAGTGAATCTGACCCACAACGTTGCGGCAAATACAAATTAAAAACACGAAATGAAATTTTAGAAAAACTACTTTGATTAAAATGAAAAATGAAACCATTAAGGAAGAACAGAAAAAAGCAAAAAATTTCCACATTCATTTAAGCAACTGGTTGAACCATCATAAATTACTTAATTGAAAATTTAAAGCAAAAATTTACTAAAGTTATAAATACAAAAGCACTACAAAGTAAATGACCGAAAATAAATGCTCCATATATTTTCTTCAATAAAAAAAAATCATTCAAAGAATATATTCTAAATTTGGTTTCGAATAATAATAACAAAATAAGAACAGTTATATGGACATGTAAAGCTTAGACAATGATGTGACATAATCGTTGGTATTAAAGTCACGTATTGAGCAATACAAAGTCTTGCAATTACTACACAAATCAACCTTTAAAAAGTCGCAAAAAATGCGATACAGAGTCAACTTATTATCATAAAAACTTATATCATAGTGTAAGCTTAAAATTAAATTCCTTCATTTTTTTCTTTTTCAGTAGCCAAAGAATTATTCTAAAAAAAGAGTCAGTAAAAATGGTACAGATAAAAGCTTCAGAAATAATACATGAAAGAAGCTTATGGTACTTCCCATTAATCTTACTTAAGTAGACACTCAGAGTAAGTGGACGAGTTTTTATTTTAAACAGTAATAAGTTCAGCTCTTATTAAATCTGCAATAATTTTTGCTCTTATCATTATGCCAGAGAGTTGTTTACGCACTAGTAAATAATTCGGTATTGAGGAAAAAATATTAAGAATACTCCCGACTTCCACAAAATTTACGTAATTTCGGCTTCCAGTCTGTTGAACATTTTTAATGTAATAATATTGAAATTAAAGCTTTCGGGCCCATATTATTTCATGCATTTTATTTAATTCCTTTTCCCCCGATTATTAGGTTTTTCAATTCGGTTCATTTGTTAAAGATTCATGGCTTTAAGAAAAAAATATTTGATATATTCTGACAATTGTCTCAAAAACAAAGAAAATGGAACGCAGAAAGACTATCAAATCTACCGTACGATAGACATTCACCATTTAAAAGCACAATTTCATTTAATTTTAAATGTATTTTATGTACATATATATTACATTAAGTAATGTATTATTGTCTTTAGTATTTTTTTATTTTTTCGTTAAGGGGAGTTTGTTTATATATGCGTTTAATTTTATCGTTTATTTATTTGATTGTCCCTTAGAATTTCTCTCTCTCTCTCTCTTTCATTTTTATAAGAAGCTATAGCATTAAAAAAAAAAAAAACATAATAACCCTAGAACATTCGAAAAACCATGTGTAGTGCAAATCATGATGATTTGTTTATCTTTCTATCATATCCCCTCGAATAGTAAACTTTCATTATACTACTATCACCATTTGTTGTCAAGTCCTCGCGCGTGGCGAGGAAGAATGGGTACGCTGCTCCTAAGTCTAACGGGGCCCTTATAGGCAGGAGTCCGATTTCCGCCCCTTTGAAAGCTGTCTTAATTTTTGAACCAGCTCCCAGATGAGAGACCGTCACCTGGGATTGGCACCCCCAGATGTATCGTTTCACTAGGAGGACATTGGAGCCACGACCTATTTAACGTTCAACAGCTCCCTTTAGCGTACACGGCCACCATAGCAACCAGCTGAGTTACCCTCCCAAACACTGACCTCAGTCGATGTTGCTTCACTTTCGCTGTGCTGCGGGAACCGAGCTTCTACCGACTGGTCCACTGCGGGACACTATCATAGCTGGGTTTTTCTTTTCATTCCCCACCTTGAAAACTGCGTTATGTTTATAAAAACACGTGTTTTTTTTTTTTTTTTTTGTAAACGAACTTAAACTTTCTCTTTTGTTGTAACTTGAATGTTTTTTCTTAGTTAATATGCTTAAAAAATACATACATAAAAGCTAAGAAAATGGAATGCAATGAAAAGGTAAACTTTCGAATAATGCAAAACGATACCATCAAATCACAAGTAGCGCCAAAATACTGATATTTAATGGCATTATGGATCTTTAAATTAAAAAATTTATTCGCCGTAGGAAAGAAATCTTTGCAAAGAAAATTTGAAAAATATCTCTGGCCGAAATAAAAATTTTATCATTAGATTTAGTTAATGTTGAGCTTCAGTTCACAATTTATACTAATATGTTGGAAATTTTGGTAGATAATGTTTCATTTTTAGGTCATTTTCTACACAAATTACTGATTATATTATGATTACAAGCTTTGAACTATATATGATAAACCTCATACTCAATTAATAATGCAATCAATGAAGAAAAAAGGTTATTTCCGCAGAATACGAATATTGAATTCAGAGATATGCATTATTGTTGCTTAATCTTGAATTGCATGTATTACATTGCATTTAAGAATTACCGATTAAATACATAACTGAAGACATGAAAATATTAAACGAGTTTTAAAATTGCTTAATATGTGTATGCAAAATGCAATAAACATGTAGTAAATAATGCAAAAAGTAATGCAGTAAGCTTCTTTGTTTTGTCAACATACATGGTTCTTTGAAAAAAATCAAAGATTGGATTATTTATTTAAGTTTTAGAAATATATTATTTGTTAAAGAAATAAAAAAAAGAAAAACAAAGAATATGTAAGAGCAAGCAATATATAAGAATAAGAAAATAAATAAATTAAATTAAAATGGTTAATTATTTATTAATAAAGAAAAATATATATTTTTAATAGATAATAAAATTTATGTCCTAAGGATCCAACCTGACATTTACAATACTTTTAGTATATTGATGTGAAAAGATCGAAGGAAAACACTAATTATTTCGAGCAATGTAAAGATGGAGATAAGATTGAAATAAATAGTTAAATATTCAAAAATTTGAAATGTATGTTCATACACATAAAGCAAGAAAAACGGAAAATTAAAGAGAAATAAATATAAAATATCTGTACCTGAGAGCCGTAGTATCTGCAGTCCATTTTTCAAGTTTATGCGAGTTTACACTTAATGTACATAGAGTACTGATGACAAAGCCACTAGCTACATGAGGGTTCTGTACTTTAAAGTATCCCATAGGACATCTTTATTCTAAGGTTCGCACGGAAAAGTCTAGTTTTATAATACTAAAACTTTATTTTTCAACTTCATCACAAAAGCTCAAATAATTAAACATTACAGAGGCATTTTTATAATTTATCCTTAGAATAATGTGTATGCTATTCCAAATATAATTCCAGTATTTTTTTAAAACCTGTCATTAAGTTTTTCATGTAAGGTTTTAAAAAATTAAAATATAATTAAATTTAAATGGTATTAATTACTTTTACTTTATTTCTTAGGTATTATAAAATAGATACTTTTAAATTAAATGAAGCAAAACAGAAAATTGAAATTAGAGAGAGCATTGGTAAACATATTTTTCATGTCCCATATTGGAAAACATTTGTTTTTACTATGCACTCTTACATCTAAAAAATTCAAGTTATAATATAAATTCAACAATTTTCAGCAACGACAGGTTAAATGGACCACTTTTGACAATTTTGAGTGCTTACACTCAAAATAATGCTTTTTTAAACCTGAAAATATCCAAGCACATTGCCTATATAAGGCTTTATAATATACTCAATCAAAATTAATTATGGTGCACATTTTTTTAAATATAATTTATTTAATAGAAAGTGAGAAAGTGGCAAAATGGTTCTTGTCATGGGGTACTATGGACCACAGGCAATTTTTTTAAAAATAAATTAATGCAGTACATTCCTTAACAGCACAAAACATAAAAAAATATTATATTGGTTAATGTTTATTCCTATTTTAGGTCGAATTAGGGTTAAATTGGAAAGTATAATACACATATAACATTTTCAAGTGAATCACTGATTAATTAATCATTAAAAATGAATAATTTATCAATTTTTAATTCCACACATGATATCAATTGGAAAAAGTACATGGAATACAGAAATAGGGTAAAATGAACCATGGTCCATTTTGTCTAACAAAAATTGTCCAACAAAAAAAAAGAACAAATCTTTTATTAAATTAATTTAGTTACATTGAATGTAATAATACATGATGTTATATTTTTATTGTGTTGCATATTATCTTTCAAATCATAATTCTTTAATGTAGAAAGGAATATAAGTTTTCATGAAAATATTTACTTTTGCTAAGCACAAATCAGCTTTCTAGAACAAAATGGCTGAATTGTCACCTAGATACACAGTTGCAAAGTAATTATCGCTATTTTAATGCTACTATCTATGTTCCAAAATATGAAACATTAGAAGACAGTAATAATATAGATAATAGGGGGTGGTGCATTTTACCCCAATATCCCCTATATTGAACATTTATTCTCAGAAAATACCATGTGTGCATCAATATTAAATCTATCCTTTATAGTTTTCCCATTTAAATGTGAGTCTGCGACTTTCCAACTAGAGCTTAGGAAATGTGTTTGAAAATTTCCAAAACTTTCCGCGCACTTTAATTTCTAAAATAACTTAGAATGAATCTCTCCTTACCAATAATAAGGAAATCAATAAGTTCAATTCGGAAAGGAAATGTCTAAGAGAAGTTTCTCAATGATGAAACTTCTTGCAAAGTTCTTGGATTTCCATTTGCCTTTAGAGAAATTTATTTCAAAAATTCTTGAAGGATATTATGAGCATATCGGGAGTTGAAAATCGCAGGATAGATTTCGCCAAAGTTGTTGTGTTGGACATAAAAGTTTCAAATTGATTTTAATTACTAGATTTGACTGATTGCAACTTTGCAACTATATTATTTAATACTAGTGAAGTTGACGAGTCGTCCAGCTTTCAATACTTCACGATGTAAAACATGATTCAATTTGGAGGCCTGAAGCTTGTTATAAAATGGTGGTTTTACACAGTTGATTTAGTTTGCAACTTAGATAAATGAAATTTATCGAATGCAATTATGATTTAGATTTTATAACTGGAAATCAAATCACAAAATTTCTAAATAGAATGAATAATTCCAGTCCAAAATTGCTAAACAATATGTTGAAATATTAGTTTTTAAGTTATTTTGTACTATTCGTTTGACTGTTTCTAAACTTTAATTCCATGAAACACTTACATGCTGGGGAAAAAAATTGTGCAAGGAGCATAGATCACAGTCAAGCAAAATTACCAATATACACATTAAGCATTCTCTTTGCCTTCCATCTTTAATAGGAAATACTGGTATTAGACCTCCTGTACTAATTGTACACGGTTTCTTAAATCATCCCATCATTTTCTAGCTGTCTTAGCTTTCTAGCTGCTTTAGCTAAGCCCTAAGAAAAGGGACTTTAAAGAAATTATTTGCTTGGGTGCTCAATTTTAAATACCACGCTTTCAACGCATCGTGCTTATGAAATATTGTTTTACTAAATTTAAGGTTCTGAAATGCTATGTTTCATCCGATTACATGCTTCAATTGACCTATGTAATATTGTCATGAAGCAATAGTTTTGTGTTGTGTGCTTTAATTTACTTCTAAAAATTAAAAAGCTTAAATTATTTTTTATGTGCTTGTTTACTAGAAATCCCTGGAAAACCTCAAAATAAAGCCCAAATGATAACACAGTGTAATCTTTCAACTTAGCACAAATACTACAGATAAGAAGTTGTCATTTGTGGCGTATATGAACAAAAACAATCAGAAATAACATTTTACCACTTAACTTTGAAAGTGCACTTTTGGCCATTAAAATTGCTGCACCAAGAAGGCGACATGCTACAGACATGACATTTTAACGACAGGAAGAAGATGCCTGTGATATGCAAATTAATTTCTCAGTATCTATTCACCCAAATTTCTTGAAAAGTTAATCATTTGTTACTTCTAACATAATATATGTGTCCAATAAATATCATTTTGTTATCTGAATTTCTTCCGTAGCAATTTTAATGGCCAGTAGTGTATTATGCTGCACATTTTGACTGATCAGTCATGATATTTATGAATCACATTAGAACACTATTTAAATGGGAATAAATATCATACATTTCTATTACATTGTGCTGATAGAGCATAATGAAATCATTAAACCACACATTAAAAGGTTAGTTTATATTTTGCCTTTTAAAAATCGGAGAAAAGAAATCCATTAATTTAAAAAAATCCTTCAATTAATCGGCCATAAAAGAAAAAAGAAAAAAAAGTTACGAAGAAGGAATAACTTTTTTTTTATCCTTCTGTATCTTACTTTTACAGAAATAAAATTAATTGAAATTCCAACAGTATATTCGATAATTGTTTTCTTTTTAATTTTTTTCCAATCCAAGCAAAAAAAATATTAAAATTTGATTTGTTACTAGTAAATAATTAATTTTATTAAATGGTTTTATAATCTTAAATTAATAATTTTATTAGTTTAAAAACTTTTATAATGTCAACAGTTTTAATATATAATACTTAATTTAACTAATATACTTAAATTAAAGAATTCATTGTGAAAATAAACTCTGCGCATTCTAATAATCATCTGTGTAAAAATAAAATTGCTTTTGTCTAGGTTCTTCTGCATGAAAACAACACACTGTACATTTGTTTTAATTATTTTTTTAGTTGAGAGGGTGTATAACCATAGCTTCAATATATCCCTTTCTATCTATTGATTTAGTGTTGGGAAGTCCCGAATATATTTCTTTTCTGAAAACATAAAAAGCATCTCATGTATTAGCACTGACAAGCACAGCTAGATCTAAAAAAATACTCGTATTATTTAATTTTAACTGCACCAAAGTAATACACACACACATATATATATATATGATAAAACTGATGCATTGATACATTTTAGAGCAGCAATAAATCTTCAAACTTTTACAACGTTAAAATGAAAAGAAATCTTGAAATTGTGAGCAATAAATAACTGTAATTGCATCCTTCCGCTCAATTTTCGTGATATATGTAACCTCTGAACATCGGTTTCATTCCCGTTTCTTCCGCTAAACGCATAAATAAGAAATCTTTCTCGATTTTCGTACATAAAATTTTCTTGTTATTTTGTTTTGATTTATTCCCCTCTCTCAGTAGAGGATAGGTGTATAGTGAAATCACGTTGCAAAAAGGACAGAATAAAATCTTATATTTACTTAAATGAGAATAATTTTTGATATAATTCATTCATGCTGAGATTCATTTATACTGAGAGCAGTAGATGTTTTTTAAAAAGTGTGTGGCGTGTTTAATTTGCTTTCAAAATGTTGGTAGTTTTCAAGTCAAAATAATATTCGTTACCGTCAGCCAGGCTGACTTTGTCAGACTTCAATACGTTAATGCAGTATTTCATAAGCCCGATACGTTACCAGCGTGATGCACAAATTTAAAAATTAAGCACTTATGAAAATAATTTCTTTAAGGTGACCTGAAGTCCCTTTTCTTCGTGTGGAGCTAAAATAGCTAGAAAGCTGAGGGGATGGTTCAAGAAATCGTGTAGAAGTAGTACATGACGTCTTATACCAGTATTTCCCATTATACGCTAAATGATAGAAGGCGTAGAGAAATTCTTAACGCCATGAAAAAATATGGAAAGGAGGACCAAACTTGTGAGGGAAAAATAAGTTTCATTAACATCCTTACAAATGTTTATTGAGCTCATACGTCAATTAGCCACGTTCATTTTTAGTGGTGGTGTCCACTTTCCAAGTGTTAGTTGTATCACTTTTCAAATGTTTCTGACAAAACCAACTTAATAACAAACGTGAGGGATAAACCTTTCATTCAATACAACTGGCAAATTGGCAAGCTGCTGAAATGATAATCTAACCTTTGAACAATGGGCTAATTCACACCGGGTGTGGCAAAGTTACCCCGGTTGACGGAATTGCGTTTGCATTGTAATATTACTTTACTGATTTTCTTAGTGGTATTGATATTTACAATGCAGGATATATTATAATTCAGTTTATCTTACTATTACATATACATATATATATGTTACTGTGAATGTCCGAAATCGGAAAATGTCGGCAATCACCGGTAAATGTAAACACACCCAAACACAGAATGTCGACATTTACCATCCATCAGACCGGTGATTGTCGAAATATGATATATATATATAAATATATAAATTTTTTTTATTATTTTTGAAATTGCATATACACTTTTCTAAACTATTGTTCATAAATCTAATATCTGATTATTTGATAAATTTTTAAACCAACATTTGCTATCGAGTAATGTACTTGAAATTGATAAGAAACAGTTACTAAGAAAAATCCTGTTAAATTGAATTTATTTTGGGGACTTTCCCTAAAGCATTTCACTCTCTAGCAGTCCTTTTCTTATGAGTTTTTCATCCGATAAAATTCATAGGGGATGATTACTACGCGTTTCAGTTCCTCCTCCAGACGTATTGTAAGGAAGTTATTTTTCGTGCCACACAGCAATTAGCCAAAAAGGATCAATTACATGTCATTTCTTGCGTGACATAAGACATTTACCACACACAGGGAAAACATTTTTCAGCTTGCATCCTGATCGGTCAAATGTCATGTTAACTTTTCTCTTTTTTTACCTTGTTCTCTTTGGATTGTCAAAAGTGGCTTTTTTTCCCTTGTATGTATTATTATATGTGCTCAAATACTAGAAATTTCATTTACTAAAAATACTTAATTTTGTAGAAAGGGCATCAGGAAAAAAATATTTTGTTTGCTTGAGGCAAAGATCATTGCGATCGGATATTATGAATTCCTTTTAATAAGTGGTTTTAGGGGTTTTTTTTCTCTAATGGGCTGCGTATATATTGGTTCTTAACCATTGCAGACCTAGTACCTTACCAGTGATTGTATTGGTTCTTAACTATTACAGACCTAGTGCCTTGCCAGTGATTGTACTGGTTCTTAATTATTGCAGACCTAGTGCCTTACCAGTGATTGTAATGGTTCTTAACCATTGCAGACCTAGTGCGCTCGCAGAGGTTGGCACCAACTCTTTCAGTGGCACCACATTTGTTGCGATACAAAGTTTTTTTTTTTTAATGTTTTTTAAACTAATTTTGTGTAACTTTCTATGCAATAACACTGTTCTTGGGTCAGGACAAAAAAGAAAATTAGGAGAAGAAAACTCGTAATGTCATTTTCCAAGTTTTGCTGCTATTTTTTCTCATGATATATTATGTTTATATTTTGGAGTTAATTATACTACAGTTTGACACTGCGATTCCGATTTATGGTTTATTATTACAAATGTGTGAAGCGAATTGCAATCAATGAAAATCATGTTATGAGCAAGTATGAGTTACATGAGGAAAATGTTGAAAAGAGATTCGTTCCACTGCATGTTTGTTTAAATTGTGATTGACAACCAAAAATCAAATATACGAAAAGGTAAATTGACATTAAAAATAAAAAAAAAGGTAAAAAATGCTCATTCTAATAATAGGCTTTATAAATATTTAATTATGAGATAAAACATATTAATATTATAAAAAAATTATAACACGATCTAATAAACATTTACAGTCTGCTAATTAAGACAAGGAGAGAATAACGCTCATTCGAAATTCATTTTAAATAATTTACGCTGTATTTCAACATATTAGTTAGTCTTGCAGACTTCTTTTTAAAGTAATAAAAATGCAAATTCTAAAGTAATAGTATTTCTTCCAAAAAAAAATATTGTTGTTGAAATATATTTTTGCCGTTTGCTTAGCTTTTGTTTTTCGTTATTTTTGCTAAGAAGGAAAGTCAATTTAAATTAGTTCTAAAAACTCATTAACAGAGAGGTAATTGTTCTTGTCTCTTAATTTTTCCAGCTATTTACGAAACTTAATTCTGCTTTATTGTGCTTCATGTTTAATGAGAAAATTACCAGAGGCTAGAGCCCGAGTTTCATTAAAAATTTTCAGCTGAAAGAAACTGATGGAATAAAAGAAACGAAGTTACTGAGTTCTTTTTGCTCATTTTAAAAATGAAAAGCTTAAAAGTAATGATAAACATATTTTTAAATTTTCTTTAAAAATAACAAAATATTTATGATTAGCCGAGCTCATCAAAAATAGTACTTAAATTTTTTTTAATGCACTCATTTATATAACTGGGTTTTAATGAATAAACCCTAATAGGGTAGTTTCGAAAAATAGATAAAGGAAAAATGTGCTTTGGTGGGTAGTGGTTAATTAGTTATGTAATAATATTCATTATGGTCGTCTCTAAAATATTTCAGAAATGTTACTCATTTATCACATTTATTTTAAAACATTGCACTTTATATTCTTTTATTAGGGTTGAAAATAATAATCACTTTTTGCTTAAAACAGGAAGTGCATAATGTTTTAATCCTACATAAAATGTGATGGTAGGAGGAAGTATTTAATGACGTGTTTTTGGTTTGTAAAACCGAAGCATATGTGATCCAAACATTACATTTATTTAAGTGTGTATAAAATATGGTATGGGTTTAGAGATATTTGTGTTTGGCATTTACAATGAACCCAATAACATCATTTCATTCTACTATACATCTCTACTAACATAATTTTTAAAAATAAATGCTATTGTAATGGATGATAACAACACAAAAGTATAAAGCACATGAAAATTCATCACCACAAAAATAATCTTTTGGGACAAGTTCTGCTCAACCATTATTTCTTATTGCTTTTCACTGCTCAATTTTCATCTTATTCGGACAGTTTCTTGCAAAACATTTCTCGCCATTTTGCCTTTCAACCAATCCTAATAACCGAGAAAACCTTCCATTGTGAAAAAAGGTTTAGTTCAGAAAGACTATTACATAAATAAGGGAAACACCACTGTGACAATGGAATAAAGAATTATTAAAATATTTTTTAGATTTTTCAACTAAATACAATATTTTTAGAATGAAGAGATGAACAAAAGTTTTAAGTTGTTCATCGTACACTGTAAAAAGTTCTAGTTCAACATTTCACTACGAAAATGAAAAAAAAAATGATGAAACTCAGCTACAACCAACATTTGGTACTAAAGTTGAAACATTAGGATGGTTCCTAGTTTCACGTTCATGGCAAAACTAGGTGAAACTACACAATTATTATGGTTCAATTTAGTACCAAATGGCGGTTGCAGTTAAATTTCACCATGTTTTTTTTTTTTTTTTTTTTTTTTTTGAAAGGTTGTACTAGAATGCAAACCGCAGCGGTTTATATTTTTTTTTATTTACAAATTATTTACTTTAAAAATATTTCGGAAATGGATCATCCTATGAGTATTATTTAATTTACTTAATTGTTCATGAATAAAACGTCCTTTTCACAATAAATTTTCGCGGTTAAATGTACGAGATTTCAGTGAATTTGCGTCGATATTTTTTTTTTTTTAATGTAACTTTATAAACCTGGGTTTAAAACAAAAAAACGTTGTCTGAGTAACTAGCTTAATTATTTAAATTTGGATTATTACTTTTTTTCTTAACACTCCTTTTTTGACTGCAGAAAATTTTATTTCGAACCCATTTTGGAACACAAGTTAAAATACTTCTACATTACTTTTTTTCTTTACATATTTATTTTATTTTATTTTATTTTATTAAGTAGTAGCAATGTGTTCATAAATGTTTTGGATATTTAGAAACTAATTAAGCTGCTAATGGAAAGTAATCCCTCTTTCCCCTCCTCGTTCACGTCATTAGGTTCAGTCAGCGTTATGATTCACTAAAATATTAACTCACTCGATTAAACTAATATTTCTCTCTTCTATATTGGTAATGAAGTTTTCAGCAAAAATCCTTATTTTTTTAGCATAGCGGCGTAATTAGGTTTTTATTCATCTACCAAAATTTGATTGCGTTTTGTTTTTTATTAAAGCAGGTGAGACACATAATATTGCATTTACCAGTACTGACAAAATTACTAGCATACTGTAAGTTACAACATGAATGTTTAATGCATCATTTGCTTCTGCGTAAGCTTTTAAAAGCATTCTTAAATTTTGTAGTGATAAATTAAAAATGGAAATATCTAAATTCAACGTGTTTTAAGCCTATTAAATAAATAAAGGGGAAATACACGAAACGTTAGTGAATTCTCATAACATGTTTTTGTTAACAATTATAATCAATACATTCTTCTATTGTTTTTAACGAATTAGCACGTGATTTTAACTTCCCGGCGACTTTTTCGTATGGTCGTTACTTTATTGGATGGCATTTTGAGGCACATCAGGAAACTTGCGCGGAACTCTTTAATATGAAATTATTGATTTTTTAGATTTATAAATATTTCTCCCCCAATTAATTAGGCTGCAAATTATATCAAATGTACCATTTTAGAAGCAAAAAGAAATAAAAACAAAATGTCTTTTGTGTAAAGAAAAATAACTCTAAATCAATATAAAAAAGATATAGAATTTATTTATTTATTATTATTATTTTGAAGTGCAATGCATTGTAATTCAGATAAAGTTAATGCTTCAATGATTCTAAGGAACTTTTCCACAGAAAATAGAATTCAGTTACACTTTCTGCCTGCTTAGAATGAATAAAGATATATTGCATAGTGGTTTCTGAGACATGTCACGGTTATCAGTGATTGAACGAAAAAGAACATCTCATTTTAATGTTATGGGCAACAATTATCTTAAAAAATAATTGAACTCTACTTTTTCGGAATTAATACTTTATTATCATCATATACGCGTACGTTTAAAAATTCCACAAAGGAAAGACCCACATTAGTTTGTAAGCCATTAATGGACAGATACACTAAAATAAGTTTTCCTTAAGAAAAGTACATTAAACACCTCATTTTGTTATTACTAGCGTACATAATATCACCGACTTTATATGTCTTTCAGAATTATTAACGTATAAAACTCTGAGATTTCTTCCTATATTAAAACGCAAACTACAACGTAATTTTTCACGGGAAAATTGAAAAAAAAAAACAAAAAAAAACACCATTTCAGCAACGTAAGAAGGTTATAAAACTTGCTGTTGAAAATGCTGCTAATTTAATCTAAAATAAAAAACAAGAAAATGATTCACAATAACTGGGAGCGTCGAGAATTACATTTTTTCTGAACATTACATGGCAAAATATATGTATTGAAAAAATGTACTGCATTGTATATTTATTATTTCACTGTGTTGACGTTTATACTTGATAGATGTAATTTGAGTTATATATAAACAAACTGGCTTTATTATAAAAAGTGAGATGAAAAAAATATAAAACTTAATATATTGCGTAACATAAAATGCTACTTCGTCTTTCGTCTTTACCTTGAATTAAAACCATAATAAGACCTACTGCAAACTCTACGGGGGCATAAGAAATGAAGTGAAATTTTCAACGTCTTAATATTGTTCTTATAAAATAGCTGTGAGTATATTATATCTTAGTATATTCTAATCAAAAAACCGTTTTCAAACTGGAAAATAAAATGAAGCATTATCAATTTTCTAAAATGTTAAAATAGGTAAATCAACAAAAAAAAAAAAAAAATAGCGTTACGCGTCATTAAATACAGTCTGTAGTTAAGACCACTGAATTATTAACTCACTCGATTTAACTAATATTCTTTTCTCGTAAAGTGTTAATGATTCCAACAGCTGAATCATTCTTTTCTTGATACAAGATAGAATACTTCCTTTTTTATTCGTTGCAAGAAAAAAAAATCCATAATCATCCAATGTTTCTGACTGGATGGTTCCATAATGTGAATCCCAACTGCTCCCCAAGATGGCGTCAGAACAACGACACGAACACGTTCATACATCCGAACACACCTGGGTCTGTATTTATTCTTTCGCAGTCTTCATCACTTCGGCAGTTCTTTTTAATTAAACGGAAGGTTTCTTTATTTTCCAACAATGTGTGGCCGTCCAGTATGTATGAGTGCTATTTATTTTTTGAGGATTTAGTTCATTCCTTTTTCACGCTAAGCTAAGCACAGAAGCTAAGCATTTGGCAATTTCATTAGCTGAAGACTTTACTTAAAATGAGTTTGCTCTCAATTTCTAAGTTTAGAGAATATACGGAAAGGATTACTTTTGAATGGCAAAAGAATTAATCTTTACTGAAAAAGAACGGGAGCTCATTTTCATGGAAGATGGTATTTGCATTAACTTTTATCCATTCTTTGTCTTTAATATATGCAGAAAATTTAATTACACTGCATGGTGAAATATTTACAAGTGTAATTAAATGTTTTGAATGTTTATGTATAATATTAACTACTGTGTGTTCTTGTTATTTAGAATTTAAACTGTTTTTATTTTTTTTTTTCATTTCCCCCCTAATTCTTTTTTCGGTTTTTTTATTTATTTATAATTTTTTGTTTTATTTATTTATTTATTTATTTTTATCTACTTACTTTTTGTAATTTTACATTAAAATTGCTTCCATTTCAAGTACACATAGTTAAAACTAATGCATTTTATAGTTCATTTTCGACAGAGTAAGTAATTATTTCTGAAAAAATTTAATTCCCAAAAAAAATTTTAATTTGCATGTGAAGAAAAATTATTATTTTTAAAAAATATTTTCGTACAAACGTAAGTGTTCCGCAGAGAAAATCAATTTTCTCCGAAGTTAATAATATTAATAAAACTCAAAATGAATTTCTGCGAAGACGTAACGCTGATTAGAACGAACTGGAAGGACTGATTTTATGTACGAAATTTTGAATTTTATTTTCAAGCAAATGAACGAACTACAGACCCATTTATTTTTTTAAACAAAACGTTATAATGGTATAAAATTTACGTTTTCTTAGTCTTAATATCATTTTTTATTGTTTAGCAAGGATCAAAAAGTAAAACAATTACAATTAAGAAAAATGTATATTCCTCCACTCCTTTGACTTTCTAGTTATTTTTAGAAACGGTATTAAAAACGGCTTAGATTGTATAAAAATGGACTTTAAACAGTTGAAAGATAATTCTTAAATTTTTCCTATAAAAATTACCTTTTTGCATTTATTAAAATTTATTTGAAGCATTAGCAGATATAAAATATGTATTTGTATTTTTGTTCGTAGAAGTGCTGATGTTGTAGCATCAACGCTGGAATTCAAGTGAAGTTCAACAAATACGTCACTCATGTGCAATAAAAGGCAAATGAATTACTTAAAAGTAGAAGTGTGTTAGTGAAAACATTGACAATTTAGAGACAACTAGTCTAAATGGTATGAGAAACATCTATTTGTCAAAAGCTGTTAATAAGAACCTTAACAGATGCTGTTATTCAGTATGGTTAATAAGAAAAAACTTACAAAAAACGCTTCCATATTATTCTGGCTTTGCACGTGCTTTGCTCAAAGTGTTCCTTTTGTCTTTGCCTCCTACTCAATCAAATGATAGCTCCTTTTACATGTGTTGTTTACTTTCAGCATCTCATGTTTCATTGTATCTTTGTCATAATAATGTTATATATTTTCTGTTAATCATAAATATTCTAATATTTTTGTTCGTAATGTCTTACAATGAAAGAAGTTCTTATATTTGCGTCTCATATGTAATAACACAAACGAAAATTTTGTATCTAAATTCTGTACAACTAAATTCCAAAGCTCAGTCCGTATAAAACACTTAATTACCAACCTAAATAGTTATCAGGTTTCGCCTTAAACCACTTGAAAATATGAATCACTCTTTCACAAGACCTATCAAGGGCAGGCTTTTTTAAACCAGAGATTCGCCATCGTAGTCGTATTACGACAGATTGGTGGCTATCTATCCCTCTACAATAGCTCTTCAAGCAAACCATTCAAATTCTTACAAAATGGGAATTCACATAAACTCAGCTTTTCTGCTTTCGGACTTTTTCGAGTACCTGAGGAATTATAGGAATAAGATAATGCAGTTCAAGAGTCATAAAGGTGATGTAGAGGGTCTGAAGAATTATAATCGAAGGCAATTAAAGAAACAAAAGGATGATCTAGTGTGATTGAAGAATTATGAAGACGACCGAAGCAAGTTGTAGAATTATAACGGTGATCAAGTCTGATGAGGCACGGAATCTGGTAAGATGATCAGGAGTGAATGATTCATCATAGGGTGTTAGAGGCTGACAAGTTAAATCGGCGATTTGCTTTCCTTATCATCCATTCCGGCCATTTCATCTCCTTTTACTCAGTTTTGTAAATAACATATGCCATGTTTATTATTATTATTATTACTATTATTATTAGATCCAATTATTTAGAAAAAATTCCCTTATGTTAGTAATTAAGCTTTGTTTGTGTTGTTTTGTTTAAACTTTTTTTTTTTGGTGTTTTAGCCCCATTATCTTTCTTTGGTTGCTATTTGCAATTTCTTAATTATTTCCCATTAACATTTTATGTGTCTCTTGCTCTTTGGTCATTAATCAATTGAAATATGTTGAGTTAAAAATGTCATTTAAAGCCTTGAAGAAACCGTTTGCATTTTGAAAATTATTATATAGTCAACACAAAGCAATAACGTCATGACTTAAGTTAAATTTAGATTGTACAGGATGGTTATAATTAAACTTCCCCTATTCAGGGCATCCTACAGCTAAAACCATTCAACGGATTGACACCAAAATTGGTATGTGGACCATACAAGAGATGCGCTCAAGGAATCATGAAGAAAATAAAAGTTCTAAAAATGGCCGCTAGGAGCGCTGTTTAGCCTTATAACAGCGATTTAACGTAGGAAATGACCAGTACGGCATAAAAAATACTTATAATAATATTTATGAAGGAGAAAAATTAATTTCATGATAACCTAAACTTGTTTTCTTTTTCTTTTTTGCCGCACAGAGGAACTGTTATATTTTATGTATGTATATATTTTAAATGGCAAGATGATAAATATGGACGGAAAAGTGCACAATAAATGTTGATATCATTATTTTTTTCCGTATTGGTCATTTCCTACGTGAAAACCACGTTATGAGGCTAAACAGCGCCCCTAGTGGCCATTTTTGGAACTTTTTTTTCGTCATGGCTCCTTGAGCGCATCTCGTGTATAATCCACATACCAATTTTTGTGTCAATCCGTTGAACGGTTTTAGCTGTAGGATGCCCCGAGTGGGGGAAGTTTAATTATAACCACACGGTATAATACTTTGCATGACATTTGACAGATCAGTTATGACTGCAATGTTTAAAAAAACAATCTATTAAATTATATTCAAAGTGAATGCTAGCGGAATTTCATTCAAATAATGTAGTTCTAGCTCATTTTTAAAAGAACAATAAACAGGTACCAAATGAAACAAATTATGCATCAATTTCTTTTCAATTTTTCATCCAAAAGGTAGTACGTAGTCAAAGTTACTAACACCTGCTCTTTTCACTGTATAGAAAGTAGCCTTTGGCAATGGTTAAGCACAACAATACCTAATTAATTCATTTCGACACTCTTATAATCATAGAAAACTGTTCAGAATTATTGATAGCCTTTGTGGACAAATATTTTACGCAACAACTCTTCACTTGAAAAACAACAATTCACAGAGAAATAACTTTTTTAATATGTCATTCTAATTAAAATGATGAGATTAAATTGAAATTAATGAATAATCATTTCGAAACAAAAGTGCAAAGTAAATTAGTACTTAATGATCATTCTTTGATCATTTGAACAAAATCTGATTAACGAAATATGCAAGCGCGTGTCTACGAGCATCATTGTTTATGAAATAAATTATTTGGAGAACATTGTTAGGCGAAACTCTTAAGATTTCTTTAATCTTCTGTTAATGAGGAAGGAACTTTATTCCAATTTGCATTCTTCCTGATTGTTATTTCATGCATCTGCTTGGACTTAATGCGTAGCCCCAGCTACATGTCGCCTCCTTCTTCATTCTTTGTAATAGAAATATTTTCATCTTCTTTGAAAGATAATTTCGAAAGCAACTTTTTAAATCTTATTTTGTCAACAAAGTTATGATCATTCTTTTTTAAAGATAACTAATGAATTTTGTTTATTTATTTATTTGATTAGAATCTAGTTTGACAATAAAATTTACTGTTAGAGAACTGCTCTACATTTCATAAACAAAATTCTTCCTTTTAGATTATTAGTTATTAGTTACTTTCTTATTAGTTAATTTTCTACAACTCTATTTGTATTTAAATAACAAATTATTATTTTTAGCCCATGTTACATGTTCCTACTAATGGAAACTGAATAAAGGTAAAAATTGGGTATAAATAATAAATGCATAGTTTTTTATTGTTATTATTACTTTTTAATATTAGTTTAAATTTTAAACTTTCATCAATATAACATGTTTTATAAGATCCTCATATTCTTCATTATCGAAGTGAAAAATATTATTGTGTATTTTATATTTTTCAACTTATTTTATTACTTTATTTTCATTTTTTACGAATAGTACAACGTACCACACTTTTTGAATCATCAGCAAGAATTAGTAGCTTGTTATACTTGTTTTCGTATCTAACATGAAGTATAACCAAACTGTGCAGTGGGTGGACATGATGGCCATGGAAATTTGCGCTTGTTATAGAACAAACAAACAAAGATAAATAGTCATGGCTGACGTACTGAAGCATTGCAAATCTTCATTAACCCTAACTACTTGCGCCAATTCACACAGCAAAATTATCCCACGCGGCCATTTTGTACACCATGGATATCCAGGCAAAGTGATAATATTTTATTAGATTAGTTTTATACATATATACTTATTTAGTATCCCCTTCCTCGTTCTTCGGCAAAATACAATTTTTACAGTTGAAAATTTTCGCAAATAAATATGTAGCATGCTCAACATTTCATTGTAGTCCGTCTATTTTTTGACCTACCACAAATGATGTCACCAGACTGCCTACAAGACTTACTCGCAGCCTCAACTTCTTAAAGTAAGACAAATAAAAGCAAAAACCTCCATGCATAAATCAGCATAAGTCAATTGTAGGTCAGCTGGGAGTAGAAGCTTATGGGTGAAGCAGAAGTTAAGCAGTGGCCGCTAAAACTCCAATGGTGCACAAAATACACCAGAGCGAATAATTGTGAATTAAACAACTGTGTTATCATAGTACAGCTTTTTCAGTCAATCCGAATTTCTTGAGAGTCACTCCACTCAAGAACATGTTAAGAACGGTAACATATTATAATTTTTAAATCACTTTCAGAAAACTTACACTTCAAATCCTGAAGAAAAGCTCAAAACCATTCCAAACATAATATTTTCCGGGCTTATAGGCCATGGTCCAACCAAGATGTTTCTGGCTGACGTTTCGCCTGACATGTTTCAGGCTTCTTCAGAGTGAAAATGAAGTCAAGGCAGGGGTCTGGTCCTTATATATCAAGCAAACTCTGAAGAAGCCTTTTCTCCATCGGACACCCTTGCACCTTTTAGCCGAAGCCTTAGGTAGAGAGCCGATGGCCGTCGGTCGATCTGAAGAAGCCTGAAACATGTCAGCCAGAAACATCTTGGTTTTACCACGGCCTATAAGCCCGGAAAATATTATGTTTGGTATGGACACCGGCCGTGAAAGACAAAGTTCCTATATACTCAAAACCATTGTTTTAGAGAAAAAAAAATCGCGTGCTTTACTTCTTATACTTTTAACTTTGAGTTTTTTCCCTTATCCTTTGTAATTAAATGTTAAGAACTGCAGTGTAAACTTCTTAATTGTTACGAACACTTTTTATATTTGTATATCGAAAAGAATGCATTTAAACTATTTTTTTTCGCCACTTACTTAGTATGCGATATTTTAAAGCTTTCAGAGCCTATTTATAATGTTCTTCAGCGGTGCTCATTGAACACTTGCACACATTCATCCAGGGAAAAAAATACTGCTGGAATTTCCATTAAATCTAAAAATATTTCATTGACGCCGACCAAAGTCAGAATACTTGTCATTAAATTTCAATTTGGTTGGCAAAGCTGCTTCACAAGTATAATCAGTGGCAGCTGCATTGCATATGCAGACGTTCTCAAGAGAAAAGCATCAGCGTAATTACACCGTTATGTGACTCTTTAATGGTCTATACAAGATCCCATAAATTGGAGAAAATATGACGCGTCTTAATGAATCGGGCCCTTAATTAACGAACACTACGATAAAGTCCTTAATTCCCTCACGTTGTTCATCTTGAACTTTAGAAATAAACTATCCAAGTGCTATTTTTGATGCGTGGTTAATAATGAAAGCTTTGCAAATTGAAACATGTGTAGCTGTAGAGTAATGTGTGGTTCCCAACTCGGAGCACGAACGTGATGCTTTAAATTGAAGGGTAATATTGTTAATTTCATATTTATTAACGATGATCACAATATCTAGCTCTGAAGTATCGGTATTTCATATACATATCATGTATGTATGTTTCAAGACATTACTATTTGAAGCTATAATTTTCTTCTTATGTGGTATTTCATGTTTGGAGCTGTTGGTGCTTATTCAGCATAAAAATGACTTTTACTTTATAATGGTTACACGTACTGATTTTTTTTCCAAACTTTTGTAAAATATAAATTTTACATAAATTGCTTGAAATGGAAAATGATCAAAAATACTTTGTGCTAGAATGTGAGTAAAATGAAAAAATCGACTTAAATAAAGTACAATTTGTCAAGAAAATACTGCAAATAGTTATTTAGCAAATAGTTAATAGTTTATAGATATTTATGCAAATTGTTAATATTTAATGGTTTGTGTAATCTAAAAACATTATATTATTTGTAATGATGTTATATCACGAACATATGCTTTTTTATCGTCATGCCTTCCAAGGCATAAATTGTGACAAAAAACTGCAAAAGCCTATAATCTATGCGTACATCGGTGAATTATTACTAATTCCGTACAATTAATAAAACTTCACCGAAAAATAAAGAAGTGCAAGACCTGAGTTTTGATGAAAATTAGGCCTTTACATTCGTACGACATGAGTGAAAAGCAAAATAAACTTTTTTTACATTTAACTTCAAAGCATATGAATTAACATATGCATATATGAACTAAATTTATTAATTTCATTTTATCTCGTTTCACTTTTACCAACATCAAAACTGAATAACGTGTAAGGGACAATTTTTTACTTTAAAAAATAAGCGTCTTAAAAGGAATTAAAAGTGGGTTTCATAAAATTTTCTAGAGCGGATTCTTTCTAATATAACATTTAAGAGTTTCTCTCAATTTATTTTCTTCAATGCTATAAGAAACCTTCTGAAAAAGCACTTTTATATAGCGCTGAGTAAAAACAGGCTCGTTACAAAAAACTTTAAAAATTGAAGGAAAAGAGAGTCTATTGAAAACTTTCTCTATACACATAAATTTCCAAGTTGCAAGACTTTCAGATAGAATATGTAATAAAAAGACCTTACCGTTTCTCGCCAAGTGTACAAACGAACCTTGAGATGAAGTATAGGAGAGTGACAATGGTGTGTGTCAACAAATCTTAACTACAAGCAAAATACGCACTAATTTAGGGATGGCGAACCTCTTTCGATAATTGCACCTGATAAATTACTGTTCATTAATTTCAGATGTCCAGTGTGCCTCTTGTTATTTTTCTTTTTAAAATTCAACTTTAAAGATCCTACATTTTCTCTAAGCAGCCGGTATTCTTGTAAGTTTTATTCTTCTTCTTCTCCATTTTTAATTTTTTTAATATGGTTTTCATTTAATGTAACGGAATAAAAGTAATTTTATAAGAACATGTGGGCGTGCACTAAAATGCATGTTGCTTGCCATTCATTTATCGTCTCTGCACTAAGTGATAACCAAGTTTGAATTAATGTTTAATGTTTCCTTTGAAATTATTATTTTATTTTTATTCCTTTATTTAAAGCTTTAGTTTTACTAAACGTTATGATCCATAAAAGTGTAGCAAAATGGTAAAAAGACAAATACTATCTAAAGCTATCATGAATTCACATTTAATGCAAGAATCATTTTATGAATACAATAGGTTTATTTTTATTTTTAATTGCATGCTAATATAAATTATTTATTTGTAATATTATACGTCCTAATGTGTGTGATGAACAAATTCTAGTTAAATTAGAAGAAGAATGAAAATAAGATGTTAATTAAGACATAACTCATAGATTATATGTCTTAATTACCTGCTAGTTTCATTCTTCTTTTAATATATATTCTTCTAGGCATAAAATTGGGCTTTGTTTTGTACCCTATAGTATCTAATAGTTCTAATGAAATAAGTAAGACATATTCTCGTATCGATTGCTGTTGGTATATCTTAAGTAATAACTATCTAAGTATATCTAAAGTAATAAACATTAAAAAAATAGTTTAATATAATTGACTTAAAACAAAACAAAAAAAAAATCAAGAAAATGTAAGGAATTTATACATCAGTCATTCAACATAATTTATATTGCACTTTGTTTTAACAAAACAATGATAATCTCTAAATTCCTTTTTTTTTTTTTTTTTTTTTTGGTATTTAAAAATATTGTACAGAAATTATAAACCAATAGGAAAATTTTTGACACAGTTTCTTTTTTCCACCTTTTTAATTTATGATTTTATTTGTATGTCTTTCATTTTCTGAAAGATAATGAATTATAAACAAAAGAATTCATGTCTGGTTATTTACATAAATAGCTTACCTGTTCTTTATACTGAGCTACCATCCATATATAGACACCAAATATGTTGCAGAAAATAATAACGTTACTGCCACCAGTAGAATGATATGTTCCTATGCCGTGGCTACCCTATTTCTTGGAGATGAAAGGATGAAAGCAATCGTAAAATCTCCTGATTTTCCCCCACATGACTAGAGGTAACAAACTTGCAGCCTATTATTTGGCTTCTCCTTCATTCTTCTGGAAAGATATAGAGTAATAAGAGGATCAGAACTCCCTTTGATGATTTTTCATCCCAATTTACTGATCACAGATGATAAAAGTGTATTTATCACGAAATAAATAAGGATTCCTTAAGTTTGCTTTTGTTTACCTACTCTGCAATCAGCGTCTAATCTGGATATTTCTTTCCCACTATAAGAGAATCTTTTATAAACAGAAATTGAATTATGTAGAAGTTAATTTTTATTGATGGATAAAAGTTTCTGATTTTATTTTGTTATTTACAACATTCTGTTTATTTTTACTTTATTATTGTTGGTATGCTTTGTTTTTATTTGTTCATAATTTATTCGTTTTGTTTTACATTATTTTTTTTATTCATTTATTTACTAATTTTAAAACATTAAATTAAGCTAAGATTGTGGGGAAAATAGATATTCATAGAAGTAGCGAAATTTTTTTATAAAAAAAAAACTTTTAGATCACCCAGAAGTATGTTTTGTCAGTAGAAAGAAAAAATTTCATTAGTACGATTTATAAAAATAATGTTTATTTTCAGATTATTGTCATTATGAATATTTTGAGTGCTGATGAAATGGTTCTAGTTGGCAATATTGTTTCATCGAAATGAAATTTCACTTTTGAACTAAGGTTTAAATTAGACTAACAAGTACTTTACAAAAGCAAACAGTTAGATATTTAGTTGTTATTTATAAACTCTTTTAAAAATAGTTTTCCAAGAAATACAAAATTTTAGTAAGATAAAAAATAATATCAATAAAGCGATAAAAACCAAGTAGTTCCGTTTAGAACTATACGAGCCAACTTTTTCGTATACATCCAACTTCGAATTCATAATCTAGCTATCTCTCTCTATCTTTCTCATTTAGCGTTAGTTCTTAATTACTTCAAATATACCTTTTTCAACGGTTAATGCATATGCATTCACTCGCTCATTCATGCCTTTACTCACTCATTCATTTATTATCATTCATGCATTTACTCATTCATGTATTTATAAACTCATTTATTTATATTTTCATCTATTCACTCACTTGTTTATTTAATTATTCATTTATCCAGAAATATCCTTAAAACTCCCTATCAAAAAATTTCATAGAAAAATAGGCTCTTTTAGTTCTGCTTGAACTTCATGACTGTACATGCTCTACGTCATAACATTTTTCCGAAAAAGTTTGTTCCAAGCAAATACGTCTGTTAGATCATGATTTGACGGGGATTGAAATTTCCCCGTAGTCGCAAATGTTAATTTTTTTTATCTGTTCAAAAATGAACAAAAATTGTTCAAATCGAAAAATATTTTAAGCAAAAAGCTTTTCCCAATAAGCTTGTTTATAGAAACTTAGACCTTAAGCGCAGAATTTCCGTAATTTGCTTCATTTTTCCCATAGGCGCCAATGTTAATATTTTTTGAACTGTTCAAAATTGAACGAAAAATTGTTTAAATCAAAAAAGAAAAAAATGAATATGAAATGAGATGTTCTCACCGAGATCTTTCGAATCAGACAATTCCATCAAAAGCTATTGGGGGGGGGGGGGAGGACAGACAAATGTACAGACAGACCGACAGGTACACATTTTCTGCATCTCAAAACCCTACTTTCAATTTTTTTTTGTTTTTCAATCTGTATTTAATTACTTTACTTATTTGAGTTTTCTTCATTTTTAACGATATTTTTACGATACATTAAGCCTTTTTTCATACTTTATTTATTTATTTTACTTTTACGGGAAAGTAGGCAAGAAGGGATGAAAATGTACTTACTTAGTTAAGAAAACCATGACTTACATAACAAAAGTATGTCATTTACACAAGTCAATAAATTAGAAATGTAACTAGTTTTACACATCTGCAAGAAGCAAATTTAATGGTATGTTTTATTTCTTACAGACGAGAAGTTTAATGCTAAATATATCACTATACTCGCTTCCTATTTTAAACATATCTCACTCTATTGTTGTCTTCACATATAAAATACGGAGATTTTTCGCATGAAAAATAACAAAATATAAAATATTGCTACACTTTTTGTGGTTTTCCTGCTCGGAAAGATTTCTGTTCGGCGAATTGATGTGGAAAACAAAACCCATCAACCTAACCTAGCGTAAGCCCCACGTCATTCCAGCGAAAGCTATGATAGCACAATGATGTGTAGCTAGAGTGACGTAACAACTCGAACAACCAATCGTTATCTCGCATTTAAGGGCGGAAATAGTGTATGAAATTGTTGAAATGTATCATCGTAAAACATACGATAATGTGTGAGCGAGAAATATAGCAGCGGTTTTGACTACAATAGTAAATTCCGGCGCATTGTAATTGTTCAGATAGTTATGCAATATTTCAAGCCAGACAATTTTGGAGTAAAGTTGTCGCAGATACTTTGTATTCTGTTATTATACTAGATTTTTTGTCCTTTGAAAATTTAGTTGTTGCTATAGCGTGGCTCTAACTTGTCAGGGTCTTTTACAAGGTTAAGGGTTCTAACTGAAGTAGCAACTTGAACTAAAAGTTACATCTTCTTTCTATTACAATTTTAATATTTTTTAATGCCTGTACGCTAAAAAAAGCCTATGCAGAAGAAATACATTACCTATTTAATTGTCGGCGTTCAATCAAAATCCTGGTCCAAACTCCCAGTTTTAAATATTGTCAATTTAAACCAGCGAACAATTATGAAAATTATTACAAATAATTTTTTATAGTGCGCTAACTCCTGAAGTTTGTTTAATGATGTAATTTTAGTTGTCAATTAACGGGTTCCCATTATACAATAACCACTTGACTGTATCAGTTCGTCAAACATTTTTTGTCGTCCTAGTGAATATTGCCTGAACGCAGACGAAAAATAATTTTTAATGACGAAATTTTCTAGTAAATTAAATGATTTAATAGCAACTAAAAGTAGTATGGGTTATTTTTCCTATCGAACGAAATTGGTCTTATCCCTAAATATCAGTGCCTTTCCGCCTTCTAAAAAATCATAAATTATTGCTGATTTTTCCTGAAGGGCTTATCTTTTTTTATTCTGTTACATGGAGCTTTTTTTTCCCAAAAACTAATACAATAAAATAAGTAATAATCTGCACTTAAGATTTTTATTCAGTTCATATCTGAAGACTACCCTGATATATAAGTATATATACATGCATGCTTATGTGCACGTGCTTTGTTTATTTTCTAAGATTTAAAACTAATGGCAAAACCATGTAAACCGCAGCATAGGACGTTTGGAAATAGCAAAACTAACGTCAGCTTTAAGATTCCGTCTATAAAGATAAAGCTTAGATAAGAAAAGTAAAAATAAAAAAAAATAATCCAAGCTCTTTCGGCTTTGTTTGACCTTTAGTTTCTGAATCTGCAAACTTAGAGCAGCTGCGACTAGCACAGATAAAAAATTCGATTAGGCGGGATCAAAGCATTGGGTAAGATCAAAGACATAGGAGACTATGCGCCTCAGCAGGTATTGAGGGAATGATCCATCCCAGACTACGCATGTTACCTCTGGGAATATTATTTACTATTCCTGTTCCTTTAATTCCTGTGGGAGACATATTTTAGAGTTCCAATACGTACCTCTTCATTTAAGCGATAAAAATACTTTGAGCAGTAGTAAATCGATGATTTTTGTTGTAGATTTTTTATTTCTTTCTTTTGGTGAAATAATTAAGTTTATTTTGAGTTGAGAAAATGTAAAATGAATGTTTAGCTATAAATTTTAGGTTTTTTCTTGGTGTTTTCAATCTGAAAAAAACGTTGTCAATGAGTAAAACTTCTGCTTTTGGAGTAAGTTTAGAGTGGAAGTTACTAAATTTTTATGTGTACCTACAGGTAGATTAATAAATAAAGGACGAAAAAAACTTCCAAAAATGTTTGTATTAGGATGTTGTAATATGATAAATAAGAAATGTTTTGAATAATCTTAAAAGTATTTCTCAAAAATTAAGCAAAATGTTTTAGAAATATGCATTTAAAACTGTTCATAAATTTTATATTTTTATTCATTTATTTATTTTAAAATTCAGAGCAAATATTATATTTTAATGTTGTTAGTGATAGTGAAAATGCGAAAACGTAGTCATTAATTAATAAAAACAAAAGAATACCTATGAAAATGGTAAGAATAGATAATGTTCTAAATAATTCAGAGTAAACATCTATTTTAGAACATAAATAACAAATAACACTTTATTTTAAAACGATTGAAAAATATTAGCTCTAATGTAATAATAAGATTAAAAGTATAAAGTGATATTTTTATCACGTATAAAGTGATATTTTTTCCACTGAAAAGGTATATTTTTTCGCTCATCTAACTTCATCAAAATGTATTACATCAATCTGCATTAATGTAAAACATTATGATGATTTTCCTCAAAAAAGAAACATACAATATTTAACTTCAAAAAAACAACCCGCTTAAGCTGTAGTTGCTTCAAAATAACAAGTTTATAAATTATATACGCAATTACAAATTATTAATTTTAGCCTAAAAATCGACCAAGATGAATTCCAAAAAATACATTTTAAAGTCCGCATTTCTGATGCACGAATTCCGCCCCAGATATTAAAACTCTTTTAACACATTTTGGTGAATTCCGCCTTGTTGTGTGCTTTGGAAGTAGTAAATTTCGAGAGCTAATTATTCTTACGCGTTAAGAACTCGGAAAAAGATTCGTTGCAATGTCTTAATTCTACATTTTAAAGTTCTAGCCTTGTTTTTGTAATTTGGCATTATTCAACAAAGCTGATGCGGAATTCGCCTATGCCCGAATTTCGACGGAGATCGTCCATCGGACTACAAATATACAATAGAGTTCACCTAGGGGCTTCAAATTAAATACAGTATATTTAGGAATAGAATCTAAATTATTATTAAAATATATTAATTTGATCTACTGAAGGTCCTACATTGTTTTAAACACTTAGCAAGGGAGAATTTGCACGTTCATAGTGAAGTGTTAGTTTGGTAGAAATTCTCATCTTAAGTAAGCACTAAAATTTCAATCTGAATATTTCTACTTTATAATGTAGACGAGCTGGAAAAAATAATTAGTTTTTAAGCTGCACAGAAAATAAAAACATCGTCAGTAAGTAATGGAATCTGTAAGTATTAAAGGAATCGGATGAGTAACAGACATGCAGTCTTGGACGTCGTAATATACTCTTTTTTAGTTAACAACTAGTGAAACAGCAAAAATGAATATTGGAATATTAGAATGTATTTTTCCAGCATTAATGTATATAAATCTTATTTTAAAATGGACATTGAGAGTGTGTTCGTTTTGGGTTAAATAAAATGGGACGGGGGTGGCCATTATAATAGAGAAAAATATTTTTGTATGATAGCGAAAGCAAAACGTATTCAACTTATATTCATACAAAAAGTTACATACATACATAGTTATTCATGCAAAAAATTCTATTATATCTTATTGAAGTACAAGCAGTAGAAAGCTGCCCCAACCAAAAGGATTTCAACCTTTTCCTTCAGACAAAGGTAATAACAAAATAGATTTAAATGGACTTTCAGAGTTCCAATCCCTCAGAAGTCCAGTCATATTGTTCACGGCTTCCGTTCGTTGCACTTAAAATGGTACTTTAATCCAAATTAGTCGGGTTCTTATTTATTATTATTATTATTATTTTTGTTTTAATAAATAAATGGCAGAGTCCGTTTCAATTCAGGCAGGTAAAAATAAAATCTTACCTTCATAGTCTCAGAAGTTTTTAAATTTCACATATGTTAAAATATAGAACTATGTGAGTTATAGGTACATTTTTGTTTTGCTCAAAAAAATTCCTGGCCCGAGATACAGGGCGCCAAAGATGGCCACTTTCGATTTTCGACAAAAACTTTCAAGTGCTCTATTTTCTGAACGGTGCAAGATATTTTGATGCAGTTTTTTTTTATTATTTGAAAGATAATTATATTCTGTTTAAGATAAAAGGCTAAGTTTTAAAATATCTATTCAACTTGGTTTACTGCAGCGTATTGAATTTTTTTTAGAAATTTTTTTTTATTTTTTTTCTCAAAAAAGCCAATCTCAAAAATTTTAATTTTTTTATTGTTGGTTAATACTATAAAGTACTACATTCCCTGAAAAGGAGAGCTTCCACTTTTGCGTTTAACGGTTTTTACAAACAATTTAAGATTTTGCCATACATTTTATCAGTTTTGTTAATAACATAGTCATATATTGGTCTCATTAAGCCAAAATTACATTAATTTAATTTTCTTCATAAATATTAGAAACATATAACCCCTTCCCACAAAAGAAAGTTACCAGTATACAAACAGACAGACATACATTGCCCAATCTTATTGCCCGCTACTTTAAAATATTTATTGATTTCCTTTATTTTTTTAAATATCATTTTCTCATTTTTTCGTAGCTAGAATTCAAATCTATTAATTGTTAATTTTAATGCATGTGTTATTTAGTAAAACATAGCTTTTTATATTTGATTTTCATATCTTGTTATTGATGTTAAGAAAAAAAATGAGGAACACTACTGGGGAGGGAACAATTTAGGATTCAATCACTTTGCACTTTTCTTCCTTTTCTTTCATAAGGAAGCTAACAAAAACAAAGCACATGCATGAAACACCACTAATTGCTTTATTTATAACTTACGACATAATTTTGGGAAATGGTATGTTTTCGAACATGTCCATATATTGTAAGCTTTAATATGTTTTTGATTGTAATATATTAGTGTTTTTTCTTTTTTTTTCTTTCCCTTTTTTTTTTTTGAAAAGATATTTCTAATATTTATCAGGCTGTACATAATTTAAAGCAGATGATTTTTTCAAAAAAAAAAAAATCATTGATTTAACTCAATCGTTCCAACAAAAATCAAATCAAACAAAATGTTAAAGAATGTATTACTAATTTGAGTTAGCATTATGAGTTGTGAGGTATGGGGACAATAAACATCTTCTCAATTCAAAACAAGAAAAAATAATTTCATTAATTATGTTGTCCTCATAGTAACGAAATGGCATTCATCTTACCTTCAGAGGTACAATGGAATTTAATATATCGTTCCATAAAAAGTTACATAAGCAATTGGCTAATTTTTGTGAAGGTATTTAAAGAAGGAAGTAGCAATATAATAGAGAAATAAATATCAAAACATTTTCAATGAAAAAAAAAAGTCATGATTTTTTCGCGATTATATTATTCATTAAGAATTAAATGCCATGTCAAAGAAAATTAAATTAATATAATTTTGACTTAATGAGACCAATATATGACTAGGTTGTTAACAAAACTGATGAAATATATGGCAAAATTTTAAATTGTTTGTAAAAACCGTTAAACGCAAAAGTGGAAGCTCTCCTTTTCAGGGAATGTAGTACTTAATGGTATTAACCAACATTAAAAAAATATAAAAAATTGAGATTGTTTTTTTTTTTTTTTTTTTGAGAAAAAAACTAAAACGATTTTTTTTTTTTTAATTTCAAAAGGCTGCAGTAAAACAAGTTGAATAGATATTTTAGAACTTAGCCTTTTATCTTAAACATAATATAGTTATCTTTCAAATAAAAAGAACCACATCAAAATATTTTGCACCGTTCAGGAAATAGAGCACTTGAAAGTTTTTGTCGAAAATCGAAAGTGAGAAATTGCGCCGAAGGCGCCATCTTTGGCGGCCTGTATCTCGGACCAGAAATTTTTTTGAGCAAAGCAAAACGTACCTATAACTCGCATAGTTCTATATTTTAACATTTGTGAAATTCAAAAACTTCTGAGACTATGAAGGTCCCTGCCTGTATCGACAGGGATTATACCAAATATGTCTCTTGAATCTAAATTGGGCTTCATTAAGAAATAAACAACTATTGAAAACGGTAACCATTTCCTTGAAGTATTGAAGTTGAACTTTAGGGAAGGTTGGATATTCACATAAAATTCATGATTATATATTAAAGAAAGAATTGAATAAAATACAATACACATGCAGCTCCCCTCCCCCCAGCAGCTAAAGTTATTTTCAAATCGTAAAATAATTTTCTGACTAAAATGTCCCCTGTGAGATTTATCTGCATACCTTATATCCCAAAATAACGCCTCTGCTTACAATAATTTTCTTTTCTATCAAGCAATTGCAGCAGTTCTACGGAGTAATTACTTTATTGATCATTTTCGTAAAACGGGAGTCAAATTGGTAGATGTTACTTCCTTTTTTGTTAATATGGAAAAGGAGATCAGAAATCATCGCATTAAAAAAGTAATAATGATAATAACTATCTGGACCTGAGAGCCATAGTATCGTTCGTCAATTTTTCGAGTTATTGCGATGAAGTTAAAAAAATAAACACTTTCAGTACTATAAGACTAGGCTTTTCCGTGCGAACCTTAGAATAAAGATGTCCGATGAGCGCTTTAAATGTTCTGAACCTTCAATGCGGATGGGGACTTTTATGTCGGTACTCTGTATGCCCACTAAGTGTAAATGTAAAGCTTATAAGCAATTAACATTCCAATTAAAACTCATTAATACTTTTCCATGGTTTATAAATATAAATTTGCTGCTCAAAATGTATTTAAAATCTAATCCTTCTGAAATTTTATTTTCGTAAAGGCAATAAATAGTATCGGTTGTTTATTAGAAATGGGAATTTACAAAATTACGTATTTAGTATCAGCGAGTAATTTAGTCTCACGACTGCACTAATTTGCCTTAACTGGCATTTACTGCTAAAACCCTTAAAATCACATTAACCATTAGTAAGTTTATTAATAGAATATCTTTAATCAATATTACGTTAGATTTACTTGCGTAGTTTCCCATAACATAACATTAAATTATAAATATATTTTCTCGTAAATCACAATGTGTTTTTGTATATTGAGCACTACACACATCTAAAGTATATTATTCTTTTATGATGAAATAACTTAACATATTTATGATACAATTTCTCAGGTTATTTTATGAATATACCTGTGTTTAAGAGCCATACATGAGAAATTTATGTTAAAATGTAATGATCTTTTTTAAAGCTGCCTAATAGTTATAAAATCATAAATAATATTTGTCGTTTCATTATGACAAGATCATCCTGTATTCAAAAAGTATCATTATTTGTTAATGTATTTTAACAAGAAAATTTTCTTTTCGGGGTTAATAGAATTAATTAAATTCTACTTAGGGACTTATGTTAATGAAAATTACAAAAAAAAAACCTCTTTGCTAAATAAAAGTAGAACTAAAAAGCTCTCAAATTCCGATTGATCTCAAAATGCTAATCAATCTTAGTATCTAAGAGGTTATGCCAGGCGAAAGTAGTGTCGAATGAGATTAGTTAAAGAGTATTAAAAATGCATTATAACTCATGTGCCAAAGAGATGAGTTATTTCAGTACTAACAGTTTTTGCACCAATACTTACTTATCATGAAAAGGGGAAAATCTTTAAAAATTGCTAAAATAAATCTACTTTTAACTAACGCAATACCTTTTTCTAAATACAAGCCCTAACAAATACTGGCAATATTTTAACCAATAAAATTGTAAATATACATTATTTTTCCAATATTAGCCTAATTGCAAAATAATAATTAATCTATATAAATAAAACCGAGAGTTAGTTTGTGCGTGTGTATCTGCCGGTCCCGTCCTGGTGAGATGGAAGGGTCCGGAAGTACGAAATTTTGCTTACAGGTACTTTGGGTCAGGTCCACGTGCACCTCAAAGCGTTTTTCCTAAAATTCGAATTTGTTCTTTTTTTATTCCAATTTTAAGAAAATACATAAATCTGATTTTAAGGTGAAAAATGCCTGCACATTTACAAAATTTTTGTCGTTCGAAAGAGCAATTTCCACATCTTATGAACTCTATTCCATGATTCTAAGTTTATTTCGGTGGAAGTGATTACTGTTTTAGAACAACGCAGATGATTGAAAAAAATGCTATTTTAATTTTTATTCATGCCGTTTTATTAGCGAAACAAATTTTTTAAAAAATCATTTCATTTGCGTATTTTTTGAATTATTAACTGGCAGACGATTCCCAATTACTTTATCTTGAGTTTGATTCTTCTTTCTTTTTTGGCGATTTAATATGCATTTCTTCAAAATCACTATTTCTTTCATTTTTATAGCATTCATGTTGTAATAATGGGGTTTTGCGGATTAAGGACCTTTTCTGTCTTCATTCTGATTTATAAATTTAGGGACTGTTGTCATTATTCAAAGAGCTTATATTCTCCGTCAGTGATTAATGAAGCATTTGGGATGAGGCCGGTCACGTCAGCTTGTAAATAAATAAAATAGAACAGCAAAAATTAAAAGTTCAAAAAAAATGAATAAAATAATAATAATTAAATTAATAAATTCTTAACTTTCAAAATGGTGCTTTTCATTTAATGCAGATATTCATATTAGTGACACATACTACACATATATTTCAAAGAAAAAAACGCTTGAAAATAATGGGAAATGTTAAATTAATCCATTCATCAAAAATGTTTAAATTTTGCGTTTATTGCCCGTAATACGTAATCATAGTAAAATCTAAATAAATTATTATTTGAATGGGGTAAATTCATCAGTTCATTTACGCACAATTTATTGCTTCAATAATTTCTAATTTTTAGCAACACTTACGAGTGGGAAAAATACACATTTGTAGGGAGGTAATCGCCATTGTATATTTAACCAGCGCATGAAATACTTTTGTAAAGTCAATTAAAGTCACAAATTAGAAATGTTAATATTTTCCGCTTTAAAATTTTGTGCAAATCGGCAAACGTAATCCCTTCACGTCCCTCTTTTAAGGATTCATCTGCATTTCCAATTCCCGGAATAAACACTTATGCTGAATACAGCTGCTCGAAAAGTCGCATTTAAAGTGAACCCATCCATCATCATAGTTGTCAAAAACCCACCGTAATGCTGCCCACATGCTTGATATCTCTCTCTCTTTTTTTTTTCTGTCTCCTCCGCTCTCTGGCTTTCTTCAATAACAAGTGCGATTTCAATTACCGCTTTCCCTTTATGGAAATCCTGGAAATAAATTCCGAGCCTCTGCTGTGATTGAAAATTTTACATTAGCGATTTCTGAGATACATATCGCATTCACGTCTGCTTATTTTAGCTTTTGGAACTGTTTTTAAAGATTTGGATATTTTCAGTTTGCTGCGAAATAGGTAATGCAAAATTTTGGAGTTTAATTTTATGTTTCCTGAAAATGCCAGTTGGAAGTATATTTAGGGTTACAATATAAATAAAAAAAATACAGATTATTGTTATTTTTATTTGAAAATAATATTCTCTTTAAAGCAATTTAAATTTATATTATTTTTTCGTAACAGAATAAATTTAGTAACAAAAAACAATTAAATGATTTCAAAGTATAAAGGGGAACTTTTAGTCTACTTTTATTGTACCTCAACATAAGTTATTGTTTCAAATAAACGAGTTTTTATGTTAAATGCAGTTTTATTAATTATATGCTACCTGAATTTATTATTGTTTGAAGTTGTTTTACAATAAATTAAGAATTTACAATATTTTGTCCTTTTTCTTCAGTACGTAATATTTTCTCAGAAAATAGTATGTTTTAAAACTATACAATGTATTGAAAATACACGAAGTATAATTGATTAATTTAATAAACCCGTCAAATTATGAACAATCAAAATATAAACAAGCTTAGTATATCAACAGGAAAGCTTGCTAAGTTACTTTAACTAAAGGGGGAATTTTATGCCTAAAGGAATGTTATTTGTTCCGTTGAAAATGTAATATTTCTCTCTAACCCTTCAAAGCAAATTGTTTTTAGAGGTCATATCAAGACCAATTCAGTTGAAGAAGTTAATCCACAAAGGCCTGCACATCATAAAGAGAAGTTAACGGCATGAAAATTCAAATCTTACGAATAACATTCTAGCCTTACGGTATTCTGAAGAATGATGTTGATTGTAAGCAAAAGAAGCTTAACTTTTTGATTTTCTCAAAATAACTTGTTTTTCGCATATCTTCTGAACCCATAAGCGTTTTAACTTTATTTTACAATGCACGCCCAACTTTATTTTAAAATTTCTGTACGCACTACTCCCATCAAATTCCTGTTCAGGTACCACAAGTTTAAAATCCAAATGATTAATGAGCACTGGCTACTTGTGGCGAATAAATGAATGTAGAAAATACATAGTGCTACAAAAGTGAGAGGTAAGTGGTGTAAGAAAAAAACTGCATTGTAGTTTACAGCTCAATTCTGATGTGTTAACAAAAAATAATTTTACCAGTTACACATTGCGAGGTAATTAACGCATGCTATTTCTAATCGAACACGATTTAGCTAGTGTTCGACAGTAGTTAACTACTAGTGGTAACTACTAGTTAACTAGTAGTTAACTACTAGTTGTAACTACTTTTGTTTTGAACTAGTTAACTACTAGTTGTAACTACTTTTGTTTTGAACTGGTTAACTACTAGTTAAACTACTTTTTTCCCAACTACTAGTTACAACTACTTTCAAATTCCAACTACTTTCGAAAAAAAAAATTTTAAATCTTTTTTCTAACCATTAAATTGTTTAAATTTTTAGCTTATGAATATTACTCACACAAATGTATTTTTTATATTATGTTATATAATGAAAAAGTACTCATAAAAAATCATACTGTTTATTGGAGCATTTACGCAAATTAGAAAAAGCCTTCTAATATATAGTCAATAAATAGCGCATGCACCAGCACATGCACAATGAAGTTTAATTTTAAGACCAAATCTTCATTTTGGGGAAGCTTTACTTCTACTCCAGTACCATGCATGCGTTTGGGATACCATAAAACACAAGAAGAAAGAAAAAGTACTGATATTTAGGATTTCTTTTAGAAGAAAATACTGATTTTTATGATTTTTTAAAGAAAAAACTGGTTTTTATGATTCTGTTTTAGACAAAATATTGATTTTTATGTTTAAAAAAAAATTATGTCAGCTTTTTCCAAATTATTAAAATATGGATATTTTTATTATAAAATTTAATATATTCTGGGTTCAAGTAATACCTTAGAATTTTAATTCACTATATGGTCGCCTTGGTATGCATCGCTTACCAGATGCATTAATCTGATCCTCTAGGGAAAGAAGGAATAGCTTCGTTAAGGTGTCAAAGAATGACATTTTATCAGAGAACATTAAGTTTTTTGAAATGCTGACTACAGCAAAAGCATCAATCGCACCTTTGGAAAGGACTTTTTCTACATTTGGAATAGTGCACTCAAAATTAAGAAACTTATTGGGGGTTGATAAGGGATCAAAACTGGTATTCTTGATGGAACATCTAAATAGTAAAATTGATTAAACTCTAGTAAACATTTTATGTGATATTTGCCATCTCTGTTTATATATTCAAGAAATTATAATACATTTAGTCTAGAAAAATAAGCTTTCTCTTATGTTTCTTGTTGTTCTCTGTTTATTAAGAATACATTTTTTATAAATATAATAAATTAAAGATTAATTTTGAACTAGTAATAAATAACTATTTCAACTGAAATATCTTAAAATTCTTTGAAGACATAACTAATCAACTGAATTTGTTACTGTATTTGTGTGCTCAAACATATTTTGCTTAAAAAAATCCAAAAAATTTGATTTAAATAAAAAAGTACTATTTTTTTTTTAAATTTTTAAATTAAAAAAAAAAAACCAACCCTGCCTTGACCACAATTTAAAAGAATATAATCTAAATTCCAAAGCACGTGCGTTACAAAGATATATACCCCCATGTAAATGAATGGGGGTTGGGCAGAGGGAGAATTTTAAATTTATATTAAGGGTAAACCCCTTCATTTTACAACAACTACTGAGAAATTGTTACTTCTTAAAAACATAAATTATTAACTTTATTAAACAAATACATATTAAAATAAAAGTTTAAATTTAGAGAAAAATATTTTGTCTTTATTCATATTCTCTTTAAATATTAATTGTTCAGTGGAAATATTTATGTTCAGTGGAATTATTTGGAAATATTCAATCTTTGAATGTTTTACAGGAATTTCTTTAAAATTGTTTTAATGGTTAAAAATAATATTGAGTTGAATTATTAGGATTAAATACTTAAGAACAAGCCTAAAAATCGAAATTCAAATGAATCATACTTAAAAGTAGTTGACTAGTAGTTAACTACTTTTGGAAAACAGTTAACTTCTAGTTACAACTAGTCTCAGAAAAAAAGTAGTTAACTACTAGTTACAACTAGTCTCAGAAAAAAGTAGTTAACTACTAGTTGCAACTACTTTCGTTTAGAGTAATTAGTAGTTTGTAGTTAACTACTTTTTGACGAGTAGTTGCCGAACACTAGATTTAGCCAATGCAGTAAAATGGTTATAGTATTCGGTAAACATAGTAAAAGAAGAAAACCATGATGGTAAACTTTTTTTAACGCTAAGCACGCAATTTTAATGCTTAAACATTTGACTATTAAATGCACATCTTAATTTAAATAACGAATAGGAAATAAATAGGAATCCAACACTGACATGATAAGATATCTCCAGACATAGAGTGTTATATATTTTTCATGTGTTGCGAACAACGTCCCATTACCATCTGACAGTGAATGAGCAGCTGTGAACTGCAACATCTGCATGCCCAGACATGCAACGGACTGACTCATTCGCGTTTCAACGTTTCGCCAGAAGTGCCTACATTTTAACTCTTTCGACCCAGAAATCCCCTTTCACGAAAGATGTACTAGTAGAATAAATTTAGACCGACAGGTATACAGTGTAGTCTAGTCTATTATTTAAAGAGGCTTGGCTGGCGTGATTGCGTGATCTTTGGTGCATGTGACGCGAATTAATCAGGAAAGATGAAGGTCATTTTCATATTTAGTACGTGTTATGTCAAGCAGTTTTTATCGCGTCATCTTTAGGAAACATTCTGAAATAAGGTGTATTTTCGTTATGAAAAATTGATGCATTCTTTAGTTTAGCGCTCTTTTATTTAAATAAACATATTTTATTTGGTAACGTAAAAGTTTTCTACAACTGGGTGATATTTAGAGAAGTTTCAATATATTCTGCAACTGGAAAACCTACCTGAATTACTTTTTATTGATGAATTGGCTTGTTAAGGTGTTTTTACTTAATGGTTTCGCTTTGCAAATGGCTTTTATAGTAAGTCTTTCATACATCAGCCTTAATTGCTCGAGTCATATGCCAAATGGTGCAAATTGTAATTGTATTTTATTCTATAAATTGCCTCTTGTGAACAGGCATTTTTATTAATTGTTCTAAGATAAGTGCGATAAATTATTTGACTCCAAAGTATGATGTTTGACTTAATATGGTATGACGAATATGATAACATAACCCATTAATAAAAACGAGGGGATAGTTGTTTTAGATTGGTAATAAATTGTTTTATTCCTATGCAAAAGTGCAGTATATTTTGGAACCATTAACATATATAAATAAACGTATGTATGAATAACATTTTAAATAGTTTTCCAGTGGATGAGCAATGTACAACTGACACGGCCAGAAATGAGTGCTTAACTTGTATTTGAAAAAACCATCAACAGTTTTCGAATAGTTTACTTTCAAAATTATTCTAATATCTGTCTTTTTTACGAGTTCTCTGAATATGTGTTTTAAAAAGTGCTATAGTTCAAGCAATTTGAAACACTTGATAAGAAAGTTTCTAATGTTTTACCTAAATGTGCATAAAGAATAAATAAGAGTTTATCTTCTATGAACATCTAGGCAAAGCCTCATCCAAAGGAGGGCCCACGGACCCGCCTCCCCAAGAAATCCAGAAATTCTTCAGAAAAAATACCTGCCTGAAACTTTCCTCAACATAAGTGTTTCAAAGTCAGCATCCCTCTCCCCCCCCCCCCCGGATTTTCTGGCTACGGCCTTGCATCTAGGATACACTTTTACTCGTTATAAAAGGGATTTAATTTAATATGTAACTATATGTTAGTTTCCTTTTGAAATGTTTCAATAATTCTTTTATAATATTTGAAAGGTTAGGTACATTAAACAATCAATAACAAAAAATACAATTTTATGTGTAGAAATATGAATTTTTTTAACCATTTCAAGTAATATCATTGCTCAAGAGATTCGGTGAAAATTTTACAATGTATGACTGTTTATATTACAATAATTAATATTTAAGGACATTATCCTACAAATTTAGATCCAAATTTCCATTGAATTCAATTGCAAAAGGTAGTTTAATAATTTGTCTTGTGAATCTTTGTATCAAATATGATAGTTCTGGAAAAATGCCTTCATACACAATGGATCAAATTTGAAACATCAATAAATTGTCCTTTCATGCCAGTACTTTTATCTTGTAGGATTTTTTTTTGTTTGTTTCGCTGTTTATATGTAATCTGACTATTATAAAATTGATTTGTATTTTTAATTTCAAAAAATCATGCAGTAGAGGAATTTAGTTCTTTTTTATAAGCATAAACGCTGATTTAGTCTAACGTAAAGTAATAAAACAACTTGGAATTATTACTCGCTTAACACACCGGAACTGGAAAGTGTTTCTGCCTTTGCAACAATCGCATTTAAAGAATTTAATGCTTAAATTCAGTCACTCTGGAAAACGTCTCCAACGCATTAGCAGCAACACGCTCTGCTGGTCACACACGCGGCTGCATTTGAAGACATCCAACTCAGATATGCTGTTTCGTTCAATCGGAGTGTAACTGACAAGTTGCAATGAAAGAGAAATGAACGCTTGGCTGCGTTTACCTAAGCTTTATTGCCAGTTGTCACTTCCACTAATGAAATGGATGTTCTTTATAATTGAATCTTTTATACCGATAGATACATAGATACAATTCGAGCAGTTGGACTGCATCATTTATTACAAAGCTCGTTTAATAAGCCATTACATAATTTAATTGTTGAATTCCAAGCTCGCTAACGTAAATCATACGCCATTTTAAATTGTAAATGATAATTCTTCATAATGTGCTTTGTATTCCCCGATACATAAGTTGAATTCCAAGAACAGAATTGCTTTAATTATGAATAATTTGTGATCTTAAAGCTTTAAACTCATCTAGATTTGGAAATGCTTGTTATCGAAAATGCCGGATATTTAATTTATATTAAAAATGAAAGCAATTCTGATAAACCATTTGTTATTTGTCTGTGTTTCGTTTATGTGTTAACCCTATTTCAATTGTTGGACGCGTTAACTCGTTAAAATTTGCTGAAATGGAAATATGGTTCACTCATTTTCAAAACGATATTTTAAGTTTTATCATTATGCATTTTTATTTAATCAACTTTTTAATTTGGATGCAAATTCTGTGCTAGATGTTTATGCAAAAGTGGATGTATTTTGAATGTATATCTTTTGGATTTGTGTATTATTTTACGTACTTTCAGAACGTTTATGATTAGAAGTGATGTTAAATAAATCATGCTGTTGAAAAAAATTACTTGTTTTGTTAAGAAACGACGCTAGTAATAAAATAAGTAAATTATTTGAATATTTTAAAATGTTGGACACTATTTAGAATTAATACCATTTAACTTACAGTTCAAATTAATAAATACAGCCATTTTTCTTAACCTATACATTAATTCAATGAAGATTGGTAAAATTGCCTTGATTTGTTTGGGAATTTTTGCTTCATATTTAATTACAATATATTTAAAACTGAATATAAATATAGACAGTAGATACATGATATGTGTTTCCACGTTCTTCACTGGGATTTATGGATTCTAAACATTTACTGTGTTCCTTCTTTCTAGTATGTGTGTCAAATCCATACAAGAAAAACTGCAATGTACCTAGCAAATAAATCTGTTAACTGGAAATATATTTCATTCAGCTTTTGTATTTGCATCCATTTCATAGACTTCAATCTTAAACATCTGCCATATATTTCATATATCGTGAATAAAGAACAATATTTCTAAATATTGCATTTCTTCTTTTTTTTCCAGCTGTGTCGCTAGATGGACGGAATGTGTTCTCCCATACGGCGCAGAGCAGAAAACTATTATCGTCAGAGAAGGCGAAAAACTTTGCTCCCCCATCGCGCGTAAGTGACTATTGGACATTTGTTAGCCACGTGACTCCATCTTTTGACAACAATTACCCAAAAAACGTGACCACACAGCTCGGACAAACTGTATATCTGCATTGCGTTGTCAACAATCTCGGAGATAAAACCGTAAGTAAATATTTGTTTATCTTTACAATTTATTTATATATATGAATATATCTATATACACTTAAGACAAAAATAAATAAATAAAAGTTTAAAATAAAGGAAGAAGTTAAATTAAAGAAAACATACACAGACCACAGTACTAGCGATTATTCAATGTATGCGGTAGAAGTGCAATCCATGCAACAAAGATTATATACAATTTGATTTATTTATTTACTTTTTTTATTGCTTAAATATTATCTATTAGAGACTTTTATTCCTTCATGTTTATTATTCTTATTATTATTTTCTTCAATTTGTGGATGTGTATTGTACGAGAAGGGGAAGGAAACTTTTATAAGTTCTGAAAAAATTGGTTTAAATGCCATTTTTAACGCATCATGTTTTCTTTACACGAATTCACACTTTTACTTTTAAAGTGGTTGATACATTGAATTAATTGTCTACAATTTTTTCATAGTATTTTTTAAGTTATTCTATAATGCTGATTTATGCAACGTGATACGAGTCTTAAATATCTCGCGTATGTTAAACCATGTGAAATTAATTCGAACCTAATTAAAATATTCCTCGGCGATAATAATTCTAAGAAAGTATTTTTATTTTTATTATTAATATGTTTTTGGCACAAAGGATTGCAGTTACGTATGTTCAGGATACATTTCACAGTCAAAAATTACATGCAGTCGAAAAGGCAGGCTCAAATGTCTTCCCGCATGCTGTTCTATTAGAATAATGGTTTAACAATTCGACCACGAAATTCTGACACTTGAACGCTTCTGCGCATGGCAGAAAAGGGCGAATCCATTCGAGTTTTAGGGAAGTTCGTTTTTAATGTGCGTTAGTTAGGATGCGAATGTTTGCTTCTCTGTTTGTTGAAAGCAGCTAAATTTATAAACTGGAATATTGCACCAGTTCGGAGGAAATCAAGTGTGCTAAACGAACTAAAACGTGAATAGAAACGGCACATTCCTTACACCCGCAGTTCCTATCTTGAACATGAATGGATTCCTGACACTCGTTTTTCTTATGGTAGAATTGTACCAACGAACTATGATTGGACTTCTGTAAACCTGTTCACTAGCCCAACGAACATGTGTCTACACCAGTGGTTCCCAAAGTTGACTGGGCTCCGACCCATCTAACAGAAATTTTTAATCTTTGGAGCCACATCTTAGCTGTCTTACAGAAAGGAAAGCATAAATATTGGTAATGCTCAGATTCCCTAGTGGTGAGTTGTGGAATTACTTAATGCTGTCTTATTTGTTCTAATTGAAATAATAATAAAAATAAATTTTTAGTGTTACCAATATGAATGAACGATTTAAAATAAGAAACAAAACTTAAATATTTTTTTTATTGCTTAAAACCTACACTTGCAAGGTTTTTTATAAAGTTATTTCAATGGGAAGGATGTATTTGTTTAATATTTCTGTTTATTAAAGTTTTAGCATCAACTTCAACTTTAGTTACTTTTATTCGCAGACTTCCTATTTTTTAAAATTCATGTATATACAGTTGCGAGGGCCCACTCAATATTCACTCGCGACCCAACAGTGGGTCGCGACCCATAGTTTGGGAAATACTGGTCTACACTATCCTTACGGAGCCATTCAATATTTTATAAATGACACCGGTAAATTTAATCCATGTACATTGAAATGAATACCAAACACGTATTTGTTATATTCATTTACAACAAACTATACGCTTTCAGTAGAATTTCGAATTTAAATAGTCTACTTTAGATTTAAAAAAAATAATCAATGAACCCCTGTGGCCATTAATTACAAAAGTATATATTATCCAATATGTCAAAACGATTCATAAAGAGTCAATATTAAAACATTTTCGCACCTCGAATTTATTGTTTCACTTTCTTTAAGGCTCCCAGAAATGTCTGCTAAAAGAAAATGAATCACTTATAATCCTTTAACCGTCAAAAGCGCATACTTTTTCGGATTATAGCAGCATACTTCTTTTACAATCTTCATTGTTCTCTTAGACTCAAGGAAAGCAAATTTTAATCCTTAACAAAAAAAGAGAAAAACTTCTTTTAGCATAAAGATTCTAAGTATCAACTTGCAACAAAGGAAAGATTAATGAACATTTGACTGAACAAATAATGTTGGATAAGCTCGCAGTTTTCTTTGGCATAAAAGATTAGAAACACAAGACCGGAAAGAAAATATGTGAAAATCCCTCCTAATCGAAAATACTTAATATCACTTTCCTTCAACTTTAATATTGATTTTTTTTCTCGATTCGGAGTCGGTATCGATTATTTCAAACCGTCATTTTTGTCGAACAGTGCTTTATATTTTTATTTCTTTATCCAAGCGAAAACAACTTTACGGCGGCTTATAATGCAGAAATCTAGGTCAGCACAGACTGCTAACTTTTTAAAAAAGGCAAAGAGGAAGAACAATTTCAGCACTAGAGTGACAATCACTTCGCCACCAGTAATATACAGAGACACGCATGCTAAAAAATTCAGTCTTAACTAATTACTCACAAAAGAATGTACATGTCTTGTAATTGCTTTTCCGATACAAGCTTAGAAAAGCTTTTTAAAGCCAAAAGTTCCAATAAAAAATGCACTAATGGTCTTTGTTGGTGTGTTTTCACACGACATTTAAAGCATACAATTGACTGTAAAAGGTTCAAATTGTCTTAGGTTAAATAAAAGGTACTAATTTGGTAAAATATTGCGTTTGGCATTTAATTCTGCAACCATTAATGTAATTTTTTTAACTTTAATAAATATTACAACAAGCAATGCATGCTTTATTCTTCGTTTAGAGTGTTTTTTTTTTATTGTGTCTGCAAATTTTAGAAAATGGCCTTCCAAAATTTGGTTTTGTAGTTCGGAGAATTAATCTTAATTTGTACATGCCCCTGTATACGGGCTGAATGTTTGCGAATTATGAACGCCATTATATTTACCTGAGGTAAAGTATACATATAATACGTCAATGTATGCGGATATACAATATAACTACATACATGTAATGCGAAATTATGCAATTTCCCTACATCAATGTCATAGCTACAAAAGCAACCTATATACAGTATAATCACCATTGTGTCGCTGCCGCAATGAACGTGAATCCAGGATAAAGTTTTGTATAGATCTGTCACTTTTTCGAGTAACTTTTTACTATTCAAAGGTTTCAGAGAAACCAAATATACTTCATCAATGCATTAAATTAGAAGCTGAAGTCCAAATTATTATCAAACTATCACGCATTTAAATTTCAGTAATGTCCTACTTAATTTTCTTCATCCATAAGCATCTAAGATTATGCAATTTGTGCTTATAAATATATCTCTTAAATTGGAAAAATTTCGAAGAATATGTACAGTGTAATAAAAAATAATTTCACGTTAAGAAAGCACAAATAAGCATTAAAATGCAAAACATCCTTGTTTTGCATCTAGAAGCTCCTGTTGCATTGAAAAAGGGATTCCAAGCAATCCCGAAACATATGTCTGCATTTTAATGCTTATTTGTGCTTTTTTAACGTGAAATTATTTTTTATTACAGTGTACTTGCACAAAGTTAAATTATTATTATAATATGTACACTGTAAAAACAAAAATCCCGTAATATTTACGGTTTTAAACCGGCAGCTGAGTTGGTTATGGAAAACCGTAAAAGTTACGCAGTAAATCCATAGTCGCAATAGTTTTTTACAGTACGGAATAACTTTATGGTAAAAAAGGCCTTGCGACTACGGATTTACTTCATAAATTTTGCGGTTTTCTACAACCAACCCAGCTGCCGGTTTAAAACCGTAAATTTTACGGGATATTTTTACAGTGCACATGCATGAAAATAGTGTATTCCTTGTGACACTGTGACAAATAAAGGAACTCACAAAATTGAAGTCACATGTGACCTTATACTAAATAAAAATCAGATTTTCTGCTATCTTCTAAAATATTATCTTCTTTAGTTCAATCTCACACCTTTATAAACTAGCTTTACACTGGAGAATAGCTTGTTAATCAAAATATTTTCTCTTTTGCTTTCCACTAACTTATTAAAGTCAAGTTATTTAAACCTACAGCGACGTAGTTGCAATAAATTCTCAACTTTCATTATAAACTGAAAAAATACTTTTAGACAATTTCTAAAGCACGGCTAATGTAAAAGGATATTTAGCCAAAAGGCTAATAATCTAATTCCCAGTATAGCACGTCACAAACTTTCAACAAATTTTGCATATCATCACTTCCAATTCGGACCATTTTTACTCTGAACTTACTCTGTCATTATGTTTCATGCTTCTTTTCCATCCATAAGCGGTAATGCTTTGGAGACCAGCAGGTCCCAGAAGTAATTACATTTAGCTATAGAGTTAATATTACTTCACCTGTTTTTGGATACCTTACCAGGTCATTGTTTCAGAGATTGGGACACATCTCGCCCTTCGAAACAGATACTTTATGTACGCTCTGGCGACGTTACTTTTCTTATTTGAACTTATTTGCTTTACTTTCAGATGTGTATATAGTATATTTAAATGTATATTGGAATTCAAACTCGAGAATTGTATTAAAATTAATTTAAAAGGTTTCTTTCGATCAATGTATAACATTCGTATGTAATACAAATGTTTATTTTCTGAAAGTTCTATCTGAAATTTGTAAATATCGTGTACGATGAACAGCATTAAAAATAAATTTTGAATATTGTTAATATTTCTTTAAAGTACAATAAAGATTTTTAAAAAATTGAAAATCCTTAGAAAAAAAAAAAAAAAAAAGGATGTTAAAAAAACCTGTCAATTTTGTCTTAGGTAAAATTTAGTCAGTTTTAAATATATTTTTGAAATCATCATCTCCATTTTTTAATTATTTTACAGGAGTTATTTTTCGTCGTTCAGAGGTGATAGACTTATGCTAGTTAACGGAGATTTTTCTTTTTAATTTTCATTTATTTATCATTAACAGTTTCTTCGTAGAATATTTTTAATGATAATTACATTTTAAAATAAAGTGAATTAAATGAGATAAGTCGTCTAATAACATATAAAAACTGCTGTGAAACTGCTCTTTAGTATTTTACTCTTTCAAAATAGAAAAATCTTACCTAGAGCAGGATATGAATATAATGTGTTAAATTGTATATTTTTTACTATTTTAAAATAAGCATTCACTAGTTATTATTAATAGCAATAGTTTCATTATTTTATGCGTTTTTGCGATGTTTTAAATTATTTTATTCCAGAATTATTATTATTATTATTATTGTTATTATTATTTTAGTGCACTTTTTATATATTATGAGAGTAGCGTTCTTAATACTTAAAATGAAAATACGTTTCTCATAAAATTATGTTCAATTTGATAGTAAATTAAAATACCACGCGTGAGAGCGCTTTTACATTCAAAAATATCACGAAAAATGCGTTTCACAATCTATGCATTATTTATATAAGTGTATGCATAGCTATATTTTTTGGCACAAAAAAGAGCACTAACTTTACTTAACTGTTCTTTGCATAACATGAAATTAAAAATATATTCTCTAAAATTAAGTTTAAAATATAAATTGCCTAATTCTTTCTTAAAACTTTCAACAACACAAATTAGTCATGATTTACCGTTTCAGCTTTGATAAAATTGTTAAAAAATGTATTTTTATTTATGTATTTAATTACTTCTGTTATTCCCGATTTTTTGATTACGCTTAGAAAATTTCACTTTATGAAAAACAAAGGGGCAAAAATCCTATAGATAGAGTAAGTGGAAAATATTTATCTAGTATTTAATGATAATTGGCATTTCGGCATTAGGTGTATTCGTCTGATTTCGCACTCAGTATTCGATGTTCTTGCAATCCCTAATCAAGCTTTATGGGATCAGTCGTTCGAAAATACCAATATTGAGCACACATTTCAGCCTTGTCAAAGTCTTGTAAGAAGGTTTACATCTGAGTCAAAAGACCTATTAATCGTGCCTTTCAGAGGACATTGGACGAAAAATACAGGCACATTAAACTAGAGGAGTGGCCCACTACGTCCACATTGAGAAACTTTATTTTTAAGCAAGCACTCTCGCTATGGGAAAAATTTGGAGAAATCCCTGCTTATTGGTACCATATTAAAATGATTAATGATCATCTTGTGCATATTTGCATCAAAGTGATTTATCGAGTATTTTTCTGTAGATATGCTTGAATTATCAGCTTGATGAGTCAACTTCAACGGTGGTATTTTATTTTTATTTATAACTGCTGCAACTACGCTTTATCTATCTATCTATCTATCTATATATATATATATATATATAGTGAGAGAGAGAGAGAGAGAGTGGCGTTCTTAGCATGTGTGTCACCCCCCCCCCCCCAAAAAAAAAAAAATTGTGTTGTACAAACTTGTAACTTAGTAGTTTATGTTATCTTTACTTCAGTAACTTCATTAGTGCAAAAAAAAAAAAAAATCTTAAGATATTTTATTTTATTTATTTGATGTAATTTTTAGTAAACTACATCTATTTTCAGTTATACGTTGAAGTAGAATCCGTAAACTTGCATAATACAAGTATATAGGACGAAGTACTTAAGTACCCGCAGCTGGTATGCTTGCATGTTATGTAACCCATCTTTCCCGCTTACCGCTCGATGTCCTTCTGGCTGGGAAGAAAGGTATTGACTTACCAGACCGCCTGAGTCCTAACCTCAGTTTCGAGGGCGTACTACCGCTCCAAACGACGTCGTACTCTTGCTTTACATTTGTTGTATTTCTGATAGAGCACAACTCGCACATGTTGTGTTCTTCTTTTTCGAGCGGTGTAGCTCAACAAGGAGAAGGCATATGCTATTTTATTTTAGTGGCTTCTCAAAAATGAGATCGTACCGAATCATTTTTGAGAAAAGATTTACTTCGAAAATAAGAGCTGCAGCTTTCAAATATAAGTCATTTTGACTGAGAGCTATTACAAAAACAGGATGTGCTTGAAAAAAGCCATTTTAACTCAATAATAAGAATTTTAATTTAACAGTATATGTAAAACGGCATACATAAAACATCTTTCCCCTTCAAATTATTCCCAAAAATGAATCCTTTTTTCTTAAAATTCTCTTTGGAAATCGTAAGCATATAATGTTTAGAAATCTCTTTTTCGTTTATAGGTATTCAAGGCAGCAGGCTTAGGTTTTATCCGTTAGGAATCTATTTGCCTGTTTTCGGCTTTCGTCGTATTCTGCAGCTTTCTATTCACTATTTGCGTCTACGTAAGCCTGTAAGATCGGCTGAAAATTCCTCTTTCACAAAAGAGAAGATTTACTTTAGGCCCGCATTCCATTCTCGATTTCGTCTCTAGAAACTCCAGGTCATTTGAGCGATCTTGTCCCTTGTTAAGATTTTATTTCAAGCCAACTGTAGAGTAAATAGAAACAAATTTCGGAAGGAATTTATGTACGCAGTTTTGATGCAACCTAATTCAAAATAAGATTTTGAGATATATATGAACTTAAATTCATACTTAAAAGTAAGGAAATGGATAAAAGTAAAAGAGGTTTCGAAAAAAATGTTTTATCTTCTAGATCTTATTTTATAGAATAAATTAAAAGGAAAAAACAAAGTATTCTTCTTAGGTAATTGAAACCAAACTGATACGAAATATGCTGAACATGAAAATTATATTTCCTTGCATAGTGTACCATTTAATTTATTCTTATTCTTTCTAAAACCTTTTGTATTGGAAAAGCTTTAGTGAATTATTCCTTGATTTCTTCATTTTTAATTACATTACAAAACGCTATTAAATAATATCATTTCATTCCTTCTCTTTATTTTGCTGCCACGAAATTACTTTTCATTTGGTAATGATTAATTGTTACGCACTTTATATCTTATTATATGAGATACTTTTCACGTAATTATTTTTCATACACTTGTTGTCGAAAGTTTCCTCACAGTCATTCAACATTTTAATTAGATACATTTCTTTTCATTTAAATATATTTTGGGGTAATTATTATTCTTTATTTTTATAACATAACTTCGATTTAAACGGTTTAGGGACCGAATCAAAATTTTACTGAAAAATGTATCATTTATTAGCAAGAAATGTATTTGGTTGCTTAATAATTTCATATTAATAGGCATAATTATTTGTTGAGATAAGATTTCGCGGAATAAAACAACACACCGGTAATTTTGTTTTTAAAAGCATAGTAGTTAAAAGAAAAAACATTCTACAAAATAGTTATCAGTTATTAAACTAAAAAGTAATAATTACGAATAGAACGATTTCCTTGGTACACATTGTTACTGAATCTTTTATACCAGTCTGGTTCATGCTATGCATGTTTTCTAACAAGTTTCGGAGTGTTTTTTTTTTCAACTATATATACAGGGTGTTTCAAAAATGACCGGTATATTTGAAAAATCAATAAAAATTAAACGAGCAGTGATAGAAATACACCGTTTGCTGCAATATGCTTGGGACAACAGTAAATTTTGATTCAAAAAAATTTATGAAATTAGTTACAATGTTCCTCAACAGAGGGCGCTGCAGGCGATTTGAAAAATTTAGGAAAACGCAGTCTGTGATAAAAATAATTTAACTTTGTGCAAGTAAACAATAATAATAAAATTACACGTTAATTTAAAGCACAAATGAGCAAAAAAATGCAGACATATGTTTCGGGATTACTTGGAATCCCTTTTTCAATGCGACAGGGAGCTTCTAGATGCAAAACATCCAAATGAAGCAGACAGAACAAGAAAAACAAAGCTTATATAGCCTAAGAATTATCTGTAAACCAATGAGAATAAAGGCAGCGTGAAGTGGAAGTAGAAGTAGCAGGAAGACACCAATAAGAGAGCAACAAACGAATCCAGTTGAAAGTACAGGAAGTAAAAAGGAATAACAATAAAAATAAAGCAAAAAAGACGACAGCATGCATAAAAATTGCAAAAATAATAAAATAAAAAACAAAGAATAAAATTGAAATAAAAATAAGTACAGAAACTACCAAAATGCAAAACAAAGTACACATGTAAAGGAGGGGGAGGGGAGGGAGGGGGGGAAGGAGGTGCACGTTTTTATGCTTTACCAAAGGTACACAAGGCAGGTATTCCTTTCAGACCAATTGTTTCCAATATTGGCACTGCTTCATATAAACTTTCCAAGTATTTAGTTTCTGTGTTTTCTCCACTTAGGAGTCAGAATGTTTTCACTGTTAAAAATTCCACCGATTTTGTTAAGAAACTTCATAACTTCGTTCCGAATAATTCAGTTATGGCCTCTTTTGATGTTAATTCCTTGTTTACTAATGTTCCTGTTGATGGCGCTTTGACTTGCCTCAGGAAAAGGCTTTCTGAATTCCATTTTACTTCTGTGGAAATTGAGGAATTAGTTTTCCTTACTCGTGTGTGCTTGCAACAGAGCACTTTTGTATTTAATGGTAAATTCTATGCTATGGTAGATGGCCTGGCTATGGGAAGTCCTCTTAGTCCTATTTTAAGTGATTTCTATATGCATTATTTTGAGGAAAAACTGTTCCAGAAATTGCAATTTCAATTTTATGTTCGTTATGTGGATGATTGTTTTGTCCTAACGGACAGTAACTTGTTAGGTATTGATGATGCTCTTTCTATTATGAACTCCATTGATCCTAATATCCAGTTTTCTTGTGAGAAAGAACTTAATAGTAGCCTCGCGTTTCTTGATGTCTTTATTTCTAAGAGTGAGTCTGGTTTCACTACTTCTGTCTATCGTAAACCTTTCGCTGTTTCTTTACCTCCTCACAGACTGTCGTCTCATCCTCCCAACCAAAAATATTCGGCTTTTAATGCTCTGGTCCATCGTGCTATTAATATTTGCTCTTCTCCTGAGCTTCTCAAGATTGAACTCAACTATCTGAAAGCTATTGCTGTTGATAGAGGATTTTCTCACTCTTTAATTGATTCTATTCATAACAAACTTTCTAAGAAAACTTCTGGTCCCAATAATGTAGTTTCTAGAAAGAATTTGGTTGTGTTACCATTCTTTCATTCTGTCAGTTTCCGTGTTGCTAAAATCCTAAAAAGGTTTCAATTTCAAGTCGTTTTTGCTCCTAGTAACAAACTTTCCTTCTCTTCTCTTAAGGATCCTGTCGATCAACTTAACACTTGGGGTATTTACCAAATTAGTTGCCGTTGCGGCCTTTCTTACATTGGGCAGACAAAACGTGCTCTGAAAATTCGCTTAAATGAGCATAAAGGTTATGTACGAAAGCAAGAGTTAAATAAGTCTAGCATTGCTCAACATTGTTGGAATTCCAACCACTCTTTTGACTTCAATTCTGGTAAAATTATTCAAAAATGTTCTTCCCCTTTAGAGCTTGACTTTTGGGAAGCTTATCATATTAACAGGAATAGTTCTAATTTGGTTAATGATTCTTCCTCAACTCCTTATTTTTCACAGGTCTGGCATAAATTTCTTTAATTTGTTGTTCTTTCTAGGTTTTCTTGTTGTTTTCCTTTTTGTGTCTATTTTTCTCCTTCCCCCCCTCCCTCCCCTCCCCCTCCTTTACATGTGTACTTTGTTTTGCATTTTGGTAGTTTCTGTACTTATTTTTATTTCAATTTTATTCTTTGTTTTTTATTTTATTATTTTTGCAATTTTTATGCATGCTGTCGTCTTTTTTGCTTTATTTTTATTGTTATTCCTTTTTACTTCCTGTACTTTCAACTGGATTCGTTTGTTGCTCTCTTATTGGTGTCTTCCTGCTACTTCTACTTCCACTTCACGCTGCCTTTATTCTCATTGGTTTACAGATAATTCTTAGGCTATATAAGCTTTGTTTTTCTTGTTCTGTCTGCTTCATTTGGATGTTTTGCATCTAGAAGCTCCCTGTCGCATTGAAAAAGGGATTCCAAGCAATCCCGAAACATATGTCTGCATTTTTTTGCTCATTTGTGCTTTAAATTAACGTGTAATTTTATTATTATTGCAGTCTGTGAGTTCGTCATTCTTGCTGTAAGCGTATGCTGTGGAAAAAAAATGGTTTATTCCTTAGAACAGAGGATTTTTCTGGTGTTGGAATTTCACCGTCTAGAACACAGTGTTGTTGCAAGAAAACGAAGTTTTCAACGGAAGTTTAACGTAACCAAAGGTCCAAAAAGCGACACAATAAAGGATCTGTTTAAGAAATTTCAACGTACTGGGAACGTTAATGATGAACGTGCTGGAAAGAGAGGGCGACAGTGTACGGCAACCACAGAAGGCAAAGCTCAGCTTGTGCAACAGGTGATCCAACAACGGCCTCGGGTTTCCATTCGCCGTGTTGCAGCTGCGGTCCAAATAAAGCCAACTTCCATGTATCGTCTCATGCGCCAGAGCTTACACCTCTTTCGATACAAAATTCAAACTCGGTAACCCCTGAGCGCTGGTTCCCTTAATGCACGACGATATCCACGTGGGAAGCATTTGGTTTACTGACGAAGCTTATTTTTACCTGGACAGCTTCGTCAATAAACAAAACTGGCGCATATGGGGAACCGAAAACCCCCACGTTGCAGTCCCATTGTCCCTCCATCCGCAAAAAGTAATGGTTTGGGCAGCCATTTCTTCCAAATTACTCATTGGCCCATTTTTCAGATACGAAACGTTTACTACACCACACCACACTATCTGGAAATTCTTCGTGAATTTGTCGCGGTACAAAATGAATAAGAGGACACTGCGAAAACCTCGTGGTTTATGCAAGATGGTGCCCGGCCACATCGCACTGTCGACGTCTTTAATCTCCTGAACGAATATTTCGATGATAGTGTGATTGCTTTGGGCTATCTCACACATACAGGAAGCTGCGTGGATTGGCCTCCCTACTCACCAGACATGAACTCCTGTGACTTCTTTCTGTGGGGACACTTGAAAGACCAGATGCATCCCCACAACCAGAAACAATTGAACAACTAGAGCAGTACATCTCTTCTGCATGTGAAGCCTGAGACGTTTACACGGGGTTTCTGATAATTTCGTTCTCATACTACGCCATATCATTGCTGCACCCCCCCCCCCCCCCTGGTGGATATGTGGATAATATCGTACTTTAGTTTTTCCAGACTGCAGCGCCATCTGTTGTGGAACATTGTAATTAGTTTCATAAATTTATATGCCTGAAAATTTACTGTTGTCCCAAGCACATTGCAACAAACGGTGTATTTCTATCGCTGTCCGTTTAGTTTTTATTGATTTTTCAAATATACCGGTCATTTTTGAAACACCCTGTATACACACGTACAGATAGAGTCTGTATTTAAGATGATAACTGTATAATTATTTTGTAACAATGAAAATGGATTTAAAATCTGATGTATGAATACGAATTTTTCCCCACTTACCGAATACCGATTTCCTACATTTTATTACATTATTAAAAGCATAATTTTTGATTCATTTTAAAAATATTTTCATTGTATTTATGGAGTCATTTTTATCATCAATAAACATTACGTAAGAAATTAAGCTGCCTTTTTAGTCTAGAACTAACATTTGATAGTTAAAAATGAAGCCTCTGGTGAAATATATGAATTTTTCAGTATATTTATTTTAATGAAAAAGTGCTAAACCTATAACTGCAGTAGAGCTTGCTACCCATAAGAATGTTCAATTTTGGGCAATTTTCTTCTTCCAGAGCCCGCTCAAGTGCAATCGAGAAAAATATATATTCTTATCTCCTTTCTTCCAAGCTTTTTCTTTCTTATGCTTTACCATCCCAGCATTTGTACCAGAATTTATTGATCTTCCACTTGCATGATATATCTCAGATAACTGTCATCAGCCCACTCTGGCAAGTTGTAGCAGCAGATCAAAATGAAAAAGAAGAAAAAAAAAAGAAATGAAAATCTCAAACACATGAATCACGGATCCATGCCTAAACCCTAATAGACATCTCTACTCTTCTTTCTCATTCTTTCCGAAAACAAGAAACTGGACAAGCGACTAAAATGACATTTTCTGATAGTTCATATTTCATGTCACAGCAACGGCCAAATCGACAACTTGGGGAACAATCAATTGCAATACAAACAATCGAAGGAATTTTTTTTTAGATACATTTCCTCTTTCTCTTACTCATAACTTATTTTTTCCTTCCATTCCAGCCTCGGAGAGTAGAGTAACACACACACACACACATACATATATATATATATATATACACTGTCAGCCCCGCTTAATCGGGTAACGGATAAAGAAATACCCCGCTTATAAGAATAAAACCTTTCGGAACCGAATATTTTCCCATAGACGCAATGCCAAAGATCCCCGTTAAATCGAATAATTTCCCCGGATAATCCAATAATACTGATCTGCTTTTGAAATATTTTTGATAAAAAAATTGATTAAATTTCAAAAATAAATAAGTAAATAGAAACAATTTTTGAATTTTCAAGTTGATCTTGCAGCAACACCTACCCAGGCCCACTAAATTTGAGGCACTCGTTCTCTTTCATGATCCCCCCCCCCTCCCCCGTCCCAACCGGAAGTAAACAGAGGCCATTTTCTAGAAGGTTTTTTTCTGGAATCTTCTATTTAGCAATACAAAAAAATAAGGAGAAAGCTGGAGGGGGTATTGCAAAGGTGAAGACAACGAGGTTCCTTCTTTCTAGAAGAAAGGGTGAAACTGGTGTTCCTCAGAATGGTCGCTATGGGGGCGACGACTGATTAGCAAGAGTAATGCAGTTGGAAACAAGATTTCTGTTTAGTCTGATTCTGTAACTTTTCGTTTGAATTAAATTATTTTGTTATTATATCTTCTTTAGAAAAACTTTTAAGCACTAACATTAATAACTTCTTTTAATTATATACTGATTTATTATTACGTTTCGAGGGAATGTTATCAGGTCTGTAAGGTAAAGAAAATTTCCCCGCATAATCGAATACCCCGCTTAATCGAATAAAATATGCTGGAACCGTTGGTATTCCTTTAAGCTTTGCCGACAGTATGTGTGTGTGTGTGTGCGTAAATTCATTGTCTAAAACGTGAGGGGGATGAAATTATCAACGATTAAGGTTTAAATTAAATAATCGTTATGATTATATTAATATATTGTAAAAAAAAAAATCACGTTAAGAAAGCACAAATAAGCATTAAAATGCAGACATATGTTTCGGGATTGCTTGGGAACTCATTTTTCAATGAAATTATTATTATATATTACTTTATGTTTACCATCTTTACCGTCTAATTATATATTTTCTTATTTCCACCAATTCATCTAATCTATCATATACGTATATTGCACAATCCATTTTTGTGGTTATGACATTTGTACATTTGCTTTAAACTTTGGCTTTCAATTTTTATATTTTAAAACATTTTTTTTAAAATGTTAATTTGTGCATGTTGTGGGTGTGACATTAATATCAAAACCGAAACATTCACAAATTGTTCTTTTTTTAAATAAAACTTTTGTTTATAAACTCGGTACTTAGTATTAAGATACATGATGGTTATTTACATTCAAATATACGAGGGATGACCCGGAAAAAGGTTACAAGCCGCAGCATTTAAAAACTATATATTGTGGAGAAATTTTGTTTCCCCAGAGTGGAGACAGATGGCGCTACTTGTCATACAGCTGGTGTGCGGGTAGGTAGTGGAAGTTCCCAGACGGTTCAGGACGATTGAAATGGAAAGGCGCTTAGAAAATTATTCTCGTGTGCAAGTGCGAGCCGTGATTCGATTTTTATGGGCAAAGAATGTGTCCGAATGCGACAGAGGGACAGTCTGACATGTTGAGTGAAGTTGTCATCCTCCTGCATTAAGTGCCAGGCCCCATACTGCTAAAGGAACGCAGGAATTGTTGTGACAGTTCAGGTGGGAAATCTGGAATTACTCCCCCCCCCCCGTACAACCCAGATTTGGCGCTGCACCCAGTGACTATTTTCTGTTTCCGAGGTTGAAGGAGCACTTATCCAGCACACGGTTCTCTTCAGACAGCGATGTGAAAACATTCGCCGAGACCTCGCTCAATGGACAGGGCTATGATTTCTACCGTGACGGGTTAAAGAAGTTGGTTTTGCGTTCTGATAAATGCCTAAATAGAGTTGGTCATTATGTCGAAAAGTAATAGGCACGTATGCCTCTTAATTCCCTATTGTATTTTCTATCTATTATTAATAAATATTTCTATATTCGACTTGTAACCTTTATTTTCTATCACCCCTCGTATAAAAGTAAAAGCTAAAGGTTAAAATTCTGCAATTATATTGCAAATAAAATGTACGTACAATTATGATACCCGCAACAATGAGTTAGGCAATATATATTTGTTAATTTTAAAATTTTCTAAAGAAAATCATGTTACTGCCATACTAAAATCTTTTCTTTGATTTCACCTACGCTATACTGTCTTTCTAAGGAAGTCAGGCCTATCTTAAAAACAATTTAAGTCGATGAGGAACATATTAATTATTTATTTCATTCCCCCTTTAATAATTGTACTCTTTTGATCCTAGCAAAAGATATTTCCATTATTTGTTCGCATTTAGTCAAATATAATATATTTAAGACTATCATTAATCTTAAATGAACCTTTTACAGAAAAGGAATATTCATTTAAAAAATTGAGATGCTTATTTTTCTTATCAGGATTGCTCAGGATGAGGTTGAATAACAATAAGCTAAAAATAAAATTGCGAATTAAATTAATTTAATGATTATTAAGAAATATTTATAATTTTACCGTTTCTATATCATTATCATTATTTTTATTATTTTTTTCGCATTAAAGCAAAAATCGCTTTTGCAATATTTTGAGTGAGAAAGAGAGAGCAAAAATATGGATTATAATATTGTTTGAAAAGATATTTTTTTTGTTATTCCTAAAGCACGAATTCTATCTATCGTAATAAATTCAAAATAGTAATTACATAATCCTCTTTTCCGTCCATATATTTTCGCATCAAAACCTTTTAAACGATGCACTATGATTGGAACATGCCACAAAGTGTTTATTGCTAAAAATCACTTTATAAAGCCAATATAAGAACTGTGGATAAGTTTATTATTCAAAAAAAATATTTTGTACATGATTTTTGGCATGTTCCAAAAATGGAACATTGGCAGGTAACACTTAGTTTTTTTACATGTTTTAAAAAAAGTTAATTGCGCTTTTTAAGTTCAAACTAATGGTCTTTTGAGGAATGTTAAAGAAATTGTAGGCAAATTACATAAGATTTTTGTGATTAGCACTATTTCCCTAGGGGAAAATAGCCAAGTTTTACCGTAATTCCAGGGATAGTTTTCATGAAGTCCTTCAGCTATAGATGTTCTGCATATGTAACGAAGCTTCAAATAATAGAGTCTAACAAATTGAATTCTAAGAATAATTTGTTGCTGATAACCTGGAGCTATAATTAGAGAAATAAAATTATTTACTATCTTTTGAAGGCATCAAAAATAAACAAACGGAAATAAATTCGCAATTAGAAAAGCAATATGTATCACTGTGCCATAGTTTGGAAAACACGAAGTATAATATGAATGAAAAGTTGAATAATATTTGAATAACAAATCCTACTAAAATTCTTTGCAACAAAATATAATAGTTATTATAAATGTCGCGGATTCAATCTCCTGAATTTTTTCCACTGTCCATGGTAGCTAGGAAAGCATGCTTCGCGCCGTCTTTTGTCGCACTCAAAACATTTTTTTGTAGTATTCTTCTTGCATACAGCACAACTCCTTGTGATGTAGGCACAAAATAATGTGCATCAGATTTTCTTAAAGCTTCAAAAGGATGTATTCGAGGTCCAGGGACACAATGCATTTTCGGTTTCATGCGAAGTAAATGCAAGGTCACCTCCCTCCCAAAATAGAGATGGGACAATTCTGCTGTCGCACATTTTTGCAAATGTAAATGCAAAATCCAGCCAGCAGTGTCAGCCATATATATTAGACAAACATCGCCTGGCATACTCACTAACTGAGAAAAATCACAGAGAAGAAAAATAGCTGAAAGTACTTCTCATGATTCCCTAAATATGTGTTTCTCTGTGTTGTCTCTGCTAGCACTACCATGATGAACTATTTTATCCTTGAACTATTTATTTTATCTTCTAATTTGTACGACTAAGTCATAAACGAAGTCTAGCTATCAAAAAACATATGGGGTTTTCAGAGAAAACTAATCCCCTTCAGGTCAAGTGCTTCCCTTCAGGTTACAGGAAGGGTTGCGGTGGATGGGGGAATGGGAGGGGGGGGGGGCAGACGGGAACAGAATGTAAATAAACAGTCATTAAACACATCTACCTAAAATTTACCATGAGTTCCAACATTTAAAAAAATGTCTTTATTTATTTGATGCAATGTAACCAAAATAACTGTAATGTGTTAAAACGTAGACCTTTACACGGCAATGTTCCATTTTTGGAACATGCAAATTTCATCGCCAATAAAAGCTACATTAACATATTTTTTTAAAAATAAAACATGTTCAATTAACAATATGACTATTTTTAATTGTTCTCACTTAGTTGTGAAATTTTTAATTAAATTTCAAATTTTTTATGAATTTTTTAGTCTTGCTTGATAAAAATTACAAAAAATGAATAAATTACAATTTTTTATTGTTGATACTACTACTTTCAGTAATATAATAATTATGTCAAAAAATCAATCAATAGTTCAAATACACACAGAAATTTTTGCAGTGCAATGCCGATAAAGTTTTATTTTTCACAGATTTTTAGAGTTGATGTTCCAATATTGTAACATTGGCGTGTAAAAGGTTAATACCAAAAATTATTTCGTTACTAACCTTTTTTAATATTATTCTGACCTTCCTCAGTTTTTTTTTTTTACATGTAATTTAAATGTAAAAAGTCAAGGTATTACATGACCTATCAATACCATTGTTAGTTCAACTGTCATTTATGTAAAATCATTTTACAACCTTATTGAGCGAAACAGATATAAATTAGACACATAGATAGAGAAAGAGATAAATAGTTATGAATTGGTAAAATTTACTTAAAGCCTATGCTAAATTTTTCTCGTAATTATTAAACTTCCGGTTGTAAATATTCTAATTTCTAAAGTAACTCGCTTTTCTCTCGCATTTAAGATATTTTGAAAGGTAAACTGAATTTAAAATATTGTTTTGAAAGCATATTACAGGAATGATAAATGTTCAATGGGTGCATATTCTTTTAACTGTTATTTTTGAATAGTTCTTTAAAATGAAATTAAAAAACCTAAATTCAACAAACAAAACTAAAACAAATCTTATCAAAAAAAAGTATTGTTTTTTGCCTATACTACCAAGATTTTACAAAATAAATAAATATATAAAATAAAATACCACGGCGCCAAAGAATAACTATAAAAAAAAAAATATATAAACATATATTCTAAAATATAACATAAAACGAAAAACAAAATGAAAGAAAAAAAGAAACAAGTACTTGCTTTTTTTTTCACGATAAGAAAAATATTTTTAAATTCTAAATGATGTTACGCTCTTATGTCTTTTTCCAAATTAAGCAAAAAAATAATCCAAACCTGACATTTATTTCAAGTGATTTTTTAAGCTCGGAAAAAGCAAATGTAAATATATGACTCAACTGCTTCTTCATGAACTTGAATGAGAAAACTATCCTCCCAAAATATATTTAGCATCAGAAGAAAATTTCATCAGGTTTTTATGGGAGCGGGTTAATGGTATGCCTCGAGAAAAACCAATTAGCCTAATTAGGTTCATAATTTTTCCAATCTGAAAAATTGCTGTTATTTTTTGTCGTCTCTCTTTATTCATTTAAAAACCAGAAAGGATCGATTGTGTTCAATATTCTTTTGCAATTATCAGTGCTGGAACATTCCAGATAATTACACTTCCTGTTTTGAGATCAGAGATGAAAGAGAACGCTTCGCACCTTATTAATCCCAACATATTACGGCAAGAATTTGTCTTAATATTATTTCAACAGATCTTTAGCTTCATATTTACTTCAAATAATGTCTCTGATTCTTTCGAAAAGCTTTTGTGAACTACTCGGATATTAACATATAAGTTACAGAAATGATTGTATGCAAATACGAAGCCCGTTGTATGAGTAATTAAAACCATAGAAAACTCCCAATTCTTTGAACATTTAAGCGCAAAATTAGAGTGTATATATATATATTTTATATATATATATATATATATATGTATATATATATATCATATATATATATATTGGAACTGCAACTGCACTTCAGATTTTCAGAATTGATTTTTGAAAATGCACTTCAGTGTTACTAGTACATAATTATCTCGTGAATTAACGAATCCTCTTCGTTACATAATTTGTGCATAAATGTTTAATCATACTAATGTGCTATGTTTGTTTACTGATTGTGGAGTTCAAAAAATTCTTGGTATTAACAATGGTTGAGTATCTTTTTAAGTTGTAATTAGGTAGTTAAGTAATTTTTTTTAAGCTTTATTTGACGCGTAATTAGAATTAAGTGTTATTATTTTTGCTAAAAAATAATACATTGTAATTTTTTGAATACGCATACATAAAAATATGTTAACATCAAGAGTTTTATACACATTTAGATAAGATAATGAAATAAGTGTATAAAATTATATTACGAATCAAAGCTTGCAACTTCTATTTTTCAAAATATGTTAAATAAATAAAAAATGAACTATATTTTTCACTACCAAAGTTTTATTTTTCTAACCATTAGAGTTTTTAAAAAAGTATTTGGGACTAAGATGTCACTATTACTTTCAATAAAATACAGAGGTAATAAATTACGCTATAGAGACTATAAATTACATAAAATTCGCAGTGAAAAATTTAATTCACACCTTTTTAATTTGATGGTTGGACAACTAAGGATATATATTTATTTTTAATTATATTAATGTAATGATATCAATACCATTTCGTTTGAGCAATTAATATATATTTGAAGTAATAGTTTTGAAGCCTAAGTATGAGTATTTAAAAAATTATATTTATTCATCGAATGCAATAGTTGAACAAACCCTCAACAAATAGCGCTTCTTTAATAAGAAGATAAGCTTTTTTCCTCCTTCGTTAATTTATTTTAGAAAAACGAAAGTCTTGTTTTTTATCAAACAGTTTAGGACATAAAATAAATTACATATACTACTTTTTTTAAAAAAAATGAATCTCAAAATAGAGCTTTTTTCCCTCTTAAAGTTAAGGATAAAATTAAAAAAAAGAAAAAAAACTGCGAATAATTGCAAATACTTACATAAAAATATTTCACTAATGCAAATACAGTATTTTAAAGTCATAAATTATGCAGTACACTTATCTTTCTTCATCCAACAAAAAAAGGCTTATCCGAACGGGACATTTATAGCTCGCGATTTTTTAATCTTGGAAAGAGTCAAATGTAAATATATGATTCAATAGCTCCCTCATGAACTAAAATGAGAAAACTATCCTCCATAAATCTGTTTAGTATCAGAGAAAATTTCATCAGGTTTTTATGGGAATGGGCTAATGGTATGCCTCGAGAAAAACCAATTAGCCTAATTAGGTTCATAATTTTCCCAATCTGAAAAACTCTGCTTTTATTTTTTGTCTTCGCCCTCGAGTCGCTTAAAAAGAGAGAAAGAATCGATTGTGCTCGATATTCTTTTACAATTATCAGTGCTAGAACCGTCTAGATAATTACACTTCCTGCTTTGAGAACTTGGATAAAAGAGAAACCTCATCACCTTATTAATCCCAGGATATTATCCCGAGAATTTATCTTTACATTATTTGAGCTGCGCCTAGAGTGAGATGTTTTTAAATAATGTATCAGGTACTTTCAAGATTCTTTTCTGATCAATTGCTGCAGTTAATAAGAATATACCACAAGTATATGGAAATAGTTTTATGCAACTCTGAGGCACGCTGTAGGTTATGATTTTTGCAATTTGGTTTTTTTATCTGTATGTTAGTGAGACCATGTGTACAATTAGAACATTGATATTTACAAATGAAAAGACGTAGGCTAGTTGGTTACTCTAAGATTTCAAACTTTGATATATTGCAAAGTAAACATCAATAATCACATTTATAAGAGTTTGATATTGTTAAAGCAGAAGTAACTGAAGTTGGATAAGGGGTCATTCATAAATGATGTCACGCTTCAAGGGGGAGGGAGTTCGCGAAAGTGTGACAGTTTGTGACAAGGGGAGGGGAGGGGGTAACAAGAAGTGTGACATCGTACATTTTGATTTCTATAAAAACATTTAAAATCAGCAAATATAACCTATTTTAGGCTAATGTACTATAGCGTGACCTGTGACAAAGGGGGGAGTGGGTCAAATATATTGAAAACAGTGTGACATTTATGAACGGTCCCTAATAGGTATTTATCATTAGGTAAAATTGACGAATGTTGATTTATATTCCATATGGTTGATGAAAATTTTGCGCATTCTAAAAATTTAAAAGTTGGTTCACAACAATGTTTTTATGAATGGTTTTAGAATAAGTTATACATATACATATATATATATATATATATATATATAATCCTGTTTTCATCTATTTTTCTCAATACGTCTTCCGATTCTTACATTTCTTCGTCGTTTAGTTTTTCTTCATGTATATATGCATATTATGTAAGCAAGATAATCTATGAGTATGAATCATGTACATTTATTCTATGAAGCAGGGAACTTCGAAAAATAAAACGCTGCGGTACACTTTCAGCTCGAAACTTATGTCTACCTCGTGCACGTGTCTTAGACACAGAATTCCCTTTTAGTATCTACGGTGCTTGTTACATAGAGATCAGGAAGAGAGCTACTTTGCAGCATACATATTAATAAGACTTAGAGGAGAAAAGCTATTTTTTCCCTTATGTACTAGCAGGCATGGAGACTCCGCGCTGAAAGGAGGATTGAATTTTTCGTCGCCGTCATAAAATATTGAAGACATTTATGTGAGAAGGTTTAACTTTTGGAAAGGTGATGGATAGCGAGGAATTTTTTATTACCTCTTCCAATTTTGCCTTTTACAAGCATGCATTTTTTATATATTTTTGTTAAACAGTGACTTTCTACCCCATAAAATCTGAGACAGAATTGCCTGTGAGAAATTGTGATATAAGAGTCATCAAAGCTGTAAATTATTTGTATGAAATAAAGCAGTAATATTAGTAATGGTAGTTGTTATATTTGAAACACTTATTTGTTTCAATTATACTTTGTACTTAGTTATGATGATTTGTTACTTTTCCAATCATTAGGTCTTTCTTAAGAGTGAATTTCACTTTATAGCAGCTTTTCGAAAAGCAGCTTTATCCGTGAAACTTGCCCCCACTTGAGACGTGGAGCATGATCACTTAAGGAGTGATATTTTTTGAAGATTATACTCATTTGTTTTACTTTTTTTTTTTTTTGTAATTTTTTTTTAAAAATGTGTTTGTGTGTAAATATTGTATTTATTTTTTAAAGTTTAATATTAATACTATTGTAGAAAATAGGGTAAGAGCGAGTCGTGAAGCATCATGATTACAAATGAGACTGATTGTTTATTGGTATATTTTTAAAAAGACCGAATTCACAAATAAGGGCATCGTGCAATTAATTGCATAATGCTTCAATACCATAATTAAAATAGATATATTATGAAATATTTCTGAAAATGTATAATAGCACCATAACACGCAATAAGAGAAAAATTTTCCAATTTGTGAAAACTAGTTAACCGATTCGTCTAAATAATTGATTTCGTTTCTTGGCAAAATTGCAAACACATTTCCGTTTCTAACTAATTAAGCAAATCTAAACGAATGCGCGGGCTAAAGCTGTCGAGTTACGGCGGTATAAATGTTATATATTGCGGAATAGAGTTTAATGCATGCAGAAGAGAATTAAATTCACTTTTCTAACAATTGTTGCCAAGGAACAATATTTTAAGATTATTCTTCGCGATTCTGGAATTTACATTTCTAATTTCGTTTACGCTCGAAATTGGAATATATGGTCTCAGGAAATGAAGTTTGAAACTGGAATCAAAGGATACTGTTTAAAACAATTACTACTTTTGCGATCTTAAAATGTTACATTTTAACACTCTCTGAATTATTTATTTAATTTTCCTAGTATGCAGCGGTTCATAGAAAGCTCCACCAGTATTGAATAGTGCGGTCATGAAGCAAAGGTTATTCTTTGAATCTCCATCTGCATTCCTTCCCTTGTATTGACAATACATAATGCCACGCAATTATTTCCAAGAATAAACTTGCCAGAATATTTAAACTAAATATTTTAAGATATTGAAAGTTATTCAGCCTTTTAAATTTTTAAACTTATTATTCGTTTATTTTTACTTTTTCAGTGACACCATAATACTATTATATGTTTGAGTAGGCGAACAGCAAAACACGTTAAATCTATACTTTTTTAGAAACCGAGTTATTGATTGCTGTTGAATCTTCATTTGATTATGTATTCCTTTCAAATGATATTTTAATGCAAAATCTTTTGTCACTGGGCGAATATCTACAATGAAATCAATTTTCAAAACATGTTATCTACCTCGTGGTTCCGGACGGAAAACCAGTTTAATCCATTTGTACGGTACGAGTATTTTCAAAAGCTGTAAAAACACAAACCTTTCAAATGCCTACTTGATATTAGCAGAATCAAAACCAAATAATTCCACCATTCGAAGGTAGTCTCACCACTGATATTATTTTTACCTCTGTTAATCATTCCTATTTTCTTTTGCGTATATTGTTATCTGTTTTGTCTGGAAAAATAAAGCTAATCAAATATGGGTCCTCGTGTAGTTATAAAAGTTGTGATATGAATTTGCACAAGCAACACCGTGGTAGCCTAGTAATTAGGATGTCGAGCTTCGGATGGGAGGATCTGGGTGTTCGATACCCGTGCCGCTGGGTACACTTGGGGATACGTACATGTAAAATACGTGGAACCTGAAGTCACGAGGTTACCGGTGGATGGAGAACTTCCCTTCCCTTCACTCTTAGGTCAAAAAAGAAAGGTGACGTATTTGTGGTGGCGCCATCTGGTGTCATCCAAGTAGATAATGAGCCAAGTCATACTTCCACCGTTGTGGTGCTCATCTATAAAACGAGAGGCGCTCCTCAGTGCCTTAATACTTAGTCACTCTGTGAAAGGGAGCTTGCCTATACAAGTGGCATTAGAAACAACAACACAAGCAACACCTTTAAAATCCAAACTGTTTAATTAACAGCCTAATAATCCAAACTGTTTATTTAGCTCTGTTAATCATTCTTATTTTCGTTTGCGTATAATGTTCACGGTGTGTGATCTGTTTTGTTTGCAAAAATAAAGCTAACCAAATATGAGTCTTCGTATAGTTATGAAAGAATAGATAGAATGTTATATGAATCTACGCAATCAAAATCGTTAAAATACAAACTGTTTAATTAACAGCCTAATTTCCCGAATGTTATAATTGTAGAACCATGGACAGAACAAAAGAACAATTTTTTTACCATTTGCCCAAAATATTTGCAAATTACTAGTGCAATGAAAACAATGTAAAAGTATTTTTTTTTTTTTTTTTTTTTTTCGATTTTCGACAAATTTTAAATTTTGGATACAACGAGTTTTGCTTCTTGGCTTCTCATTTAGTTGCTCAATCTCCAAGGAATCTTTTACCTCATCAGCTTTTCTGTATCATTTTTAAATTTGAAAAGCAATAATATTCCTTCCATCATAGTATTTGTTTAATTTCCTTCTTAAACTCAAACATATCTTAGCATTCTTATCATTTGAGGTGGTGAGAAATATACTCGCGTAAGTCAAGCGATTAATATTTCGAGAAAAATTTTATTTTACAGTATAGTATCAACTTTACGGTATTTAGTAAGAAAATCTAATAGTGCTATCTGTTGATAAATTTTTGAAGTATTATATAGTTTACTGTAAATAAAGGCAAGTGACATCCCATATTTTGTAAAATTGACTTACACGAGTATTTTTCTCACCCTTTCAATGCTTATTCGATAAATTAGTAGATCACTGATTTTTTTAATCTTTTTTTTTCTTTCTCTTTTTTATTCTTCTTTTTTTTCTTTCTAACATTGTATTTAAAAAGTATCATCGTTTCAAAATGAACGAATCCCAAAACATTAGAACTATTCTTCCTTTTTAAATTGCGAGACTCGTGGAATAAAATAACAGTTATTTGATTTTATTTCCTTCAATGAGAAATGAAAACCTTCGTCTTGCATAAATAAAGAACCGAGTTTTCAACGGATGTTCTTTATTATTGATGGTCTAGGATACCTCGAATAGTTAGGGGAGTACATGATATATATTTTTCTTTAAAACTGAAGACAGGTTCTAAAAGAGTTGAAATCATCCGTCTCAAACTGCAGAAAAGAAATCCAATCAAAGCACATTTTGAGCAGCAAATGAACCTTGTAACGGTTTGCGTTTTCAAAAACGCTTCTCTGGCAGTCATGCAAAATTCAGACTTGAAGACTCAGACTACAAATTCAGCGCTGCATTTTGAAACGGTGAATCATAAATTTATTTCATGCATTTATTTTTTGGTAGACACAGTATTCCGAATTTGTTGACGAAAATCTTTTTCATACACTGGCGCTTCTTATCGTCTTCCAGTGTAACTGAATTCATAGTGGCGCATTGATTTGAAAAAGCTTCTTAGGAAGTGCTGCTATTTTTTTAGTAGAGAAAATTGAAGCTATGAAGAAATAATGAGTATAAATAGCGAATCTGAATGGCATGCAGGAGATCGTTTATTTATCTTTAAAAAAAGAAGAAATTTATATGTATGTATTTACTATTTATCTACTGTTTTTTTTTTCTTTTTTGCTTTGATTAGGAGATGATATATATATATATGTGTGTGTGTGTGTATAACATGACCTATGGGTAACAACGTCATCTGTCGATTGCTGTCCATTTGTAAAGTCAGTCGTAGCGGAGTTCAATTAATCATTACTTTATTTGCAGCTTCTGTATTATAAATGAACGCATTCCAATTCACAAGAAGACGACAACACAAAATTAATTTACAAGTTCTTACACCAAGGACATCTTACGAATCCCAATAAAATTAGCTACTCTAGCCTTATATAATTTTTTGAGCTCTCCGTCACGTGATACTTTGCGATTTTTGTGATTCGCTGGCCTCGACCGCCAGACTCCACAAATTTATATAAGTTTCTGTTCGTGTCATGAAAAAAAGGGCAGAGGGAAAGGGGAAAAATATAAAGTGCCTACAGTGGACAATTACAGCATCTCTTAAAATTATAAATTTTCAGTGTCAACTTATTAAAATTTCTCTCCTGAATAACAAAATTCGATTGTTTTTCCACATAAAATTTATTTAACAAGTTATTAAACGTTTTAATTGCACAAAAACGGCCAGAAAGTGATGCAATCTCAAAACGAGCTCTGATTGGTGGTGACGTCACTAGTGCCTCACGGAAACACGCCCACTCCGTCGGCAGAGCGTATTTCAATGTTCTTTTACATGTCTTTCTCGCATCGTGTATAATTGTTTTTTTCATGGCATATTTTATTAATATTTTGAAGAAAAATACTGTATATGAGAGAGTATGAATTATGGATGAAGGATTCCAAAAAGCTCAGCCTAATAATTTGCCCAAAATAACCGAAAAAGTTATCAGGCAGAGTTAGTTAGAGCGAACCAAGATTTCTTTTCGCCTGAAATCAAAGGTGTGAGAGCTCAAATGTATGATTAGTTATTTATTTATAAACTAGAATCTTCACTACAGTCTTAAAATTTTCTTTGTATAGAATCAGAAATGGATGGACCAAAATGTACAATATACTAGATAGATATTAACTACACAGTTGCAGCAATTCCATTCATTTAAGCATTCGGTACCGCCGAATAACGCAAGTGCTTTCGAAATGAAAAATATCTGTTCGAACTATATGCTGCTGCTTAAAATTCAGGTCGTGTAATTAAATATAGCTATAAAATTTTTGAACACCGTGTTCTTTTCCTAAATTTGAAAGATAAGAAAAAAATAATAAATAGAAAAAAATAGCAACGGAGGCATACCCCAAAAAGAAAGTAAATACTGACAAACTTTTTTGTGTTGTATACTCTTTAAATGTTTAATAATTTAAATTTTTTTACATTTTAATGCTCATTAAATGCAATAGTAAAACCTTTTTATATATTTTATATCTATTTCCAACATTATATTATTATTTGTGTATAAGTAAGAATTTTGTTATTTCTAAAAAACGAGTGTTAGATGCAAGACTGAGTGTTAGACTTCCCGTTTCAGCAGAAAACGAAACTAGCATATTTTTACTCACAAATAACTTTTAAAATATCGCTCTGAAACAAGAAAAAAATGTTTTCTGGTGTTATTAGTATATTCTGAGTGTATTAAGATTTTAAAAATTGCTGTAATTGTCTCTTGTCTGAAGGTCACTTTAGTCTTTGTATTTTAAAATCGAAACTGAATTTAAAAATGGGTTAGAAAGAGTTATTTGTTTTTAATGTTACACACCCACAATATAATATATATATATATATATATATATATTTATAAAAGAATGTTATATGCTGTTTATAATTCGAAAACACTCTCAACAAATCGATTTTGAGAACTGATTGATAAACAGTGCAAAAAACATTGGTCAAACTTTTAAAAATGTAATATACATCTATATGCATAAGTTGGAAGAGGGAGAGAGAAATACTGAAAATCAAAAACGAATTTAAAGAGAATGAAATGATATGTTTTGTGACCCATGCGTGAGTGTTAATTTATAATATTATTGATTGTGAATTTATTATTTTTGAATTGTGCCGCATTACACAGATTTATATATATATAATCATATCATTGATAATAAATAGCTATAAATTGAAGTTTGTAAAGTAAAACAAATAAGCTTAGCGGAAGTTAGAGAAGTTACCTTCCGTGATGAGAGTAATCCTGCAAAATGTAAACGCATGAGTGCCAGCAGCAGCATATATCGGAGATGAAATTTTGAAACCAAATATCCAATTCATATACGAAAGCTTTCAACTGTCGGAATATGTCATTGTCAATTAATTCCCAGATTTCGTGAGACTTTACAGTTAGTTGCCAAACTCACGTGCCAGGAGTGCTAAGAGCAGAGGAATGCTTCAAAACTAGTGATTTGATTTAAATGAGAACGGATCTGCACATTTCCCAAGATGTGATACGGCAGATGGTTGCTAAATGTTTCCCTGATAAGATTTCTAAAACTATTCTACGGCAATGCTTAAGTAGCGGGATGATTTTAATGCTGGAAGTGCCTTCAAATCTTAACTTAATGGTTGTTTAATCTGTTAAGTTTGTAGGAAATTTTCAAAGTGGCTTTTACTTGATTTGGGTAAAGTAAAAATTTGTCTTTCGTAGGATTAAACAATTAGCAATTTGAACACAAACACCTGCATCAATTTCAGATGTTTCAAGCGTTGCATATTTGTTTGTATGAATGCAGTGGGAATATATGTGTACATAGAGTTGATTCTAGATTAACATGTCACCCTATTCGTCCTTTTAACTAAGAAATCACACCCTCCTTGCCCCAAAAAGAAAATCCTTTTTTTTTTTACTTTAGTTCTAGCTTTCCCTGAAAACTATAATTCCGTTTTTTCCTTTATCATTTTATCTTCAACTTTTCCAGCAGATTCTGTCCACCTATGGATTCCATTTTTTTCCTTATGCAGTATTGTTTACCAATGAATCATCTGTCCAGAAATAACGCAGGATAAGCTAGATCCCGTTGGTCCATTCGTACCAAACAGGTCGGCGGTATATTGCCTCCGTCTTAATAGTTCAATTCTATGGTTATTAAACTAACAGTGACAGCACAATAAACAAATAATGCAAACGCCAATATGACACAATGAGAGTGGTTAGTAAATTCAGCCCTGAAATATTTTGTCCCCCGTTGCACCTTTCGGGAATGCAGTAATTGTTTGAGCTTTACTGAGTATTTTAGTCACTGAAGTTACTTTACAAGTTCAGTTAAGATATTCAATGTAATTAATGATTAGTTTATGTAGAATATTTTAACTACTATGCACACTAAACATGTTCTGTGAAAAAGTATTTTTTTTTGTTTCAAATGTTTTTTTTTTTCTTGTGCCTTTTCTCTCCTAATTGTAAAATTTCGAACCATTTCCTTTGGTCCATATATAACGTTTATACCAAGTTTAATAGAAAGAGCTCTTCGTAGGTCTGCAAACAGGGTAACTTTAATTATAACCATATTGTATACGCACACAAACACAGATACATACATATACATAAAATAGATAGAGAGAGAGAGAGAGATCTTACCGACCTTAATGTGTGTGTTCAAACTGCGACTAAATTGAACGAATAAAATATCAGTCAAAAAGATCTCAATATAAATTGCTCTATGCGACTTTTAATATTTCGAACGTTTTCTAACCTCTATTAATTTTACTTTTCTCTAGAGTTTTCAATCTGAGGGCTGTTTGGCGGAAAGAGGAGACATATTGCTACCGAATTTGCGATGAGAATTAAATTAAACTACGATATTATAGTTCGTTTCATGAAGTTAAACAGCTGGCAAATATTTTCAAATAGCAATTCTAAATTTAATGCCAAGATTAGTTAGTTCTCCACTTGAGTGTTTTACGCAGCTCAAAAATTGTTTAAAAATTGGTTTTTAATGTATGTTTTTTTTTTCTTTGTGGCTATAAAACCACTTTTCCATGAAATTAAAGTAAAGACCGATTCTCTCCATCTGTATGTATATATAAACAGAGTTGGGGGAGAGAGAGATAATGACTGATTTGATTAAAACCAATTCTACATGATGTAATTACACATTATGAAAACCATGTACTTTATTTATTTGAAAACTTAGTGTATTTTTAACTTTGTACTGTTTTTAACTTGCTCTAGGACAGTCGTCGGCAAACTTTAGAAACTAAAGAGATAATTTCAACGTTTAAGGCAGTGGTCGGCAACCCGTCGATTGCGATCAACCGGTCGATTGCAATCCCACTTTCGGTCGATCGCGACAGCATTTTGGACAGTTTATAGTTTAAAAAAATTAAATCGAATAACTTTTGAGTTGGATGGCGAGTTTATTATTATTTTTTCCTTCAGAAAATGTTTATTAGATTGTCAGACCATTCACCGGACCTAAAATAACTTCCAATAATATGGATTGTCAGTCGTCACTTTAACTATGCTCTTGGTGAGAGTTAATTCAAGAATGTAACTACATTTCACATGTGTGTTTTAGTTTTAAAACAAAACAAAAACTAACAGCTTTTTATCAAATACGAAAGAAATAATATATTTGTATTGTTTTGATGCGAGTTAACGGTGTTTTAGCAAACCATTATTTTAGAAATTTTAAAGTACGGTTTTATAAGTATCATAACTTGTTCTGACAAGAATTAACCTACAATTTGAAGACAGGCGCAATCCTAACATACCCTGGTAATAATTGTATACCCCACCCCTGGTCCTCCGAGTCGATCTTAGTGTTCGCCGAACTTGGAAAGTAGACCTTCAGTCAGTTTAGGTTGCCGACCGCTGGTTTAGGGGATCGGATTTTTTTTGCGTAATTACAATTCAATAAATAGTTTAGTTCATTAAATAATGAGTATACTATTATGCATACGTTAAGACTATCTTTTTAAACAATTCTCCGGCAAGTAGTAAACATGTTAATTAATGAAGGCAAGGATTTGAAGCTACTTACAAAGTTTTATACTAATGTTACAAGAGTAACCAATTGTTGTTAATTTCAAACCCGAATACAAGCTCGAATCGGTTAGATTTGATAATAAAGATAATTTCATCTTTATTTTGTAAATATTTTATAGTACTTAGAATATATTTTTTTATACATAGAATTTTAGAATGCATTTTTTTAAAGAGCGTTTTTCTCTTCCCTAGTTCTGAATTTCAGTCGTATAATTGTGAAGAGTCGCATTCAAGTAGACACAGAGACATATACGGCTCGTGAACCACGCTTTGCAAACCCCTGCTCTAGGATAAACAAATAGTTTTAGTTCACACTTTTTTCTTCTTTTTTTTACCTCCTGCTGATTACTACAGAGCCAATAGCTCTGTAGTAAATAGTAGAACGAAGAGAGGGGAGGCGGGTAAATAACGACTAGATTTTCCCCTTTTCTTTCTTTCTTTCCTTTTTTTTAATGATAAAACCAAAATTTCCATTAGCAACCTCGTTCAATGAATTCACTAATATCATTAGTCATTAAGTTTGGTTAAATTTACTGTACATTAAATTCTTTATCATTAAAGCAGTCCATACATAATACTATCAAATAAAGTAAATTCCGCTTAAGAAGTTTTCCAGGGGACCAAGACAAAAAACTTCTTATGCAGCAAAACTTCTTAAACGGGTAGGCTCTATGATTGAAAATTAATATAATTTATGATATTTAGGGATGATATTATTTTATAATTTAACTAATCACCCCCATAAGAGAATCTACAAACATTCCTTTCTCCCCTTATCACTCATTATTGTTCTCGTGACTACTGACTAATCCTCTCTGCTACCTGTTTTCCTAGAGCTTTTGGCGTTGAGAAAAGGGTACCCTTGAGAAAAAGATGAGCAAAACAGCTTTTCTAAACCTTCGTGTGATCTTTTTTTTCCATTAGAAAGAAAAATAACTACGTAGATTGAAAAAAAAAAGGGGGGGGGGAAGGAAACTTTAGAAGTCTAAAGTGTCATTTCAAAGAAAAAATTGACCGATATGAAAAACTTATTAAGCGGGAAAAATATAAAACCAAAACTTTTTAAATGGTTTATTTTAACATTAGGGAGATGGGAATAAATCTTTTTAAACGAGAAAACTTCTTAAGCGGGAACTTCTTAAACGGGATTTACTGTATACTAAAAGTATAAAAAAATTTCAATAAATTCCTTCAAAAAAGTTATCATCATATAAATAAATAAGATCTTCAGAAAAACCCTTCAAATTAACGAGTAATAAGTCGTAATATTGACTCAATAGTACGTATAGATTAACAAGGAAAACGAAGAAACTCATACAACAAAAGAGGACCTCCAGACATTGATAGGATGAAACGAAACTAAAGCAAACTTGCGGAAGGAAGTACAGAGATGTTTCTCTCGCTCCGAGAAATACGTTTGTTTTCTTCGGCATCACAGCACTGTGCCCCTGAAAAGACACAGATTGTCAAGCTCTGGGGAAAACTCCAGATGGCCGTGGAATTCTGAGAGTAAGAGAAAGCTTTTCTTGCATTTTGTTACATTTCTATCGAAAGAAAAACATGCATTAGTTGCGTTATCGAAGTGAAATAATACTTAGAGGCGATTTTTTTTTTCATGATGATAGATTTGATTCAGTGTTCATTACAAGTTAAATGGTTTTCCTTGAATAGCTTGGGAAAGCTACGAAAATATTATGGCAACGTGTTTTTGTTGGATATCGATGAGGTTTCTTCTGAAATTATGTCTGCAATGATTATTGATAAACATATTCGAGCGAGAACAAGTTATTTCGTGATTTATCTCTGAGCCTATTAATTCCTTATTTATTTGAGAAGCATTGTCTACCCTGTTTCACATCACTCATATCTTAATAAACCCTTTCATTTCTAGGTTTAAGTGTTCTGAGATCTAAATAACGGAGAATCTATTTTATTTTCTTTCTTTCTAATGAACTGCGTGGTGTTGGTTCTTAACCATTGCAAACCTAGTGATTCCCAGAGATTGGTACCGACTCTTTCAGTGGCACCACAATCAGTGTCGCAATTTGACGCTCAGTTTCCCCCTAGTTGACGGCACCTGAGCTCTGATATGGGCCGGCGCTAGGCTGAGGCGGTAAGGCGCCCGCCTCAGGGCGCGTCGTTCTTAGAGCCGCATTGGCCCCAAATATTGGCTGCATCTTTTTAAGTAACAAACAATAGTTTTTTCAAAAAAAAAAAATAATAATAATATTTAAACTATTTTGTTTCACGAATGATGCATCAAAACTTCATCTAATTTTATTTTGTATTAATATATACTACACGTTTAATTTTGATAAAATCAAACACAGAAAAACATCAGGAACATCTTGAAACATTTCAGTTTCTTTCTTTCCTTTGTTGAAAGGATATATTTTTTACTGGTTTTTTTCTTGTTTTGCGCATTATCATTTTCTTCCCCACAGCGACAAGCGGGTTTAAGGTATCCAGAGGGGGCGCTTTATAAGTGTTTGCACTTCCAGAAAGTGTCTTCTCTAATTTATGGCGAGCAAAAACACTAATGCTTTATTTTTCCTTATTCAGTCCATTCTGATCAGCGATTGTTTTCCTTCAGCTTTTTGAAAGTTAAAATATGCATAATTAAAGTTTGTATCGATCATGTTCAATCTCTATTCCTCCATAATATATAGTAGGGGCGGAAAAAAGTTTGTGCCTCAGGGCGCCATTCGTGCTAGCGCCGGCCCTGGATTGGTGCAAACTGCACTAGGAATTTAATTTAGCCGTTAGTATCCACGATCCACGCCAAATGGATTCTCAAGGAATCTTTAACAGGCCGCATAATCATACGCCATGGTCGATTTTCTGCATCTTAACAATCCGCCGACTTAGGTCAGGTTTGATCCAGCAAACTTGGGTATACAAGCAATGCGCCTTACCACTACGCCACAATGCCGACACGGAGACAATAGGGAAAATCCTAAAGCACTGACAAGACGTTTTTTTCCCTTCGAATTGAGTTTGTTGAATTTTACTGCAAAAATGAAATTTCGAAAAATATGACGCGAAAACCGAGGTCGCCATTTAAACTTATGACGTTAAAAGCGATGCAGTTTAACATTATTTTCGTTGAAGTTCTTCAGGGACAACAAGTTTTCGACGTTAAAATGAATACATCCTTATAAATGACTTATGAATGATGCATTTATAATGCGTTCAGTGTTCAACTGTATTTCGATTAATATAAGTATAAATTGAAAAATATGTTCTTATCAAAATGTTACTTATATTTCATGATAACACGATGTTTTTTCGGACAGGAACATAAATTGCTTTGTTCACATCGATTAATTTTCTGATAACTTATTGGATAGGGTTAGACAGATACATAGCCCATATTTTCTTTGTGTTTTTAATGCTTTTGGAATTTCTCGTGAAGCTATCTAAAAGAAAGATGGGCGCGAAACGCTAATTGCCATCCTTAAATATGCAACCCCATAGTCACTGTTATTCATATATTTTTTAAAAATGTATTCAGTATATGAAGATAAAGCTAGTTTATGTATTGTTTTTTTAGTCAGAGTTTGGTTACGGTCACATTATTTATTATTTTATATCTCTTCAAAATGCGGAAGATGTTAATGATTCATTCTGCCGTATCGAGAAATGTTTTTCGAGGGATATAGGAATATATGTTAATTGCGAAATTTTTGGATTTTTGGGGGTCGGAGCCCGGGTCGTGCTCCCCCCTGGATACGGCATTGCATTTTGTATGCAGCAATAAATTTGTTCGAAAATAATAATGTTCACTGCTTCATTTAAACCCTAAGTAATGCATTATTCCGACAAAAACAGTTCAGTGCTTTGAAAAATTCTTAACTGATTTTTGTTTTCAAAGTTAGACGCATTCTTTTTACGAAATACGAGAATGATAAATCAGGATATGTTATGAATACATTTCAAATACATATTCGCCGAAATTCAGTATAATGTTGTGATGTATAAACAACTTCGGAATTAAAAAGTATGCAGATCAAAACGCATCGACTTCGTATTCTGTGTGAAAATATATCTTAGTCGATTCGGTAACTGTTTATATAATTAAACCTGAACAATTATTAAAGTCTAATATATTTTATTTTCAAAACTGGCAATTTTATACTAGCACATGTTGGGCGAAAAAACATTAAATCTTTATAAAATAAACCGCAAGGACTGAATTAAAAATAATAATGAAAAAAAAATCATTGTAATGAACAAGTATGCATTAAAATTTTACATATTTAATTATTTTATGTATTTATTTATTTATTTATTTCAAGTGGCAAGTGGTGAGGACAGCTGATGTCAAATAGGAACAAGATAGAAAAGAAATTAGGAATATATATTATCATATATATATATATATATATTATTATATATATATATATGCTAATATACATGATATATTTTGAAAAATCTCTTCAGAAATGAATAGGAAACTATTTAAGGTGAAAAGGATAAGTTGTTAAACAGCATTAATATGATGCATAAATAAATGTAGTCCCAAAGCTACATTTATTTATACATTATATCTTAATTGATATTCATTTGAAAAATTATTCTGTCAAAATGGTAAAATAAATAAATATACCAAGGAAATAAAATGGGATATATGGACAAAAAGCCCGCAGAAAATGGTTAAGCTTACGAAAGAAAAGTACACTGACGTTTTCTTCATCCAAAGAAATACGTTTGTTTTGTCCGACATTAGCCCCGAGGGCCCTTAAAGCAACTGAGACTGTCACTCTTTCAGAAAACTCGAAAAGGAAAGGAGGGAGAGAAAAAATAAAGAAAAAAAAGTGATCTTTTTTTTCGTTCCTTTTCTGACAGAATAAGTACCTCTAGAGCAGATTATCGTTTGATTTTTGCATTGGCTTTGATTGACTTTATTCCCTTTTTCATGTGAAATAAAACAGCATTCGAGTAAAAGTGCCACTTGTCAAAACCAATTTGATAAGATTCATTCGTTACTGTATTTTTTATTTTCATTTTATTTCATAATTTCCTTCAAAGCATTGCTCTGTTTGAACATTGAACACAGGAGCTTATTAAAAACTTGTACATTATATTATGTCATATATATATATATACCATATACAAAAGCTTCTAATTTTGCATACGTTCATTTTGATTGTGTTTGCTTTTGACTTTCAAAAAGATTGTGACCGCAATGTACGTTAAATTATTCGAAATTTCAAAGTTAATTTTCATTTTTATTTATTTATTTGTATATTTTAAAATTAAGCTTAATAAAATTCAAGACTACATTGAATTGTTTTGCTTGCTCTTTTTTCAACCGTTTAATCTGATATGCTGTATTATTGCTCTAAATAACATGTAAATGCATTTGCGAATTTTCTTTCTTTTTTTACACAACAAAGAAAGGACGTTTTCGACTTTTTGCTATATTTTTTCTTGACAGAATACTACACGTAAACATCATCTGTGTAAAAATAAAAAATTCTTTGATGCGTACACATCTTATTTTATTTATTTATATTTTCAGTTCAAGCGCAGTATAAGATGCAAAAACAAGTTTCTGCGCTCGTGCGTCGATCAGTACTGTACCATCCCTAAGAAAATATACCTGTTTAAACTGCCATTTCACGCCAAACAATTCGTGGGCGACAAATCATTCACAATATTGAGCGACCACGTGATTTCGCCACAAAGCGAAATCAGCAACGTCACATGCTCCAACCGCTGATTGGTCAGCTGTTAAAAAAAGATAAATAGATAACATCAGGTTGACCAGCTGCAATTACTTTTCTTCCTTTTCTGACTTATGCCATTCAAGCCCCGCCTCCTTCCCCTCCCACCACCCACTCCAAGTAGCCAAGGAATTTCCAATAGATAAAATTCTTTGTGAAAATTCTTAGCCAGAGTTAATTAGTGGAAACGTTGGTTTTTCACACCCCCTTTTGAGATTTCCTTGTTCTGTGCTTTTTTGTACACCATCCCCCTCTGGGTTCCAAGCAGGGAGGTTGAAGGTTGCAAATCCCTCCGCCAATTCTGAGAAACTGCTTTTCACCATTGTCAACAAACGCATGCTCATCTGTCCCTGACTGTTATGGGATTGTTGTCAGATGCAATGCTTCACCTAGCAGTGTTATTTTCCCGGCAATAAAGAAAAACCACAGTTTCGAAATGCTCATTTTTCCCCCAATTATGTGTTTGATAACCCTAGCAATTGGCGGACGCCTGTTTGTATCCGAGGTCTATAATCCATAACATCTTGTTCTTTTGATTCGTTTTGCAAAGATGTCGAAAACAGTGAAAGAGAAAGGTTGATTTGAAAGAGCAAAAACCAATGCTCCAATAAAAAGTTTGCTTTTAGTTATTCTTCTACTATTATGAGGGAAAAAAAAAGAATAAATGAATTAAGATAAATAAATAACTAAATAACCAGAGGGAAACTCAAAAATAGGCATCAGAAATTTTAACAAACAAAAAAGGAAAGAAAAGAAAGGAAGACAAGCTTAAGAACAAACATTAAACTGTTTTTACTTGTAAGCTTATTACTTAATTATATGTATATTTTTCTTTAGTCCCTTTAAATCAATATTAAGGTACAATAAATATTTAAGTTTCAGTTTGAAAGAAAGCATACTTTAAAAAAATATTATAAAAAGAGGCATTAAGGAAGCATTGGTAACACATTGTTAAATACTACTCTCTTTTACCACCACCCATCACCCTTTTAGCCCAACATTAAGGTTGGCGATTTAACGAGGTTATTCTAACAAGCCTACCAACAATAATTATGAGTTCGTGTTTGCATATAAGGTGAATTAACATACTTTAATTTAACAATGGAATTGTACGTTGGTATTTAAGCTGCAATATCAAATTCAAATTTGTTGGGTTTTTTTTTTCATAAAAAAATATCGAAAATTTTGTAATGCCAAATGTTTATTAATTTACAAAAAATGGCTTGAAATAATCCGTTGCAGAAGTTTGCTTCGTAGCTCGCGTACTTTTCCTTTCTTTCTAAACTAAATTCTTCTGAATGAATGTACAAAATGATCATCTATCGTTTACAATTTTCATTTTGCATATTTAAATTTGGTAAAATTTGATTTTTAATAAATTTTATGCACTTATGGGTGTGCTAGAAAAGCTTTGCGATAAAATCATATTAATTTCATCATACCAATTTTTTTCTAAAAATTATGTATAATGTAAGTCTTATCATGAAAAAAAAAATTTACCTTGGTTCTCTAAGATTATTAATTTACTGGGATTATTAATTACTAAGATTTGGTTCTCTAAGATCTATTTAACGCTTAGTATTCAAAGCATTGGTTGCACGAGGTTGGAACTTTTCAGAATCACAAAAGTATTCGACGTTTATTCACAAAAAAAAAAAAAAAAAAAGAAAAAAAAAAAAGCTGAAAAACTATTATTTTTCAACATTAATTTAGATGTGTCCTAAAAGTTGTATAACTTTAAGTTTCGGAGCTACCATAAGTTTTCCTTTCAAACTCCAACAGAATTGAACATTTTTCCGAAAAAGGTGTAAAAGTGTAAGTAAACTATTTCCTTTACTTCGGGGAACCATTCGTATATGGCGTATAAAATGAAAATGTTCCTTCATAACCTCAAAAGGTTTTCTTCAAAGTTAGAAAAGGTAATGGATTGTAAATTCCCTAGACAACGTATTCAATACATCGAGACAATTTTATGTCAGATTCAATATCCCAAGAGGGAGGCTTTGAAAGGGTTGTTTGATGAAAAAAGGTGATGCTGCTAATGCATTTTTGGTTTCAGGGTTTGCTTCGGGAAAGAAAGTTTTCGTGCTTTGTGTTCTATTGATTTCGCAATAATGCACTTTAATTTAGTAAAGTTTTAGTGTTTGAATTCAAAACACAGCAGATAAATTATTGAAAATATAATGTCAAAAATAAAACATACTTAAATGCAATTATCCAAAAGAACCTTTACATAACCAAGGTAATATATTTTTGCTTTTAACAATTTGGGTCTTAACAAAACATATAATATTTTAGGGGTAAAGTTTAGATTTTATATAAACTTTCTTCAACTCACAAACATTCAGGGTTCGAAATTAGCGGTCGTTAGTCGTATTTTGCAACTAAAAATTTCCGTTTGACGACCGTGATTTCACATCCAGTAGTCACTTTTGAAGCCTAACCTTTCAAAAAACTTTGTGTTTAAATACCACAATTTGCACCAACTCGTCATTTTTTATTTATTTTTAAAATCTTGCATAACTTTAGAATTATATTTTTATATACATATTTCATCTCATCTGCTGTATTTTGAGTTTTTACGATGTCTATGAAGACTGTCATAACTTCTTGTCCTTCAATTTTGGAGTTTGGAATTTTTACTTACGAATGAAGTAAGTAAGACTGGACTGTAAATAGCACTTGAAAAATAGTTAACTCCATTAACTCATATTTTATTTTATTATGGACTGATTAAAATAGTCGTTTAGTATATTGATTCATAAACTTAAGTAAAATTATCAACTTTCTTAAAAGTTACCAATAGAATTTTTTTTTGGATATTTTTCTCTTACTTATCAATTTTCTCAATAAGGTTGTAAAGTTTTGCGATTTTTTTTTAGCAATTGCACAAATGTCTTCATAGTTACCCGTTGTTATCTCTGTCCAAGCAATTCGAATTATTTTAAAATTACGCCTAGCAGAACATTTTTGTCAACTAAAACAAAAATGCTAGGGGCCAATGACGCCTAACTTTTACATCCTAATTTCTAACCCTGCATATATATATGTAGGCTTTTTGTTGGTGTCTAGGGGCTGCTTCAATAATGATACACAATGAAAGTTATAAAATTGAATCTATTTACACCTAATTTATTTATAGATAATAATTTACAAAATTTTCGACCGAGATTAACATAGCACTCAGGCACACACAGTGCTCATACGTCCACACAGGACCGAGTCTGCCGCTCAACTCCTGGCTTCCGCTGCTTTTCGCCTGATGGCGCTACCGTCGATGTCACCTCACACATCACATCCTACATATATATTATATATAACGAGATTGGTGCCGAATTTAAAGAGATATCATGAATTCCATCGGCAAATGCCGCCTAAGGTGGCCATCAAGGGCGAGGCGACCAAGAGGTGGAGCCCCTAGTATATATATATATATATATATCGCACGCACTGCTGCTGCAACACGTGACATGAACAATAAAAGGCAGCAATGTTGAGATAGGAGGTATTGCTAATAGCCAGGATCATTACTGCTGAGCTTTTAGTTTAGTTAAAGTACTATTTTCTTATAGTTAAATATGTCTTTTTATTACAATGCTTGATTTTCTCATTTTTTTTTTAAATGGTAGTTTATTTCGTCATAATTCAGAATAAGCCATACGTCGAAACAAGCACTAATTATGGTCTTATACTGAGGATCTTTATCTCTACCTTTATCTCTTCGTATCTATTTATCTAAGTATTTATAAGACATCAACGTATTGATTAAAACTTCAGAGTAAAACTTCAGAGTGAAACAGATGTAATTTTAAATACTAAATACAGTAATGCAATTTGTTGAACTTCCCCCAAGCAAGTTCAACAATGCAATCTTCAGTTTCTTAGATACTAGTTCTTAGGGTTCGATAATAACACTAGTAATGCAGAACTGAAGTTTATTCCCGTTCTGATCGATTATTTGACTTCGCTATTCAATGAATCTTATTGTCAGAGTTTCCTTCTTTTTCTTTATTCTTCAGTGAATCAAACAATCTAGCCCAAATAATCGGATCGATGATAATATGATATAAAGTCTTTGAAATCAATTACGATGACATTTTCCAAATGCAAAAGTTGCGTTTTTCAATACACTTAGTTGTCACTGGGAAACGTCAAACTGAATGAATCAGCAAATAATTCTTTTCAAATAGGATATGAACTTTAACATGATTCTATCACGAACAAATTCGATATTATTTATTTTTATTCATCTTAAGTGTATTTGCCGTTGCAATTACATATTCTGTCTGATGATTTTCATTGTTGTCAGATATATAAAAAGCAAACATTGGAAATGTGTATGACATTTGTGCAATTTGTGAGTTTGAAAAGTATGACATTTGCATTATACTTTATTTTCTTTTGTTAAGTTTGCTAAACGGACAAGTCAATCTACATCTTTTTTTTACTTTATTCATTTTTTATGCATATAAGCCTTTTTATTTTGGACATTAAAGAGTGTAGAAAACTTGCATGTTTCTATAGTAACATGTATGTTTTTTATTAGCCTACTTCCTCGTAAAAGTAAAATAATAATAATAATAACGCATGAAAGAACGCTTAATGTATCGTGAAATTATCGTTAAAAAAAGATAAAAGTCACAAAAAAAGGGAAATTAAATAAAGATTGAAAAATGAAAAAAATTGAAAGTACGGTTGGTTTTAAGATGGGAAAAAGTATTGCACTGTTTGCCCCCCCCCCCCCCCATTATTTTAAATGGAATTGCCCAATTTAAATTTTTTTTTTTTTTTTTTTTTTTTTTGCGTTCGAAAGATCTTAGCAAGGACATCTCATTTCCAAATTTTACTTTTTGATTTGACTAATTTTCGTTCAATTTTTCACGGTTTAAAAAATATAGTACAGTTTAACATAAGCGCGTATGGGCAAAAATGAAGCAAATATGTAAACTCTGGGCATAAGATCCAAGTAATCTATGAAGAATGTTATTGGCAGAAGCTCTCTGCGTGAAGTATTTGTTTGATTTGAAAAAATTTTGTTCATTTTTGAACAGCTCAAAAAAAAAAAAAAAAAAAAAAAAAAAATAGTGCCTACAGGGAAATTTCAATTCTATATAAATCCTGATCTAACTGACGGATTTGCTTGCAACAAACTTTATTGCAAAGATGTTACGATGTAGAGCAAGTACATATACAAAGTTTAACCAAAACTAAAAGACCCTATTTTTCCATGAAATTTTTTAGTCTTGAGTTTTAAGGATATTTTTGAATGAATGAATGATTATATGAATGCGTGAAGGATTAAATGAGTGAATGAGTGATAAAATAAATAAATGAGTGAATGAATAAGAAAATAAATTAAAGAGTAAATACATGAATAAGTAAATTAATGACTGAATAAATAAATGAATGAATAAGTGAGTGAATAAATATGTACTTACAGTTAAAAAATTTATATTTCAAGCATCTAAGAGCTAAAGCTAAAGGAGAAAGAGAGAGAGCTAGATTATGAACTTGAATTTGGAGTATACGGGAAGGTAGGCTCGTGTAGCTCTAGACGGAACTTCTTGTTTCATCGCGATATCTTGTTTTTGCGATAAGCTTGTTTCATTGCGTTTTATGCAATACAGGGTACTGTAATCTTTTATTATTAAATGGACATTGCATGAACATAACTTACTCATTTTTTGAATGGCTAAAAAAATAATAAGAACTAATTAATACTACGAATCAAATGTGCACCTCGGAGCCGATTGTTCAAAAGTTAATTTGAACAATAGTTACAAGTCTTCTATGTTCGAATTTTCAAGACTTCCCTCAATAAAACACATTAATAACAATTTTTTCCCCAAAATTTACTAATAATTACGAACGAATACGACACATTTTGATTTTATTCTTTTCTAAAGGGTTTTTCTGTCCCTGCCGTAGACGAAATATATTTTTTGCTTCAAAATTCAAAGCTTGGAAGTTAATTAGAACATGGGTTATAAATGTTTTTCCAGTACAGGTCAAACACTTTTCTTTTCCAAGCTGTTTCTTTTCTTTTTTTTTTGCTTTGCATCGTTTTTTTCTCTGGGACCCACCAAGCGGACAATGAAAACAGCTAACACTTAATGTAACTCAATTTTAATTTTATAAAATACATATTGGTTTAAAATTACTGGTTATACGCTTCAGAAAATTTATAATATTTTAAATATATGCATATTGTTAAATGTTAATATTATTCCCAATATACGTGCATTTAACGCTTTAAAATATGTTTAAAGGAGCGTGACGGGACCCACACTTGCAACGACGTGACCTACACATACAACACTTGCAACGACGTGACCTACACATACAACACTTGCAACGACGTGACCTACACATACAACACTTGCAACGACGTGACCTACACATACAACACTTGCAACGACGTGACCTACACATACAACACTTGCAACGACGTGACCTACACATACAACACATGCAACGACGTGACCTACACATACAACACATGCAACGACGTGACCTACACATACAACACATGCAACGACGTGACCTACACATGCAACTAAACCTGTGCTTTGAAGAACGCGACTTTAAGTACAAAAGATTTAGTAAATTAGAAAAACCACAACAAATATGTTAATATCTATCTGTCAGTACATTTTGTGCAATACAAACATGGAACAAGATTAACTGTCATGAAAAGCATTTTAATTAAAACGGTACTCATCTTTGATTTGTAAATACTTACATTTATGTCACCAATAAATTACTCAATTTCGGAATTTCATCAAAAGCTACTTTGAACTGAACTGAAATAGTTTCGTGGATCCTTGCATCAAAGCAGTGATGTCTAATCAAAGTTCCTACTTGCAGCTTGGCGTTTGTTTACTCATTTAAACCAGTTTTAGAGATCCGCAAACAAGCCGTATGTCATGGGTGGTCGAATGAAATTATTGGAGTGACTAAACACTGTAAATAACCATATGTAATTTTGAATGTTTGCATTCGTAGGGATTGAGTTTAGAGTAAAGTTATAAAATGCATTACTGCACAAATATATTTCTGGGACATAATTAATACTGTTTTAAGTAATATTCCTTAATATAGGGTTTCTCAGCAAATAAGAAAGTTTTCATGCACATTTAAACAAAAAGTTTATTTTGAAGTCAAGTTGAAGAATTATTTATGTAACAATTTTTTTTTTTTTTTTTTTGTTCTCATAATTTTATAGTAGCTAATAATTTATAAGTAATTAATGTGTTAAACATTTTTAAATGTGTAAAATTAGTTATTTTCATTCAAATTGGCCTAAACCTATGTTATAGGCCTAACCTTATGTTATATTGATCAAATTACTTGGGTCTAAAAATGTTACCCTCATTCAAAATATGAATTAGTTTTTGTTATGCAGCAATGTTATTGGTAATTATAACAGCGGTTGTTAATAAGGGCTACTTTAAAATGAATATTAGATCCAATTAGTAAAGTACATTTGTTATTGTCTATGACGAGACCTCAATTCATGTATTCAAAATAAATTATCTCAAATTAGTAATGAAGCTAGAATGCTGAGTGAGGAATTATAACATATAGGCGACATGCACAGGTTAAATTGAAACCGCTTCGTGCAGAGCAAAATGGGATAGATGCAACAGCTGAAAACAATGAGTTATTACATGATAACTATTGTGTAGTAGTCAGTCTAATGTTAAAAATGCTATCTGATAAACAATAATTAAAAAAAAATTAATTAAAGTGCGTGTTAGAGTTATCCGTAACATCTTACAGTCAATAAAAAACGTTATTCACGTGCATAAACATGCGATTGAATCAAATTGACACTAAAATAAAGCATCATTTTAAATCTATTCACACATACTTATTGTTTTTTTTTTCTTCCGAGTTCACAACTTTGTAATATGTTTATAATTTTATGTTTGGTTTTGCTACAAAGGCCTTCATTCTCTTAGTTTCGATTTCCAATATATTAAATAGTCAGTTTTAACATACCCGAAGTATGAATCTTAAAATCAATATGAACAACTGATATACTTACTGAACTATTTTAATTGACCTTAAAGTGCACCATTTATCTTTAGTAGTTTTAACGAACTAAAATAAATCACATTTTTGTACCAAAAATATTACAAAGTTTTGTTTTTTATTAGCAAAATTAATACGCTTGGGATTGCTGCAATAATTTTGTTTAACGATAAAGGGAAAAATATATCCCCCTATGATGAAAAATAAACTGATTGAACTAAGAAGCGGAAAGGGGAGTTAGAAGGGGGAAAAAGTATTACTTGTTTCTTTAAAACTAAGAGAAGGAAAAGAGAAAAATAATATTGATGTCCTTCTTTTATATTCATTTACTTTTTATTTTATCTCATTTTAAAAATCAAAAAGGAAAACGAAAATTTTCAGTAATGAGAAACTAAAACTTGGAGTAATGGGAAAAATGAACAACACGAGTTTCCAAAATGAAACTTAAAAAAAAAAGTATATCTATAAAGTACAAGAAAAGAACATAGAATAAAAACTGTATTGAATCCAGACCGGGAAACATCTAATGTTCCATTACCTTTAATCAGTTCCTTTATCGTCTGCTCTAAGAAAATGGGCTAGAAATCGAACCTTAAGGTAACGCAAAACCTACAGCTTAATTCCAGCAGTGGAGCTTTCTTTCTTTTTTTTTTTATCGCAAATTGTATCAGTTTTTCTTACATAATATATTAGCTGCAGATACTTCTATTGGATTTCCAAAGAAAAATAAACAATCTAATGTTATTTTAGGGGATTAAACAAGGTAAGTAAGTGTCTGAAGAAATTCGAAGATTACTTTTTTTCTTTTGATGCAGTCATTTTTAAAAATATATCAGTAGTTATAATATAAGAAATTTAAGGTTGATGGTTTGTTTGTTTTTTATCAAGATATTTTTCTTGTACTGTTGAGCATAAAAACGTGAAAAAAATTAAATGGTTTCTATCCATGTTATAACATTCCCTCGACGGTTTATTTTTAAATTCCTAGATTTGCTACGTAAAACTTCCCTCATTTCTTGAAATTACAGTAATATTTTTTTTCTTGATTAGTGTTTTAGAATTTAGATTTATTTTAATGATAAATGAAAGGGAAAAGAGTAAAACTACTCTTAATTGGATACTGATAATAGAGCCAGCGTCATTTTTCTACTGTATATTTATCTCTTAAAAAATAAGGGTTGTCAGGGGTTGGGTGTCACTGTCAACTATATGGGTATCAGGGGTTGAGGCAGGTACCCCCGTATTAGGAATATCTTGGAAAAGTCATCAACCTTCTCTTTTCCCTCGAAAACTTTACCAGTCGGAGATCAGGTAAAAATCACAACTTCTCTGGACCGCCTGTGTGTCAGGGGATTGGGGCAGGTACCTTTGTATTAGGGATTATGCAAGAAAAACTACTTATTAATAAAAAATAATTAAAATTAAAGAAAAGTATTGCACTGCACTAAAACTTCCAATTTTTTGGTATGCATTTCTTAAATTCCGATCGAAAAACTATTTTTTTTTGGTTAAAATGTTTTAGAACAATTGTTGAGTAAGTTAAAAAAAGGTTGAATTTTCGTTCCTGGAAATAGTTACATTAAAAAATATTTTATAGTAAACATTTACAAGAGAACATCTAAATATGTATTAACTTGATTTATTAGTAATATTCACTAGTAAACATTTAAAAGAAGTTTCTGCAGCCCTTAAAATTTGTTGTTTGCTTTAAGAGCGTTCAGCTTCGGTATCAAAAGTCTGTTATTTTTCTCATAAAAAAGGAGAAAAATGAAGATAACATTAAGAAATTTTTAAACAGCAGTCAGTAAATAAAATCTTCATAAACGAAATACCCCATCTAGCATATGTCCACTAACATTATTGATGCTTGAAAGCATAAGATTCAATGTGGAAAGAAATCAATTTTTTATCACTTTACCAGAGGGGAAAAATATATATTAGAGATCAATTTCTTATATCTATCTCATTTTCGAGCATCATCAGCCAATAAAAAATTTCGAAAGTAGCCAAAGAGCATTACCATACATCACTTACTTTATTAGGCTTGGCGTCACAATTCTAGCAAAGAAGTCTCCAAAATTTTTATGAGGCAGCAGTAATTCAAGAATTCTTGTGTACACAGCAACAACGTTTAGGGTTAGGAGCTAGGCAGAAAAGCCATAACAGAAAATTATAGTACCTTCTAGAGTAATAAATTTTCGTTATGAAGCATTAAGCGCATTGTAATTCTCTTTTAACGCCATCATCTTTTGACAGAATTTTCTCTGCCTAGTCCTGGTTTTAATGTGTATCGTAAGGCAGCCCTGCAATTCATAACTCATGCTATTATATAGCGAAGATTGTTCAGTGTTAACGTCCTACGGTCTGGTAAAAGTGGAGTTTTCGGATTTTTAATGGGAGGAGATGGCATGCTTTATTTGCTCGGCGGAACAGCCTTTTTTAACATTTTTCAATAATAATGCGTGTTTCCACTGCACAAAAAACACATTTATAATACTTATTTACATCACGCATAACTATATGATGTTTTTGAAACGCATAAAATTGCAATGTTTTGCGATCAGTTATCGTTATTTTTAATTGCCCTTTCAAAAACGCCTGCCTAAAAGTTATAAACAGTTCTCCATACAAAAAGATACCGTAATTATCGGTATATAGTCCTCATCGTTGTATAGTCCGCAGGAAGAAAACTTCCTTCCAAAAAAATTAAGTTCGGTGTATAACCCGCATCGTTGTATAACCCGCACCCAGAAAAAAACATGGGATGCACCCCTAGAAAACAATATATTCGCCTGTAGTGCACGAGCCCCAATCTGCTTTGCACCATTGTTTCGAAAGCTACGATTTATTTCTGAGCATTTTGTTTTGCAGGAAAAGATATTTCGATATTTTTAAACGGTAGTTGTCTTTTTAATAATACTTTTTTTTTTGAATTTCATGTATTGCCCGCGGGTAGCAAAGAAAAGAAGTTTTTTCGTAGATAGCCCGCGGGCTATACACAGATAATTACGGTAGTTCAAAGCGCGGTTGTTTTGTCGCTTTGCAATGCATTTCAGCTTATGCAAAAACAAATATTTTACAACAACGCCCATATTTCATCAATAAACTTCTGTTCAATCATGTCCAAAAACTCGGATGGTTTTTAATTGTTTTGTATGGCATTACATTGATAATGTTTGTAATCCTATTTATATTATACATTTCTCGCACTAAATTTTTAAAAAAGCAGAAATTTATAAGAGTATAAAACTTGCTTTATTTTACTCATTCATTTATTATTTTCTTTTTGGAAGACATCTTTTACTGTGCACCCTATATAATTTTAAGTTTTTAAAATCTACCTATTTTTTCAGTAAGCCTGACTGAATTACAATGTTCGAAGTTTCAATGAAAAGAGGCCCACTTCCTCAGAACCAATCTTTAATCTTTTCCCGATTATTGTAATTATAAAAGTGTAGGAATTATAATAATGTCTAGGTCTATGTAAATTTTACTGTATAACTTATGAATTTATTTCTTATTGACACCGCGCAAAAATATAATCTATTCGAAAAAGAAAAATGTTACTTCTGGAATTTAGAATTCGGAAAACTAAGATACTTAACAAATATTTTTCCTATTACTTATTAAGATACATTTAATAACTTAAGATTTTAGGGCATCAATAAAAGAAAACAAAATATTTTGTTTTATTTCTCAGTATACGTCCCGCAAAATTCCGGTTTAATGGTTCCCTGCTTATTAAGAAATATTTCAGGTTACTGCACATTTAATGTGCATAATTGATACAAAATATACCGCACCCAAATTGTATACTCATGCTTAATTAGGGTGCGGTGCCTTTAAAGTTTCTTAGTTGTACTATTAACTAAATGTATGCAGATAAGGTTACATGATCCGTCTTTTTATGTAACTAAAGTAAGTGAAAATGTAAGAAAACTTCCATTTTTTTCATAAAAATAAAATATTTATATTTAGTTTTTTATTACGTTGAATTATATCATTTGTAATGTAATATTTCGTGTCTAAACGGGAACGTTCATATTTATCAAAAATAACTTATAATGCATACTCTATTACTCGGATTAATATATATATATATATATATATATATATATATATATATATATTCTGTTGTAATTCTTTAAAATAAATGAATATATTGTAAGCTCTTCGCTAATTCATTCTTCAACAAATGCAAAGCTAGTTGGGATTACACTTAATTCAATGAATTTTCGTTTATTTATTTTCAATGTACGAGTATTTATTTAGAATTCGTTTTAGATGGTCAAAAGCTAGTCTAAAGTACATTTCATTGTAATTTGTTATTTACGTATATTTTTTAATAATGTTATTTGAATTTTAAAAACCAAATTTGACATGATCATCTGGATCTTTATTGCAGGGACCGGATCGGTTTCCGGATACAAACGGTCGGATACCGGATATCCGATGCCTTTCGTAACATCGGTGCTGCCCAGTATATATGTTCTTTATATGCAATCAGAATAATCGTAACAATTCTAGTAATTGGAAATAATAAACATAAGCAAACTTTGATCGTTCTTTTACTTTAATTTTTGATTTTCAGTTTTAACCTTAATACTGTTGAATCAATCAGTGAGTGCATTAAACATTAAACAAGCCGCTCAAAGTTATATAATATTGCCCCTACGTAATATAATATCATTTAACAATACAAAGAACTCTATGAATTTCTTATTAATAAGTAGTTGACGTTGAGTGATTTTCATCTGAAAAATATTCCATGAAAACTTATCAAATCCTAATATTTCTACTAAATGAAAAATACGTAGCAATGAAATAGATTTTTACAATATTCTATTGCTTTAACATTGTCATAAAATTTCAAAATTAATGATATTTCGAATAAAGCAATTGTGAAAATCCGAGAGCCTAATTGATTTCTTGTTTCTGTATAATTGAGATGGCAGAACATTTCATCATTGTCAAAATTAACTTCATTCATGAATAATTATGAACACGTAGCAACATTGTAATTATTATTCATGATTTTACCCATTAATTAGATGATAAAGTATTAGGAATAAATCTTAATGATTTAAATCTAAAAATTTGCCGTGAGGCTGCAAAATAAATTAAAAATAAAAAAATATTTCTACACTTGTTACAAGGCAGGAATACAAAGATTAATTCTACAATCAAATCACGTACTTCACAGCAAAAGTTTCATTATTTTGCAGTTCTGAAATTAAATAACCTTATTGGTAGATTATATATTATTAAGATATACAGTTAAGGTTATGAGAAAATTATCCAAGTTACAACTTTCTTAGAATAAGATGAAAATGAAAGAAAATCTCGATAATTTATTTTATGTGAAAACGAGCAATTCCTGAAATCTTCAATTTGTTAAAGAATAATTTAAAGCTTAAAATGGGGCAACCAAATATCAATTACACAACAATTTGTGCTGCAATTTATATTTAATAGGTGCTTTTAGGCCAGAAGAATTTTAAGTTCGTGTTTATGCACAGTTATTTTAGAAAGCAAAAAGAAAAGGAAAATCATATTAATATTTCTGGTGTATAATTTATAGAACATTGCGTCCTCAAAACAGCTGAAAAACTATTGGCAGATTTTCGAAACACAAAAATCGTACACAAACAAATCCGTGTTTATGAACGATTATTTCAGAAAGTAAAAAGAAAGAGAAAACCATTTGAATATTTCTGTGCATAATTTAAGAAAAATGCGTCCTCAAAACAACTGGAAAACTATTGGCAGATTTTCGAAACACAAAAATACATAAAAATTGTAGTAAATTGTATTTTTTTAAAAAAAAGTGGTGCAATGTAGAAACTTATTTTTATAAAACACACACACACATATATATATATGCATTACATATATAGATATATATGTAATATGGTGATTACATCAACATATTATTTTAATTGAATGTCTGCCTATGAAGCCATCGTGGAAAACAGTCGTAAACAGAATCCACTTAATCATTGGTTTATTTGCAGTTTCAATATAGTAAAATCACAGTCCAAAATAACACAAAGACGAACACAAACATCAGCATATTATACAATATTTACTTTTGAAGAATCCCCGCGAAAACCATGCGAGATCACCTTTACAATTTTTATGTTTTAAAATCGAAACTGAATTTAAAAAGGGGTTTGAAAGAGTTATTTGTTTTTTTATGTTATAACATTATATTATTATATTTTAATGTTATAACATTATATTATTATTTCTTAATGTTATATATATTTCTAGCATATGCAACATTTGACTTATTTCAGTACACGCCATAATCAAGAGAAAAAATGTTGATGAATAAAAAAAAAAGTCTGACATTTTTCTCTCAGAAACCTTGTTCTAACATCGTCTTAAAAACATACTTTCTCCCCTCTCTCCTGGTTTCTCAGTTTCTTTTTTTATTTTTCCACGGGCGTTTAAAACCTATAATCTAATTGGAGTTTCATGCATAAGGTGAGAGGAGAAAAATATATTTCTTGGGATTAAACTTAAGAGTATAAACCCCTTAACTTCACCAGCTCATAAGATTGATATTCGTGATCTCAGAGATAATCGCATTTTGGATGTTCAAGCAAGAGCGCGTTTGTTTTAAATTTTATTATAAATATTTACTTTTTATTCAAGCAAAAACTATTTTCCTCACATGAAAAAGATTTCGTTTCTATTTTTTTCATGAATAAAGTTAGATTACGAATATGTTCTCTGCGTAGCTTCGCCACTACAATATCTACGTTACAGGTATACTTCTACAGGTTTTCATTAAAAATCAGCATATTTTGTACATAAAAAAAAAAAAAAAAAAAAAAAAAAAAAAAAAAAAAAAAAAAAATTCAAAAGGGAAAAAAGTTTCATTAAAAAAAACAAAAATTTTAAAAAAGAAGCCGTTTTAGAACTTTTTAACCTACTTTTCGTATCTCCCCCAAAATCAGGGAGTGTTCTTCTCAGCTTTTGTTTCTTCTTCAAATAATACCTTTTTAATGTTTAATACAAATTCATTATTTTATTCATTAATTAATATTTATTCTTTTCCTTCAGTTTTTTTTAGTAAGTTATTGAGGAAAAATTAAACTGAAAAATATTTCCTTTAAAGAGAATTCATTATTCGAATCATTAAGTTCCGTCTAGAATTTATGAGACCTTCTTTCCCGTTCTTTCCCCTTTAAAATTTAAATCTTTCTTAGCTTCAAATTTCTTGAAAATAGCTTTCAGTTTCTCAAAATGGCTTTCAAAATTTATATCTTTTTTAAACGGTTAATACATATTCATTCATTCATTCATTCTTTAATTAAATTTTATTAAATTTTTTCCTTTAAATTTTTATTCATTCTTTTAAATTTGTATTTATTCACTCATTTATTTAATCTTTTCCCTTAAAGTAATTTATTCATTCATTCTTTTTTTTTTTTTCATTATTTATTCTTTCATCCATTTATTCATTATTCATTTAATCATTCATTGATTCAAAAATATTCTTGAAAATCCCGATCAAAAAATTTCAAAAGAAAATAGGCTCTTTAAAAGTTCTGGAAAAAATTTTCTACTTGTACATGTTCTACGTTATAAGAGCTTTCCAATAAAGTTTGTTCCAAGCAAATCGGTCCGTTAGATCAGGATTTATATAGAATTGAAATTTCCCGTAAGCGTTATGTTAATTTTTTTTAAACTGTTCAAAAATGAACAAAAATTGTTCAAATCAATATTTTACGCCAAGAGCTTCTTCCAGTGAGCTTGTTCATTGGAACTTGGATCTTGTACCCAGAGTTTACATAATTTGCTTCATATTCGTCCATAGGCGCTAATGTTAAAATTTTTTGAACATACCAAAATTTAACGAAAAATTTTTCAAATCAAATTGTTCAAATCAAAAATATGGAAATGAGATGTTCTCGCCGAGATCTGTTGAATGCAAAAAGAATTTTTCGAATTGGACGTTTAGTTCAAAAGTTATTAAGGGGGGAGGGGGGGCGGGGAGACAGACCCGACACACAACTTCCCCATCTCAAAACCTACTTTCAAATTTTTTATTTTTCCATCTTTATTTAATTACTTAACTTATTTTTGACTTTTCTTGATTTCTAACGATATTTTCACGATACATTAAGCCTTCTTTCATGCTTTATTTTTTTTCAACTTTTACGGGAAAGTAGGCTAAAAAGGAAAGAAAAAAAACAAAAGTAAAGGGGAGGGGCGATGACATTTCTCTTGAAATGCGAAATTTATAGGTAACCTCACAAAACGAAGGGGAAACGATTAATGAATGTGAAGTCTGAAGGTAAATGCGTACATCAAACAAACTTCATAATATGTAAGTTCCAATAGTACATTCTTCTTCCAATTATAACTAAATTAAATCGGAACTTTCCAGAATCCACTGCTGGAACAAACCACAATATTGTGAAATGATGCAAATTTCAGATACAATATCAAAGTACCCCAATGAAAACAATTTAAAGTACAAATAAAGTTCTTGAATTGTCATATGAGTTCTTAGAATGATTGAAATGGTAGGAACTTGGCGCCAACCTTCTTGCTCATATGCCATGAATGATTTATATCCCCTACGCAGCTCAAGTTCCTCTTTTATTTCCTAAATTCATTTGAATGAGATAATTCAAACATAACAACATTACGTTTCGCTTTCTGTCATTGGAATGCATGCTATTTAAATGTATTTCACATCTTTAATATTTATGCTTTATTGCAGGAAATAAAAGTGAAGTTGCTTATTTATTGAGAATCTTCAGGGCAAAACGCGTATAAATAATCTTATTTAGTTCAAAATATAATTGTATTTGTCAATAGTAAAACTAGCTATTTTTGGTTCAGTTACAGTTGAAATCGATTTCGGAATTCCTCTCATTCGGTATAAGTGTGTGTATACATTTGACTAGTGCGTACATTTTCTTTTTAATTTATGATTAGCTGGCATAACCGGCGTAGCGTGGGCTAACATTGCATCATCCCCAAGCTAAATGACACATGTCAAAAATGCTTCCGTAAAAATGTAAGGAAAATTTAGTTAAAAAATCCAAGTTGAAGATCAGCAACAATCCTTAAAAATCACAGTAAAACAGAAAAACTCCCCAAAGATCTCTATTACATTTAAAACAGCAGCTTCCAAAAACTCCCTTTCCGCATTTGAATAAAGACGTAGTGACTAAAAATACCCATTGGACTACGGACCTTTATAAAATTACCAACAGTCTTTTTAAAAATTCCCATCAGAATAAGGACAACAGTTCCTAAAGATCCTGATTGCAAAAACATCAAAACATTTCCTGAAAATGCAAATAAAATAGTGCTTTTTTCAAATTCGGCACAAAACGCAAGAAAGAAATGCATTATTTCCAAAGGCAAATAAATATGCACAGTTAAGTTAGAAAATATTCAGTACTAAACCAATAATGACGTCTGAAATGTAAGTTGACACAAAGAACTTATAAATACTTATTTAGATTTTTGGCTAAATTAGGTCCAAACAGCTTCAAATAAACAGTACAAAAATTAAATAAATGTTACAAAATCAAAACTGCTACGTAAAAAAGTTAAAGTAAAGCAGAAGATCGCCAATCTGCACTATAGCAATGGAAGCGTAACGCAAATGCGCAATGCTCCTATAGCGTAAATCAAGTATTGAATTAAATGAAAACAATTTTCGACCAAAATAACTCTTTATTTTGGCGAAAGTACTCAAATTAAGATAAATTTAGAGGTAAGCCTCGTTGTAAAATTCGAAAACTACTAAAAATGAATATTGCGCGTGTTCCATTTGTTCGACGAATTTCTGAAAGACATCATCTTATGTAGTTCTTTACAGGCATTTATATGCAGCAAAAACCAATTATTTTTTCGATGAGATGTTCCCTAAATTATGAGTTTTGCTTGAATAGAAAAGAACAAATTCTAATTTTCCGAAAATTGCTTCGAGGTGCATCAGGACCTGACCCGAGATGCCTGTAACGAAGAGTTCGTATTTGCGCGCCTTCTCATCACGCCAGAAGGCGACCGACCACACGCACACAGACACTGATACTAAAACACAAAATTTCTTCTTTATTTATATAGATAGGTTTCCGTGCCTGAACGTTGAAATTAATTTTTCTTAGAGTTAAGAGAACTTTTTCTATTTAAAGGGTTTTCACATTACGATTTTATTAAAAAATGCAAACCTAAAGTAGATAAAACTCGCTGAACAAAGATTTATTGGTATTTTTTTTCTCCTCAACGAGGAACAAAAAAGAATATATTTTCTTAAAGCACCAAACACAACCTTTTATTCAAAGCAATGCCTTTTTTGGATAGAAAAATTGAATTTCACTTATTGATGAAGTAATAATGGATGTATACGTTGATTACGTGGTACAAAAACGCAACATTGTTCAGGATATTAGAAGAATTTATGCTAGTTTTTCGGTACATTTCCTCCACGTTAGTTATCACGTTAGTTATAAATACAAAAGAGAATATTGCTACAACAAAGTTTTCTAACCAATTCACAGCAATCATAGAAAAGAAAGTCATAAGGTAACTTGAGATTTCTACATTTGAAAAGCCTTCCAAATTTTTTCTACCAACAATAAAAACAACCATTTTACAAGAAACGTAAAAAAGAAAATTGTGAACTTCAATGGAACTTTGAATAGACACTTTCAAACAGCAGCAGACATCTCAAATAGCAAGTAGAAAGAAATGGCTTTTTGTATGGTTTCTCTTGAGTTTTCCTTTCTATTTTTCAAGAACATTCAGACTGATGTTTTCTTGGCTATTGTGACAACAGCTTTTGCAGTAAAAACCTTATTTTTACCCTTTTATTTTTCTATAGTAATAAATAGTGTATTTCATAAATGTTGCTTAATATGTTTACACATTAAATTTACGATCGTTTTGGGGTTTTTATAATGAAATCGAACGTTTCTTTTAATAACTGGTTTAATTTACATAAGTAAGCTTATGATTTTGTTATTTTTACTGTACATTTAAATACATTTTAACACATTTTCGTAAAGAGTTCCTTTTTTAAAAATCTTAATTTTTTTATCTTTAATTTTTTCTCGATTAGATGATACGAGAATAGATGAAAACATAATTCAGCCTCAGCACTGCAGAGGTGGACGGCGGACCCCTTATTTGAATGGTGGACGCAGTAAATTTTCAAAACGCGTGGGTTCAATTCCAAAACCAAGTGGGACGTTCATGTGTCAACCTTGTAGATAAGATTGAAGCGTGTGCCTTAAATAAACTAAAATCGTGCCAAACTGTCTAGAGCTAAACTTGAAATAAGGGCTCAAGAAGTATCTATTGGAAATAGCTTTGCATTTTCCAGCTCTCTTTCCCCATGGAGTTGATACCCTTTCAGACGTCAACAATGGTTTTAGGTCAAACCGAAAGAATTCGTCAGAATAGAAGGGATAAGCAAAGTGGTCATCAAATCACCAGTCACTGAACTGGATTTATCATTTTATCTAACGCACGAGCTTATGGAACAAGTACCGCACTATAACGCTAAAAAAGCTGCACACAGACTGCGCATACTTTCGATGCAAGAGAAGTAGAAAACTTTCGATTCTTCTTGCAGATTCGCTGTATGTTTTGAGCTTTATGCGCAGAAACTGACTGCGCATGAGTCGACGTGACAGACGGAGCTTTTGTTTATTTCCGTTTGAGCCTGCATGGCATAATATTTTGTATTTTTATTATAAAATACTAAGTATTCCTTTTAATTTTTAGCATTACAATTCGATCCATGTATCTTTTGAACTTCATCATGGTTGATTTGCTTTCTTGTATCTTTTAAGATTCTGTAAAAAGCCACTTGTCAGGAAAAGTACCCATACCAGTTTTAGGAAACATGTTTCTTCAAATAAAAAAGATTGCGCTCAAATGACACTACAACGCACGTACTTCCCTTCTAATATCTTTGTAATACAAAAAATGAAAAAAAAAAAAAAATGAAACATGATATAGTTCCTAATATCATCTTCGGAACAACACCTATCGGAAACGCCCATCTTTCACGATAGAAAACGCAAGGGCCCACTTAATTTCCGTCAGTCGCAATCTGCAACCTCTTTCTGAAGCGTTACATAGTCTCTCTACTTAAGACCAAGCATCGTCACGGAAATTGGCGATTAGCCTTAAACTCTTCTACTCGGAAGTAGAATCTTATTAACGGAATGACTCACTAAGATCGATTGCTCTGAAGAGTTGTTCTTCTTTGAATTCCGATTAACAGGTAATAAATTCAATTTGGGCAAGCTACTGGAAGACAAGGTTAAAAGGGGCAAGACATTCCATGAACTCAACCGTGATGCGTTTATCGATTTTTTTTTCTTTTCTGATTGGGTTAAATGTAAGTGGAATTATGCTTAAAGCAACATCCTCTTGAAGAAAAACTGGAATAAAAGAAAACCGCGACAGCTCAAAACAAAAATTTAATAACACCACATGCTACCTTACAGGACATTTTAGAATGATTTAAGACCTTATTAGACATAAATATATGTGATAGTAACAAACACCTATTCGGGTTCGATACCCGAGCCGCGGAAGACCCACCATGTACACTTGGGGATACATGCATGTAAAATTCGTGGACCCTGAAGTCCCGAAGCAGTTCCGAGGGTATCAGTGGTTAGGGATTTTCACTTCCCCTCACCCATGGGTCTAAAAAGGAAGGTGGCGTATTTGTGGTGGCGCCATCTGGTGTCATCCAAGTACATTATGAGCAAAGTCGTACTCCTAAAATCGGTGCTCAAATTGAAACGCAAGGCGTTGCCAACTGCCTTAATTCCTAGTCGATTCGACAAAGGAGAGCTTGGATTATCCAAGTGGCATAAGCAACAACAACAAACACCTATAAACATTTAATATTGTCGACCTGCGTGTTATTGTAATTGGAAAACTTACTGAACTCGAGTACTTTAAATTTAACAAAATATTACTTTAACCCAATTTCGAGCTTTATTGTTTTATTAAATGTAACATTTAGTGCATATATTTTTATAGTTTCTAAACTGAGTACCGTGTATGCCTTCCTGCAGTTAAAATAAGTCTCTGAAAAATAAAAACTTTCAATGGATACTGGAAAAAATAAAAAGAAACCCATTGTTATGTTAAAGCAAATTACGAATTAAATTTCCTACACTTTTCCGATGGACTTCATTGACCGCATTTGTTTCTTTTGATGACATCACACCATAATGATTGGTGAAGATGACGGAACAAAAAAATAAACCTCATTTTTTCTTAACATTTCCTTTTGCTAAGAAAGCTTAAAGAAATAGTTGTGAAAAGAAACGCCATAGAAACCACGGCAAAAAGAAATTGTTTCTCTAAGAAGTCTGAAAGGACAATTAACAATTCAAAGTGCAGTTTTTAGGAAGTGTGAAACTTTTATTTTAGAAACAAGCGCATAACATTACTTTTGTTTTATTTTTGTTTGTTTTACATTTCTCTATTTTTTTTTTTTTTTTTTTGCAATCGTAGTTTCGCTTCTTACTGTTCATTTCCTATGCCACTATGATTTTTTTCTCGATCTCTGACGGAAATTCTCCGCTTGACGGAAATGCACAGCATTTTGTGTTTGCTCCATAATTTTTTTTTTCTTCCAAATAGCTTCGAGTATAAAAGAACTTTCATGATGAAAATGTTGCAGAAAAAATTGCATTTCAACTTTTTTAGTATGGTAAGTATCACAATGCAAAATTTCTTTGAGTAATGTAATTTGGTTTTTTTTTCTCTCTTTATGAAAGAAAAAATAAATACATTTCCAAAATAAAAATGCCAATTAATAATTTAGATTTGTTTCTTTGGTTTCCGTTGGATTAATCGCTTTGAAAAAATGTATTTTAATTCCTCGCTAATGGGTTTTTGTGAAGGCATCACGTAAAGTATAAAACAAGTGTTTTTTTTTTAAATTTTCCCTTTTTACTCTCTCTAAAGTTACAACTAAGCAAACAATCGTTATGTTTCTTTTCCGTACATTCGATGGAGAAATCCCAAGCCTAGAGGCACAACACGCTATTATGAAAAGTCCCGGGTTCGAATCCAGCGCTGCAGGCTATGCTTTTGGAAAGAGAAGATAAAAAGGCTTCTAACACAATATTTACACAATAGTCCATTTAGTTCATTTAGCAGCTTGCAGTATACTTTTAATAATTGAATGCATTTATTTTTATAGTTTCTCAACTACGTAGACGCAGGGGTCGGTATTTAAGACAAGAAAAAGTAGTTGCTTTATATCAACATTTCCCTCTTGTTTTTAAATTAAAAAAAAATGATACCGAAAAACGTCCATACATAAGTTTTATATTATTGCTATTATAGTTCTTTATAAAACTTGTAATTTACAAACCGCCATTATTAAAAATTGTAGTTGAAATTGTTAAAGAATTTAATGTAACTTTAAAAAAATATTTATATGTTCTTATCCCTCTAACACTCGTAAATAGGTATTTAATTACCTTATTATAAATTTAAATTTGCCCCCGATTGTCATGCTATGCAATCGCGTTTTTGAAATGAAATTACACTTTAGCCCATTCTGACTGCACGTTTTAATTTGATTAAATTTTATTGATATAAATAAAGCAAAGAGTTTGTGTGTGTGTGTTTTCGGTTGCCTCTTGGCGAGATGAAAAGTTCTAGAAATATGACGTTTTGGTTACAGGTACCTTCGATCAGGTACTGATGCACCTCGAAGAGTTTTCCCCATTATTTGAATTTGGTCCTTTTTTATTCCAATTGCAAGAAAAAGTACAAATTTGTGAATGTCTCACCGAAGAAATGTCCCTTTTTCTGTTTTTGTAGCGTATTAATGACCGTAAAAACTGCACTAAAAGATCTTTTCTCGAAGTTCGTAAGACATTTAGAATGCGTGCTATATTCGTTTTAAGCAATTTTCGAATTAAAACAAGAAGTTCCGTCTAGAATTATACGAGCCTACTTTCCCGTATACACCAAATTCAAATTTATAATCTAGCTATCTCTTTTTCTCTCTTTCTTATTTATCTTTAGTTCTAATTATTGAAAATATACCTTTTTCAACGGATAATACATATTCATTCACTCACTCATTCATTCTTTCATTTATTCAGCCATGCATTTATTCATTCATTCGTTACCTCATTCAAGTGTTTATTCATTCATTTACGCATTCATGTATTTATTCACTCATTTATTTATATTTTCATTTATTCAATAATTTATTCATTCATTCTTTTCCTCATTCATTTATTCATTGATTTATTCTTTCACTCTTTCATTTATTCATTCATTCATTATTTCACTCATTGAGTCACTGAGAAATATCCTTGAAAATCCCGATCAAAAAATTTCATAGCAAAATAGGCTCGTAAGTTCTGGATAAACTTTCTATTTCTACATGTTCTACGTTATAAGAGCTTTCCGATAAAGTTTGTTCCAAGCAAATCGGTCCGTTAGATCAGGATTTATATAGGGTTGAAATTTCCCCGTAAGCTCTGTGTTAATTTTTTGAACTGTTCAAAAATGAACAAAAACTGTTCAAATCAATATTTCACGCCGAGAACTCCTTTCAATAAGCTTGCAATAGGAACTTGGCTCTTGTGCCCAGAGTTTACAGAATTTGCTTCAATTTTGTCCATAGGCGCTAATGTTAAATTTTTTTGAACTGTTCAAAATTGAACAAAAAATTGTTCAAATCAAAAAGTAAAATATAGAAATGAGATGTCCTCGCCGAGATCTTTCGAATGCAAAAAGAATTTTTCCAATTGGACAATTCGTTCAAAAGTTATTAGGGGGGGAAGAACCGACAGACCGACTGACAGACAGACAGACAGACAGACAGACCGACAGACACACTTTTTCCCCATCTCAATACCCTACTTTCAAATTTTTTATTTTTCAATCTTTATTTAATTACTTCACTTATTTTTGACTTTTCTTGATTTTTAACGATATTTTCACGATACCATTAAGCCTTCTTTCATGCTTTATTATTTTTTTTTTTTTTTTTTTTACGGGAAAGTAGGCTAAAAAGCAAGGTTCACCGCTGAATTTAACTTATTAAATTTCGTATTTTCGCCAAACTAAAAAGTTATTCTGTCTCCAAACGGGCTATTTACGCTAATGTAAAAGCGTAAAACCCTTTTTAAATTAAATACAGGAGTACGGTACAAAATGTTTTGGGCGGCCATATCGCCATTAAACATTGCGCGTTGTACCATAGATATGATCTAATTTGGAATTTCTTATTGCAGACATTTACTAAGGTGGAAGCTTTAAGTTAAGCTTTTCGATAACGTTAATTTTTTATGCAATTTAAGACCCCATCAATACGCAGTAATTTATTTATCGCCAAAATCTGTAGACTGGTACCGTATTTGAGCTGTGTTAGTATGCTGTACATTTTCTACCCCTGACTTTATAATATTTTAGTCCCAAGTCCGTGGACTTTGTGTTATATTTTTTTAACGTGTATGTATGAGGACTCAGATTTCAATGGGGATTTCAGCTCCCTTCACAGATTTCAATTTTTCAATTTTCAATAACGCTGTTTTTTGACACAGTCACGCCAAACTTTCGAGACATTTCAAGATTCAAACTTTTGCGATAATAAATAATTTACCGTCATGCATGAATTTTATTCTAATTGGCATCACTTGGGGACTGAATTTAATTACCTCTTTTCCTTAAAACTATAATTTTACGTATCAGTACAGGTCATGGACTTAAATAGTAAATTGATTAACTTATAGTACAACTACTTATAGTATATATTTTTCTTTGGAAATGATGCTTTTATTCCTTCTTGTTTTTTTTTTTTTTTTTGGCTTAGTATTTATTTCTTTGATTAAACCGCCATTTTATTTGATTTTTTAGGAATTTTTCTGTATTCTAAAAGATATTTCTTGAGACAACCGTGTGCTAAGAGAGTTTTTAGGAACTGTTGTCCTTATTCAGATGGAGGTTTTGAGGTGAAATGTTGAGAATGTTTAAGAACTGTTATCTGAACCCTGTACCTAACTAGTGTTACCGAATGAGAATATATAATGCGGTTTCCAGTTCAAAGTAGATTTTTAATCTATGTTTGCTCATCCTCAAAGGGAAATTTTTAACTAAATGTATCCTTATTTATTTAAGTCAGAATGCTGGACATGTGCACAGTAGCGAATTTAGGCTTAGGCCCGTGAGGCCCGGGCCTAGGGCGGCAAATTTTGAGGGGCGCCAAAATTTTTAAGACGGTTAAAATTAAAAATCGATTGGGTTTCCTGTAAACTGTAAGACCAAATTTTAAAGTTTATTTTATTGCGCTCTTACTATCCAAGCATAGAACCATTTTGAGGGTAGAATTTCTTTATCAAACTAATTAATCAGGCTAGTGCTAAAATCTGAAATATCTAACAAAAAGATTTTTAAAAACTTTTTTTTAATGCTAGGGGGCGCCATATCGTGTCGGGCCTAGGGCGCCCTCAAACCTAAATCCTCTACTGCATGTGCAACGACCTTTTCACTCCCAGGGACCGATGAAATGTTCGAGATATCCCGCGCAACGCCAGGCGTGTCCAGCTAGTGTTTAATATTTTTCAGTTTAGTTTGGTATAAAAATTGGTCCCAAAACCTACGTAAATTCCACTTTAGGACCGTTCATAAATGATGTCACGCTTTTTTCCGATATATTTGACCCCCTCCCCCCTTTGACACGAAATGTCACACTTCAACGGACCCCCCTCCCCCTTTTGTCACTAGTCCCGCTATGCTGTACGAGCTTGATGTCACAGTTATTCTCACCCCCTCCCTTCCCCTTGTCACAATTTTACGAACCCCCCTCCCCCTCGAAGCGTGACAGCATTTATGAATGATCCCCTTATACAGAGCGCCATATTTAAATTGCGTGGATGTCTGATCCACTGACCTGTATTTACGGAGTAGAATCATCTAGATATGAGGGTGGGGGCTCTTAGACATTTCCTTTGCGTTGGCAAAGTAAACGTCTGCTTGAGGTCACCGCAAAGACTTCCGTCAACAGTGGTAGCACGTTGAAAAGGCTGACAGTGAATTAGAATTGAACGACTGCTTTGCAGTTCTGATATCCCAGAGGATTGAAACCTAAAGGTTTATTATATGAAATCAACATAGTACAGAAGTTAAGTTGGCACTCCAGGTGATTATTTTTCCTCTCAAACTCCATGATGGTGGAGGTGGACACAGGGCCGGCGATCGGCTGAGGCAACGAGGCGCTTGCCTTACGACGCAACGTCCATAAGGGTGGCAGCTATTAACAGCTAATTAATTTATTATGCAGTTAGTTACGTAGCTAGAACGTAGTATTACGCTTCTAATGAATCAGAAAAAAAAAAACTTCCCTATGGATATATAGTATTATTTAAGTACGTATTTGAAGACAATATTTCCAGTCCCTACACTCTAAAAAATGCATATAATATACGGCGGAAAATATCTTGTCTCATAGAACCGCTTTTACTTGCAACGGACCTGGGTGGACACTCTAAGTGATATGTTTTATGCTCTTCTTAAAGTGGATGAATAATGGTATTAGTCCCTGGCGAGTATTAAATGTAACTTTTTCCCTCCCAAATGTATTTAAAAAAATTTTTGGTTTAATGTTGAAATTTTGTTTCACTCATTCATACTCTGAAATGTACATCAGATGTAATTTTACCGATTTACCTATTGTACAAATGCTTATCTTTTCCGTCAGCTGCTTAAATTATGTTGATAAAAATCAAAGCGTATTACAAAATTAATATTAAATGAGCAGTAGATTAATATTCCTTTATGTATACATACATACATATAAATATTGACTGTATTTCTAATTGTATCATACATTATGGCAACCCCCTCCCCCCCATTCGTCCAAGAGTATTTAGCAAAAGTATAAGTAAATAAAAATAAATCATTGAATTAAAATTTGAAAAAGTAGAAAAAAAAATTTAGCTGATATCTGTTGATAAAGAAGCAGTTTATTGCTACAATTTTAAATAAAAGCCCGGTGCAAGTTTCGATGAATAACCGACGCCTGGGATGCGTCGGTTATTCATCGCCCGCAGGCGCCTGGGAGGTAAGACGCATGTTGTTTTGATAAATAATTATTATTACATAACAGGTATGATTGATAGTAATATATTCACGACATTTTCCTTAATATAGGTATTTTTGGAAAATCAAAGTTGCATGGTTAAAAAACGAGAATAATGCACCTAAAAATTAATATCAAGAAAAAATAATTTAAGCTTTTTTTTCTTTCTGTCATTTTTATTAACTTCTTTACTTAATAATTTTCTAGTACATTGCTCGCAAGTCCTGTGTAATATTTCTGACATATGTTGCCTCCAACATTTCAAAAGGAACATAAAAGAAACATCTTGTTCTATTTATACATTTGTTCCAGTTTAGGGTATCTGAAACGGAATCATGTGTTGGAGTAAAAAGATTAGGAACGCGTCAAGTACCTCCAAACTTTCTTCCACCAGTAATTCCAGAAAGTTCCAGAAAAGAAACTATGCTTAATCCCCTCACCCACTAAAAGTGTACCACTGGAATATCTGACCTTCGAAAACTCCAAAAACGCTAAAGCCAGGGAGGGGGGGGGGGGGGCATTCGGCTGTAGATAGTTCATCTACGCTAACCTCCCGTTACCATAGTAACGACCGTGCCTATCGACCGCAAGCACCCCTCTCCACCTCTCCTTTTTCCCGGCTGATAGCGCAACAAGTCACGTGACCGCTATGCAGGAGCAGTGTTACAAGTACGGAGGCGATTTGCAAGTGTTTATACCAGGAGCGCTTTTTTTTTTACTTCGCTTCTTTTTTTCTGAATTGGTTCAAGAAATGCATATTTTTGTGACTAATTTGCTTATTTACATATACGTTAACTCTAATTCATTTTTAAAAATTGCTCTTGCTTTCTCTCTCTTATCTATAAATTAATAAACACACACACTCACACCATATATATATATATATATATATACCGTAATTATCGGTAAATAGTCCGCATCGTTGTATAGTCCGCAGAAAGAAAAATTCATCCTAAAAAAATCAAGTTCGGTGTATAAACCGCATCGCTGTGTAACCCGCACCCAAAACAATTACATGTACAAATCACTCTGTAAGGCACACTGTTTATAAGGGGAAACAATTTTAAATTACAGAACACTTCACATTTAAAATGATACTGTAAAAAGTTAACATTTTACCATATTTTGTTTATACATGGTTATTTTGTTTATACATTTTGTTTATACAGGGACCTCTGCTCTGGTCCTACCCTCCTATTGTGATTTGATTGGTGTGGAAGCAACGGCTTGCATGGGGAATTTAAGAGGGGTGGGTGAAATTTGATCATCGTTTCGAAACTTATCATTTATTTCTTTCAATTTAACAATCGATTTAATTTTCTTTTTAATAATAATTATTATTTTTTAAATTCCGTGTATTGACCGCAGATAGTAAAAGAAGGAGTTTTTTCGTAGATAACCCACGGGCTGTACACAGATAATTACGGTATATATATGAAGTAGCGTAACTATTGGGTCGAGGAACCGGGGGTCCGCGCCTGGTGGCACCCTTTTGGGAGATGAGATAAGACCCAAAATGAGATCAAGAGTTTTTGAAAAATTCATATACAACTTGAAAAATAAGAAACAATTACTGACACTATTTCAACGTAAATTAACTGAAAAACAATTTAGTTTACTGAAACTTTCACCAAATAAAAGTAAAATAAAATTTCATACAAAAATGCGCATGGTACGCTCTCGTACATTCAGCTTTTGGGTAGGGATTAGAGAACATGCATCCAGCACATGGATTTACCGCAGAAGAAGCTTTGAATGAATTCTGAGCAAAAATCTAGAAATGCCCCTTGAGACTTTCCAGATATACATCAATTTTCCGTCTTCAACGAGTTAATTTTCAATTCTTAGCTCTTAATCCTGATAGCAGAAATAATCGTTAGGCAAATCTAAAATTGGGTGAGGAAATATTTCCAACAGAATCGACTTCAAGAAAAAATAAAAATAAAGCTGCAGCTGAGTGTGGAATGGCGAGAAGCTAGAGCGTCCTAATGGGGATCAAGAATACTAGTCGATGCGTGCCTTTGCGATGCGATTGTCTTGAATTATGTACTTTTGACAGGAACATCGATTGTTAATTTATTGTTCCTTTATTTAGATACATTTTTTTCTTATATTTAAATTTATTTTTTTATTAGATATTTTAGTAAAATATTTTTATAAAAGTTAAATTTTATTCAGTATATTATTTTATAATTTTTACTTGATTTTTTTTATTTAAATAAAGGAACATTTGATAATCACTTTTTAAAAATAAAATATACAAGTATAAGGTGATTTTAAAATGTGTGCATTTATGCAAAACTATTTATTCACTAATAGTCTTAAATTTATTTTTACTTGCGGCGATGGTAACACACTCATTGTGGAGCCGCTGAAAGAGATGCTACCAATCTATCGGAAACGCACTAGGTCTGCAATTGCCAGAAGCTAACAGCAGTCCATTAGAAATAAAATAAAAAAATATTTTTACTTATTATTTGTAACTTATTTGTTTTTTACTATACGCTTTTAAATGGTATTTATATTTTAACTTTTAGTCGCTTAAAATGTGTGTATATGTAAAACTTTTTTTTTTTTTTTTAATTTCAAATGGGCTGTGTAATATTGGTTCTTAATCATTGCAGACTTAGTGCGTTCCCAGAGATTGGTACCAAATCATTCAGCGGCACCACAATGAATGTGGTAACATTGTCGCAGTTCCTGTCGCTCAGTTTTCCCCTAGATGGCCGCATCTGAGCTCTAATTGAAGCAAACTGCACATTTAATTTAGCAGAGATTATCGATGCCAAACGGATACTCAAGAGATCTTTAACGTACCGCATAATCATGCGACATGGGCGCTGACGTTTTTCTGCATCATGAAAATCCATCGACTTGGGCCAGGTTTTAGCCTGCGAACTTGATTGTACGAGGCATGTGCCTTTCCACTACGCCCCCCTTCCGGCGTACATGTAAAACTATTCTTCATTAATATTCTTTAATTTATTATTTTATTTAGTTATGTTTTTTCTCTTAACAAAAGGCATTGAATTTACAAAAAAAAAAAAAAAAAAACTTTTGTTTTTCATTTAAGCACAGAAAAATGTGCTGCTTTCCATCGTATAAAAAGTGTTTATGTGGTCATATAGCAACGAGCAATCATTTGCTAACTACATCACAAACACGTCACATGTTTCGAACATTTTTCAAGCTTGTATGTATTTCAATACAATTTTTATATATATCAAAAATGGTTGACAAGAATGACTGATCGATCGAATGATAGACTGAAGAATGCCGATTTATTGGCTTAGCAAAAATACAATCAAATGACATAAAACTCATACATTTCTAATGCCGTAACACAATATATCAATAAAGAAATATGTTTATTCTGTGAATACATTCTGCTAAGAGCATGAGACAGATGACAAAAATGAAAGTATCTAAAGAAAGAGCAAAAGAAAACACATTTGAAAGAAAGGTCAAGAATCCACATCTTGGCTTTCCTGGCAGTTTTTTAGAAAAATTCTAGATCTCTAGTGACGTGACTAGAGTCTCTAAACTATTCCACAAAAGTTTCTTTTTTTTTGTTTTACTTTGATATGGAAGATATTCTTGAACATTTTTACGTCTTTTTTTTTATTCCAGAAAACATCACGTAAGCTAAAATATCATCAAATACGGACTGGAATTTAACGCGAGATGAAAATTAAATTTCTTTGTCAGATGAAATGAGTTTTAAAAGTACTGCGAACACGTGAACCTTTAAAGAAAAATCGTATTTGAAGTTTCAGGTTTAGAGATTAATGATAGTTTTAAAAATAAAATAAAGTGACGGACTACATTGCACTATTAATAAATTTCCTAAAAAGAGTAAAATTTAAAGTAATATTTAAAATCTTGTTTAAGTAACCATTAAATAAAACCTCATATCAGTCAGTACAAATATTGCTAGATTATGTTTTTCTTTCGCTCTTTATTATTATTTTTCAAATTTATTGTTTAAAGAATTAATAGTAAAAAATATACGCTGCCATACGCTATTAACAAAACAAAAAAAATTACAATACCTGAGCTACCATGAATATTTTTAAAAATATAAAGGAAAAGAAATTTACATGCATATTAATGAAATCATTAGAAATTTATTTATTTTTTTTTCTTCACTAAGTTACTATTTTGTCGGTTACGCAACAAAAAACAAAGACAGAAATTTAACTTTCTAAGTCGGAATCTCCCCACACATAAGTTTTCATGTTTCTATGGTACGCTTTTTATTTAATATTCTGTTTTCAAAACATCAGAACATACCTATTTTTACATTAGCTAAATACAGTTTCTGGTCAAATGCGTACTTTTCTGTTACATTGCTTATTAATATTATTTATATAGTATTCACATAAACTGTGCTATCACTGTTAATATAAGCAAATTATATGTAGAAATGAATAATAAGCAGTATTTCATGCGTACATTTTTAACGTTAAATCATGCTGGTATTTCAGGTTTAAATGCTTACTTAAAAGTACAAATACTTCTAGTTACTTTTAAAATACCGTATTTTTTTCGAAAGAGAATGTAACGTGCATATTCAGCTAACACAGAATTACGTTAAGTAATAGAATACTACGTAACGTTAACAATCACAATGAAACCAAACCAAAATTATGCGTTTCACTAATAAAAATACGAAGTACTTATTAGATAGATTATAGGAGAGAAAAAACAAACATTTTTTTTCATCTGATAACCACATGCATTTGGTAAATTAACTATGCGTATTTTTGAAGAAACATTGTTATCTTCCTTTAAACCAAAACATATCTTTTTCTGACAACAAGTAAAGTCAACAAGCGTCCATGGAGCACGTTCTAACATTAATGCAGAGGAAGTTTTGATTTTTACCATTTACTGCAATCAAACATATAAAAATAAATATAACACGAAGAAGCAAATCTTTTTAAATACTATATATTTTTTTTTTGTATTAAATGGTAGGATATGAATTTAGTTGGAAAATTAAAAGTTATCTGAAATAAACGAGATAAGATGGTGTGAATAAGACCAAAAAATAGATGAATCTGAAAAACATTTCTTGCATATAGCAAAGAAGAATTCACTGACGATTAAAGTATCTGTTGCAATTTTTTTTAATACCAATATATTGTTTTTAATCCTTTAAGTTGGAAAAGTAACAACATCCAAAGTCTGCGTCAAGGTTAATTCAAGGAATTATCCAAATAATAATAATAAATAACTAAATTAATAAAAACTCCAAAGGAGTGACTCTCATAGGAAAAAAAAAATCATTATTTCAAGTTAAGAGAATGATATTCTATCGCAGCGACAGTCGCAGTTTTAAAAAAAATTTTAGCATATTTGTTCCTTCCTGAAAGTTAAATATTACATTTAAAAATGATAGTAATGAATCTTGAAATTACTTACCTAAAGCTTAGTTTTTTTGCGTACAGTGAACCCCCCCCCCCCCCCCAAACCAAACTAATTACGGCTATAGCCTGTTCGGATTAGCCGAAAACTATCCATAACATAATAACGAACCCTCGTTACGGCGTAATAACGACCTAAAACAAAATTCAATAACTAATTTTTACCGCTTTTCAATTCTGAATTTCATAAGTATGCATACACATTTACAGTTTGTTATTTATGCTAACTGTACTTCTTTGTTAATTTTTCAACTAATTATATAAAATAAGGATGTAGTAATTGTATTATGGCAAAATAAATAAGTTCCTCCTCCTTGCGGGTGTTTTTCAAGCTTAAATTTGTTAAGAAAAACTCGTTCGGATTTCCCGGGATTACGGGTTTGAGGCGTTTTACGGTATAACTTTGAAAGTAATTTTTACGTATAATGCAACGCATATATTAAAAAATAAGTAAATAAAAATGCAATACGGTGAGAGCGATTGGGTAAAATTCGAAAACATGATTTTTTTCACGAGTGTTTTTATAACCACAATAAAGAAAAAAAAAAGGGGAGTTGCTTATATGAGAAAATCTTTCTTTGAAAAAGATTGAAAAAAAAGTCAGAAATCCATTTTAAGAATATCGTTGAGAAGAAAAATACAACATCCCGCACCGTACGTCAGGGGTTCTTGGATATCATCTTCTTCCGGTGTTCTGGAAGATTCAAGATTTGCGTAGCCGTGACTGGGATTTTGGAAGATTTTCTCGGAGAAAAAGATTTTTATATTGTCATTATAAAGCCATTATTTTAGGATTTACCCGGATTTTAGAAGAATCAGCCGATGAGAAACCTTAGAAGGTCTCGAATATGAATGACTTAAAATAACTTTTTTTCTCTTGATTGTTTATTTATTGTTTTATTTTTTCGTGCTAATTATATCAATTAAATGCTCTGTTTCCATTGAAAAACGTATATTTCTATTTCAGTATAATAAATTAAGATTTAAAAAAAAGAACATCATACTTTGTTCCATTTTCAGTCACCAAGTACCTTCCAAGCTTTTTTCTTTTTTGAACAGTTTTGTTTAAAATCTATGAAAAACTTAACACAATAACGTTGAGTGGGCATTAGCCCTGTACCTACTGACGGTACTTTTTAAGTACCATTCTCTATAAATTCCATCCAGAAACTATTTTTACCAATATTCTGATTTTGCTTTCCAGAAACACTGTTTGAATTCCACTTTTTTAGGATACATATCAGCAAGGGTTCTATAAAGATTATTTCCGCGAAGAAAGGAAGATAGTTTTGAAACCGATGCGGTGTTTTGAACTGCCATTTTGTTCAGATTGCTACCCTTTTTAGAGTTTCGCTCCTGAAAAGTGGTAAAATCCAAGAATTAAGTCACTGATTTTTTAAAATGTTTAGTTAAAAACTTTGAAAACTAATTGACGAAATGTTTTGATTAAAAAGTGTATGTAATTAATTTCACAGTTAAAATACTATGTGGCACTTATTAGCTGTAAAGAAATAAATTATTATAGGCTGAGCATTTTATTTATGCAAATCCCTTAATTTTCAGTGTAAATACCCAGACAAACTATCTATGTAAAAAAAAAATTACTGCAGATCATAATGCAGTAGACAAAAGGTTAACTTCATCTTAACGGTTATCCGTTGGAATAAAAGGTTTGATGCACATCTTAATTGACAATGTAAATTATGTTCACAAACATGCAAGATTTTTTTTTAGGCATGCATAACTCGACGTTCTGCAAAAATGTATGCAAAATAAACACTTGGTTCTTTTTAAATTGTGGAACAAGTGTGTGCAGACTAGTTGTCCGCAAACGCAATTGATCTATGACATTTATAATGAAGTGAGGCATAAGAAAAGGTGAACAGGGACTTTTATACTCAACAGAACTCTCACAGCGTATTCTTGAGTGCAATTTTGCTGTTATTTTATGGAATTTACATAGTTATAGCAGTAGTTTAGTGTTTGATACCTACCAACATGTCTGCCTTGAAACCTGCTGGTAGAGCAGGGCATGGGAGATTCATTGGAAACGTACCAACATGAATCTAACGCTAAGATATGGAATTTTTATTATAGAATGGAAAGTTTGACTCTTGTTATTCGTTGGTGAATATTTGATATTATAGAATTCTCTGAAATACAAATGAAGCAATAAATAGCACCTATTTGTATTATGAAATATAGAATTTCCTTTTTAAGAGGATGATACAAATTGCAAATGGTAAAACAAAAATATTCAACGATCATCGAATTTCTTATTCGAAATATGACCTATAAAGCAACTGTAAGAATAAGTATTTTATGCTTATCAAATAAAGAACATAAGGTAAAGCCGATAGAGTTGGCGCACATTTGAAAAACATGATTAAAAAATGAAAACGTTAATTTTTTTCCATACTTTCGGTAAATAGTATAGATTTAAATTATCATAATAGCTGTAAAAGCATTTGATTAAAACGTGTCTTGCATCTTCTACATCACAATGAAAATCAGAGGAACAATAAGGAAAATTCAAGCCCTTACTTATGAAAAGAAAGCATTAAAAACGAAGTTGTATCATACACTTTCAGAGAAAAAGAACTTATGAACTCGAGTAGGCACTGTGCTATTGTGACTGTACAACTACCTGGAACTGCGGTGTACTTACATTTCCCTTCTGTCCAGAAATTTAAGTGTGCCATCTCTCCGGCCGCGCCATCTCGCCAGACATTAGCTTATGCTACAAGTATATATAACTATTATTCGATAATTATAATAATCGAATGAAATCTAAATACATCCATTTAAACAGTACTCGATTTATTTTTCAACACTGACTCCCACTTCTGAAGTGCATTACAGGATAAGCCATTATAGTTTATAATATATACTATACTTACGAATGTCAAATTCGTATGATTCTCTATACTGATCACCTGAATGACATTTAAATGAAATTAAAAACACAATGTACATAGTAAAATAAATGATTTCCTGTTGATTTTGCTACCATTTTTTTCTTTTTTAAATTGAAACACATAACTCATTTAATCAACCACCTTCTTCAAAATAAATTATGATAACCATTTCAAAGCGGCAAAGTGTAAGTACTAAACACATACCTTTTTGTGCAATACCGTCTGGAAAATAAAATTAAATCGCATCAAATACAATACCACTTCATAGGTTTAAACAAACAGGAAAAACACTTTCCTAAAGGTTTCACGTATTGCTGAGGCTATATTTACATCGCAAAACTCATTATGAGCCAAACATTCTATACATCACAAGTCCCAGAAAAATCTAAAATTCAATTATGCGAGACTTTGTATGTCTTTTGAAATCACTTGTGCAAGAGCTATAGCTAATTTGGGAGGATTATTTGGCTTAGTTTGGAATTTCAGTGTGTTAAATTTTATTACCGGAAAATGCTTTCGTGAAATACTTTTACTCTGCAGATAAGGGTCCTACAGCTACCTTTATAGACCTGAAATGCGATTTAAATTTAGACTCATGTTTTATTCAAGGTATGCTAATCCGTTTGCTGATTTCGGGATTTCTTTCTTTTATTGAAGCGAGGTTGTATATATATATATATATTTTTTTTTTTGTGGCTGTCGTTTGTCGTCGCATCAAGATGGGGGATTTAACCTCACAAAGAGCTAATTTGGAATGGGATTTGAAGTAATATGTTTTAAACAAGTGATAATGTTCAAAATATTTTCCTATGCTGCAAACTTTGTGTTGCAATACAGAAAATAATACTTTACCTGTGATTTTATTCATGTATTTTCATTTAGAAAGAAAGCAAACATGGTTTTGAGTTATTTATCTCAGAGCGACATCCTTAAGTTGCGCATAGCTGTGTTCAAGAAATGAAAAGATAGAACAGCTGTTATAATACACATCAAGATATTTTATGTAAAACTAATAACGCAGCTTATTGTAAAAAACAATATCAATTTTTTTTTTCAAAGAGTTTGTCCTAATCACAGGTTTCCTTACTTTCCTACGGTTAATGCTACTACTAATTTCACTAATTTCTTACGGTTAATGTTTTTAACATGAAATAAAATTTTAATCAGGCTCATTTACCAATTTATCTTCAATTTTAATGGTGTAAGAGCGTATAATATAAGAAAAGTGAATCTGAGTTACAAAAAAATACATCCATAAATAAATAAAGAAACAAGAAGTTCCGTCTAGAGCGACACGATCCTACATTCCAGTATACACCCAACTTCAAATTTATAATCTAGCTCTCTCTAATAAATAAATGAATGACTGAATGAATAAATGAATGACTGAATGAATGAATATGTATTAACCGTTGAAAAATGCATATTTGAAGTAATTAAGAACTAAATCTAAACGAGAAAGAGAGAGAGAGAGAGAGAGCTAGATTATAAATTTGAAGTTGGGTGTATACTTTTTTTTTCTGGTGGAGAAAAGTATACACCCAACTTCAAATTTATAATCTAGCTCTCTCTCTCTCTTTCTCGTTTAGATTTAGTTCTTAATTACTTCAAATATGCATTTTTCAACGGTTAATACCTATTCATTCAGTCATTCATTTATTCATTCAGTCATTCATTCAGTCATTCATTTATTTATTCACTCCTTTATTTATTTTTTAATTCATTCGCTCAATTATTCAATCCCTTATCCTTTTTTATTATTTTTCACGCATTTGTTCATTCATTCTTTCACTTATTCATTTAATCATTCATTCATTCAAAAATATTCTTAAAAATCCCAATCAAAAAATTACGCAGTAAAATAGGCTCGTTAGTTCCGGATGAACTTCCTATTTGTACATGTTCTACGTCATAAGAGCTTTACGATAAAGTTTGTTCCAAACAAATTGGTTTGTTAGATCAGGATTTATATAGGATTTGAAATTTCTCCGTAGGCGCTATTTTATTTTTATTTTTTTTATTTTTGAACTGTTCAATAATGAGCAAAATTGTTGAAATCAAAAAAGATTTCACGCCGAGAGCTCCTTCAATAAACTTGTACGAAGGAATTTGGATCTTAAATCCAGTGTTTAATCTTCAGATTTCCCTATAGGTGCTAATTTTAAAATTTTTGGAACTGTTCAGAATTGAACGAAAAATTGTTCAAGTAAAAAAATAAAATATGGAAAGGAGATATCCTTGCCAAGATCCTCCGAATGCAAATAAAAAAAAAGAAGAAGGAGGAAGAGCATTTTATCTATAACATGTACAGATACGAATCTGTACATGTTCTCTTAAATCTACAACTAAACAAGCCTATTTTCCCATTAAAGATTTTAATCTGGATTTTTAAGGATATTTCTGAATAAATGAACGATTGTATGAATGAATGAATAAATAAATAAATGAGTAAATAAGCAAATATTTGAATAAGGGAATGAATGTATGAATGAAAATGTATTAACCGTTTCAAAAAGTACGTTTGAAGTAATTAAGAACTAAAGCTAAATTAGAAGGAGAGAGAGATAGCTAGATAATATATTTGATGGTGGTGTGTATACGGGAAAAAAAGCTGTATAACGGCTCATTTTAAATAAGAAATTGGTTTTCATACTGCAGCACTCAAAGTTGATGAATAGTGTGTTTTAATATGTTTGTGTAGTTTCTATCAAGATATGAGCTAAATGTTAATTACGGAAATAAAATTTCAATAAAAAATCAAATCAACTCTCATTTTTATTCGTTTCATTATTTATACTAAACAATTAATCATTTAAAATTATTAAAAACGAACGGAATAAGAACACCAAACAGAAAGAAAGAGATATTGCATTCTTTTGAAGCATTTCTTATGCATTTTGGCTGCATTTGCATAAACAAATCATCCCTACGCCTAAATATGTTTAGTCAGATTAAAAATATTTTGTAATATCTTGCTGATTAAAATTGAAGGAAGTAGCTTTCTTTAATCAAGTTATCACATTAAAAATTAATGCAAGGTTTCGATATATTTCAATAAATAATTCAATTCATTACTTTAATATTTATGTTCCTAATTAAAGTTGAACATTTTTAATGTTTAAAAGTCGTAATGAAATAATTTTGCACATTTTATTTATTACATTAAACGTTTTGCATTAGATACATGCGTTAAAAGAAAAGAAGAAAACTTACTGTTCTTGCTTTTCTGTTATAAAAGCGCAAAAAATTGAGATAATTTAATCTTGAAGAAAAAAACACGGTACGCATTTTGTAGATTTATTATGATTTACGGAATAGTTTTAGCAGTGAAAATTAAGAATGACGATGAATTTTGCATTTCCATATAAGATAGATTCAATACGGTCTTCATTCAGTTGTAAACGGAAGCAAATACAAACTAAGACAATTCACCGTTTACATAAGTTACAGAGAAGTAATAAATATGTTTTTTCAACAGAAAGGTAAGTAATAATGGGGCTTAATTCAACTTTTCCAGAAGAACGGAAGATGATCAACTGTGATTATCAAAACCAAAAAAAAAAAGGGCATGGAAGCAGCTAGGACTAAACTAACTATCAATGAAGGAAGATGAAAACAAGCGTAAACATTGTCTGAACAAAAAAAATATATGTAGCAGAAACGATCTTCCGCAGTACTTAATTAAAAATTAAAAATAGTTTAAATAAATTAATGAAATACAATAAGAATTATTTTTGCCAGACATATATGCCAAGAACATAACAATTAATTACTGAAAAATAGACAATCTTAAAATAAATAATGCAGTAGAATCTGTTAGTTTTTCATAATTAGTTCTAAATAAAAGTAATGACGAACATAATATTAAAATTTAAGAAGAAAGTATAATGTATATTCATTTGTATCCAAAATGACTTGAGGCACTTTTCTTTTTAGTAAGAAATTCAAAATAACTTAACGTAATAAAATTACTGGGTTCAATTTAGCAATGTTGGAGGTTGCAAGTTTGTATGCATTGCTTTTTTTCTCTTTGTTCTACACAAACAGTTTTGAATTTTGCCCGGAGACTTCAATACTAAGCATTATTAATTGTTAAAACAATGATTAAGTAATGTCTGTTTTCTTTATACATTGTGTTCATGCATTTTTTATGTAAAAAAAAATAGTTTGATCAGGAGTCGTATAACATTTGTTTTTACCATGCGTAGCCTAACATAGTTATTTGAACTATACAAATGTGAGTAAACATGACTAAAAGCAAACGAACACGAATAAACAAACAGGCAATAAAAACCCCAGATTTCGGTGTAGTGGCAAACGTATTTCTAAAAAAAGTGATTTGAAGTCGGCTAATTCCTTTAGTTTCTGAAACTGAAAAAAATTTTCTTAACGCATAAGGTTATTTTAAAAATTACTTTTGAACATTTTTTTCTCTCTAAAAGGTTTCCCTTTCATTTCCATCGATATTTTATGTAGAAGTAGGGAGTTTTTTCGACCTTTCGTTTTACACTTCTTTTAACTTGAATCTGGGAAAAAAACGTCCTTACAAAATTTAATTCACCTGGCAGTCGTTACCTTTTCCGTCTTAATCTAATATTTATTTAATAGCATATTACTCCCAAAATCAATCGTCCAGGGTATCCCAAAAGAGCTCGATTCCAATGTAAACATGGAAAATATACATGAACCTGGAGATTGTTTCTATTCTCATACGCTATCAATGCTTCTGTTCCATATTAGCCGCATATATATGGCAGCGTAATGACTTTTGAGATGGAAAGGCGTTCACTAAACGTATAATGAATTCTAAGGCCGTTCTGCGATCGGTCATTTCCTGAATGACCTGTGTGCACTTAGGATATTCAGCGACAAGCTTAATTTTGTCCAGGAGCTATATATTACGGACTCTTCCTAAGCTTTGGGTGTTCCCCAAGATATATTGAAAGTGAAAACAGCTGTCCCTTATGTCACATCACGAGAGAAAAGCATTATGATATTAAAATACCATTTGTTATGGAGTTTCTACACTTTATGCTTGAAATTTCTGCTGCCGTAACAGCCCTTGTTAATGATTTTATTAACAAAGTACGAAACATCTCAGGAGAAATGTTTAGTTTATTATCAAACTAAAGATAGCGGAGAAATTTCAATAGAATACATCGTTTGAAATGCAACGATTTTAATTTAATTCGGAAAGTTCTCAGAATATAATTACACTTATATATTTACATGACGTCAATATCATGCTTGATATTAAGAAAATATATTTTATTTAAAAATAACTAACACTGCGAAGTAGTAATTTTTTTTCATCAAAATGGCAGCAGACATTAAAATTATAGCTTCCAATGTAGTTTGCGTTTGTTTATAATTTTTATTTATTTATTTATTTATTTCTGTAATTATTTCTTCAGAAATTCATCATTTACATTTGTAGTAGGAACTATAGAAGAAAACTAATAATGTGTTAAAAAGTAAGTCAGTTTGAAGTGTATAGTGTTTTGTGGCCCAGCGAACTATTTTTTCTAATGGAGACAATTCAAGCAACGTCATTGGTCACGTGGCAGCGACGAAAGCAATGTAAACAAAGGAAGGCATTGCATCACTTTACTTCGAGTTCGACAAATCTAATTAAAAACTAAGACTAAATAAAGTTATTCCACATTACATAAAATTAACACTAAATAAAACACATAAGTATTGTAATAATTAATAAATGTCTTTTATAATTATTAAATTAAATGTAAATACTGGGTTATAATCAGAAAAAGCTGTGAAAATAGTCTAATTAATTTTAAGATAACTAATTTTGCCTAGTGAACTCCACGTAGAACTCAATTGAAAATATTAGTAAACAAAGAGCTGATATCACGTGACAACGATGATCGCTCATGAGTCCCTCTAGCGATGAATTGCTTAAACTGCAAATTGCATCTGAAGACCTATATAGTTATATTAAACATTCAAATGTTCAAAACCAAAACTGAAAATGTTTTGGTTTCTTTGTAATAGTAACAAAAGAAAACTAAATTTAAAATGTAAAGGAGCCATCTTTTCACTTTAAAAAAAAAAAAAAAAACGTAATTGGTAATTGTGTGTTAGCACCCTAATTACCAATGGCTCTTACTGTACTCGCTCTCTCTACCTCTCTCTATCTTATATACACAATAATTCTGTCATTTCATTTTATACTCATTTACCCAAAAGCTATTAAAATTTCTTTGCAATTCTAATGTTGGAAACTAAAACGTTCTCTTTCGCAATAAAATGGGATAATATTTTCTCCCACCTCGAAACTGTTACACGCATTACATGATTCAGTTCTGAAATCTATAACTGCGACAACAATTTATTTTCAATTTTCCTCGGTAACATCACTATGACGTCAGTATGTAAAGTCATTAATGAAGCGAATTCGAACTGCGAGATATCTGAAACCTTTTGCAATCTTTTATCAACAGGAGGAATCTCCTTCGTATTTGATGGATGAAAAAATATTTCTCTCTTTATGCTAGTAGATAACAAGTAGGAATATTCAAATCTTACTTTTGTGGTCGATGCGAGTAAATTCACCTCTTCTATTTTTAACTGTATTTTCTTATTGCTGTTTCGCGGTAGAGGTGGGGGAGTCGTAATGACGTCATTTTGCTTTTTTTTTTCCCTTTGAACTTTTCGTTTTTTCAAAATAGCGAATTAAAATAAAAGTATGTGATTATAAAATGTATTTATCTATTAATATTCATCGGTATTTCTTAAGCAACTGCAACGCGTTTTGAAGAGGAATGAGGTAAGGTCACTAATTGTGAAACAACCTATGGTTGTTATTTGATTCGGAAGTTGAAAGGGATTCCCTAATAGGGAAATTTTATTTAGTGCGTTTCTTTTCTGCACAAGTAAAAAGTGGCGCTTGCTTCTTTCTAATGGGGCTGCATATGTTCACTAACCTTTGCAGACCTAGTGCATTCCCTGGAAATCCTCAACCATTCTTTCAAGAAGCACCACTTTGGGAATTATGTCGCTCAGTTTCCCCTTAGATGCCGACCCCTGAACTTCAATCGATAGCCGAGTGTATCCAAGCCAAACGGATACTCAAGGGATCTTTATCATGAAGCATAACCATACGACATGGGCGCTGACGATTTTTCTGAGTCTTGAAAATCCACCGACTTGGGCCAGGTTTGATTCTGTAAGCTTGGGCGTACGAGGCCAGTGCCTTATCACTATGTCACCCTGCCGGCAGTAGAGCTTGTTGCACAATTAGTTACCCAATACTAGTTGTGAACTATATTAAAAAAAAATAATAACTATATATAATATAATAATAATAATAATTATATATATATATATATATAATATATTATGTACTAGTAAATAACTACATAGGATCCTTTAGATGTAAGGCACATACGATTTTAACAATTCACAGATAGCCACAAGATGTGAGCCGAAACTAGTTACCGGTACTAGTTATTGACCATAACTCAAAAACACTTACTAAAACTAATCTCATCCTTCTAAAGGAGCGTATTGTTATGTGCGTACGTCAGCTGAGCTGCAGCTGCCATTAGCATATGCGTCAGAACACGCAGATCCAGCGCCTTTGATCCCGTGTTTGAACCGGTAACCCTTCAAAGAATTTGTTGGAATGTTTCACCAAGGAAAATGGGGCCAATCTGCGATTTACGCTAATGGTGTTTTAATTAATTCTATTTATTTATTTCTTTAAATTGTGTTCCTTAATTGTATATGTTGCACAAAAATATAGTAAAAATTGAACCCTATCCTTAGCAGCTAATAATAGAGCGCTCAGTTTTTTGTTTAACATTGCAGAAAATGTTTCGCACTTTAGAAATAGCATACGAACAATTTGAATTGCATTTCTGAGGTTACTTATAGACATTATTTAACCCCTTTTAACCCGTAATGTAAATGTCGTACGTCAAGCTTTTACTTACTAAACTATCTTTGTAGTACATGCCATGCGTCGAATAATTACAATATATTTTATTATTATATTTCATATTACGTATATTATCTATCACATTTGATCTTTATTAATTGTAACAATGTAATGTTATTGCATTATTTCAGTATCGTTTTCATATATCCGAGGCATCTTCATTTTTCATGTACTGCTAAACTGATATTGTATAAAATTACTTTGTATTGCAAACTTCAGACATTTGGTGTTACAGTGCATGATGCTAAAATTTGATTGGGGGCTAAAATGGTTATGCTCCAGAGAAAAACTTATTCCAATAACTAGCATATATCCATTTTTTTTTTATGTTTAGTAATATGTTTTAGACAATACGTAATATTTTGAAATATGTTTAGATGATATGTAAATTTCTGACAGGGTGCTGAAAGGATTGTACTCCAGGGAAAAATGCTTTCTGATAACTAACATACACAACATTTTTGAAATATTTTGCAATATGTTTTAGATGCATGAGAATATTTGAACTGCATAATAACTGAAACGTCTTTTAGTTCTTCGGCATTTCCAATACTTTAAAACATCATTCTACATATTTCATAATGTGAAAGTTTTCGATTTTGTTTCGAGAAAGAAAACTATCCTCCTAATAAATGCCTCTGATCTGGAAATAAGTAACTTTAACTTCTTGAGAGATACAAAATTACTTTTATTTTTCTCGGCATATTTCTGCAAAAGAGTTTATTCTAAGGGAATATATGATATTCAGGCCAGATGGGAAAACGCGAAATGGAATCGAAACATACGCTATCCAATATCTTTTTTCGGAAACCTATTGCATGAAAAATTGAAATTTTCAGATAAGACTTCAAAATTTACTCCGTTTTTCTTCCTCTTCTTTATGCTTGATAAGAATACTTGATTTTACGAGATACTGCGAAAATGCCTGTGGCTTAGTATTCACCGTTATCTGTTTCGAACAATCAGTTTCCCAAAGCAGCATTGGTAACCTTAAATATTTTGAAATGTATGTATAGAGAAACGGTAGGAATACATCAAGAATACATATAAATAGGTATTCTTATATATTATATTCCTAACCTTACCCATGCACTAATATATATATATATATATATATATATATATATATCAGAAGTTTATAAATATTATTACACTACATTTTTCCGAAGTAATGTCTTTCTCAATGGTTTTTGGTTCGATTATTGTAACTTTCCAGTTGACCTCTAAATATAGTTATTATGCATATTTTAGCTGCATTTCCCCAAAAGAGTTAACTCATCAATTTTTCTCAGTTCTTTTATCCTGAAATTTCAGCTTCAGAATTTTAAATAATTTAAAAATCGTATTCCGTAGGCGATAAATTGTATACAAACGTACATTAAGAGATAAATATATTGGACAGATATATATACAATGAATAGAAGATGTATACATTAGATGATTAAATCTATTTATTAGCAGATCTTGCCAATAAGAGGTTACTATTACATACAAACAGAAGTCAGGAAGAATGAACGTTATTATTTTAAATATCAAAATTGTTACAACTGCGCACCAATTTAATATTCAACTCCAATATATTTTGAAAATTAGTAAAGTAAACAAATATTCATAAGGTTAAGATTGATATTTCACTTTAAAATAGAAATGCAACTGTTCTTTTTGTTTTCACATGCGTTGATTAATGAAGATAGATGATACTGCAGTAGCATTTCAAGAGCATTACTTTAATGGAACAACACTAAACAGTAAACAACCTGACATCTAGCGGCACAAACAAACTTAATCGTAACGGCTTAATCCCTTAACGGTCGAGTAATTTTCAAGAAAACGGTCATAAAAGTGCCTATTTTTTTTATCCATGAAAATTATATAAAAATGTGTATATGAACAATATATATATATTCATTTTTAATTTTTGATTTTGAAATTTTAAACACTCCAGCCCGTCATTTGGTGCGAGAAACAGAAAGCGAAACCTCAGCCCGTCATTTTCACGGGAGCGAGAAATAGAAGGCGAAACCTCAGCCCGTCATTTTCACGGGAGCGAGAGGGAAGGGGTTAACCCCTTAAAGCACGGACTTTTTTCTGAAAAACTAGTACAGTGTAAGTTATTATTTAGAATCTCAGGCCGTGGGGGAAGGGTGACTGGGGAGCGGGGGGTTGGATAAAAGTTACATAAACAAAATATATTACACAAATTGTAAACGGATCTCAGGCGGGCATTAGAAATAAAATAAGACACGGACATGGGCAAACTTTCCCGAAACTTTCGCCCGTGTCAGACACAGGCAAATGCGTTAAGTGGTTAAACTGTTTACGTTATCTCACTCGTATTAGTACTCTCTTCCAAGTAGCTTTTTCTTCTGCTTTTCGAATAGCACATGAAATCTATAGCCATTTTTTATAGGGAATACTTTATTACTACACCTTAATACAATAATTACGTACGTCTACATTTATACAGTCATTCAGTAACAAATGTCTAAAATAAGAAAGTTGTGTTAAAATAGCAACATGGAAAGACTGAGCATTTGATCAACTACTACAGTAAGAATGCGATTGAGTACCTTGTGCTGAAGGCTAAAACATTTCATAAGTTCACTTCCTTGTATTGAAAAGTTGGTTTCCTTGTAATCTCGAAACACAGGTCTACAAATTTTGTATGACTGTGGAAAAAATTCTTTTGGAAAAAAAAAAATCAAAATTTGAGATTTTCTAAATGTGAGGATCACAATGGGGAAAATTTCTTGTAACTTCAGGCATCGTGAAAATCTAAGGACGGTTAGAAACTTCAGTAGTATATTTACTACACTTGAACAAAAAATATTTTAAAACCTTAGCTCCTTAATGGGAAAAAAATCTATCATACAGTTTTGTTTTAAGACTGGCATTCTAAAGTCAAAAAACATCGATTTTCCTTTATCAATTTGAAATGAACCCTAATGAACTGATCCATTCAGTATAATGTTGCAGCATTTATTCTAACTATGACCATTTATTTACTTTATTTTTCATTTCTTATTCATTTTGTAACGCATTGCATCTTTCTTCTTTTGACAAAATTCAAAAGACAGTCAATGCAGTTAAACTTAACGACCTATCTCGAAACCATAAAGAGATAACGAAGATAAAATATCGAATGCCCCAACTTCCCTTCGGAATACATTAATTAAAGTAATTGATGGAAATAATGCAGAGCATAAATCTTTGCTTCAGTTGAATGAACTTTTAAATGCAGATAAAATAAATTTCCTTTGGCATAAAGTCGTGGAAATGTGCTGTAATTATGTGTAGATATTTAATGACGTTTTCTATGATCATTTGATTTCAGTACGTGATACTCAAAAACTAACTGAAAAAAATGTAAGACATTTCCGATAAAATATCGTAAAAACTGTATTTTTGAGTACATTTTGATTACTAATCGATTGAATATACGTAATTTATAAATAAGAAAACCTTCGTTCAGTAAATACAAGTTTTATAAATACATGTAAACACCAGTGCGGGAGGTTGCGGAGCCCCTTATTCTACGTGATTAAAGTCAAAAAAACAAACTAATAAAAGTAAGGAAAACGCCCCAATACTGAATAGAATTTTGTAAAACCATTAAATTTCAACTACAATTAAAGTATGGTTTATAAGATATATAGCTACATGGTATGTATGGTATAAGATATATATTGGAGAGCCAATTAAAATCAAGAAAATAATTGAATATAATAAAGCAAAGTAGTACCAACTTACGCGGGAAATGAAAATGCAAGTAGTTGAAATGTTATTCAGAACTTTTTTTTCTTCTTCCTTACTCCAGAAATGGAGCAATGCTAAAATTACATAAACGTAACGAGAAACTATTTAAACACGCTAAATGTTGTTGTATATGAACCATTAGAAAAAAAAGAGGAATTTCTCTCAAAAAAGTAGATTTTTTCATTCTTCTTAAAAAGCCAAGATAATGTAGTTACTCGGATGACGTTTCCAGTAAGGTTAGTAGTCCGATTTTGTTATTTTCCTAAAATGAACAGTGCATTTTTAGGTGACGTCTTTGTGCAGGCGGGTGAGTTGACTCGCATCTGCTTTTAAATAAAGCGGAAATCAGGATAACTTGTAGCCATCAGCTGAAAAAATCGTTACCTGTCAGTCATACATATGACACTTTACGTCATTAGTAAACCAATTTCCAAAAATGGCGTGTGACTAACAATAATTTATTGGACTCTTCGGAATCCTTAAAAACATGTGAATTTTCCACCAAGTTTTTTCTAAAATGAGACAGACTTCTAGATATGACTTCTCCTAGCAGGAGATCTGCCTCGTGCTTCGATCTGAAGAAAATCGGGGAACCTCGTGTATCTATCATCCAATAAAATCATTACCTGTCATGCATAAGTCACATGAACCCATTCGTAAACGGCGTCTGAGGTTTCCTTGCAATTTCCAAAGACATGCGACTTTTTCATCAATTTAGCGAAGTTAATACCTAGCAATATACCACGTGCGCCATGTAAATGTCTAATGTGAAATGTAGATACCTGGACCTGAACGATCTTTATGACGTTTTATATAGATAACATGACAGAAAATTAAGTTAATTATTTTAGTATTGTCCTAAATTATTCTTTGAACTGAAAATCTTGTTTGATAAACGTTCCTCCACTTACTGCTTAAAGCAACGTTTATTTCCCGAAAACCTTCCACATATTTGCGTCTAAATTTTATCAAATACTCAAACAGTAGATGTATAGATTGAGCTAAATTTGTAAAAAACAATCTATACGAATTCTTTTTCTTTTTGCGTGTTTTTTATTTTCCAAAGCAAGTGTATTTTTTCTTTTTTTAAAAATTAGTTTAATTTCGTTTTTTTTTTGTAGATATAAAAGCTCAGTCCCTAAATAAAGTTTCTCGACTAATTTGGATTTTTCGTACTGTTTAGTGCTGTTTTCGAAAATCAGTTATTTTTAGTGCTGTATGCAAAACAGAAAAAAAAAATATGCAAAAAATATTTTTATTCTGTTTTTCCTATAATTTTAACTTTGTCATTATACCAACCTATGCTTGTTCATAATTGCATAATCGATGAATGAGGTAAGAGGAAAAGAGTTTTAAAATATTTTCGCAACTATGGGAAAGTATGACAAAGTTAGCGCGTTGTTTTTCGTAACGTAGGATACAAAAGAAAATTAAAAAATTACTGCTCCTTGCTTTTTATGGTCTTCGGTTAAAATAGTGAAACTATCAACAAAAACGTAACTGAAAAAAAGCGATTCATTAGTAAATATTATTAATATTATAGCATAAAATCTAAACTAAGAAGAAGGTACATGTTTTTAGGTTTCTGCAGCTACAGTGAGTGCCTGATTACCACAAAGGCCAACTAGGCCACGGCCTTGGGCCCCAAATTTTAGGGGGCCCAAATATTAATAGAATAATCTAAGCTAATTTAACTGTATACATTATACCCAATATTTTTATTTTTCTTACTATAATAACCTTTTATTTTTCTTACCCAAAATAATGCGCCTTGGTCCCCCGTCTGGCTTAATCGGGGCCTGGCTACAGTTATACGAAATGTTTTTTTTTTCAATTAATATTTCTTTTTTTCAAATGCTATCATTATCATAACAGGTACAATTGTCTTCACGTATATGATATAATTCATGCGTTGGTTTAATCATGGCAGAGACAGAATACAAAGAAAAATGTTTTCTATGAATTTCCACCAAAACCAGCGTAATGATTGCACCAAAACTGTTACACAAAGATTTCAATGAAAATAAAAAATATGTTTTCAGCATATAATAAATAGTATTATATCAATAGATTTCTAGCTATAAATTTCAAAGTTATCAGCATTTTATCAATTTTTAATCATTACTATATGCACATTTATGTCTGTTTATTTTCTAGTTTCGCGTTTTATTTAAAACTACATATATCAAGAAATGTGATATAAGTACATTTATATTCATTTCGGATAATGGCGAGGATCCTTATATTTGCTACTTTCAGTGAAAAATATATTTTCCTGTCATTTCCTTGCTTCTCCATATTAAATTCTGTCGGAAAAATAAATTCATTTTTTTCACTGCTCTTTCCTCTTCTTTTCCGTCAAAAGGGATGTTTCAATAGAAACGTGTTGAGACGTGTCAAGAAATTTTTCTATGCCTGTCGTTCCAGGACTAAACAAACGCTATTGGAATTGTGACAGTTCTGAAGCTGGATATGAAACGATACACATTGGGCAGTTATTTTTCTTTCCAGCTCGATTCATTCCTTGGGAATAACTGAAATGAATCGAGTTTGTCTCTGAAAGCAACAGCTTTAATATATGGAGGCGTTTCTTTAATTTGTTATGCTCATATGAAGAAAAATGAATGCATTTTATTTTGAAAATTAAACTCGGGAAAGGACCCTGTTGTTGTATTCTTCATTTTACGAAAAATGCTTTTAGATATTGAAGCCTATAAATTTTTATTTGAGATTTCAAAGTGTGCTTTGTATTTTAAATAAATGTAATTTTATTAAAACGCATTAATCACGTGTATCCAAAACTACTGACAGCAAAGAAATGCTGGGAAAAATATTTTCAATTTAAATTATCTTCAGTTTTTTCCCCTAAGGAGGAAGTTTTAAATTGCAGTATTTACTTTCAAAACGCTGTAGTTAAGTTTTCTGTACTCAAATTGTGCGTAAGAATGCATTGCTTTTGCTGTCAAAAAGATAAATTAATGCTTTCATTTTAGAAATTTAAAAATGTATTTCACTGTAAAACATTTCTTTAAAAATATAGAAAATAAAATGAGTATTTCTGTAAAGTTACGTAAACATTGTTTACAATCAGTTGATCAAGTTTCTTGTAAGCAGTTTCTCAGTAAAATTCTTGTTTCCCGCCTTTGTACAACTAGAGAGAAAAAAAGCAAGCTTATTTGTTAAATTGGATAAGCACTCGTTCAAAAATTACGAATCAAGTTTTTCGGTAATAGCTCGCTAGAAAATTGCTCCCCTCACTGTTATTGTTTTCTGAAAAAAAAAACAAAGAAAATATTACAGGAAGGGCGGCGTACATTCAAGGTACATAAATCCAACCGCTGGCTCCGAACCCCAGAAATATCAATGGCTCAGCGCTCTAACAATAGAGCGGAATCCTAATAAAGTAGGTTCTAAACCCACCGATCAAATATCACATATCCCCATCTAAGATTTCGCACGTCAGAAATAGTAATTCAAGGAACGCAGAGATAGCGCCACTACTCCTTTATATGTATATATATATATGTAATTTACTGAGTCTTGGTTACTTTATTACTTTTAATTTACCTAGTAAATAACTCTGTTAGGTATCTGTTTTTTTATTATCTGTAATTTACTTTTTAATTTTTTTGTCTGTAATTTTACGTCAGACCCTGGATAAATGAGTTCCAGTAGATTCTCAAGTATTTTTGAGCAAAATGTTATACAATGTACATGCGTTTCCTTAAAAAAAAGAAAATCGAAGCTCAGAAAATAAGAGCTGACGCTACGGAGAAAACAAACAATGCCAGCACACAGAAAAAACAACTTCTGATTACAAAGATACAGTAACCGAGAAAAGTACAAGAAGAAATAAATAAATTAAATAAAATGAAAAAATAAAAAAGTAAAATCATCAAAGTACGGAAAATACGAGCTGATTCCACGAACCAAACATTAACATCGCACAGAAAAAACAACCATTGATTACAAAGAGAGACATAAAGTAAATAAGTAAACAAATAAAAATAAAAAATATAACAAAATGTATCAATAAATGTTTCAATTAATATTTAATAATTTCAATTAAAATGGAGGTACATTAGGCAATTCATAAGAATCTTTTCATGCTCTTAGAGATATTCAGTTTACGTGCGTGAATACAGCCATCTTAATTAGTTCCGGAGCTATAAGTTTTATAGATATAGAACTCGGAATCCGAACGGGAAAAGTCACGAACTGCCTCCCCATTCTCCTCTCCGAGCATTGGATTTGCATATTCGAAACCTTGACGCAAAATTGACATCTTCAACTCGGAACTCATTATCTCGAAAAATGCGGGCGAAGATTACGTGTACTTTTCTAATAAGTGAAGAGATTTAAGATGTTCCTTAAAATTTTAAAATCTTCCCTTCTTTACATCACCTATGATTCTGCTAGCCAATTAAGGTGCGCAACTGAGTGCAAACAGGGCATTGAAAAGGGTTAAGATTTTGGGAACCATACTTTCATAATTGCAAATCCTGCGTGTAACTTTACCTAAGGGATTAGCACTGCTTACCATCGCCTTTCTGTGCGTGACTGCGTGTGACCAATGAATGAAGTTTGAGCATCCCCCCCCCCCCTTGATAAAATAAACACAACTTTGTTTGAGTAGCCTTATCCTATTACGATGTATTTTCCGGAGGGTTGTGAAAGAAGGATATAGCTATATGCTTTCATCGAGTTTCTAAAATTATTATGTTAAGCTGCTTGACGCTCTATGCTTGCCCACGGAATATGCATTAATTCATCGGCTGTTCTAAATTGAGCTTTACACCTCATGGCTGAAGGGAGGAATTAAATTGTGGTACATACGTATGGGAGGAATATTTTAACAGGTGAAGCTTGGTTTTAGTAATGAATTTATAGTGTCTCCAAAAAATATTCGTTTAAATAAACACGAGGTGTGTTTAAGAATAATCTGGACAATGGAAAGTGTTTGTGAAATTTGATATTTTATTAATTGTTTTGTATAATATTTGATAATATTTATGAATAAAACCGGTTTGGTCACTATTCAGGCTTCGATTATTTCTGAAAGATCCATGCATTACCAATTTCATTTGAAACCAACATTCACATAGCTTCATTTCCCTCATTCAATCCTGTCCATTTTTTGATCAAAACGATCATGAGATTTATCGCAATTTTATGATGCAACTTCGAATTCCAATTTCCAATAATGTACTGAGAGAAAACTGATTTCTAGAAGAAAGGACGAATGCCCGATTCTTTGGAATGTCCTTTTTTTACTCGAAATGTGTTCCACGTTTCTTTTTGCTTTCTTTTCTCCCCTGCCTAATGCTTTTAGACTCAAATAACTCGAGTAACGATTGGCACCTTGTCTTTTGTTATTTTCAATCTTCTAACACATATTTTCTTATTTTTTTCCTTTCTTCCAATTCAGCAGCAAAAGTCTTTTGTATTGTCGCAATCTCAGCACTTTGTGTAGATGTCAAATTGCTTCAATATATCACTTCTCAGTTTAAGTTGATTACTAGTTAAAAAAAATACTTTATCGATGTCTATTTTTATATCCTGAAATGGGTAAACTAACATGCCAATATGATTTATATTTTCTTTATTTCAAATTTAAAGTTAACTAGCTATGATTTTTAAATAATAAAAAAAAAAATGGTTTTTAATTAATTATGTATAATAATAAGAAGCATTTTTTAGTTGTAAATCATTTGTAATGCAGCGATATTATTGCGTTGGTATGTGTACCATCTTGCTTTTTTTTTTAAATAAAGTGTTAGTATCTTCATGTTTTGTTTCGAAAATACAGTCACATTTAACCTTATACCAGGAAATCTTGATGGCTTGCGCCTAGCACCGCAATCTTTTCTCTTAGGTCGAAAAAAACGAAAAGGTAGAACGTGAATTGAAAAACCAAATTACTATAAACAAGAAGTTCCGTCTAGAACTATACGAGCCTACTTTCCCGTATACACCAGCTTCAAATTTATAATCTAGCTATCTCTCTCTCTTTCTCGTTTAGCTTTAGGTCTTAATTGCTTCAAATATACCTTTTTCAACGGTTAATACATATTCATTCAATCATTCATTTATTAAGTCATTCATGTATTTATTCACTCATTTATTCATTGATTATTTTGTTTATTCATTTAATCTTTCATTAATTCAAAAATATTCTTGAAAATCCCGATCAAAAAATTTCATAAGAAAATAGGCTCGTTAGTTCTGGATAAACTTTCTATTTGTACATGTTCTACGTCATAAGAGCTTTCCGATTAAGTTTGTTCCAAGCAAATCGGCCCGTTAGATCAGGATTTATATAGGATTGAAATTTTCCCATAGGCACTATGTTAATTTTTTTTTTGAACTGTTCAAAAATGAACAAAAATTGTTCAAATCAATATTTCATGCCAAGAACTTCTTCCAGTGAGCTTGTTTATTGGAACTTGGATCTTGTACCCAGAGTTTACATAATTTGCTTCATTTTCGCCCATAGGCGCTAATGTTAAATTTTTTTGAACTGTTCAAAATTCAACGAAAAACTGTTCAAATCAAAAACTGTTCAAAAAAAGTAAAATATGGAAATGAGATGTCCTCGCCGAGATCTTTCGAATGCAAAAAGAATTTTTCGAATCGGACAATTCGTTCAAAAGTTATTAGGGGGGGGGGGGGGCAGACCGACAGACAGACCGACAGACACACTTTTTCCCCATCTCAAAACCCTACTTTCAAATTTTTTATTTTTTAATCTTTATTTAAATACTTAATTTATTTTTGACTTTTCTTGATTTCTAACGATATTTTCACGATACATTAAGCCTTCTTTCATGCTTTATTATTATTTTTTTTACTTTTACGGGAAAGTAGGCTAAAAAGGATTTTTTTTTAAATTTAAGTAATTCCAAGTATTCGCAGATATTTATGTAGTCCTACTTTTTAGTTCACATCTTTAACAAACCTCAATCTAGTTCACTGACATATTTTTTCCAACGCAATTTTATTTATGTTTATTGAATTTGAACAGTTACAGTATGCTGCTTGTGTTGTATAACGTAATACTTTCTTCAATACTATATTAAACTCATTGTAGCTAAAATGATGTTAATCATACGACGAAACACTAAAATAATCACATAATTATGTATAATTCCTTCTCAACATATGACAAATTTCCGATTCAAACAAGCACTGAAAAATAATTTACTTAAAGAAAATACGATCATACTTCAAAAGAAATTTAAATTTACGTGTTCTTTCAATATTATTATTATCGTTTTTTTTTTTCGAAAATCAGCTCAAACAAATTAAAATTTGGTAATTGTAAGAATGTTTCAAAATGCGTATAAAATCAGTTAGCTCCATAGCATAAATCTATAAACGTCATCTTCTTCGTACCACCATATACATTGGTAATTATTTAAGAAACTCCCAGTAATAAACCTAATTCCTTTAAATAAATTTAGCCTTTGTGCATTTTGAAAGTTTCAAACTCAAACTCAAGTTTATTAAGGCTTATACTAACATTTACTTACCCTTCTACGGAAAATGACCAGCAATAAAGAATTCCCAGCGCATTATAAAAATAGTGTTAAGGTTAATAATATTTCTCTGCAAGTTTTTAAATTTACCATAAATTAAACAACCATAAAATATTGCGGTTTCAAATGAAATAATGCATAAACATTTTGATTTCAAGAAATTTAATAGTGAAAGGTTATTTACTCTCCCATAATGTGATTATAAAAATAGGTATTTAAGCTACACATAGTGTGTAAATGCTTTTCGCAAAGATACATTCGTAAAGTCTAACTGAGTATGAGAATGACTGTTTTTCCCTCTCTGTATGGGCTTTAACTTTCATGCTAAATTTAATAAACTGGTTTTATACAGCACTTGTAAACCCCCCATGATTTTAACATTCCAGCTAGAAGAACAGCATTCCTCAATTTAACAGAAGGTACTTTAAAAACAAAGCTGCAATTCTACTTTTATTCTGAAATGAAATATCGTTCTGTGAAAGAATGAGAAACATACGTTTTGTCCAGCTGTTGTAATCATAGAAATGGACTGAAAGAACGCAAAACTACATCAGAAAGTGAATTGCGAAAATCCGGCATCAAGCCAACTTGTCAAACCATTCACGCTTGCGACGTTAAAATGGGTTGTAGACGTAGGAAGTAGGTCGTTCATTATAGTGATTGTGAGTTGAAAATATACGAATTCAACGCAATCAAACTCACACTAAAAGCATTTTTTTTCCCTATGACGCTCGTAATTTTCCCCTTCTGTTTTAAAGAAGAACAGAATTTTCCCCATGATGGCGTAAGAATTGCACTTTGAAAACAAATCATCAGTATCAGTCATTTTGATATTTAAACAAGTGAATTATTTGAATACGCTTGACAAATTATTTCAAAGTACGGAAAAAAGAATGCAATAGCTTTACTTTCGCAATGGCTAACTATAAAGAGATAACTTAAATGCAACATAAATATTTTTGGTTTTAAATTATCTCTGTTTTTCAGTGTTTCAAAGTACTTCTAAGTGACAGGAAACGGCTTTGTATCTTTTTTGATTATCTAAAGTGAATATATATTGCCTCACATATTTACGCCGCTTTCTGTGTTAATAGGAATAAATATCTAAAAACGTTATATTGCTTTTAAATAATATCAAAAATAACTTGATATCATATAGTATTATTTTATTACCTAACCCTTTATGCGGCGGTGGGCAGTATATTTCCTGCCAAACTCGTCAACGTATACAATGTTTGTAGTAAGCCATTTTAATCCCTCAAATTGGCAGTAGTTTGTAGGGACACTGGGAATTATGTTTACCATTAAGTGCATCAGTTTTTAAATGTTAGAGGGCTTCCTACTTCGGGGAAGGGGGTAACAAGCACGTCAGTTTTTTAATGAAATACATATATTTCGATTTTTGAAAATAGTCAAAATTTAAAAAACAAATACTTTAATGTAGCGATGCTAGAAAAATTACCTTATAAAGGTTTGAAAGGATGTGAGGTACCAAATTGGTCATCCAATGAAACTCAAATATTTTTCAGAACGCACCTTTTAAATTGACTTAAATATTTCGCAAATGCAACAATGTCTCGAATGCAAATTTTTTTGCTTTCAATTGTAAAACGAATCATAAAATTTACACAAGATTTGAATGAAATGGAAAACTAATTAATTCAGTGTTGGCAAACAAAAAAAAAAAAAAAAGGAAACGGTTTTACAGCTGACAATAAAAATGCAGCAGTAAACGAATGAACAACGCGTTTTCATTGTTGAACGATTCAAGTACTACATGAGACTCATTTCGGGGATCAGAACAGGCTAGGTTATGTGATTTAACACCATTGGATTTCCTTCTATGAGGTTATTGAAAGTCAAAGGCCTATGTCAAGAAACTCACTTCCACAAGTGCATTGAAGGAGGAGTTTCAAAGCCTACATCATTTAAATTCATTAACATTTTTACAAAAGGGTCATGAAAAATTTCGAATAACGTGCGTTTCCGAGAAAAACCCATAGATATTTCATAGATAACCCTGTTTTATATACTGTACATTTCAATTTAAAAAATGCAATTGGGCAAAAAAAAAAAAAAAAAAGTGTGCTCCCTATTTAACTCAAATCTTGCGTAAATTATGGGACACCCTATAAATAAGATGGGTCTTGGTAAAACGAGAACTTAGAGAGTCGGCAATGAGTAGTTGAGGCTAGTTTTCAACAAACAGTGCAACGTGCTTTCATATATCCCCGTTCATAATATACATTACTTTAGGTATGAATGATTTTAGGCTCGTTTAGGTGTGCTTTATTTTATGTCTGCAAGTTTGGTTGTCATTAAATGTTCATTTCATTTTAAAACTATGTCTTTCATTCAGAATAGCAAAGGAACATTTTTACAATAGAATTTATTTAAAGTAGAACTTAAGAACAAAAGAATCGTTACAAAGAAAAAAAGGTAATATTAATATACTGGGTCCCAAAACGACCGCATAAACTCTGCACAGCTATATTCCTCGTTGGGAGTGCATAAAAACTGCCCAAAGAAGCGTTGCTGTACGATCCACAGTTTACGAGAAAAATATGAAAAACAAAGTATGACGTCACTGCCGGTGCAAGAAAAAACACTGTATTGGACATATCAGCAATAGTATTTGCAAATCTGTCCGGATGATAATGTTTAAAACTTTGTTTTTCGTATTTTTCTCGTAAACTATGGATCTTACAGGAACGCTTCTTTGAGCAGTTTTTATGTACTCCCAACGAGGAATCTGGCTGTGCAGAGTTTATGTGGTCACTTTGGGACACCCTGTATAAAAGTATTGTTACGCATTTATTGGTACATATTATTTCACACATTGTAGTATGGAAAGAAATGCAATAGTTTTCCCTACGCAATGATTGCCTTTATAACAACTATTTGTGTTATCACAAAAATTGCAACAGAAATATATTTTAGTTTTAAATTATCCGACTTATAAAGTATTTACTGTTTCACAGGTTTATACAGTACTTACAATTGGCAGAGAAGCGGTGTCATATCTTTTTTTTAAACCTAAAGTGTATGTGACTCTCTCAAATAATTGCATCGCCTAATCCGTCAATAGGAATCAATATCTAAAAAAGATGTATTGCTTTTTAAATAGTATCAAATATTAAAATATTTTTTTATATACGTTAAAATCTCTTTTAAGCGAATACCGATAAAAGAAACAATTTTTTTGTCCCGTTTTATCTCAAAAGGATAATGTGTATTCCGGTACAACGAACATTCCACTACAACGAAATATTCTTCCGGTTCCTTGGAGTTCGATGTAACGGGATTTTACTGTATTATGTATTACTTAAACGCAAAAAAATACATATATTAATAATATACTATTGTGTATTTAACTAACATTGCAATGTATAGCTAACATTGTTATACATTAATAATAAACAAAACGAATTGATACAACTTTGAGAAGCACTCGGAGAACTTCTTAATTTTGTTCATTGAGATATACACATTTCATTTGCCTCGGTAACGCAAATAACACAGCATGGCGAACAAAAAGTTTCATCGTTTGGTGTGGATACGAATTAAAAACTAAAAGTAGTTTCTTAAAAAAATCAGTTTCTGCAATTTGACAACATTTTATTCCTACAAAACAAAAACCCCTCCTTCGCATTGGTGTGCTCTTAATATAAATTTTTCAACACGACTCCGGATTTGATAGCAGGTTATAAAATCCAAAATTTTCAAAAAAGTCTTAGCGAAAGTACTAAAACTTGGATCAAACAGCTTTGAGTTTCAAAGCTTTAAAAAGATTCAGTAACACACAAAATAAAAATGAGATCTTGAAGCCAAGAAGTAATAAAACTCAAGAAAGAAAAAAAAATGTGAGGGAGAAAAGTCCTTCATATAGGGAGCCAGACAAGAGAAATCACTATGCGGTGAAGAATTCCCAAAGGCTGTTCAAGTCGACAAATGGCTCAATGCCAACCAGGCTTTATGGAGTCCAAATCACAACTTGACCGATGATAGCTTTTACTTTCTATGTATTCAGGAGAAGACGCATATTGCCTCTAGCTACTTCAATGCTAGAAGGAGATTGCTGCGGGTTAGTTAGATATCTCCAATTCGTTCTTTATGTCAGAGCATTTATCATTTTCTTCAGCAATTGCTCCTGCAGTTGAAGAAGTCTTGTGTTAACTGAAGATTCAATAGAAAACATTAAAGATTGGAAACAAATATTTGTATTCGTACTAAGACTTGGGAGAATCAATATGAGTTGGATGTTTCGTTGAGCTCCTTTGCTTTTACAGGCGTAATTTTCGAAACTTTTCACGATTTTGCTGAAAATTTCGTTTAAATTTAGGGCTTGTATGAAATCTGCTAATAATTTTTAAGCTAAAGAAAAAACATATTTGTATGTTCCCAGTTTGAAACAATCCTGAGCAAAATATTTTACTCTAAATGAGTTATTGATTTCATTATTTATCTTTTTTTATCGATATTGGGGTAGTATTATGCTCCTTAATGTACGAGAGTGTTTGGATTTAAAAAAAAATATTCGAGAGGAAACAACGGAGGTAAATTTAGTCTCATATGCTATTTTATGTATTTCTTTTGAGTTATGAATTTTAAATTACAAGTTGATAGGGGTAAATACAAATGTGGAAATGTTTTATCACGCAATGCAAACTCAATTACTCATGTATTCAAAATTATAAGGCACTAAATAATAAATGCGAGTAGGTTCAATAAATTTTGCCCTTAGGTTTGAAGTACAGTTTATGAATGACTTTGATGTCACCAAGATTTCACCCAAAACGAAAAACAATGTGCAGATAAACTAAAACAGAGCAATGACTATTTTGGAAGATCAATACCGGAAAGTTTCGTAATTAAAGCTTCATTTCAAAACACTTCGTGCGTTTTTCATAGTAGCTTTCTACGATTGCATTTATAATTTGATTAGACTTGAAGCCAATGCTTTATCATTGTGATTATTTATACCAGTGCAATTCATAAATATATTCACATTTCATATATTCATTTATGTGGTATTTCAGAATAGCTGTACTAAAATGTTCGAAATCACTTAGCTAACTCTACATTTTAGAAAATCGATGATTTTTTTGGCAAGTAGAATGATATACAGCAATCTACTCAGAAAAACGTTTTCAATAAATCTTAAATTCCCAAAGTACTAATGAACAGGAAAGCATTTTACGAGAAATTTTCTTAACAATGTACAAAATATCATAATACAATTGTAACTCGTTGCCTAACATTTTTTCCTTGCTTCTGCAGCTAAGCTTTTGTTAACAAGCGCATACCAGCCGCCTGATTCTGCACGTATCGGATTAGCTATCCTTTTTCAATAGTCACGTGACAAAATCGCATTCCCTTCTCCAATAAGATATTCATATTCCACATGACTAGCTTGAAAACAGAAATAAAATTTCACGTTAAATTAAAGCACAAATGAGCATTAAAACGCAGACATATGTTTCGGGATCGCTTGGAATCCCTTTTTCAATGCGACAGGGAGCTTCTAGATGCAAAACATCCAAATGAAGCAGACAGAACAACAAAAACAAAGCTTATATAGCCTAAGTATTAACTGTAAACCAATGAGAATAAAGGCAGTGTGAAGTGGAAGTAGAAGTAGTATTAAAGGCACCAATAAGAGAGCAACAAACGAATGTAGTTGGAAGTACAGAAAGTAAAAAGGAATATCAATAAAAACAAAGAAAAAGACAACAGCGTGCATAAAAATGTGAAAATACATGAAAATTGCAAAAAAATAAAATAAAATACAAAGAATAAAATGGAAATAAAATAAGTACAGAAAATACCAAAACAAAAAGCAAAACAAAGTACACATGCACAAGCTTTGTTTTTGTTGTTCTGTCTGCTTCATTTGGATGTTTTGCATCTAGAAGCTCCCTGTCGCATTGAAAAAGGGATTCCAAGCGATCCCGAAACATATGTCTGCGTTTTAATGCTCATTTGTGCTTTAATTTAACGTGAAATTTTATTTCTATTACTTTGCACAAAGTTTAATCATTACTAGCTTGAAAACGTTAGCGAAATTAATCTGAGACGCACGAGAATCAGGATGATTCTGAGAAACAATTAATTTGATTTTATAAATCATTTACTTTCCCTAAAAAGTGTTGTCCCTCTTTTGCTATACACTGTTTTTAAAACATATACAAGTTCATTTACAATATGAATCATTAATCTTTGAGCAATCATAATCCATATTAATATCACGAAACAAAATATTCAGTTAAAAACTGCACTATGCGAAATAATTTAAATTCTACTTATAACGAATTTATCAAATCAAAATCGTACCTTCAGAGCCATTTAAGTTAATTAGAGTCCCCATCATCAAAAGCAATTATTATTCAAATTATAACCACCACTGTAAACATTAACAGAATCTTTTCACATTAATATGCATTATCATTACGATGAGCGTTATTTTAATGTTTTGCTCGAAATCATATTCTCTTGCAATAAATTGCAGAAAGCAACCATTCACTTCTTACAAAAGTTCTGCTTAAATGTCGTTTAAGATACTAACTGGAGCGTATGTTGCTAGAGTGACACATGTTATAAACGAGCTTTTAATACCATTCAACGTGGATATACGGCATTCGGATAAGCGTGCTTTTCAGTTTCCGGAATACCATTTTGTCTTCCGACATGCTCCTTGTAATTTGATGTCCTTCCCTTTGATTGGTCTGCGACAAAACGTTTTAGTCATTAAGTGGCTGTATTTTCTCATTTGGTAGTTTTGAAATAGTAGATAAAGAGCTCGGTCTTTAATTCAAATGGTGCACATCTTTATAATATGCTGCTGTGTTGCAAAGCAAAGATAAATTTTCACGCATATTAAAATCTCATTATTTGATATTTGTTCTTCATTATGACGAAATTAGACTTATAATGACGATTGGAAAAGCAGCAGTACTTCATAATAGTCATATTTATTTGACGTTATCGGTGGCATAGATAATCGGCGTTCTAGTAAAAAAAATCACAAAAATTAGAAAAAATAAGTTAAATAAATTCATAAAGTAAAAGGAAATAAATTACTACTGCAGCGAATTAGAATTCGCAATTAGTTATTTCTTGAGGTAAGACAATTACATAATTTAAAAATAATAAAACCAAACGTACTTTAGAAATTAGGTTTATCTAAGTTGATTTCTATTACTTTTCATAACGATTTCAAAGTTTAAATTGAAAATGTATGTAAACCAGGGTAATAGGGGACTCGTAAATTTTACCACAACTCCGTCGATATGATTGTATGTCATCACATTAATACTTCATTTCTGTATTTGTTTGCACTAAAATATTGAGTTTAGTAAAGCTAAAAACTTTCTATTTCATATGACACTGCGAAAATTTAGTCAAGCAGAATATTTAGAAAGTACCTCTCGTCAAAGTTTGTTATCATATATCATATCCATTGAACACATATTTGAATTTGACAGAAATATCCCAAACTTGCATTAATGATTTCCTTAAAATAATGTTACATGCCGTAAATCATTATTTAATTGTAAAGCGAATTGTTATTTGAATTTGGATTTCAAGAGCAGTTGGTTGCTATTGTTCGCCTCAATGCATTGTCTTTTACCTGGGTTTATAGTTTTACATATATTTGTTTCCTTTTGTAAGATAGAACGCGAAATTCAGTTTATTCTAATTGGCCTATCATGAAATTTAGATTTTTATTTTTGATTACTGATAGGCATACCTGATTGCGCTCCTTATTACCATCTAATTATCAGCAATGTGTTTAAATCAGTATTTTCCAAACTATGGGTCGCGACCCACTTGTGGGTCGCGAGCGAATATTGAGTGGGCCCTCGCCACTGTACACATGAATTTAAAAAAATAGGAAGTCTGCGAAATAAAGTAACTAAAGTTGAAGTTGATGCAAAAACGTTAATGAAGAGAAATAAGAAACAAATACAATCTTCCCATTGAAATAACTTTGTAAAAAAAACCTTGCATGTGTAGGTATTTAAGTAATAAAAAAATATATTTAAGCTGTGTTTCTTATTTCAACAGTCTTTCATTCATATTGGCAGCACTAAAATTTTTTTTTTTTTAAAACTTCAATGAGAACAAGTAAGACAATATTAAGTAGTTCCAGAACTCGCCACAAGGGAATCTGATCATTGCCAATATTTACGCCCTCTTTTCTCAGACAACTAAGAGGTGGGACCGAAGATTGGAAATTTTTGTTAGATGGGTCGGACCCCGGGCAACTTTGGGAACCGCTGGTTTAAATTCATCTTTATGTTTGTTCGATAAGTGTTTAGAAGTTTAAAAAGTTTTGAAGTTAAAAAAATATACGTTAATTAATAGTAAGTATTTCATTTTAGGTTTCTTGGATCAGACGGAGAGATTTTCATGTACTTACCGTTGGATTAGATACTTATACCACCGATGATCGATTCGAGGCTGTTCATATGGAAAGAAATAATGACTGGACTTTGAAAGTTAAATTTGCTCAGCTAAAGGATGCAGGACTTTATGAGTGCCAAGTCAGCTCTGACCCAAAGATTAGCTTATTTGTAAATCTCAGTGTTGTAGGCAAGTTTTCAAACGTTTTCCTCAACTGTTGTATACCACTTTGAAACAAGTGTATAATGTTATTTTGCTATCGATATCAACTTTGTCCTAGTTAGAGAGCAGATTATATTCAAATTCGTATGCGTATATGCAATTGCATATATTTACTTTTTTGGATTTTAGTTCATAGAAATGCATAAAAATTGCTAATTTTTGAATTGAATGCAGATTACTCTCTCTTTTTACTTGCTTTCAGGGTTATGTTTTCTTTAATTTTAAAGAAAGATTATAAAAAATATTTTGTTCTTTAGAAGAATCAAATAATTGAGTGATTAATGAAAAGTCGTTTCGTGGAAGTGTTCTTCTTTTCTTTTCTTAAGAGACCCTGTAAAAAAAGAAAGGGTTTTTCAAAAAAAGGGGATTGATTAAGCAACTAGGACATATTTACAGTGGTCTAAGTGAATGAGAGTATTGAATTGCAAAACAATAACTAGATTTTAAGGATTAACTGCAGATTAGACTACAAAAGGGGAAAATTGAATTATTTTAGAAAAAAAAATAGAGAGAAAATCAAAAAAATATATTGTGATTTTTTTCATTAGAAGTACTTAATATGCACACTATTTTCTGTCTGAACAATTACTTTAATATATATTTATCTTCTCAACAATGAAATTAAAAAACTGAAAGGCTAATCAATTTTTTAATTGAAACGTCATATCTTCAGAATGTGAAGTATATATATATATATGTACAGGGTGGGGTGAAAGTAATGACCCGGGTTTGAAGGGGTATTGAAAAAAAACTAATAGCATTTGAGACTTAAAACTTTTTTTTTTTTATCTGCATATAATCCCATTTTTTTACATTAAGTTTTGAATGCCACTTCAGCAAGATGGCGGCATTCAGCAGCAATACACTGATGCTGTCGGTTTATCCACGTAGAGAGCTCGAGCTCTTCGTGTGCATTTCAACATTCCGCGCAATGTTACTTTTTTCTGTCGGATTATTTAATGAAGAAAGTTTGGAAACATCGCCCACCTCCCGAAACTTTAGAAGAGCTGAAGGACCGAAATATCGAGGAAATATCCACCACACCCCCTTTGAAATGTGCAGAAAAGTTTCCCAAAACTTCAGAAATATACTGTATCAGTGTATTGCTGCTGAAAGATACCATCTTGCTGAAGTTGTATTCAAAACTTAATGTAAAAAAGGGGATGATATAAAGATCAAAATAAAAATACTTTTAAATCTCAAATTGTATTAGCTTTTTTTATACCCCCTCAAAACCGGGTCATTATTTCTTCCCCACCCTGTATATTAGTGCACATTTTTATAAAAATATTGGAGCATATTTTGAAATATTTAGTGCATATGTTTGTGACTTTTGTGCATATGAGTAAAGCTCCAGTGTTAATATATAAGATGGGCTGTTTCAGAAAAAAAAGAGTGTTTTAAAGCTATTTTCAACGACTTCATAAAGTATAACTTAAAAATTGTTTGTTCAAAAACTACTATTTTTTCTTATTTTCACCTATATTATGCACTGTTACGGAATCTAACAGGTTGGACAGTAGGGAACAACCAGGAAAAAAATTTGGGTTTACATTAGTTTTATTAGTAAAAAGATATCAGCAAGGTAAAACAAACAAGAAATAAAGACTTACAGTATAAAAAATAATTTTTATTTTATAATGCATCTTTTGTTGAGGAATAATGTTAATGATATTAGTTGTTTATTTAAAATCGATGTATGGTTACTATGTAATATTCCTATCCTTATTCTAAGGCAGGAAGCACAATGCCCTCGAACTCACCGCAGAATGCAGCGTAATTAGCTCAGCAAATATCTGAAAGTCATTTGTATGCTTCTATTCTCTCCTCAAGTTTCGTTTTTAGAAATAATTGCCGCACCCATTACACATCGATCGGAAGTATGACCAACATAATGGCGCTTCAAATAATCGAAACATTTTTCTTCGTTTGTTTCCTTTTGAATTATTGTCCTGAAACCCTTATTATAATCTACTTTTTTCGAAAGGTGCATAAAACGAAAAATTTAAGCCTTTTTGGAGAAAATGAATTTATTAAACTTTTAAAAATTGGGATAATTGTATATCGTCCGCTTTCAAGCAAATTTTTAAAAAGTTCAAAACTAATTTACACGTATGGTCAATTTACTGTTGAATAGTTACGAAAAATATAAATAATTATTTTATAGATTTAATATCATAGTTCTGTGTATTTTAGCCAACGAAGGTAGGTGTTATTTCTACGTGCCACGGCGAACCTCTCAGTAGCGAACAATGATGTATTGTTTAGGGGATGTTAGCAAAGGACAGTCTTTCAGATGTTCACTGTCCATTATGCCTAGTTTTCACATAGGCGATCTTATCAGAAACAAGTTTAATATGGTGGAGATGAACGTCATATTAACGAAGTATAGTCCTTCAGATGCTCACTGTCCATTCTTCCCAGTTTTCACAGATGGCAGATCTCTTCAGAGGAAAGTTTAATACAGTGGAGGTTGATCTTAAGGAAGGTGAACTGATTGAATACGGTGAACTTGATATTGAGGAAGTACAGTCCTTCAGATGTTCACTGTCTATTCTGTCCAATTTCCACGGAGGACAGATCTCGTTAGAGGCAAGATTAATTCAGTGGAGATGTTCTTGATGTTAACGAAGTACAGTCCTTCAAATGTCAAAAAAAAAAAAAAAAAAACCCTGAAATGCAATTAATTACACTTTGTTGGAAAGACAATTTCTACTGAAAATTGTTAACAGGCACATACATCTTTCATAACGGTTAGATATTTATTTCTCGTCATAATTAAAAAGCAGTAATTCAAACATCAATAAATTTAATATACATTATGTTTAAATTTCGAATGTGTATTTTGTATTAAATGAACATTTAATAATGTTAAACCTAATTACTGAAATGTATGCCATATTGTGCTTTTTTAGTTGCCAAGGCCGATATTCTAGGACCGCATCCTCTTTTTGTAAAAACTGGCAGTTCGATCAACTTAACCTGCATCATCACTCAGAGTCCGGAGCCTCCGGTCTTCGTCTTTTGGTACCACGACGACAGAATGATCAACTATGACTCATCCCGTGGTGAAATCACTATTCAAAAAAGCACCGGAGATTCAGCCATTAGTAGACTTTATATCAAAGATGCAACAGCTGATGATTCCGGAAATTACACCTGCTGTCCTTCTAATACTGAGGCCACCAGTATTTCCGTATACGTCTTAAACGGTACTTATGGTACTTGTCAGATTTGCTGTCTTCTTCTCTGTCATAAATTCCTTTTAGTTACGTCTTCATTCTTCTGAAATTTTAGTTCTTTTACTTCATCCGTCAAGCTTTTTCATTCAAGATATTTTACTCCTGAAAACTGCCAAAATAATGACGGAAAAAACACCTTTTCAAATGCTACAAATCCAAGTTTTCTCTTTTTTTTTGACTAATTTAATTGATATTACTTGTAGTATGGGCGATGCCAGTGTATGTTTTAGAATACATGTTTTATGAATACATTTAAGGGCATTTTTCTTAATTATTTGAAGTTTGATATTTAATTTATATTTTCTAGTGAAATGGGGTTAGAGCACTCAATATTTATAAACGCATACATACAATTTTTTATTTATTTCTTTACATCAAAAAAAAAAAAAAAAACACACACACACACACAGACTCTCTTTTAAAAATATAACGCTTCTGCAAAATCCGATATCTCGGTATTCATTAAATGAATTTCTGCAATTTTCTAAATCGTCTCATAAAATAACTCATGAAAATAACCTCCTCCATCGAATAGGCAATTTTAACGATTTGAGGTAACTTACTCCCAGAGTTCTGAAAGATAAACTACGAGCAAAACTAAATATCTTCGAAATTCATACCAATTTATAACTTGAACTGATGAAAAAAAAAATGCGAACAAATTACAGTAGAGCCTGGATTATCCGAGGTAATGTGGACCGAGGGTACCTCGGATAATCGAAATTCGGATAACACGGACTCTGTCTAAATCGAGAGGGAAACGTGGGTAAATGGGTGAAATGAATGAAAACGTAGTCAAAGACGTGAAAAAAGACATTTGCTGTACATATGAACTGGTGATTCTCCCACACCTAAATCTGAAGCACCTTTTAAATTGTCTCTCCTTTATCGTGTCTGTTGATGGCTTGTAAGTTAGTCTCCAAAGTCACAGCAGCTCGTTTGCGTTTAGCACTCATCACGCTAAAAATACAGTAGAGTACAAACGAAGATAAACAAACTGTTCACTGCCAAAATGAAAAAGCAACTGACGTTAGTCAGTGGTAGCGGGCCATATACCCACGGAAAAAAGAAAAAAATGGCCCAATCCAAAGGCTTTTTTTTTTAGACTAATGCACCTCGGTTAACCCATAACTCGGTTAGTCGGGGCGCGGATAACCGCTGCTCTACTGTACTTATTTCGTTATATCAAAAAAAAAAAAAAAAAAGCAAAGACTATCTCCTTAAAAAGCCACTTCTGCACAACACGATATATCGGTATTAAATGAATGTATTGTACTTCTGTAATTTTTAATCTCATGAAAATAATCTCCTCCAGGGAATAAATAGACCGTACTCATTATTAGAGGTAAATTACATGAAGAGCTCTGAAAGATAAACTGCAAGCAAAACAATAAATCTTCAAAGTTCACATCAATTTATAAGTTTAATTGATGAAAAACTGCTATGTTTAAAAAAAAAAAGGTATCTATAGTCATATGAGAAGCTCTATTCCCCGGAGAAGGTTATTTTCGTCAAAAAAAAAAAAAAGTTATAAAATTACAATATATTCCTTTTACACCGTGATATCGTGTTTTTCAGAAGCATTTTATATTTTTTAACTTTTAACATTTTGTAAAGAGATTCACTGTTTTCTGGTGTAATAAAAATAATAAAAATAAATTAATACAATTGCGTGTTTTTATGCATTATTCAGTGTTTTAACCCCATTTTACTATAAAATATGAATTGAATAACAGTTGAAATAGGCACCAAAAAAAAAAAAACCTCCGAATTCCGAATATTCAATATTTTCTTCTTCAAAAGGTTCAATGCTAATTTTATTCAACAGTTCAAATTTTGCTAATGGTATTGTTTGAATCCTTTATAATGTAAAACTGTTTATATATTTAAAACTATGTGCGTCATTTTCCATTCCTCCTTCGGAACAGGACTTGGACTGTGCTATTAACCTCTTCAGACCCCATAACTAAGCATAAACAATTTTTTGGTTCTCTGATTTAAAAAAATGATTAAAAAACAAAATAACTAATTTTTTTAAAAAAATTTAATTAATAATTAGTTTAAATAATAATTAGTGCCCAGTTTCCATGTTTAAAACTAAGCAAACTATATGTTGATTAATTTCAAAAACAATTGGGTGTTTTAGCTTTCAAATTGCACAAACAGTAGTTAATAAACAGTATTTTAAAATGTACCCAATTGGGTACAATTGGAATGAAGAGGTTATCCCTCTATTTATATTTTAACTTTCTAGCACAAAACATGGTACATTGAAAAACAGATTTAAGCATAAAACTCAGTTGCTTTGCTATTTTTATAAAGGCAATAACTATAGATTGGAACGATAACGAAATATTATAACTTATATAATTTGGGGGAAACAAAAATACTGAAATACTATATCGTACATTACAACGCAGAACTAGAAGCAAAAAGGTACAGAATAAATTTAAACCTGCTAACATTTATACAATGTAATTTTTATAATTACTTTGAATTTTAAAGCTAATTTAATCAAACTCATTTGCTTTATAAAAAATGTCGTAGGTAGAAAAAAAAAATATTATGTCAATATAACTACTGCTTCTATTTAAATAAAACACATTTGTTTCAAATTTTAGAAATTAAAAGCATCAACTTTTATCATTTTTTATTTTTAATGAAGGATTTTTTTTATTACATTGGAATACATTTCAGTTAACGTAGCAGAAATTTAACTACATTTGAAAAATGTAATTTACTGTTGAAATAAAAGCCTGAGATTTAAATCCTTTTTCTCATCAGAAAAAGAAATCTCAAGAAAGAAAAAAAAAAAATGCAAGTTGCATTAAATTCTGTTAAATCTTAGCGCAGACTGGCTTTGCAGTCTGCAGATAAATTAAATCTGATGCAATGAAATGCCCGACAACTGAATATAAATTTTGCAGTGAATGCAGTATAGTTTGATTAAAGTATGAATTTTTCATGTATTCTCTTGCAGGAGAAAGGCCCGCAGCAATTCAGCACGATGCTAATATTTCCACATCATCATCCTCGAGTCCAAGTTTCTCCTTCCTGTTCTTCCTCGTGATAACAGCTATTGTTTCGAGGTGACAGCGCCATCTATTGACAGACACCAACACTAACGAGCTTTCGGCTCTTTATGAACTATATTGAGAATCTTCAGAAACTTTCCAGAGAAGTGGACATTTCGGTACAGAACTTATCTTCCCATCTTTACTACGATGATTGGAATTATTGTTGTTATCCTCTGTCTGATCAACTAGAACTTAAGCCTAAAATAGAGGATATTCAAACTGTGTCGTGGTGATAAACTTTCTAAATCCAAGAGAAAATGGATGACCTTTGTTATGGCTGGAAAGCAAAATTTACCACCGTGTGTACTTACAAGTGATGTTTAAATCTGAAAATTTCATTTTCATAGAACTTTTGAGATGTGTGCGTACTGAATCTTTGAAATAAATTTATGTGGTACTTCTTGCAGATGACGTTGTGGCTGCGAGACTTTTCTTTTTTTCTTCAGATAATGCAAACTTTGTTATAACAAAGATACTCTGCGGATAACTGGCAGTTCATTTTAGTATTATAATGGGAGATCATCTTTGAAGATATACTACATTGCAAGAGATTAATAGCCATTTTTATCCATGAAAAAGATATCATATTTACCGATTTGAATTTTCAGTTCATAATCTCTTAATCCATTCTTTAAACATTACAAGACGGACGATGTTTGGTGAAGTGATCCTATGATGATGATGGAAAAACTGCTGTCTAGTGGATGGCGTTCGTTGGACCTATTTTTCTTGAATTAAACTAATCTTAAATATTTTTGGCAATCAATCATGATTCATCGGTTTCTGTATTTGCATTCGATAATGCAAAGATATCCGGTACACAGAGAGCATCCCTTTTGTAAAGAAGTGAATTAATGTCAACAGCTTGTGGACACATTATCAAAAACTTCATATTTTGTTAATCTTGAATTTTTATTTCATTGATTAAAACTTTCTCCAAATGAAGAACTTCATTGCAGTGAACAAAGCGTAAAAAAGAAAAAGTCAAGCTGCCTAAAAACCTGAAAATTTATATTTAGATTTTTTGACATTATTTTAATTTTTCCCGTTAAGAGAAATATATTTTCAGTTTCAACAGAGCGCACTTTTAAAGCCGTCTTAGTCCCAAACATCACATTGCCTTTCTTTCTTGAGGAAAAGCTTAAAAAAAATGATTAGCAAATTATTTTGTTGTTGATCTTGGATATCCCTTTCACATCAATGTTGTATTAACTTATATGTTTAGTGAAAATCTTACAACGATCTGTGTTTGCACAAATTGTTTTTACAACCATACACATTTGTCAAAAGAACTCCAAACTGGAATTGTTTTTATTATTCACCAGGTTCTTATTTGGGAGTAAATTAAATTGTTTCATTTTTGTTACTGTTATCGATACTGAACACAAAGTGCTGAATTAATTTTGCGGAATATTTCTCCACCTGATTAACACTTGTTATTATTACTTCTTGTCATTAAATTGCGGAATATAAAAAAAGATTGTACCAAGTTCTTTCATTTTAAAATTTAATAAAATGTTTCACTTCAATAAAACGATCTACAACATTCACTTTCATGTTAAGGTTTCTTTGCCTCCAAACTCATAATTAATTTTAAAACAAAGAACAAACGTGGGAAGGTAAATGAGTTTCATTAGGGATTATTTCAAACAACAGATTTGGCCATCCTTTGTCTGTAATGATTATTTTTATTAGTATTGCGTTTAATTATTCCTGGAGGAAATACATATATTATTTATTGGATTTCATATTAATATGGCTACATCTGTTATAATTTAAAGGAAATCGTCAATACTGCTAATTAATAAATAAGTAATAATAATAATTTGTACCAGAAACAATTTCAAACTTTTACTATTTTAATGTTAAAATGTTTTTACATAAATACAATTTTCTGGCACAAATTAGCAAGTTAAAAATTTTTTAAACTCAGGCAGTAATATAACAAATATAGTCCTTTGCTGATAAATAATAATAATTCATCAATCGGGTAAAGTTTTTTAACCGGTTCTCTATTGCCCCACTGCCTCCCAGCTCAAGCATTGAACTGGGTAAATAAATTCGAAACGATATTTATTTCTATAATTTTTAGCAATGCTGGTAATATTATTTAAAAATATGAGGTATCCAAAAATATAAAGAGTTATATACCCCATGATTTCATTTTTTTGCACTTCACTAATAAAACACTTTGTCAAAAACTTATTTAAAAAAAAAAATGCTCTTATTAACACATTGTGTGCGGGACACTTACTAGTACGTTTTCTGACGATTGATACTTGCACGTGGGACACGTAAAAGTACGTTTTCTGACGATTGATACTTGCACGTGGGACACGTACTGGTACGGGGTAGTGTAACGGTGGTTTCTTTGAATCGCTTTTAGAGAAAGAAATACTAGGATGGTAAGCACATTTTTTGCTATTCTTTGTACAAAATGAAATTGAACAGAGCATGTCAAAACATCTTTGCAGGGATATACAAAATCACGGCAGCCGGCCCATAGCGCAAATCAGTTTTATGATTGAAATTTTCATTTTTTAATAATGTAAGAATTATTGTAAATAATGTAACTCGAAAAAAATTAAAACTATATATTTTTATTTGATTTTTCATATTTACGATACTATTCTAAATTTATCCACTAAAACTTTTATTTTTTGCTTACAACAATCATAATATTATATATTTCAATATAAAATACAAAAAGTTTGGGTTAAAAAATTAAATAATTTTTGATTCATTGAGATTTAATTGAATAACTTATTTGCGCAAAACCGCCCCGGGTCCGGCGCAATTCCGCCGCGAAATGTACCCGCACACATTGTACTAAGATGATGTCTCAAAATAATGAATGGTCTATTGATAGCAAGAAAATGTAAAACCCTGCTAAATCCAAAGTTGGAATGTTCTTAAAGTATTGAAATATATTTTACTTTTTGTTTTGAGATAAGTAGGATTAATCTTATGATTTCATGATTAATCATTTTATCTTATGATTAATCCGCCTGATCGCGCTATGAAGTATTATTGCTACATATGTTTTCCTTCAAAAAGATTTTACAAAAAGCAAATTTCGTATATTCATTTCTCGTTGACACTGTTAATATAAAATTTATGTTATTTCGTTCTTTACACTTCCAAGCTTTAGGCAAAAAAAAATGGCAAGATGTAAATTTCGTATATATATATATAATATATATATATATATATATTTGCTGACACTGTTAACATGGAACTGATGCTATTTCTTTCTCTACACTTTCAAGCTTTCGGTAAAAAAAAGAAAAGTGGCAAAGGGAGGGGGTTTCCAATTATCCCATGCTACAGCTATGATGTCCTTTTTGCGTGAGGAAACGTCCTATGGTCAGTTTCAATTATGTGGTACACTGCTCACGCAATCATATAATACTTCTAAAGTTATTGATTAGTTCCTGAAACCAACAAAGTTATTGAATCATTGCTTTTGAATTCAGTCATTGAATACTTAAGTGAAAATGGTTATCATTCTTAACACATTGTGTGCGGCTCAAATACTAGTACGTTTTCTGACGATGGATAATTGAGCGCGGGACACCTGCTAGTACGGGTTAGTGTAACGGCATGGTTTCTTTGTATCGCTTTTAGAGAAAGAAGTAGTAGGCTGGTAAACACATTTTTTGCTATTCTTTGTACAGAATGAAATGGAACAGAGCATGTCAAAACACCTTTGCAGTGATATACAAAATCACAGCAGACGGACCATAGCGCTAATTAGTTTTATGATTGGTATTTTCATTTTTTCATAATGTAAGAATGATTGTATATAATATAATTCGAAAAAATTAAAACTATATATTTCTTCCTTTTTACGATACTATTATAAATTTTTCCGTTATAAATTTTATTTTTTTTTTACAACAATCATATATATTTCAATATAAAATACGAAAAGTTTAGGTTAAAAAATGAAAGAATTTTCAATTTAATCAGATTTAACTGAACAACTAAATTTGCACTCAAAACCCCCGAGACTGGCACAATTCCGCCGCGAAATGTACCCGCACACATTGTGTTAATTCAGTTCTATATTACGAAGTCCTACCTTTCGAATCGAATATAAATTTTGAACAATTAAATATTATTTTCTTCCACTCCTGCAAACTTTCAATTTTAGAGTTGGATTATCATAAATAGATCTGAGTGTTGTCGACTTCTATTGCAGTAACTAAAAGCAATGTATATAATTATACTAATATTAAATAACTGTGCTCTAATGAGAACTTCAGATGCAATGTAAATATATTTATTTTCAGAATAACTGCTAAAATCTCGATGTTGTGTCAGTTGACTGAATTGCGGGTTTTGGGAAGAATGAAAGAGCTTGCTACAAGTTGGTTTAGTATTAGCATGGAATATGGTGCTACAATTAGGTTAGAAATAAAAGTGCTTATTGAAGAAAAAAATGTTGACAACATTTAGAACTGTTTAAATTTAAAGTTAAGAATTGTTAGGAACTGCGTCAAAATTAGATTTTATGTAAGAATAAATGCTTGAAAGGGAGAAAATAGTTGAATTTTTTTGCTCTATAGTCATCAGACAACAGTTTGATTATATGTTCCACATAATTTAAAATTTCTGTCTGACTGAAACTAACAGTAATACATATCAATTTCGTACTGATACAAATAACCCTAAAGAATCAACGTTTAGATTATGAATGGATTTACGTTGTTATACGTCATTTTATAGTTAAATTTTAGCTCTATAAAGAATTTCAAATAAACATTTATTCCGGTTACTGAAATAGTTTTGAAATTTATTTCTAAAGATATTCCAACTATAATGGTACCAAACCAGATTTCGGCAAATCAGTTTTAACCTTTAATTAGAATAAATAAATAAAGAAACAAAAGCAAATAAATTTGGGCACAATTAGGAAAAATGTTGGGGAAGTATCCACTATAAAAAGCTAAATAGGCTACATACTGCAACAAATGCAGTTTTAAGCGGTAACCTTTAACAATGTTGCTCTAGAATTTGCTAAAACAATTATTTGTATTTGCTCTAGATTTTATATGTTACTGTTTTCGTGGTAAAGTAGAATTTTATTGGCTGTAAGATTTGGCAGAAATCTGGTTCACTATTTAATTATATAAAACAAGCGCAAAATTACCGGAATTTTTTTTCGAAATTAATTTGGTTTTGATAAAAATATGTACCTTTATAAAAATAGTTTAATGAACTCATAAATTTGCTTACACATTTATTATTAAGAATTATTTTTCAGAACAAAAAGAAAAATGCAAAATTAAAAAAAAATCGTAAAATTAACAATGAAAAATTAAAACTTAATTACTTCAGATTTATTGAAAGGCAAAAAAATGTACATTGCGCATCTTGTGATACCGAACGAATTCGATTCACGAAAAACTAATTTTCTTTCAATTAATTTTAAAACACACGTTTAGATTATAAATGTATATCGTTCCAAACTTACCACACAATTCACACATTATCAATCAAAAGCATGATTTTAGACGCCAAAAAATTATAAAACTCTCCTCACAAAAAAAGAATGAATCTTTAATTGTGTACTCTTCCATTCTAAACCGTTCCTAAATGACGTCCCAACTGAGTGCTTCTGTAAGTATTCATCGTTTACTACGAGCACACGATTTGTTATTGCTACTCCTTTCTGTTGTAAACGACATTCATTCATGTTGCTATTGTAAATAGAGCATTGCTTCACATCTCTGTATATGATCGTAGATTATAACATCTGAAAGTATGATATGCTGATAAAATGTACTGTGTTTATGAAATTATAAATGAAGAGTAATTAATAAAATTATGTAATGAGCTTGGCCTTTGCATTTTTATTATTATATCTTTTATTATAATCTGAACATTTATTCAAAAACACGCATATCTTTACAAACTCCAGGTTCAACTTATAAAAACGAAATTTAGATAAGGTCTTAATTTAAGTTCTCTGCAAGAAATATCAATTTCATACTACAAAATTAACTATACAGAACATTTCAGAAGAAAAGAAAATGTTTTTCCCAGTCTACAATTTGACAAGCAGTCAAAGGAAAACTAAATAAATAAGATGAAAGCTTTGCATGTAAGCAACCTATCGAGTGAATAGTATAATATAAAACCTTAGCTCACATATGACTTAGCATTTTTCCCAACATATAAGATATTTAGCCCCTTGCCGTACCATTTAGCTCGACCAAACTCTGGCGTAATCGGGAGACGTCCGATTTCCCCCCGATTAATCCTTCACGAGTCTGACTCGTGATATTGATGTTTGTGTTAAAATCTTCATGGAGTCAGACTAGTTAAAGGGTGGCAAGGGGTTAAACTGCAACATTAATTCAAGTACAAATTATGGAAAAAATAAAATGTTTATTATAACCGCAATATTATCCTAAAGAAGAAAAAACTATGTTATAAGTAAAAATGCAAATTTTCATATTGTAAGCAGTTTTGTTTTCATAATAAATGCTTTTCAATCAATATGTTAAACCAACATGTATGGTTTTGAGTGTATATTTAATGAGAGAAAAATATTCGATATTTTTTCGTAGAATTACAAAAATGTATGTAACATAATACTGGGGCTACAGCGCTTCCCCCTTTCTACGAGTTAAAGGATAAAATTCCATTAATATGGTACTAAAAATACGGAAAATCTAGGAAGGATATTTTAACAGGTGTAATGTAAACGCGCGTTATGTCTAGTTTATTTTTTTCGGATACGACGTATTCATCATGCAGGGGCATTATATTGATAAATAATTAATTTAACTAACATAACTGTCTTACTATTTAATACCATTAATTCTATTTTTCCACTAGGTATTAACTTACATAATTTGCAGCTAGTCAGGGGAAAAAAAGCTACAATTTAACTTAGAAAAGGAACAAAAAAAGCGCCTATTATCATTAAACCTTTTTTTATAGCCTGAACTCGTCCGTATTTAAAAGAAAAAACTTTTATAGTCACTAACTTTAAAATAATTATTACTAATTGTAGCATTTCCTGCAATAGATAAGGTATAGTGATATGAACATGAACCCTCTTCGTATTAAAAACTAAAATAAAAATGAATATAATTCATTTGATGCGGAAGGATGAAAAACAAATTTCATAGAGAGAAAAGAACACAAATTCAACTATTATTTCGTTTGAATAAAATATATGTCAAAGACAAAGTAAGCTCTAAAAGGCAAAAAACAACAAAGTTATAAAAGAAAGAGTAATGAAAAAATGTAAAAGCTTCTACAAGACAAATGGCATTATTTCAAAGATGTATTTCAAGAACACATTGAAGAAAATCCACAGTAATATACCTTTAAATCTTCCTCTACATCCCAATGACAGATTTCTGATGTATTACTTTTTGGAAGAAATATTTCAGCGATATCTTTTCTCAGAGAGAGAAAAATCTGTAGGGATTATATGTCTTTTCAAATTATGTAGATTCAAAAGAAATTCTTCTAGGATAATGTTAAAGATAAGCGACACTTTTCTTGGAAAATGTCTCTTTTTCTGTACCGAGAGGAATTCACAGGAACTGTGGATATTAATAATTATATCAAATATTTGATTTCGTTTGTAGCGTGAAATAATATATTTTGAAAGGAATACTGCTATCGCAGCTGGGGGAAAAATAAATCTAAAAAATATCTAATGCTTCTGGGATTGCAGTATAGAATTTTTAAAATGTATGTAGCTAATGCCCTAAATATATTCTCTTCAGTATTTTTATGATTTTTCTACGTAACATAATATTAACCTTGCTAATATGTGTTAAAAATAGTACATTTACGAGTTAATTTGAATGAATAAATTTAAGATAAATAGAAATTCCTAAAATTAGCCTATTTCAAAAATAAAGCGAGTCTTACTATGTATACGAGCATATAGATATCAGATACATAGAACGATAGATATTTGAACAATTGCTAAAATATATTGGGATGAAATATTGTTCAGTTAAACATTTTTGAGATTCTGCGTACTCTCCTATGACGCTTCAAAAAGTAACGCGTTGCTCAATGAAGTTGAAGATATAAAATTCTTAATTTATATATTACAGTACCTAGTATATTGCGTACCTGCCTCGGCTAACAGGTAGGGGTCCGGTGGAGAAAAGTATATTGCGTACCGAATGCACAAGAAAGAAAAAAATCATTTCGTTGGGTTCATCTAATAACTAATGTCGTTAAAATAATGAAATCTTCTTTCCTAATCCGGTGTCACAAAAAATACTAAAAAATGTATATAAACTCGGAAAACTAAAGATTTAATAAAATGGAAATATAAGTATCTCTACTAATAATAAAGCAGCAAGTATGTGTGTGTGTGTGTCTGTCTGTGTCCGGCGTAGGGCCCAGACCGTCCAACGGATTTTCATGAAATTTGACACGAAATTAGTTTGGAACATGGGGGTGTGCACCTCGGAGAGTTTTTTCCGAAATTCGAATTTGTTCTTTTATTCCAATTAATAGCCGAAAGTTTCATCAAATAGTCATTTTCTATGGGAAGGAATTATCGCATCGCTTCGAGCTTGATACCGTTGAAAAGCGCGTGAAAAACTACCCCGGAAGGAGTTTCGCTCTGCGTGCGGAAATTCGAAGCCTCTAAATTACCTAGAAAAGAAGTTATAAGCATTTTTCTCTGCAGTTCGAAATTATTTTTTCACGCTAATTAACTTTAATTTTAATTGTTACCATGCCCCCCCCCCCCCGACTGACTATTAATCCTTTTTTCTTTCAACGAATTAAAATTTATTGCTAGCGGTTTTTAGCATTTTGAGGAGCAGCCGATTTTTTTTTTAAAGCGAATTGAAATGTATTTCCTGCGGCTCACAGGCGGTTGCTAGTTTTATTTTGATTTCCTTATTTTGACATGTATTTTACGGGACCATTTTCCATACTGCACAGGGTTTTTTAAAAGAAATGTTATTCTTTATAGCGATTTTTGTTATTCCAGCTTATTACTATTTATACTTTCATTTATTTTATTTTCGCTTGTGAATTAGCACATATGGTATTTTCCTATTTGAGCTCGGATGAAAGGTTCATTCCGCTTTCAAAGCTTTGCTTGCTGCTGTTTGTTTCTTCAAGCTGCAAAATTTCGTCTTTCTGTTTTAAGCCGGATCCCGACGCTACGTTTTGCACAACTTTTTGTCTCCGCAGTTCAACACGCTGCGTATAGATTAGAAAAGTGCGCAGTTTTGAGTCCGGGTGCGAAGACTGTACAGTTGCAGCGATAACTGAGCTAGAAAGCATAGATGTCTTTGAACTGTGCAGACAAATCGGCACATGTAGACGGTAGCACCCTTTTCCGATTCATTTTGTCTCTCAGTTTCAATTCGTCAGGTGACAATGGCCGACTTTCGCCAATGTTCTCAGGAGTTTCTCACAAAATTTATTGCATTATGCGAAAGTTTCCCATGCATTTGGCGTGTCAAATCCAAGGAGTATAGTGACTGGGATAAAAAGGTAGACGCTTATGAGAGTTTAGTGGCAAAATTCAAAGAAATTGATGCAACCGCAAACAGAGAAACAGTTGTAAATAATTAATTCTTTGAGAAGTGTTTACCGTAAAGAATCGGCAAAAGTTAATAAATCGATTCGATCTGGGGCTGGAGACGAAATCTACAAGCCATCTCTCTGGTATTTCGATTTGTTACATTTCCTAAATGATCAGGAGACACCAAGGCAGTCTAGGAATACCATCGATGAAAATAAAGAGATTGCAGTTGTCGAACCACCAGAACAGGCAACAAAAAATATTTATTTTATGTAATCATTTGACCACTTTAAACGCCGGGTACTTCTGAGACGTTCCAGTCTTTTTTTTTAACATTACACCATGCCAAAATTGACCAGAGTAGTACCTCCTTCATGACGATATCGCACAAAACTGAGTGAAATATACAGATATCTCTGCACCATGTAGACGCATAAAAAACGGCAACGTTTTCATTCAGTATTAAGACTGCGTAGACAAAAGTTTGTGCAAAACGTAGCGTCTGCACCCGGCTTTAATGTCAATAAATAATAGATAAAAATTAATTATACTAAAAATTTATTAATTAAAAATATTATAATTTATTATAATCGTCCTTTTTGTGTTTGTACTTGAACTAAACAAACAAAATGCGTTTTCTTTCAAATATTTTCTTTTTTGTTTTGTTTCGTTTCTTTCTTTCCTTTTTAATTGTGTGTGTTTTGTAAAAAAAAAAAAATGCTTAAATGTGTAGGATCTCTGGCTGATTGCCGTGGGCAGCTAATTTTTAATTATGTGGAATGCTATACATTTTAATAAAATAACATAATTTACACCTAAAAAAGTTATCACTATATACACAATGGCAAACCGACTGGTCTTTTCATTTTTTAACACGGGCATAGCCGTGCGGGTACCGCTAGTAAATACATATGTTAATAGATGATGCTGTAATTGGTAATTATTGGTTAAATGCCCTACGTTTGGGGATGATTTTCCGAGCGGTCGCCAATATGCATAATTTTGATATAAATATACCTTAAGTTGGCGAAAAATATGTATGTATGAAATTTCAGAAATTTGTTTCTTTTGGCGAGCTTAAGCACGGTAGTGAATTTAAATAATAATTACCCTCTAATTAATACTTAAATTAAAATAACTTTAAAAGTAAAATCCTGAAAAGTATAAAATCTCATACTGCGCAATTGCAACGTAAAAATATAAATAAATAAAAATATTTTTATAAACTCAGAAATACAAGACATGATCAGAAAAAGGGCACACACAGAAAAAAAGAAGAAGAATTAATGAACACAGGGAGAGGGATAAAAATAGTAAAACTTATCACATCCCGGTAATACATTTTGATGAAAAAGTGAATGCAAACACTAGCTTAAATTTTACTTAGGCTGACAGAAATTGAGTGAATTGAAAACCCTGCTGTAAAATGGATATTGCATACGCCAGAAAATGCGCCCAAATCGCGTATGCTTTTTTTTTTTTTTTACTCTGGAATTTGTTTCCCTCTGGAAGAGTAATGTTAGGGATATAAGATATCGAATTTTTATGTATCAGCTTTTACGTTTATATCCTGAAATTCAATTACAATAAAATGTTTGTTTCTTAAGAATAAAATTCGAGAGATATTATTTCAAGACAGTAGAAGATCTACAAAATATGTGCAGTTTCAAAAAAAAGTTACAGAAAAAATGACAACATTGTGCTGCATTTTTCAAAATTAAGCTAGTGGCTCAAAATTAAAGGGTTCTTTGTGTGAGGGATCTAGAGCAACTACATTTTTCAGTTGTTCTACTCTGAATCCTAAGTACGTGCTCCGGGCTCGCTCCGTGCTACGAATAATTTTAATAGAATCATGTTACTTGTCACCTTACTTAGAAAATAACAGGTATATATGTCATAAAAATTTTCAAAAAGATGTTTATAGACTAGGCATATATAAAGGTTATTTACTCTACTAGACAAAAGTATAGCAAGATTGAGAAATCAATTTTTCAGGAATAATTCCAAAATAAAATAATATCTTTTAGAAATTCAACTGATACTTTTAACGTCAGTTTGTTACATCATTTTAAAGACAATATATGATTAAGTTATTGAGCAAAAAAAAAAAAAAAATTATAGAAAATAGCATAAAAAATGTGCGTCGAAAAAGATCCAAAGAGAAAAACGAATAAAGAATTTCAAGTTATTTTGAGCAAAAATACAATAAATGAATGCAACTGAACCGAAAATATTTTACTGTGTTTTTGCTAAACATCTCATCTATCAGTCTCTATTTTAGGCGTGGAGCCCACAAAGTTTTGCCGCATTTCTTTCGCTTTCTCGTGGTGCCAAACTTAATTTCCAGAAGCTCCCGTTTTGGTCTGAGATCATTTTCGGATACTTTACGTTCGAGTTATACTCCATAAATTTTCAATACAACTTAGATCTGGAGAGTTTCCTGCCCCAAAAAACATTAAAAACTTATATTTCACAAAAACTTGCAACGTTTTTGTCCAGTAGTGTATAGTTTAATACGGCAATGTGTGATAAAAACATTATATACAGTCAAAAGAAGTTTAAATGAAGAAAGCAGGAAAAGAAAGGAAAAAAAAAAAAAAAAAAAGAAGGAAAGAAATTGAAGAAAAATTTTTTTTCACTTGTTTTTAAGTAATTGAATGCAATTTTATAAAATCGGAGCAGTGGAGCTCAGCGAATTTCTTTGCTCCGACTCAGCTCCAGCTTTGAGTGAAATCAGGTTGCTCCACTGCACTGCTCCATGCTCCTGCTTCACCCCCCGCTCCACCCTAGCTCCCTAATAAACTAAATTTTATACAAATTCTAAACAATATTTTTTCTTGCTACTGGGGCTGCGTACGGTCACTAACCTTTGCAGACCTAGTGCATTCCCCGGAAATTAACCTCCATTCTTTCAAGTTAGACCACTATCGGTGCCATTACATTTTATGAGGCCATTTCTTTCATTCAGATTCCAGCCAACTCGCTTTCTCAACTTTTTTTTTAAGGGCTGCGTATTGGCTTCTTACCATTTGCAGCCCTAGTGCGTTTCCCAGAAACTGGCAACCCTTCTTTCATCCAATAGATTTCACTTAGTGATTGCTGTCGTTACCACTTGGGAATTTTAACGCTCAGTTTTCCATTAGATGGTTGCACCTGAGCTCTAACTGATGCAAAACTGCACTAGGAATTTAAACAATATAATATTAAGCAAATTTAGAAGTATATCATTTGTTCAAAAAATAGCTCTCGAAAATTTAGTTATACGAATGCATGAATGCTTGCAACAATATGCGATTTAAGAAAGAAATATATTGCGAAAAAGCAAGACATCGCAAATAGACAAAAACAGGCCCTAATCCCATCTTTTTGAAAGAGTATGAAACTTTCAACTATTAAAGTAATAAAAAATAACAGATTTATTATGAGAGAATGTGGGCGAATAAAACGAATACCAATGCATTATAAAATAAGAAACTAGTTTTAAATGACACGAAAAGAGTTTCTTGTTATTCAATACAATTTCTACTGCATTCCCAAGTTGAAAATATTATTAAAGAGAGAGAGTTTTCTATAAAATATGGAATAAAATCTCGAATCAAAGAAATTTCTTATTTATAGTCCATATCATACACCAGAATAACTATTTGAAAGTTGAGTAAAGCTTTCAAACATTGCCGCTTCAATTCTTCAAAGTAACTCTTGATACATTATAAACTATTCTAACTTTTTAAAGCATTCTTTTGTTAAAAAAATCAAGTTTCTCCCTCCCCCCCCCCCTCGATGTTTCTTTTATATGATATCCTTTAAAATTAGTTGCAAGGTGTCGAAGTTATAATGAATGTATCTATAAGTAATATAAAGCGCATAAGTGCAATTTAATTGTACTTTGAAATATATAAAGTTAATTTATAATAAAAGTAATAAAAGTTTAATATAGACTATAATACAAAGAGCCAGGGGTGTAGTGAAAGGTGTTAGCCCCTAGAACCCTTTGTTTAAGCCGTGTTTTTGGTCTTGGCTCATAAATATATATGTGTAGCACGTTTCTCCTCCTCACGAGAAAATTCTGACCGCAGCAATGCATTGAGTAATATAATACAGAATGCAATGTATGGGAGAAAAATCATCTAAATATTTCATTATTATAATAAACTATTGATGTCTAAAAGTTCCGATTCCGAAAATAATAGTTTATTTTATAATGCTGATTAACTACTAACTTTAACACCATTCATGCAAATTAGTTATTACTGAATGCATGAAACAACAAACATGCTTTTACGTTTTAAAAAATCACATCTGAAAACTTCTGAAAGCTGACCTTATTAGTTCTGCTAGCTACCCTTAAGTTATAATTTTTCTATATGTAAGCGTAAGTGCGTCTATCACGTAAAATATTGCCTTTTTCTTCGTTGAAATTTTAATATACTAACTGGTTTAATCCAAATTTTATACACATTACATGAAGAAATTTATCAAGCTTGGACAAAGTAAATGAATAAATAACTACATAAAATAAAAATTAAAAATGAAATAATAATTTAAAAAACCTCCAAATATCCAAAAACAATTTGGTTTTATGAATAATTTCACACATTTGGGAAGAAATTTTTTATCTATCAAGATTTAAAAAATAAATAAATAAAGTAACGAAAATAAGAATAAAAACTACAATATATTAAAACAATAATTAAAAAACCCCTCCAAATATCCATAAGCAATTTTTTTCGGCTTATAATTCCGTTTAATTAGGAAATTAACTAATCAGTTTCTGAGCGTTCGGCTTTAAAATAATTGCATACGTAGCATATAGCCGTCCTAACGAAATATGTTAAAATCATCAAAGGTAAATTTCTTGGAAAATCCGTCGAGCATTACCCAAAAATTCTTGAAACCCCTTATCACTTACCGAACTATTATTTTAATATTTCTACCGTTTAAAACAAACGTATTATACACCATAAAAATTAACGTAAATATACTATTTTTATAGCGTTCCCAATAAATTAACATCTTGACACGGTTTATTGTTAAGGAAACTTGTAACAGCGAAATTCTTCGTTAACGCACGCATATCGGAATTCCGTCGGCAGAAGTGCCCCATGTAGAGAGTTAATAATTATCGCGGGCATTAATTTTATAGAAAAATTCTGTCTTTGGTCATTAATTTGATAGAAAAAAAACGTTTAAGCCATTAATTTTGTTCTCCATTTTGCGTGAATTCAGCGTTTTTCATGACTGTTCTTGGATAAAGATTTTTTGAACAGTCTTTTCTTACATTTTTTATATCAATATATCTTTTTACGTTGTGTTAAACGTTCATTGTGTCAAATTTTATGTTTTCTTTTTATTATGAAAAAAAATTGATTATTTTACTGCATTGTTTATGTTGTGGTTTTAATTATTCAAAACACAGGTTGCTAAAAGTAACTACAATAAATCAAGCTTCACACACACAAAAAAAACATACATGAAAGGTTAGAAAATGTGTCTTAATTGTCGATATTTTCCTATTAGTTTAATGAAGATGCTGCTTTAATATTATACTTTAACAGCCTTAAAACTGTAATTAATATTATTTGAAGCGTATGATTGTGTAATTGAAATGGTAGCCAAAAACCTTTATTGATATAAAAGCGGATGATTTAGGAATGGACCTAGTTATAAATCTAACAGATTAAAAGTACACAACTTAAATTTGAGAAATTATTGTCTCAATAAGTTTCATTTATTCGTTTGAAAAAAGAACTTAATAATTTTATTATTTATTATAGCTCTAATTATAAAACACTTTTGAAAGATTTATTGAAAAAAAAAGTACTTGGAAGGAGAGAAAGTTTTGAACGGTTTGTAACTCTGGTATATACTACTATAGAACAGCGGTCATACGAAATGACCGCTGTTCTGGATATTATAAATATGTAATTCCCCCAGTAAGCGGAAATGCAATCAAATCAAAGATATATTTATCAGGTAGAATAGTAAAGTTTGATGAATAAATAATAAACATATAATAATTTCGGAAAAAAATATTCTTACCGAAAAAAAAACATCTAAGTTATAATAATCTGTAAAATAAAAATAGTATTTACTACATAATCAAATTGTTTGTGAAAAATATTTATTTATGTCCAACATAATCATCGTCAAAACAATAGTTTTAACGAAACTGGAAAAAAGAGAGCTGAAACTATAATATATATAAAAAGGGCAGACGATAAATAAATTAAAACACAGAAAGAAGGATTAAATTAAATTCGCGTTTACATTAATTTTTAACGGAGATTGCAAATCTAGCGATGCCTCAATCAAAATGCTATTGTTTTGATTATCAGTATATCTGACGTGTGTTATAACAATGGCTACTGCATTACAGTTACGCAAGCAACCAATAAGCTGTCGGCGACAAACAGACAGTTAAGCGACTTATGCATAAGATTTTGCCACAGTATTTAATTGAAACAGAAATAGCCCATCAGTTTGGCGAAATATTTGCTTTGCTTGATGATTGAATCTTATAGACTACTGCTATGCGGAAGTATTCAAATTTTTATATTGTATTCGTGATGTGCAAACCTTAAAATTCTGTAGCTGTACACAGTTAAAAATTCAAGTTCAACCTTTCACCAAAATATGGCGAAATTTATCTGCAACCAACATTTGGTGCTAAGATGAGCCATTATAACGGTGTAGTTTCACCATAATGTGGTTCAACTTAGTACCAAATGATGCTTGCAGTTAAATTTCGTCATTTTTGGTGAAATGTTGAACCAGAATTTTCAATAGTGTAAAATGTTTTTCTAGTCAAATGACTGCGCAATTTCTGAAGCATCTATTTACGAGTTTAATAAGTGAAGTCGTATTTTTGTTAATTGCCACATGGTTGCAATGAGAGCTTTTTATTGTCATGTAATAGCTTGTTTTATGAGTAAATATAAGAGACTGTCCATAAATGATGTCACGCTTTTTTCCCATATGGTTGACCCCCTTCCCCCTCAGTCACAAAATTCCCCATTTCAACATACCCCCTTCCCCCTTTGCCACGCTATGTTGCATAAGCATAATGTCACAGTTCTTGTTACCCCCTCCCCTCCCGTTGTCACAATTCTACGAACACCTCCCCCCTCCAAGCGTGGCATCATTTATGAATGATCCCTAACACTTCAAGACATTTGCAGCCACGTTGTTTTTTCATTTTACTTTTCTTTTCCTTTTCAGATGATTTTAGTTTTTCTTAATCTTTGGGTGCTTTAATTTAACATTTGTCAAGTACCGGACCGTGGGTCGTATGAGGTCCGCCGAGGTTTTTCCGATGATGGCAGTAAAATAATTTAACAAATCATTATGTAAGACCTTTTTTTTTTTGTTGCTGGCACTATCTTAAAAAGTGCATTCAAGCAATTGAAGATTCGTTTATCCCAGAACAGGATTGTTCCTGAGACGAAGTTAGCGATATTATGACCGAGCGATTTGTTTCTTACACACAATTTTGCATCATTTTGGTCCCTTGGATGTGTTCTAGAGAAAAAAAATAGTTTTGTTGTGCTTGGTTTAGGTGCTTTTCTTTATTGTGTGCTCCTCGATTTAAAATTGACTTATTTAAAACCGGTAAATAGACTGGTGCAACAGCTAGTAATATAGCGACTTAGGGGGCCCTTCATAAATGATGTCACGCTTTTTCACCATATATTTGACTCCCCTCCCCCTTTGTCCCCCCTTTGTCACACGTCAGTGCACCCCCTCCCCGCCTTTGTCACATGCCATGTTGTGTTGCATAATGCACGATATCACACTTCTTGTTACCCCCTCCCCTCCCGTTGTCGCAATTTGTCACAATTTCACGAACCTACTCCCCCTCGAATGATCCCTTAAATGGGACTTGGAAAACAAGTACTCGCACTTGTTTTTTTTTATTTCTCTTTTAGTTTATTACACATAAAATAAGGTAAAATAAAAGGTTTCTTAAGCCATGAAATAACCGCTTTACTTTGTGGACCATACTTAATTTGTCATTCTTCGCTTTTGTTATTCGATTCATCCTGTAATTTAATTTATATGTCTTAAACGAATAAGTGCAGCTATGAATTTAATTAAAAATTCCAATTTCCTTATATATAATCCCCCGCCACAACAAACATTACATTGTATGGCACTAATCTTCCAAATCAAGTGAATAAATAACACAATACCCATGAGCCAGTTCATAATAAATTTACGGATTCTCGTAATTTGCTTAGAATAATCGTAGCTGATTTTCTCCAGACGAGAGCAGGTGAAACTCATCTGTTTCATTTATTGAACGAGCCATCACATTTAGTTGGAATGAACACATCAAATATTTACGCAACTTTCAGATGTTGTCATAAAATTGAATTATACTTAGACGAGTGACGCACAACAAGTTTACGTGGAGCCGACGCTATTAAAACATTTATATATTTTTATTATTATTTTTAAATGCTGAAAGCTTTTGTTCCACCTGTTCATCAGGAGAATCTACCGTAGTGTTTATTTGTTACCAGCTAACATTTTTTAACGGTGCTAAAACCAATGTAAACATCATATATTAAAATAGAGAAGTAAACATCCAAAAATAAGACAAATCACCACCATCAGTTTTTATGCCAAATATTTATTTTTCTCTTCAGTGTAATATACACAAATTTGAGAACCAATTTTACCAATCTTATATCAGTTCTGTAAAATATTAATGATAAACTTTAAAAGTTTAAATTCTCACCTGAGAAATGCGTTTTATAATGTGCGTTGAAAGCGTTAGGTTCAAAAATTTATAAAACGATTGAGTTGTGTTTCACTCTCTCTGCCCGGGTTGGCCGAGCCAACCCGGGCAGACCGTTGCCGTTGCAACTTGGCCGAGTGGGCCAAGTCACAACTTTTGTTTATTTAAGTATCTGTTGGTACTTTTGATGAATCAATGCAGTTTTCAATGAATAAAAATAGATAATGTTAGGGGAAAATGCACTAGCATTGGAGATAAGGTATTTCAGTCATGCTGCTATGGAAGGTTTCTAGAATTAGTTTTGCGTTCGTGGATGAAACGCCTACTCAGATAAGTTGCACTTTGTTTTCACAACGATTCTAATTTGCAAACTCGCCAAGCTCTGGTTCTTCATTTTTTTTTTAGTTTACTAAAAATTCATAAAATAAATTTCCTTACGATGTCATTCATTAAATTTTCTTAACTGACAAGAGCTCCATCACCCTAAGGATTCAGATAAAAACAGGGTTTGAAATTTGGATGTAAAAGTTAGGCGTCATCGGCCCCTAGCTTTTTCGTTTTAGTAGCCAAAAAAGCTCTGCTAGGCGTAACTTTAAAATAATTCAACTTATTTAATCAGATATCAACTAATAACTGTTAAGACTATTAAGTGATTGTTGAAAAGTATTCAAAAATATCACAACCTTAATGAGGGAATTGCTGATATGTAAGCAAAAAAAAAAAAAAAAAATCGAAAATCAATTTTCATTAGTAACTTTTGCGAATTTGATAATTTTAGTTCATGCATATATCCAAATTTTTATTTTAACCAGCGTTCAATGAAATAAAATATAAGTTAATCGGCTTAACTATCTTTTCAAGTATTATACTTTAACTGTAAGTAAAAATTTACAGTACAAAACTGTCAAGGTTAAAAAGCTCTACATCCTGACAGGTATAAAAGCGCTAAAGCTCTGAAAACCGAAGCTTAGATGGTATATGTGTATAAATATATGTTTTTATAAAGTTTGATAGAAAGAAAAGCAAGGAGGGTTGTCAAACTAAAATTCTTATAAAACGTTAGGCCCCAAAACCGACGACTGAATGGGAAATCTCAGTTGTCAAATGGAATTTTTTGGCGCAAAAAAAAGACTAACGACCGCCAATTTTGCACTTCTGATAATAAGTCCTTCATGAGAAAAAAAAGCTACTTATTGGCAACAAAACCTGCCAGTGACGCCATCGACTTCCAAGTCTTCCAGTTTTGACAACTACATCTTCCAGAATTGACATCGTCGTGTTGTCCATTTCTGTTACTTCTATCATATGCTAGTCATTTTTTGCAACATGTGTATTTTATAATTATTATTTAACAAAAATTTAAAATGCACGTAGGCAATTCCTCTTTTAATGTAAACTTATTTTTTAAAATTTCTTCTTCTTTCCTCCTCAAAAGTCATCGACTTTTTTGTGAAAAGTTATCCTACTAAATTATAAATGTGGGCTCGAGTAAACTTTGTGCATTATTCAATTCAGTTGCACGTTTGATTGATCAATACTAATTTAAAAGTGTCGATATTTTCTCGGTCCCAATCATGAAGGTAGAAACTTTTTTTTTAATGTATAGCGCATCTAGCCTTGTAAGACAGCATATAGTGTAAGAGAGTAGCTACTCCTAAATTAAATGATAAGAAAAGAAATTTTAACCAATTAAATTTCTTTTGTTTCTTAAATTTTAAACATAAATTCATTTACTTACATTCAATTTTTTAATAACTTAAATGCATATTCCAACCGGCAGAAACAATGTACTTTAACGCATTGTATAAGCTTGTGTATAAACACAATTTAAGATTTTTGAAAAATGCGTTTCTCACGCAAAGAACTTTGTACTTCATTAACTATAATCAATTTAAGAACGGAGATAAAATAATGACATTTTTCTTCTAAACTGCTAATGAATGCCTACAAGAATCCTGCTAAAAAAGAAATAAAGAAAAAAAGGTTAACTTTTGCTGTTAATTTCTTACTGCGTTTAAGTAAGCTTAAAGTCTTAGTGGTGAATCACCTTTCACTTCTTAAGGAGGAAAACACTATTTTTAATTCGACTTTTTTTTTTCTTTTGCTAATCGCAACTCATAAACTTTCCCATAAAACAGAATTTAATACTTTTCTACGTGTATCTATTTTTTCTCCTTTTTTTGTGTTTTTTTCACTGGGTTTTTGATTACTGAAGACTGCTACTGTTTTCTACTAACTTCTTTAGGGTTAAAAATCATTTGTGAAAAAACAGCCAGGAAGAAATGATTTTTTTAAAGCAAAAACAAGTTAAATGTTCGAAACAATCTCCTTCAGCATTTGTTCTGCTTTATCTGTAAATTATCATATCATGTACTTTGAACTGACTTCTATTAAAGCAGTTATATAATAACTTATACAATATAATCGTATAGTTATTTAACGATAGTTCTCCTATATGCATGTGTCATGCATTGGCATTCAAGTATAATGTACAAAAAAAAAAAAAAAAAATTATACCCCTGAGATTTTACGTAAATTCAATGCGTACGATTACTTAGAAGTAGTGACTATGAATATGCGTTTTTGTATGTAGAGATGCCATATCTAATCACTGTTTTGTGTGAATTTAAGTGTAAATCTAATCAAAATAATCTGTATTTCAAAGTTTAGTGCTATAATTAGCTTAAATACAAGTGAATTCCTTTTGTTATAACACAAATGACATTTAATATAGTTAACTTGTTGCATTTTCGTTCAAGAGAACAATTTTACACTGCACCAAACAAGGAGGCTAAAAGTTTTTTCCTACAACTTATCCTTGTATCAAACGAAACACTTACGTGCATAAACTTTTAAAACTTAACATTCACTAAGTAAACATTCCGAAAAACCCCGAAAGTAACACTAGCAAAGGATATCAACTTATCAACATGAACTATTAAAATTTAAACTAAGAAAAACAATATTATTAAAACAGAAAATTAAAAAACTAGAAATTGCACAGCGGTTGAAATTCAACAGTAATTCATTAAATTTTTCACGTTCAGATTCAAACGTTAAGCAACTTTTAAAAATTTTACTTTTCCTATTGATTGACAATAGTTTGTTTCGTTTAAATATTAATATTAGCGATAATCTCTCCTCAACTATTTATTTAATTTAATGCATTTGTAGCACATATCATACGTACATTCTATTTTTCTGCACCCTTTATCCTGTAAAGAAAATATAAATAAAAACTTTCCTGCCACAATGCTATTATTATTGAATAAAGTCGAAATAAAAACTTTCTCTTTCAATTTAATCAAGAGCCACACAAAAACGCTGCAAATCAACAAACTTACGAAACGTTTATTCCAAGCAAATTATCCCGTCACCTCACTTATTATCTCACTTTGTATTATATTAGATACTGTTAGCTACAAATTCAATTTTAAGTTGAATTTGGGAATAGCAAACAAAGTGGCCTAGAATTTTAAAAAATCATCTTGGGTAATTAATGTTGAAAAAACCGGGGGAATTAATAAACTGGGTAAAATGATACTTTAGCAATTTTACAAAGATCACCGAAATGTGAAGCACATGGTTTCTTTTGAAGTTAGAAATCATTTAACAGCCCTTTAAATTTCTAGACACATTTTTGAATTTCTTTACTTAACCTTTGAAATTTGTTTCATAGTCATTATCACATATAAAGGGCTTCGTCCCTGGTCTGGAAATAAATCCTTTAAACGCTCTTAAAATACGCTTACAGATAGTTCTGTGATTTCCATGAAATTTGTTTCATAGTCATTATCACATATAAATGGCTTCGTCCCTGGTCTGGAAATAAATCCTTTAAACGCTCTTAAAATACGCTTACAGATAGTTCTGTGATTTCCATGAAATTTGTTTCATAGTCATTATCACATATAAAGGGCTTCGTCCCTGGTCTGGAAATAAATCCTTTAAACGCTCTTAAAATACGCTTACAGATAGTTCTGTGATTTCCATGAAATTTGTTTCATAGTCATTATCACATATAAATGGCTACGTCCCTGGTCTGGAAATAAATCCTTTAAACGCTCTTAAAATACGCTTACAGATAGTTCTGTGATTTCCATGAAATTTGTTTCATAGTCATTATCACATATAAAGGGCTTCGTCCCTGGTCTGGAAATAAATCCTTTAAACGCTCTTAAAATACGCTTACAGATAGTTCTGTGATTTCCAGTTTTTGCTGCAAAACGAATAAATAGAATTAAACGAATAAAATAATATTTAACTTGCTTTTGACCTTGGGCGACAGTTGTTCATAAAATGTACCGCAAAGTTAAATCTCGTGTGTCTCATCCATTTTTTATCAGCGAATTCCCCTCTGTTAGAAAAAGTTGTTCCTAAAATTACTCATCCGAATTTAAAGTCACAGCGAAAGGTAAATCAAGAATTCTTTTAATAATATTTCCTTTGAACAATATAGGAAAAACAATAATTCCTTACCAAATATAATATCACTAAACAGTTTTTGCTTTCCGTAGGTAAATGAGGTTTTTTTCTGTTATTATATCAATTACAAAAGCTGTCGTAGAAACGCGCACATTGCTGTAAAAGTGAGGAAAAAACAAGAACTGAAATTCACACTGAATTATCCCTGCATTAAACGAAATTAAACAGTAAATTAAATTGTACTGTCCACCACATCAATAACATTCATTTATAAAATATCTTGATGCGAAACTGCCTTATACATACATGCTATCAAGAACACTCCTATCAGAAATAATAATTATTCTTTGGTAATTTTATTTATAATTATTCTTTGAACATTTTGCTTTTATTAACGCAGGGTAAAGAAGTACTTGTTTACGTTTGATTTATTCTACTTTATCTGAAGAAGTAAACCTTAAAATAGCGACTTTTTAGCTATTCGTCTGAATGTTTGAGATTCCCGAGGAATGAAAACCTCTGACCTCGCAGAATGGTAAAATTTCGCTTACTTTTCGTGTAAAATTCCGCTTGTTATTCTCAAAATGGGAATGTGATGATACAATTAACTTATATTTGTTATTAATATCACAAAATTTAACTTGTTAATACTTAATAAATACTTATTAAGTATTCACAAATTATTTGAATACTGAATAAACGCCTATTAAGTATTCCCAAATTATTGTCTTCCACAAATTTTATCAAAATTAGCAATTGCAGACGATGACTCTTATTTGCATTGACGGTAATGGCCTTAATATTTTTATTTGAGTGAATATGTGTTCATGCTTATTTGAAAATTTATTCTTCGACCAGGTAAGCCATTTCATAATTAATACCAGAAAGGCTTTCTGATTATAATTTTAAAAGCATCACGTTCTAGACGATTTTAAAGAGTATAATGTTTTAGCAATTGATAAGCCAATGTTATTACATGCAGTGTACACTAACATTAAATAAAACTAAGAACTATTCGTAAAAATTTACACGAATTGTTAATATGTACCAGTTACTACATACAAGTACCACGTACCATGACAGTTTTTATATTTTCACACCCTCAGACTAAAGTTCAGTTTTTTGGCTTCGAAAGGAATTATAATACAAACATAAATTTAATTTCAAAATGTCTCTATTTATCAATAACACTACCTTTTACGATTGCTACTTGTATATAGCAAATTACTTTTTGAGAAACTTGTTTGACTCTTTCTTAGCATTTTACAGAGTATAACATTTTTATTTAATTACATTGGTGCATATAAAAGTTCCGCATTAATAGTACTGCATTTATCTTTAAAGCTTACTATTTGACCTTAAAAACTTTTCTTATGAGTAAATAAATCTTCCAAGTTATTTTCAATAGTACAATAAATCAAAATGCACTTACCTGTTTGTTCTTCAAGCTTCAAATTCATCACACAATATTTATGTCAGAAACTTCTCCAGTTGTTGCTTTAGAGCGTAAATTTCAAACACAAAAACTATGATTCCTTTGAAAACAAGATTTTTTAAAAAATCACAATACAAAAGAAAATACCGGGCAGTTAACTTGTTAAAATCTCGCACAAGCGAATACTTTTACTCAGAACCAAACGAAGAGGATTAATTTGTTTTTGAGCAGGAACTGTGCCGTCTACCCGACAAAATATTTCTTTATCTCAGCTTCCCATTTGCATTTTAAACCGCTTAACCGACCACGTATATTAAAGGCCTAAAACTTAGTCTTCAAACCAAGGCTGAACTTGATCGTAACCGTTACTGTACAATTAAACAGTAAACTGGGTCAAGTCCAGCTTTGCTTCAAACAATTCATCTTTCCATCAAAAGTATTGAGATAGGTAGTTTTTTGCAACCTAATGTATACTTTTGTCCATCCCTATATAACCGCCCAGAAAAAAGCTTATTGACTGCCAAATTATATTCATTAGTAAGTTTTACTGTTGTTAATGCATTATTCCATTTTCGAAAACGGCATTAGAGACTAGTACTAATTTCACACCAGTATCTCTGCATTCCCTAAAAATATTTCAAAGCTTGATTCAACTGGATAAAAAAATATTCATTAGTAAGTTTTACTGTTGTGAATGATTTTTTCAATTTTCGAAAACTGCCATTAGCGACTAGTACTAACTTTACACTAGTATCTCTGAATGTATTAGAACGTAAATCAAGTCTTGATTCAACTGGATAAAAAAATCCTAATATACCCTTTAGTTACAAAGTTTCGTTCTTAGGGCAGTTTTCGTTAGTTAGTTTCGTTCTGAAAGGCATAACTTACTGTAATTAAGGAAGATTTTTTTTTCTTTCTAATGGGGCTGCGTATGGTCATTACTACCCTTGCAGACCTAGTGCGTACCCAGGTAATTGGTATCCATTTTTTCAAGTAGCACCACTCTCGGTGGATGCCATTGCCACTGAGAATTTGGACGCTCAGTTTTCCCTAGATGGCGGCACCTGAGATGATTTGATGCAAATTGCACTAGGTATTTAATTTAGCCGAGAGTATCCAAGACAAACAGAAACTCAAGGGATCTTTAACATGTCGCACAATTATGCGACATAGGCGCTAGGGTGGTGCGAAAAATTTCAAATTTCGGTTTTCGATTCGTAATACCGCGGAAAAGTTGTCTGTGGCCATTGTAAAAAAAATATTAAAAAAAGTTTTGAAATCGCATAATATTTTCCGATCTGCGCCTCGAACTGACAAAAATTGACGATTTTCAAGGTTTTTTCGTATTAAAACAAAAATTAACTCCTGCTATGTTTTGATTCGTAATAGCGCGGAAAAGTTGCTTATGGCCATTGTAAACAAAGCAAAAAAAGAAAATTTGAAATCGCATAATATCTTTCGATCGCGCATGTGCTTCGAATTTACGAAAATTGACGATTTTTAAGGTTTTTTCGAGTAAAAACAAAAATTAGCTCCTGCAATATTTTGACACATTATAATAAATAAACAATAGAAATAGATGCAAAATTAATAAATTATATTATAATTAATAAATTAAACAATATTCATTTTTGCAAAAATTTAATATAATTAATGCTTTTATTAATACTTTCTGTAGTAAATGTTTTGTAAATCAAAAAATTGCGACAATCCTGTCAACAACCATATCATTTCAAATTGTCTTTTTCACGGATAGAAACTTTGTAGTGTGACTTTTGTGAAAACTCAGGCATGATAGAACGTGATTCAAGCGTTATTTTAATGTAGCCATCCCTTGATTCATATTCACAAACTTCCATTGATGCTTCTGAAAGCAGTTTCACACATCTTTCCACAGACTGAGTGTGGCAGTGGAAGTTCTTAAATTCCAGTTTGGTACTTCACCAGATTGTATGAAATATTTTATTTCTTCGTTGGATATGTTTCGAAGTATAGGTGGATTAGATAATTTTTCTGAGTTCCAATCAATGAGTTCTGTGTATTCAGTTGCGCTGACTTTCAATTTTGGAGGTACAACATTTCTGACTGTTTTCCCTTTCGAAACACGTTTTCTACCTTTTAGAACTCTTCTCAGGATAAGCTCCGTTATATGTGTCCTCTTGTCGAAAATCATAGCGAACAATAAATTTTCATTGTGTGCAAAGAACGCATTTCTTTCAATCACGGGGTCAACAACTTGCTTCAGGTTATCAGGCAAATAACGAAAAGTTTCAATCTATCTGTAAAGATGAATAGGACCATCTGTAAAAATCTTGCCTATTTTAATTTCGAACCAGACGAGCATGTATGATTTCATAATGAATGCAACTCAGACTTTTAGCTCATTTGACGGAGTTTCTGTACTAACATAAAGTCTAAGGACCCTGATGGCTGTAGTAAGCCACCTGGAATGTGAAATAGGGCCAGGATTACGATGAGACAAATCATTTGGACAGTTGCCTATTTTTATTGCAAGGCAAATATCCAGAAAATATTTCTGATCTTTGCTCAATATATCTCGATCTAATTCTGGAGTTGTACAATATATTTTTTGAAAACCTACCACTGGCAGTGTTTCGCATTTGATAAGTTGCTGTCCAATATGCCCACAAAATGAATGAGGTCCCGTAGTTGCTCCATCTACATGCTGAAATATATGACGGAATGGCAGCTCGATAAAATGCAGCAAAAGGATGGACCTTTGCAATGGGTGTCCAATATAAATTTTTATTTGGCGAATCGCTCCATTTTCCCACCCAGTATTGACGTTACTACCATCGCATCCAACAATGCTTAGATCTTCCAGTGAAAATTTGTTTTTCTCCAGAAAGGACAGCATGCTATTTGCGATGTAGCTGATCCGGAACATGGTGAGACAAGACCAACATATGTAGAGACAGGCTCTTTAATTATGGAATAATGATCTTCCTTTACTGTCCTTCTAAATTTCTTTGATTCCATCTCTTCTATGAATAAAGTGTCATCTTTTCTCCCATCGAAATAAAGACCATGAAGCTGCTCTATGGTCTTTTGACTTTTGTTTTGGAGTTCAGTTCTATTGAAACTTTTTTCCCTTTGAATTTTATATCTATCAATAACTTGGGAAGAATCCCTTTCAGTTACAATACCAATGACCTCAAGCACACTTCATGCAATAGCAGCAGTTGCTCTTTCGGATACTCCGTACCGATCGCTATGTAACGCTGTTGCATGTAGCTTTATTCTCATTTGCCACGGAGTTGCTTTTTTTGCAGAGTTGTGTGGCTTATATTCAGATTCACTATCATTTATTTCATCGTCAGAAACATTTCGCTGCATGCTCATGTCTTCTAAAGGGCAACAAAAACAAAACCTTGAAAATCTTCAATTTTCGTTCAATTTGTTTAATTTATTAGTTATAATATAATTTATTAATTTTACATCTATTTCTATGGTTTATTAATTATAATATATCAAAATACTGCAAGAGCTAATTTTTGTTTTAATTCGAAAAAAACCTTAAAAATCGTCAATTTTCGTAAAATTGACGCGCATGCGCGATCGGAAGATGTTATGCGATTTGAAATTTTCTTTTTTTGTTTTGTTTATAATGGCCATCAGCAACTTTTCCGCGCTATTACGAATCGAAACATTACAGGAGTTAATTTTTGTTTTAATACGAAAAAACCTTAAAAATCGCCAATTTTTGTAAATTCGAGGCGCATGCGCGATCGGAAGATATTATACGATTTCAAAACTTTTTTTAATATTTTTTTTACAATGGCCCCAGACAACTTTTCCGCGGTATTACGAATCGAAAATCGAAAATTGAATTTTTTCGCACCACCTTAATGGGCGCAGACGATTTTCTGCATCTTGAAAATCCACCGACTTGGGCCAGGTTCAAACCTGCCATCTTGGGCGTACGAGACCTGCGCCTTAACACTACGCCACCCTGTCGTCTAACTAAAGAAGATGATCGTTCATAATTTACCAGCAAAAAATGCATAGCTGTATGTAAACGATAAATAATGAAATCTAAATAATTAATTTCTATAAATTAATAACAAAATGAGTATCCCACATTATTCCTATAATTGTTTTTCTCGAAAAAATAAGCGACCGATCTGTGCGGACAAGAAAGAAAACAGAATATTTAGTTGCCAATATATTTTGCTTAAGAAGCTAGATAAGACAAAATGAAGCATTAGAAAAGAACACAAATCTTTTCTACGTCGGGTATTCTTATATTAGAGGAAAATTTACCCGCTTAATGTATTAGATTAGAGCCTTTATTTTGTTATTTCTAAGCTTTATTTAATTAAATAGCCTTTTCTGTTTTCTATTAAGTGATTTGTTTTCGTAGAAATTGTTGGATTTTTCCATGTTGCAGTTGAAGAAAAAGTGTTAGATGCATTCAACCTTCTCTTATGTCTTTGTTCCTACGCAACAATAAATGCAATGTATAAGCATATCAAAAAAAGTACCAACAAAGCGTATAAAATAACCAAATTAGAAATGGATATATAAGCAAATAAAAATATGGTAAATAAATTAGCGAAATTTTCAAATTTTACTATTTAGCTTCTAAATATTTACATAAAACCTACAATTTATTTAAAATTTTCATCTGTAAGCCGTCATCTGAAGATATATTTGCTCACCGAAGTGCTAAAAACTGGTATCAATTGGCAATTGCTCCCAACATGTTTCACATGAAACTTGATTTGAAGGGAAAATCAGAACTGTATTTTTCAACATTGGCTGGCTAATATTAATACTTTCCCCAAATGGGTCTATTTATGCAAAATTTTTTATTGCCTGCACCGCAAAATAATTCTTTCATTGTATTCTAAAAGATACCTTTTCCTTATTTTTTAAACGTGATGTATTTATGTCAAAGCGGAAATTTGACTGAAATTAAAAACTTTTTTTTATTGCGTTATTATAGTAAAAAGATGACACGTTTACATGCATCACACACATAATATTTCTATATATGTATATTCAATATCAAGACCTTTAGACCTTTAGGTAGTCTTAAACGATAACTGTAACGATGATTTATTTAAGCTTTTATAGTTACGATATAATGCAAATCGTTACACCAAAATCATCAATTAATCTGCATGTACGGATTGGTTATCACGGTCTTCTACATGCAACAATCTGTTTCAATATTTCCTGTTATTGAAGCTCAAGAACTGAACTCTCTTGACCGAGCATAATTGCTAGCCCTGGCAATCTGCCCAGTCTATTAGCCAGAGTTGTTTGAACAGAGAACCCTAGAACACTCCCTAAATGAGATACATTAGAGGTTGCCATTGTACTTACGATTGAATTGGCTGGAGCAATTGCGAGGGTGGAGTACAGCTCGCCTTGTCTTAGAAAATTGATGAAGGTTTAGATGCGGTATCCAGTAAAATATTGTCTGACCTTTGCTTACAACCGCTTCCCTCTCTCCTTTTCTACAGATATATAGATATAGATATAGATATATACATGATGCATTTTTTTCCAGCATATGCTATATTTTCGTATTCATTGCACCAGAGGTCCCAACTTGGGGGGTCACAACTGCAAATTGGGTCGTAATGTAATTTCTAATTTTTTACTCAAAAGACTTTACCACATAGACAAAATGACTCTTTCTTATAAAAGTATTATTTGAATTATTTTGTACTAAACGTGAGAGCATTAATTACAAAGAAATTGTCTAGTAACATGACAATTTTTACCATATCCAAGCTGAAAGAAAGCCAACAAAATATTAAAAAGAAAGAAATGTACGAAAAATGTTCGAAAAATATGGAGATACATTTAAATAATACATGAAAAATAGTCAAATGCCGTACAGAAGCTGAATAAGCTTAAATAACTTACAAATGTATTTGAAAATAGCCCCGCCTCTTCATTATATGTCGGCGACCCTTTTCTTTTCTTTTTTTAAAATTCTTCCATTATTTATCGAGAGCAGTTACGCGTAACGAGAGAAACGTTGATTGAGTCATCCCTCTTGACTAGACTAACTCCAACAATTAATCAGCACTACTCCCCATGAGGGCCCATGTGTAGCAAATTTAGTTTTACTCCAAGTATTGTAGAGTGGACACAGAAAAGTGTTAAACTAAAAACACAATCTTTCAGTCTAATTCCACTGTAAATTTTTATTTTATCGGGACCTTGAAGATATGAAATAAATGCATTTGCAGTGGGGTTGGATTCAGAAGCAGCTTAAAATCTAACGTATCGTTTTTGTATCAAAATGTGTGTGTGAAAGTGCATGTGTGTTCATACATGGGGCTGCGGGCAGCGTAGTTGTAAAAATAGTGTCGCGATGTGAAGAAGGTTGGGAACCACTGAAATACACGATATATTATACCCATGCATTCTAAAAAGGAATTATGAAATTGAATAATTCATATCACTTACAATCATCAAATTGTGTATTATGTTCTAAATTATTTTAACAACTACACACTATTATTGTATAATGCATAACTTGCCTTGGCTACTACTGATGATATCAGACACCATTTTTTTAAATTTAATTTGATTTATTTATCTTTTTCTTAGTCGCACATACATAGCTCTTTAGTTATTTTCTCACCTATAATATAAAACTGCTACACACTACATAATGTTTACGTTTCGAAACAACTCGGAAATAAGTTGTTTCTTCTCAGAAATGTCATTTTACGATATCAATTACGATGACATCGTAACTTCTAAAATCGGGATTCACGATTTTCTTAGGTGTATGTCATAAATAACAAGAAGTTCCGTCTAGAACTATACGAGCCTACTTTCCCGTATACACCGAATTCAAATTTATAATCTAGCTATATATCTCTCTCTTTCTCGTTTAGCTTTAGTTCTTAATTGCTTCAAACATACCTTTTTCAACGGTTAATACATATTTATTCAATCATTATTTATTAAGTCATTCATGTATTTATTCACTCATTTATTCATTCATTCTTTTGCTTATTCATTTAATCAATCATTAATTGAAAAATATTCTTGAAAATCCCGATCAAAAAATTTCATAGGAAAATAGGCTCATTGGTTCTGGATGAACTTTCTATTTGTACATGTTCTACGTCACAAGAGCTTTCCGATAAAGTTTGGTCCAAGCAAATCGGTCCATTAGATCAGAAATTATATAGGATTGAAATTTCCCCGTAGGTGGTATGTTAATTTTTTTTGAACTGTTCAAAAATGAACAAAAATTGTTCAAATCAATATTTCACGCCAAGAACTTCTTCCAGTGAGCTTGTTCATGGGAACTTATATCTTGTACCCAGAGTTAACATAATTTGCTTCATTTTCCCCCATAGGCGCTAATGTTAAAATTTTTTGAACTGTTCAAAATTGAACAAAAAATTGTTCAGATCAAAAAGTAAAATATGGAAATGAGATGTCCTCGCCGAGATCTTTCGAATGCAAAAAGAATTTTTCCAATCGGACAATTCGTTCAAAAGTTATTAGGGGGGGGGGGGACAGACCGACAGACAGACAGACCGACCGACACACTTTTTCCCCATCTCAAAACCCTACTTTCAAATTTTTTATTTTTCAATCTTTATTTAATTACTTAACTTATTTTTGACTTTTCTTGATTTCTAACGATATTTTCACGATACATTAAGCCTTCTTTCATGCTTTATTATTATTATTTTTTACTTTTACGGGAAAGTAGGCTAAAAATGTGGCTACTTATCGGTAATACGCCTACTTTTTTTTTGCTTACCAAACATCGCCAAATTAAATATAAACAAAGCAATATTCTTAAATTTGAATAGCACGAGATTGTATTAGATTGACCTGTAAATATGTTGGCGACATTTCAGAAACCGTCACCAAAGTAGGGCGTATATTCGGTAAGTACCAATAATTTCGTATGTCGTAAATTATTTTTAGCCTACTTTAACGTAAAAGTAAAAAAAATAATAATAAAGCATGAAAGAAGGCTTAATGGTATCGTGAAAATATCGTTAGAAATCAAGAAAAGTCAAAAATAAGTTAAGTAATTAAATAAAGATTGAAAAATAAAAAATTTGAAAGTAGGGTTTTGAGATGGGGAAAAAGTGTGTCGGTCGGTCTGTCTGTCTGTCGGCCTGTCTGTCGGTCTGTCCCCCCCTAATAACTTTTGAACAAATTGTCCGATTGGAAAAATTCTTTTTGCATTCGAAAGAGCTCGGCGAGGAAATCTCATTTAAATATTTCACTTTTTGATTTGAACAATTTTTTGTTTAATTTTGAACAGTTCAAAAAATTTTAACATTAGCGCCTATGGGCGAAAATGAAGCAAATTATGTAAACTCTGGGTACAAGATCCAAGTTCCAATGAACGAGCTCATTGGAAGAAGTTCTTGGCGTGAAATATTGATTTGAACAATTTTTGTTCATTTTTGAACAGTTCAAAAAAAAAAAAAAAAAAAAACATAGTGCCTACGGGGAAATTTCAATCCTTTATAAATCCTGATCTAACAGGCCGATTTGCTTGGAACAAACTTTATCGGAAAGCTCTTATGACGTAGAACATGTACAGATGAAAAGTGCATCCAGAACTAACGAGCCTATTTTCTTATGAAATTTTTTGATCGGGATTTTCAAGAATATTTTTGAATTAATGAAAGATTAAATGAATAAGCAAAATAATGAATGAATAAATGAGTGAATAAATACATGAATAAATGAATGATTGAACGAATATGTATTAACCGTTGAAAAAGGCATATTTGAAGCAATTAAGAACTAAAGTTAAACGAGAAAGAGAGAGAGATAGCTAGATTATAAATTTGAAGCTGGTGTATACGGGAAAGTAGGCTCGTATAGTTCTAGACGGAACTTCTTGTTTATTTTTATTTTCTTTTTAATGAAGGAAATATATTTTACAAAATGATTTTTTTTTTCGTTTGACCAAATATGGTAAACTTTTCTCAAAGTAATAAATCATTAAAAAATGTACTGTTTTAATTAGATTTACTTTTCAGTTAACTCATTCGCCAACTAGAAAATAAAGGTTTTTATTTATTATCTAGTTTATTCCAAAAGTATGGTTTCATTTATGAAATGGTTTCTAATTTTACTTGGAAGATTTATTTTTACTAATTTTACTTACAAAGAAGCCTTTTTTTTTGCGCCTGGAGATACTTCCCCTCATAAATATATACGAAAATAAACTTTAGTAAACAGTAAAACAAGAGAAAATAAATAAGCCTATTTTAGGCTAAATAAAAGTCTTCGATCATAATACAAGACTAATAAGAAGTTATCTATTGAGTTACTAAAGAGCTAAGTTCCTTTACGACAGCAATGATAGACTTAATAAAACAAAAGACGTAAAGCCATTGACTGCTAATAATACTGATCCTAGGAGGATTGCTTAAAGAAGACGAATAAAGACAGTAAACGGAAGAACAAAATAAAAAGAAGTTTGTGCCGCAGGGGTTACATATAGTGTGGTATTTATCAGAAACTCAATTTATTACTTTGCTAGATCCTGTATATATATATATATATATACATAAAAGAGTTTTGATAGCTTAGTTAAAATTGAATATTTCATTCTATAAACCAGTCAAGCGTATGTTTTGAAATGCTGCAAAAAAAAAAAAAAAAAAACATGTTTAGCATTACATTAAAGTTTGCTAACATAGTTTTCTGAAAAACAATATTTTCTCCTGAAATAAATATACTAGAAAAGAAATATTGACTCTAATAAAATGTATTTTAGTCCTTAATTTTAAAAATTTAATCTGACCCTACGATTTCTTTTCTTTCGATTTTCACGCCTGACTGTTTTCTGAAATAACCGATTTAAGGAAAATTATAAATGCCAGCGTTTTCAATAGATATTGCATTTAATACAAAAAGAAAATGTAAATAAAATAACATACATAAAAGATACACGAAACACAAACACACACACACACAAACACACAGTCACACACACGCACACAAACCTTTCTCTACCAGACCCTACCTGTTAGCCGAGGCCTTAGGATTACTTGCGCACGGAGCTGGTGGCTCCCTGAGCACACACACACTGGCGCCAACATGTTTATAAAATTCTTTTCCTCAAAGATTTTTTGATCTGCATATTTTATTACACACAAAAAATAATACTGATGAAAATAAACAGCCAAAATTCTTTAACATAGTTATCTTAAATCCTTATAGATTCTGCATTTACCACGTCAAGTATGATTTAAATCGTTTACATTATTTTATTTATTTATTTACCTTTTTCTGTTTTTCTCTCCTCTCTGTTTTTTACATTTATTCCTTAATTCAAAGGAAGAAAACGATGTTTTTAATAAATAAATCAAAATTATTTAGTGCATTAAAAATATGGCTCTCCATTTACATCTACTGCAACAATGTTTCAATAATATTAGAGTGCACACTTAGTTTAAATTTGTTTCTTGCGCACTGAAGAAGTTTTAATATTGCTTTCGAATATTTGCGTTTTGAATCTAAAACGCCAAAATCTGATTTTCGAGCTATACAGGGAAAAAGACGACTATGATGCAAAACTTTTACTGTTGTTTAAATATCTAGTCTCGTTTCATCTTACTTACTACTAAAATATCACTCTAAAAGAAAAATTCTGGAAAACGAGTCAACGTTACTAACAGCTTTCGTCCAAGAAATTTTAATTGGTAATATTACCGAAAAGTCTGACGATTTAGCTTTATTATGGAATTCTACCATGTGTATATAATATTCCTGCTTATCTGACTTAATCAGTGTAAGTGATAATGACTTCATGCTTAATGGTTGGTTTCTGTTGTAATTATGCTATGAAATTTCATTACACACAAATTGTAGATGTGTTCCCCTTTAATGTGTTTTGAACAATGATTAAGCTAATTAATTACTTTCTAATGCATCACTATATCTGTCTTAAGACTTGATGAATAATTTTTATGCAAAATTAATGAACAAGTGCCATTTTCTCTCAAAGGGAATTTCTTCTGGTTATAAAAAAAATTAGTTACGAAATAAATAAGCAAAATTAATAGTAATTTAACTTTGTGGTTTAGTTTTCAAAGATTCCAATACATTTTTCATTTAAGTTTTGTGCTGTTTTTTAGCCTTAAAGTATATAGACTAAATTGGAAGCAGAAAATATCACAAGATATACTGTTTATGTATAAAAAGGAATTATCTTAATAACTTATCCTGCTTGAAAAATTGCATATACTTACTTACATTTTTGCAACACAATTTAATTTAAAAGAACAAGTTAAAAAAATCTCAGCTTTTCTTGAGCAATTGCACTGGAAATGCATTATTTAACATAAAATTAATTTTTTATTCTTCTAACACATAATTACGTATGTGCAAACAGTTATATGTACATTCTGAATCGTAAATTGTAAAACACATATTTTACATTTTAAATACAAAAAGTTGTCTTTATACGATTTGTCCTTCATTTATTACCCTTTTAAAGTTTTAATTTGATTTTTTTTTGGAATATTCAAATTCTTTATCATCAAATTTTTTGTGGTAAATAAAACCGTTTTTTTTTAAAATAAAATTCTTTATTCTTATTTCGTACTCTCAAATTACGTTTACTTGAGCTCACTTTATACCTATCTTTCTTTTGTGTTTTTGTCAGAAAACAAAAGGCTTCCTCTGTATCTAGTGAACCAAGAAAAGTCTGTAGGCGGCTAATTTAAATTCTGCTGCAATGATATAACACATGAAAAATTTAATATTACTAAAATAAGTAAATAAATAAACCAAATAATTTTTTGCGGGGTAATGCGCAAGGTTATGAAAGGCTTGTTCTGCAAGTTAAATAAAATGTTATAGAAAATGGTCGAAAAGATTATGAAAAACAGCTTCATATATATTTTTAATTTTACAAATTGTACACATTCACTATTATTATTCTCTCATTTTTACTGATATTATTTTCTTGATATGATGGTTAAAATCTATTAAAACTTTATTTTTCATTAATTGTCCCAGCTACATTTCATTTAAAACGTTACATTTTTTTTTTTTTTCTTTTTTTCCCTCTGTCTTCTTTTTCTTTTCCTTTTAGAATCAATTTTTCTAATTAATAAAAGAGCAGCAATCTTTTTGATAGCTCATGATAAAACTGAGTATTTGTGTACTAGAAAATGGGTCTAAACAAGTTTCTTGCTTCGTTCGTGTGAAAGGAGTCTTTTGCAATGTTTAGAAAGAAAAATAAAATTGTCATTGTTCGAAATTCAGTATAAACAAATGCTTAAGTACGAAGCACACAATATATCAATATACATATATAATGGCTCACATTTTTTGAATGAATGCTTTTATTGTACGCAGTTTACTATCATCGTAGTGCTATATTTGTAGTAATAGCAAAGCATATATATAAGAAGATATTATTATTGAATCAAGTAAAATACCCAACTATTGAGAGATTATATTCATTGAGTAGTCGATTAGAATAACTTCGAAACTAATAAGTATCATTACCGATTTATCATTATGATATAAAACCAAAACTCCAAACGACGCAAGGAGTAACTGAAGATAGGTGATAAAGTTTCACCAATATCTAAACGAAAGTGTGATGCTCATAATAATGGAGTTTAAGAATTCCTTCTTCCCTTAATGTCACATAATGGCAATTCCTAATCCTGTTGAGAATATATTTTATACTGTTGCTTCAGATGTTTCTAATTTCTAGGGAAACCACTACTTATTAAGAACGAACAGATTTTTGTAACGCTTCTGGGGATTGCGTTTTGAACTGACTCGGTAATTTATGTTAGGAAAAACGGAATACATACAGCAAATTAGTTCACTGATATTTGAAAAACATGGCGAAATCTAGTCAATGAACTGTTGTTCAAGTACTACTGCTAAAAAATATTAAGAAGACGTATTTTCTTTTTAAAATCATTATATTGGGGCGTCAGCCCAAAAAAATAAGAAAAACCGCATTTCTGCTAAATTTACTTCATTCATTTAACAATTGTTTTTATTTTTATTTTTATTTTACTTTATTTCATTTATTTGCTTGCTTTTTAGCTATTTATTTTCTTTTTGTTTATTTATTTTCTATTTATTTATTTATTCACACTACAAACTAAGACACTGTATTTTTCAAGAGGATGATTATTGTATTTTATGGGGCTGCGTAATTTTGGAGACCTAATGATCCCCTTACCCGGGGGCTTCACTAGGAAGTTAATTAAGGCGAGAGTATACAAGCGAAATGGATGCTCAAAGAATCTCTGATATGCTCTAAAACATGTCGCGTAATTTTAAAATACGGATGTTGACGCGTTTCTGCATCTTGAAAATATACCGATTTGGGTTTGAGGTGGTTTTGAACTTACAATATTTTCAAAAAATGCAAAAGTCTTACAACTACGTCTCCCTATTAGCATGTTTACAAAGATAAATTAACAATTTGCTATATATATATATTTTATTATTGTTTTTGAAATTTAGAAGATTATTTAAGTAAGAGTTTGGCATAAAAAGCTTTCAAAGCGAAGAAAGCGCGGAAGTGTTAAATAAATAATAGCTTTTATCTGTAAAATGTGCATCTAATTAAAAAAAATACAAAAATACTTTTTTTTTTAATATTATCAAAAAAGCAAGATGTATAGGTTTTTACACAGACAAGTTCAATATTAGATGTCATGAGTATTATGAAAAAAAATGTATTTTGTGTGTTCGTATTTTTTAAAACAATTTCACTTATTTAGTTTTTATTGAGCATGACACGTAACACAAGTCAACATCATTCTGCATTATTAACAAAAAACATTATTGTGTTAAAGGAAACTCCCCGTTTTCAAGATGTTTTTGCCAAGGATTGTATCCACGATCTATTAACTAATATCTTACCCATAATGAGATATTCCTCAGTAGTTTTAGGCTCTTAGACACTACCAAATTGCCTTTCACAGTGAATCCATCACGAAACGTGCTTGCTTGTTTTTAACCGACTTCACGAAAGACGGAGGTTATACATTCAAACTGCATGTATGTCGGGGTTTTTTTGTTTGTTTGTCTACACATAACTTCTAACCGGATGAACCAATATTTAGGATTATTTTAAAATCGCTCTAGGGTGGTTTCCCATAGGTCTCGTTACATAGGACAATATTCGGTAATTAGAAAAAGGTTATGGGCTGAAAAATAGTCTTTTGTTTTTGCTTTTCTTCCATAACCTTTGACTAAATGAACCGTTTCTGATAATTTTTTCTTTAATCGATAGAGTCTAACTCAAATATCACACAACAATTTGAGTAGATTTGTTTTTTAGAAAAAACGTTATGGGTGAAAATATATTTTTTTTTAATTGGAAAGGCTTGGCTTGACTTTTCTTTGTTGGGAAAACTATTAATAAATATGAAAGTCATTGTTAAAAAAAAAGTGTGTTGCCATTAATCTGTAATATTAAAAGCAATTATAGCAAGTATTACAAATGATTAGTTTTTAGTGCCATTCATTCAAAAAAGGTTTGCTCTTTGATACGGATCTTTTTTTAAAAATAGAGTATTTATATAAAAAATGTATTTCCACTAAAAAGAATAAAATTTAAAAGAAATGGAAAAAATAGAGCCGACTTCAAATTATAAATTGCGCTAAAAAGTGAAAAATAAATTTATTCTTTAAACAACATCGATGTGACTTTAAACATAGTTTCAGAAGTTGGTGAAAAAGTATGAGTCCAATTGCCATTACACAAAGTGCTACTTCATGTTGGAACTGTTGCTAACCCTGGCTATACTTGTAATTGATTCATGGTTGCAAAAGATTTTATCTATTTTAATTTTGCACCGACTTCTAAAACTATGTACAAAAGTCACATCGATGTTGTTTAAAGAATTAATTTATTTTTCTCTTTTTATCGCAATTTATAATTTGAAGTCGGTACTGGTTTTTTCTAACTATTATTGTATTTCTCTAAAATAATTCTTGATTACAGAAAAGTAAAATGTTGCTCTAATCAAGTAACTGTATCAGATTTACTTGGAAGCAAAATTACTAGCAAAACTTATGTATATTCCAGACACAGCAAAAACCTCACTTTTAATTGTAAGAACACTTAAGACTTACGTGTTCTTATAATGAACCACAAAATGTTTGGTTGTGCATGTTTTTTTCTCTTCAGATTCATCGACTTTAAATGAGTCAAGTAAAACAAATGAATTTTAATCGTGGAAACCATTACTGCTAGATGTGCAACTTTTGATATCACAAATGTGCAACTTTTCCATATGCATACGTTTGAGTTTGGATGAAAATTCTTTTTAATAATTTTTAGGATGAATAAACAAGTCAATTTCGAGCATTTAAATGTACATGTAAGGTAAAACCACCAGTAGTTGACACTTTAAGGATTCTTTTGTCTGATTGATAATATTGTTTGGACCGAATTCACTGTAGGGGAACTTATAATCAGTGATAGAAGCACAAACTATTCCCCTATCATATTGTTACAAGAATTACATTAATAAAATGAATAGGAATTATTTATTTATTTAAAAAAAAAAGGACAATGGGTCAGTAGTTGACATCAAGCGAAAAGAAGAATACTTAGTAGTTAACACTTTTTATTTTCAGTAGTTGACACTCTACTCTTCATTTATTGAAACTCTTTAGTAGTTTATACATGGTGTTTTATGTAACCGTACATCTTCCACAGCCGCTTTGATTGCCTCTTATGTTTAATTTCTAACATTTCCCTTTGTTGGAGGCATCTAAAAGAGGAAAGAGGGAGTCATTCTGTAGTTGACACATTGTAACTCCAATAGTTAGCACCTCTGTTAACTATTGGATATGATCAAATTATATTACTAGCCAAAAGTTGACACCCCATGTCAACTACTCAATATTATGTCATGTAAGATTTCAGTAGTTGACACAGGGCCAAACATTTATTTTTTTTTGTATTTTGGATTATTTTGAATAACTTTATATAAACTTCATGTCCAAAACAAAGTACTAAATACCTGCTTAATCAAAATTTTAAACTGATGTTTAAATTTTCAATGCTTACCTTTCTGCGTGTTCTTAGCAAACTCAACAAGGAAATTACAATAAACATTCTAAAAATCTGTACTGAAAAAAATGTCATCAGACGATCGCGGCAGAACTGGCGTAAAACATTGGCGGTACGAAAGTTCACATTGCCACCACTAGCGAGCTATACTACACAGACTGACAAATATTAATCATCTGGTGCCTTTCTTTCGCTTATTAATGATTTTTTTCTTTATAAGTGTCAACTACTAACCCAGTGTCAACTACTGGTGGTTTTACCTCATATAAAATGTTTGAAATGCAGATATTTAGATAACTTTTATTTAGTGGTGTCTTTTACTAAGTTTTAGATGCAAGAAGATGTATAATTGTTATGTAGCAAAATTTTACAAAATAAGTTCTGTATTTATTCTTATTATTGTATTTACAAATAAACACTGGTTTATTATGCGTGCTTTACATTACATGTTTCGCATGAAAGAAAACTAAAGCTTAAACTATGAAAAAATAATAACAACAAACTTGTCTTTTTATACACGTAGCATGAAACAGAAAATATTTTATTTAGAAGAAAAAAAATCTTCGAACAGGGTATCAAATTATAAAAGGGCGAAATAAAAATAGTGTGTGGAACAAAATACTCTTTTCGTTTTCTTCAGTTAAATACGGAGAACGTAATATATAAAATAAAAGTTATACAAAAAATTAATGTTTCAAAAAGTATTCCTAGACATACATGGAGATACAAAGATAAAAAGAGACAAAGGCTTTTTTAGATAATATTACATTTCAAACAAAAATGTGAGGTATTAGATTGTAAATAAAGGTTTACTATATACGTTTCTTTCAAAGAAAGGTATATTCATGAATTGAACTTTTTAAAAGATTTTTTCCAGTAGATAACTTTAGTTTTCTTGAATTTACGTGGTAATAAATATCATAAAACGTTTTGGTTAATTGGTTTTAAGAAATACTTTTCTACACAGTAAGTATAATATCAACATATTTGTAAAAAGTATTGTTACTATGCAAAAAAATAATAAATTCTAAGATACAGTTTGATTGCATCTGGAATGAATCCTTGCCATAAAGTAAGGTGAGGTAAAGTGGTCAATAGAGTAAAGTGGTCCTACTGTCAATAAAAAGATATTGCTTTTAAATAAATAAAGGAATTGGTGTACTTTTTAAAAACTTTTAGCTTTCAATAGTTACGAATTAAATTTTACAATCAAAAGTGTATTAATGAAAACTCTTTAGATGAAGAAAATAGTCAATTTGTTTGTCTGAACAATATTTTGAAATTTGAACACTTCTTTTAACTTATGTCTGACATTTTGCTCATTGTAATTTGCAGAAAATAGAGTGATTTGTGAAAGTGCGGAAAGCTTTACACATATTTTTAAATCTGTGTAAAGCTTCCTCACTAAGGGCTAAGCTAGGTTTGCTGTATATATTATTTTACTATTGTTTAAGTAAGATGAGATAAAGTGGTCATAGTATTAGGCTTAACATTCACGACTGTTCTGAAATTACTTAAGGTTAGTTAATGAGGTAACCCATGACGTAATTTACATAGGAACTCACAAGAGCTCAGCTCCTGTATTTCTCTCAATTTTAAGTCAATTTTTGCCTATTAAAGGGAATTCAGGCTCTTTAAGCATGGAATACGTTTTGAAGACTGCAGGGCTTTTCTTTCTTCTTTTTCTTTTCTTCTTTTGTTAGAAATTAAGCGCAAGGCAGATGCTAGTTAAATATCGATTTCACTAACACTATTATTTTAAAAGGTGAACAAGATTAAACACAACTGAGCTCGAATGCAATACTGATTATAACTAATATAAGATAGTCTACTTATAATGTTATCTTAAGTCTTGACGAGTTTTTAGAATCACTTTTCTCAAACATAACTTTTAACTTGTCCCAGTAGTCGTTCATTTCTGAATCGATTTATAATAAATATCTTTATACTGTAAATGTTTAGAACTAGCAGTACTTCGAACAAGATAACAATACATGATAGAAAAATAATTAATAATAGCTGAAATATATATTTCAGCTATTATTAATGCCAACAAGGCAAGTGCATCCACGTTTGAAAAAAAAAAAAACATTTGCATAGATTTTAAATCTGAAAGAGATATAAAATCTCGATCTAGATCTTAGATTTTAGATTTTGAAATTCTATGGACGCATAATTTATACAATATGCACTTTAAACTTATAATTTTGAGATCTATCTATTCTATAGATATTTGGATCTGAGTATATAATGGGCCTGACACGGGGATTTTAGGTCGGTGGAATTCAGCCGGTAGACTATCCATGTCGGATAATTATGCGGCATATTAAAGATCCTTTCACTATCTATTTGGCTTCCTTGGATACTCTGGGATAGTTTAAATTCCTAGTGTATCGAGAAAGCCCAGAGTTAGTCATCTTCTAGTCTTGCATCTTGGCGTCAAAAATATCACAAGGCGATGGTGTTGCTGAAGGAAACTGTTACCAATCCTTGAGGCGATGGTGTTGCTGAAGGAAACTTACCAATCCTTGAGGTGGTCAATATGTCTGAAAATAGTGGTAAGTCAATACTTACCACTATTAGAAAGATAAAGAGCACCCACAGAGCCCTTCAGCATCTAAGCAAAGTGGAAAAATCTGAGTGATAGAGCTGATTTAAATAGTATAATATTTAAATGTGCCGAAATTACTCCCATGCCAGCACGAGCTTGTCTTTCGATCGGAACCATAGCTTGGAAAATAATTGTTGCTGTCCTTCCTAAGGTAGACATTTTTTATTCCAGAAATTCCAAAGTTTTCAATAGCTATTTTTCAGCTAGAAAAAAGTAACTAAGTAAATAATTTCAAAAGAGAAGACCAGAACATGAATCCGTAACTTTAAATAATAAGTACTTTTTTATTATACTCATTTTATTTCAGAAGGAAAAAAACACATTTCTAACTTTCATAGCAATATTAGAAACCTGTCACTTGGTTTTACTATGCTTCAGTTCCTTTGAAATATTACATGAAATATTCATCGCTAAATTACTTCGCTTATATGTGTAACGGCAATCGATTTGAGGTCTGAAACATGGAATAATTTATCACGGTCTTCTCTAAGTAATGGTTGGATTTCATTATAATTCGGTTTTATCAGTAAAGTTTGCAAACTGGTAATGAAGCAAGGTTTGATATATTGGCTTTCACCTGGCTTTATTGTTATTTAAGTATTAAAGTAAAAATGACCAGGTGCAAAAAAATTTGTTTAATTTAATATTTTCATTCAAAAATGTATCTCATTAATATCTTTGTTAATGTTAAGGATGTTTAAAAAATTCTGAACACTGCAAATTGGTACAAATAGTAAGAAGAAAGCTCCTTAATGCATATCAGGGTTATGAAGTTTGAGATTCAATTAATCGAACCCTATTTCTGAAAGGACATTTTTCAACATTTTTATCCTTTTAACGTTTAAAGACATTAGTCAAAAAGTCAAGTTAGGTATATCTAATGGAAAACTTTCAAACAAGAGTATTTGATATTCGCTGCTGAATTAGGATTATTTTATTACGTTTTGAACGACTTTCACTTGAAACACCATTTCACTATTCTTAATTTACCTTAATTGAAACTGGGTGAGTAATAAAATATTTATTTTTAAAACTAGTCTCAGAGAGAAAAAGTATATACATCTGTGTTTTGATTTTAATTGTGAGTTTTCTTTACATTGATTTATTTATTAATTATAATTGACGTTTTTTGCAAGGTTTAATTCAAGCTTAAGTAAATATACGTAATTATTAATATATACTAATATATGCTAAAAATGGTAAGTAATTTTATTTGAAAAGTAAATTTGGTATAGAGTGAATCTGTTGAGTCGATCTGTCGATCGAATGATCGACAATTGAATCATCATCCTGATTGACTACATAATCGAATGATCGACAATTGAATAGACCTTTCGAGTGATTTTATACTCTTATAATTAAATGGTCAGCAATTGATAATTTGTTGAACGATTTCATAGTCGGATAACCAAAGTAGATGTTCGTAATCTAATGAACATCTCGAGCAATTTCACAGTTGAATGATCGGCAATTAAATGAACATTTCGAGTAATATCAGTTCAAATGAACTACTAGACAGCTATTCAGCAGCAAATGAACTCCTCGAGCGATTTCATTAAAATTCTCGATTTTGCCCATCACTACCCCAGATAACTAACTGTTATCGATTTTTTTATATGGATTTCTTTGCTTGTGTTCGTTTATATATATTTTATTTTCATTATTTCAAACATGAATATGAAGACATTTTGATGCATATGAATATTTTTTTCTTATGAACTTGGTTTTCAATATCGATCTACTGGTTTCAAATTTCAGCAATCTTATGCCTGGGCATATCAGATGTCTCCAAGAATGCAGAACCGCCATCCTGGTGATATTATCTCCTCCCCAGAGCATCGTTCCTCTAACCCTTCTAGGATACTGCAGATCATCGATCATTTCGAGACGGGTAGTGGATCTTTTTTCTCACATGACTTATACTGAATATTGATTACTTTTGGAAATCCTCCAGTCATAAGAGGATACATGATTGTTATTGTTATTACATAAAAGCAATTTTGTTTTACCAGCTGAAGATAATTTATGATTGAGTGCTTAATGCTGTTATTGACTTTTTGCTTGCTGAAAATTGAACAATTCGAGAAAGTTTATTTATTGCACTTTGGTGCAACAAGTTCTAGTTTTACAATATTACAGCATTTTAAGATAGATATGTGCAAATGTGATTATGCGAATAGTCTAAATGATTGCATAATTTTTTAAAGGTCACAGTTGGTTTTAATCGATTACTACCACAAGATTTTTTTTTGTTAATTTTATCATTGCAGATAAATAAATCTCTTATTTATTAAAAAATAACTTAGATGCTTCTAGTTAGAGGTTACATACTGCATTTATCTTTATTACCAAGGAGCCTGGTGATCGATTCATATATGTTACACATTCTGTGGGCCAGCTGCTCATGTCTATGCTGGTACTACTCTTGCTCAATAAACATAAAATTAATACATCTTTTTATTTTAATTTTTTCTTTCTCTCTTTCTTTTTTTTAATGAAATATTTTCTTTCAAAACAAATTTTCTTAAACAAAAACATTGCATTTTTATTCTATTTGTCGTCAGAATATAACGTCTAATTATGCATGGCATATTTAAATTTTCAAGCATATTTTGCAAATTTTCATTTATAAATTAAGTACAGGGATTTAAATTCAGCATAGGGATGCAATCTTCAGCACTACTACCAAGTGCAAATCACATCGCCATCAAGCTTTATTTAATTTGATAAACCTATTGATCATTTTTAATTAACATGCTTTATATTTTGCTGCAATTGGTATAAATCGACTTACTTTTCTGTAATGAAAGTAAAACATTATGCTAGTTATGTTTGATTTTCCCCATTGATTAGTGCGAATCATTGAAAATCTAATAGAGAATTGCAATCAGACTACATAGAATAAGCTATGTTTCGAACTCCTAAATAAAACACTCAATCAGCACAAATATCGACTGAGCACTAATATGTCCTGATGTGCATTAATAATCATAACCTTTTGGAATGTTAGCAATGTAAAATGTCTTACATTTTAGTGTTTAATGGAAAATATTATTTTGACGTTGACTGTTCATACGACATTTCAAGAGACCTTAGGTTCTTCTTACGAATAATTAGTCTGTTCAGAACTACGTATCAAATCCTGAACCTCTCAAAGATTGCATTTAAGGTACGAGAGAAAACCGCATTTCTTCCATTGGAATAACGGTGAGAATGCATAAAATAATTAAAACATTACTTTTATTTTAGCTATATTTTTACTATTTAGCGTTTTAATATATACATTTTTTTTGGGGGGGGGGGATCTTTCATTAAAAATACAAATATTCTATTTAGATGATGTTTCTCATCAGTTTTGATGTAGTGAATATTCAACAACATTGTAATACTGCAATAAAAATAATTTCACGTAAAGTAAGCACAAATAAGCATTAATATGCAGACATGTTTCAAAATTGCTTGGAATCCATCCCGAAACATCTGTCTGCATTTCAATGCTTATTTGTGCGTTCTTAACGTGAAATTATTTTTTATTAGTTTACTAAGCACAAAGTTAAATTATTATTTTAACATTGCAATATTTTTATGCTTATTTTTTTTGAAATTTGGAAATGATATATGTATGTATGTATAAAAAGCCGGAGCAATTAAAAAGACCAAAATATTAAACAAATTGCATTTAGAAAGCACACACACACAAATCTATATGTATATATGCATAGACACTGAATGTATAAGTTCGCTGAGAAAGGCTTGCATCTCAGTATCAGAGTAATATTCTCCATCAATCCAGAGTATCAATTCTCTGCTCCTTTCGAGCTACTGCACACCATCAATCATTCCATGATGGGTATTGTTTTTCATATTTCTTGCTGCACTTGTAGCAGATATTGATTATGAGAAAACAGCCAACTCTGACGAGACAACACCATTATTATTTTGAAGATATGAGCTTCTTGGAGAAACATTATTAAGACATAACGTAGTAGAAAAGTTGCTGTATTTACTACAATATTAGAGACATAATAAACATCAGTTCTAGTTAAATTGTCTAAATAAATGCTGTCACGGTGTTTTTTCTTATTTTCGCACGTACATGCAAACAAATAGATGAAAGTATATTTTTGTTTCTTTTAACATGATGATAAATTTGAGATATTTGAAAGTTATACAAGGGCAGATGATATATATATATATATATATACAAACATATGTATATATTTATATATATATATATATATAACATTAATAGGGATATAAGGAATAAAGTTGTTGTATTTGTGTGGAAATGATAGAAAAATTACAAATAAATATTAATATAGTAAGTATTAATTTAATCTGTGAACTAAAAAAATGTTACACATAGATTATATTTGGACGATTAATGTTATGTTAATGGCTGTGATATTTATTTTCTGGTTTTAAACATGGTTTTATGCATCATCATGTTGTTAGTCCACCTATGAGTTTTCTTTTCCACGACGATCATTTATGCGACGTTTACATTTATACGACGTTTTAGTCTGGTCCCAATTCTTGAATTTAGCCAGAAGGATAAATCGATTATACGACGTTATCGTTTATATGACGTTTTTCGATAGTTCGTTTGGCGTCGTATAAAAGATAGTCCACAGTACCAATCTTCTCACCTCATTAGAAAGTCCAGAGTGCAAATCTAAAGCTATCTCTATATACTCTCGTAATTCAGTCTTCTGCTGACCTGTGAAGACCGGTCAAGGTTATTCATAACCAACGTTTGCGACACCTGTTTTCTGAATCTGAAACGAGAAGTGGAACCTGTTAACTTTATGCATTCCTGATTTATGATCGTTACATCCCGATTTTTACTTGACTGGCAATATTGTGCTGTAGGTATTTCGGAAATAACTGCAGACGTGTGCCTAATGGTTTATTTAAAATTGTATTTATTGCCTCTAAGTACATGAACACACATTTACTCTCATTATGACATTTGCGCATCAGGACGCTTTCACTTTTTTTCGCCCGACAATATCTTCAAAACTTATAGTCTTGAATCGTGTCTACCTGTTTCACGCCAAGCTGCAACTGCATGCGATCGTGTCTAAATTACAGAAACCGTTCATTGTGTCCCAAGTACAGTTCTACCATGAGGTTCTGACACTTGCATGGCAGAAAATTACGTATCCATTCGAGTTTTTGGAAAGTTCATTTTGCAGCTGCGTTCATTAGCACGCGAATCAGAATGTTTGTTTCTCTGTTTGTTGAAAGAAATCGAATTTTTTAACTGGCAGATATGATCAATACGGAATAAATCAACCATTCTAAACGAACTAAAACGAGAACAAAGTACGGCACATTCCTTATACCAGCAGTTTCTCCCTTGAACATGAATGGATTCTTCTTGGCACTTTTTTATGCAAAAATAAATGTACAGTGGTACCTCGAGATACGAGTGCTCTGACATACGAGTGATTTGAGATGCGAGTGCTGTCGAGCAGCGAAGTTTTGTTTTCAAATACGAGTGACATTTCAGATACGAGGAACGGCCGGCTGCGACGCCACGGCCCACCCATTTTTTTGCGCCTGCGCAGTAAATTGCTATGAGCTACGAGCAAATTGACATACGAGCAAGGTTACGGAATAAATTAAACTCGTAGCTCGAGGTATCACTGTATAGGTTTTCGTTGGAAAATCTATGTTTATCTATTCAAATACGAATGAAGAAAGATCTTTACTAATTATTATTTAGATCTTTTTTCGCAAGTAATCTAAACTAACAACGGAATTAAATTAATGAAAATTCGAAATAAAAAAGCTGTTTGTAAATTACTATTTTTTTAAGTATACCATTATCACCATAGATTGTATTTACATCCAATAAAAGAAATCCTTTTCAATCCATTCTAAATAAATGTTTCCATCAACTAAGTACATTGTTTCGTTAAACAGCGGTAAACCGACTCCATTTCTTTCTTCAATAAACGCTGATGTGAGAGACATCTTGCTTTCTTAGACAACCTAATTGCAGTACTTATCAGAAGAATGTTCAGTAATTGTTGGCGGAAGTCAATAATATTTAGCAAACACTTCGATAAACATAACACAACACATCACTGCCCGTCAAAGATAGTTACGCTGGGGTAATAAGAGCAAACGGAAGAAACATGTATACATTTAGAAAAGAATTTTCGTTTAGCCGAAAACAGAAATATAACTTATTTATGGAACGTTCATTCAAAAATATAATCAAGAATTTTTAATTAAAAAAAGAAAGAAAGAAAGAGGTTTTTATTTGTTGTATTTAATGATTATGTAATTGAAATAACTATATTATACTGAAACAGCTAAAATATAAATCAATGAATCTTGAGCGAGAGTGCGAATCAGGCTTATCTATAATTTACGTTATCATGAAAATTTTCCAGCTCTGACAAACCGGACATTTTAAAATATGTCGCCTTTCAAAATCGCGTGCTAGCGCAAGATTTATTATCTCTTACGAAACTTGTTTAGGTAACTTTGCCAAAGGAGATGACGTTATCTGTTTTCATATGTCTCTTCGATAAAGATGTTACATGGATTGAATAAAATATGTCTGTTTTGAGCTTGATGTGAAAAAAAGTTTTTCTCTAAAGTGAAAAAGTGGTACGTTTTATATATTGTTTGAATATTTTAAAATTATTCGACCTAGGTTTTATTAATATTTGAAACTATTTCTGTTGTTTATAGGTTATGTGCGCCAAGAAATATTTTTAATGCAAAAAGGAAGAACCGCTTTGAAAAGTAATCCTTCAAAAGAAAAATAATAACCTAGGGGTACTTAAATGTAAATAAATTGTTTGAATGCAGTACGGTTAATAATGTTCTACCAAATATTTATTTACAAATAACCGCATACACAATACAACACGATAACATTAAGTGAAATGTTGCCCTAAACATTATTTATTTATTTATGTATTTTCTCGAATCCAAAAATATCTCCGAGTTTACGAGTTTGATACTCAGTTTTTGTAAACTTCTTTGTAAATGAATAAAAAGCATAAAAATACGTGTACGATAATTTTATTTTTTTCTTATTATCTCAAATTAATCTGAGTTGTTGAGCAATAAAGGGTTTCCATTTAATTTGAGTTCACATTTGTTTTGTTGTAAAGTTATTCATGTTGACACCAAAATCATTCATTATGAAGGCATGATCGGTAGAAGAAAAACACATAAAATAACGGATAGCTCTCACGAAAGGAAGGTTAAGTAAATTAAATTAAAATAATCAAGTAATCAATGAAATTAATTTTACATTTTCACACTTATCGATGTACATTTAATTTTATTTCCTATTAAATGGTCATTTTGAACTCATTTACAGAGCGTGTTATGTGATATAAAATTTCTGTGCATACGAATATATTTGAGGCTAACCAAATGCATTCAAGTATGCACTTGAAATGCTTCCTTCAATACAAATCAATAATTACAATGAGTAGAAGCATTATTGATACTAATTTATAGCAGTTATGTGTAAATAATGTTTACCCCTTCATTATTCCTTTTGGAACTTGATTAAAACTTTGAATATCTAATCTTTTCTCGTTTCGATAATTAGAAAAATTACCAATATTCATGTGTGATATCAACCACTCTATTTAAGTATTTTAAACTGTTTATCAAAATAAATAAAATAATGCTTTTAAAATATTTGAGTTCATGTAGGAAGTGGGGTGCAAATGGTCTCATTTTAAGTAATTCAGGCTAATGAATATTTATAGCTTCATTTCACCCAGCAATTCCTCTTATAACATATGTTTACCTTGGAACATTTAAGATGCAACCCACTAGCAATTATCGGAAAAAGACGAATGTCACTTAAAACACTTGCCTGTATCCCTTTTATCAGCTCACAGTGAAAGCAATTAAAGGGAGAAACATTTTATTGAAGATTTCAATTTACATGAAAATTGCCCTCTTAGCTTACAAATTTTTAGAAAGCTGCATATGGATAGTTTTAGAATATAACAAGTAGAAAAAATCTACTTTAACAAAAAATGAATCTTTAAGCAAAGAACAAATCAAGTAATAGTCGGTATCAATGGAGATTTTAAAAAGCTCTAAGTTAAAAAGCTATATTGTTTTTCTCGAATTTTAGTACGAGTGAAGTAATGATGTTAGATAAGTGAAAATGTGTTCAATAATGAAGATAAAAGAAACGAAGCTATGCAAATTCTGGTATTATTAATAGAACAGATAGAGGTTTTAAAATAAGCTTTTGATTTTCTTTCATTTCCGTTGAATTTATAATAAAACGATACTCCATACAAAGAAAAAAAAAAAACAATATTATTTGTATTCTACAGACAACAAATGAAATTTGTCCCGCTAAACGTGTCACACTTTTTCAAATATTTTTGTTATCAATTAAAATATTCACATTCAAAAGTTAATTGATATAAATTAAGAACATTATTAATTTTTATTTAGTGATCGGATTTTTAGAGCAAATTATCTTGTGCACGTATCTTTACTATCACATGTTAAAAATAGTAAGAATAGACTACGCTGTCACATTGGTGCTCAGTGACAAGTCGTGATTTGCCTTCGATAAAACCTTATAAAACATTCGCATAAGCTCGGGGATACGTTTTGAGCATTTTACTGCGTGCTCTTTGTGATAACTGTAATGATAAAGGTTCCGGTTTGCATGATTGTAATATGTTACCTTTAGGAGCCTGAAGTATTTTTTTTCCCATATGAATTGTCCAATCGTGGCAACTGGCACCTGCAGTGCTGCCTCACCGGGCAACCTGTATGTTTGTTTCAACATGATAATACTCGGTGAAACACAGCAAGGGCGAAGCGCAGTCTCGAACTAAGACTGCACTACAGTATTTATACCACTTTGGTTTACCAATCTTCAGATCTGTTGTGGATTTAACGTGGGTGGGATGACCTTCACCAGCCGGTTGACCGATCATGGATCTTACTGCAATAGATGTAAGACTAAAATAACTGTAAATTTAGATTTCCTAATTACATTGTGTTTCTTAAGGAGTAGTTCTTGTGTCTCTTGCATTCAACGTGGAAGTAGCCACGTGTAGTGGCGGACTAAAGATACTGAATTATCTTTTCAACATGAAACCCCCAGGTACCCATATCATTATGATCGTATAGTGTCAAAAGTACATTGGCAATAAAATTCGGAGCAGGAATGCTTGAATTGCAACGGACTTAAAGTCCTTCTTTTTATTTCAATAATCACGTGAAGATTCTTGATTCAAAATTCATCATTGAGAAATGTTCAAAGTTTCGTTTCGAAACTAAAATAACAGTACCGACAATCATCTCGTTTTTGAATGACAAATTACATTAAAAAAAGAAAGAATGTACGTATTACTTATCCAAAAGATATCCAGAAAATGAAGCATCTTTTAAAACAAACGAGCTTTCAGCCTGCGCACATATAGTACACATTCATACAAACATAATTATGGCTCCGTTTTAAAAAAAGTACGAGACTGAGTTTTTATATTGACAATCGCTTTAAACAAAAATCAAAACGTTTTAAAAGAAGGAAATATATTGTGTTGAAGAAGGTAGTGTGATCTGCATGAGATAAAATGTTGCCAGACTTCAATAGAAAGGGCCAATGAGAATATTAAAAAAATGTCCAAAACAATTAAACCAAATGAATAATTTCTATCCCCAAGAGAGCAAAAAAGACATAAGGAAGAACAAAAAAAGAAAAGGGGATACCCACATCAAAATGTGTGAGAAAGTTCGTTGGCATCTGATGCTAACCGCAACAACGGAAGTAAAAATTTAAAAAAAAAAAAAAAAACAATTTTAAGGAAAGTGTTTTTTGAATGATTTTGAATCTGCCAAAAAAGTAAAGAAAAAAAGACTTAAAATATGAATACCACACCAAGCGTGTACGATTAAATATTATAAATTATTGATTTTGACTCTTATTTCTAATTCAAAACTATATCTGTGTTACAAACAAGTTCCAACGAGTTATGAATATATCTTTATAGATCGTGCTCTTTTAAGGCAAAAATGAATATTATTTTACGTAAATGCTTTTAGTAATGCATAGCACAGTTGAACTAATTATATTTTTAAAAGAATGGTAATAGAAAACGAACACAATAAGAGATACGGTATAAAAAGAGGGTAGGAAAAGGAAAAAACAAAGCAACATACAAGATGCAGAAGCAAGCCCCAGCTGCACATATTGTTTACATATATATAAACAAAGCAAATCATTCGAGTTACTCATTTAAGAAGTTAGAATTAGACTTTTCACAGCCCTAAACAACGTGTACGTCTATTTACAATCAATACTAAATGTTCAAAACTTTCTCTACCAAGCAGAGAACAGTTAAAGGTATTTTAATTCCTTTTCAACAAGCTCTAGGTTTTAGCAAGAGTTGACACACATCGTTAAGAAAAATACTTGAACTGTTTCGTTGCTTGGTATTATTGATATTTTGTATGAAATGGGAATTCTTATTTGCTCCTCTTGAATTCGGAAAGAAAACTGTTTCAAAAGTAAACATTAAAGTTTGGAATGTTGTGTCTTAATGATTCGCACTAGAAGTTCGACGAAGCAAATACTAGGTTATTTGCTGAGAAGTTATTTTGATCTTATTTGCGAAGCATATGTTCTGTGAATTAGGGACTAGTTAAAATGTAAATTAATTAAAACAAAGAAGTTTGATGCTTGTTTGTAAAATTAAAACTTAATTGTGATTGTTTTTTTGTAAAATTATTTTTTCCCCGTTTCTATGGCCTTAAGGATTGTTGGTGGTTATTTAAGCCGGAATAAACAAACTTCAGAATGTTATACAAATCACTGTAGAAATGAGCGGACAACAATAAATATTCTTTCAACATTTCTGTGTTCGTTAAGTACTAATTAGTTATATAAAAGCTATGTAACGTTGATTAACAGTATTAACTGCTGAAAGTATAAAACACAATAAAACAAGTAAACTAGTGAACAAACAGAAGTGAGTTGAGGTCAGAAGGAACAAAAGAAAGCATTTAAAATATATGGATTAGATAGCGTTAACATTTAACCCAGTTAAATTAAGATAAAACAAATGCTAGTTAAACAAATACAGAAACCTAACTTTATGCGTAATATTGGAATAAAGGTTTTTTTTCTTTATAATCGGGCTGCAGTATTGGTCATCAACCATTGCGGACCTAGTGCGTCTCCAGAGATTGGTATCAACTCTTTCAGCGGCACCACGAGTGTGGTACCATTGCCGCAATTTTTTTGACGCTCAGTTTCCCCTAGATGGGGCACCTGAGCTCTAGTTGATGCAATCTGCACTAGGAATTTAATTTAGCCTAGAGTATCCATGCCAAACGGATCTTTAACATGCTGCATAATCATACGACATGGACGCAGACGATTTTCTGCGTATAGAAAATCCACCGACTTGGGCCAGGTTTGAACCTGCGATCTTGCGCGTACGAGAGCTGCGTCTTACCACTACGCCACCATGCTGACGTGGGATAAAGGTAAAAATCTTTACTTTATTGACATAAGCACTCTCTCGAAAATTAGGTATTTGTGAATATTTCTGTATAATCAGCGTGATTTCTTTTTAAATGAGGAATTGAGCATTATGGAGGTCTGAAAAAAATAAATGACTTTGAGTTGCTTAATGCTGGTGCAAACGGTTGTAATTTCTGATCCCTACAGCTTGTGGAAAATATTAACGCTGTGTACTTCTGGTCCTCCTGAACTTGTCTCACTTTTATTTGTTTACTTGTTTTATTGCGTTTTATACTTGAGTCGACATCCATTCAATCTATCTAAAATTTTAAATTATGTTCCTTTAAGTTTTAAATAATGGACTAAACATTCTTACAGACGGATTTGCTTAGAACAAACTTGATCGTAAAGATGTTAGGCCGTAGAACGTGTACAGATGCGACGTTCAACCAGAACTGAGCGAGCCTATTTACCTATGCAATTTTTTGATCGGGATTTATAAGGATATTTCTGAATGAATGAATGAATGAATGAGTGAAATAATGAATGAATGAATGAATGAGTGAATAAATAAATGAGTAAATGAATAAGTGAGTAAATAAAAAGCAAATTAAAATACTGTGCCTGAAGTTCTGAACACTAAACTAAACATTCTTACAAACGGATTTGTTTGGAACAAACTTGATCGAAAAGATGTTGGGCCGTAGAACGTGTACAGATGCGACGTTCATCCAGAACTGAACGAGCCTATTTACCTATGCAATTTTTTGATCGTGATTTATAAGATTATTTTCTGAATGAATGAATAAGTGAAAGAATGAATAAATACATGAGTAAATAAATTCATGAAAAAATAATTAAATGAGTGTATAAACACATTGGTATGGAATGAGTAAATAAATAAATTAATTAAGGAGTAAATAAATATGTATTAAAAGTTGAGAATTGTACATTTGAAATAATTAAGAGCTAATGCTAAACGAGAAAAAGAGAGAGAGAGAGAGAGAGAGAGAGATAGCTAAATTATAAATTTGAAGTTGGAGTATACGGGAATGTAGGCTCGTATAGTTCTAGACGGAACTTCTTGTTCATACTTTTTTTCTTTTACTTTTACAGAAAAGTGAGCTAAAAGGACTTGTAGAAGAAATGAAACTGTCAAAATAACTAAGCAAACTTAAATACTTATACATAGGCTGTAGAATTCAATTATGAAAAAGTAATTTTTAAAAAAAAATGCTTTGCTATGCAGAAAGTTTAAGGTTAAGTAAAAATAATAAAAATATACCGATTGAACAAATGTAAAAATTAAAAAAACGGTAACGGTTTTTCGTTGCACCGTTATTGAATGACAACGTTTTGACCAACAGTCAGGGTTCCCAAACGCCCCTGACTTTTCCGGGATACTCCCTTATTTTGAGAAATTGTCCCACATCCCAGGGAGCTTCAATACGGGACGATAAAAGTTTCGTATTTTTTACAGGATATTGATTTTACTAGATATTGGGTATCCAGTGACCATTGTGCGACGGGTCCGTACTGGATATCTGTCTCTGATGTGTCAAACCTTTAAATTCTATGCATTTTTTACATACGACAAGTAACAAATTTTCCGTATCCGAAATACGTAACAAGTTTTTAATTTACATATGTTTTCAAAATATGCTCATTAACTAACTTTAAAAATCACCATTGATGTTGTATCTTTCATACAATTTTCCGATGTTTAAAACTCGGTCGTACACCGGATAACCGGCATCCGATATCGGATATCCAGTACCGAAACGTCAACCGCCCCTTCTCTCTCCGTCGCGCCCTCCTCTCCGCTGTCCCGTATTTGTAGTTTTAATGGCAACTCTTCTAACACTGTTTTCTTTCGATTTTCTAGAATACCTTGAATTCCAAACTAATTTCCCTTTCAAATTTTACCGAGCATTAGCTGTATTTATATTTAATTTTTATCAGTTACAAAGAAACTTTTTGAACACTTACGGTATTCAACATTTGTACACATATATATTTTGCACACCACATTAAAAATTATCAAAAAAGAGCTGCATAAAAGGTATCGGAAAGTAACAGAGCATCATTTTGAAAGAGTTATCGAAATTCATATGACCACATATTTTGCACTTGGAATTGTACGACCGTAAAGGTATAAACTTATTTAAAAAATGAAACGTTTGTCTAAATTTCGTGCCTTGACACCGGTCCTTAACCTCAGTTCATTGGGCTTAAATAAGTAAGTTAGGTATCAAAGTATCATTCTGACATTTAAAAGACAAGTTTTAAATACATCTTTGTTTTTACAATTGTTGACAAAAATAATTTTGAACTATCTTGAATGACTTGTAAGGACATTTTGTGCTTGTCTTTAAGCAAGCTTGTGCATTTGTTCTTATTATATTAGTTTTCTCTCCTTAATTTAATTTTAAAAATCAATATTTTAAATTTTATCATTACAAATACTAAATTCAACTCGTTGAAGAAAACTAACACGTTAAAAAAATAACTTCTGGTTAGTGATGGTTTAAAATTAAAATTCATAACATTCCAACTTTTAGGTTATTCTATTCATTAAATTTTTGTAAATACCAATTATTTCCGAACAAATTTTTAATCAAAACCAAAATTTAAAAGCTAGAAAGTTTCTTTTTTCTCTGCGTTTTTTGTCTTTTAAACTAATATTTTAGTTTTCCTTTATTTCAAACATAATTCCATTGCGTTGAGAAGGAAGAAAATTAACATTGTCGTTTTTGAAGGAATGTTCTTTTTTTTTTTCTTTTGCTGTCCTTCGTTAAATTATTTAAATATGAGAAACGCCGACAAATGAGAAATGAATATTTAATTTCAGACTCAGGAAATTGGGTTTTTATAATGAGAACAGTATAATTAATTTCAGAAATAAAAATGTTTTTCATTAGTTGCAAATGCCGGAATTTTCATGAGACCGTAATGAAGAAGCTAGGCGGCACACAAATGAAATTCCTTTAATTTAAATAATTCAATTAAATTTAATAAAGACAATATAAATTTTTTCCCATAGTTCCAACTAAATTATGCTTATTTTCTGAATTAAATTTACTGATTTCTCTACCTATATGTATAATTTATATATACTTTTTGGAGAATTATCGTTATATAACTATTTGGAAAAAAGTATAATTAACTTGTGCAAATGCCAAAGTGCGCTTCTCTGTTTAGAGTAATAAACATTACTATTCATTACGTAATTTAAGATACTTCTACTTTATTTCTAATTTTTTAATTGGAAAGTACTGTTGAATATTTATAACTAATTCTACTTTTCACTCTTGATAAAATGTATGTAGTAAAAAAATCAAATATGTTATTTTTAATAAACATAATACTACATCTTTTAAACCCTAGTTTCAATCAATTTTACTTGTCAATTTTAGTTTTTAAAGATATTTATAATTATTATTCGATATTAAGTGGTGCAAAGCTAAAATCATTTTTCAGTAATCTGAATTTTAGCACCAAATATGCTTAATTTATAATTTTATTTTGGAATGTATTTAATATCTCTATATAGTAACTTGGCCAACTTTCGGGAGAAGAAATATTATTTTCAGAAACATTTTTTTTAGATATTTTAATTCAAATATTATTAATCTTAATATAGTTTTCAGGATTTTTTTCTAACGTTCATGAAAATGAAATATTTTATAACAAGCTATAAAGTTTCCTACTCAAATCAACCTGCAAAGCATAATATTTTATGTAAAGAAAATACTACATTATATCAACCGACTTCAAAAAATCTAATTTAAAGAAATAGAATGGTCTCCACTAAAAAAATTTTATTTCCTAAAAATGATTTGAAAACTTTTGAAAACATTTCCCATTATATTTAGACCTTATATTTTTCCGTATGTTTTCTTTCCACTTTATGAGGTTCTAAAAGAGGTTTTAAACCGAACTCTTAAAAAAATAATTTACTTCAAATTTTTGTCATTTTTTTGCAAACAACTCCACTAACGAAATAATAAATCGGATCTTACGAATATATTTCACCATTTACTGTTTACGGTTTGACAGATATAGGTGTAAATTTAACAGTAAGGAAACTTCCTTAGAGGAAATTAAAAAAAAAAAAAAAGGAAGTTTTAATTGAAGTTCTAGAAAGTTGGCAATGTACTTTAATGTACCTGTAACTATTACAAAGTAATGCTTTTTAAATTTTCAATGTTAATACTTCAGGTTGTACAATCATCTTAAACTTCTGTTCTTTCCCCGGCGTAGAATAGCGTGTCTGTAACTTGATTTTAAACTTGATCTTTTTTGTCTTTATATTCATCAATACGTTGAATTAACAATAATTCTCGCCTAATTTTATCCTACATTCTTACTCCAAGTTAAAACCAATTAAAATGTTATTTTTTTATCAGCAACTGTTTTAATTATATTTGATAATTATCTAAACAAACATCTGTATCAGTTAAATGACTCTCAATGTTTGCTGTTAGTCTTGCAACTTGACCTCTTTGACTAATTCTTCCTCTTTTCCTTATTTCAACTGCTTCAGTCATTTCGAGCAAATTTTAATTTATATTCCAACCAATTAGTAACTCAAATATCAAATGCACAAATGCAGCACTTGAATTGACTATTTCAAACGTATTATTAAACCGCTATGACTCCAAATATTTTCTGATTAAGCGATAACAATTACGCATTAGGCAATTTGTAATTCGACAATGTTTTCAAAAATGAGCAGAAAATCATTTTTATAATTTGTATACTTTAAAAAAAATCACATGACGATATAAAAAAAAACGCGCTACCACTAATGCCAGCATAAATTTTCTCTTTTCGTATGCGATGCACCAAGCCCTCAGCATTAATCTTTGTTATTTCCTCTAGTGAATGCTTTAAACACAGGAATCTTTTATCCCTTAAAAAGTTAACAGCTACTTCATTAAAATTATAAACTTAAATTAAGTGCTGGTGCACGCATGCTTCTTGCACGCGTACGGACTAGTTACATATTCCACTCGACTACACTTTTAACCTTTTACAAGGAAACTTCCATGTATGTTGGAAGCAGCGTTTTTTGAATAAAAGTTTCCGACAAAGATTTGAGGCATCGGCGAAATGTTGGATTCTACTCAAGGGACCATCCCCTAAAAGATGCGCAGATAAAAAAGTACTTTCAACTTATCAATCTTGACTGTTGTCACCATTTTAATTTTATACAAAATGAATAACGAAACTATTGACGACAAAATCGCAAAATTTCTCCATTGCAGAGCAAAAGCCGCTCTAACTGTTGTAGAATCATCAATGTTCTTAACATTCAAGATCAAATATTTAATAACCCTAATTTAAAAAACTGCACAGACTGGAATGTTTTTGGAATTTAACAAATAAATATATTGTGCAACCACAGTCAAGTTAATAAAGGTCTTGAAAAATTGTCTGTAAATTTTGATCAATTACAAAACAATAAATAGCTCGGATGGAATATCTACATATAATAAGTAAGACTCTTTTTTTTAATAAAAGCAGCTCTTAAATATATTGATTGATGTACAGGTGTTCCTTATTTATACATCAGGAAACAAATATAGTAAGTAAAATTTCGTGCATTAATTTCGTTCGTATATTGAAATATTGAAAACTTAAGATGTTGCCTTACATCTAGCTCCATCAACAACAAATGCCCATTCAACATCAAGGGAAAATCCACGAAAGCAAGTCTAACTTAGGTTTAGTTTATTCGAAGATTAAAGACAAACTCTTAAATTCATCCTGTTTTAGATCTTCAAATAATCCACTGATTGCTGTAATCAGCCGCACTGAAATACATCGCTTTTGTAAAGAGATTAAATCACCTTCATTAATGTTCTAAAAGTTACACTCCAATGAATTCAGTCAGTACCGCTGAAAATTAAAGTATTTAACAACTTTAACACTGTTTCATTACTAATGAGCATTGGTCCGTGAGGAATCTTAATTTAATTAACTTCCGTTTGCCTTTGAGAAGCTAATGATGATATGTCGAGATTCTTGTTACGTCTTGAAGGTTGATAAATTAGAAACAAAAACTGAACAACTTTTCTGATGAAGGATTCTGCCATGTGCAAAATTAGTGTTGACTAAAGTTCCTGGCATATTCTCAAAACCGTTGGTGTTTAAGCACAATTATCTTAAACAATCTCTCCACTAGGTTTGTAGTTATTTATTTGCTGAAGATACTTTTGTGACTCCGTGTTTTAGATGTTCTAGTTCAAAATATATACATAAGATTCAATTATGTTTCATGATTACATATCTTTTTTTATTCAAAAGTTCTTACTTATTGTAATAAAAAAAATAATTTCACGTTAAGAAAGCACAAATTAACATTAAAATACAGACATATTGTGATTTCTTAACGTTAAATTATTTTTAATTACAGTTTACTTAGCACAAAATAAATTTATTATTCTTGCTTATTATTAGGATTTACAAAAGCAAATGTATTGTCATTAGTTTTTCTTTCTTTGAATCAATAAAAAAATCGTTAATTTTAAACCTCTATTTGAATCACCCCCCCCCCCTCCCCCACGTTTAATTGATACATAAAAAATGAAAAATATAAGAAAAAGACAAAAATTAAGAAAAAATGCACATAATTAAGCTTAGTTCCATACAAATATCCATTAAGTACAATAAATAAATACATTATTGTAGATTCCTATCGTTAGGATGCCGTCAGTATTTCTTTTTGCTTTAAATTAGTACGGTCATCAATAATTTTAAATGTTGTCCTACGTACAATCTGCAATAACTGCCAACACAAAAGAACTAATCATTCCCATACTTGAAATATTACCGAACAAATAACCATAATAACCATTTTAGTAGAGATTCTCCACGAATCTCTGAGTAGATAGAAATACGAACATGATACGTAAGATAGAAACTCAATCATCTGATACTATGTATAAAATATGTACTATGACAGTCGACCAAAAAGCCCAACAGTTTTCGTTCATCTTCTGTTGAAGTTCATTATTGCAAGTGGTATTTATTGAATAGGTTACGATTTTTTATTTACCTATATGAATAAAACTTTTTAGGAGCCGTAGTAACCTATTGAGTAGGGTGTCAGACTTCGAACCAAATGTTTTAGTGTTCCATAACAGATCCGCTGAAGATTCCCATGCAACTCACGAAAAAGGAGCAACGCACCAAAGAGTCATGAGGATAAGAGTCTGTAAAATCCGTTGGCCCCGAGACAATACCGTGGGTACTGGAGGTTGTTGATTTTCCCTCCTCTTTAGTATTAGATCTGAAAAAAAAGGGTGACAGGCTTGCGTTGGCTTCATCTGGTGTCTTCATCAGAGACACTATATGTATTGAGCCTAAAATCGTTCTTCCACCCTTGTGGTGCTCATGTGGATCATGCAGAAAACCAAAGTCGCTTATCAGATTTTTTGCCACTAAGTGAAGCACCGCTACAGAGCACAGGGGGGGGGGGAGAGAACGATTTTAGGCTAAATACATAAATTGAGGTGGTCTTTACCACCCGGGGCTCTGTGGCCGTGCTTCACTTAGTGGCATACGTAACGACAACAATAACTAAAACTTTAAAGTGACCCTGTGAATGAAACATATTTTACCAAGCAATTTATTATTTTTGTTACTTTTGAGTGAAATAAGGTTTGAATCTTTTTGCGAAGAAGGAGTATTTTTATTCTTAGTCAATCGGGCAAATTAAGGAATTCTTGTTTCACGCGTACAATTATTAAATTACTTTAGAGGCGGCTAACTGTTTTTGCCCTCATCACTTTTAAGTTAATAGTAATTTTAAGTTGATAGTAATTCTAACTTTTAAATTAGTAAGTTTCATAAGAAATTCACCGTACTTTATGATTAATAATCAAAACCGAAAATATCACCACATCTTTGACCAAAAACGCTTGAAAATATTTGTTTATTTATTTACAACTAATATATCTGTGAAATTTTTTTTTTTTTTTTTTACTATTGTAATTTTTTAATCGAAAAGACTCATTACTGAACACCTATAGCTAGTCAACTACTACTGAAAGACACTTTAAAACAAGTTAAATAAGGTTGCAATGAAATGAATTCGCAAACATTCACTGCTTAAATCATGTTTCAGAGCTGGAAGCAATCTGTCCTTCTAATCCTCGGAGATATATCACCTCCAAATTAGTGGGAAACTAGTTGATGATGGAACGGTGATTCCTCAGAGACCAATGAGCGTTAAGAAGGATGCCGAGTTAAAGTTGTTAAACACGTTATTTTTCGACAGAGCTGTCTTTTAAACCTTTGCAAGCATTAGGAAAGGATATTAGAGCTTATCCAGAGTTAGATTAATTTTAATGATGCTGATTAATGTTTCACAACAGAGTGAAATGGTGATGAAGTAAGATCTATTTGACATGCAAGTAAGAGGCATTTTTCTAATTAGATGTTTGGATTTCTCTGAAGAATATTTCAAGTAAATGTCACAGGTTTTTAAGTGATTTTTTTATATGATGCATACTTGTTCCTTTAATTTTTATTATGTTTTGCTCAAAATTATTTACATACTTCTTTTGTTACACCAGCGTTTCTCAACCTTTCAGTATTCGCGGTCCAATTTTCTATCATCGGCCCCCCTTACCATAAAATGTATACAACAATAATGTATATGAGTACTGATTATGTTTTTGAATTATTTTTAACTAACTGCCAAAACAAGAGAAAACAAGAAATTTTAGTAATAATATTAATTTAGAAGTAAATCACTATTTGAATTTTAGGCAGGAGTAGAACTTTTTTGCACTAAAAACAAGGGCATTTCGCGTTCTATTACCATTTTCAATATCCTCAACAACTTTTGTGAAACTGGATTTTCTGCTGTGTCTTCTTAAAGACAAACTATATATCTCGACTAAATACAGAAACAACTGAGGGTGGCAATTTCTAATATTAAGCCTTCCTTCGAAAAACTTTGCTTTGAAAGACAGGCCCAAGGAAGTTACTAATAATTATGAAATTTGTTTTTAATTTAGTATGTTTTGATTAAGAAAGTTTTAATTTAGTAATTTGTTTTACTTTAATAAGGTATTAAATATGTTGAAATGTATTTTGTTTTCTACGTGTATGTGTGCTTTCCTTTCAGTCAGTTAATCAATTTTTTAAAGTAATGTTTTCTCTTGGATATTCTCACGCCCCTCTTCTCGTGTGCTCGTGCCCCACTACGGGGGCGCACCCCACAGGTTGAGAACCGCTGTGTTACACAGTTCTGATGAATAAGAAGAAAAACAGCGGAAGATTCCGGCATGAAATATTAAAAGCTTCTGGTTTGTTCTTTTAATGATACTGCATTTTAATTTACCTACTATCAAATATATGGATGCATTAAGTTTCACTATAAGGTAGCTGTATTAGATATCTGAATTTCATGTTCAGTCAAATTTTATATATCTATCAGCAGCAAAATAAAAATGAGTCGACAAAAGGATTTTTGCCTTCGTTACATCCGTTATTCTACCTTCCCGCAAAAGCGAAACAAGGAAAAGATGACTTAATGCACCGTAAAAAAATTGTCTAAAAATATTGTTCTAATATAAATTACTTAGTTCAATAAATATTGGTCAAAAAATCGATTAAGTAATCGATCAGAAATACCTTACGACGGAGAATATTTACAGAAACTATTTGCCTATTTGATACATGTAAGAATTTCATTCGACAATCAAAACATTTTTTAACATAAGGTTCTATGAGGGGACGGACGGATCTTTTTGTCTAAAAACTTCCCATACCAGCATTTTTTTAAGACAAAAAGAAAAAAGCAAAATGAAATTTTTAAAAAATCTAAATATACTTTTTTCTTTTTTTTTTTTTTGCTTTTTTTTTCAACGAAATAAATGAGCTGATTTTATTTGTTCAGCGAATTTCAGGTGCGTTGTTTTTTACTCAAAAATACGAGCTAAAACGATTCATTTTTCATGTAAATGATTTGTTAAAATGTAATTAGTATCATTATTTTTTTCTTACTCCAAATTTTTCTTTTTTTGTTTTGTTTGCTTGTTCGCTTGTTTGCTAGACAGTGATAAAAAATGCTTAATTCTTTATTTCAAAGTTAGCTGCCTTTGTAGAACATTGCATAACATTGTTTTTCCGCGATGCTTTTTTACTGATTCATATTCGAACTTGCAATCCGTATATTTTCTTCGTAAAATGTTCTTTGGGCAATCTTCCAGCTTATGTAGAAGTTATTGAAGGTTAACAGTATTGTTAGGTAATTAAATTCTCTTTCAAAAAGTTAAACGAAACATTACGCATTTCTTTTCGGTTTTTCTTTTCAGCATGAAATGTACTCGGCTATTTTGTACTCAGCTGTATTATAAAATTTCAATCTTTTAAACATAAAAGGAAAATGTATGTCCAACGAAGATTTATAAAATTAGGAATGTGTCAAGAAATATTTGTTTCGAAATTTATTATGTATAATTTATGTTAAAAAATCAATTTGGTACTTAAAGCAATAATAAGTTTAAAACTGCCTTTTAGCAAAATGTTTTTTCTTCCTTTTTGACTACCATTTCAAAATTAAAAATAAGTCTATCAAAATTTTAGACACATAAAAGCAACTGCCTGGATTGGTAAACGATATGGCTTAATACTACGCACCACCTATTAGCACGAACCCAGTAAACATTAGGAAATTCAGGCAAATGATTTGATAGAAAAGCGATGCGTATTTTCTAATTATCTTAGTTTAAACCAGACAGAAACATACCCATAACATACTAATTCCGTTCCTAATTAGTCTGCGCGTAATTCAAAGCTCTAACTGCAAATGATGTTAATCCCTTTTATGTATCGCAATTCATGTAGATGATCAAATTAACTAACATAGAATCTCACTTTAGAGAATTAATTTATTGCTTTCGAGTGAATCAGAAACAGATGTTGAGGCTCATCTTTGAGGTCCTAATTGTCACACATAGTCAATGGCTCTTGCACAGTTAGAAACGCTAATAAGCAACTCTATATGAAAATCAAAGGTTGTTTGATGAAACTGAGCTAAGTTGTTGTAATGAGAAAGTCGTAAAACGTTTTGAATTAAAAGTTTTGTGGCTATATAGTCATAAATTGCAAGTAATATTTATAATATTCGTCAAACATAATTTTAATAATTTCTTATTCATGTAAACGTCATGTAAAATTTGCTAAGGCATTGGTTAATGATAAAATTGTCCTGGTAAAAAAAATCTGCTGTAGTGAACTAAACTTAAGAGGTTTTAATAGGAAGCATAAAAGGAATTGATTCAGAATTTTAGGTGATTTAGGTTTTTTAAGAGATATAGTTTAATGCAGTATTTTTTTTTTGGATGATTTTACGTCTTCTTGTTAATCAATATTATCGGTTTGGCAGAAAATTTCATCATTTATTTTAGAGAGCGTAAGAGCTTTATCAAAACATTACTGAAATACGAAAGCTTTTTGCAAGAAAATAAAATACCGTATTAAGTTTTTATACTTAAAAAAACACACACACACACTCACATAAAAAGAGCTGAAAGCAAACATTTAATTTAAAATGTTTTGTTAAAACTACATGGGATCATTTGAAAAGTTAATTTTTTCAAGGGACAGTTCCAGAAATAAAGTTCTGAATATTATCATATTTTCAAATGTAGTTAAATGTATTTTATAGTGTTAGTCTTATTCTTGCAGTTTTTTTCTTTTTTAAACTCTTAATGTCAACATGAAATACATTTTCTACTTATACTAAATACAAAAGTTCAATGAGGACGGTTTAAAGGCGCGACGTTCAGCATCACACATTTTTGTCACAGCTGAACTTTGCCATATGGTGTTTTTTCTCTGAATTTAAATCCAAACTCGCTTTCAATTCACTTTCGTCAATATTTGCTAACGTTCCTCCCACAAATATGCACCCAAATTTTTCCCCCTAAGGAAAAAATAACTTTCTTCAATATTTTAAAACTATCTTGGAATCTTCTCTCATTTAATACACGGAATGAAATATCGAATTTCAAAATTAAAAAAAATGTCCGTTTTTTTCACTTAATATTTATAAGGAACACGAAGAAAAATTCAGAAAAACAAATTAAGGATGTTTCAAATTATTGACATCATATTTCATTGTTTTAAAAAGTAAATACTTTTAAACGTAAAATAAAAGTTATTGTGGGTATATATCTCTGTGGAAGGGAGAAAGGGTGTAAATTAATGGCTCTAAAGTCAATTGCTCAAGACTCAACGCTCATACTACGCGATAGGAAATGTAGTTTATAATTTTATCAGTCCACATGGCCAAAGCTACCTTTCTGGGGGCCAAGCTCTTCCAATGGTGGAAGCGCCGTGTTTGTACAACAAATGACGAAACAAAGAAAACCTCTATTTTACAGACTACGAGTCACAATAACCTCTTCACTTCATTTTCTTTCTCAGAGTAGCTACCGGAACGTCGGTGTTTGAATCAGCTGCTGTGGTTCCAAGATAAATACGTTACTACTGGGCCACGAAAGGGTTTTATTTATTTATTTTTTCTCTTTGAATAGATCAATTATAGTTTATAAATATAATTATGATTTTATATATTTTTGGTTTAAAAGTCCATGCTTAAGGCATAAAATAATATATTTAAAGAAATGGGGTCATACATTAACTTTAACACTATTTAGCGTTCGTTTCTGCTAGACCTACGTATGATTAACTTAGACTTTTAATTCTAACTGTCAAGAAATAAAAGAAAGCAAAAACATTCTTCAGGCTTAGGGAACAAGACTTGAGTTTGCTCTGAAGAATTCCATCACACATTTAAGACGTCAAGAACTATAATTGCTGATGTGTACATTCTATATAAATGTATTTTTTATGATATTGTGCCTTCTAAAAATTTGTATTATTCAAAGTGTAAACTTTAATTTTGATGGTCAATTACTTATTCAAAGTATAAAGACAGTAAAAAGTCAGATTTTGAAGGGTAAAAACTAACTACTAGATACGATATATTTTTTGATCGTAAATGTAAAAATCAATACAATTAAACTTTTAAAGAAACTAGAAAAAAACACTACAATAATATTTGTCCCAATAAAAATAATTTAGTTAATTGTTCAAGAGAAAATGCTGAACTGATGCAATTCGCATTGAAGCGTTAGTCAATACTTTCTAATTTCTTACGCATTTTACTTTTGAGATTCACAAACATTGAATTTTCGTCCTCTGTTCAATAAAAAAACAAATATCTTGCATGCTTACATTTATTGAAACTGCCGAACATTCAGTAATCTTTATATTCCCGTATGTAATATTTCTTCTCCTGACATATTACATTTTCTGTTCAAAATGAAAGATTGGAAAACAGGTTCGCAAGTATTGAGCTTCTCTTTTCTCATAAATTTTTGAGCTTCCAATGATCGTGTCTTTCAACTGCAAAGAAAAGAATCAATAAGAGATCAATGAAGTGTTTGCCTTGCGGATTTCCTGAAATATTTAAGTGCAATAGTTTTTCCTATATCCATCCTAACGCACCAAAATATTAAAACATGGTAATACATTGTTTTCCAAAAAATCACAGTGTGCCTTATTGATAAAAATGACCTTTTTGGTGCATTAATAAAACTAATATTATCATGAAAGTAAATATTCTTTTTTCACTTGTTTAAAATATTTTGAGAAGAGTTTTTGCCTCTCAGTAATATTTACTGTTAAATAAGAATTATAATTATTGAAATAAAATGGCTTATTTTCAAGACCATCACGTTGTCGGAATAGCTCAGAGTTAAAATGACTTAGAATTGAAAAACTTAGTTCTAACTTTTTAAATAATTCCTTTCTCAAAATCCCTTATCTCTTTTGCGTTCTTTTGTCCCTTTGCTCAAAACTAATCCGGTACGGTCTCATTTTTGGGACACCACAAAAAAAACCCGGATGTTCTCTCACATTTGAGGTAACACACTATCAGAAATAACACGACACGTGCGAAACAAGAGTACGTTGTCGTAGAGAACAACGTACCTCTAGGGAATCGAACTCTTATCTTTCTGTCTGCAGGAGAAGACTTAACCACTGTGCCTTAGGAAATCCAGGAGTCAGCGAGACAGTTGTATTATATAGCTTCCAAACGTACCAGCTGTGAGGGCTAAAGTGCTTCCGTGCCAAATTTCTAAGGCACGGATCTACGGGCCAATTGACAAGAGCTTTAATCTTCCACGTGTCCATTCTATTTTCTTGTTTTACGGGTCTGATCTGAAATTAAGATCAAACGCCTAATTCAAGACGAATTATTCATCCTGTATTCCTGCTCTGATGAGAGGAACAGACTTCTCTCACATTCTTGAATCGTTCTGATGCTTCGCGTGGTAAACAGTTAATTAATTTTGATAGGAATAATATTGTTCTGACGAAGTGAACGCTAAAAAACATCCTGTATTAATTCTGAACGTAACGATACTGCATATAGTTTTAATGTATTTCAGTAAAATAAAATAATACTTATACTTTCTGTAACTATAATTTATAAGTAAGCAACGGTACTTAAAACTGAGAACGATGCTGATAGCAATTTTTAAGTCAAATTTGTTAATTTTTTTAGTTGAAAAGGTATATTTTCTCATCTTTAAGCACTTCATTTTTAAGAGTCATTTCAAGAGCTAAAAATGTGTGGTAAGATGCGTTATATATGCAAGTACAATTATTATTTTATGATATTTCCTATATGTTTAAACATAATTAAACCCAATTTTCAAACGCTATTTTACTTTTTGATACCTCTTCCAATATTAAAAAGATTTTATTTTACTTTGCAATGATATAGTAAAACCAATAAAAATAATGTGTTTTTTAAGGGCGAAATACGTGTAAAGATCTCAAAAAATAAAAAAAATCTTCATATAAATGGATTCTACAACTATTTAATAATATACCCTGAAAATTTCAAAGCAAAATTCCAAGTCGTTTAAAAGTTATAAGCATTTGAGCGAGCGCCCATTTTGGAGCAGTTGAGCAGGTAGTCCCTCATGAATGACCTGAAGGGTATAAGAGAACGTTAGCAGATTTCCTTTTATTTCTTTCAACAATTGAGACCTCGGATAGAAATTTGTATAAGTATTGGCATCTATAAGTATAAAAAAAATGATTCATTTACTGCCTTAAATTTACCTTCAATACCACTTTTTTTTTCAAACGCGTTTTTCTCGAAACTACTTTTTTCAAATTTGTGTACACTCTAGCTCGCAGCAGAGTTTTTGACAAATCCTTATCAAATTTAGCACACATTTTTTTATATATATACACGCTTTAGTTGAACTAGAATCAAACATATCTTTATTTTTACTTTTTTTTATTGTAAAAAAAGAAAAAAAAAACGGTTAAAAATCGTACTTAATTTTCTTATTCTAAAAAAAATTAGAAATTTTCAATTTTCTGTGATGATTTTAGTTCAACTGGAAGAGACACTTATATAAAAAGTAGATTTAAAAAAAAATTGATTTGAGATAAAAATTGTGACCTCCAGGATGTACGCAAACTGCCGACCCGGGTGGCGACTTACAGTGTACAGCAGCCGATATCTCCGGGATTTTTCAAGAACAATGTTTGAAAATTTCAGTCAATGCTCTTCAATTTATCTATAAAATAACCTCAAAATCTCAATAAAATATTTTTATTCTTTATGCATTAAAAAAATTCATGAAAATTGCTCTTAATATGCCGTTTTACACGTATTTCCCCCCTTAATGGGCCAAAATAGGAAAAAAGTTAAGCTCTTAATTAAAATTTTTCAAAAATACGCTTTTACTTGAAAATGAAGTAACAGTATTTAAGCGATCAAGAGAATTTAATCCATTAATTTTATTTCATTTGACTTGTACACAAATTGCAGAGATATTTATTAAATCCAACTGCGCAGCAATTTGCTTATTAGGTCGTTTCGCAATTCATTTTCAAATGAAATGAACAGTTCCCGAATTTTACATGCGACAGCCATTATAAAAGAGCAGTATCAAATGAAAATGTTCTCTTGTGACGGGTATTACAAATTTTAATAATCTCTTCGCGTAAGGAATTACTTTTCTTTTCTTGTTTGAAAAATGATGATGAAATAGGATGCTTGTTATTCAGTTACATTCATAATCTGAGAAGAAAGTTAACAAAACTGTTTCAATTTTGAAAAGAAAAATAATAAAGACGCGGAACATAAGGAAACGAAAAGAAAGGCATATTATTTTTAGAGAAAACTAGTTTCTAATCAAGAAAGATTTTGAAAATATTATTATTGACCTGGGAATAATTAAAGTCAAAAAACGTATTTAGTTACAGTATGAAGGAATAATAACGAAGGCTAATAGTAAATGTACGTTATTAGAAGAGATAACTAACTTATCTGATAAAACATTTGCCTGAAAAGGCAAAATTAAAGAAAATTGTTAAACAAAATATCTATATATATAGGAAGATAAATAGGAAAATAAGTTAAAACGAAAAAAATAAACACTTATCACTTAAACATGAGCAAAGTAGCAAAAATTTAAGTAAAGCAATAAATAACAGAAATGTAGTAAAATATTTTTTTGTAAACCTTTCAAAGATATTTTACTTTAGTTTGGGTTTTAGACAAAAGATTAAGCAGAAAAATAATATAAGTGACAGAAAGAAAAATGGTAGCTAACCAAATTTCAAAGCGACAATTAATCTAAGTAATTATTATTAATTTGATTATGAATTGATCTTAGTAATGTCATTAGACACTTTGATTTAGACTTTCAATTAAAATAAAATACAAATGTATATTATTTTTAAGCATGAAATTCAAAGTTAAAGGGAGAACACTACGTATAATGCTTGAGAAGATGGAAAAATATTTAAAATATGCATAAGTTTCCAATAAATTTCTGAAAAACAAAGCTGCGTTTTATAAATTGGGTTAATTAAAGATTTAATCGCTCTCTGAATAAAATATTGACAAATATAAATATATACCCTTATACATGCCAACTACTAATTTCAATGCAAATCCATTACAATTATTAGTTAAGTTCTCCAAATTACATTTTACAGTGCATTTTTTATTATTATCCGCTAAAGGAAGTAAATTTAATCAGTAAGGTAGATTTATCGGTAAAATATGTTGAACGCTATAAATATACTTTACCTAGCAAATAAGTAATTTAATTTGTCTGAAATTGATTGCGCGGTAAACTTTATAAATTTATTCCTATTTATTGCCAAAAGCACCTAACTATATATGACTCGGTAATAAGTCTCTTTTAAGTTGAAATTAACTGCCTTCATCAGCTGTATCATTTTTCTCATTTGAAAAATTGTAATATTTTGATCCACTAGATAAGTGCAATTACTACTGTCCCTCATTTCAGGAGCTTAATTGAAAAGTACCAACGTGAAAAGCATTTAAAAAGTAAAAAGTTCCTACTTTCCTAGCAGAGGATATTTTATTTTCATGATGTGGGAAAAATGTGTTCCAGCTGAATGCATTTAATAATAAAATCCTTAAAAGCGAAAAGTGTCACTTCACTTTGCAAAACTGACAGCCAAAAAATAAATAAATAATTAAATTAAAAAAAAAACAAAATGCAATTCTCCTTAATGTGTGTTTATGCTATTATTTGATTAAGACATGTTTTTAGATTACAAATAATACTTGTTTTAAAGAAACTTAGAAAAACACGAGGAAAACAAAATGTTTAGACTATTTGGATACAATATTACGGATATTTTCTTTCAACTACAATGTATATTACTAAGCCCCGAGGAAACGTTTTCTAGTGTTTTTTCTCCAATTTATTGATATAAGTTTCTACTATCTGAGTCGTTTCTTGATCAGTTGCTTTTCCGGTAAAATTTTAGTTTTGTTATGCATGATTCTCGATATATATTTCCCACATCATGAGTAATATTGCATGATTCTCGATAATAGCGTTATGTCATTGGTTCAAACGGTTATTTTTCGTCAAGTCGAATTTTTTATGATCAAGTAGAAAAAAAATGTTATTCTTCCTCCTCATCTTTCACTCTAATTTTTCGAAGAACATCTTTCCAGGCGCTAGTTATAGAAAAATTATGAATACATAAAAGTGGCAAAAGGTTCATACAAATTCATGAAAACTACTACTGTTTCCACACACGCAGTTTTAATTAGAATCATGCATATATTTTATTTAAAAAACCAAGTCATTCATTTGTTGAAAAAGCATTATTCATAAAATCCTTAAGAAATCCAACCAAAATCTGAAACTACTATAGCTTCAATTTTTAAATTATTAATAGTATAGCTAGGACAACAGTGACTTCCTTTTGTGTACTCCAACCCCCGGTCAAATTTTAACGTTGCACTATATGTGAGATATTTGAACATGAATAATCCTGAAGCAGTTCATGCATATTATACTGTACTAAAACCATAATCTGAAAAAAAGTGGCTTTATACACTGTTAATTGACCTAGGTTTATGCTTTCTGAATGTAGAATTAACAACTATTAAAAAAATAAAAGAATTCATTAAAAATACGAAAAAAAAATAAAAATACATGTGCTAAAGAAATGTAATAAATAATACGAGACGGTATAAGTAAGGGCCGTTTATTGTGTACACTTGGGGGGCTTTCACACCAAAGGCAACAAAGACAAGTTTTTTGTCTTAGTCGCCCTTTGTGCGAAAGCTCCCTAATAGGTGACATGGGTGCCGCAACGAGTGCTTGTGTCGTGTTCCGGTGTTTCTTAGGAACAACTCTTCTCAGTTTTACGGTCTGCCGGTCCATCACGGTCTGCTCTTTTTCTTTAAAATATTCAAGATTATCGAATTTCCCACCTCGTGCAATGTACGGTATCCAAGGGCCAAACCCTGCCAAAGGTATGCAGAGTGATTCAAAACAAAAGACGCGGCAAACCAACAAAAGGAATTTTGCTGCGCTGTAACAATGTAACACCCTCTCACCGCAGCTCAGACCCGAGCTTTACTGGACTCTTTCGGCTATAAAGCTTTGGACCCTACAGCCCAGACATTGTTCCTAGTGATTTCTATCTTTTTCACTGTCTCAAACATCTTTTCGGTGGCAATCGCTACAACGATGACGTGAAAGCGTCCTTGAAGTCTTGGTTTTTGGAGCAGAGGGCATGTTTCTATGAAGAGGGCATTCAAAATCTAGTTAATTATGATAATTAAAAAACAAATTGGCAACTGTGTAGAAAATTAGAAAGACGTATAAAAATCTGATTTTTTTTTTTTGAAAATTTTCTGTCGTGTGGTTTATTATTTTCAAACGGCCGTTTCTTAAAAAACACCATTCGTACATAATGCATAACTAAAAGGAACGAATGATTAGTTAAAACCTTGGTTTCAATTTGGGACAAAAATGCTTTTTCCCCATTGACTATAGCATTACATCGAACTTCAAAATAAAATGTTAGATGTATTTTTATGGGAAATGTAGTTCCATAATATTGTTTAAATAAAGTAATAAAGAAATCCATAAATGTCTATTAAACGGTTTACTTCTTGATAAATGTAGCCTAGTTTAGAGTGGTCTAAAAGTGTTTTAAATATTTAGAAGCAAAAATTAGATTATTCTGAAAAGAGCGAAAATTTTCCCTCAAAGCAACAACGTTAATTACTTTAGCTTTAAAAGAGAAATGATGTCTTTGAATTCTCCAAGCTGCATTGAACATCTGATTAGATTATCTGGAATGGATGGATAACGTGTTCTGTCCTCCAGCTCTTTTCGAAATTAAACTTTAACTCCCCTACTTTTATTCCTAAATGTAAAATATTCAAGCAGTCTGACAAATGTTGCTCACAAAAGTAATATATATATATATATATATTTTACTCCTATAAAACCGTTAAGCTGTTGTTGATGTTAGGGAGCAAATTACGAGGTATCATTTGTTATTCACTATTAGTTTCTATCATGTATTTTACATAAAGTGTTAATAAAAAACCAATTTCTAAGATAGTTGCTCAAAATTTTTTGAGATTACTGAACTCAGCTATCTAACTGAAGCGCTTTGTGTCTAAATGTGCAAAAAACTGATTGGAAAAAATATTTTGAAGTATTGTGAAAAATTGACCATTAAGTTGAAACCAAAAACTGCTGAAGGATCAAATAAAAACCAACTCAGAAAGCTTCCAATAAGCCAATGACAATCTCAGTTATATTTACATCAAAAAAAATTTTTTAAGTAATATGAGTATGAACTCAAATTGTTTTAGCTAATTTGTTGCTCACAAATTGGGTAAATTCAAAACTTTGAGAACACTTACTACCATGTCGCTCTTGTCATACATTTCAGCACGCAGTTTGAAAAGAATAATAATGAAAATGTTCATAAAGGTGAATTGAAAACAATTATATTCCATGTAGCAATTACACTCATGTAGTAGCTAATTTTTATAATATTAGAAAGTAATATTAATTATGCAGTCGCTTACTTAATCGTCGCTATATTTTTATAATTATGGGTTATACTGGTGATGTTAAAGGTCCCGCAAAATTTTAATTTGAAATATGTTGGTATACTATTTTAAAAAGTCAGTAAGACTTTTTAATATCTAACCAACCATAAACAAAGATTAATCCTTTCCAGGTGGTTAAATTATAATTTCCACAACTAGAAACCCGGCGGGGTTTTAAATAGATTAGGAATCCTGAGGTACTGCAACTGTACCCTCAAGATAACTCAATCGAAAATGCTTAGACCGCAAAGGGATATGGTACAAAGCAAGGGGGTGATACTAGTGAAGACGAAATCTTTGACGAAGACAAGAACCACGTAATTAGATCTAGGATCGGAGAGCATTCTGTATTGTTGTGTTATCTCTCGTGAAGATTTGAAGATATTTATTAAAATTTCTTATTAAATAATCGAAATATGTTAGCACAAGTATTTTCTATAATACACAAGTGTGTAGTTCATAGTAATATATAGACTTCTTGCATCTTCATTTTTAAATTTTTAATCCACAACGTAGATTCAAATGTTACGCGCTTCGGAAAAAAAAATTAGTTTGTAACGAACTTTTTCAAAACACACTAAATTACAACAAAGCTGTTTACAATTAACGTGTTGTCCTCTTAATGTAAAACAGTTTTTTAATTTACTAAATTTTTATGTTTATATACATATAGTTATACTTTTAGAACAATTTAAAGCTTTTCCCAGCAATTCACTCACTGGTAGACAAAATATAAATGAAGAAAAATATATATGGTAAATCGGAGAAAGATGCCACACTTAAGGATTTTTTCGAATCGTACATCGAACATTGAATTAACAAGATCGTGGAAAAAAATACACCTTACTTTCCAATGTTTAATTTGTTACGTGCAAAAGTTAATCCTCTTCTCAGTAAGAAAATAAATGAAGAATTTAATGTTAAAAAATCCCTCAATTGTGGCATCTTACCCCATATATATGGTGAAGATGCCCACAATTATGGGGTAAGATGCAACACCACAATAAATAAAATAATTAGACAAATACTACAGAATAAAAGGTTCATTAACAATGACTGTAAAAAAAAAATTAAATTCGTTCATAATCAGTTTGCTAAAAATAACAGCACAGGTCGAATGATAACCTGCACAACATTCCACTCAGTGATCATCATTGCCATCTTCGTGCAACCATTTGTTGCATTCGATGCACTAAATCCAGTCACACTTGGGACTTTTTTTGTATGGTGTAGGCGTAGTGTTGTGGGTGTAGGCAATGTCACATGTTCCACTTGTGAAAGCCACAGCTGTATCATTTCTGGAACCATCACAAATAGCAAACGCATGCTGTCGGATTGCTTGTGGGTTATAGGGGTAAATCCCAGGAGCTGAAAGCCCAGAAGTACCATTTCCTACTGTGGCTCCCTTGCTCTAAGCAGCATTCAGAAGACATCCAAACTGAAGTTTTGACAATTTACGATCTGGCTTCTTGTGTATCCAGGAGGTCAGAGCTTGTCGCCAATAAGTTTCTCAATGGTTTGAAAAACCAGCAATCAAGAAGCTGTAAATTCCATGTGTGTAAGACCGAAAAGAATTACGTCATTTGCTCTATTATAAAATAAAAAATAAAAATCATATTTTAAAGATCATTTCATTTATTTCTGAACCATGTGGCGTCTTTCCCCAAGTATAGGGGGAAGATGCCACACAAGCTTTTTTCCTTATTGCTTCAGTGTTATGGCCGCTTCTACATGCACCGTATGTGTAACATAATGCGTAACTCACTTATATTGCTAATATCTTATTTAAGACGAGTACGTTTATAAATTTTAAGCATGGGGAACGGAATATTATAAAAGGGTTATCACCACGTAAAGGCTCACGTGATTAAAAAATAACGCCGATTAAAGACGATTAATTCAGAAAACTTCACAAGCCATAATACGTGATGTCGGACCAGACTCGAAAAATAAAAATACTATTAACGAAGTGGCGTCTTCAACCGAATTTCCTTATATATATTTCTTCTAAAAATAAATTTCTGTTGCCTGAGTGACTAGAAGAAGATTAATTTTATTCGGGTAAAAATATGCTTTACTTTCATTTTTTTTAAATATCTTAAATTTAAAAAGAAATATATTAAGGTAAGACTAGAAAGTATAAAAGTATAGGAACAAGAGGTAAAAACCAATATTTTGCGCATTTAAATAGTGTTTTTTTTTTTTAATCTCAGGGAGGAAAATAAGGTTGTACACCAGTTCGTAATAGTATATTTCTTTAGTCAGGATATATGGAAATTTGATACATTTATGCCTGCACCATTGTGCAAAATGACATTTTTATGAAAAATGACTATATTTATTTTGCTCCTTGAAGATGACAAGTTATGTACAAGGCTACAAATTTCGAAAGGTTACAAGTAATGTAACCTTTCGAAAGCATCGAGCTATTTTTATCATAAGTCAACTTTCTGAATTTTATAAGTCTGTTAACATGCTAAATTGTGCTCAAAAAAGTGTAATCAGTATAGTTAAATGAAGTCAGTTTAGTGAATTTACATCAATTTATTCATTTATTTTTCAAATTAAATGTTGTTTGTAAAAGTCATTACATAATGCTTTCTTTAAAATGTTTTACAGCATAGTAACTAGTAACTACTAGAATAAACATATTTTAAAACTACTTGTGCGAATTTAATTTTCACTCAAAGAAATCCCATTATTTTTTTGTTTGTTTGTGGAACGAAAAACGTTTCGTTGCTGCAATACTGTGCAATTTTAGTACCATTGCCACATGTAACCTCTTTAATCTTTTCACGCCGTATTAGCTACGTCTAGGAAAATAGAGCCACTAACTTTGTTGCTAAATACAGAAAACTAGAAGGTAACAGCTAACAAATCCACTTGTAAGTAAATCTGCATAGAAGATTCAGTTCAGTTTTATTATTATTTTTTAATAAAGGATTTACAATGAAAATATAAGTTGGATTGAATGTTGATCTGAAGAACTCATGAATACATTTATGTATGTGAGTTATTACATACTCACTTATGAATACATTTTCTTATATTCAATGAAATAACTAATATTTTGCTTTTTTTCGTTTATTGAAACTGTGAGCATTCAGTAATATCTATGCTTCAATGTGTAGTAATTCATCTTTTTCACAGCTTCTGTTCAAAATGAAGGATTCAAGAACTTACTCGGAGATATTGAATTTCTCGTTCATCATCAATTTTTGAGCTTCTTATGATCGTGTCTTTGAGATACAAAGAAAGAAAGCAATAGGATATTAATAAACTATTTTTGTTTTACAGAAACATTTATGAGAGTTTGTTTAGATGCGTTTATTTTGCCTCAACATACACAAATACTGTGAACTCTAAATATTTTTCTTTTGACTGTTCATTTTTAAAAAAACAAAGACGCTGAAAAAATTATGTTCATTCCAACTGTAAAACAAATGAATTTTCAACAAAATAATTAATTTTAATACAGTTTGAAAAATATCGACATAAAACGGAACAGAAGCAAGTCTTGTAATGTCATTTTTCATACTTAAATTTTAATTTACCATTTCTGCAAGATATGTTTTTTTTCTTCTGTGAAATGATTTTAATCGTATGGAAATAAACCAACAAAAACTTCACTGTTAAACATTAATATTTTTCTTGTTAAAATTATATAACTTTCTTTTATGTTTCCTCTGAAGAAAGTATTAAGCACTATGCTTAAAAAAAATATTAGCTGTATAATAGGGTGGGCCGAAAAAACCTTTTTTTTTTATTATCTCGAAGTTGTAATAGCGCGAAAAACTTTCGAATTATATAGAAAAGAAAAAATTAGAAAAAAATATCAAAATCGGTTGACATCTTCCGGCCGCGCATAGGCCCTTAAAGTTTGACAAAATATGAAAAAAAAAACTCATTTTTACTATATTTTTTAAAACTTTTGAATTAGATGTTTTCGTAATGCAATAGTTTGTATCGTCTTCAAATAGAGCTTAAAAACATTGTTTTAATTTGACTTAGATAAGTTGATATCTTCCGGTCACGCACAAGCCTCAAAATTAGCCAAAATATTGAAAATTTCATTTTTACGAGTTTTTTTTTACTATCTTTAATATACTTAATTTTAACCTACTAGTTACAGCATTTTTAGTTTTGTACATAAGAAAATTGTATTTCATTGTAGTGTGAATAAATTAAGAACTTCCGGTCGCGCAATGACACCAATGCTATACGAGAACAGTACACAAAAAAGATAGAGCGATCGGATGGTGATAACTAACAAGAAGTTCCGTCTAGAACTATACGAGCCTACTTTCCCGTATACACTAAATTCAAATTTATAATCTAGCTATCTCTTTCTCTCTCTTTCTTATTTATCTTTAGTTCTAATTACTGAAAATATACCTTTTTCAACGGATAATACATATTCATTCACTCACTCATTCATTCTTTCATTTATTCAGCCATGCATTTATTCATTCATTCGTTACCTCATTCAAGTGTTTATTCATTCATTTACGCATTCATGTATTTATTCACTCATTTATTTATATTTTCATTTATTCAATAATTTATTCATTCATTTATTCATTGATTTATTCTTTCACTCTTTCATTTATTCATTCATTCATTATTTCACTCATTGAGTCACTGAGAAATATCCTTGAAAATCCCGATCAAAAAATTTCATAGCAAAATAGGCTCGTAAGTTCTGGATAAACTTTCTATTTCTACATGTTCTACGTTATAAGAGCTTTCCGATAAAGTTTGTTCCAAGCAAATCGGTCCGTTAGATCAGGATTTATATAGGGTTGAAATTTCCCCGTAAGCGCTATGTTAATTTTTTGAACTGTTCAAAAATGAACAAAAAATGTTCAAATTGATATTTCACGCCAAGAGATTCTTCCAGTAAGCTTGTTCATTGGAACGTGGATCTTGTACCCAGAGTTTACATAATTTGCCTCATTTTCGCCCATAGGCGCTAATGTTAATTTTTTTTGAACTGTTCAAAATTGAACAAAAAAATGTTCAAATCAAAAAGTAAAATATAGAAAAGAGATGTCCTCGCCGAGATCTTTCGAATGCAAAAAGAATTTTTCCAATCGGACAATTCGTTCAAAAGTTATTAGGGGGGGACAGACCGACAGACAGACAGACAGACCGACAGACAGACAGACAGACAGACCGACAGACAGACAGACCGACAGACCGACAGACACACTTTTTCCCCATCTCAATACCCTACTTTCAAATTTTTTATTTTTCAATCTTTATTTAATTACTTCACTTATTTTTGACTTTTCTTGATTTTTAACGATATTTTCACGATACATTAAGCCTTCTTTCATGCTTTATTATTATTTTTTTTTTTTACTTTTACGGGAAAGTAGGCTAAAAACGGGCATGGTTCCTTTCGATTTACTCTATATTTAAAACGCTTAAATATTTTACGATTACACAACCTCTCCCTTTTGGACATGAAATATTGCACCCCTCAGTCGTAAATAATGTACTTGAAACTTGGCAAAAGTGTCTCTTAAATTCCTGCGCCCTCTCCCCCAGAAAGTCGCTAGTTACACGACTGACATGCAGAACCAATCATTACATAAAGCATCACAGTAATGTCAAAAATATCCGTTAAATTTCAAACAAGAATTATTTATCAATTAATATTGTTAGAAATGAAGGTTGTTCAACATCACAGTACATAGAAAATCAAATTTGGTCAGAAAAGCAATTCAGTAGAACAGATAATTTGTTTTTAAATGAAAAATTTAAGTAATTTGAATACCATTTAACAAAAATATGACATTCAGATTTAGTTTTCAAAATTGAGCTACAAATTTATAATTGATACCTGCCACCATGAGTTTATAGCGTTGATGAGATCAACCATTAAATCATCCAGTTTTCTATTTTGCTTTTAGTTTCTTATTCAAGATTTTTTTTACAAAATATGTTAACTATTATACTACATATTTACCCCTGTCTCAACTTTTGCACTGGGATATTGAAATTTTTAGGGACTTGTTTTCAGCTGTTCTCTTAGCTTTTAAGCGGTCATTGTTCTTGGGGCTCCATAGCTTTCTTTGTGTATGCGGGATGGGAAGAGTAAGCAATCGCTTTTAGGAGGGTATCCTGTTGATACCAAAATAAATTGTAAAAATGATTTATCTATTTCAACATTCAACAATTAAATGTTTAAAATAATAAAGGAACATTGTGCACAATGAAACTGTAAAAAGTAATCGCACGTAATTAATGCATTTTAATGCTCATTTGTGCTTTAATTACGTGCAATTACTTTTTACAGTTCAATTAAATGCTTATTATAAATTTAAATTTTTGTATGGTAAATATCAGTGCTAAACTTCAAGTGTAAAGTATTTAAAAACTTAAGATTATTGGAAATACAGGGCATTTAATGTTACAAAAACAGTCAAAGAAATCTCAAATTTTGTGAAAAAAATAAGAGCAACAAGAATTTGTTTTCAAAGTTAAAAAATTGAGTATATTTAAAGAATAGTAAACAAACGTCTGGCAGCTTTTTTTTTTTTTTTATACCGCATTATCAGTTCGTGTGAAAAAATGCTACAGCTATTGCATTTAAAAAATAATTATTTATCAAGTACCAAAAATGCGTAAAATTGTAAAATGTTCAACATTTTGGCAAAATTTATGGCTTATGCGCGACCGGAAGATATTAATATAAATTAAAACACAACGTTTTTAAGCTCTATTTAAAGACGTTAAAAACTATTACATTACGAAAACATATAATTCAAAAATTAAAAAAAAAAAATCGCAAAAATGAGGTTTTTTTCAGATTTTGTCAAATTTTAGGGAATATGCGCGACCGGAAGATGTCAACCGATCTTGATATTTTTTTTTTATTTTCTATATAATTAGCAAGTTTTCCGCTCTATTACAACTTCGAAATAAAAAAAAAAAAGTTTTCTCGGCCCACCCTACTGTATAAAGTATGCAATTCTTTTAAAATTACAGCATGTATTATGATAATATTAATATGTTGTACTAAATCATACTTATAATTTTATCTGGGATACTTTTAATGTAGAAAATTGTTCTTTTAACAAAATTTAAATTGCTGAATAATACTTGTTTAAAACTTAAAGAAGAAAAAAGTGAAATGTGCTTCCGTTTACTGCATGCATTAAATTAAATATTCTGTGATGCATACTTTTTTGTAATATCTATTATAAAAGTATATTACATATTCGTAAAGGTTCCCCTTAACGAATAACAGTAAAGCCTGAAAAATATCCTGTTGCGTTCGTTTACAAGGTATTTGACGAATCTTACATTCAGATTTTTGTGGTTGAATGATTTCACAGAATTAAATTAATAAAATATACTCTCATAAAAACTGAATTTACTGATTCAGTTGAGATATGCTTCTGCATTTTGGTCAAAAACATGAATTTGTGTATTTTTGTTCTTTCTGGTTTGGTTTTCTTTGAAATTGCGGCAAATAATTTTTGAATTACGATGTACCTATACATTTATAGCTATTTATCAATATATCTATCTATTTATCAATTTATCTATCTATCTATCTACGCACATACACACACATATATATGTGTATATATATATATATGGTTTATTGGTTTGTTTCAGTATTTTGCGTTCATATATTGATTTTGAAACCGCTAAGCATAATTATTTGCTTAAAATGGTGAAAAAAATAGTACATATTATACATTTTTCGGCACATATTTAAGAGGTACCAAACAAATATTATTATATAAGTTTCTACAACTAAAAACGTAACTAATGTTTTTACTTTACGTATCTTATTATATTTTGCAGTTGTTTTTATTTTAGTTATCATTTCTTAGTTATTGCTTTCTCATAGTAATAAAATGTGCATATTTCTGCACTTAGTCAACACAGTAACAATAATAGTAATAATTAACTTTATGCAAAGTAATAGAAATAAAATTTCACGTTAAATTATGCGTTTTAATGCTCATTTGTGCTTTAATTTAACGTGAAATTTTATTTCTAGTAACAATAACTTTGTGAAGAGAAAATGTGCAACTATAACTGCAGACGTGTTTCGCGTTAAGTGAAACTTATTTTTCAGTACAAAAGACACACAATATGTCAGCTTCTATGTGATAAAACATCAAATCTTTTTTATTAAAAATTACTTGTAACCCCGAAACACGCTCATGCATTATTTACTGTTTTGATATTTATGTTTGTGTGTTATAAAACTAATGTTTACTACATTCTTTTCTCATATTAATTTATTTCTTTCAAAAGTCGGAAGAGCAAAGACACTCTTAAGACACATTTAAAAAAAAGGGTTTGAAAGATGAAAACATATTTTACCTACTTCAACAGCATTTACCAGCACACTAAATATTTTAGGCATAACAGTAAAAGTCGGAAAGTTAAAGTTTAATTTTCGAGACATTTTGAGGACTGAAGACGTTAACCATCAGTTCCAGATAATCTAATCAAATATTCAATGCAGCTTAGAGAATTCAAAGACATCGTTTCTCTTTTAAAGCTAAAGTAATTAACGATGTTTCTTTAGGGAAATTTCTCAAACATCCTAGAGTGATAAAATTTTTGCTGTGTACTTTTTAAACCTTTTTAGACTATCCTAAATTTATCAAGCCATAAAACATTTTTTAAATTTTAATGGTTTCCTTTATAACTTTATTCTGACGGTATTACATCATTGTACGCAACGTATAATCTATAACACGTTGCAAACGCACTTGGTAATTCATATTCGACATAACAGGAAATATTTAAATAATTTATCCTACAAAGGAAAATTTAACGCAGCTTTAAAAAAAAACATTTTATTTTATTTTTACACGATTTTTTTTCTGATTAAAAACTCATTTAAACAAACAAAAACGCGTTCTTACAACAAGCGTTAAATATACTGTACGCAAAACTGCTGTTAAGTCGTGATTTTTCAATTCGAGCCTTTTCAATTGAGCTCTTAAAATGAAAGACAACTTGCATTTCATTTTGTGACTTGAATTTCGTAGAAGTAAGAAATGCAGAAGATTATACAGTTCTTGAAAGAGGGAACTTTAACTTGAAAATGGCTTTTGAAGAAGTTCTCCCTAGACAGTATGTAAAAACATGGTGCTAAATGAATTTTTACTACTATTGGAGTAATGCTGGGACGTTTTAGACTATCTATAATGTTCTTATCTTTAGCTGCGTTTAATTTAGATCTTCGTGCTGAACTTGCAAACATAACTATCTGCGAAATACATCTAAATTGTGAAATGCTTCTTTTCAATACTTTGAAACTGAAAACTTAACTTAAACTTTGACTTAAAATTGTCCATATGTATTTTTAATCGAATTGTAATCCAATGAATCTGCTTATGCTATTATATATTCTACAGATGTTTTTTTTTCTTTTTTCTTAACACAACAAAGATTACAGAAAATCAGCAAATATCTAAAATTAGTTGTAGTTAAACAAAAAAAAAAAAAAAACTCTGAAATTTGTTTCAGACAAAGCACAAAAGTGAATAACTAAAATGTATTTAGAAATGATACGCATACTTCAAAAAGTATTTTCTTTTACTCTTTAACTATATGTCTTTCGTGCATTACGTTGACAACAATCTGCATATAGAATTGCATATACCTACAAGGATATTGTACTTAATGGGAGATACTCATCCAACCGTAATTGTTTTCTAGAGAGCATGCGTATAACTAACGTCTTTTTATTGTAGGGATTTATTTATGTGTATTGAATAATATGTGTAGGTTTCCTCTTACTTAGTTAGTTATCATTATTACCAGTTTGTATGTATTTTTTTTCTCAAACTAAAAACTAGAAGCTATAATTGGGGGAAATTCCTACACTTTCGAGTGGATTGGAAGCGGTTCACAATTTGCAATGCAAACGGGAGGCGCGTTAGTTAGTTTGTTATCTAGTATGGTGTTTAACTGATTAGGTGGTTAAAGGGCTGCGGGCAGTCTCTCATTATATTTTTATCAGATGATCATTAATGCAATGTCTGGGAGTTTAAAGGTTTATAATGGGAACAATTGCTAATTATTCGGTATTTCTACTTAAATTTGTTTGATTATTTTGGAGTTAGATGATAATGTATGGGACGAATTTATATTAATTTTCAATGAGTCAAAGTTTCAATGAATTCTGTATTAATGTGATAAAACTTGATATTAGTTTCTTCATTTCTTGATAGAGTTCTTCACTTGTCTGGTTCACTTACCTCAGGTCCTGAGTTACCAAGTTTCAATAATCACCACCGGTACTGATTGTATGTGTTCTTTATGTTATTTTCAGTTTAGTGTAATTATGTTCTTCAATACAGCACCATGTTTCCAGTCACTAGTGGGAAACAACCCATATGGAATGATTTGTACATATCTTGTAACTTGATGTCTATACTATTGACACATGAACTCTAACAAATACCATGAGTTATGATTTTTTTTTTTTTTGCCTTTTTTGTGCAGGTGAAGGAATCTATCGCAATATAGGTATGGGGGTCCCAATTGATGGGCAGTTTTAATAGTCTTATGGTATCAAATGAATCAATTGTGTATGTTTTGTAAATAATTTTAGACATTAGTTTATATTGAACAAATTAACCTAGTTTACTTAAAATACGTTGTTCCCTTTTTGGCACCTAAAACACTTTTCGTTGTTTACAACCACTTACGAGTTCACGCGTCTTTATGTCGCGAACCTGACCGTGACAATGGTTTCCAATATTTTGTTAAAATAAAATAATTTACTCCATAATTCGTTTACTTTCTATTTCTCACGATGTTAAACAGAACAAAACCGTAAAATTTATTACAAAAACGTAAGACTTAAAATCAACTTTTCATCCTTCAAAACAGTCATATTTTTCAATTTGAGTAATAAAATTCCGAGAAGAATTAATAAATAAACGCAAGCATGCAGCAAACTATATTACCTCTTTTTCTCAGAAACATAATTCTTTCAACAAAGTGAAATTCGTGACTAGAGGAGTAAATTTTCAAACAGGTTTATTTGATCTGGTGACTATTCTGTGAGAGTAGTTTCCGTTTGAATGATTTTCACGTAGTAAAACACTTTCGTGCAATGTTTCCATCCAATTCTGTAAAAAAAGTATTTTCTTACAAGTTCCAGGAAAAACTATCTTTGCGTTAAAATAAATTCAGTAGTCCTCCAAAATGCTTTTGAAAAAGAAGTTATGTTCCTATCACCATTTTGATTGCAAAAATTTCAAAGAAATACAATTTATAAAATCTGTCTGTGATTCCTTGATGTTTTCGATCTTTCAAAGATCGGGGAAAAAAGAAAAATCTTAACATTTGACTAAAATGTGGGAAATATGTTTTGATTCACTGCTACATGTAAACATTGCAAACGGGTGTTCTGAGATAAGGCTTAATAGGAATTTTTATAAAACGAGAAATGTACGGAAATGAAGAGCTTACTGGTGAATTCGAACGCACGTGGCAATGGAAAACTACATTTATCATTTTAATAAGTTTTCTATTAGGAATTCTTAGATTTTTGGCTTCCATAGCGCAGAAGATTTAGATTTCAAGAATGCCTCATTCTTGCAAAGTCTTTAATGGACATTGTGATATCCAAACTTTATACTATAAGATATTTACAATATTTTATTCCATTATTTAGATGATTGTTACTAATTTCAAATTGAAGATTTCATAGAAATAATCAGTAATTGTAATGTAATGGGTTTGAAATACTGCATTTAAATTAATTGTTCAGTGTCTCTCCTTGGATATGTGCTATAATTAATTAATTGTCTGTTCATTTAAATTCAACTATCCTCGCGATGTTTTCGTTCATTGACGTGTTTAAAAACTAAATATGAATCAGTACTTATGAATTTGTACTACATTTAAGAGATTTTTTTTAACTTTTTCGTTGTTTTAGAACTATTTCAAGAAGGATTGCAAATATATAACACAAATGAAATTTGTTTAACAAAAACTAAATTTGCGTTTTTGATCTACAACAAGTGATAAGTTCGTAGAAAATAATTAGCTACTGTAGAGTTTGATTTATCTTTGATTATTTCACGCATTGTGAATTCTTTTCACAAATTTCTAAACAAAATTCCAAAGAAAACTTCTTCTAGAGTTTTTTACAGCTCCAACTACATAAATTGTGCGTGCATGTAACATGTCAAAGATGGAATTTTTAAGATGTCACTGATATAATATGGTCCATATTAATATTATCCGATATTAGCAGCATTAAGAGGAATCTTCTACAGCATGAAGGCACGTTTGCAACCATTTACTCCAAATATGAAATGCTTCACACTATCTTGGAAGAAAAAAAAATATGCTTTTACAGGTTAATCTACATAATTTACAAAATAAAAATTATGTAAAAAAAACGCGTAAGTGTGTTTTTGTCGAAAAAACAATCTTCACATGTAATGAGATTAAGAGAACAAGAATATAGTGAGGATTTTCCTTTACATTTATGTGATTTGTTCAGTCAAGTAAAATCTCAAACGCACTACATGAGTAGGCAATAAGATAGTGACACATGAGCTCCCTAAATAACGAAATATTTTTCAAAAAACCCTTAGGACCGCTAGTTAGCTATAACTGAGGCATTTCCCTTCATTTTAATGACCTTTACCAATGCTTTTTTTAAATTCGTATGCGTTTCTTTTTCTTCATTGCACATGGATTTTCTCCATTATTCATTTAGAGAACCTATTTATGCGTTAACAACGTCGAAAAACGCCATTATCGTTTTTCGAAAGAAAGTAATGTTTGACATAATTAAGTAACTTTAAGATCTACTTATAGATTCTGATACGGTCCATTTTTTATATTTTCTTGAATTAGGTGTCACTTAGCGTCTTTTTTTTTTCATGTGTATTTCATTGAAAATTACTTGATATCTAGCGGCGGATTAATATCTCTTCTTGACATTTAACAACCACAGTCACTCTGCGAAACGTTAACAAGGCTGCAACAGAGCAATGTGTTAAACTTATGGTAGGATATAAGCAATATTTTAAAAAGTTTTTACATAATCTAGTTTCAAGCAAACGAATAATATTAAAAAAAGCTCGATGATGCATGCATTTATTTCTTTTAATTTAATTTTTAATGTTTCGTTTTAAGTGAAGCAAATAACTTACACAGTTCTATTTAAACCATAAAGTAATGCAAAGGAAAAAACCCTACTAAATGTCCGATTATTTATTTCACATTCTGGCTAAAAAATAGTTTTCTGTTTTTTTTTTTTTTTGTTCAAGAACTCCCAAATTGAAGAAAATTAATTTCGACTCATATATATGTGTGACTTAAAATAGCTTAAATGTTAATAGCCAATTATTCTGCTTGGCAAGCTTTAATCATAATTTTCAATTCGGGACTTTTCAATTGAGTTTTTGAAATTAAAGGAAAGAGTAATTTGATTTCCTTTCCTGAATCTGCCGTTTTAAAAGGACATATGTGAAATATATGTATTCGATATTTTAGAACGAAATAATTTCAATTCAAAATTACTTATCACTAATTGCTTATTGAACGATTTAGAAGGGAAACTTAAACTGCTATTTAATACGATAGAGCACCATTCATTACAATTATGAATACTATTTACATATTAATTCTTTTTTGGGGGATGTATGATAGGGAATTCGAGTTCATTTTAGAATGTGAAACTTTTCATGGTATTTTACTGACCTTTTGTAATGCGTTTCTTGTAAATACAATGCGTATAATTTTAGGAGTGAATGACATGAGGACAAAGAAAAAATATACAATTTTACATGTATAAAATGTGTGCAACATCAACAGTGAACATTTTATTTTCACTGTTTTAATATCTAAACCTTTAAATAATCATCTTCTTTAACGTGTCTTTAGGTTTAGATTTGAATGTTTGAATAAGGACAGACTAGAATAAGGCATTTTTTCGAAAAAATATTTATATATATCAAAAAAAGAAAGAAAGAAAAGATTCTGTGAAACAAAAAGAAATTGAAGAATGATATTGTGCTTAAATGAAACCAAATGAAATAATATGAAAACTCAATAGATTGTTCAAAAGACCGTGTACCTTTGCAATATTTAATAATAAGAGTGGCTTTACGCATTTTTCAAACAACTTTAAACTTTTATCAAGCAGACACTTATATTTAACACATTTGATTGTATCTTTTAGAGAAACGCTTTTCTCAAAATGCTATTTAATTGCCATTTTTGGAAACAAAATAAGAAGAAAATTCAGCTTTAAATTTTAAGGATGCTGTCATTGCATTTTTTCGAGTTTTATGCTTTTTAAAAAGAATAAAATTGTTTGCGATGAAATGTCGTTTACATTTTTCAGGAAGAATTTTAACAGATGCTTGAATTCTCGTGTAATATTTTATTCCTGGACTTTTAAACCTGGCCTTTAGAACATGCTTGTTAGTTTTAATTAGCAAGCGTCAATTTCTTTGTTTGCTTTAGTAATTTTTAACTATAACTTTAACAACGCAATACGAATGAGTTGAAAAGTCGAATGTGTAGTTTATTTTTTATTTGTAGGGGATTTGCTTGAAAAACACAACGATAATTCATTAAAAATTTGATTTTAATGTGATAAACTAAGCTTTCTTGCATAATAAAGTGATTTGTGCAAATATATAGAACTGTTTGCAGCAAAAAATATCAGCAGGCAACGTAGTGTTTAATTAAATCTTAGTAAAAATTGAAGAGTCCAGGTAAAAAGCAAATTTATAAAATTCCATTTTATTCTAAACTTTAGTGTACGTTAACCTATAAAAGTAAACCAGCATACAAATAATTCACACGTACATTCATTTTAGCTGTACGTGTTTAGGTACCACTGTAATATTGTTTCCAAATAGTTTTTGCCTGTGCAAATTACATTTGTTGAATGCAAGTAGTACAAAGAAACTACAACTTTACCTACATTTTTGTTTGCTGTAGAAATGTATCCAAATTATTAAATATGTATAGACATTAAAACACATGAGGGGGGGGGGGTATTTTACCATTGGATAAAAATTAATAAAATATATTTAACATGATTAATAATGATGTACGAGGAATATCCCGAAAATAAGTTTTGCACGGTGCCAACAGATAACGAGGGATGAAGATAGAAAAAACGGGTACGACTGCTGTGGGTGTAGTTTCAATTTCAGTTCGCCCCTAGATCCCCCGTACCTCCCACACTGTGTCTCTTGGTACTTTCCATACGCCTTTAAAATCTAGACGAAGCTGCCTGTTTTCCTTTTCGCTTTGTGAGTGACTGAGAGCTAAAAAAAGCACGCGAAGCAACCTTTCAAGTTCATCAAACCAGCTTCGTCCAATGTTTTTGTTTTGTCTGCTATGTTTCTTCTTATGGCGGGAAATGCTCGCTGGTAAGGTGCACTTATGTGGCGAAACGCACTGTTTTAAGAGAGGTTGATTTTTCAGGTCGACAAATGAGCCCGACCTGATCCTTATCTGCGTGACATCGACTCGGTATCTATCAGTTACGGTATCTAGGCTACCAGCCCAGTGCGTTCGCAACCCTAAGGCTTCGGCTAAAAGGTAGGGGATTGGTGGAGTAAAGTTATGGTATACAGGTTTTTACTGTCTACGGCACTTTGCCGGTATTCTACAGATTGCAGTAAAGTTATAGTTGCATAGCCTAAATGTGTTGGCTCTTATTCTTTCGCTCGCTAACTGCTGATTGAGATCCGTGATAAAGTGCAAAATTTTTATCACGGATTTTCAGTAATTCGGAACTAACAGTTATTCTTTTAAAAAGTTCATTTCTAGAGCCGTCAGTCAGAAGAAATTGCAGCCTCTATGAAGGGGTCGGTGAACGGTCAAAAAATTGAAACAATTTTTCATTATGCAGATTCAAAATTTGGTTAACTAACGACAAGCTTTTTATTCTGTATCGTTTGTAACTATTACGACTGTCAGATTAAAAATTAAATTGTTGTTACCATGTTATTACTCGGCAAAGTTGAGAATCAATACATATCCGAGTTTATTCGAATGAAATTTGTTTCTCAAAATTCTTTCCAATAAAATCATCTTTTACAACTCGTAGATTAAAAAAGAAGTTTCTACATTTTCTATGTTGTTTCGAATTACAAGATCCGAAATAAGTGTACGAGAATCTTAAAGAGTTATAACTGAAAAAAACTTTTTGCTTGAATTCCTCTCGAGTGATATTGGAAAAGGATACTAGCTAAATGTTTGAATTTAATCTTTGTTTCGCGAAAAAGTAGTTTTTCTAGCGTCTATTTCAAACAAGGCATTTGAATGGAAATGCGTTTGAAGCAAAATCTCTTGCGCAGTTGATCATGTTAAGATATGGTTCGTGAACCGAAAGATTTGTGATGATATTACCTATCATCACAAATCTAACAATAATAATAAAAAAATATTGCTATTATGATTATTATTATATTTATAGATATTTAGCACTGAACAGGATTACATATTGATTTCATACAATGTGTCTATTTATTATCAAAAATACGTTATAATGGGTGCCCATTTAGTGACAACTTGGCGAAATATCCACTCCAAATTTAGTCAGAAAAATGTCACCAAGTTGTCGCCAAATTTGACATGATAAAATAAGATGCTAAATCATATGTCAAATAGTTTATATTGACGACATTCCTACAGAGCTCGATGCTAAACATTGGTACCATAATTGTAATTGGCATTAAAATTACACATTTTAAAGGACATATGTTCGTTCCCCCAGTATGGTCGAATTTCGGCAAATTGTAAAACAAAACTCAAAGCCAACCTTAACAATTAAAAGGCGTAAAAAAAAAGTGAATTAAAATAATAAAGTCGCATCAAAATAATACGGATATTTAGTAACACAAGAATTGATATACACACAAGAAATTGACACACATTTAAGTACCTCAGGAGGTTTTTGACACACTCAAGAGTATATCATTTTGCAGTACTTTTGTCTTAAATTCTGCAACTTTCTTCTTCAAGGTTTCTTTTTCTTTATCATGTTTAAACGATTTTATCGACCCTCGGTAACTGTCATGGTAAGAGCTTATTAGTTGGACTAGATTGTCACAGCTGGTATAGAAGCTTTATCATACAAAGCTTTCACTTTAGGTGCTACAATATTATCAAAAACTAACAGTCTAAGGTGATATTATAGTGTTCATTAAAACCGCACCAAAGAACGTCCTCATACTCGTACATGGGAAATTTACTCAGAGGCAAGTCGTTGGGGGACCGAATAGCGGACACTCAAACTCACTCCGAGTTAACAACACACTTCTAGAAATATTCATCAAGCAATGCAATCTAGGTAACAACGATTAAAAAAAAAACACAGAAATTATCAGCACACAGCAGAACATTTCAACCACTATACGAGTCATGATACGAGTGTACGTCTGAGCACAAACTGAACCCTGTATTTGTCACAAGATGGTGAGGCGAGCGTATGCGCAATGTATTGTGGGTAGTGTGTGTAATATAATCCCATCAAGAAGATAATCCCATCAAGTTAAAGGAGTTAGATGATAAAGAAATTGATCGTAGTAATCAAGCGAGTAACAATACATGGGTGCCTTCTCATTTTTGGTCAAACATTCCAATAACAGACAACTCAAGAGAAGAGGTGAACGAGGACCAAATGGTAAATAAAAGTAAGGCAGTTGTAGCCACAGAAAATCAAAATGAAACTCCTCAAGAAGTTAATAGTAATATTGCCCTCCACCATCGTCCCCAGAGACTTCGAAAGGCACCGGCCAGACTCGGTTACTGATAACCTTGCATTACTATGAATAATTACACTTTTCTGGGATTTAAAAGGGAGGAAATGTAATATATTAAAGTAAGTTTTGGCAACAGGACTTCTTGTTATCAAAATTGGCAGTCAATGACGACGTTCTAATAATTAGATTTTGGACTTGTAACTAAATTATCTCTGTGCAAATAAAGTGGTTTTTATAATACGATGGTATTATTACTGGAGATAAAACAGTGTGTTGGAAACCTTGATCGGGTGGGGGGGGGGGAGCCTGTAGTGGGAGGTGGGAGCAGTGAACTGAACACAAAAACAGTAAGGGCTGCCACACGCCAGTCTTTCGCGCTACTGAAAATTGAAAACTTTTTAACGGTTAATTTATTTATTTATATTTCTTTTGCGTATTTTCAACCCTTTTAATAAAGGATTTACACTATAGCAGTTTAAAATATTATTGGCTGAGTACTGAGAAAACACTTGTAAAATGACTTCATTTTCGAAAGAATTTTTAAGTTTCAATGCGCTAGCTGAGGGTTCAATTTTTTAAACTTTTTTAATTTTCATTTTACTTTGTCACTGGGGTAAGTACCCCAGTGACAAATTTTCCGCTTTTACAGTGATAGTTTAATTATACAATGACCCATTTAATAGGGTGGGTCGAAAAAAACCCCTCTTACACACATAGAAAATATCTGATTCCTCAATGATGTTTGAGTCTACGCGTATTGTATCTACGCGTGTTAGTATTATAGTAACGAGTAGATCTTGATGAATTGAAGACGCATTTCATCCATTCTGAAGAAATTCCCTCTGAACTTTCATGACATTTATTATTATCCCTAAAAACATGGCGTACTGAAACAAGATTTTAACATAATTGTATATACTAAATTTGAATTTTAGAATGCGATACAGAGCTAAATTTATGAATAAATATAAACATGCATCAAAACATAGTTCTTTGTTCAAAGAATTATTTTTTTCTGGAAAAGCCAAGTGAAAATCGTGACTAGAAGGGTAAGTTTTCCAAGCAAGTTTATTTGATATGGTGATTATTCGGCGTGAGTTGCTTCCGTTTGAATGATTCTCACGTAGTAAAATGTTTTCAAGCAATGTTTCTATGGAATTGGAGAAAAATATTGTCTTTTCTTGATATTTTAAGAAAGAGAAAAGAATATTTGCATTTAAATACATTCAGAACTCTTGCCAAACAATATTGAAAAAGGAGTGTGTTTGCGTAAAGAATATTGATTTCTTTTTAAATTCGTAAACTAGTTTGTTGTATCGCAAACTTCATAATTTTACTACGAATCAAATAAATTTCTGTTAAATTTATTTCTTTTTTTCGTCACCACAATGAAAAGAGGTAGAAAATTCAGAATTTCACTTCAATACTGTCCTCCTGATAATATATTTTTTATATTTTCGGTCCATTATTAAAAAGGAACGAAGAATGATATGCACTTATGTGTTTCATGAAATCAAATTTAAAATGCCAATTGTTATTAATTTCTTTCTTTATTTCCAGTGTTTAGAATTTAACTTAAGCACAGTAGATATTTTTTTTATAACTCTGAAAACATTTTAGCCTGATTTTACGAATAATTAGATAAACGTCACCTCGACAAATGATGCTGTAATTGGGACTTTGGTGCAGCATTTTAAAGATTTTAAAACTATATTTTTTACGTACATACTTTAAAATGAGCAAAACATACCTCGATGTCTACGTAGCTACGAAGTTCAACCACTTTAACCATCCATCGTCTCATACAGTTTTCATGTATGGTTTACTATGTGAACTTTCAAACTCCAAATCAGCAGTGACTGCTGTGGGTTATAACTCTTTTGTTTGAGGAAATGTTAAAGTTTCAGAAAATTAAGGTAATTGCCTAGAAAAAAATATCAGAGCATACACAGGCCCATGCCGTCCATATGTCCAAGGTCGTCCGGCACACGACGGCGCCGTGTCAAAAAGGCATCGGACTGTCAAATCGAGGTGCTCTTAAAAATAAAAAAAAAACACAATAAAATCAAATAAAACTCAAAACAACATGACGTTGGGCTTTAGAGAAAAACCCGGTTTTTATTCAACATTAAATGCTTGCCTGATTATCCCGAGTTAACTCGGGTTCGTATATATTGCAGTTAATCCTTATCCCGAGATAAGTCGGACGAAGCAGAATTCGTCTATATGATTTGTTTTATCACGGTTTTACTGGGACCCGGAGGAAATGAAAGGGAATACTGTTTTTATTGGCAGTTTGCCAAGTTTTGCGTTCTTTTGACGGCGCTGGTCACTTGTTTTCTCATTGTGTAGTCTGTTTTGGCCTGGAGGAAATGGAAGTAAATATTCAGCTTTGATTGGCAGTTTGCCTTGTTTGTTTGCTGTGTTGTCCCTTGTTTCAAAACTATCATATGAAGACCAATATTTAATATTTTTCCCATTTACCCGAGATAATTCGGGATAGTAAACTAATATTAAAATCTAATTCAAGATAATGCTTTACACCTGTAAAAAATAGAAAATCAACTTAAAACCTACCTATTTTGTTTTGTTTCGTTCCCTTCTATTTAATAATAAAATTTTAAAATGTGATGTTTTTTTCCAATATTTTTTCAAAAACGTTTGCTGAGTAAGGGGTTAAAAAACGCGTTCAGTGAGAATTCGCACGATGACGACGAGATGACTTAACGCTGGCCTGAGCATACGAAAGCCATACCTGACATGTTAAAACATATCGGTATTTCCTCCCACTCTTATTTTATTTAAAGCTTTAAAATTATTTTATTTCTTAAATCATTTATTTCGTTCAACGCGCATTTTCTTAAAAGTAACCAGTATAAGCTCACATGCAATCTTTTGTAATACAGTGGAAAATTGCTATTCGTACACAATTCGTTCCATCAGGCAGTTCGAACTTTGTTGAAAACTTTGGCTCTAAAATATTTTGATTTATATCAGTTTCATTTCCCACGTATGTCACTAAAACATCTAACTTCATTAAAAATGATTAGTGAGTATGAATAATATAATGATTAAACTTTCAATATTTATTTAATGGTTATAAAACTATTTTTTCGTTTCAGAAAACTTCGTACTTGAAATAAAAATCAGTGACATTGTAAAAATCCACTCACACCAGACAACATTGAAGCAATAACTTTTAAAATTATATGACTTATATTTTCTTTTTTACTTTCTAAATATTTCTGTTCCATGAAGCTACAAGCGATTTTCTTTTGAGGACATGGTCCTCAGAGCTCTAAGCCTATCTTGATTAGTTTCTTTGCGTCAAGTTGAGTGGAAATTGGCTCCATGAAGAAAACTCGATCAATTGATTTTTCTTTTATCTTTCCATTTATTTCAAAGTTATTTGAGGGAATAAATTGCTAAATGAAGCTTAAACTATGATAAAACTTGTTATTTTACGTATGAAAAAGAATTTATTTTTAAGAACTTAAAAGTCGATAATTATTGCATCGTTTATATTAAAAATGAATTAAGAGAAAGATGAAAAAAATGTGTTGTGTCACTAGAAAAATTGCTCTGCTGGTACTTGATGACTATGTGTTCATTCGTTTGTAATCAAAGTGTGCGTTAACAGTTAATTTTATGATTTTAAAAGTACAACACTCAAAATATTTTTATGTTTGTTATTTAGGTGTTTCCCATTTATTAATTAAAGTTTTCTTTAATTATTGTTTTAGATTTTTAGAATCAAAACTGGACTTGAGTTAACGAGGGTTTCTCCACTAACCCATTATTTCCTAACTTACTTTATTTTTCGAAAAAAGGCTTGAACCTTTTTTATTATATTTCTTTATGCATAAGGAACATCTCATTTTATTTTTTTAAATGTCATAATGTTTTAAGTCATTTTAGTCCAGGCTGGAACTGGGAATACTACAAGAAAAACTTTTGCTGAAGCAAAATTGCAGGATGGACTCGTAAAATTTATTCATAACATTGTTGACACATATTAAACATGCATAAAATATTTGAGAAATTTACCTCAATAGTTAAACAATGATACGGTGTACTTAGAAAATGTGCGATCACTTGATTAAAAAAGGACACTTCAAGCAATGTGTTAACAGAAATTGGCTTTTGGGAATCTTTGCCGTACAAAACCAGCTCGTCCTGCGATTTTGCTTTGGCAGAGAGAGGGATTTAAATATATGAAAGAGATCTTACTGGAAATTCACATCCTATTAAGTGAGTTTGTTGGTGGGAATCCTTTAAGTCCCATCAGCACATAAAGGATTGGAAAGATAAATTGTGTTTACCATTGAATTTTTTAACTGCATCTAAGTGCGTACTGCTTGTTTCAAATATGATATCTTAGTTGAATAATATTCTGTAAAAACAGCTCATAACCAAACGTCTCAATATTTGTTTGCTTAATGTAGATTCTTAATGAAACTATTTTGATTTTAAACATATTTTTTTTTTGGAGAAGAAAATGTCGGAAAAGAGTATAAGTAAATGGAAAAAGATGTATAAAGGTGAAAAAAACATCAATGGTTGCATTAGCGATAATCAATACCCAGTAAATTGGGATAAACGTTCAGTCAAAGAAACCAAACAAAGCAACGATATAAGTTTTTTTTACTTTCTTTTCTTTCTCCCAAGGTAAAAAAAAACATAGATATTGATTTGCTAGTCTTCGTGAAGTATTCACAAATGCCTCATTTTCCCTTCTTTGGGGAAAATTCTTGTTTCCTTTATACTAAGTAATTAACTGATTTACGTAAAAAGTGTTCCTACGTTTCCTAATGAACTGAAATAGCATTTCAAAGTGTTTCTTTTTTTTTTTGCTTTAAACAAGTTAGAAATGTTGAGTTAGTGCACCGTTTAATTAAAATAAAATGATGTATTTTATTACTTATCAAAGTGAGGCAGTAAAAGAGTGAACAGGCAAAAAATTATTCACAAATGTGAAAAGAGGAAAAATCATCGTAAATGACCAATTCCACCCATGTAAGCAAGGCTACCAAACTGCAGTGCCAATAGAAGAGAGGAAGAAGAAAAGTACTGTGTGACTGACAGCTTCATTTACCCTTTAAAAGGCAAATTATCTGGTCTGCACCAACTTAACCCTGTAACAAACTAGACCCGGTCTCCCCGAAATAAATATGTATTGTTTTTGCACTGGAAATATAAAATCAGATATTCGTTGCGTATTAAAATTACTGATTCCATAATTAGTCTTTGAAATTAAATCTAATTAAAAACAAACGACATTTTTAATGCAGTGTATTGAAACAAAACTGTTTAATGTCTACTTTAAAATTATTGCACTAGTGCAGCTGTTATGCGTTTCTTGTTAAAAATTGAAAAATCGGCTATGCCTCAAAGTGCAAAAAATACTATGAATATACTTTTATTTAGCAAATATACATGCAGGCAAACTGGCAACGAAAAAAAATTAAATATAAACAAAGCATTTTCAATCGTCGGGGGAAAATAAATAAAAGTTATAATACGAGAAAAAATAATTTCGAACTACACCAAAAAACGCTTATAACTTATTTTCTAGTTAAATTAGAGGCTTCGAATTTTGGCACAAAGAGCAAAACTCTTTAATGGGCAATTTCGTACGGGCTTTCCAACAGTAATTTCTTTATACAGAAAAAGCCATTTTTAGCAGTTCTTGGCATTCAAAATTAGAATTCGAATGGCTTGGAACTTCGTTATCGTTTGAGAACTCACTTACAACCTTCCCCGATTGCCAAACCACCACTGTGCCAAATATGGGAAAAAATCCGACATGAACTGTGGATTTGTATGAGGTGCATACATACCTGCACAAATAATCTCTTTATATATACAGATTTATTTTCCTTTTTTTTCTTCTCTATAAAATATAGTGAAGTTTCCAATATGTGATGCACCTCATTTATTATTTTGCTATTTAAAAAACAATATTTGAATACTTGGCTTCAGCGTTGCATTCAGTTCCCTTATTCAAATTAAAAAGATCCGGAGCTAAAAATTAGTACTCCTTGCGAAAATTAAATTCGTTTTTATTTAAAATATACGTGTAAGGGGTTATAAATCAAACGCCTTGTTAAAGCGTTTCATGATGCCTAAAATTATTCTAATTCTTTAAGTAGTTTACAGTAATGCATTCGTGAAATTTAACTTGAGAAACTGTAGTTAATGTGCCCTCCCATCTCCGTTCCTCCCTCGATGGAAAAAACTAGAAAACGGTTTTTCAAATGTGTTGTTTACTTACTGTTAGCTCTATGTTTCGGTTAGTTTAGCAGGTATTGATTTTAGGTCACTTTCTTACCTTCTGCTTTTCTCTTATGGTTTGCTTTCCGTTTTAGTACGAAATACCATTCCTTTTTTAAAAAAGCTAATTAAAATCAAATTATCATTATTCAAAATGTAGAATTGAATAAATTAGATTTCTATTCAAATATATAAATCAAGTAAAATCATCTGTAAAGTCATAAAATTTTTATACCTAAAAATAGGCACAATCGTACAGCCAAAAGAAAACCCCATCAAAGTGATCTATAATTACAAATTAAACATTAGTCAAATAGTTTTAAAAATAACAATTAGCGTAATGAAAAACTTATATTAAAATAAATTCAGCAAAGAGTATCAATCGGTAATTGTTACAACAAGGATACTTTAAAGACAGCCTAAACAAAACAAGAAGTCGATAAACATTACGAACAGTTACAATACATGTCCAGAGAAAGCTTGGTTTGTTGTTTCATGGTCAACGACGATTAAAAATAGTATGAATCATTATTTATGTCACTATTTTAGACAAAACTTAAGCTTTAAACTTAACTACCTATGGCTTTTAAAATATCACTGTTGTCTTGTATGAATTGATGTATAGATAAAAGTTTCGTTTTTGAAAATGTATATTATTAAAATGTCGTGTTGCTCTTGGGTTTTTAGTGGCTTTGCTATATTTATGACCTTAAGCCAAACAATTCCAAGGGATTTCTAATTTGTCGCAAAGCAATGTTAAATTCGTTACTTTTGAACATGATGCTCATGAGAATTGGTCGTAGTTTACTTTAAAAACGTTGCATTGGTCTTGACTCAAAATTCTGAATTTACAACGAAATCCAAATAAACGTGTCAATCATGCACCTTGCCATATAAATATTAATGTATTTGGTACGAAAATATTTTGACTTTACTTTTGCTAGTAATACTTTGAAGTTTATCAATAAAGTAAACAGTGAGTTCTCTCGAACGAAACCTCACGAAGAAAGTTTCGTTGTTTTAGAAATGAAAATGCAAGGTCTCAAACATTAGATCATCATGTAATGTAAACTTTTTTGTTTCTCAGAAAAACATTTTAAATTTTACGCATTACTAAGCTTTTCGAATATATATTCCTTAAATACAGTATTGTCCTGAAAATACAATAAGTTTTATAGTAAAGGGGAAAAATTGCAGTTTTAAAACCTAGCTTGGATTTCATTTGAAGTGATTGAAAAAATATATAATAATAATAAAAAAGAACTTGTTTTAATTTTGGACGCTATAAGTAGTACTATTGCATAGATTCAACTTAATTATGCTGCTTAAGTGTATTATGCAATATAATATAAATTCAATTAAACATGACACATTAAAAAAATATTGTTTATTGCAAAATTGCTCCCATGTAATTGAACAAAAATGAAATCACTTCAAGTGTAATGTTGGTATGGAACATGATTTGGGAAAAATTCTAAAAGTGGTTTGGATTAGGGATGGTTATTGATTTTGCTGGATATCGAATATCCGGTGTTCCTTTTCTGATGGATCCAATCTAACGTTTGAAGACTTTTTTTTTTTTTTTGAAACACCTCAAAGCATCCAAATACATAAATTTCTTAATTAATCAAATTTGACATGACGGATAACCGCATATTCCGTGTAATACCGGATCGGATTCTTGATATTTAAAAAATAGGTCCGATTCTGGATATCCGATGCGTTCCGCTGTGATTGGCATGTTAATTCATTTGTAGTTGTTTCTTTTCTAAATTTGTGTAGAAGTTTTTGCTAAAGTTCATACTGAAACTAAGGTTCCTATCTACAAAAGACCAAGGCATTGTAGAATTTCTCTTAAATGTTGTTGATACGGAAGTAAACAATTTTCACTTGTTTCTATTCTACAAACTGTTACTTTGCTGCTTTCGTTTTTTACCTGATTTCGTTGTGGCTACTGGTGGAGAATTGGAAAATTTTGGCGAATTTCACACTTCAAGCTTGTAATTGTTTTGAACATGAAAATGCTGTAACAGAAAATAATTTCACTTTAAGAAAGCACAAATAAGCACTAAAGTGCAGACATATGTTTCGGAATTTTTTGGAATCCCTTTTTTAATGTGACACGGAGCGTCTAGATGCAAAACATCCACATGAAACAGACAAAACAACAAAAACAAGGCGTATATAGCCTAAGAATTATCTGCAAACCAATGAGAATAAAGACAGCGTGAAGTGGAAGTAGAAGTAGCAGGGAAGGCACCAATAAGAAAGCAAGAAACAAACCAGTTGAAAGTACAATAAGTAAAATATATATATATCAATTAAAACAAAGCAAAACAGACTACAGCATGCATAAAAATGTGAATATACATGAAAATTGCAAAAACAATAAAATAAAATACAAAGAATTAAAATGTAAGTAAAAATAAGTACATAAAGAACCAAAACAAAATGCAAAAACAAAGTACACATGGAGGGGGGGGGGGAATAGAAAAAAAATGCTATTTCTGAGGGAAAACATGTTATTGCTTATCAAGTAACACTCAATTGCGGGAGATTTAATTGGTCAAAAACATTAACTTTTTTTACTTATTTCGTTATTTGAGGCGTTTTTAAAGCATTACATAAATATAAATAAAGGAAAAAAAATTAAAACGTGAACTAAGTATTTCCAAAGGAAAATACAAGTTAAAAGAATGAGTTAAATGAATTTATTAAAACACGCAATAAAAGTATGGTATTGCATTTGAATGATATAAATCATGCACACGTTTTATAAAATCTAATCTCATTTTATATCGAAATGCATCAAAAAGACGTGCAAGAAAAAAGTTTAAAATGTCAAAAGTAACTTCTTGAAGTGTCACCAAAAGCTGCTTTCTCAATATTTCATACATTCTGAAGATATTCCAGGTTTTGACAAGGAAAATATTTTAATACTCCCGCCTTTAGGAACATTTTGATTTAGAAAGTTAAAAAATATTTTCATACTAGAAATTTAAATTCTCATTAATTTTAAAAATATGTATAACGCTAGGAATGTTTTTTTAAAACTTGTTTCAATTGCTAGAATCATTGTTTTTACGCAATAAGAAAAAGTCAGTAAGATAAATAATTGTACAACGTTTTGAAAACCATTGAAAAAAGTAAATAACATCTATTTTTACGCTTATCACGTACAAATAATTAGTTTCTCTAATAAGAAGAAATAATATTATTTTTATGTATTTCTATCTTTACTAATAATAAAGCAGCAAGTATATATGTGTGTGTGTGTGTGTGTCTGTATGTGTCCGGCGTAGGGTCAAGACCGTTCGCCAGATTTTCATGGCATTTGGCACGAAATTAGTAGAGCATAGAGGTGTGTCCCTTGAAGAGTCTTTTCTGAAATTCAAATTTGTTCTTTTTTAATTCCAAATTATAGCCGAAAATTCAATAAAATGGTTCTTTTCTATAGGAAGAAATTTTCGCATCGTTTCAAGCTTGGTATCATTGAAAAGCCCATAAAAAACTACCAGAAAAATTCTTGCTCTTTGTCTTGAAATTCCCTTTTTAATTTCAATTTTTAATACTGCCTTGGCCTTGCGGGTACCGCTAGTAATTAATAAATGAGTAAACGAATGAAAGTAATCGGTATTGAAAATTGAGTATTTTACTCTCTAGTGCAATTTGCATCATGAGGGCTCAGGTGTAGCCACTAGTGGGTAACAGAGCGTCAAATTTTTTTAATGGTAATGGCATCTGTCGATAGTGGTGCCACATGACATAGCGGTTGCTAGTCACTGAGAAATTCACTAGTTCTGCAAAAGACGGGTCGTCAATACGCGCTCCATTGAAAAGTGTCAATTTTTTCGTCTCTCTCATGCTGACCACAATGTTTAACCATGTACATAACAAAAGGAAAGGAAAAAGAAAACAAAATTAAAATATTTTAACAAAATTAAAAAAAATCGTATAAAATATTTTCTGTTATTATGTTTATTATTATCTATATAAATAAAACCAAAAGTTTGTGTGTGTGTGTGTGTATCGCTCGCCTCCTGCCCAGATGTTACGGTCTAGAAGTACGAAATTTTGGTTACAGGTACCTTGGGTCAGGTCCTCGTGAACCTTGAAGAGTTTTTCCGAAAATTCGAATTTGTTCTTCTTTTATTCCACTTTTAAGGAAACTGTTAATTTTGCGATTATCTCATCAAAGAAATGTCTCACATTTTAGCTTTTTGCCGCATATTAATGCCCGTGAAAAACTTGTGTTTCTTTCTGAAATTTATAGAACAAACAGAACATGCGCAATATTCATTTAAAGTAGTTTTCGAATTTTAAAACGAGGCTTAGCTCTGAATTTATCTGCTCAATTTGCGTGTTTTCGCCCAAGTAAAGAGTACTTTTGTCGCCAAATAAATGATTTTTGCTAAAGTAAAACTACTGAAAATCCTTTTCGGATTAAATCTCAAAAATATACTTTTCTCGCCAAGAAGAGAAAACTTTTTTTTCGTGTAGTATTTCACGGTAATTGTTTTTACGTTTCGAAATTTTTGTTGCATGAGATGCACAACTGTAATTTTTCTGATGCACTAGGTGATGTCTTTCTGAAATTCGCAGAACAAATAGAACCCGCGCAATATTCATTTTAGTAGTTTTTGAATTTTAAAACGAGGCTCAAATTACCTCTAAATTTATTCGCTCAATTTGAGAATTGGCGCCAAAACAAAGAGTACTTTTATCGCCAAATAGATTATTTCGTTTAATGTAAAACGAATGAAATTTATTTTTGGATTAATTCTCAAACTTTTACTAGGTTGGAAGGTCTTCGATATCGCTGATTTTTGATGAAATTTAAAATTTCGCCATGAGGTGATGATTTTTCCCCCGTGCAGTTAATTGTCCTCAATTTTTTATATTACGCTTCGTAACTTTTCCAAACTGAGCCAAAAATCCTTATTTGTAACGTTGTTCTCATTCAATTCAATACGTGATTTACGCTGCAGGATCTTGGGGCATTTGCGTTATGCCTCCATTACAGTAGTGCAGTTATTACAGTAGTGCACTAATTACAGTAGTGCAGTTGGATCTTCTACTTTATTTTAACTTTTTTACTTAGCGGTTTAATATATTCCACATTTTACTCAAGTGATTTATTTTATAACATTTATTAATTTTTTGTACCATCTATTTCGTGCCATTTGGACAGAATTTAATCTATTTCTAGGAACTTATATTTCATACAGTATTGGCTCAGTACTGAACATATTCTAACATAAATGCGCATGTTATTTGCCTTTGGAAATAATGGTTTTCTCCCGGTTTTTTTTTTTTTTTTTGTTGACTTTTATAAAAGGGCTATTTTATTTGAATTTTCTGGACATGTTTTGACGATTATGCGAGAGGTATTTTTATGAACTGGTGTCCTTATTCTGATGGGGGTATTAAGATGGACTGTTGATAATTTTAGGAACAGGAGCTCTTTAAGGTCTGTAGTCTAATGGGTATTTTTAGTCACTAACGTCTTTATTCTAATGGAGATTTTTTGGGACTTATGTCCTTATTCTATTAGGGGTGTTTAGGAATAGTTGTTTTTACTCAAATGGAGGGCTTTAAGGAATGTTTTCTTTATTCTAGCTGAGATATTCAGGGACCGTTGCTCTTCGCCTAATGGGCCTTTTTAAAAAGAATAAAGCTCTTATTTTGATGGGTATTTTTAGATGTAGTGTTGTCTGTATTGTAATTAGGGTTTTTGAGGACTCTTGATGCTATTTTGGAGCTATTGTCCAGTTGCACATGAGTTTTTTGTTTATGTTGCCTTTACTCCAATGGTGATTTTTATGAACTATTTTGTTCATTTCATTTTGATTTTTATAGCCTGTTATTTTTAGTCTAATAAAAGTAATTGTTAGAGACTGCTGTTTTTAATGTAATTGTGCTTTTTAAGGAGTTTTAATGTTTAAATGGAATTTTTAAGGAGTTTTAATGTTTAAATGGAATTTTTAAGGTGTTTTAATGTTTAAATGGTATTTTTAAGGACTGTTGCCCATCTTCTATTGGAATTTCTTAGGTAAATTTTTCTTTATATATATTTACAACTGTATTTTGGACATGTGTCACTTGGACTAGGAATGATGTAATGTTATCCCGCGCAACGCCAGGCATATCAGCTAGTCATTAATATTTTCAGTCTTGTTTACTTACGTTTTATTATTTAATTGCATCAATAGAAAAAGCGTCATTTGGATACTGAATCAACAAAAACTATTGCACATACTAAAGGAAAACTGCATTTCGTGCAAGATTTATTCTTTTCTGTCATTTTCTGCAAAGATAAACTTTCCCATTATTCTGAAATCTAAGATAAGAAAATGATCTCTTTTATACATTAAGAACAGAAGATGATATAATATTGCTTACGCCAGCTTCGAAATAGGGAAGAAAGGTTAAGCTTTTTCACTTGTAAGAACTTTATGATATTGATTTGAATTTATGTTTGAAGCATTATGTTTTGTTTTTAGCTTACAAAAGCGAAATGAAAAAGACGTTCAGGATCAAAGATAGTTCAAGCGATAGCTAAAATGAGATTTAAGATACATTATTTGTTATGACATTTCTGAATTTGCATTTTAAATGTGAAAATACGGTTGAAAATGAATACATAGTTAGTTGTTTTGAAACAAATTATGGCTACAGTTTTGTACGTTAGTTTTTTAAAAAAATAGTACGTTCAGACGTTCATAGTCCATGCATTTTAAATTGAAATTACTTTATAATTACTTTATTTGTAATGTTTTAGACGCGTCCCATATATATCTGGTTTTTCCCTTTTTTTTTTGAAAATATATATTTAGCAGTTGACAAAAGGTTCAAGATGTAACGAATAAACAAATATCTTTTTTTTCTTTAACTAAAATTTTTGAATGTATAGACATTTAATTAGAACTAAAGATTAATAATAATAATTATCATTATTATAATATTAAAAATAAAACTAAGATGTATTGCAGAATCTACAAAATATTTAAAACATAAACACAAATTTAAGGTAATAAAATTCAAGTAGAAATCTTAAGTTAGCTTATGAAAGTTTTTGGCGTAACATTCATTTGATGAATATATGTGAACAAATAAAAGAAAAACCTATTGCATTTTAACAATAACTAATTAGAGCACCATACAATAGATTTTTAATACAGTATCAACAAATTATTTTACCACCAATAAATCATTCTTTTCCGTAATTGCTTTTGAATTTCTATTATATAATCACTTCCCTGATATAGCTCTGTGTATACTTCCTTTCCTGAGTTTTTTTTTTTTTTTTTTTTTGCAAGCAAACCAACGTCGTATTTACAAATACCAAAAACTGTGTGGTTTCTAGGTTTTCAAAATGAATTTTGCGGCAAATCACTTTTAGTTGTACATTTTATTTTTTCGAATACAGTTTTCTAAGAAAAATTACATAGTTAACAGCTCCTTTGATTGTTCTATCATGTGATAAATAAGACAATGGATCATAAAATGTACGTAGCTTTGTTTTCTGATAAATTTTGGAAAATTACTGTAACAAAAAATAGGTTTTTTCGTCTTGTCTATGATTTGTTATTCGTTAATACCTAAATATAATTTAACAACTCTAAATCCCAGGTCCACCTCAAGGCGGACGAGCATATTGACCGATCCTACCTCGTAGTGGGTTTAAGCCACGCCTCCTTCTGACGTTGCCCATGACATCATGATTTTTAGATGACACTACTTCTCTTCCTCTTGAGTTTTGAGATAAGAAAGAAACGAAAAAACGAGAAGAAAGAACGTAATTGAGTTTGAGAAAAGAAACAGAAGAATAATGATAGGCGCCATCTAGAAATCATGGTGTCATTGAAAACGTCAGTAGGTTGCGTGGTTGGGTCAACTACTGGGGTCTACTACCACGGTCAACTACTGGGTCTACTACTAGGGTTGGTAAGTCTACTACTGGGTGGGATCGGTCAATATGCGGCGGGCGACGAATAAAAAAACTTAGGAATTACATGGTTAATACTAACCATTTCAAAATATTTAATAATTGCTTCTAACATGCTTTTGAGTCGACACTTGCTATCTCAAATGATCTTACTAAAAAGTGTCTAAAATCCCCTGATTTATATGTATTTTCAATTAGTTGTATATCCTAAAAACAGCATGTAAGTCCATGTGATTAATGTAAATGCTGACCGAAATAGCAAAAACGCTTTATAAAATTGTAACTAATTATAAAAATATTATACAATTTGCTTCAAGTATAGGAATAGAACACGCGTAAAAGTATATTACCCTTTTTTCCAGCTCAAATATAACAATTTAGCCTTATCTAATGGAATAACACACAGCGTTAGAATTCAAATTTCTGTATTTTTTAATGCAAATAGTAATAATAATTTAATATTTTATTTTGCCCTGAAAAAAATATCATAATTTTATTCAATCTACCAGTTACTTATAATTCTAAATTTGAATGAAAATATGTTGTTGAAATGACTTGGAACTAATTTCAATATAAGCTATAAGTATTTTAACTATTTTATCCTTTTTAAAGTAACTTCAAATGAAAAACAATTACTGATTCCTTTTTTCGGGGAAAGAAAGTGTGAGAACTTATTATTATTACTGTGTTCCGAAATGTAGGCTTATATTAAAACGAAGTTTTTATCAAAAGAACATTAACCTTTGCTCCCCAAAAAAGTACAATTCCTGCAATTAAATTTTTATTGAAGTCGGAAATTGCTTTCTTTAAGCAATAAGTTTTACTTACATGAAATTAAATAGTGGCTTCGGGAAATATGTTTAAAAAAAGACTATTCATTAATCTGCACCGGGTTTAATCCAAAAAGAAAAGAAAAGGAAATTCCTCTTTGGTTGGGACTAATGAAGGAAAAAAAAACTTAGTTAATAAAAACGATCATACAGTCATAAATTTAACAGAAGAAACCGATAATTACTTATTAAACACCGACGTAAATGCACATAAGAATCTAAAATGTTATCTCTCAAATAGCATGGAAATTACGCATAAAAAGCTAATAAAAAGTTATATTAAGCTAAGACGTAGCTTTTTAAAAGCTAAACGAAATTAGCTTTTAAAAAACTAATGTCATGCAATGAAAACATCGCAACAAACAATTTAGAAAACAAAGTCAAAATACTATTATTTAAATACATAGAAATTTGCTGGGTGCATTTAAATATACTAAATACATAGAAATTACATGAAAATACAAAGTAAAATTACTCTTATTTGAAGTTCTATGATAGGTTGTTTTTTATAACATGAAATGACAAGTAGATCTATGGGACATTTTACTTTAGTCGGTGTGGTAACTGAATATTCTTAATAATTCGATTAAGTTCCGAATTGCGTTTTCTTCCAAAAAAATTAGTTTTAAAAGATTTCGATTTAAGAAGTTTTTCTCATAAACCATTTAAGGGGCACAGAATACGTTCCAAAAGTAATTTTTGCCATAAGGCACTTTTAACTCGTTTTATCTGTTATAAAATATAGTAGTATTTTGTATAACAAAAAAGTTTAAAGCTCTTTAAAACATTTGATTGTTTCAAAATGTCGAAAAGTTTTCTTACAGCAACAAAGCTAATTACTTTAAAAGACAAACGATGTTTTGAACTTACAAGCCGCATTGAAAACCTGATTAGCTTATCCGAAGTAGTCGGATGAAACTTTTCTTACTTAAAGCTCTTGTTGAATTTAAGTAGATTTTCTTCCATCTTTTACTCCTGCTAATATTTTTTATGAATAAACTTCAGCAGTATCTAAAACAAATATATTTAGTTTAAAATGAATACTTAAAAAACCTTAATTTAAAACCTTAACGTACTAAAGTAATTGATTTCGTGTATTTTTCTTGCACTACAGTTTTCACATTTTGCAACTTATGTACTAAATTCCGTACATATGTTTTCTTCCCAATACGATTGTCTTAGCAGTGAAAAACTTGCTTTCTTAGGAGGGATGCGGCAAGTATTGGCGTTAAGGCATTACTTTTCAAAAAAGTGTAGGTAAATATAAAATTAGTAAACGTATATTTTATACCGTAGTTTATTTATTTATTTATTTATTTTTCTGCAGCGCAAAAATCAGGTTATTTTTTTTAAATATAATAATTAACTTCTACTTCGTTGAAATTGGTATTTTTCGAAATTAAAATAGTAACACGACGTAAGGTATGCGTTGATGCCTCGTATTTTGAATTTTTTATTACTTTATTTTTTCGACATAGGCAGGAATGTAAGCAAACAGAGATGATGTATTTTTCATGGATTGCATAACTTGTTCAAACTTAATTATGGAGTTCTATGCACACCATCATTAAAAACTTCTAATAAAATTTGAATGAAAATTAATTACAGTCTTTAAAATTCATTAATTCATTACGTGAAACTCAAGTTCATAGCAACTAACGATTTATTAAAAAAAACTTCAGTCTTCACTTACTTAGTAACACCATTTTTAATTTTTAATGAATTATAAATTAGTTCTTCTTAAATGTAACCCACCTAATAATTTTTTATATCTAATGCTTCTACTTTAAAGTATTAATTTTCAAATACGTGAGAAATCAATAGAACACTTAAAACACGTTGTTTTTTTCTTTCCAAGTTTTGTTTTAGCACTAATGTTCTTTCCTTGGTAAAAAAAAATACAACGTAACAAATAAAATGATCAAAAATTATTTTCGTGTTTTTTAGCACCATCATTGAGCAATACAACACAATTAATCAAATAAATTCAACGGGATTTTACGTATTTTACGTTTACGCTTAACAAAGTTATAAATTTCGGTTATAAATTTGAATAAAATAAAATAAAATAGAACATATTTAGCAAGAAATATGAATTTATTGCAAAAGGTATTCGTAAATTGAAGAAAGTAACAATACATATGTAACATATAAATACAATACATGGATGTGACATTATAAAATCATTTATTTTTAATAATTTTTGCGAAAGTATTCTAAATTTCTTAGAAATAAGTATTATAAACCTGATAATAGGATTGCCACTAAAAATGTTTTAAACTGAAAAACAGTTGCTATGAATGTTTCGTGTTGGTATCCCCAAGTTATTTTCTCTTTCAAAATGTGTTTACCAGTTACAGTTTTAGCAAGAGACTATTGAATAAAAAGGCCAAAAAAAAAAAAAAAATGGATTACATTAGGGTTTTAATGTAATGAAATATTTTTTTAGATGTACCACATATATATGTACTACGCTAGTGCATTCAAATACAAGTTCGCCGCAGAAAACAATTAAATCAAATTATTTTGTTTGGATTCTACATACTAAACAGTTGCATTTAACGCGCATGTGTTGAACTTTTGTCAGATTTTTAATGAGTAAAATAATTGGTAAAATGAGATTAAATTAAAAATCGTCGAAATGAAAAAAAAAAAAAAAAAAAACAGGTATTAACCTACACTATTTTTAGTTCCAATTGTAAGAGATTTAAAAAAAAAAAATATATTGTTTTGATTTAAATTAGTGTTGTTTAAAAGAATTGTTTACGCATTAGGTGTTAACCTTCTTTCGAGTGGGGACAAAATTAATGTGAATAAAAAAATGTTTTTTTTTTTTTTACTTTTGTTTACTAAATCATTACAAACTAATTTCGTTGCGTAAATTAATGCAACGCATAACTTACGATGGATATTGATTACACTCTGATCCTGACTAAAAATTCATCTTGATTATAAAACCATACTATTTTATGCCAGTGACTTTTGAAATTTTAAGCAACTGTGCTGATTCTTCATCCACATATTTCACAGTCGTTTTTCATCTAAATTTACATTACATCTATACATATTTCGACATAAAATGTCTATAAATAATGTTGTGACAAGTAAAATACATATCTCAGTTTAAATGTACTTAGGATATGCAAGCGGACATTGAACATATGTGTCACACGATTCGAAAACAAGAAACACATTACAAGGTTTTTCTGTATTAACATAATTCAGTAGATAATCATCGAAGCTATTTAACTTGAAATATTTAAAATCAAAGACAATGTTTAAACCATGTTGGAACAGTTAAAATTGTATTATAGGTTTTCATTGAAATATATTTACTCATAAATATATGTTGAAGACAATACTATTTTACTGCTTTCTTGCTAACCTAATAAATAGCAAAGACTACCAAACAACCAGCAATTCTAACCCCAATTCAGAATGTTCTCGAAGATATACTAAATACTCTTGAGTTATAATATTCCCCTAAGATGTATTCGCCTAATTTATGTTTCATCTTTCGCTGTAATCTGTCTTCGTAATCCTTCAGACATGCATCATCTTTAAATTCAAGGGAAACCAGAAATTGATAAAGTGGCAATTCCGTAGAGCCCCAAGATCATTACATTTGAAATGGTATTAAATTTGTTAAACACTTTATTTTTCGAAGAAACCGTCTTCAAAATCTGTGCCGACGTTAATGAAGGAGCTTATGGTTTACCTACGATGTATTTCAGCCCGACAGATTAGTTTAAGACTGGAGACATTTGCTAATGACAGTAGTTCTTAAAACTTTCCACTTGCATTCAAATTAAACGTATGCGCTTGGAAAATTGTAAATCTAACTTCACTCCTGAAAAATATGTTTTTAATATTTTTAAACTGAACTTATTTGGTTTATAAGTTTGGTCTAGATCATGTTTTTGTAGAAAGCAGCTTCCCAGGGGTAAACATGTATATATCTTGATACTTTTCATTACAGGCATAATGCGTACTTCCCCCTACTGTACATAGAATCTATACTTTTCATTGCATGCATAATGTGCACTTCCTCCTACTGTACATAGATTCTATACTTTTTATTACATGCATGATGTGCACTTCCTCCTACTGTACATATAATATATACTTTTATTACATGCATGATGTGCACTTCCTCCTACTGTACATAAAATATATACTTTTCATTAGCTATAATTTCCACTGTATATTAACACCACAGTATGATGACCGAATTATTTGGATTTAGTTATTTTTTAAGCATTTGATTTTTAGTTTCTCCTTTCATTAAAAGTAACGTTACTATGACATTTATGTGTACAGAATTGTTCAAAATAATTATAATCATAGTAATTATTTAAAGGAGCTAATGTAAAGGATGTTCAAATACAAAAATATAGAAAAAAAATGATTATAATGCAATAAAAATCGATGTATATTTAGTTTCATATTTATGACATAATGTATGTCTTTTTTTTTAATTTAGATTATAAGTCAAGTATAAAATATTTTACATTTTCCACATTTTCCAGGAAGTTTTTACGACATTATTCGTAAAAACTTCTACGCTGTAATAGCAATATACCACATCAACCGCTTAAAATTTAAAAAATATAAGTGTATTTTATCTTAAACATTGTTGTACAAAAAATCGTAAATAAGAAATATAGCAATTGATTAATCACAACGCTTAAACGTTTTTTATTCGATATTTCCACTCTATAAAACAACACATCTCTTTGAAACATGCTCAATCACTCGCGTTTTTATTTGGTTTTTGCTCCCAATATGTGTCGCTTGACTGCGTTCTTTTCCGATTCACTTAATCCGAAAATGGCAGCGATCATCTTCAGTTATATTCCAATATTACTTTTATCGTCAAAAAATATTGCAAAGAATATTATGGCGTTGAGTTAACAGCAGATATTTTCTATTGAAAAGGTCCATGTATACTTTTCCGTACTTCCTTACTCTGGTAACGAGTTGGCTTGTCTTTTCATATTTTCAATATTTTTCATGATATGCATCATATACATTCATAACCTAAAATTACTCAGTGACTAATTCAAGAATTTAAATTGAGCTTGTCGATTTGTGGTGCACATTTAGGGCGCTGTTCCTAATGTATTACTTTCCTTATGTTTCGTCTAGCGGGCATAACTTGTCACTTTTTGGAAACGTAAATTTACGACTAACTGTTTTTGAGTTACGTGAGATAGGTACGCACATACAGATGGAGCCTCGACAAAACTCGGAAGCCGGGATGGTCAAAATCGATATTTTAGTGGTCCATACGCACGTGCATATGCACATACATACAGAGCTTGTAAAAAAAACGTCCAAACTGATTACTTTGTGATTAAAATACAAATTCAGGCCGAAATTTGAGGGAAATTCTTCGCGTACTTCCTGTAAGTACAATGAAGTAAAATTGAATCAATAAATAAGTTTCCGAGTAAAAAAGGATAATAAATATTAACTTGTGCACCGACAATTCATTTAAGCCGCAACGAGAATGACACAGGTTGGATTTAATGCAATTTTATGTTACCTCGCGAAACCAAAAAATGACGTACAGGATAATGAAAAAGGGTACGATTGAAAAAATGCTAATATGGGGAGGAAGATAATGGGAAAAATGTATAACACAACAGAGGAGAGCGGGCAGCTGTCATGTTAGAATAAACGGTTATTGTTCGGTGTACTTCGATTGTACAATACAGATGTGGGAAGGTTTTCTTTGTGCATGAAAAATAAAAATTTTAGCTGTTTGATGGAATACAAACCAATACTATACTGGTTATAAAAAGCGTAGTTCTTAAATTTAGCTGCCGTAGTACAAGTATGTGTAATTACTTTTTATGTTATTTGTTTATTTTAGTCGTTATAAAGCGGAATTTCTTGAAAGATGTACCAAGAGTGACTGAATTGTTTATAGTCGGTTGACAAGTTTTAATCGATCCTTTTAAACTGAATTAAACTTATATGAAATCGTGAAGCCATACGACAAAGCACCATCGAGACCTAGGGTGAGGCACCTTTTTCCCCTGAAATCGTGAATTAAATTTTGAGCTTGGGAAAAGGGCCACATGAGCAGAATTTAAAGGAACTTTAAGGGTTATTTTTATGAATTTATTGCACAATATTTCAATATACTTGGAAAAGCAAAAAAAAAAAAAAAACTACTGTAAGTAATATTTTGTATAACACACACGAGCGCAAAATGAACCGTAATGTACTTATTTATGTAATCAACTCATTCATGTAATTGGACATGTATAATAGAAATTCTAAATGTTCAGTAAGCCCGTCGAAAAAAAGGAAAATCAGTTCCGTTCTTGCCGGCCTAAAGGCAGGAGTCGCGTCAGAGCAAATTCTGTTCCGTCTTCGGACCCTTCCCAAAATTTGAATCAATCAAAACGGACCCTTTACAAAATTTCGAGGAATCACATTGTTATTTCTTAAAATGAGCTGCACAAAGTAATAATTAAAAAAAATCATTTTATCGCAAAAATCTTCTCAAATTTCACAAAAGACGGTCCCTGTGAAAAATGCTGAATTGACCCCTGCTGAAGACCACATTTTCCGTATCCCTAGAGTAATGACAATAAAAACAGAAGAAAAATGATAGATAAATGAAATACAAGACACAAAAGCGAATTAAGCCTTTTAAAACAAAACGTTAAAATACTCCAAGAGCAAATGTAAAATCATGGAAATGAACCAGAAGGCAAACAATGTCCCAAGATGGCTACGAAGAGGAAGAGTTGTTGTTGAGCGTACGTTACATTTTATATTACTACTCCCCCAGAGCAGGAGAAAATTGGTCTATTCAGTCTATTCAAATGGTCTATTCAGTGTGCGTCTATGAGGCTTCTACAGCCTGTTGATTCTTTTTATTTTTGTCACAATTAAGAATCTTGATAAATAAAAAATTTCAGTAACAAAACAAAATATTTGAAAAAAAAAAAAAAATTCAAATACTCTGAGAGTTTTTAAATGATACTTGAAATACAGCATGGCAGCTCCGAAATTTGCAAAATGGGAAGCCAAAATAACAAATAATCAAAAATAGATAAAATGCGCAACGTCAAATGATAGATCTAATTATTATCTAGAGCTTTCAATTAGTGAATTTTAAATAATACAAATTATCTCCCACAATTTTTAGTCTTATTATTGATGAACTGAAAACTGAATATGTTGTATTCCAACACTTCTGGTTAATTCCTTTTTGCATCGTTCCCTTACGAAATGAAGTATCAAGCAGTGGCACATGTATTACCGATGTTTGAAAAAGAAAAAACAAGAACACAAACAATGGAATGAAACTCAGAAAATTTAATAGCAACAGGACATAGAAAACTTTCCTCATAATTAAGGTTTATCCATGATCTTAAATATCGCTTCTACAATAAAATTGTATGTTTTTCTTCCGAGTTTACAACGTCGAGGATATGACTTTCTGAATAAGCCATCATTAACTTCCTAAATGTAAATGAAAGTTAATTCCATTAAGATTCCTTGTGGACTGCTGCTCATTAGTCCTGAAACATAGCTGAAGTAGTTAAATAATTAATTTTTCAGCTACATGAGCCGGATTCTTTTGGGTGTTACCTTTAAGATACTAATACATGTTACGAAATCTTTAATCAGAAGTCGATGCATATTAATGCTTTAATTGATACAACTAGTATTGTAATAGTAAAGAATTACTGTTACGGAAAATTAGCAATGTTTTGTTTCTAATTAACGTTGTACTCCTACCTAAGTACAACGTTTATACCTAATATCGCATTTGTTTAATACGAGTACAAGCTTTTAAAATCCCAATCTTTCATTATGGGTACATTTTTATTTATTTATTTTTAACATTATTTGTTCTAGAAAAAAAGGTATATCTCCTTCTTTAAGGATGGAAACATGATTTATGCTTTTTCTTTTTGAAATAGGTGTGTAAATAAACTCTAAGTTAAAATATTTTGACACAACTGCCACTGGCCATGGCATCTTAAAAAGAAAAATATGCTTTTCTTCTCTCTGTATAAGCTTTTTGAAGTACAAGTGGATCCTATAAATAATGTTAATTGAATTCAGTCAATGCCATTTAACGCAAATTTTTCTTTAAATATTTATTTAAAAATCAAGGTTTGCAATGGTATGTAATTTATAGCATTAAATTAATTCAGGTAGATTGGACGTACAATTAGAAAACATGATTAAAAGAAATTAAACGTTATTTGTTTGCCAACTATACAGAAAACTTTAAAGTACAACCATTCTAAATATCTATTGTACGAACTACTGATAGCGTAATAATTCTTAGCAAACGATTATGAACTTTGCTGTCAATCATACTGTTTAATTAAAAAGCATGTTTTAATAAACATGAAGAACTTCTTTTAATAAAAAATGTCCCACATCACAAAAATAAAATTAACGTACTCACTCCAAAAGCCAATATATGTTCAATTACTTAATAAACTAAAAACAAGGATGAGAAGGAAAATATTAGAATGCAATGCATAACTTGAATTTAAGTCTTTGAAGACACGGACGGATGAAAACAGAACATTATCTTGCTTTTATTCTAATAACACCCAATGCGCTATTTAGTATGACACTTACGAGTTTTGAAAGTAATTTACAAAGATGAATATAGCTTCGAGCGTTTTTCGGGAGTAAAAGATGCATAACTACTTAGTACAAGTGCCAGTTCCTCCAGGCCACTCGTATGAAAAGCGTTTAACAATTGCGGTAGAATTATTCGCTTTAATAACGCGAGAAAAGAAATAATTTTAAAACTACGGTTGCAGTTGTTCATTAATTTAAGGTCGTTATTTCATTGAAGCTCGTGAAACAAACACGAACATGCGTAAACTAGATTAGGCGAAATGTAATTAAACTTATTATTTAACTTTTTTTTAAAAAAGATAAACAATTTGAAACACAATGTTTGTTTCCATCACTAAATTGTCATTCATTGTTTACAATATAATTAAAAATTTATGTACTTATATTTTGAGCTTTGATTAATTGTATCGTGAGCCTTAAATTGTAGTTATTTCAGGTTAACATTCTATTCAATAGTGTAATATAATAATTTAAGTTTTGGTGTTCCCATATATTATGTGCTAAAAATGTGCATAAAAAACTATCTACACTGTTAAAAATTCCCGTAAGAAAATAGTAAAATAACTATTTATTTGATTGTTATTTTACCATATTTAATTAGAACAGTTGAACAACCATTAAAAAGATGGTACTCAAACCGCTGATTGTGAAAAAAAATTGTTTATTATCTGTTTATCCTAAATAACGTTTAACTGACCGTAATTTTCAAGCGCTCAATAATAATCGGGCGTCCATCTTGGTTGCGAAACTTACCGGTCGTACGTTGTTAAAATTTGAATAAAGACTTATCAGTTTAAATCTGATGTGTTTGCGTATATAAAAAAAGAAGAAGAAAAAAGTGGCTTAAGCAGCGGTTACTAAATAGAAACACATAACACGTAAATCAAAAATTGGAGACATTGGATTCCCGAACTGTTTGCGAATGAGTGAACCCATAATTTGAGCTGCTTAAGCTTGTTTGTATTTTAATTTTTAAAGCAAAAAAATGATTTTTGTCAATATACAGTCAATGTCAGCTTCGTCAATATTTCGTCAATGTCAGCTTCCGAATCAGAACGTTTGCTATCATATAGCATGAGTTCGGAAAAAATTAAATATGGTTTTTTTTCTCTAATGGGGCTGCGGTATTGGTCCTCAACCATTGCAGACCTAGTGCGTTCCTCAGTAATTGGTACCATCTCTTTCAGCGGTACCACAACGAGCGTGGTACCTTCGCCGCATGAGAATTTTGACTTTCAGTTACCACCAGATGGCGGTACCTGAGCTCTTATTGATGCAATATGCACTAGGAATTTAATTTAGCCGAGAGTATCCATGCCAAACGTATACTCAAGGGATCTTTAACATGCCGCATAATCATACGACATGGACGCAGACGATTTTCTGCATCTTGAAAATTCACCGACTTGGGCCAGGTTTGAACCTGCGATCTTGGGCATACGAGACCTGCGTCTTACCACTACGCCACCCTGTCGGCAAAAATCAAATATGCTAAACGAACAAAAACCAGAAAAGAAACGGTTCATTCCTTACACCAGCAGTTCCTACCTTGAACATGAATGTATTTTTTTTGGCACTCTGCCAGTCAGAGTTCTTTTTTATGATAGAACTGTACCTTGTTGTTCTAATACTGCAAATCTATCCTGAATCCTAAACAAATCTTTCATAAACACTAGCACTAAGGAATTTGTCCATAGCAGAATCTAAATACGATGCTGACGTTACACCTCAAAATAATCTTTTACCTTCCGTAAATATCTATTCATTTTTAAAATGCCTGGAATTTCAACGCAATAAAAGTTACCTTACATTTAAAACAAAATTCTTTACCTTTCCTCAAGGGAAACATTTAAACGTGCAGAAGCATTCTCATTTTTAGAGAACACTGTTCATTAATTCTTGTTTATTTCAACTTTAACGTCGCTTAAAATGAAGAAAATCCTTGTATATGTGGAACAGTGAGTTGAAGATATGGAATCCGAGAGGATTAAAAAAGATTTTTCCGTAGTGAAAATCGGATTTTTATAGCTATAAAGTATCATTCGCGTTACATTTACGTTTATTCACGAAATTAGATACAGAATGAGAACGTAAATAATAAATGTTTGGCATTTTATTTCATTTATTTGCTCGTTTCCGAGAAAACTGAAAATAAATTACTAAATGTGTAAGCTTGTCGTGTGACCGAAGTTGGCAATTTGAGTCATATTACTAACGTTAAAGTTTTAAGTTCAGCGTGGAAAAAGATGTATCATGTTTATTCTACAAGTACAATGCATCTTCATTCCTGATAAATAAGAGAAAAAGGGTAAACTGTATGAAATTGTTTTAAACACATGCAGCTTATTGATAACTGGAAAACATGGCAAATGAAAAAAGATACAACGGAGAGTGAAAAAATACCGGTGAGGCCAATTCTAATTGCTTTGTTACTTGTTTTCTAATGATTATTGTCATTTTTAGGGACCTTTAAACACCTCATTTTTAGGGACCTTTTAGGGCCGTTCATAAATGTCGCACTTCTTTCCTATATATTTGACCCCCCCCCCTTTGTCACATGTCACGCTATGTTGCATAATGCATGATGTCACACTTCTTTTTATCCCCTCCCCTTGTCACACTTTGTCACAATTTGACGAACCCCCTTCCCCCGTCGAAGCTTGGCATCGTTTATGAATGATCCCTACCCTGTTTTAAATACTGATTTGATGTTTAAAAATACAGAACTTTGAGTTATCGTTTATATCACATATACATTATTCCTTACGCATTTTGATTTAGGCACAATATTAACACTGCATTATTATTTTATTTAATGTTCAAGTACAACACTGGATAAAAACACAACACATTCAAAACAATGCAAGCTGTATGTAAAAACCGCCTAATAGATATACTTTTAAATAAAATCTATAAAGACGTATTTAACATTATATTTTATTAACTGCACATTTACAAGACATTTAAGAGACGCAATATGTTCTGCTTAAACGGTTGGATTTAATTGTACCAGTGTCATTTTACAAAATGAAGCTCGTTAGCACCTAGTTTGCCTCCACTTAAAATGATGTTGGTAATTACATGTGTAATTGTTCCAGAGAATGCGGAAAGATAGATAAAATGTTTTGTGACTGCAGGAAGTACAGCTGGACATGTCTTGAATTTCAATGAGTTGCAAGTGTCGGATGCTTGTGTGAAATTGCTATGTATACATCTGCATTATTCTTTTAAAAACAAAGTAGTTTATGTACTAGAAAACTTAATATTGGACATAATAAAATCAACGTTTTAATGAATCTTCAACTCCTAACATGGCAAATTTTATTATTTTATCTAATATAAAAAATTTCCCTATAGAATTTGAAACGAATATTGCTGATAGGTGGAAGTCTATAATACTTTATTTTTATAGTTTATCATATAATATAATTACATTAAACGATATACGTGAAATGAAAGCAGAAAACTGCTTGCCCGTATCGCGTAGTTACGAAGTTGCTGGAGCATATATTTTAGCGAAATAAAATGATACTATTAAACAATGAATAAATAACTCATCTTGCTGATTTATGTTTTTTAAGTATAAACGTTGTCGTTATAATTATTATTATTCTTTTGTTTTCATTGAAAACGAAATTGAGTTCTAAAAAATGTATATAAAAACACTCTTAAAATTAAACATAAAAGGATTTTAGTATTGAAAATTTTTTATTAATCCACTTATATGTTTAATTTTGCTTCATTTTTATGCAAAGAAATAAGTGTCACCGTTACAGAATCATTTACAATTCACAATTCAATTCTCAAAGTAAAATACATAATAATAAAAGTAACTATCACTAAATTAATTGTTATTTTTGTAACTATCTGTGAGGTTAATTATCTAAAGAAATAATAGAAAATACTGAAGCAATTCCTATTAAATCTCTGGTTAATTAGTCAGTCAATTATTAGCATGCATCAATAATATGTTTAAGTATTGCTTATTTTCTTTTTTTTTTCATTTTATATATAGTAAATAACAATAAAAATACATTGGATGAAAGCAATCTTTTAAATTTAATTATTTATTTGATATCACTAGCAGCTGCTGTCTAAAATGACACAAAATTAGCCTATACGCAAGAGCAAAAAAAAAAAAAAACCCTTTAAGATATTCCAAACTATTGTAAGCTATCTATTTTAATCTTACTTCCGTACTTTAATTAAAAAGTATAACTTTTCAGTTCATGTCATGCACGTGTTCTTGACATATCTAAGTTTTTTTCTTAATTCCTAATAGGAAATAATTTCTTTTACATGTTAAAAAAAGGAAAAAATAGGGCCATTTAAGTGAGGGCTATTTAAGTAATTCTAAACATTACTGAATCTTAAAAAACACAGACACACACAAACACATTTAAAGTAATTCATTTATGCTCAAATACAGGAGATTTTCATGTGATCATTTCTAGCATTGATTCAGATTGTTAATGTTAGCAATTGTTGTTTTTTACGCATCTCTAATTTATGTATCGATAATTGCTTCAAAAAAATTGTTTCGCAAAAAAAAAAAAGAAAAAGAAACTTAAAAATAAGTGATGTAATTAAATAAAGATTGAAAAGAAATAAATACTTCGGAAGTTGAGCTTTGAGTTTAGAAAATGTGTGTGCCGGTCTGTCTGCCCCCTCCCCCTAATAACGTTTCAGGGAATTGTCCGATTCGAAATAATTTGTTTTGCATTCCAAAGATCTCTGCGAAAACACCTATTTCCCATATTTCATGAATGAGTGAAGGAATGAATGAATATGTATTAACCGTTGAAAAAGGCATATTTGAAGTAATGAACTGAAGTTAAATGAGAGAGCAATAGTTAGACTGAATTTGATGAAGGTAGATACGAATAAGTAGGCTCGTATAGTTCTAGACGTAACTTCTTGTTCTAAGTAGAATGGGAAATAATCGATCAATGTGAATTTTACTATTTCTTGATACTGTCTATATTCATAGCATATTAGCGTCAATGGCTTTACATTGTATATGAGTATATCTCCCGGCGTTGTCTAAGAGTATACCTAGCTTTGAAAAGATTAAGTACTCGGTTGTTTTAAAACATGACAACTGAAAACAAGTACTTAATATGTGCAACTGTTTACTATACTTACAAAAATATACAAAAAAAAAGTTGTACTGTACTAAAACAATTGGTAAAACGTCAAAGCCTGTTTTAAGATATCAGCAAATAATGAGGCGTAACATTAGTGTAATTCTCCCCTTTCATTTTTTGCATCAATATGATCTTCGTCTAGTTAACTCAGATGTATGCGTCGGAATGCCACGCTCGTTTATGATGATACATTTCATATTTAACAGCGGTAATCACATACCTTTAAATGTAAAATAAGTTTTAAAATTTCATACATTTTCTGGAATTATTTACAATAGGAGCATGTTATAGGAGTATTAATTAGTCGCGACTTCAAGTTTAGTCAACAGTGCAGCATAGTAAGTAACAAAGCTAATATAATGCTTGGGTTTTTCAATAAGGCTTTATCGAACAGGTCTAAGGAAGTTGTATTGCCATTACACAGAAGTTTGGTAAGACCTCATTTGGAGTACGCTGTTCAGTTTTAGTATGCTATTTAGTTTTAGTATGCTATTCAGTTTTGTTCTTCTTATCTAAAGATGGATATTACCTTATTAGAATGGGTTCAAAGGAGGGTTACTGTCTTGAAGAAACGTAAAGAGTCCATTTTTTATCATTTTAAATTAATTTTATTCCTCCTTGGTGAAAAAATATACAGAATGGCCTTGGTGAATATTTTACAGATTATTAGTTTCTTAATAAATTCAGTAAAAATAAAGTTCCTCTCGTGGCGGTAAAAAAATCACAGCGGCAACGAGAGACGAAGTAACAACCTGTTCCACAAAGCTTGCGAAAAGAAAGAATGGAAGAATGGGACAGATTACCTGCCTAAGCATGCGTTTAAATACTCAGGCGCATTTGCATGATATTCCATCCTCGCATTTCCCGATGTTAAAAAGCCGGCCAATCCAAATCAAGCATAGTCATTTTATGACGTTATGCAAGCACGTGTTTAACATCGGGTAATGCGTCACAATGATGGAATATTTGTGACTTTGCAAGACAAAAATTACAAGAAATTCTTAACAGTTACTAGGTTGGTAAGAGATCTCTCAGACTTTGGTTATGAGGTTAGGCTTTAAATTCATTAAAACAGGAAATGTTGATGGGCTGCAGTTATGCGCTGAAGGTAGAGCCAGAAGTCTTTATTTTAAGCTTTTCAAATATCAGGCTAATCTTGAAGTTAGGAAAAATTACTGCTTCAATAGGATTGTAGGCAGTTGGAATAATTTACCGGAGGCAACTGTTAATTGCAGTGGGGTAAAAACTTTTAAGAAGGCTCTTGATGTTTATTGGGACTAGGACCAGCCTAGCTGGGCCCTGTACCTGTTGCTGGTCGTCACTTTTGTATCTGTATTTGTATATTTTAACTTTCTACATTACTATGGCTTCTAATTTCAGACATTCAACATGGTGAATAATTTCACTACATAAAAACTTCATATTATAATTATATTAAAGGGTTTCCTACATGAACTCTAACATCTCCCTTTTGCTATATATATTTTCCAGATCTCGAGAGCCAAGAAATGCAGAATGAGTCGCGAGATGATGGATTGCCTTTAACAACCCAGAAAGGTCAAGAAAACGATATCCCGGAGAGAAAAAACAGCATAACGAGGATGAAATATGTGTATTTCTTCATTCCGCAGACCATAAGACACTTTATGCATTGTGAAGCGTAGAATTACTTTGTCTTTGAATTATATGCATGACACCATTTATTCTTCAAAGGATGCTGACATTTAGGGAATCAATCTTTTAGGTAATTTTGTTATTTGTTTAGCTAATTAAATAATATAAATACTAATATGAGACACTTTATGCATTATGAAGGGTAGATTTACTTCTTCAAATTATATGCATGACATCATATATTCTACAAAGGATGATGAAATATAGCAAATCAATCTTTATACTTTTGTTACTTGTTTAGCTAATTAAATAATACAAATTCGAATATTTATTTTATAAAAAATCTAGAAATTAGAGAAACATGACAATTTTGACCCACCCCACGTTTTTCATAGGTTATCATTGACTGAGCCCCAGATGATACCCTGTCAGTTAGTCATAATCAAAAAAAAATCAGAGCCGATTGAATTTTCAGTCAGAAAAGTCTTTTCTTTTTTTAAAAATAAAATCTCTTCTCTATTCTGCAAACATTCTCGTAGATAGACCGTTTAAGAAATTACGTTTTTAAATTAGTGTTTTAAGTTACTGAATATTATATTGACTATTTAATTGAAACTCTTGATTATAATTTTTTTCTGATCAACTGAAATGTATAAAACTTATTATTTTTTTTATATATTCAACCCATCTATGAAATTCCTCACTCTTATATTCCTTGCTACTAAAGTAAATTTTCTTTCTGCTATACAAAATTAACAAAGTTAATCTGATAATAGTCTTTTTTAAATTAAGTAAAATTAATTCATTAAGATTTTGAACAATTCTAAAAATCGGGTCAATTTAATGTCGAAGGAAAACGGTTTACATATAACAGTCATTTAAATGAAACTGGCACTTCATGCGTTTTGAGAAATGGTGTAATGATATTAATATAAATTAGTATACAAACAGAGTTATTACATTAATACAATTTTCAATTGAACTACCTTTATGCATAATTATCAAGAGAAAAAAACACTTCTACACTCTATTAATTGATTTCTTATATTTACATATTCCTAGTACTTTTCATAGGAACATATATATACACACAAGAAATTAAACACAAAGTCATGTAATGTAAACACATTTTATTTAAAAAATGATTAATTCATTTAAAATTTTACTTTCATTACTTTACGATGACTTACAATGTAGGGGGGAAGCATGCCCTTTGATTTTCAGACTTAAATAATTTCTTAAATTAGAAGAAAACTCGCAATGCACTTAAAAAGATAAAATTTCCTTTCTATGGTAAACATAGCATTCTTTTTTAAATAAAGAATTACGGAGACCGTAATTAAATGAATATAAAGAGGCTTTATCTTTTGAAGTGGAATTGAAAAATAAGATTAAACTTCTTCCAAAATAATTCTCCGTTCTTTAAATAGCTGAAGAAAAATATCGCATAAGGTATTTTGTTCCTCTCATAATATTATTCTGGTTTTCAGATTGATAATTACGCTTTGAATGTAAGTATGAATGACTTGCAAACATGCAATTTAATAAATTAAATTAAGCCATAAATGGCATAACCGAAAGTTTTGTAACTTGACTTTGAATTTGAAGCATATTAACTCTCAAAAATTTAAAAAAAAAAAGGATTTTATATTACGTTTTAAATTTGATTGTTACATAGCTTCCGTTCGATGCGTATTTACAATGCTCTTCAAATGAATGAAATTGAGTGAGACCAATTGAAAACAAAGTACTCAGAAGTGTTTCATTAAAAATCCACCTTCCCCTTGAGATAAAGCATAATAAACTGTATGCCTCGCGTTTAATTCATTTTTAACGGAGCTAAAATGTGTTTCAGCTCGTATTCTAATTGACGCTAATAGCAACTGATATGTTAATTCATATCCTGCGAATGCCGATGTAGCGATACATACGAAAGTAATTATTATTCTTCTAAAAATGGTATTTAATTATTAAAAATATTAAATTATGTACGTTTTTACTCAACTCGTTAAAGCGTTGAAAGTCACTTATTGGTGGAATTTCCGGAAGTAACTGTTTGCAGATTGTCAACAGGGGAAATATACCCTCATATGTGAATGTGCTTTAGAAATGTACAAAAGAGTAAGAATTTCATATGTTAGGTATATGTGTCGTGAGAAGGACATTGATCTAAAAAAGAACAGCCAACAGAAAAAAATTTCATATTTGATTTAGAGTCCCATGCACATAAGGAACCTGTTCTAAAATTGACGGTGCTATTTTTTTTTTGCAGACCTGTAATGTAATGACTTGTCTATTATATGAAGAACAATTCAAAAATAAATTAATTAATGCTTCGAATATATGATATTCAATTATGTTATTAATAATATACGTAAGAAATTATGCAGCTTTTAGATGGTCTAATAGTTCAATAAATGGGACATTTTATAGAACCATTACATTGACTTTTGTATACAGCTCGCAAAGCTAAGCCGTCTTTAAGTTTTAAAGGCGAAAATCGCTTCCCTTGCACAAATCCAGAGATTATATTTTCCGCCTCTCGCGTAATCCTTTCTCACAGAAGGTATTAGCCCAAAGCCTTGTGGTATTAACAAAAAAAAAAGTTTCCTTTTAAAATATAATAGATAAAAGACCTACCGATATTAGTCATAATAGATTTTTATGCATAAATTTAAAAACCGTATTTAAGTATTTTCTTGAATGAAATATTTTACGATGTTCAACTATCCACCACCATGCATGTGTTGATGGAATATTAAAAAAAATTATTAAAACATCCATTCTGTTGCATAACAGAATTTTCTAAAATATTTACTCATTGATACACTTTTTACTTTATAAACCATTTTGAAAGTTCATATATTATATATAAATATATATATATATATATAGAGAGAGAGAGAGAGACATACATAATATATGTATATATAAGAAGATATTATGTTCTTATTTTCTTATTGCTTGAATTTTCTTATACATAAAAAATAAAGTTTAGATGCATAGCACTTATCTGCCATTCAGCTTTTCCGTGTTAAATATTGTAATATTGAAATTCATTATTATGTTCCCTTTAATACTGATTTATGTATAATTACGTTATTTATGCAATTTGAAATTTACCGAAGACACAAAAAAATTATTTTACTTAAAAATATAATAATATAAAGTAACTAGTCCTTTAATTATATTCTTAGCCGTTTTTTAAGTACTATCCTGTTGGCTTTTCAAGTTTCATCAGATTAAACAATAACCATTAAATGTGGAATTGTTTCTAATAACTGTTAATGAATCACAGCTATAACTAAGCTATCATGACTGTTAGAAGAAAAGATAAATTACGAGTGATCTTGAGTATAATAACTGGTTAGCGATTTACATTTGTTAAAGTTTAATATGCAAGCATTTTTCCATTTCAAATGATTTTTAATCGCATTAAAACAATAATAATTTGAAGTAAAACCTTTTACCCTAAACACTACTAAATATTTTACTAATGACTGCTAACAAAGGGATTAATCAGAATATTTAGAAATGTTTAGCCAATTGAATAAATATTGTTTCTTTAATTAGTATTTAATTAGCATTATAAAAATATTAATTCAATTCATCAGGACTTGCCTTAAATTTTTCGCTTTTCTTAAAACAAACTATATAGAATGCGTGCAATATGATGCTGCAGAAAACGCAAATGTTTCATAATGCCTTTGAACCTCGTTTTCGTTTTTATCATGTTCAATTTTTAAGTTCAAGTACAATATAATTTGGAGGTTTATTATTTTATGCCGGAATAATCTTTGACGTTATTTATTTGCGAATGCATCAAGTAACAATACGCGAAAATGGTTTCATTATACTTGTAATTAAACAGATCTAAAACATGTCACATATACGAAATTAAAAAAATTATTACGAATGTGACTGTAGTAGTAATGCAATGTAAGTAGTAGTAATGCAGGTAGAACTTGCAACGCAATGCTTATGAGTGAAAACAATACGATGGCTCTGGTTGCCCTCCCCATTCACATCATAAACCATCTTCATTCATATGATGATATTGGTATAACGTACCTTGTATACGAAAGCAATAAGCCACGTTTCTCATTATATGGTAGACTTGCATATGAATTTAATATACCTTACCAGGAAATGGCACGCCTAGCATCCATTTATAACACATATTGGCTTCCAAATTAGTTCTGGCTCTCGTGCTACATTTCCTGTGTTTGATAATTTAAACATTGGAAATATTTACTGGTAACTTTGATTTTAATGTGCTACGTAATGTGCTTGATTTTAATGTGCTACGATTTTAATGTGCATTCATTCATTCTTCTACGTTTCGCTAGGAGTAGTTACTTGTATGATGGAAGAATTGAAACATGTATTTCATAAAGATTTATTTCACTAAATTCTAATGTCATTTAACTCTCAGAAATAGAGCTCTCACTTTTGACGATCCTTCAATCATCAAGAAAATTTCGTCATTTACAACGATTCTTTCCTCGCGCGATCACGTGACTTAAAAAAGTTACTACTCAAATTTCGCTAATTTGACGAAAGGTTTACTCGGATCATTTTTTACTATGCTATTTCGTCAAATACGACGAAAGTTTTGTGAGATTTGAGCATGCGTTTCTGAGAGTGTTCTAACAGTATAATCTTTCAGCATTAAAATAATTGTTTTCAAAATAGATGTTTTGTTTAATTTCATTTTTAATTGTTTTATTATTTTATTTTATTTATTTAACTTTGTCACGTATTCATTCATTCTTCTACGATTATACAATTGACTTGTGTTTTAACTACCGGGCGTTACAACAACCGAATGTTCTTATCACGTACTTTGAAACAAAACGTTTGACTTTTGTTTAAGGTAATGTTAGTTGACATTCAATATAACAAACGTGAAGGAACACGAATCTTGGTTGTAACGCATAAAAAGGTGTGAAACAGATGAATATTTAGTTTTCTCATTCTGAAAAGTCGGAATGTTTTCTGGCGAAGAGACAAGAATAAATGTTAACCTTCCTTTACTTTAAAAAAAAAGGGAACGAAAAATAACACCACAAAGGCAATATTCTGTAGTATTACAGTTCTACTTTCTTATGCATAAACCTGCATTCTAGATTTTTATACTATACATCCGAAAATTGGTTTTTTTTTTCTGTAAATACAATTTACTTGAAATTCTATTTAATTTATAAGTTATTTTATTGTATAAGTAATAGTTTACACAGTTTTATGAGAGTCAACTTAGTTGAAGGATATTTATGCATAAAACATAAACTTGATAAATTATTATTATTATATTTATCAAACCTTTCTTTGTGTATACTACGATTATACAATATTTATCTTAAAGATTCATTTTACTAAGAAGTAAATATGTTGAATTATAGACTATGTCGTATTTTATATACTATAATTTCCGGCAATCATAAATGCGTAAACTCATATAAATGTTGTTACCTTTCTCAATGACACAAATGCGATTTTTTATAATTTTTTTAGGTGCAGAATGAACTAAAATCTGGATGTATTTCATTCATTATGTGAACTCCCAAAACCATGTTTTTGCTGGGCAGAAATCTTTAATGTATAAGCAGTGGAAAATTTCATTTACTCATAACATTGATGAAGCGAAATGCATAATTAATGCATTAATTTTCAAAGTCAAAGAGAATGCTTGTTCCGCTAATGAAAAGGACATTCCACCTGCTTCCATCTCAAGAAAATGAGGTACGGCAAAAGAACTAATAATAAATTTAATATGAAGCTGCAGCGATGCACTCTGTTAACTATGCATTTGTTTCGGGTAGGTCATGTATCATTCAATAGCTTTGCTTACTTCAATGCAAAGGCATAACAAACTATTTGTTAAGATTTTAAAGTCATTTAGAGCCTTGTCATTTTGATAGATGTAATGACATTAGAGTGACTAACAAGCTTTGAAATGAAATATTGATGTAATAATAATGTCGCTTTGAACTTCTTAAAATTTATTAAACCTGCATATTCTGTAATCATTTATGCCTAGGTTTCACCTAAAACTTTGTTACTATAATAACGAAAGTATTAGGAGAAGTATTGCTAATGCTATCTAGGAAACTGAATTTAAAGTTCTTTGCTCAAATGAAGCCAACTAAACTTACTAATTGAGTTAAAATTATAAATGGCTCTCTTAGTAATAGATTATTTTTATGCTTTATTCCATCGGGTAAGTAATATCATTGGAACAGTGTAAAAATCAACTAAAATTGGACATAGGAGCTACCGGTTTGTTGAACTTAAGCCTGTGAATAGTTTTAAATAATTAATTTTCTAAAGTACTTTATGTGCCTTAGCTACGATCAAATTTTTAAAATTATTTTTAACTGTAGTCTAAAAAAATGTGCAAAATAGGCCGCATGCCGGAAGTGAATGTCACACTTGCTTGCGTTGAATTTATATGCACTTCAGGATCCCATGTTTCTAGCTAACATTTCTCAAGCTTCTTGAGAGAATGACTGAATTTGAATATCCTTTCTTAAACTTCGTTCTTAGATCCGGGCACTGCGTTTAAGTTGTTGTAAAACGATCATATGATTACACTGTGCAACATGAAAAATGTCCTTTGGATGAAAATGTATGTTTCTTATGTATTTTTGGGTGAAAATTACAAATCTGCAATTATTTTTTGCCTATCACGTACCATTTACCCAAAATTCCACATTTTAGCTTCTTACGTATTTTCTGGATAAATGCGCATAGTTTCGTAATTTATCGACTTAATTTATTATAAATTATATCTTTCTTATTGACAGTGGGATCGTTGCTATACCAGAGACCTTTTTAATGAACTTTGGTTATTTTAGCGAGATTTTTGGCAACGAAAGCTTAAACTATTTCTCGAAGTTTTGAGTTTTCTGCAAGACTACAAAGGCATTTTGTAGACAATTTTGCGGAGAAAGAAAAAATAGTATGCTGCTGTGATATGAACGTAGTATTTCAAGCATTAGGACATGAGCACAACTCAGCAGAGTGGTGCTTGTTTATCAGAGCTTCTCCATCTAAGTATTTTTTTCCTATTAATTCCTGTAGCATATTCTGCAAACACAAAAGAAATTCCAAATTATGAGTGACAAAAACATATCAAATGAGACGATTGTAAATCTACAATGTGCCTTTTTTCCACAATTTCACATTAAACTTGGCTTATCGAAATATTTGTAAAAGCTCTGGACAGAGAAGTTCTTGCATCTCAGGAACAAATTCAAAAATTTAAGTGAGGTAAAAGGATTTTTATTAGCCCACAACTTAAGGGAGTACTTTCATGATGAAGAGTATGAAAACATGAAAACAAACAGTCGGAAGACGAAAAATCCGCCTGGCTGGCCTTTAAATCAGTGTGTCCACGTTTCCTTGGAACTTAGAAAGCTGAAAACTACTAAAATCTTGCTGGTGACATGATAACATGCTTTTGTATTATAGATTACATTAAAACTACACTTTTTGGACTCTCATAAAGACTTCTTTTCTCAAAACCTTGGCGCAATTAATGATGAGCATGTGGAAAGGTTTCATCAGGACATCTTGTGTTTGAAAAGCGTTTCAGCGGTCGATAGAATGAAAGTATACGAATTGAATATTGCTAATCTGTTATCAGGGCACACCAACAGATGCCCACAAGATGAATCTACCAAAAAAAAACATTTTAGTGCTTGTGTTTCCAATAAGTAAGCCTCAGTTACATTCTTCTGTAACCAAATTGTATAAATATGAAAAGTGGGTCTCCAGCAAAAACGGTACGTGATGGACCATTTTGGTTTGGGTATGTGAATCAAGCACCTTTTGCTTATATAGAATCACATAGTTTCATCTAAAGGACAAAAAAAAAGTTCAAATTTGTTGCACAGTGTTATTGCACACTTGAACCAATCATCCGTTATTTGTTCACGTTCGCAATTTGATTTCGGCTGTTAAACTCATTTGTGTATATATATATGTATATATATATATATATATATATATATATATTGAACTCGCTTAATACGAAATGTCAAAAATTCGCGAATTTTTCGGTATTCGCCGTTATTTGTAACAACCGTGAATAAGTAAAATTTTGTTAAAAAAGTGTTAGAAATGCTTGTTTATATTTTAAAAATAATTACTACTATTTATAATGAAAAGTAAAATAAATAGACAAATGAAATATTTATTTTTACTAATATACACTTTTAAATCTTACTAGTACATTGAGAAACATGTAAAGAGTAAATTTAATGCAAAGTAGAATAAGTTATAATTCAAAATGTATAACGCTATAATTCAGGATAACCACACTACATATGCCATCAAAACACATAAATAGACGTTAAAGCAAATGTATAATTTCTCCATGTCTATTAATAAATCTCTAAAGGATACTGAAGATACTAAAGTAGCAAAGTGACGTCTCTAATCCCGGTGGCAATATATTTGTTTAGTCTGCTGCAGAGCTCATGGGAGTAAGAGGAAAAAAAATTGGCAAGCTCTAGAGAGCACGGCAGATGGGAACTTCTTTTTCGATGAGATAAATGTTTGATGGAGATATTGCTAATAAAGCAAGATACTTCATGGAATTGTGGAATTCCTTTAGATATTAGTACTGAAGGTACATAATAGATGTTATGTTTTCTCCTTTTTTAATGGAATGTTTTGGTTTACAAAAAGTCACTAACTTATAATTATTCCTTTAAACAAAAGTTTATTTTCAGAGGTGATTCTTTTCAAAAAAATCAGATACGTTATTAGAAAACTGTTTTTTTTTATTATTATTATTGATTACAAAGTTTGGATTAGATATTACAAATATTAAAAGTTTTTTTTAATGAAATATGAGTTCAAGTTATTTCGTGTATCCCTGTAATTGCAACAGCAGGGTGAATGTTAGATATCTATTTTCAATTTAGGTTTTTGAATACGCACTTTTTTTTGTGTGCAATCACATTTATACACGAGTCAGAAGAACGTCTTAAATTAAAACTAATTAGATTTAAGGAGGGTAAACGCAAGTAGTTTTTTTCCCTTGTGTTACATATGTCCGAACTTGAGGTTTGTGGCTTGGTGTCCATACCACTTATTCAATTTGCATAATTAAGAGCTTACAATTCAAATACAGATTATGCCTGGTTTTTACAATTTCAGATTGAGACACGAATACAATATTACAGAATGTATTATATTTCCGTTAAGCTTGCAGTTAATCTTTAGCTAATCAATATAATCTACCTTAGTACAGTTAATCCAGATAATCCATCTCAGTTAAGTTTTTACATTCTATTAGTATTATTAAGTATATCGAGCTGACATTCGTCGTTTCTAATCTGCATTTTACACTTAAATCTACAGTTTGCATTTTAGCTCATTCGGCATTGGACGACCTTGACAATAAGGGAGCTTTCATACCAAAGGCGACGGAGATGTTTCGTACCATGGACCATAGTAACAGGACTATCAGACTATAGACTATCAGACAGGTATCAGACTAACAGTGATGGCGTATGCCTTTGATAACGTAATAAACCAATCACTGTCAGCTACGAAAAGTCCCTCTTAATGACGCGATAAAAAATGCCAATGAGGCAAGCCGAGGGCGTGGTTACGACATTATGTAGGACCAATGACATGCTCTGAAAAAATTTGTCTTTGCTTATGTTGCTGTTGCTTTGGTATGAAAGTTCCTTTAAGTGTCCCAGCTTGTGCTAACACAGATATTTCAGACAAATAGTAACTAATTTTTACTGCATTTTGAAAGATAGCTCAAACTCTTATTGGAAGAATTTCTTTCAATACCTTTATTCATTTTCATTATCCTTTAAAGTGCCGTTGCTATTAGTATTCTTTTTAAATATCAATAATTACGAAATAAAACCAGGGCGTAACTGCCTATAGTACCAGCATATACGCCTTTTTGCACGAAAAAGCGTTTTTGGCCGCACTATATGAAGTACTGAAAATTTTCACGAACTGTATAATAATTTATGCTTAAATTTGCCTTAAAAATGAACTGCAAAATAGTAATAATTCGAAATTGAAGAAAAAAAATGCTTCCACATACAGACATACCCTTCTGGTCCAAAGTAACTTTGTACTACGCTTCAACACTGTTATATGATCTCCTTGGGATTGCGTACAGTCGCACAAAAATATGAAAAAAAAAAAAAAAGAAAGACGTCCTTTGTTGTATACATATAAATTATACAGGGTGTTTCTAAAAGAATATCGTGGTTTTAACGCTTTGTAGCATTTATTACGTAAAACTTACAGTCATAATTGTAGACTGAAATGAAAGAGCAACGCAAACAGTTTTGTTTGTTGGTACACGCATGCACTAGAAAGCCTCTGAGCATGCTCTAGAAAGCTCTAGTAGCAAAAATAGCAACTAGTGAACAAACCTTTTTTGTGTTTTGCACTTTACGAAGACCGAATCTGAAGTTACTGCGGAATGTGCATTACGGATTAAGTACAGATGTAATCCCCCAAGCCATAATAATATATGTAGATAGTATCATTAGTTTGCAAATACTAATTGGTTGAACATCACTGTACTCGAACGCTGGATTGGCCGCAAAGGGCCAATTGTTTCGCATGGTCTCCACGCTCACCCGATCTTACACCATGTGATTTCTACCTGTAGTGTTTCATAAAGGATCGTGAGCCTCTACTACCAGCTTACCTACCTGACCTAAGAACAGCTGTTTCAACAATTGCACCACGAACACTGAACAACGTTTGGAAAGAACTGGACTTTCGACTTGATGTGTGCCGTGTGACGAAAAACGCTCACATTAGACACTTATAAGATTGTACGTAAAACTGTTTGAGTTGCTCTTTCATTTCATGTATGAATCGTAATTTTACGTTTTCCGTTACAAGTACTACAAAGCGTAAAATACCCGATATTGATTTAGAAACACCCTGTATATATATATATATATATATATATATAGGACACACAATATTTATGTTCCAATGGTTATGCAGTCGGGAAGTTATACTTCCTTTTGTAGTAATTTTTAAATAAAAGAATATTACACTAGTGCTTATCAAAATGCTGCTTAAGAGTATATATGAAATGGAACATCTACACACTTTAAATACAGAGTACTTTTCAAGTCAAGCGGTACTAGTCAAGCGGCAAATTTTTATAATTTCAGCGCATTATTTTACTTCAAGTAAAATATTTGCGGAAACATATTACATTCTTGTTTCCCATTTTATCATACCTCACTAACAAAAACCAGAGAAAAACACAATTAATCAAAATAAAACATAATACATGGAGCAACTTCGATAAAATTTATGTTCCATTTTGTGCAATTTAAACTTTATGGATGAAATTACTTTTTATCAAAAGATAACTTTTAATATTTAATTGATGCCGAAACATGTTTTCGGCTGCAAAAATCTCAATAAGCGATCCGAAATTAGCTCAAAGTACTTATAAAAAATTCAAGTAATTAATAAAAATAACAAAAGTTACGAAGTATAAAAACATTTATTAAAGTGAAATAAAAATTAATTCTTCAAATGACGGTTAAAATTAATGATCGAAGATGAATTTTCTTTAAAGTTAATGGCTCGATTATTGCTCAATTTAATGTGTCTAACCAGAAAATAAGCAAGGAAAAAGCTTTTCATCTATAACAGTAATATTATGATGCAATAGAAAAAAGTTGATTAATAGTGCTATCTCTCCTAAGAAATTATTCCCAAAACGCCATAAGAAAATTAGGAAAGACAAATTAAGAGTCAATTAAAAGAATATTGCATTTTTGATTCCAATATTATATTAGTAAAAAGCTATACGTTAAGGTGCATGCCTGCCTCCGGATAGGTTTTTTTTTTTTTTTTTTTTTAAATTATAAAAAATGACTTCTTATGTGCACTATTGTGTAATTTGGTAAAAAAGGATAAATAACCTCTAAAAAAGCTTAGTAACTTTACGTGGTTTGATTTTTTGAACCAAAACATGCGTGAAAATAGCAATAAAATAACACTATGAAAAACGCCAAAACTCAAATTCAAACCAAGATACTTGTGTTCTGCAAATTTTACTATGATAAATGAGGACTATTTCTGGGAATAACCCTTGCTCATAACTATAACCCTAGAATTAAAAAAATATATAAAAGTTAACATTTCAATGATCAGAAAATTCGTCAAAATTTTCGACAATTTTAAACTTGTATGTGCTGTAAATCATCAAATATTGAAAATAGGAGCATAATAGAGGTTCCCTCCCTGAAATAGGTTTTAGTTATCATAATAAAATTTACGAAACATAAATATAGATTTGAATTTGAGTTTTGGAGTTTTGCGTAGTGTTATTTTATTGCTATTTTCACGCGTGCTTTGGTTCAGAAAAATCAAACCACTTACAGTTATTGAGCTTTTTTAGATGCAAGTCATGCTTTTTAAGCAAATTAACACAATAGTGCACATACGAGGTGTGATTGGAAAGTTTTAAGAATATGCTTCTAATTTCACAATGGCGGTATTTACATGCTACTGTGATGCATCTCCTTCAAAATAGCCCGCTTGTGACTAAACACACCGACTCCAATGGTGTTTGCACTTTTGAAAACATTCCTGGGAATTTTTTTCTCACGTGTGTTAAGGACGCTCGCCGTATTAGCCTGGATGTCTTCAATGGAGTCGAATCGATGTCCTTTCAGTGAAAACTTAAGTTTAGGAAACAGTTATAAGTCCGCAGGGGCTTATCAGGGGAATAGAGCGGTTGTGGAAGCACAGGAGCATTAAATTTGGTCAAAACTTCCACGATTGAGGAGGCACGATGAACTGTAACAGCGATTTGACTCGATTGAAGACATCCAGGTGAATACGGCGAGCGTCCTTGACACACTTGAGAAAAATTCCCAGGAATGTTCCAAAAGTGAAAACACCGCTGGAGTCGGTGTGTTCAGTCAGAAGGGGGCTATTTTGAAGGAGATGCATCACAGTAGCATGTAAATACCGCCATTGGGAAATTACGAGCCCATTCTTAAAACTTTCCAATCACACTTCGCAAGAAGTCCTTTTTTTATAAATTAAAAAAAAAAAAAAACTCTCCGAAGGTAGGCAGTCACCTTAAATCTGAATATGAGGCCTCAAGGTAATTAAATACTATTCGGTTTTTAGGCAGGCACCTTAAATCTCAATATGAGGCCTTAAGACAATTAAATACTATTTGGTTTTACTAATTACACTGTGCAACAAATTTAAACTTTTTTTTTTTGTCCTTTAGATGAAACTATGCGATTCTATATAAACAAAGGGTGCTTGATTCAAATATCCAAACCAAAATGGTCCATCACGTACCATTTTTGCTGGAGACCCACTTCTCATATACAATTTGGTTATAGAAGAATGTAACTGAGGCTTACTTATTGAAAACACAAACACTAAAATGATTTTTTTGGTAGATTCATCTTGTGGGCATCTGTTGGTGTCCCCTAATAACAGGTTAGCAATATTCAAATCGTATACTTCCATTCTATCGATTGCGGAAATGCTTTTTAAATACAGAGATGTCCTGATGAAAACTTTCCCCATGATCATCATTTTTTGGCAAAGTTTTGAGCAAAGCTGTTCATATGGGAGTCCAAAAAGTGTAGTTTTAATGAAATATAGCAACCTAATAATGCAAAAGCCTTTTATCATGTCACCAACAAGATTTTCGTAGTTTTACGCTTTCTCATTTCCAAGAAAACATGAGCACACTGATTTAAAGGCCAGCCAGGTGGATTTTTCGGCTTCTGACTGTTTGTTTTCAAACTCTTCATCATGAAATTACTTCCTTAGGTTGTGGGACAATGAAAATCCTTTCTTTTACTTTTGCCTCACTTAAATTTTTGATTTTGTTCCTGAGATGCAACAAAGCAACTCCTTCTCTATCCAGAGCTTTTACAAATATTTCGATGAACCAAGTTTAATGTGCAATTGTGGAAAAAAGGCACATTGTAGATTTACAAGTGGCTCATTTGATATGTTTTTGCCACTTGTTATTTTGTAATTTTCAAATTTCCTTTGTGTTTGCAGGATATGCTACAGGAATGAATAGGAAAAAAAATACTTAGATGGAGGAGCACTGATAAACAAGCACCACTCTGCTGAATTGTGCTCATATCCTAATGCTTTAAATAGTACATTCCCATCACAGCAGAATACCATTTTTTCTTGTTCCGTAAAATAGTCTACAAAATGCCTTTGTCGTCTTGTAAAAGACTCAAAACTTCGAGAAGTAGATAAAGCTTTTTTTTGCCAAAAATGTCGCTAAAGTAACCCAACTTCATCAAAAAGGTCTCTAGAATGGCAACGATCTCCTTATCAACGAGAAACATAATTTATAATAAATTAAGTCGATAAATTACAAAAATATGCACATTTATCCAGAAAATACGTAAAAAGCTAAAATGCGGCATTTTGGGAAAATGGTACGTGATAGACAAAATATAATTGCAGATTTGTAATTTTCAGCCTAAAATACATAAGAAACAGACATTTTCATCCAAAGGACATTTTTCGTGTTGCACAGTGTTATATATTGACCGAAAGTAACAGTTTGATTAACATTAAAATTAATTGTTTAAAACATTTTTTAACACACAAGATGTAAAATTGTTGTAATTTCTACTTAAAAGAAACATGTAAATGTTTTTGTTACTATTGTATGTGTGAATAATTAAAATCGAAAAGTCGGAACTACAATTTTAGTAAGGCACAAGAGTCCACTGGGCTTTTCACTACCCATGTTGGGGGTAATTTTATTTCTTCCATGACAAAAATGTTTACATATCATCGTACATAATTTTGGAAAAAGTTGTGTCCTATAACCTTTTTTGATTTTAACTTTAACTAATCAGATCGAGAAGCAAAACCTAAAGAGCTCGAAAGAAAATAATGGACTAAATTATCTATTTGCCCGAATTGGATGAATTCAGTTTTTTTTTTTGTTTCGAAATTCAAAACTTTTTGGTAGCAGTTGCCACGGACAAAGTGTCATAAGTTTCTACGCTATCATTAATGAAGGAACATGCAGTTATTTAAATAATTTGAAACTAGGCTGCCTTTTCTGGAATATATATAAAATATACATAATAAAACAAAAATAAAATCGTACCTTTAAAACAGGAACGATAATTAACTCGTTAACAGTTAACTCGTAATACAAATAAGTAATGCAGCAAGCTATCTAAAAGAAATCATCTCTTCTTCAATTAAATAGATACACAGAGCACTGATGCATATTACTTCTCTATGTCGTCACAACGGCTATTCCCACAGTTTTACATCAGTAAACCAATGTTTTTAAGTCCCCCTACACTGTAAAAACTTTAGTGGGTGCTGTACCAACGGACGGTGCAGATTTGCTGGCTATAAAAGATTGTGTTTAACTTTACTATATTTTGGTGCTAACTTGCGTATGCTGCACCAAAATATAGAAAAACTAAGCATAAACTTTTGCAGTAAGCAACATTTTCACTATGTTTTAGTGCATTTGGTAGTAATATGCACTTTTTTTGGCGAAACACGCAGTTAAATTTTTACAGTGTAAAAGAAAGGAGCATCATGTTTGGCGAAACTATTTTTAGTTTGACTTGGTAACAAATGACATTAAAAGAGTCTCAATTAGATATTGCAAAAAATGTAAATACAGTGATACCTCGAGATACGAGTTTAATTCGTTCCGTAACCTTGCTCGTATGTCAATTTGCTCGTATCTCAAAGCAATTTACTGCAGTAAACTGATGGGCCGTGGCGTCGCAGATGGCCGTTCCTCGTATCTCAAATGTCGCTGGTATTTCAAAACAAAACTTCGCTGCTCGCATCTCAAATCACTCGCATGTCAGTGCACTCGTATCAAGAGGTGCTACTGTACCAGCAAAATAAATTCTTTACACCAAACGAAACATTATTTTCAAGAAAGAATCAGCCTTAAAGTCTCTATAGTAAAGTATTTATACTTAAAATTTGAAACACAGTGCTAAGAACCTCAATATAAATAGCCAACACATTAAAAACCAAATACCACACAAATAAATAAATAAATAAATAAAGGAGTTGCTCCATTAATCGTAAATCTGTTCTTATGATTACTCTGAAAAGTATTTTTTTGCGTTGTTTCCTATTATTAAAGCAAACAAAAGATGCCTGTGTGATAAGCCCCTGAAATCGAAAAGAAAAATCCAATTTCTTCTTAAAGCTCGGGATTTTCGTGTGTACCCTGACATAAGAGAAACCAATAAAAAACTCAATTCAAAACTTTTAAAAAATCGTCCCTTTTGTTTTGTACTTGTTCTGAGAAGCATCAAAAGTATCTTTACCACTGTGTTTTTTATCGTAATTCGTTCCGCTTCCTCCCCAAATATTCTCTCTAGAAAGAGTACGTTCGAAACAATTCCACCCAAATATCATTGCATACAGGAACAAACATTGTATAATTCGAAGTACAAACTTTCCGCAACATCTCACCAGAATCTTTTACTTTGTTTATTATTTATTTATGTACTAAACACGTATTCAGAAATTTCAGAGCAATAAAAGTTACCATATGTTTAAAATAAAATTCTTTAACTTGCCGCTTGGGAAACATTTAAACGGGTAAAAGCTCTCTCATTTGTTACAAAACATTGCACATTAATTCTTATTTATTTCGAGTTTAATTTCGCTTAAAAGTAAGAAAACCCTTACACATGTGGAATTGTAACTGAAAAGCCTGAAATTTAAGGGGATTGAAATTAGTTTTGTGCCGTTGGAAAGACATATTTACATTAACGATATCTGACGTATTTAACAATAAAAAATGAATTTAATAACTATTTTATTTAATTCCAGTTTATTTTTTCACTCATTACTAATAATATGTGAAACAGTTCCAAGAGATTAAAGTTTGTCGAATGTTAAAACTGACAATTTGATGATTTTTTGAGTTAGATGAAAGTAATATGATCTAGGGCCGCATAAGCGTCTCGCCCGTGAAGAAAACTGAAAAAAGGAAAAGAAGCGACCAAGGATAGTTTGCAAGACACAACAAGTTGGATTTTCCTTTTTTATTTATTTTTATTTTTAGCGACATACATTTATTTAAATACTTTTGTATCAGAAATAACCACAAAAAAATCAATGCAGAAAGATGTGATATTTCCTCAAAAATAAACCCTGTTGTAAAAGTTGCCCGCCAAGAAAATCAATAACTCTTACCCGTAAAAAAGGACCCCTTCATGATAAATCCCAATGCACTTCACCGTTAAGAGCTATGATATATAGTTTGCCCGCCAAGTATCTTCCTCTCCCTCTCTAAAAAAAACCTCGTCCGTGGAGAGTATTTCCCTAGAACTTCCCTCACTGCCAACTTCTTACCAGCCTGGATAGATTCTAAAACTTTTTCAATGTTGTTGTGGGAAGGTTTTGCAAAGATGGTTTCTTGGTGAGCTAAAAGATTTCCACCAAACAGCATTGAAACAAATGTCAAGGATCTGCCCAAAGTGCTAAGGAGTTGGTGGTCCGGAAAGTTCTAGCAGGAGTAGATGTGATAAAAAGGGAAAAGAGGGGTGATGCTAGTTTGTCTAGCCAACTAGGTATTAATACTCTTTGCAGACGAGTTTATTATTTTTATTTTTGATGAAAATACTTGGCGGGCAAACTAGATCTCATAGCTTTGGTTTTGGGGTTTAACATTAAGGCTTTTTTACGAATAAGAGTTCGTGGCTTTCTTGGCGTGCAAATCTTCACAACACGGTTGTTTTCTAAAGAAATTTCGTACTGCAGATGAATCTTAAACCGACATACAAATAAAAAAATATAATATATATAATTTGCTTCCTTTCACCCGGAAAACGTGCTCCTGCAAGTGAAAACACACAATTGAAAAAAATCAATTCTGAAATTACTTTTACTTTAAAAACTTTTTAATACTGATATAAAAAGAAATACATAAAATCACGTTTTCAATATTATAGCGTCCCTGATTAAAATTCATCAATATAGTATTTATATATTACGATTTATCATTTTTTGTCGTTAGGCGTAATAAAATATTTGAAGAATAAAAAAATATAAAATAACTGTCGGATAAAGAAAGCTTTCTTTTCTACGCATCACTTGCAGCTGCTTTCTAAAATGACACCAAATAATATCCCATATAGAAAAAATCAGTTTAAGACATTCTAAACTATTGTATCTTTTAACTGGTTTCCTGGTTTTCTTGCTTTAATTAAAAAGCATAACTTTTCTTTACACGCAAAACATGTGTAGTTGACAAAATACTATTTTTTCTTAATTGTTTATTTGCAATATTTTCTTGCAAAGAAAGAGAGGTATTTACGTACCTCAGAAGAACTAAACCTCGAAAGAACCTCTTTTTTCATTTGTCTCTTAAAGGCTTAAATGATAGATATTATTTTTATGTAATCACTAAGTAATTAAGTTTTTTAACAGAGAACAATGACACAGTAGGTGTATTTTACTCTTGTTTAATAAGCTCCTAAAATGTAATTAAGTTCGAATAATTCCTATTATGATTGTGCACTGTTAGAAATTTCATCATGAAATTACGTTTATATAGCCGGCAGCAGTCTGTCCATCTAATTCACCGTTAAATTTACGGTTTGGAACATTTTTCTATCTTTACGGAACCTAAACCATTTAAAATCAGCTTGGTTGAAAAGCCGTAAATACAAAAGTTTACGGTTTTATAACCATTTAAAAATTCTTTCAAAACAAAATTTTTACCGTTTTTGAACCATTTCGAGGAGTAGAATCTTCGAGGCGTAGAAACCATAAACGAATCTTGCTGGAATCGAACCCGGGTGTATATAATACCATCCTTGCGCTCTAGTCATTCGGCCTTCTACACCACGTAAAGCGGCCGTTTATTTATCAATAAATCTTCTTTTCCAACAGGCAAACTGCCTTAAAATTGAGATTTCAGTTTTTGACTGGATCCAAAGTCATTTTTGGTCTAATTTTACCTTATATTGACGAAAATAATTTTATTTTCTGCAGAATTAAAATACAAACACGATTCAGCAGCTCAAATTATGGGTTCGCTCATTCGCAAACAGTTCGGGAATCCGATGCCTCCAATTTTTAAATTAAGTGTATCAATTACGTGTGTTTCTATTTAGTAACCACTGCTTAAGCCACTTTTTTTTTTCTTTTTTTTTATATACACATGCAGATTTGAACTGATAAATCTTTATTCATATTTTAACAACAACGTACGTCCGGTAAGGTTTCGCAACCAAGATGGACGCCCGACTCTTATCGAGCGCTTGAAAACTACGGTTAGTTAAACGTTCTTTAAGATAAACAGAGAATAAACGATTTTTTTCACAATCAGCGGTTTGAGTACCATCTTTTTAATGGTTATTCAACTGTTGTAACTAAATATGGTAAAATAACAATCAAATAAATGGTTATTTTACTATTTCCTTACGGAAATTTTTAACAGTATGCTTCGAAAAGGGGCATAGCACAAAAGCATGTTAAGAGACTACACTATAAATATTTTTGGAAAATGTAAAAAAAAAAGGCATGACTATAAAACATTGCACAAATAACCATCCTTATGATTGGTTGATTAAATTGTGACTATATAATAATTATATCTTACTTTTGCAAATTAAATCAAATTATTTAAGATTTTAATTGATCAGGCAAATGTGAAATTGGTTCACGACTTTTAGTGCTTTTAAGATTTCGAAAGATAGGAACTGGTCTACTAGTAAAGAAGGAAGACATTAAATCCAAATCTGCAAAGATTTGTGATAGGAAAATTCTCGAATGTTTAAATCTCGACACAATATGGGATTTTTTACACCTTCTAGACAAAATAAACAAGGTATTTTAATTAGTCACAGACCCTTTGACATTTTTAGCACAAAACTATTAGCTAATTTGAACTAGGACACGTTTTCCAGCAAGATGTGTTGGAAAATGTGGCAGGGGAGTTGGAAAGCATTTTCCCTTGCAATATGCCAACTTTGATACATTATTACAAAATGCAGTGAATGGCACATAGTGCAATACCAAAAAGTACGTTTAAGGCTAGGGTGTTTGAATCAAATTTTCAGTAAGACCTGAAATTTTACTCTGCGTTGAAAAAAAATCAGCTCTCCTGACCAAACAACAGCAGCATCTAAATTGAACTTTGGTATATGGTACGTGGAGTGTGCAGCTTCAGCTAGTTCAGCCGCATGCGACAATGAGCGGTTAATTTTGACACTAAAGAAATTTTAAAAACTTGGCCCTCATGAAAAATGTGTCTTGGTCCCTCCGACAATTTTGCGGCCAAAAATGATCTGTATGAATTAACTGGGAAAACCTCACCCTTTTGCTATTAACATTATTAATGAAAAAAAAAATTACTAATATTTTAATGAATAAGAAACATAATAACATTAGAGAATAATTTCCTTAAAAAAGATTCATTTTACAGAACTTATTAATGCTGGGGAAGCTTTTCATAATCATTCCTTTTTCTTTTTTTTTGTCAACGAGAGTACACTGTTTTTAATTATTTTTAAATTTTAATTTTTTCAAAGAACAATTACTTGTTTTAAATCGTTGCTACAAAAAATTGACAAAACTACTTGTGAAGAAATTCGCTGTATAATGTCGACATTTACGACATTAAGAATTTGAGGGAAAAAAAGGAAATTTTGGCCAATTCCGTTTATTGCCAACAATGTTTTTTGCACTGCTCCATTGGTGGATTATACGCATTTTATTATCGACGAATAAAGTACGAACTTCGTTGAGCAATCTCCGAGCTTATACGATTCATTTCCTCGGGAAAATGCCATTATTTATTTTTATGTGTGTGTTACTTCTAATGGGAGTTACAACAATAAACATTTCCAAATAAACCATCATTGTTTCAGCAATATCGAGATTATATTAGCAACTTCAGTACTTTAAATACTTTATGATCCTGGCATCTTGACAGAAGTACAAAAAACTAATTAAAAAATGGATTTAGAAAAGAAAGAACAGAAGGAATGAAGGGAAAACTTCCTCGTGACACATTTTTAAACTACCATATACGAATGAAAAATGTCTCGAAAAATACTACAGAAAAGCCTGAAAACCTTTCATAATATAGTGTTTTTTTTATTACTTTAGAATTATATAAATACAATAAAATAATAATCCCCCCCCCTCCCCTGGCCTGTTATTAGGCGCACAATGATATAAAAACGTTCATCTAAGTATCCAAAAAACATTTTTCCTATCATTTTTAAGTACTTTATCAGCACTTCACTAAGTACTGGAATGAATAAACTAAATGATAAAAATATGCGCAATACTCATGATAGAATAAAAGCAACAGAAAAAGGAGGTTTTCTGTAATCAACGCAATAAATATTTATGCATTCATACTATAAAAAACCTCCGAACATGCCCTTTCTTGAAGACAAAACTTAACTTTAAAAATTTAGTAATTTTAGAAAAATCCACTTTTAGTGATTCAGCTAGTTGAATTAGAAACTGCAGGCTGATTTTTAGGTTGAATGTAGCACGATTATTAGGACTGTTCAATCGAACAGTCCAGATAACCATGCTACATTGCTCAGTAAGAAAAGCTATTTTGATGTTAGACTGATATTTAATTTTCCTTTTATTTTACTTAAACATTTGATTTGAAGAAAACGCCGCTACATTTCTTTTTTTCAGTCATATGCAAAATCAATTCATTTACTGTTACTTTACATAGTAATGCCGTTTTATAAATTTTACTTTCATTTGATATTTATTTATAATCTCCAGATCTGACGCTCAAACTCCAGACCTGAATCCGATAGAACATCTTTGGGACTATTTTGGCACTGGGACTATTTTGGCTTGCTGCTTTAAGTTATCCTCCAAGTTCGTTACAGGTGTTGAAACAAGGATTACTTAGTGTCTCGTCTTCGCTTCTCATTTGGGTATGCGACAATTAATCGACAGCAAAAAAGTTGATCCCGCTGGTGCATTCGTTAGTACTTTTTGTAATGGTTCTATGACATTTTACCACATAAAACGACGATGTACTGTTTTTTTCAAGAATGGAGTTTTCCGCCAAGTGTGAGTTTTTTGTTGCAAATCATTTTTGCATTAAACATATGTATATTTCTATGCCGCATTTAATACATAGCTGTTTTTAAGGACATTTATTCCAAACTTGTTGTTCCAACATTCATTCGCTTGCAAACTAGAAGAGAAAAACCGGTTGTATTTTAACTTTTGGAGACCAGTGTACATTGCTAAATAAAAAAAAACAAGGATACCTTTTTAATATTAAACAATAATACATTAGAAAATTACCAGTTATAATGGTTCAAACAATGTAAAAAAGCATTAAAAATGAAAAACCTTGCATAATTGATGGGCTACAATCAGAAGAAAAAACGAAAAATGCCATTAAACACTGCTACATAAACCAAGAATTTACTATCACTGCAGATTAAATACATATCGAGTAACCCTCCTTAGTTTTTAAGAATTCAGCATTTTTCCGTTCATTCATATCACTACGAAACTAGGTAACTGTGAAACAAAAGCCACAAATTCTTTGTACGATTTATGAAGCAATTTATTGAGCTTGTCGTCATAATTTTACAGAATCGTCTGAGAACACCATTACAAGTCAGTTGTATTTTATATACGCTTGTCTTCGAACAAAACGAAGCGCCTGTGCTGTAAACTTTAAAGAGCTTGTTGCAGTTAAAATTATGGCCCTCGTACTAGGTAATAAATTTCCATTATGGAACATTAAGTGAAAAATAATTCCCTTTAATGTTATCAATATCGAACAATATTTCCTCCTCTAAAATGAAGAAAAACGTTTATCACCTGTCTACGCATTACGGAACGCTTCGTTTGCCGCTTTGATTTCATATCACAAAGCAACGAAGTCGATAGCTCTATTTATCAGTTTCGATGAAGCGTTTATCAAAATATGGACGCATTAATGTTCTACGAAATTATCTGATAAATATGTAAGCATAACTTTTAAATTTGTCTGTCGGACATTGATTTTTTAATAGGAAACTGATACTAATGATCGTAAATTTGGTAAGGACAAAAAGAGGATTTCTTCGTAGCTAACACCCTTTCCATTACCACCATGTGTGTGTGTGTATTTACGACACATTCTTGGCAATTTAGTGCCATTTGAAATGCATATTGGAAGAAAAATGTAATGTCATTCAGGAGATAGCTATTTGCTTGAATGGGTTGATTCAAGATGTTTCATTCAACCGGCATAGTGGTTTAATACTGGCCTATTATGCCCAAGATCGCGGGTTCAAACCCCGACCAATATCAGCGGAGGGTCAAAAAACTGACGAAGTCCATGTCGTATGATTTTGCGGCGGTCTTTGAGTATCCATTTGGCTTGGATACTCTCGGCAAAATTAAATTGCTAGTTTTGCATCGTCCAGGTGCTTCACCTTCCAGTAAAGCAACTCTAAATTCTCGACGACGTCTAAATTCTCATGTGAAGACGTCTAAATTCAAATGCAGCAATGGAATTCACCGGTAGGGGTACAGTCTTGAAAAAAAGGATGGCATTTTCTGGGGAAACCACTAGGTCTGCAAAGGTTAGTGATCATATGCAGCCCCACTAGAAAGAAAAAAAAAAAGGTTCTTATTAAAAACACAATTCACCGTATATTAAACATTATTTTCTGAACACGACCTACTGCACCTCACTACAGATATTTTTTGTTGATATAAATGTCATTTGTATTCCCAAGCTCCATTATCTTTACAATAAGGAATTAAGGCAGAAAAAAGCGTCACCTGACGCCACGTAAGGACAGGAGTTCGACTTTAGCATGCACCAATGGATGAATACATCTATATCCACCTGCACAATTTGGGGATGGTTCTGATGGGGAGTATATCCTTTGCACTCGTGATTATTGCTAACCACCAACTACAGGTTTTGCGGACGCTCGGTTTTTCGGACCATGTGATTGCCATGCAGTCGGATGTAATTTTGCGCGGCACAACTCGAACCCAAAGTCCTCCGAGCTCGAACCAGATGGGCCACTCGGCTACCTACGCCCCTAGATTACTCTTTTCAAATATTTTCATTGCAAAAAATGTGTGTGAAAATACAGAAAGGGCCTTGTTATTTGTGTAAACCTGTGAACATCTTGTTTAAAATCAAATGTGTAAGGTTTTAGATAACAGTGTTCCAATAAAATTCTTATTTTCCCTCACTCTGCGCACAACTACAGAGAAACATGTGTTGAGTTACTTAAGAACTCGTTAAAAAGACAGGAATCAAGTTTTTTCGGTAGAAACAACAACGCGTAAAACTGAACACTTGAGATCTGGGGCTTCCAGTTCAAAATTTGTCAACAAATGCATTATATATTGACGGAGTACGAATTAACTGCCACTCTAGTGAACATCCTATTCTTCGGCAGCATATACTTACAAATCCTGACACATCTTTGGCCAAGCTTTCTGAGGCACAGGAATCACAGCGGTGTGTGCTCACGCTCTGAACTCATCTTCAACTTTGTGTAGTAGAAATAGTAATTCAGCGTACCTACAGATGGCGCCGCTGCTGTGGCACTGTACCTGTGTGTCAATTTACAGAACGTTTTTTATTCTCTATAATTTCTTTTTTAAGACAGTAATTTCTTTTTTTAATTCCCTGTCATTTTACACCAGATAAATGAATGCAAGCATGAAATGATGAATGAATGACACCAGATGAATGATTTCAAATATTTTCGGGCAAAAATATTTTACCATGTATTAAACAGTAAGGCTGAGCTTATATTGTAAAGTTGGAATTAAAGTAAAACTAAAATACATAAATTAACCTTGCATTAAAAAATTAAAAGAAAGCAGGTTGCTGCTATTTTATTTATTTCAGTTATTCCAGAACTTTTTTTGGGTTAAAAAGAGGTAAAGGTTTAAAACATAAGCTTTTTTTTTTTTTTTTTAACCGTTCTGTATTGACAGAAGAATTCTGAAAATTGAAAAAAATGCAGAAACATTTTCAATTCTTCGAAGGGGAGCTTAACAATGTTTACTTGCAGAAGATAATTGAAATTTGCACCATATTTTTTTTGATTCGGTCAAACGTTTCAAAATTGATACCATTCAAGAAACATTCCGATATTGAGATTTATAATCGGAAAGATTGACACAGCTCTGCCGCCACAAAATTAAAAAAAAAAAAAAAAAAAAGACCCTTCATTGGCAGAGTGCCAAGAAGAATCCATTCATGTTGAAGGGGAAAATGTTGGTATAAGGAAGGTACCGTTTTCCGCTTTCGTTTTAGCTCGTGAAGCATACTTGATTTCTTCCGAACTGATGCTATTTTCCAATTTAAAAATTCGGTTGCTTTCAAGAAACAGATAAGCACACACTCTGATTCGCGTGCTAATAAACGCACCTGAAAAACGAACTTCGGAAAAACTCGAATGGATTCGTCCTTTTTTGTCATGCGCATGCGCGTCCAAGTGTCAGAACTTCGTGATCGAACTGTACGATCCTATGAGTTCCAAAGTTTCGTTACATTTTAATTGTATGCAATAAATCCCAGAATATTATTCAACTTCATTTGAAGTTTGCTATACTTTATCACCGGAAATAAAATCAAAAGACCCTTATATAATTTAATTTTTTGTATCTTAATGTATATGGCCAAAACACATTTTTATAGTAACGAGAAAAAACGCATTTTGCAATGCTCTCTGTTCAGTGTTCCAAAACAATTGCGTATTTCTGATTCACCTCAAATTCATTTCAGAAACTTGCTTCATTTCATACGATGTTATTGATATAGACTACTATGCTACAAAGGTAATAAGCGGCATTTCTCAATATATAGTAGACTTGCGCATGAAGTTACTGTTACAGTAAATGACGTGCGTCCCAATAATTTATAATACATATTGACTTCCGTTCCGCATTTTGTAGAGTTGAGAATTACGGCATGTAAACTATTTATCAGGATAATTTACAACACAATTGAAATATTTTTTAAATTTTTGACGTATTTTATTCTAACAGATATATTCCCCCTCCAAGCTTCTCAGAAAGGAATTTTCGCTAAATTACTTTGACAACTTCTATCTTTTAGATTGTTGCAGATAAAAATTCCTTGTTCTTGAAAATTAACACCAATTTTCGTGTTCATTACTCCTGTTATATTTTACCGGATGCTGGTACAGGTATGTATGAGCAAGGGTATGAAATATGTTTAATGGAAAGAACTAAAATTAAGGCATTATATAACTATACAATAATAAAAAAAAAAGATAAAACTGAGTTAATCAACGGTGGAAATTTCATGAAGATTTAGAACACTAAAAACTAGCAGTATAGAAATTAAAAAAAATTTTGATTATGAAAAAAGAATCAAATTATAAATGAAAATTAGTATTTTTGCTGCAATGTAGTAGGCGAACGCACTGAATACATTAATTGCGAGCTATTGAGCACTTGTTCTTCTAAATATATTTGTGTTTTTTTTAAATATTGTTTATATGTTTTGTTTTGGTATATATATACTATTTCCCTAAATATCAAATTGCAGTAATAACAAAACATGTTTTAGATAGTAATTTTAGGTATGTTTTGTTAAATTAGATTTTTATCAAAACTGATGACTTACAGAAAGATACCAATATTTTAATGAGAAATTGTATTGGTTTGCAAGATATTTACAATTGCCCTCAAAATGAGTTGTACGCTACACACGCTTTGTAATTGCCCTTATGACATACCAAATGCCTGCAATATTTCATTACGAAACAAATTATTTTGGGGCACGTTTCATTTCTGCAATAAAGTAGATTTTACATGAGGCATGATAAGCTATATACTGATATTTTATACAGTACTGGAGCACTGGAAAAATACATTTTCCCAAAACCTTAACGAAATCAAATAAGCAATTAATGAAGTTATTTTCAGAGCATACCCGTTTCGTTAATGAAAGGGATACATTACAGCTGCTCCCATCTCAAGAAAATGAGCTGCAGTTAATGTTACACAAAAGAACTCTTAATAAATTTAATATGAAGTTACTTTGCTGCAGTTTTATAACTATGGTATTGTTTCGGCTCTGTAATGCATCATTTGAGAGCTTGACTAAATTCAATGTAAATATATCAAGCAATTCATTTAAGACGTTAGAGACTTTTACAATCCTGTCATTTTGATAGATATAATGACATTAAAGTGACAAGAAAGCTTTAAATGAAATATTGATGTAGTAACAATGCAGCGTTTAAGTTCTTTAAGAATCTTAGCACTTCACAATCCGTCTTTGTTCGCACATATTTGCATCTACATTTTTATCTGTAAGTTGCTGATAGCACTAGGTAGACATGTGCTAAGCAGAATTTGAAATTAAATTTATATTGCACCAAAAGAGAAAAAGATAATTTAACAAAATTATGAGAATATTAGATTCATTTTAGTACCATATGATATTCGTGTACTTAGCAAACAATTATTTTTAATATCCTTTGTGTTACTTTCAAGTACTATTTATTGACCAACTTGAAGTTATAATTTGAAGCAAATTGAGTTTTCTTGAGATAAAGCTAGAAATGTATAAATGTCAGTTATTTCTTTACATTAATTTCTATACATTTTATATTAACTAAGACAATCTTTAGTTGAAAGATTCCTAGAGAAATTCATTCAGCTTTACTATGAATACCAAACCTGCAAGTGACATAGGAAAATGTGGTTCACGCAAAACAACTCTGAAATTAAACACACTGTTATTTACTGTATTGTATTGAATACATATTTGTAACATCGTTTCTAATGCGCATGTAATATTTCTCGAAAATCAATTCCAAACATCATTTGAGTTTTACTAATGGATATGGCACTTTAAAATAAAAATTAAGCAAAGTAGGAGCGCAAATTCAGTTTAACCCTTTAAAGGGCCTTTTTTTTTTTGCAGTATCGTTATGTTAAAAATATTTTTCAGATTTTGTTTTGTTTCAAAAAAGAAATTCATACAGGACAGTAAATAAGATTAGCATGAATTTTTCCACCCCTTTTTTTTGGGGGGGGGGGGAATAGTTATAATATTTGAATATTGATGCATGTGGTGATATATATATTTCCCAGAGTCTTTCGGTAAGATTCTGCCAATCAGAAATGGTAAAATAGCTTACTATAAACAACTATAATTTGATGAATTTGGTGGGAAGCATATTTCCCACCGCTATAGAAAAGGTTAACTAGCCTAAACCGTAGTTGCTTCGCGGTCAGTTAAATTTTATTTTTGCCTTATTATCTTATTTTTTAATCAATTGGTCATTAAAAATATGAGTTTTTTTTTTTTTTGTTTTTTTTTTTTTTTTTTGCGAAGAGCTCATATTTTACTAAGCAACAAGTAAAGAAAAGCCGAGAGAGATAAGTTGGATCAGCAGAACGCTTATGATATTATTATTCATTTTCTTACCTGAATTTAATTTTGCAAGATGGCAGCAGTACACGGATTAATTTCAAATCTGCTGAAAGTTGCAGAGACGATTTTTTTTTTTGCATTGCAACACGGAAAACGAAATTAAATTAAACGTAATTAAGAATTTGCTGAAGCACTGGAAACCTTCATCGCACCCAGACTCATTTATGCCGTTTACACTCAGAGCTGCCTGCATTTATTTGGAAATTAACGGAATCGATAGTGAATAGGTGCAGAATGCGGTAGTAATATAAATTAACTTCGAAATTAATTCAATTATGTTAATGGATACTTTCTCCTCATTTGTCTTCAGTGAAAGTACAAGCTGTTTGTGGGACCCTTTATAAATTCAAAGCAGGTTAGACACATTATTACTAATGAATCACTTTACGAAAAGAATGAATGAATTACAATTTGTTATAGTTTTCTCGGATCTAGAGAATTTCACTAACATGTTACTAAAATTTTGGATAACATTTTTTGTTGTGTTTGATTTTATTTAGCTAATAATTGATAAGTCAACGTTTTTTCTTGCGCACTAAAAAGACGATTGCAGCGCCGCTACTGAATTTTGGTGGCAATTTTCGGAACTAATCGCCATATTTAATTTTATTTTATTGGAAATACTTCAGAAACTCATCAAATCATGGTAAAAGTGGTAAAATATTGCATTGTTAGCTGGTTCTGAGCTATATGTAAAGTTTCAGAACAATAGCTTATCGGGAAATGGCCGAAAATTCGATTGCAAATTTCGAGAACAGACAAGAAAGCGAGTTTTGAAAAACGTTGTAATAAAAATCAATGTTTGATAATGATAGACTGTAAAATGCTCTTCATACATCGCATACTACCAGTACATTCTTTTAGCTTAAAATATGATAAACATCTGTATGCGTCAAGGGGTGCAGTAAGAAAACTATTTTTTTTTCTGAAGAAGGGATAATTGATAACAATTCTTTTCTGCAATTTCATAAAGTAATTAGAAACGGGACACAACAAAGGTTTATTTTTTTATGATTGAACTTAATGGTTTTTATACATTGGTTTAACTTTTATGAATTTCTGCATTATACTCTTAAATAAGTTCCTATTTTTAAAATCATCTTGCAAAGGAGTGAAGATTCCAATTATTTGCTTTAATCATAGTTTGGATATAGTTTGGATACGTTTAAGGTTAGGTTAAAAAATTGGCATGTAGACATCCAGCACACACACACGTGTTTGTATATGGTGTATTTGCGTGCGTGTACCTACACGCACACACAAATAAATAGCTTACAATTTCCTCACAACTTATCGAACTACTTTATTTGTACTTTTACATTTTTGCGTATAACAGAGGGGAAAAAATCAATAAAAAAGCATACATGCATTATTTATTTTTGAAAAGTATTTCAAAGTCAGCATGTTCTTTTCCAATGTATTAATAATTTATGACCTAGGAATGTAAGCAAGATTAAATTTTGGTGTTTATTTTCATTTTTGGAATACCTGCTACAGGATACTTTTCTCCAAACTAGAAGAACAGCATATATAGCATAAATGAATGATATCTTCTTTCATTGTATTCCAGTAAACACAGGATAATGCTCTATTTTTAATGCAATTTAATATCTGAGCAAACAATTCTTGAAACAAAAATTTGAAATGCAAACTCCTGGTGTACCAAAAGATAAGGCAAAAATAAAAGAAATTCTCAGTACATTGTTTTTTATATTAATGTTTGTTTGTTAATTGATGGTGGATCAGCAAGGTGTTTTAAAATTTTGCTTACCTACATTTATGTATTGCGTTCGAAGAAGAAAATACATTTAGTGATGAAAAAGGCTTAAAGTGTTAAAAAAAAAAAAAAAAGAAGTTCAAATGTCCGTAGGCGGCCATATTCGTAAGGAAAGAGAAACTACGTTTTAATTCCACCTTAGATGACAAACTTTTAAGCGTCATTTTAAGAGAAAGGAAAAAATATAATAAATAGATAAATAAATAAATATAAATTTAACTACCTCATTTTTGACATGTACGGTCTATTTTGTGGATATTGCACACATTATCAGATTTAACATTGTTTAGCTGAAAACTGTATATTAGTATTATTTACCAAATGAGTTCGTTCATTTCATACTATTAATCAATGTATGTGTATCAATGATTATAATTCGATTCTTGGTTACTTTTATTGTGATTTGGCTCAAACGTTTCACATAAATCCAAAAAATGTATGAACACATTAATTCTTAATTTTTAAATGTTTATACCGATCAATGGCCCATATTCTTTAGAAAAAATTAAATTAAACGGAAATTTCGAAACTGGTATAGAGTCACAATATTACAGACCGACTGAAGCATCAGTCATTTTGAACCAGAGCGTGCGTTTAGCGCGTTGTCAGTCTGTCATGTTATCCCATTTTGGCGAAGTTAAACATTTGTAATGGCATAAAAACATTCATCAATTTGGCGAGATTTGGTAATCTAACACACCTCTATACTCAACTGCAAAGTTTCTTGACTATGGAGAAATATGCTGAGAGCAAGCGAAGAAAGTAGTTCTCCGCGCGGTGTCCGATTTTAGAGTTAAACTAAGCACTTCGCTTAGGATATAAATATGATAAGGTATTTTAACCTACACATATATAGCGTTTATTTGTCATAATTTTCATAAAATGCTACATGTTTTCAATTTTACGAGAGCGTAACGCGTACTAATACCTTCATTTAGAACTAACGCTCTAGCCAATAAGAGCTCACGAGCAGTTGGCGATCTTCCAAAAAGCGGTTTGGCGAGATTTGGAATTGTTTATATTTATGTCTGACTCACTGACTTGTTCTTTTGCTTAAAGCTAAACAGTTTTTATTATTCTATTCGTTAATATCGTTATTATTATTTTTATATTCGTTAATATTTTCTTATTATTATTCCTATATTAGTTAATTATAAGTTTGGAATCTACTCCAAAATTGAACTACGTCTTTCAACCCCCACAAGAAAGGCAACGCTTTGAAAACCTCTGAAAAGACAATAGTCGTGAATGTATTTCACAAATTGCAAGAATGGAATCTATAATGTAATGGTAACACCTTATACCTTTACAGAAAGTAACAGCATTCAAGCATTTACAAAACGCAAAACTAAAATTCCTTTATTTCTTTTCTCATCTACATCCTCTTATTCACTGTTGCCACTCTTTTATAACAATGCTACAGAATCCACCATTTTGAAAAACTAGATAAGTCGATTTTTGGCCAAAACGAGATAACTACCTTGAGCAACCCATATTGGTATTCTACACATCCTGTAAAAGTATGAAAGTCATAATGTCAGTGGTGTTCTTAAAAACCATTGTGCATTATTAGACATTTTAAAACCATAGTGCATTTCAAAATGTAGCTGTGATAAAAAAGTTTTTCGATGCTTGTACAATATCTATCTGCATAAAAGTATTAAGAGTATAATGCCTCTCTTTTTTTTTTTTTTTTTTTTTTGTCGAAAGGAATAACTTATGATGAAAATATATTTGATCCAATAAAATAAATTATGATTGCGTAAAAAAAATAAGTTTCTAAATTTGTTACTTTGCCTTTTTCTGATAAACAGAAAAATGATTTTTCAAACATGCAATGTGCCAAATAGAGTGCTTAATCGGATTATTTGCCAAGTTGGTAGCTTGGCGTCATTTCGACAATCCTCCTGTAACCCAACAGCTTCGCTGTTTACTCATATCTTCTGCCGCGCGTTGTGACGTCATTTTCAAGAAACGTTGCAATCTAGTATAATCTTTTTATCTTGAACCTGCCTAGTTCAAAAACATCTCTATGTCGTTGTCTAATAATCTGTATTTGTAGCGTAAATTTAAGGTTTTCTCACCAACTTATCTCCAAAAAAACGCCCCCAAGAACTCCATATATCGAATTCCTACCCAATCTTTTTCGAATTTTAACCGCAGTGATCTGTGTAACAGCAGAAATTAGAGATAATCACATTCATTTTTATATCAACAGGCGTATGCTCATCTGAATCACATTTAATGAAGCCCAAGAAAAACTATTTGAAACAAACTTTCCAGGACGTTAGAAAAGTAGGGTTTCTGCGCTTCTAGTATCCATGTAATATTTTCATTCGAAGGTAAAAAACAAAAAAAAAGAAAATCTTGGTAGGTGTGAAAACAAAGTTGAATGTTCTTCACATTGAGCAATTCTTTATATTAAACTAAAAATCTTCACATTTTTGAATGACAATCATTTACCAATTGTTGTCAAGATATTTTGAAATATATATTTTTTAAAATACATATTCACATTTAAATCTAGTCATCTTATACATTGTATAATAGAGAACATTACATAGTACAAAATTCACTTCGTTTACAACGTTGTGTTGAAAACTCATTCTTGTGTCAACATAAATCAAGTTGAAGCTAACTATAAATTACTTATCTATTTATCATCTAACCAGTACAGTTATAATATATTATAGTTATACAAGTATATACTAATAGTTATTTAATTAGTACAAAATATTCATCTATCTTCAAATCAGTTATAATTCTACGTAATTTTATTACAATAATAATTCTAATCTGTAATGTGAGTGACGAATGGAAATACCTATATATAATATCCTCTAAACTACCATTTGTTTAAAAAAGGAAATGAATTATGCAATAACAAATGCACTTTGATTAAAATTGACACATAGAAATGCTGAGGTAAATTTTTATAATGAAAGATCAACAGGTTTTGATTTTCACAAACGATTTGTTAATTTTTCATTGAAATTAATTCAGGAATACTCCTTTTCAGAAAACTGATGCAAATGATGCGGGAAGTTTGCATTTCGGAAATGACTTTGAATAGAAATTAATCCCCAGCTTGTTCTCGCATCATTTATCGTAAATAAATAGTTCAAGATAATTGGAGAGACCTTTCACAAGCATTTCCAATCTCCCATCTGAATTGTGGAATAATTTCGTGACACAGATAATTCAGGTAAGCATCTATGAATGCTATCTATGAATGAACATTTATCTTCCTCTCTGACGCAACTTCCGGTAAATTATTGAAAAGACCTTTTGAATTGGTTAAACGAATTTTTGAAATGATTTCGGCGAAATATGTTTTCTAAAGCAACTTTTGAAAATAAATTCCAAGAAAAATGTTATGTCGCATTAAAGGGTCAATAAACATGCCTATTTCATATACAGCAGTTCGTTCTTGTGGAATGACTTGCGTGTAAGATGTGAAAAGAACATACGGATTGCACTTTTTCCATTTCGAAGGTTTCAGTTCAAAATATCAATTATTGCCGTACAAGAATGTTGAGTTAAAGAACATTTTACTGTGACAAATTTAACACGACTAGAGTTGTTACAGAATCAATAATAACTTCTACATAAATTAAAAAAAGAGTTTGTGTGTATGTGACTGTCGGACGCCTCCTGTCGCGATGAAAAGGTCCAGAAGTTGGAATTTTGGATACGGGTACTGTACAGGCAAATATTTATTATTTTTATTTTAATTATTTTTAGTTCATAAACAATGACTTCAACTTTATAGATGGCGCTGTTAAGCTGTATATATAAGATTGTGAAATTAAGCTTTTTGAGGTCAAAAGGAAAATGTGGTTGAGTTTGTTTGGGTTGGTGTTTGTTCTATATGGACTTTGGGAAATTGTTCCCGATTCGAGTTTATTATTAAACCATTTCTATTAGCGTGCAGGTTTCTTTTATGTTGACTCATCATGCACCTCGAAGCGTTTGTATAAAAATTTGGATTTATGCCCGTAAAAAACTACAAAATGAGCTCTTTGCAATTCGTGGAACAATTAAAACACTTGGAATATTCCTTTAAAACAGAATTAAAATTCGAAAACGAGATTTACCTGGGAATTAATCTGCTCAACTATTGTATTTTCGCCAAAACAAATAGTACTTCTGTCGCGAAATAGATGATTTCCGTTAACGTAAAACTAATGAAAATTATTTTTGGATTAAGTTGCAAACATATAGGAAGTTGGAAGGTTTTCAATAGTTTTTAATGAAATTTAAAATTTTGCCACTTTCCCCCCTCCACTTATCTCACCCCTCTCCCCCCGATTTTAAAATTGAGATTTTTAGGAACTTGTGTCCTCAGTCCGATGCGGATTTTAAGATTGACTGTTGGTAATTTTAAGAACAGCAGCACTTAAAGGTCTGTAGTCTAATGGATATTTTAAACCACTGACATCTTGACTCTAATAGAGATTTTTGTGTCTAATATCCTTATTCTAATAGCGGTGTTTCGGGATAATTGTATTTATTCAAATGGGGTGTTTTAAAGAATGCTTTCTTTATTTTAACACATATATTCATGGTCTAATGATCTTCATCTGATGGGCATTTTTAAATATAGTATAGTTCTTCATTTGATAGGAATTTTTAGATGTAGTGTTGACCATATTGTAATTGGGATTTTTATATACTCTTGATGTTATTTAGGTCTTGATACATATGTGTATTTCAGTTACTGTTGTTCTTACTATAATGGCAGGTTTTAGAATCCCTTGTTTGTACTTTAGTGTGGATTTTTATAGGCCGTTATTCTTAGTCTAAAGGGAATTTTTATCGATTGCTTTTCTTAAAGTAATGAGGATTTTTAAGGCATTTTACTGTTTAAGTGAGATTTTTAAGGACTGTTTCTCATCTTCTACTGGGAATTTTTAACTGTTTATTTCGTTATGTATTTACAACAGAATTTTGGGCATGTGTCACTTGGCCTGGGAGTGATGCGATGTTATCCAGCGTAACGCCGTACATGTCAGCTAATAAGGGAAGGCGAGGCAAGACGGAGTGAGGGGTAAAACGAGGAAGGTCTGTAAATCATAGTTAAAGTTATGCTATCTGATGGAAACCACATCAAACTCATCAGCAGGTAGCAACCATACTAATCACTTATACTGGCTTCATTCCGACTCTAATTTTTGTGCTGATTTACAATATTCGGTTGCTTTTAAGGGTCTAATACTTCATGTACACTGACAGTTGTTAAAATGGTATGCAATTGAATGATAGAAATATAATTTCACGTTAATTTAAAGCACAAATGAGCATTAAAACGCAGACATATGTTTCGGGATTGCTTGGAATCCCTTTTTCAATGTGACAGGGAGCTTCTAGATGCAAAACATCCAAATGCATCCAAATGCAAAACATCCAAATTATTGTTAATTGAATAAGATGTCTATTTAGGTACAAAATGGTGTATATAGCTATGATTTTCACTGGACAATGTTCACCTCAAGCCTAAAGTAAACTGAAAGCATACTTGATGGCATGACGGGGAGAAAAAGGTTGGCTCTCTCCGTCAAGGTGTAAATCACCAGAAAATTGAGTCAAGGTGTGCAACACCAAAAAAATTGGGTCAAGGTGTGCAACACCATTAAAATTGGATCAAGGTGTATAACATCAGAAAAGTACCAGATTAAGAACAAGCGTCCGCCTCTTTTAACTTTCAAGTGATCAGCCCTGAATTTATTTTAGCTAGTTTAAAAGTGTAAAAGAAAACAAAAGGTAACCTTAAAATAGACGTAGGAAAAGTTTTACCTGAATCTTTTTAAAAGCATGAGCTCGATGAAGAAATTAAAAAATATATATCTCTAAAAACTTATAAATGAGAACGAAAAATGTTCTCAAAGGATTCTTACGAAAAAAAGAATCCAAGAAAAAAAAAAACGGGGGTAGATCGGGGAATTATTGCGAAAATAAATGTAGAGAATTATGATTTTTTTAAACATTTCCTCATGGTCAAAATACCATAAGTTAGGTCCAGTGACAGAGAAGGAGATGGCAAACAATGTTTGTACTGCTGCGACTTCTCCGAAGATTATGTGTGGGGGCGTGGGGCCCACAAATCCTTTGCACAATTCCTGTGCGATTTCAGACAGAAAGCGAAGACAACGAGGAAGTTCACATCTGTTCGCTATGCAAAAGCCATTAATAATATTGAATAAGAATGATAAAGTGATAAGGGGCGTTATAAAGTAGTAATAATGGCGTTTCCCGTTTTAACCGCATGTTGGATGGGGAAAATGTTTTTAAAGTTCAAATTTGTCTGTGCACAATCTTGTAGTTTAGTGGTTGAATAAACACAATGCAAAGAAAAAGGGTTTGACTTGTTTATTTTTGCTTATTTTGTGAGGGGTTAAAGTTAGCTTTAAGATTCCCCCCCCCCCCCTCTGTATACACTATCTACCAAAAAGTATTTGGACACTTTGGATTTTAGACATTTTTAAAAAATTCTGAAGAAATATTATACTTGCTGTTCTGTATGTTGTACCATGGAAAGAACATAGTTAAACTCACATTTAAGAAACAAAATTCAGGCTTAGGGGCAATTAGGGGCGGTCAAAAAATTAAAGAAAAAAAAAACACTTTTGAACATCTTTTATCAGAAAATGATCAAAATGTCCTGTAACTTTCGCAAAACATTTTCAATTATATATGCAATGCTTACACCCGCTGTCGTCAGAATAGCAGTAATATTCATGAAGATATGGGCATGTGTTTTAAATATTCGAAATTGTTCGCAAGTGCTTTGCTTATAACTCGCTAAGTTCTGTCTCAAATTACATGCAACTTGCAGACAATTTGACAAAATAAAAAGTAAGTAGAGTACCAAAACGTGGGGAAAATGTAATAAATAGTCGTTGAGATTTGATGCTAATTTTGGCAAAGTAAACAATAGAGTTCAAATTCAGACTCTATAAACACAAATAATGCAATTTAATTCAGTTTAACATCTGTCAATTTTCCAACTTATCATGCAATATAAAAATTTGTGGAAAACCTCTTGTCATTTTTCTCCAATTTGAGAGCTTGCTAAATACGGCTCACAGTATGTGTATATCTCTTTGAAAAATATCTATATTGAACGGAAACTTGTACATAAGTTGCTCCATAGATCTCACTACCAAAATATTAAAAAAATAATTAATATCTGTCGCGCATGCGCAATGACATTTGTTTTAATAAAACTGCTCAAATCTCATCGACTATTTATTACATTTTCCCCACGTTTTGGTACCATACTTACTTTTTATTTTGTCAAATTGTCTGCAAGTTTCATGTAATTTGAGATAGAACACAGCGAGTTATAAGCAAAACACTTGCCAAAAATTTCGAATATTTAAAACAAATGCCCATATCTTCATGAATATTACTGCTATTCTGACGAAAGCGGGTGTAAGCATTGCGTATATAATTAAAAATATTTTGCGAAAGTTACAGGACATTTAGATCATTTTCTGATACAGGATGTTCAAAAGTGTTTTTTCTTCTTCTTTAATTTTCTGATCGCCCCTAATTGCTCCTAAGCCTGAATTTTGTTTCTTAAAAGTGAGTTTAAGTATGTTCTTTCCATGGTACAAAATAAAGAACAGCAAGTTTAATATTTCTTTAGAATTTTTAACAAGAAGTTCCGTCTAGAACTATACGAGCCTACTTTCCCGTATACACCAGCTTCAAATTTATAATCTAGCTATCTCTCTCTCTTTCTGGTTTAGCTTTAGTTCTTAATTGCTTCAAATATGCCTTTTTCAACGGTTAATACAGATTCGTTCAATCATTCATTTATTCATGTATTTATTCACTCATTTATTCATGTATTATTTTGCTTATTCATTTAATTTTTCATTAATTCAAAAATATTCTTGAAAACCCAGATAAAAAAAATTCATAAGAAAATAGGCTCGTTAGTTCTGGATGAACTTTTTATCTGTACATGTTCTACGTCATAACAGCTTTCCGATAAAGTTTGTTCCAAGCAAATCGGCCCGTTAGATCAGGATTTATATAGGATTGAAATTTCCCCGTAGGCACTATGTTAATTATTTTTGAACTGTTCAAAAATGAACAAAAATTGTTCAAATCAATATTTCACGCCAATAACTTCTTCCAGTGAGCTTGTTCATTGAAACTTGGATCTTGTACCCAGAGTTTACCTCATTTGCTTCATTTTCGCCCATAGGCGCTAATGTTACTGTTCAAAATTGAACAAAAAATTGTTCAAATCAAAAAATAAAATATGGAAATGAGATGTCCTCACCGAGATCTTTCAAATGCAAAAAGAATTTTTCGAATCGAACAATTTGTTCAAAAGTTATTAGGGGGGAACAGACCGACAGACAGACCGACAGACCGACAGACACACTTTTTCCCCATCTCAAAACCCTACTTTCAAATTTTTTATTTTTCAATCTTTATTTAATTACTTAATTTATTTTTGACTTTTCTTGATTTCTAACGATATTTTTACGATACATTAAGCCTTCTTTCATGCTTTATTATTATTTTTTTTACCTTTACGGGAAAGTAGGCTAAAAAATGTCTAAAATCCAAAGTGTCCAAATACTTTTTGGTAGATAGTGTATAATGCAACTATTACATCGCGTTAAATCAAAAGTTTGAAATAAGGGACTTCTTCGAGATCTTCAAATGTCTGTTAATTGAAAATTATCTTGCATATCAGAACTACTTCTCTAATTTAAACACCGAACTTAATTAGTTCGAAATCCTTAGCTGTATCCTTTGTAAATTAAAAGACTAAAAGATAAATAAACTAATTTTACAGGAATCTAGTTCACGTTCCGTAAAAGTGCTTCTCCCAAAGGCTGAATCTGTTGCACTTTTCCTTTGAACATTTAATGTTTACTATGTACAAAGTAATGTACATTCTCACCCTTCTAAATTTAAATGCAATGTTAAAAACTGCTGTGAAATGCAGTACAAACGATATAGTTAAATCATTGTTCAAACATTGTATTCTTTATGTCCAATTGACTGAAAATATACGCACGAAAGGTAATAGCATTTCACATTGAAAAAACATTTTTACATTTTGAAAAAAAAAGCGCAATTTATAAGAAACTGAAACTATAATTATCAGGGGTTTGCTCCGATTTTTACCAAATGTATTCTTCTACTTTTCATTTTGCGATGTAAAACTTCCCAGTTGACATTATTTGCTATATTATGATGTTGGACATCCTTTTACTCTGGGTTTTGTATTTAAACTATGAACTTACCTGGCCATGAGAGTTTTTCAAAGAGTGAAATCTAAGTAAAATCTGACTCATTAAGAAACAATTAGTTCCGTCTAGAACTATACGAACCTACTTTCCCGTATACATTAAACTTCTATTTTATAATCTACTTATTTCTCTATCTTTCTCACTCAGTTTTTGTTCTTAATTATTTCAAATACACCTCTCTCAACTGCTAATATATATTTCTTCACTAACTCATTCATTCCTTTATTTATTCATTATTCACCCATTCATTCATTATACTGTATATTCTGTGAGGTACTTCTGTCCGAGCATTTTATTGACTAAAACACTTTTTTTTTGGTACATGCTTTGGGTTCTATATGTTAATAACACTCTGCAACACGAAAAATGTCCTTTGGATGTAAATGTCTGTTTCTTATGTATTTTTGACTGAAAATTACGAATCTGCAATTATTTTTTGCCTATCACGTACCATTTTCCCAAAATTCCACATTTTAGCTTTTTACGTATTTTCTCGATAAATGTTCTTATTTTTGCAATTTATCGACTGAATTTATTATAAATTATATCTTTCTTATTGACAGTGAGATCTTTGCCATTCTAGAGACTACTTTAATGAAGTTGGGTTACTTTAGCGACATTTTTGGCTACGAAAGCTTTATCTACTTCTCGAAGTTTCGAGTCTTTTACAAGACGACAAAGACATTTTGTAGAATATTTTCCAGAGAAAGAAAAAATACTATGCTACTGTGATGTGAATGTACTATTTTAAGCATTAGGACATGAGCACAATTCAGCAGAGTGGCGCTGTTTTATCAGTGATCCTCCATCTAAGAATTTTTTCCCTATTCATTCCTGTAGCATATTCTGAAAACACAAAGGAAATTTCAAAATTACAAAATAACAAGTGGCAAAAACATATCAAATGTGCCACTTGTAAATCTACAATGTGTCTTTTTACCACAATTGCACATTGAACTTGGTTTATCGAAATATTTGTGAAAGTTCTGGACAGAGAAGGAGTGGCTTTCTTGCATCTCAGTCAAAAATTCAAAAATTTCTGTGAGGCAAAAGTAAAAGAAAGGATATTTATTGGCCCATAACTTTAAGAAGTCCTTTCATGATGGAGATTATGAAAAGAAACAGCCAGAAGCCGGAAAATCTGCTTGGCTGTCCTTTAAATCAGTGCGCTCAAGTTTATTTGGAAATGAGAAAGCTGAAAACTACGAAAATCTTGCTGGTGACGTGATAAAATGCTTTTGTATTATTAGGTTGCTATATGTCATTAAAACTATACTTTTTGGATTCTCAAATGGACTTATTTTCTCAAAACCTTGGCACAATTAATTCTGACCATGGGGAAAGTTTTGATCAGAAAATCTCTGTTTGAAAAGCATTTCAGCGGTCGATAGAATGGAAGTATACGAATTGAATATTGCTAATCTGTTATCAGGGCACACCAATAGATGCCCACAAGAAGAATCGGCCAAAAAAAATCATTTTGCCGTTTGTGTTTTCAATAAGTAAGCCTGAGTTACATTCTTCTATAACCAAATTATAAATATGAGAAGTGGGTCTACAGCAAAAACGGTACTTGATGGACCATTTTCGTTTGGATATTTAAATCAAGCACCTTTTGTTTATATAAAACCACATAGTTTCATCTAAAGGACAAAAAAAAAAGTTTAAATTTGTTGCACAGTGTAATTTAAAGCATATGAGCGATTCAACTTTGTCAAACTACGTAGCGTATTCATTTATTTGGTTAATTTCGACTCTCCTTAAGAACTGATGCCAAAATGTAGCTCCTTCTGAATCTTTTTCTGTAAGCAAAATTAATTTTCTTCTGTAACAAGCAAATCTTCTTCTATGTGATTCTGTTTTACCGATTTTCTCCAATTGAATTTTAAGTAATAGTACCAAGAATTTTAAAATCAAATGTCATTTTCATAAATTTTAATAGTTTCCATTTGAAAGGTTACATGTGTAATTCTGTAAAAATCAATACTTTTTATCTGTAATTAATACTTTTATTCTGTAAAAAAATCAATCTATTTATATTTTATCGTATAGATCCCACAAGATCATCATCTCCTGTGTCAAACATCTTTTAGCCAAAATTTAGATTACAGTACAGATTAAGAATATGTAATCATTAAAATTAACTGTCATTTCTTTTATGGCCCTTTGCTCCTACGTACATACAATTGATATATAGTCAGCTTTAAAAACTAATAAGCTAATATCAGAACTTCCTCATCAGAGTATTAATTTTTATTATAACAGTTGGAAGAGGTGGAGATAAATTGTAACCAAATGTTATGCAAATAAACGACTAAAATAATTTCAGTGAATTTGAAAATAGTGAATTTAATTTATAAGTTGCAATAACTTAAAAGATTTATTGATGAAAAAACTGATTTTCAAGGTTTGAGATTCATAAATGCAGAAAAAAGATAAAGTTAATATTTTCCAATGCAATTTAATCTGCCTAATTACAAAATAAGCTATTCGGAAAATTTACTTCATGGCGCAATTACATGATAATTTATTCAAAGAAGCCAATTGATTAAAAAGTTTAAAAATAACGTAATTTGTAGTGTTTAATACACTTTGACGGTAGCGTCATTATATTTTAATCCTTCCAATTCATTCACTGAGCTATTAAGCATCGCTTCCACATCATTCGTGTCAGAAGTGCGTAAAGTGATGTGTGTAACAAACGAGCTTTTGATTCCTAATTTAAATAGTTCTGGAGCTATAAAACTTTACGCTCGATTAGAGGTACGAAAAGATGGATTTTACTTCATTTCATAAATAGTTGCTTTCTCGCAATTCCAAAATAGTTATATATAAATAGGTATATAAATATTTTTATTGCATAGAGAGATTCCAGTAAACTAGTAACAGTTTAATATTCATTTATTTTTAAGTTATAAATGCGGTTCTTAATATTGAGAAGGTTTTGTAGAAAAACGGATGGAAATAAAATGTGTATTATGCATCTATGTATTACATCTTTGGTTTCGCCACTTGTCGTGAAGTCTATGAGTTTTTCTTCATCAATTGAGAGTCCTTCGGGAGTCTTATGAAAGGGATCCCTACCCCGTTCATAACTTCCTATCAGTTTGTCGTCAGCGAGAAAATACTCTTTAAAATTCTTCGCCAGCATGGCTAAATGATTTTCAATAGTTACAAAAACAACTTTTGCATATTTTTCTTCAGCCTTAGTAGGTTTAGTAAAATAACAAATAATGCGAGCGCTGTTGTTTTGAGTTCTATTGGTTTGCAGGAAAGTAGTTCCTCTACTACTGACATATTATCACAAAAATCAAACACAGGCAAATTAATGAGCATTTTTATTACTATCTGGTGCTTCATCAAGCTGTATTGAAAACAATTCGTCTCGCAACTTCGAGAAAAGTTGACACTGTACATGTTCTAATATATCACCAAGTTGACGAGAAACAGTATCATTGGAAAAATGTATGGACTGCAATTGGATATTGATAAATACTTAATATACATTATTGTTGTATACATTTTATTGTAAGCTGCGGGGGTGTGAGGGCGCGATGAAAATTATGATTGAAAACTGGGCCACGAATACTGAAAGGTTGAGAAACGCTGTAATAACATTATGTAGAGCTCACAGCATGTGCAGAAAGCCTATGTCTAAACTGTTATTGCCACCCTATTCAATTTGCGTAAAATTACCTTTAAAATCCCTGAAACAATCACTCCGAAACCATGAAATATCGACTGATGGAAGAAAGAAAAATATGATTGTTGTTAAAAATAATTAAAAAGACTTAATTTATAATAATTTATACCAGAGTTACCTGGGAGTAAAATCTTATTCATAAGCATACACACTTTCTTTATAATTAAACACTATTTAAAATAAGACTTGAAAAGCGTGATTGTATATTTGCGTGAATAGACAAAAAAAACGCGTTACCTTTGATTTAGATAATCAATTATAATGATATTTAAAATTACCCACTGAATATTTCTTTCACAAAGCTTTAATATAAATTTATAAAATACTACATAAATTGGTTATTTTTACTTAGTTCCCTTTATACTATCAAAGATAGATGAAACATTTTGAACAGGTATAATCTTTTCAACTCGAGCGCTACAGCATTTGTTTAGCACAAACTTTAATAACTTTCACAATGTATCAAAAATGCTTGTTTGGAAACAGCTGTTGAACACTCAAAATATTTGCAGAAATTTAAAACCCGAGGCGTTCATCTAGACACGCTGAAATTTGTTATTGAATGCTAATATTAATCATAGAAATTTGCCAAGCTTCTTCTCAAAATAGTATGTAAGTTATTATTATTATCATTATTATAGTGGACGTCGGCGTTGTTGTTATTTGCTTAAAATCATGGGAAAGAAAGTTTCAAATATTTCTGAAAAGCTATAGTAGCAATGTATTGAATAGGCAATTTGATCTGCAATTTTTGGTATGATATAGATCAAATAAAACCATTCTATCTCAAAGTAAATTAAAAAAGTGATTATTTTATTAAATTGTTACCTTTTTTTTCTTTTCATGTTCTATGCTCATGCTTAAAAAAAAGGCCTAAAATAGTAAGAATGTACCTGTTAAATAACAAAAATGCTCGGGTATCGATGGTGATGAAGGTTCTGATGCAGGAATGCAAGTATCCGATTTCTTCACAGGAAGTGGATATTGGCTCTGGTTTTTTGGTAGATTCTGGAACTTAAAGAAGTCTTATTTTTAGGTGTTGATTCAGCTGTCTCAATTGCCTGTCCGCACCTCCTCAACTGGTCGACATGTAGTTTCCAGATTTCGTTCCCGATATGTAAGCTATAACTCAAAAACCCATCTATCTCGGTTAATCAAAGTACTTATTTTAAATTTAGGCGTTCCTGCATAATTCCTTTCTGCTACCTTCTATCCATATGCAAACTCAGGTGGCGTCCCTTCTGTCGAGCATGAAGGACTCTGATTTTCCATTACCATCTTCTCTTATATTCGGTTTCAAAATATACATCCTGGTACGAAAACATTGCTTCAAAAACGCGACACTTGGAGTTTCCCCTGTTACGGAATGTGGGGTAATACGATACTGCATCAAAAACCTTTGGATCTTTTACATTTATATCCCCGGGATATCCTTGACTGTATTTTAAAGATACTTAGCACTGACCAGTCGCGAGAAAAGTTCCTTTACAATTCTCTATCAAATACGGCACTCACTCTTTCATTGACTAAATAAATCCTTTAGGTGCTACTTTGATTCTTACATACTCGAACATGAGCTCCACCAGCTGGTACAATAATAGAACTGTCAAACTTGCGAAGTATCACATTTGTCGGCTAAATAACTACCAATGGGCACAGTTTATTAGACTTGGTCACATTCATACATTTCACAGCGGCTGCCGCGTTCAGTTCAAACTCACACTTTTTATCCTCATAAAAACCATCAGCAAAATAATAACACTTGTCTGCATGGAAGATTTAACATTGCGAATCAGCACAATATCTAAGCAAGGTTCGATTCGTTTTACAGTTTCAGTTCGGTTTCGTTTTGAACGACAAACTTTTGCCAAATGTCCTTTCTTTAGACAATATCTGCATTCCGTGTCTTTAAGTTTGTTGACATTCATGAGCGAAATGTAATGTACTGTCACACCTGTAACACTTGTGAGATATGTTTTAGCTTTTCTTTAATTTTTTTTTTTTAAATTCTTAGTGGAAATATTTCTATCAACTTTATCTTTGGAACTATACACTTTGTTGATAGATACAAGTTTATTCTGGATTTCGTGCTTATCACGTTGAGTTGATTCCATTGTTAATGCAATTTCTTTTGACTTTGAATAAGTTAATTTATCTTCCGCCATGAGTTTTACCTGAATCTTCTCTTTTCTTAAACCTAATTTATCATTAAGCATAGTACTAAAATCGTCTCCAAAATTACAGTTTAAAGATAATAATTGTAATTTGCCAGAATAGGTAGAAATACACTCACCTTCCAATTGATTATGCTTGTAAAATCTGAAGCGTTCTATCAGTTCCAGTGGTTTCGAATTCAACTGCTCAGTTAACAGCTTTTCGATATCGTCATACTTTGAATAAAAAAGAAGTAGCCAAATTCTTTAGTAATTTGTACGTGGTTGCACGCATTTAACTTAATAAAGCCGGTACCTTCTTAGCGTCAGTAATTTCGTTTACTAAAAAGCAAGACTGTTGTTCCACCTAGCTTGGCCAATCTTCAATCACTTTATCGAACGACTCAAAATTAATACTGTTTGATCCCATCCTCGTCGCCAGCTTCTTGTATTCAATAATGAAATTTATTACGGATACAAGGCAGGAGCAACATACATTTGATAATTACAACAAATACATAGCAATTAGAAAATTGCACAGAGACGTATTGCTCGTGTGGTGATCATGGCGCCGGAGATGTCTCAATATACAAAGTCTATTTCTTGCCAAACAGGAATACAAACTTGCATGTTACCAACGCAACACCTATGAAAAGTACGTTTGGGGCTCAGCAAACAGAAGTTCACCAGGAAACTATTAAATATACAGTAAACATCAGCCCTATAAATTAGCTATCTACACCAACAATCAATGCGCTGTGATAAAAATAAAACCCTCTATATCCGTTTTCGCCGTTATAAGCAAAAACTCAACATTAGAAATACTTCATTTGATGTCAAACAAAACGAAATAGTGTATATGCAGTCGAACTATTTTAAATCGACACCGCTTTTAGTGACGCATCGGTTGTAAAGTCAGCAAGTCGCTGGTCCCAGCAGATCACTCCTGGAAATAACAATGAACTTCTACGTTTTTAACTTCACAGATGAATGATATAAGAAGGTTATGTATGCGCTTAAAATTTGACAACTTCGTTAAAATTTTATACTAAATGCCAAAAATCTATATTTTCAGAAATAATTTTCTTTTAACTTCTGAACATGTGTTTAGTTGAAAATAATATCAATTTTTAAGAAACAGCTGCAAGTATATTTTAATGAAAACTTTTCACTTGTCCTAACAAAAAAAAAAGTTCATTTTGTTCCTATCATTAATTATAGTTGGTTAAGAATACAAAAGATTCTACATTGTTTGTATCACACTGGTTAAATATAAATTAGCCTGTTACAGAATTAATGATATTCTCTTTCAATTCTTCCCAAGATAAACATAACTGCATGCATATCAAGAAAAATACGCAAAATATTAGGTATAGGAATATCATCTAAGTTGTTAAAGCAGGAGCAAAAGAAACAGAGTACATTTTTTCCTTTATTTTTTTATAACTTTTAAATGTATCCAGTGATTTATTTTTATATAATTTTGGTTTCATTTTATATTTAATTTTTTTGCACGTAACTTTTTTCATAAAATATGCTTTTTGTATACCTTACTCACCAAAATATATGGAAATTCAAACATCAAGCTCGAGAAAATTCCGTAAATCTATGAAATGCAGACCGAAGCACATCAATATGTTCTGAACATACTGAGTGGAAGGTTTTTTCTCGTCATTCCACTTCAGTATTTTATGATCTTGAGGGAAAAATATGTGTGTTTTCAGACAACCATAGGGAATGGTAACTTTACATGCAAACAAATAAGACTTCTTCACCTACGAAACCTTGTTAATATTTATGCAACAAGAAGTTACAAGATTTTACCGAATCCAAATTGAGATCAACTGAAGATTCGAGTCCCGTATTTGAAATTCGTAATCGGTGGTAATGTGAGGGTTAGTACTTCCAGGTTAAAAATATGAGCTGCGAAACGGAATGTTGAGAGAAATACGTGTATGGAATTTATGAATGGACGGTCTAGTAACAAATACACACACATAAATGCTCGTTCAATAGCATGTTATATTTTAACGATACGCTTCTAGAGCTCAAGTTTTGTAGTTTTAGTTTCAATGAAAACCATGGTTTAGTAACGAAGCAAATTTAATTTTAATAGTAAAACTAAATTCAAAATTTAAGCCCTTCGCGTGACAATGCAAAAATATGGAAGTTTATATGTAATGCACATTGAAACAAACCATCCAACTAAGAACAAAAGTAATTGTGCAGTTTTCTCTATTCTACTGTCAAGTCTCTAAAGAATACCTAGCATATAAAAGTAGCTAGCTGACGTTTCTATCCTCACAAGCAATATACTATTAGTACAGTCGAATACTACTCTCATGAGAAAAGGAGATGGGGAAGGATTTCTTGTCAGATAAAAAGAAGGCAGATCAAAAGTTTTTTATTTGCGATGTACTTATTTAGTTAAGACATTATCTGGTAACAAAATATTTTTAATAAATGATTTTTGTTGTTATACAAAAATTTATATCAATCAAGAATTGTTAAAGTAATTGTTGATTTAAACCCCCTTTTTTGTTAATATATTTCTATTTATTTATTTTTACTGAAACGATTAGAGTAGCGATTTTGAGCTTTTTTTTTCCGCTTGTACATTTTATGTTTGTATCTTAGCTTTATTCATATTAAATATCTGTACCTAGCTGCTTAAAAAAAATTCTAGATGAGAATTGTTTTATAATGAGTAAAATATTTTCTTTCTCGTTTGCAAGTAGATACATAAATAAAGTTGTTGTCATAATCTTCAAGCGTAATTTATATCAATCAAAAATTGTTAAATTAATTGTTGATTTAAAACCCCCTTTTTTGTTAATATTTTTACATTTATTTATTTATACTAAAACGATTAGAGTAACGATTGTGAGCTTTCTTTTCCGCTTGTACATTTTATGTTTGTATCTTAGCTTTATTCATATTAAATATCTGTATATAGCTGCTTAAAAAAATCCAGATGAGAATTGTTTTATAATGAGTAAAATATTGTCTTGATCGCTTGCAAGTAGATACGTAAATCAAGTTGTTGTCATAATATTTTTTCTTTATTTTCGAACATTAGTGAGTTAAGAGAAAACCAATGGATGAATAGCTATTGAAATGTGATATAGAATCACATATTTAAGAACAAACTTCTCGCCAACTATTTTTTTGAGAGAGAGAGCTCTTTTCTGTGAACTCACACGATCCTTAAAAAATATGGTCGCAATATTTTTAACATTTACCAAAATACTACCTATTTCGTCGCATTCATTTAAAGCATCTTATTTTGTTATTTCTTAATTTTGAAGTCTAAACTGTCGATTTTTAACTTATTTTAAGCATATGTTCAGTTTAAATAAAACAGCAAAAGAACTGTTAATCTACTTGTTGTTCAAATAAACCGTGACGTCCACTTCCTATTTTAATAGTGAGTAGTAAATCATTACAAAACAAAGAGTTTAATAAAAAAATTGAAATACTTTCAAATTATTCTAAGATAAAAAAAACTTAAAGTGTTATCCCTACGTTGACATTTGGAAATAAAACTTTTTTTTTTTTTTTGAGGTGAAGAAAAAAGAAATATGTTTATACATTACCTAAGAACTCATTCTTAGCAAAAATTAACGGCATTATAAGTAGGATTAAAATTAATGAAGGAAAAAAAAATATTTAATCGGTTTCCAAATGATTCAGATTTTTTTTTTTTTGGGGGGGGGGGGGAATGAAGCCTTTTACTAAGCTATTTTAGATTATACGGGTTAATAAAAAGCATTGAGACCTTTGTAAGAAAGACGGCTCATCTCAGAAAAAAAAAATCTGATAGGTAGACTCTAGTGGGTATGCATTGTTCTTAAGAACATTTAAGTTTTATTGTTTAACAACTTCTACTTTTATAGTGCGATGTTAATATGCATTTCATTCTGATCATCGCTATGTTATTTTTTTACCCGCATCATTTTTCTTTCATAAGGACCTTATAATTGTGCAAAGCAATGTGCATAGTTGAAATTGATATTACTGTTGATTAAAATTAATTTTCAATATGGGACGAAACTGATTTCACATGTTTAAAATACCTGAGTATGGTAAATGTTTTTAATTATGCACTTGTAGGATTTCTTTTATCATTTTAAGTATTGTAATTTTCTTCAAGTAAAGCATTTACGAAAAGTACGTGCTAAAATTTAGTTTTATTCTTAAAGTTTCGAGAAAACCGACTGTTTTGAACATTTTTGAAGAAGTCGTAAATCACATGGAAAAATTTCTCTCGGAAACTTTATACCGACTTCTTAAATGTCTGCGATTATTGCCGTTGTCGATTCCGATACCGTTTGATTGTCCCATCACTACTCCAAAGATGAGTTTTGACTTGAAGTCCTAACTGTAAATAATTATTTTTACTTAACGTGTATGTGTTACCGAAAAAGTATGAAACACCGGCATTCTATATAATGCCTAGGCATTGTATATAATGCCGGACGTTTTTAGACAAGGTATGACATATAAGAAGTATTACATGCTTTTCCTAGGCGTTGTACATAATACCTAGTCATTCTATAGAATGACAAATGCTACTTAGGCAAAATGTGGAAAAAACGTCCTATTGAGGTTATTATGTAAATGATGTGCATTTCTCAAAAATAAAAATGTTATTCTGAAAAAATAATGAGAGTCATTAAAAATAATTAATTTTTGTTTTTCACAATCATCACATCGCAGCGATTCAGCAACCGATAAGTCCCTGGGTTCCTTCTTAGTAATCATTTTGGCATTTTGTTCATCATTTATTAACTTCTGGTAAGTAGTTTCGGTTAAGAAAACACTTTTTTACAGCGTTAACTCTCATTTTGCACTCACGGACGGAGTTCTTAACGAATCGGAGATGTATTTTATACTTTGCCGGTTTCTCATTTGGTATTCTATAGAATGACTAGGAAATGTTTGAAATATAAACCGTTTCATACATTGCTTTCATACAATCGTTTCATACGTTAGCTTTAGGCATTATATACAATGCCTAGGCATTCTACAGAATGCCGGATTTCAAACTTTGCCGGTAACAGTATTGTATTTAATAAATATACGTATTACTTGAAATGTAATTAAAATACATGGTTCTGATTAATTTATTGCATTCCATGAACCTATATTTCATTCATAAGTAAATAGTTCATTCATCACTTTTCTAAGCTTAAAGATCATCACGTATTTCACTTCAAAGAGTTAATAAGATTTCTGGAATACATGTAAAATAGAAAATAAGTGCATTTTGAAATCGATTTAAAACTGTAACTAACGGTGCCATGTTTGTTTTCATATATTTTATCACAGCCGCATAATTTTCAAGAACTACGAAATTTTAACAATCTTCAATCTCTTTTCAATTGGAATTGATTTTATTCCACAAATAGTTCAAGGAAAGAATGCATTTGCTCGGCATGAAGGGTTTGTATTGAATGTGTCTTCATATTTGAGTCCGGAGTACCCGCCTATATAGTATTGGAAATATCTCTCCTTGAGCGATGCGGATGAAATTTGTTCTCTAAAACAGGAGGAGGAGCGATTGTGGGGAAATAAACTTCATGATGAAGAATGTAATAAAATAACACTTGTATAAAAATATGAAACATTTTATGAATGTATCTTGTTCTATTCTTGAATGAAAGGTTCAATTTATTCATTAAAATAATCCGGTCTTGCGTATTGTTGTCGTTGTTGAATAGTTCACAACGTTAATAATTATGTTAGTTCTTGTATAAATAGCAAAAGAGATCGATGTGTTCCAAAAAGCACACCTAACTTGTCCTCGTTTCAGCAAAAAAAAGGTGCTCTTTTTAGTTTTTGTTTTAAATTTATTGTTATTTAGGCTCAAATTATAAAACAATAAATATATCGCACATAGAAACAGAAATTGCCCAAAGTTTATCTTACGTATTATTGTTAATTCACGTGTTTAAAATTTCAACATGATATTGAAATTTTGAATATTCGAATATGATGAGCATGGTATGCAAACACATTCTAATCATGTAAATTTGATGCAGGTACTTGGCAAATGTATATTTTAAAGTAATATTTTTTAAAAATTCACAAATAGTGAGAGAGGAAATTAAAGAATTTCTTCATACGTTTTGAAATACGTTGCTTCGTGGATGAAAGGTTAAGCTTTCATACGCAGTGTTTTTGAAAATGTTACATCGCAGAATTGTGTGTGTGTGTGTGTGTGCAATTTTAGGTATTTAACACATCTGCATTAGTGTTAAGTGAATAAAACGCTTAGTTCGTAAACTAAGAGCCAAAAACACAATTAAACGAATTTAAAAAAAGAAATATAGCATTTTTTTAGTTAATTTGTTTTTAAGTGTGTTAATGGGTAACCGTAATATTTTTATACACAAATCTCAGCTACACTGCGTAGATTTTATTAAGTACTCTAAGCTAGGTACTTTTTAATAAATATTTAGAGCTATTATATATTAAAAAATATTTTTTGAAATAGTATTAAAAATATTTTTATTTTATAAGAAAAATATTGCATGTTTACAGGAATCATTATGCAGCAAATAAAACGTTTTCGATATATGGAAACAATTCAATTAAAAAATACTAATCATTTTATGCTCTTTTGCAAATAATTGGTTTTGCAACACTTCTACATAATTTCAAAGTAACACTTTGACGAAGGTTGTCTCAAACTCTAATCATATGCTTCAGGAATGTAATGTTCTTTAACTAAAGTGAATATAGCGTAATTTGCAGTTTCTAATACAGTTTGACAGCAGCATCAGCTTTAGGCTTTAAAGCTTTCAATTCATTTACTAAACTATTAAGTATTACGAAAGCTTCAACCATTAACGAACGAATTCTCGTAAAGTGACGTATATACAAACGTGCTTTTAATATACCTTTTAAAGGATGCCGATGCTATAGCAAGTCATGTTCATTTAGAAGTGAACGCAGTTTATTTTACAATGTTTTATATTCATCTTGAACTACTACAGTCAATCCCTCTTAATAGAATATCGGGTAAAATAATATCCCGCTCATTGTAATAACTTTTTAATGTACCAAAATGTAGTACATTTTTTCTGCTATCTCAGATAATGGAATGTCCCACTTATTAGAATATTTTTTTGAGAAAAATTGGCTACTCCCATTACGTGGGCTCGACTTTTGTTCTTTTTAACAAAAAACTATTGAGGTCATTTAAAAGACAGAAAGCAGGATGACTAAGAAATATGTAGAATGTTTTCCAGAACACTGAAAATATTTTACAGTTAATATTACATTATACAAAGTATGATTATACAGTACAAAGTTACATTAAACAAAGTAAGTTTAATGATATTCAAGTATACACAAGACGGTTGGATAACTAATTTTTGAAGCAAATGGAGTAGAGTGATAAAGATGATATCATGCAAGGGGCAAATAAGCTTTGACAAAGATTATTAGAGATATCTGATTTAAAACCTATTTTTGAAACTGGGTGCGCTATTACAAATATTTAGATCAGAAATTGCATTTTAACTAGGCATGTGACGAATAGTGATTTGGCCGAATAGTCGAAAGCCGAATATTCGGCCATTTCTTTTAGGCTGAAGACCGAATAATCGTCGGCAGAAATATTAAAATTTCTAGAAAATCGGTCTAACAGTATTTGTCAAATTTAAAGGCATTTACAAAGTCAAACACCAATTAACACATTAATCTATGACGTATGATTTATTTCTGTTTGTTAAGAATCTAAAACTATCTGAAATTAACGTATATTCTACGTTGTTTTGAATGCAATAAAACTAAGCATTTCACCTACAAGTGGAATAGAAATGACAGGTTTTAATAGAAGCATTTGCATCACTTTACTAATTATTTAATTCAAATTAAAGAAATACTATTGTTTCGTGAACTTTTACCTTGCTCAAAATAGTTTTGGGCAATTCTTTGAGAAATATGACATGGATGGCAAAAATTTAAATCATTTGGAACTTTATGAAATTTTGGTAATTTATAGTAAACAGTACGAAGTTTTCATTCTTTTTAAAATTTTCTATTTGGCGTCTTAAATAAATCTAGAAAGACAGGTTTAAACAGATGTCAAAATAGTAGTTTACGAAAATAAACACACAAAAAGTGTATGGTTAAGAACGTTGTATAAAATTAATTGAATGTCTATTTTTTTAGGGCTTGTTAAGGACTTGAAAGAATATCCTTTTTAGAAATATTGTTATAATTTATCAAGTATATATTAAAAGTGTAATAATTAATTAATTATAGCGAGATGTATATATGTTATAATTCCGTTACCAAAATGATGTTAATGTTTTATTTATTCTGAAAATAATACTGCTAAAAATTTGATATTATGTTTTTTCTTAGTGGTACACTAAAGCATTAAATCAATATTAAAAACTTTGTGATTGGTTTTTAATTAGTGGTATAATTAGCAGTAACGGAATCACGCGATGAGTAACAGAATTACATTGAATTTTTTTATGATATTGTAAAATTCTATGGAGTTGAAGAAGCATATTTAAACTAATTTTCATAAAAAATTTTTATTGTATTTCAACCTTTTAAATTTAAAGTAAGGACAAACTTAACAAACTAAAACAATTAAGTCCACTGCAAATTTTAATTTATTAATAGTGTGATAAAAGGAACTCATGTCTTCCACTTACTAAGGAATATTGTACACAAAAATTAATAAAAATGGCTTTAACTGCTAAAATAAATAAAAGGTATGGAGAAAAATTTAAAAATAATCCAGATAAAATGAAAAGAATAAAAGAATAGGATAGGAAAAGAAAAAAGGTAACAGAACTGAGTATGAGTAAAGACAAATTAGTTAGTGAACGAATGAAGAATAGAAAGTGTGTTCAAGAGCATAGTATGAGAATTTTTTAAAAAAATACGATGATGCATTTTCTCACAGTTCTGAGGAAATGCCAGTAACAAATCTGATGACGCCTCAGACATTGGGAAAAGATAAAAGACTTTTATTTACCAAAATTTTATCAGCAAATATTTACCAAAATCACCAAGAAAAAAGCATATTGTGCTACAGGAACTAGCGTGTGATTTTGGATTCTCTGAATCCCTCACATACGTAGTATTCATTTTGCTAAAGTTAATGCCGAATATAAGCTGAAACTAAAACAGTTTTTCAAATGACTCTACGCAACACAACTTTAAGTCCAAACCCTACCATGAATCTACAAATGAATTTAAGCTGCCAATTTGCAGTGGGTTTTAGTGAAATACATACCTGCTTCTTCAAGCGAAAAATTGGAGATCCTGCACTATTACATAGGACAAATCCTTTCCAAAGAATCTTCACGATTATATGTTAAATTTAAAACGAAATGGGGATACTTTTATCTGGCCATCTTAACATGACTTCGATTATATTGAAGAGGAAAATGCTTTAATGACCCTTCCTGAACCACAAATGGATCGTAGGGGTAATTTAGCATTAAAAAATGATCACTTTGTAAAAAAATATAATGTGAAGTAAAGTGGTATAAGACATATCTACTGTAAATTGATATTAGAAATAAGTTCTTGAATTATAAAATCCCGATTTTCATTAGATGTAATTCCGTTACCACTACTTAAATTGCAATACAAAATATCAGCTAATAAGTACAATCTAAGCAATGCATGTTTTTTTAGAGTATATAACATCTAGTTAATTTAATCACATAAAATAAACAATGAAAACAAAAAAAATTTAAGTTTGACTAATCATCACTTTTTCTTTGTCTATTTCCGGTAATTCCGTTACCGAACATTTATAAATTACTCAAAAAATTCTGTATTGTTTGAGGAAAATTCCAAGCACACATTTTATGTTCTGGGACTGTACTTAACCCACATACAAAAATTCAGAGCTTGAAAAATATAATAACTTGGTATAAAATTAATAAAAACTTTTAAATATGCGCTGATCTGTAATTCCGTTACCAAAGAACTGCCCTTTTATGAAGTTATTTAAAAGTTATAACAATATTTTTATTTTATGGGATTTTTTACCTTAATTTTTTTTCCTTAAAAGATCTAAGAAAATTTAATGCATTTAAACTGGGATATATTTTTAAAATTTTTAAAAACCCTAATAACTTATGCCATCTTAATATCATGAGATATTCTAGGCTTTTCACATTTCTCTCTTACTCAATATTCACAATATATAAGTCTACCCCAAAAAAGTCCGACTTCCAAATCGTTAATTTAATAACAAAATAAAAGTATCATAATATCCATCATAATTAACTACTGCCAGCTTTTGGGAGCAAATGCAAAGTATAAAGTACAATATTATAACTTTAAAATATGTTTTTGTTCAGTCAAACCTAAAAACAATGTTTTAAAAACATTGGTTTTTTTTCTATATTAATTTTATTTATTAAATCCATACACTAATGTATTATTTTACAATAACCATCATACAATTTTAACAGCGAAAATCTATCCTTTTTTTTTTTTTACATTTCCACTGCAGCAGAACTATTCGGCCGAATAGTCCATCAATATTCGGCCAGACCAAATATTAGTCTAGGTCGTGAAATGACTATTCGGCCAAAAGGTCGAATAGTGAATCCTTAATTTTAACGTTTAATAATACATTCATACAGATAAAATCAACACATTCAGAGAGCACATTACGCATTCAGAATAAAGACATCGAAGGGATGTTAATCACAAGAACTATTTGAGAATGCATATTTAATCGGTGTGGCGACATATATGTCCGTTTTAGAATGGGAAAAATCGACACAAAAGAGCACCAGAATGGTATTACAGTTAACTTAGAACGCAATTCAATTATGCGGGACCTGTTCACGTTTCATTAATCTTCAGTGAAAGTACCCGATAATTACGAAGCTTTGCAAATAACTGGTGTTCCCTTTCAATTATTTAAGAAACATTATTTAACTCATCAGGAGTTGTATTGGCAACTGTTTGTGAGCATATTTTTTTTCCAAGCGCATATAATTAATGAAAATCATGTAAGTAAGTAGACGTTCTGTGTTGGTCTGCTTTTTCTTCTATAATACTTTAAAGAATTAAAATTTGTAATTATTACTAGTGTTTTAAAATACGAACATAGCTATATTTTATTTAAGTTGTATTTTAAATAAGTATAAAGAAAAAAATCAATTTACAGTAAAACTATATTATAAATGTAATTGTTCCTATCTTTGCCTATAAGTATGAATATTGGTAAAAACATAGGGTCAGTTGGGGTAATTGTAAACGCTTTTTCAATGTTTTAACTTTTGATTCTTCCCTACCTCTTGAATGAATTCAGAGATAAAATTGTGAGCATTGTAGCCACTACTGTACTTCTTGTGAGTAAATGTGTGCAAAAATTTTGACTTTATGACAATTTGTCAGCAAATGAGCTCGTGTTTACAATTACCCCAGTGTGTTTACAATTACCCCAGAGATCTGGGGTAATTGTAAACAGTAATTTATTTTCGAATAAGGTTGATGCAAATGGAAAATTGTTTCATACACAGTGGGCTTGAGGGCTTAAGAAGTTTCGGAGCAAAGGCTCTCAATCTGCGGCCAACAGGCCGTCTGTGGTCCGCTGAGTTATGTTATGAGTCGGCTGAGATCATTTAACGAGAAATATCTTGCAAAAAAATAAAGTAATGCGAAAAATTTATGTAAAATTTGTCCCGCAGTGAGTCAATCGGTTAAGATTGAATCCCACAGAGCACCGAAAGTGAAGCACAACTGGCCTGGGTTAACGCTTGGGAGGGTGGCCACCTCCCGCGACTGATTATTCTGAGACCGAGTGCACTAAAGGGAACTGTGCACATAAAATACATCGTCGCTTCAAATGCAAACCAAGTTAGAAATAATTTCCGCTGAGGGACCAACCTAGGTGACGATCTCTCATCTGGGAGGTGGTTCAAAATCATTAAGCCCTCTGAGCCAATTGTACTTCATTCTACCGGAGCTCATTAATAATCAGTAGGAGTTTTCTTAATTCATGGTCTCCTTGCAATGGGGGCCTGGATTTCCAGGTGGCATTAGCAACAACAACAACAGTTATGTAAAATAGACACAAAAGTGTAATTTGCATCAAAATATAATACGTATTGTCCTCCCAGAATATTGGAAATAGGATAAATTTAAGTGTTTACAATTACCCCAGAGTACGAAATATATGGGGTAATTGTAAACACCTGACTTGCACATGAAAAATAACAGGGAGGATGAAATTCATGACTAAATACTTTTAGCAACATTCCAGATGACAAATAAAAATGGTTGAAACCACTTACATCGCTTTTTCAGATGAGCTGGAGACGAAAATGTAAGATCACTAAATTTCGTTTAGCAACTTTTTTCACTGTGTCATTTTCAAACAATGGTGACGCCTCCACAAATGTTTCGAAACTTACAAAACTCTTTCAGTGTCTTCTCTATATTGCCAATTCATCACACACCAGCAGTTAAGTTTTCAAAACCACCACAAGTGTAGTTATGAAGCTTGTTTACAATTACACCATGTTTACAATTACACCATGTTTACAATTACCCCAACTGACCCTACTTACTTTCAAAATAAATTTTCATTGAAAATTAATTATGAATCAAATCTCTGAAAGCATTTATATACACTCCTTTAAAAATGCAAGACTCGAGACTGGAACGTTGACACAATCTTCGTAACTCGAGAGATGCATTAATTACCACGCTTAAAATTTAATCCTTCCTACATCGGGTTGCTAAGCTTCTGCTTAACGGTCAAAATATTTGCAGAAATTAAATGCACGAAGTGACAGTTATTTTATCCAAGCGTGCAAAAGTTTTGAACTGGATAATAATCAGCGTTGCTTTTCTAACCAGAAAGGAACCACGTTACAACTTAAATCTCAGGATCAGATGAAATGATTGTGGGACATTAGCTCTTTGAATTGTAAGACGATCATTTTCTTTTCTTTAACTAATCTCAAATATAAGTTTTATATTATCCTATATATAATGTGTATGATATAATAATTTGTAGTGAAGATTATACAGACACACACACGCACATACACACACATATATATATATACTTATACATACATATATATATATATATATATATATATATATATATATATATATATATATATATATATAATCAAAAGTTAATAAAGTGAATCTAACTGTGAAAAGGCGCACGAGGCAGCACACTTAAACAGTTGCAAAATATATGTATGCAATAGAGAATATATATATAAAAAAAAAAAAAAAAATTAGTGGGTATGTGAAAAAACAACAATTAAATATAAAAGGATGAACATGGGAAATCCCAAATATAAACATTCAAAAATGAAAAAGAGCCTGCCTCTTCATCAGTGGGAGGGAGCAGGAAGCATATATAACGAAATATTGTCATTGCAGGTTTCAATTAATAATCAAAATAATTTATCCAGTTATAAAAAGAACAAAAAAAAATTTTATTAAAAGAAGTTTCGAGTTTACGTGATATTGACTGAGTCAAAATGTAAAAATAGAAAAAACAACATGCTATAGCCGAAGGGAGGGGAAATTTCGGCTATAGCATGTTTGTTTTTTCTATTTTTACATTTTGACACAGTCAATATCACGAAAACTCGAAACTTCTTTTAATAAAAAAATTTTTTTGTTCTTTTTATAACTGGATAAATTATTTTGATTATTCAAATTATTTTGATTATTCACTTTGCTTGTAACTCCCAGCCTTATATTTTTTTAGTTATAAAAATATTTTTTCTCGCATGCTATGCTCGGATTTTTCAGAAACCTGCAATGACAATATTTCGTTATATATGCTTCCTGCTCCCTCCCACTGATGAAGAGGCAGGCTCTTTTTCATTTTTGAATGTTTATATTTGTGATTTCCCATGTTCAGCCTTTTATATTGAATTGTTGTTTTTTCATATACCCACTAATTTTTTTTTTATTTTTTATTTTTTTTATATATATATTCTCTATTGCATACATATATATATATATATATAATGCCTTTACAAGTATGCTAAAATTGAAAACTTGCTCGGTATTTATTCAAATAACTTAATTAATGTAGAAAGATTTACAATTTTGAAATAATCAGAGTGAATAATTTCATGTTTTATTTTGCAATTGTTCAATGAGATTACGATAAATTCAATTTTTCTTTGATAACATCAAACACCACTACGCTTTATAAGTCACAATTATCAAAATCTTAAAAAATTATAGGTTGATGTGACTACTGCATATAGTTTCTTGCTAATTAAACATCCTGTAATACACACTTTTAAGAAAATTATTAAGAATTTTATATCCAGTTAATGAAGGAAAATGTTTTAAAGGTCTAAGGGGCACCAAAGACCCTACATCACCTCACATGTCGTACAACCACAGCCGGGCCAGTTTGGTGTGATTTACTTAATACAAAGTGATAACTAAATGACAACTATACGAAACAAAAGTTGCAGAAGTGAAAATGCATAAACCACATAAATGAACATAAATCATATGTGATATGCAAACTGCAGTAGCACTGAACCACCATCCATGTAAGTTAAGAGAGAGAGCTTGGTTCTATGGACAAGCATGCACCTATGAAGGGTTTCTCATTCAGTAATCAGTGTTATATTAAGCTTCAAGTTTTTTTTATACATGAGTCATAGATGAGTTTCATACTTACACCCGTCACCCGGTTTTAAATCAGTTATTGTAATTTTTCATTATTTATTGATAGATTTTGCTAGTATTGCAAGAAATGAAAGGAAAAAAAAGTAATTATTCAAAGCAAAGGCCAAAAAATTATTTCATTTAGCTGGAATTTTGTTTTAACAATAGACTTAGCAATACACAACTTTTATACGCTTACGCGTTTTTAATTTTTGACGTTTCTTTTTTTTTTTTTGCTTCACCCTATTGCACATCTAAAAATACGTTTTGCTCAAACGTATTCTTGTATTGATATAAAGACTCATTTTTTCAAGCACTGAACAACTTCTAACACACTTCAGAACAAGTTATGGTATTATTTATGGCCTTTTATTTATGAAACATATCAAATCAAAATTTGTAAGAATGACTAAAGTAAAAGTGCAACTCTTATGACTTTGTTGACAAATCTCTGAAGAATACTAAAAGCAACAAAAGTTGATAGCTGACAGACACTTTGGTTCCCTCGAGCAATATGTTTGTTTCGATCATTTCCTAAGCTCTTGGGAAGAGACTACTGACTCAGGAGAAGAGGGTGGATGAAAGATGCTTTTCCTGATGATATAAATGTTTGATTGAAATGTGTCTTGCACAAAAAATTTTTCTGCAACTTTCCCAATAGCTGTACAAATAGTTTATATCAGATTTTATGAGTTGCAATATGTTTATGGTAACCATTTATTAAACGCTGTTGTAATAAATGTTATGTCACTGTAGTGCAACTTAAGGAGAAAAATTAATTATGATGCTACGTTTTAGAATGAAAAAAATAGGTCTCAATAAAATCATTTGTATCAAAAATCAAACTGGTCGAAGCGCGAATTTCTTTGTATTTCGTTAAAAATAAAACTAAGAATTCTTCGAATTAGTACTACGGATTAGTGCGACTACGAATAATTACCAATTCCGATAGTTACTTATTTAGTTGTAATTTATTTTTAATATTCGTTTTTCTATTTCTATAAACAAAAAACTAAACTATATTCAGAATCTTTAGCTTTTTAAAATTTTTACTGCTAAAAATATTTTTAGTAGTAGTGTTTTAGAAAAAAATATTGGGTTTCTCCACTAGGTACTAATATTATTTTTATTTTATTTCTATCCTTTTTTTAATTGTAGGGGAAAAAATGACAGCAAGAAAAGATACACTTTTACAAGGTTAAAACCAGAAAAAAAAATTTGCACGTTCTACGTCAATAACACTTGTCGGTAAGATTTGTTCCAAGTGTATCAGCATTTATATAGCGTAGAGCAGTTGTTCCCAACTCATCATTTATTCAAATTCGGTAAATTATTTGATTTTTTGTATATTTTGTGAATATTTCTTTATATTATTTGAATATTTTTCACACATGTTTTTGTTTTAAATATTTTTGATGGATTTTATTCTGATCGGATGTGACGAAACTTGTCATGTCACTGGACACATTCTTTGCAATTTATGCCTTTAAGGTTAGCGCAAAAAAATTGAAATGATATTTATTATAAGAAAGAGTCATTTTGTTCATGCATTAAAATTTTTTGATTTAAAACTTGAGATATTATATGGCGACCCCATGAGAAGTTCCTCGTTACCCCTTCTGGGGTCACGACCCACAGGTTGGGAACCCATGGCGTAGATGGCGAACCTTTTTGAGAGGTGGGTCAAATTTTGTTCATATTCTTCTCAATACTAGCTGGTGGGTCACAAATGCCCAATTGCACCAAAGTAAAGTTTAAAATTTTTTAACCGAGTATTTTTAAAACTAAATATCTTTAAAATTCAATTGACTTAACTGGTAAAAATGTGCGATTTAAAACTTCTAGTGAGGTTAAAAACTCTCAAGTGTTTGGCGCAAATGGCAATAAGTGTTTGAATCAAGAAGGAGTAGCGAAAATGACATGAATTTTATTTGAGGAAAGTGCTTTAAAGTAAAATTATACACTTTATTTGACATTTTGTAAACACTTTTGCTTTATTTAAAATACGACAAACGCATTTTTCATCATTTGCGTAACTTTAGAACAGTAATTATCAAACTGAAGGTTACAGACTGCATTTAAATAGCTTTTGTGTTAATGCAGTTCTTGAAAAAATACAAATAGAATGTAAATTATCCACACAAATTAGAAAATCTAAATATACCCACGTAAACAAACAAATGGTTGCCTAGCAATCGTGGGTCAGTTAAAAATCTTGCGTGGGTCAGTTCCTGACCCAAGGGCCATAAGTTCGCCATCACTGGCGTAAAGGTTAGTGTTAAGTTTTTTTTACTACGTAAAATTGAACCAAAAATTGCTCAAATCAAGATATGAAATATGGGAATGATGTGTTCTGTCCGAGGCATTTGAACCTTTTTTTCTTCTTTTTCGAATTCGATTCTTACCTTAAATGTTATTAAGGGAGAAAAAACGCAGAAACACGTAAAAAACCCGCATACGTACACTTGATTAAAACAACTTTGACAACAGATTATTCCAATTGGTGTACGGATAGTTTCTGGTTGTTGGTAGTTTATGTTGCTGAATCCTTTTCAGAGATCCCACACATTAGATTCAGAAAAGTAAAATTTTATCCATAGGTTAAAATACAAGATAAATGTTACTGTTACATTCTAAAAATCTTACATTTCTTCAAATATCAAAATAAAATAAAATTTTAGATAATATGAAATACAAATACAAACGCAAATACAAAAGTGACGACCAGCTACATGCACTGGGCCCATGTAGGCTAGTCCTAGGCGATTTAAAGGAAAATGATCACTTTAAACAGAAGAATGGATAAATGATGTTTTAATACTTTCTTGATGATTATGAATGGTGAACAAGATGCCAGTAAGTACTTCTGGATATGTTAAATCGTTCGTAATGCGAGAAATAATCAGTAGGTAGAAAAACAGAATTAAGATAAAAATGCACGAAAGAGAAAATACCCTGCACTATCAAAAAATGGGAGGGTGCCTTTTTTCTAGGATATTAATCAGTAACCAGATGCCAAACTTGCATTAGTTTAGACAAACAATAGCTTAGACAATAATTACGCCTTTTATAAATGTTCTTTCTGATAGTTTTTGCAATTATATATATTAGTTAAATAGTTATACTAAGCTCTGAGGGTATATACATAAAAAATTTGTAATTACAGAAATCAGAACAATTGTTTTGTTTACAGAAATTCGGCACACGTTAATAATAATGAATGTGAGAAATACACAACACGAAAAATATCATTTCTTATAAACATATCAACAAATTTAATTCAGCTACAATATTATTAGTTTTCAACAATTCACTAAATCAACCTGTAGGATAATCAGTGATGTCAAAAGACTTTCAATTCAAAATTGACTAATTCAGTTGGAACAAATTTTAACTGTATGACGATTAAGTATGCAACGTACAACCATATATCTTAAACTTATGAGAATTAAACCCGTTTGTGCATCGCAAACAAGATATTTAAACTCATTGCAAATTAGTTGTTTGTAGACATCAGAAATAAAATGCATTGAAAATGGTAGAACAGAAAGTAACTAAAATCATTATCTTTCTCTGAATTAAATCTTTATCTCATGTAGCAAATGAATTAATAGCTTCTTTTTCTTTGCATATACCCGGAAACATTTTAATTGTAAATTATGTTAGAGCAGAATAGGTTTCTGGTTAAAGAAACAAACTTAATTTGCTTAATATAAGCAAAAGTACCTAACTGTAAGCCGAAGTTTAAAAAAGATTAAAACCCAATTTCACAAGAGTATAAATCATTTTCTGTTAACGAGTTTCTTAAGAAGGGTTTAATGAGTGAATACTTCCCTTTATTGCACAAATATTGCTGAATCATAAAAAGTTTTGTATTTTTATTCCTATAAATCCGGTAGATAAATGTGTCCTGCAATTGTAGATGCTACAACTGAAAATGTATTTTACTACATTTTAATGTTAAGAAGCTTGTGCACTTTTTTCTAAATTACAACTGAAGAAAGTACAAACAATGGAAAATGTTTCCTACAATAGCTAACAATCAGCTGTGTCAATCTGGAAAACTAACGGTTGATATCAATTACAATTTCAAGATTGGCTAATCTTTTATTATTTTGCAATATCTAAAATTTTTTTCATACTTCCACAACGCAACCAGCATTGCCCATTAAGTTCTTATAACCTGATGCCTGTTCCCCTTCCCGCTCAAAGCAAAAAAACTCTACACGCATTTATTTTTAAATTGTTTATGAAAAGCTTAACAAATGAGTTCAATTCCATTACCACTTTTGCATAGTAAAATTAACCCTACTAACTTCATTATTCATTTTTATACAACTATGATTAATTTCTTGTTACCTTTCATTCTAACATAACCCACGTTCAGATATAGGAGCAATTGGTTTTTCGTTTTATTTTAGCGGAAAACAAAATATGTGAACATACTCTTTAATACAATTTTTTTAAACTTTCAAATGTTTCCTTAAAGATACTGCTTTGTAAAATTTACTATATTGATATTTTGTTACACGTTTTTATGTAATAGATTCATATGTTACATTTTGCTCTATTCTTACGTCAAATGTTCGTGAATTACTAATGGAAGCACCTGCAATACTGCTTTGTGTTCAAGAGAAAGAAAATGAAGAAATGCGCAATATATATTTTCACATTTAAAAAAAATTGTACTCTAAAAATTACTTATAGAGTACGTGTATTAATGTGATATAGAGAATAATATCCTGTTCTTGCGTTATTTCCTTCGACTAATGGAATCGCAATATATAACGTAAGAAAAGAAGATAACTCTTTCTAATGTATACATACAAATGCAATATCATCAAATTACATTTTTTCATTTGAATAGTTTCATCTCTTTTATTTATTCTATTATTTTTTTCCTTTTTATCTTTCAGTACTAAAAAGGTAATACCCACACCAGATGTACTTAAAAAGGAAATATAATATATTTCGTACTTCATGTGATTGAACATAGGCTGTCGTGACTTTGATAAGGAAGGCATGGAAAGTTTAAAAATATTTCTATGGGGTATTCTTACTTGCATACATAATGCTAATCTTTCGCTTAAAGCGAAGTTAGTCATTTATTTTAATCTCCAAATGGCTATATTTTAATGACTTGTATAGAAAAAAAAATACTACAATGCCTAGGTTGTAGGTCTAAATAATTTTCAGTTAATTTAACAATTTCATAACACTTGTGTATAGCTATTGTTATATCATTTGATACGAGTAAAACATGTGGTTATGTAATATATTTTTGATCAAGAGAATAATATATTATTTACAAAAAAGATGTTGTTCCAAAAAATACACATATTCGTGCAGCGAAAAAAGGTACTTTACTTTGAAAAGTAATATTCTTCAAAATTTGCCCCTAGATAGTTTCGTGAGTGTCATTGCACTTTTCCGTTTTATAGAACGCATCTTAGACGAATCTTAGACACGAAATTGGGCAATTACAATGGATATGTCCATTTGGAAAACGGTCTTTGAGTAAATAAGAATGATCTCGGTAAACATATAGCTTTATTTGTTTTCTTCAAAACAGTTATTTTGAAATAAATGTTTTTATTCAAAAAATAAATAAAGAAATTTAAAAATAATGACTATAACTTATAACTACTGCAACTATTTACAACGCGAATTATTTCTTACTAATTAAGTTTGTAATACAATATCAAAACACACATTATAAGGAAAACACATCTAGAGCATACCTTATATCATTTTTGTCTAGTATAATAAAAGTATTTTCATAAAGTTCTTATCGCGTGAGTGTTTAAATCTTCTATTTGTTTAACGTCGTATATTTTAAATCTGACGTTACGATTAAGGAGCGTTTCTTTATTTCATAATAATTTATAGTATTAACGTGTACTATAAATAGCGTTTTTAAAATGCATTTCCATATTTGTAAAAATGGTAGGTTACAAGTTTTATTTTCCTCTTCAATGACTTTTACACTCGTTTTAACATTCATAATCAAATAGTCGAAGTTTCAATTCTCGGAAAAAGTTAAATTTCCAATATAAATATAAGAAGATGTCAAGGAGTTCGAGTTATTCATGTCAAAAATTATAATGTATGTGGATAAAACAGACATTTTACTGCAAAACATTGTCTTGAAAATGAAGCGTTTCGTAAAGCAAAAACTATCTTCCCCTTTACACTCACTTTTATACTTCTTGAGTGGGTGTTTGGAACATTGTTGACACCGTTTAGAAGCGAAAGCGTAGTTGAACCTTTCATGAAATGTAAAATTAGCTTTACCCTTAGGGGCCGTCCATAAATGATGTCAAGTTTTTTCCCCATATATTTGACAAGGACAAGCTTGATATTATTAGATATAGTTGGTTTCAGGCAGCCATGTTGACATGTTATTAGTTATCTTGAATACCAGTGATTTTGCACTGCATATATTTTCTATGATATTTGTCTTACTGATTTTATAGTTATCATTTGCTTTTAGCCCGTTTATACGTTAAAATAAACTTTGATTTTAAGATCTAGTTGTCAGTCAGTTCATTTATAATGGACGGTACACTCCACCGAATTATTAAATGCAAATATACAAAGCAATTTCTGAAGGTTATAGCCTATATAATTGAAACTATTACAAATTTTCATTAATTCAAAGAAAAATTAATTTGTTAAGGGAAAGACATTATCAATTATACAGCAACCAATGTTTAACAATTAACCCTTTGTCACAGTGTGTTACACTTCAACATACCCCCTCTTCCCTTTGTTACATGCCACGCTATGTTGCAGAAGCACGATGTCACACTTCTTGCTACCCCGCTCCTCTCCCTCTTGTCCCAATTTCACGAACACCCTACCCCTCGAAACATGACATCATTTATGAATGGTCCCTCAATCGAAACGAAGATTGTTTTTTTAAGAAAACTGGCGAATCTCGGCTATTTGGCATTTTGAAAACATTTCGCGATATATAGCCTAAATTTGGGGCCAATCAGAGTTATTTTAGCTCCATTCCGGCTAGAAAGCCCTAAAAAGCCTCAGATTCCTAAGGACGCGAACAGATTTAATGCTATAGATTGAAATTAGTACACCCATTAGTTAAAGATCTGTAGTGATGAGTCCGGGCAGAACGGCACACTCGGAACATTCCGCGAATCAAACATTATCTGTCTAGATTTCAAACTCCCAGTCGTTCTCAAGGAGTTGTTCGGGATTGTTACGTAGATACACAGATAAGCGCGCAGATATTTCGATATTATAGATAATTATAGTGATGAAAATTTAAAAAAAAGGATTAATCGATACAGAGACGTAGCATGTTTTTTTAACTGTCATTTTGCTATTGAAAATTACCCACTGAACTGAGCATTTTCCAGACCAGTTGTTGTATCAAAGTTTTTGAACGTCTTATACACTACCGAGAGGGATGGTCCCTATAAAATAAGGTACGATTGAACTTTACCGTACGACACAAACTGATCACCCGTTGACATACATTTCTCTATTGTCAAAATCGGAAATTCACTTCTTAATGTTAGTATTGCTATTTTTTTTTTTTTTTTTGTAATTTTTTTTTTACGACTGTTTCTTTTTCTTTCTAATGGGGCTGCGTATGGTCATTAACCTTTGCAGAACTAGTGCGTACCCCGGTAATCGGCACCCATTTTTTCATGTAGCACTACTGTCGGTGGATGCCATTGCCACTGAGAATTTGGAGGCTCAGTTTCACCTAGATGGCGGCACCTGAGCTCTCATTTGATGCGAATTGCATTAGGTATTTAATTTAGCCGAGAGTATCCAAGCCAAATGGATACTCAAGGAATCTTTAACGCACAATCATGCGACATGGGCGCTGACGATTTTCTGCACCTTGGGGAAAATCCAGACTTTGGCAAGGTTCGATCCTGCGATCTTGGGCGTACGAGACCTGTTCCTTACCACTACGCCACCCTGTCGACATTTATTTTTTTGTTTACGACTGTAGCAGCTGTACTATTTCTTGTAATGTATTTTCTGTAACAGTGGTTATTAAAATACCTTTTTCTTGCTTTTTTTTAAAAATTCAATTATTTGATAAAATCTATTTTTATTCATCTTACTTTACTTTGAATTTGGACTTAAAATATCCTTTTCAAATTACACGTGTGAAGATTTGAACAAGTTAAGGCTGCCGTTTTTCTTGCAATTTAGCATATTGTCCAAATATTTTGACAGTAATTGCCATAAATTAAAAATACATCTCAACCTCAACAAAATTTAATAATCCTTAGAAAATAGCTATATTGATTGGTTGATATCAATTTGCTTTAGGGGCTCTTTCAATTTTTATACGAGGTTTTATGAGAGGAGGTAAAGAAAAGCTAATCATTTGCATTTATTTTATCATTTATGTAGTATTTGGCAGAAACCGTCATCTTTAGCCCATTCTTTATTCCTTAAGATACTAACCGTTATTTAAAGAAGCCCTAATGTCTGGAGCAGATTTCTGTAAAATGACAAGTGATACAAACGAGCTTTTAATAACCTCAGTTTTGATGTAGATGTGACAGTAGGTGGATGAGCTTGCTTAAAGTTTCGAAAGTAACGTTGCTCTTTCTGACACGTAAATTGCAGTTTAATGTCATGTTCCTTAAGCCTTGCCTAATAAGTTGATGAATTATTAACAAAGCGCCTACAGCTTTTCCTGTAACATAAACTAAATAAATCTTTCTCATAACATTTCATGGCGCTTATCCACAAAATATTAATTATCATAAGTTATTATAAATAACGCCATTACAATTTTAGTTATATCAGGGGTAAATGTGTGATCAGAAATTTGCTTTTGAGTGCGTGCTTGTGTAGTTCTGTTAAATCTTAAAATGTAAACTTTTCAGAATGACATCAATTGAATGGTCATTTGTCTTTAATTGTACGCCACGGTGGATAATTGACCTCTCTGCAGGCTCGGATATCGTTTGCCTATGAGTTCTGATCAGAAGCTATAACTTCCAAAACCAAGCTTTTTATCTCTATCTCTACTAATAATAAAGCAGCAAGTATGTGTGTGTGTGTGTGTCTGTGTCCGGCGTAGGGCCCAGACCGTCCAACGGATTTTCATGAAATTTGGCACGAAATTAGTTTGGAACATGGGGGTGTGCACCTCGGAGAGATTTTTCTGAAATTCGAATTTGTTCTTCTTTTATTCCAATTTATAGCTGAAAGTTTCATAAAATAGTCATTTTCTATAGGAAAGAATTATCGCATCGCTTCGAGCTTGATACCGTTGAAAAGCGTGTAAAAAACTACCCCGGAAGGAGTTTCGCTCTGCGTGCAAAAATTCGAAGCCTCTAAATAACGTAGAAAAGAAGTTATAAGCATTTTTCTCTGCAGCTCGAAATTATTTTTTCACGGTAATTAACTTTAATTGTAACTGTTACCATGCCCCCCCCCCCCGACTGACTATTAATCCTTCTTTCTTTTAACGAATTAAAATTTATTGCTTGCGGTTTTAAGCATTTTGAGGAGCAGCCGATTTTTAATTTATTTATTTCTTTTTTTGGATTTTGATTATTATTTTTTTAAAACGAATTAAAATTTATTTCCAGCGTCTCACAGGCGATTGATAGCTTTATTTTGATTTCTTATTTTGACATGTATTTTACGGGACCATTTTCCATACTGCACAGGGTTTTTCAAAAGAAATGTTATCCTTTATAGCGGTTTTTGGTTTTCCAGCTTATTATTACTATTTATACTTTCATTTATTTATTTTTTTTCGCCAGTGAATTAGCACATATGTTATTTTCCTATCTGAGCTCGGATAAAAGATTTATTCCGCTTTCAAAGATTTTCTTGCTGCTGTTTATTTCTGCAAGCTACAAAATTTCGTCCTTCTGTTTTAAGCCGGGTCCAGACGCTACGTTTTGCACAACCTTTTGTCTGCGCAGTTCAACACGTTGCAGATAAAACGTTGCGTGTAGATTGGAAAAGTGAGCAGTTTTGAGTCCGGTGCGAAGACTGTACAGTTGCAGCGATAACTGAGCTAGAAAGAATAGAAGTCTTTGAACTGTGCAGACAAATCGGCACATGTAGACGGTAGCACCCTTTTCCGATTCATTTTGTTTCTCAGTTTCAATTCGTCAGGCGACAATGGCCGACTTTCGGCTATGCTCTCGGGAGTTTCTCACAGAATTTATTGCATTATGCGAAATTTTCCCATGCATTTGGCGTGTCAAATCCAAGGAGTATAGTGACAGGGATAAAAAGGGGGAGGTTTATGAGAGTTTAGTGAAAAAATTCAAAGAAATTGATGCAACCGCAAGCAGAGAAACAGTTGTAAATAATTAATTCTTTGAGAAGTGTTTACCGTAAAGAATTGGCAAAAGTTAATAAATCGATTTGATCTGGTGCTGGAGACGAAATCTACAAGCCATCTCTCTGGTATTTTGATTTGTTACATTTCTTAAATGATTAGGAGACATCAAGGCAGTCTAGGAATACCATGGATGAAAATAAAGAGGCTGCAGTTGTCGAACCAGCCAGAACAGACAACAAAAAATATATTTTTTATAATCATTTGACCACTTTGAACGCCGGGTACTTCTGAGACGTTCCAGTCTTTTTTTTTTTTAACATGACACCATGCCAAAATTGAGCAGAATAGTACCTCCTTCATGACGATATCTCACAAAACTGAGTGCAATATACATATATCTCTGCACCATGTAGACGCATAAAAAACTGCAACGTTTTCATTCAGTCTTAAGACTGCGCAGACAAAAGGTTGTACAAAACGTAGCGTCTGGACACGGTTTTAATGTCAATAAAGATAATAGTAGATAAAAATTAATTATACTAAAAATTTATTTATTAAAACTATTCTTGTTTATTATTATCGTCCTTTTTGTGTGGGTACTTGAACTAAACAAACAAAATGCGTTTTCTTTCAAATATTTTCTTTTTTGTTTTGTTTTGTTTCTTTCTTTCCTTTTTCCCTTTTTATTGTGTGTGTTTTGTAAAAACAAATGCTTAAATGTGTAGGATCTCTGGCTGATTGCCGTGGGCAGCTAATTTTTAATTATAGGGAATGCTATACATTTTAATAAAATAACACAATTTACACCTAAAAATGTTATCACTATATACACAATGGCAAACCGACTGGTCTTTTCATTTTTTAACACGGGCATAGCCGTGCGGGTACAGCTAGTACTCTATAAAACACTTGCTGTAAGAAAAATGAATTAATGATATGATGCTTTTCCCCCATTTTAAGAGAAAATACAAGTTAAGATACGAGTGTGTATTTTTAAATAATTTACCAGTATTGATACTTTTTAGAGTTTTAACCCCATAACTGGTTATTTTTTAACCACAAATGTTCTAAAAAAAAGCATATTTTTTTATTCTATTAATTAAATTCCTAACTTGTTATTAAAGGAAAATGAAGGAATTTTTCAAAAATTTCATAAATAATGAATTTAAGCATTTTTTAATTTTATAACTTTTAAACACAAATGCCCCTGAATGATTCTCTTTCAATCTATTAAAAAGAAGGTAACTCAAAACAAGAAAGGCGGAAATTTCAATGCCCGCACGCTGTACGGGCAGACCGGTTGGGACCAACTTTGGGTAGCCCGTACGTCGTACGGGCAAAGCAGTTAAGGGGTTAAACCTGTGTTCACACTTGAAACGCGTTCTCACTTATCTAGATTTTACGCCAGTCAAAATTAAATCTAACTCTATTACAAAAAAGCACAAATTTCACTTCATTAAAAAATGAAATTTTGGTTTAATTTTGTTTTCAGCCACCACACGGGAAAATACGTTTTTCATTATAATTTTTTTCCCTCATATCGGCCAACATTAAAGTTATTGCATGTTCGGAACCTACACCCGATATGAACGCTAAGAATAAAATTTTTGTTTTCCCCCTATTTTATATCGAAGATAATCAAGTGCAATGCTTTCATCAGATGTAAAAAAAGAGGGGATATTTGCTATCCCATTATATTATAGAAAGATCGTTGCAAAGCTTGTCGTCGAAATAGTATTTTTTCCCCAGAAAAAGTGATGAAAAGGATAAGAAGAAACGACCACGACCAAATTATGTCACGAAATAGCTAGAGACAAGATTAACTTGATAGACAATATACTTAGGGGGAACATTTATTACAGGAAAATAATAAAACTTTTTATATGCTGCAAGCTTATGTTTCAGTAGCGAGTGCAATCAAGTTCCTTTTAGTTCTTTTTTCTTATTTGAATTATAACAGATAAGACGCTAAGAAAGAGCTATACCGCTTTTTTATTTCCCAAAATTGATCAGAAATTGATTGGTCTACTCTTTCTTTTTAGCCATTTGAAGATCTAGAAATATTTATTAATATATTGGGCAATGTCCTATAAACGTGTGAATGATTAATTATTCATAAAATTGGAAGGCATTACTGTATTTGAATGCAGTTGTAAATTTTTCTTTTAAAGGATGATTTTGTTTCGTGAAGCAAAAAAAGAGAATAGGTAAAATTTATGCTGATAGAACAGCGTTATATGCGCTCAAAACCAGCGAAAAACTCAGGTAAATGACCGTTCATAAAAGATGTCAGCCTTATTTTTTCAATATATTTATCCCCCTTTCTCCTTTGTTACAAAATGCCATACATCAGCATAACCCCCTACCCCCTTTGTCACATGTCACGCTACATTGCATAAGCATATGTATTTGCAGTTCAGAAATAAAGCCCGGCGTTATAGATCACGTTTCTGATTTTATTTTTTAACTTTTAATGACATTTGTGAGCTTTATAATAATAATGAATCCATGTGTGCTTGATTTGTATAAAATGAGGTTAAGGTTTACAACACAAAATATATTTAGTATAGAACAGTAAAATGTATTAGTTGTTCGATTTTCGAAAAAATAACCCATGCAATTTGATCTTAAAAGTGCAAATACCTAAGAAAGTATCCTTTTAAAATTTTAACAAGAAAATTTTTTTAACCTTAATCAGCATCAGTGTTTACGATGCAAAATGATTTATGAAATTATGAAAATTAAAAACTTTAAAAATAAATGTTATTGAACGTTTTTATAGAACCCAAAATGTGTAATGTCACACTTCTAGCTACCCCCTTCTCTCCCCTTGTCCCTAACTATCACGATTTCTCAATCCCCCCCCCCCCCGAAGCGTGACATCATTTATGAACAACCCCTAATGTGCAAAGCAGACCCTTGATACACAGAGATATTCTTGCAAGAAGGGCGACTATCTCATATCAAAACCGAAATGAAGTCTTTCCTGAGAAAAACTTCTTTAAGAAAAAACAATTAATGAGGTGGAATTGAACAAATGAACGAGCCCTTTGCTCACCGAATTTAACATCAGTTGATTTTAAAGTTCTCGGGTTATGTTACGTCCAGAGTGCAACAGAAAAGTACGTCTTATTTAGGACCAGCTGAAAACCACAATTCCCCACGAAATCTCCAGTATCCATCCAGGTATGTTAAAGGCTGTTGTTAACAGGGATGTGATTGCTTTGCAATCGACCTTCATCCATTCATTTTTTTTATTTTTATTTTTTTCGGATTTTATGAATTTTTAAAGTATTAACGCACGTATTGGAACCCTCCACATCGACATAAATATCTGATACAAATAATTGATTTCTCTTGCATTTAACCGGTCAACATGTATGGTACATACTATGCACTTCATATAGGGAAAACATACCAATAGTACGCCACTTAAGCTATTATTTTTTATATTTCCTCGATTATTACCTAAACTTTATAGCACTTTTGTTAATCTGTTTGAAGTGTCACGGGAAAAATGATCAGTCCACTTTTCTGCCAAACGCAGATTACAGTGGTATACTATTACAGAGAGTATTTAACTGTAATATCTTTCAATCGAGAAAAATCATACTCACTGAGTTTTGACAGGGAAAAGATTGGGGCTAACGGGTAAGGACGATCAAAGTCAATTTACCGGCGGGAAATGGCGATCAAAATCCAATTCACTCTCCTCTACTCCCATCTGATTTATGTCAGCTGTGCTTTCTTCGATTCTTGTTTTGTTAGACATTTCCACTACAAATTCATAAACTTAACCCAACTTTTTTTAAGCTTAACCTTGTATCACGTTGAGTGATTTTAGTAAAACGAACTGTGCAGATGGAACTAGCGTACAAAGCAATGCCAAAAAAGGAAGAGAACAGGTAAAATGAAAAAACTAAAAGCCTCATCTTTTACTGTTATTGATTGTACTAAAGAATTCCAAGTTGAAACTTGGATAAACTTTTTATCTGGGATTTACGTTAAAAAGTGCCCTATTCCTACACTACCAATCAGTGTTTTAAAAGTTGACCAAAAGGAGCCAAGGTTTGTGTAACACGAAGCAAACTACTTTGGAAGGTATTTGAATACTGTTTTTGTTAAAAGCCAAAGTACAGAAAAAAAAGAAAGTCTAGCAAAAAAACTGGACTGGGAGTAATGGAAGAACGTTACAATGTAAACCTTCCAATTAAACTTTCAAAAATGACGCATCCGCTACATTTCAAACAGTTCTTGACCAAGCCAGACTTTCAAGAATTCTACAACTCACTGATTTCTGCCTTTGCTTTAGGCGTAGGAGAAAAAGTGACATTGAGTAATCAAACGACCCACCAATTCATAAAGCTCAATAACTGCCAAAAACGAGCAAGGTCCTGACGCCTTTTTGTACGAATTTCATGCTTAGTATATTAAATGGATTTTTTTGTCTGAATGTGTTGTAAATACTGTACTACTACATAAAAAGGTTTTAGAAAACTGTATTCCTATATTTAAGCTACTTAATCGACTTTAAACTTATTAATCAAACGCATTTATTCAATCGCATTCAACTCACAGATGGAATTGAAATATGAGATAATTCCATACTTTTCCCGCAGAAGTTTACATACATACATTGCATAAAAATAGCGTCCACATAAAATTGCATCAGATGAAAAAGGTTAATATCAATTTTTAAAAAAGCAAGATTTTAATTTATTGTTAAAATTGTCAGATGATGAAAAATATTTCGAGAAAGTAGTCAATTTGAAGTTCCGATCTTCTTGCATTTCTAGTGCGATATAATATTATGCTTAGTATGAGTCAAAAAAATAATAAGAAATGAGATACAAACAATTTGAATCTGTTTTAAAAGGCCATTTTTAAAATTCATTAAAAGTTTTGAATTTTCTGGTTTTTGAAAATTCTTGACCTGATAAAACGTCAAAAAATTATTTGTATTAAGCGCTAAATTTGCTTCGACGTAAAAAATACAAAAAGTTAATTAGAAAAACCTAAAACACAAAAAAATCTCAGGCTTGTGGAATCTGTCAGAAAATGTTATATTTGTGCACCAGTAGTGTGCCATTAATGCACTAAAAGCGGACCGGGTGGCCCACTCCTGGTTCTGATAAAAATAAAGTGAAAATAGTCATATAAACCGACATTTCAAGACATGACGTTTTTATTAAGCATCGTAAAACAGTCTGTTTGAAAAAAAACCTGAAAACAAATCGTATATCGTTGGTATGTTCAAATATCTTGTTTTTCAACTTAAAACCCAAGAAGCCCACTTCTGGAGCATGGGCGACTTCTCCTGCGTTAACCCTACATTTATCTATATAAATAAAACTCACTTTTGTGTTAGACTATGTTTGAAATAAGTAAAAGCGCAAACTATAGAACGCACAGAAAAAAGAAAAATTCCTGTTCGATTCAGAATTTCGCTAGAAGTAACTTTAGATATTTTTATCATTTTTTTTATCTTAAAAAAATAATATTATTCAATTAATTTTGCAAATTTACTCATGTTCCATGCTGAGTACAACTCAACTTCTCTCTAAAACTCGTAAAAAGTAATCATGGCTAGAAAGAATAGTGCCATAGATAAAACGACCAGAAATGAATTTTAGACGATAGTTTTCAAATCGGTATTACTATTGTCTTTTAACAATTCTGCCTGCAATTTTTTGTATGCATTTCTGTTTACTATTCATTTGCAAATCGTCTTCCTGGGGAAATCATCAATGTTCGAAACTCCACACACACACATCTATATCTATATATATATGGTTTTATCAAGACTTCAAATAAATGTGCATAATTCCTTGTACTTTCATTTCACAGGAAATTTACAGTTTGAACTTCTGAAAGGGCCTGTACGTTTTAAGAAATACACATACATATATCTGTGACGCCAAAATCAGTTTAAATCTTTAAAAAAAAAATGTTATTACATTTCATCACCAAAAAGTGTGCATTTTTCCCCAGAATATGTTTGTAACATATTTACTTTACTACTCTCACTTACTCGACTTTTTATGGGATATACAATAAGGTATTGAGACTTCAAGAAGACAAATAGCCGGTCTAGATCGATTCCTGGACACAGCTGGTCTGTTCGTAGAAACACTAAGCCGAAGATTTACTCTGGCAAATAATTTAAAAGTATTTACTAATCTGTCTCCTTCTAGAATAACAGCTTTAAAAATCCATTACTATTTGAAGTAGGAGAATAAGTAAAAACGTTAAATAATGGATAGTATATTTATCCATGAGGGGCTTATATAATTATAGTAGCAATCGATAGTATTAGTTTTTTTAAAAAATGCACACATTGGCTAGCATTTTGTGAGAAAAAGAAATAATTATCAAATGCAAAATAATAATAATGATTCTGAAGTGTAAAAGAAATTATGAGCTTAATTATATTTAACAACTCATTTTTAATCTATTTTACGGAAAATGCGAAGTAAAGAAATAAACAAAGAATTAAATCATTTAGAAAACGTTTATATTTGTTGAAACAACTTCAAGAAATAAAGCACATAATAAAAATATCAATTAAAGGCAATTTGATAGCCTAGTGGTTTGCACGTCGGACTTCCAACTGGAAGGTCGCCCGTTCGATACCCACTTAAGACCACCATGTATACTTGGGGATATGTGCGTGTAAAATCTGTAGACCCCACTACCCCTCCCCGAGCGTAAGCAATCCTAAGGCCTCGGCTAACAGGTAGGGGTCTGGTGGCGAAAAGTGCTCGCAAGGTGTTTCTCGTATAAAAAAGACCAGTTGGCTCTTTATCATATGCAAGGTAACATGCATGTTTTTTTATATATATGTACAACAATGCTATTTTTTAAAGCTGTAATTGATAATTAGTCCGATACCGCCAGCTAGTTACTCTAATGTATGTATGCAACGCTGTTTCTGTAGTGAATATGCAAGACAAAGAAATAAACTATAAATTGACAAAATAATAATAAGAATAATAATAATAATGAATAAACTATCCATTATAATAATCCAATTATATTAATTATTGGTAGTTTAATTCAGTTTAAACAAACTGATTCATTACAAAATATATTAAATCATTTGTTTTAAAATTAACAACTAGTATTTTGGCAAGTGACAATATTACTTCATTCGTATTGTGCTGTTTATATACTACATATCATTCAGCATATTAGCATTAAATAAAAACATGCGGAAATGGACACTGGACATGTTACAGGACGCTCAGCTCTTTAAAAAAAAAAAAAAAAAAAACACAATTAATGTCATTTGTCAAATTTAAAAAAAACTATCTGTAAGAACGACTCACTTTACAGATCTTGTCCAACATTCAAGACAAAGCCTTGTCGCCAACAGTACGTTTTCCCTACACGGAGACGAAACAATTAAAATAAGAAACGGTGTAAAAACAAAGCACGGAGACCCAAGAACGAGGGAAGATTTGCTGAACGCAAAAACGTCGTAAAATCTATTACTAGACAGGGAAAAGAAATTAACATCGAACGTGCAGGAATGCAGCATGTTTACATGCTGTCGGAAAATAGAACAAGAAGTTCCGTCTAGAACTATACGAGCCTACTTTCCCGTATACACCAAATTCAAATTTATAATCTAGCTATCTCTTTCTCTCTCTTTCTTATTTATCTTTAGTTCTAATTATTGAAAATATACCTTTTTCAACGGATAATTCTTATTCATTCACTCACTCATTCATTCTTTCATTTATTCAGCCATGCATTTATTCATTCATTCGTTACCTCATTCAAGTGTTTATTCATTCATTTACGCATTCATGTATTTATTCAATAATTTATTCATTCATACTTTTCCTCATTCATTTGATCATTGATTTATTCTTTCACTCTTTCATTTATTCATTCATTCATTATTTCACTCATTGAGTCACTGAGAAATATCCTTGAAAATCCCGATCAAAAAATTTCATAGCAAAATAGGCTCGTAAGTTCTGGATAAACTTTCTATTTCTACATGTTCTACGTTATAAGAGCTTTCCGATAAAGTTTGTTCCAAGCAAATCGGTCCGTTAGATCAGGATTTATATAGGGTTGAAATTTCCCCGTAAGCTCTGTGTTATTTTTTGAACTGTTCAAAAATGAACAAAAACTGTTCAAATCAATATTTCACGCCGAGAACTCCTTTCAATAAGCTTTCAATAGGAACTTGGCTCTTGTGCCCAGAGTTTACAGAATTTGCTACAATTTTGTCCATAGGCGCTAATGTTAAAATTTTTTGAACTGTTCAAAATTGAACAAAAAATTGTTCAAATCAAAAAGTAAAATATAGAAATGAGATGTCCTCGCCGAGATCTTTCGAATGCAAAAAGAATTTTTCCAATCGGACAATTCGTTCAAAAGTTATTAGGGGGGGACAGACCGACAGACCGACAGACACACTTTTTCCCCATCTCAATACCCTACTTTCAAATTTTTTATTTTTCAATCTTTATTTAATTACTTCACTTATTTTTGACTTTTCTTGATTTTTAACGATATTTTCACGATACATTAAGCCTTCTTTCATGCTTTATTATTATTTTTTTTTACTTTTACGGGAAAGTAGGCTAAAAAATGGAACAGCGCCAAACGAGTTATAATAAACTAAAGTGACAATGAAATAAAAGGCAAACCTTTGTGCTACAAAATGAAAACTGAAAATTAATGTAAAAGAAGCACACATTTTGCAAAAATGTGTTCTGTTGTAACCCCAATTCGTTACAATTTGCTTCTTTTTTTATGTAGAAGCTCATTCTTTTGCGTTGAAAAAAATGGTTCCTTGTAGCCTCGAAACACCTGTTGTTTTTGCAAATTTCGTGTTTAATTTTACGTTAATTTTTGGTTTTTAAAGTGAGAATAAATTTGGGGAAACCGAGTTGAAAATTCTCACGAAACAGCAAGGGCCCCTACAGTACAGGGGACGGTTGGACGTCGAAAATTCAAAGCTTTCTTACTGTAGAAAAATGAACATAACAGTACATAGTTAACGAATATGATCAAACAGGAATTTAAAGAATATATATATGGGAAAAAAACGTAGATCCAAAATAAATAATTTAAACAGAAATGAAATAGAAGAAAACTAATTCAAATGCCGTAAAAATAGATAACCGATGATGTATTGATGTAGCCAGAGCCGAACAATCAAAATTAAGAAACTAATTATCAAGAACTAACTACGAAAATAAAATGAGAAAAAAAAGAGCAAAATGACGCCACCATGACAACAGAACAAAACGACATTTTTAGCTGCGAAAATGAATTCCATGCAGCTGTATTTTTTTATTCAAGAGTTCGCTTAAAATGTCTTTCAAGCATTGGAATTAGATACGCCTAGGATGGGCGTTTTAATTAAGACAACTATTGAAGCTGTTTTAAAGCTCATAGAAACTTGGAACAAACTACATTTGATACATAAAAATTCCATTTCTCGAATGACATAAAGATCAAGATTGTTCATGACACATTGCTACGTGTATTATCTACATAAATAAAACCGAAAGTTTGTGTGTGTGTCTGTCTGTCTGTCGATCGCGTCCTGGCGAGATGGAACGGTCCAGAAGTACAAAGTTTGTTTACAGGTACCTTGGGTCAGGTCCTCGTGCACCTCGAAGCGTTTTTCCTAAAATTCGAGTTTGTTCTTTTTTTATTCCAATTTTAAGCAAAATTGTTCATTTTGGGTTTATTTCATCGAAGAAACATCCCACGCTTTCGATTTTAGCAGCATATGAATGGCCGTAAAAGACTGCACAAGAAGATATCTTTTTGAAGTTCGTTGAACAAATAGAACATGCGCAATATTCATTTAAAGTAGCTTTCGAATTTTAAAACGAGGCTTACCTCTGAATTTATCTGCTCAATTTGCGTAATTTCGCCAAAATAAATACTACTTTTGTCACCTACTAGATGATTTTTGTTAACGTAAGATTGAACAAGAAGTTCCGTCTAGAACTATACAAGCCTACTTTCCCGTATACAGCGAATTCAAATTTATAATCTAGTTATCTCTCTCTCTCTCTGTCTTTCTCGTTTACCTTTAGTTCTTAATTGCTTCAAATATACCGTTTTCAACGGTTAATACATATTCATTCAGTCATTCATTTATTAAGTCATTCATGTATTTATTCATTAAATCTTTTGCTTATTCATTTAATCATACATTAATTCAAAAATATTCTTGAAAATCCCGATCAAAAAATTTCATAGGAAAATAGGCTCGTTAGTTCTGGATGAACTTTCTATTTGCACATGTTCTACGTCATAAGAGCTTTCCGATAAAGTTTGTTCCAAGCAAATCGGTCCGTTTGATCAGGAATTATATAGGATTGAAATTTCCCCGTAGGCGGTATGTTAATTTTTTTTGAACTTCTCAAAAATGAACAAAAATTGTTCAAATCAATATTTCAAGCCAAGAACTTCTTCCAGTGAGCTTGTTCATGGGAACTTAGATCTTATACCCAGAGTTTACATAATTTGCTTCATTTTCACCCATAGGCGCTAATGTTAAAATTTTTTGAACTGTTCAAAATTGAACAAAAAACTGTTCAAATCAAAAAATAAAATATGGAAATCAGATGTCCTCGCCGATATCTTTCGAATGCAAAAAGAATTTTTCGAATCGGACAATTCGTTCAAAAGTTATTAGGGGGGGGGGACAGACCGACAGACACACTTTTCCCCCATCTCAAAACCCTACTTTCAAATTTTTTATTTTTCAATCTTTATTTAATTACTTAATTTATTTTTGACTTTTCTTGATTTCTAACGATATTTTCATGATACCATTAAGCCTTCTTTCATGCTTTATTATTATTATTTCTTTACTTTTACGGGAAAGTAGGCTAAAAAAAGGATGTTTTATCGTTATTCATGCCGTTTTATGAGTGCAACAAATTCTAAAAATTCATTTCATTTTTTAGCATAGTGCAGACGATTTTTAATTACTTCTTGATGTTGATTCTTCTTCGTTTTTTTTGTCGATTTTAGTGTTACGGTACCAGTTCAACAGTTTCATGAAACATATTATTTCTTCTGGTAGAGTGTCCGTTTTATCAACGAAACATATTCTAAAAATTCATTTCATTTTTATGCATATTTTGTGGATTATAAACTGCAGACGATTTTCAATTACTTTATCTTGAGGTTTAATTTTTCTTTCCATAATTTACTCAAGTGAGTTATTTTATAAAACATTTACTTATTATTTTTCTACTGTCTATTTGACACTATTTGGACAGAATTTAGTTATTTCTTTCTATCAACTTAAATTTCACACGTCAGGATTGGTACAGTATCCAACATTTTCTAACTTAAATATGCATTTGCCTTTGGAAAAATGCTTTCCTTTCTTTCGTTTTTATCCGAATTTTATAAAAGTGCTTTTTAATTGAATTTTCAGGAAATCCTTTGACGATTTTGCAAGCGGGATTTATAGGAACTGTCCTTATTTTAATGGGGAATTTAAGATGGACTGTTGGTAATTTTAGGAACAGTAGCTCTTGAAGGTCAATATTCTAATGGGTATTTTTAGTCACTGACGTCTTTATTCTAATGGAGATTTTTCGAGACTAATGTCCTTATTCTATTAGGGATGTTTAGGAATAGTTGTCGTTATTGAAAGGTGGGGATTTAAGGATTTTTTTCTTTATTGTAGCAGACATATTTAGGGAGAGTTGTTCTTCATCCGGTGGACATTTTAAAACAGAATAAAGCTCTTGATCTGATGGGAATTTTTAGATGTATTGTGGTAGATATTGTAATTACGATTTTTATGAACTCTTGATATCATTTTAGCACAATTATCTCGCTACATGTGCGCATTTTAGTCACTGTTGCAATTACTATAATGGCAGTTTTTATGAACTGCCATTATAGTGTTGGCATTTTAATGTTTATTTTTATGGACTGTTATTTTTGGTCTAAAGGGAATTTTTCCAGGCTGTTCGTTTTAATGCAATCGTGTTTTTTTAATGATTTTTAATGTTTAATGTTTTTAAGGCCTGTTGCCCATCTCCTACTTGAATTTTTTAAGAAAATTTTTCCTTACGTATTTACAACAGATTTTTTTACATGCGTCACTTAGCCAGCGAATGATGCAATATTATTAAGCGCAAAGCCGGGCATGTCAGCTAGTGAAATTAATAAGATTTAAATTGAAATGAAGCAGATCACATTCGAATTTTGTTTTTAAAATAAGTCTTGGAAGTGCATGAGGACTTGGTCCAAGGTACCTTTACCCAAATATCATTGCTTCTAGACCAGACATAGCGAACCTATGGCACCCATGCCAGTAGGTCGCACGCAAACAGGCACTGCAGTGGCACGCCCACAAATGCGTGATAAATTACTATTATTCACATACCTTCAGTAAAAAGAAAATTTCGGAAAAAAAGAAAATAAATGAAGAAAAAATCTTTTAACACTAGCAAAAATGAAAAATGGATGTGGTATAACAGGTGATTTTTAAAAATCAAAGATAGCTGGACATCTGAAAATAAAAAAACCTACTTTAACTGTCACACTAATCGCGAAAAAGGTTCACCACCCCTGTTCTAGAACCTTTCATCAGGACAGCAAGCGACCGACACACACTCACATACAACAATGTTTGTTTGCACAAATAAGAAGAGTTTCAAAAAATAAAAAAGCGAGTTTGAACTTTTCCAAGTTTTTGATTTGGGCAATATCATTGGTCAATTTTAACAGGTTCAAAAAAAAAAAAAGAAAAGAAGATGAAAACAGGCTCTACTGAGAAACTTAATTTAATGCATTACAGGGATTGCGTCCTTGAAGGAAACCAGCAAAATGACATTATTTAAATGCGTTCCGATAAAAACAATTAGTAGTATTTTTATTTATGCTGAAAAATTATCAGTGCTGCTACCTTTTACTAGAATATTAGAAAGCACTGCAGAAAACTTGCGCATTAATAATCTACGCATTAATGTATTGTTACGTGTGTCCTGCAAATTATGTGATAGGCTAGCATTTTTCAAAAGCAAAAATTCATATTTATTTTGAAATCATATTTATTTTTATATTTGTCATGATAACTTAACTCCTGACTAAAAATACTTGAATTACTTTTTTTTTTCATTCAGATGAATGAAATGAAGTTCAAAAGATGTTTCTCTAGCGCTAAGTTTTTACTTGTTTCATGAATTTACATAAACATTTGTACCAAGCGATTATAAATAATTACAACTTCTGAAGCTTAAACAAATACGTTTGCACAAATATTACAAAACCATTTTTATTTATTCTTGCTTTAATTAAGAATACTGCAAATTGTGAAAAACTGCCTTGCCTCTTAATCAAAATAGTTAAAACAAAAGCAAAATCCAAATAAGCAGTTCACGTCTGCCATCAAAAGAAACACACTTAAAGGGTTCTACAGTTAACAAAAAAGAAATTTGTTGTGGTTTTCTGAAATGCTGGTTCCAATAAATATTAATTAAGTGCATTGATGTTTGTACAAGTAATCCTTTCTTAATCCTTTGCCTCTTTAGAATGAATGAATAAACTTTGGTATATAGATGCTAAGAAAAGAGCTGTATTTTTTTTGAGAAAAACATTGCTTTGATCCTTTTTGTAAGAATCCAAGTTTGTGAAAGGACATGAACAAAATTAATTTTAATTAATATCTTTGTTTTGTTTTACAGAAAATGTTTTATGATAGTGTGACTTTGTAGAATATAATAATCAAAGGTCTAATAAGGATTACAATCAGAAGATTTTTTTAGTTGAATTAATTTCAGCATTCAATAGCGAGATTTAGTCCAAGGCTTGCAAAAATTGACGAATTTGTGAAGAAGTAAAAAAGTAAATAAATATTTTGAAACTATAAAATCTTGAACGTTTGTTTGAAGTTTATGCTTAGAAAAGACGAAAATTTTTACTGTTGCCAACTTGTGTTTTGAAAGCATTGTTTTCTTTTATTTGATTGAATATTTCTAAATAAAATTTGTTTCACTCCCAAATGTATTGACGTTCGATGAAATGAATTTGAAAATGCATCTAATACGATCCTTCTTTTTACTTTTCCTGGTCCATAAATAAATATTGTTTCAAATCATATATTTGCAGGCAGATAATATTTTTTTAATGAATGTAATGTTATCAATTTCAAGCATTTTTTCTACCGTTTCAACTTTTATTTGGCTTTATGTATAAAATATTCGAAATAACTGCTTTTCTAGCATAGTTATGCATAAAATAAATACATAAACCTATTATTTAAGTATATTTCAAAAATACCGTGTAGGTTAAATCCGTACGCGATAACCATCATATTTTAGAAAATTAGTTTATAAAAATTAATTGCCACGCATTTCCCTTCCTTTTTTTTTTTACATTAAACTTGTTACCATAGTCTTCTTGTTACTAGAGCATAAAAAATTCTGAGTCTTGAATAAAGTCACACAATTTGAATACTTAAAGATGCAGTCAGTGTTAAGAAAGCGTAAAGAGTATGACTTCATACTGTCTAATCTAACATGATTTCTATCTAGCGAAAGTACATTCTTTTATTTCCCAGACTAATCTAATAAGCAGTGAAATATAGTTTCTTTGCAATTCAAAATTGAAAACAGTAGTTTTCTCATACTTGCTAGCTCTTTTTGTTAGCTTCAGTTCGTATTTTCGCTTTGATTACATTTTAAAATTTGGATAAAGTATAAATTGTTTTATTTCATATTTTTGCTGTTGCCAACTTGTGTTTTGAAAGCACTATTTTCTTTTATTTGATTGAATATTTCTGAATAAAATTTGCTTCACTCCCAAATGTATTGACGTTCGATTTTGTGTAAGGAAACGTTCTTAAATGAGATGCTTCAAGATATGAAAATTGATTTTTCCTCTACCACGTGTCGTATTTCAGAAGGAATTGGGATGGAAATGAATTGGTGAAATGTAGGAAATCGATCCCTTTCTACTGATGATGAAATTTCTAAAAACAAATTTCAAAAAGAATAAAAAACATTAATTAATTTTTTTTTTATTTAAATAGAGTGTTTGGTAAATAAAGTTGTGAACTTTGATACTAGTTTTTAGTTTTGAAAAACAATAGAATCGTTTATTTCAAAAAGCTAACAACTATTAAAACAAAAAAAATTTCAGGAGATAGAAAAAAATTGTCTACGAAAAGTTGGAAATCTTTACGAGTCTGATCTTTTACTGTTTTATTCTTAGTAGGTAATAGCAATACAATATTGACAAATTAAAACGATTTTTGATTAATTATGCCAAAAAAGTAATTAATTAATACAGAGAGTTCTTTCTTTTTCAAAAACGGAGATGTTACCCTTTTGAAATAAATGATTCAATTTCAAAAATGCTAATTTCTTATATTTTATATTTTATGAAAGCAGTATTTTCTGTTACTACCGTTGTATAATAACAGTTATTTCCAAATCAAAATCAGCAATTTTGAAAATAAGAGGAAGTATTCTCTGAAATTGTGTGAAGTGGCCAAAAGCACAAAGCAACATAGCACCTTGAGCCACTGTGTACGTTACCGCTAGTCCTCTAAAATGCTTTGACGTTTAAGAAAACGGCGAGGTGTGAACATTTGATGAATCATCGCTAAAGCACTTGCAATCGTAAACAACCCACTCGTTTACTTCTATTCAAGTAGTTTGGTAATGATTTGGCGATTTTTCTGACCTTGGTGATGTTTCCTAAACACCCAATAAAAAACAAGAACGTAAATTATTTCATATTGCACTCGAAAGTCAATAGAGGCAATTCAAGAAACGTCATTGGTCACGTGGCAGAGATGAAAGCAATGTAAACAAAGGAAGCAATAGCATCGCTTTACTTTGAGTTAGACAAATCTAATTAAAAACTAGGCATAAATAAAGTTCTTCTACATTACATAAAATTAACACTAAATAAAACACTATAACTATTCTAATAATTAACATATTTCTTGAATAATGATTAACTTAAATGAAAATACTGGGTTTTAATCAGAAAAAGCTGTGCAAATAGTCTAATTAATTTTAAGATAACTAATTTTGCCTAGTGAACTCAATTAGCTTAGAACACAATTAAAAATCTTCGTAAACAAAGAGCGGATATCACGTGACAACGGTGATCGTTCATGAGTCCCTCTAGAATTGCCTCCATTAAATCTAGACCAAAAGTGAATTTTGGCCAAGCGGTCCCAGAAACCAGATTTATGATAGAGTGGACTTACGTTCTAAACCCACCCATCGGAAATCGAATGCCTCCAACTTCGACTTCATATGCCAGAAACAGTAATTCAGCAAAAGCACAGCTGGCGCCTCTACTGCGCCACACTTATTATTATTGTTTAACTTTTGGTAATTTTTCATTTTTAGGTATTTTATTTCGGTTAATTTGCTGAGCCTTGGGTACATAATTGCTGTCAATGTACATAGTTATATTTTTATTCTCTACTTTTTCCAACTCTTCTAGTATTGTAGTTTTTAGAATAGAATTTAACTCCTTGCCGCCCATAAGTACCTAAAAACGCACCCCCCCCCCCCTTTTCCTCTGAACGACTTGAACTAATTAATTACTATACTTGGAAATAGGTTGAAGTTTCATAACCTTGATAAAAATTGTAATTCATTTGATAAAAAAGGAAAAAATTGTCATCAGCAATAAAATAAAAATGTACTGATATTTTCATTCGGGGATAGTAAGAAACGTACATAAAGAAAACTTTACTGTGACTGAAAATTTGCGCCCCAGCCTACAACCCATTCAGAAATTCGTATCTTGGTCTTCTATGCTCTCCCCCCCCCCCCCCCCCACTTCGTAAGAAAATTATATAATGTATTGTGAAGTGAAAGTAGATTATTTCCGTTTTTAAACTAAAATGCCTTTGGTATTGTAACATATGCTGCCTTTAGATGGCAGCACCACCTACTAGAAGAAGTGAACCTTCTTCGAGTAAAACCTTTAAACTTGTGAATAGCGGTAACTTAAAATAAAAATATTCTCGATATTTTTTCAAGCTTTTTTTTCGAAAATTTATTAATTTTGTTAGTAAATATATTATTATTGTGTTTAATAAAATTTGCTTTTGATCGTAGTTCATAGGTTAAAAGCTTACATAGCTTTTAAGTAAGGATATCTCATTAAGAATATATTTTACTTTTGTCTTAATCAGAAATATGTTAGTAAGCTATGTAGAATTTGGTTTAAAAAAAAAAAAAGGTTTATTTTGAAAAATACAACATTTGGCTTATAGTTACATTATTCTTTATGTAATCGAAATTTCCTTATTTAATTAACTTAATAAATGAATTCATAAGTAACGAGAGTTAAATAATAGTTTGCATTAATTTTGAGAAAAAAAAATCTGTAGCCGAGTTAAAATTTTTGTAACAATGAAAAAATATAAACTTTGCTAGAGATAAATTAAATATTATTATTAAAAACGCTTAGTTTGCTAATAGCTCCAATATTAAAAGCTTCGGAATATAAAGCTGTTTAAATGCATTCAGGGTTTTTTTAATTTAATCTATATTTACATCGTTGATTACAACGATATATAATGTGTGTTAATAGGAAGAAAGAGGTGTGTTAAATGTTCATGATACACGCTATCTTTAAATCAAACTGCTTGGAATAAAATAACCAAAAGTAGTTTAAACTGTTTGTACTTTTCCAAATCGTATTAATACAAATATGAGTCTTTTTTTCTCTTCTTTAAAAAAAATGTCATTATAAATATTATTATATACTGAAAGACGTTGGAATAATACTTCAATATCTTCACAACAGATGGCGCCATGTATTTTATGGAGCTATGGTTCTGGAGCTATGATTGTACTCGTATATTCCATTTTAAAATAAATAATCACAGTTTAATTCCTAGTTTTCCTTAGAAAATTATCAAACGAGGCGAGAAAAAACTGTTTCGTTCTCTGTGTGAGTTAAGCCTTCAAAGTAAAAGTAGAAACCTTATTTTACTTGAAATATAAAAATTTATTTCAGCACCTCTGAAAATGCGGCAATAGGAGGTTATGATCAGTTATCACAAATTAAACATCACAATGAAGCGGCCAGGAAAAAATACACCATTTGACCTCAATTTCACATAACTAAACCCTCATTCGTTCATTCATTGTTTTTTTTTTAATTTTTTATTAATATTAACTAAAAAATTTACAAGTATCCGTTATTTCAAAGTCAGAATCAGAAATATAGAATTGGAGCACACGTCGTTTTCTTAACACAGCCAAAAGAAATACAGAAGCCGCTCGTTGTATCGCGCCTCGTTATATCGCTCATTCGGATATATCGTGCTTTTTCTGTCTCCCAAAATCTTAAGTTTGAGGTCTCGGGAGTAACAATCTTACATTTGGAAAAAGCTTACACAAAAACGAGCGAATTGACGAACCACGTAACTAACTACATTGCAGTTAGTCCATTTTCGATCGTTAATATTAAATGGAAAACAAGTGCTAAACGGAAAACAATGGCAAATGACTTATCGCTCTTATTTCATTAAAAAAAGAAAAACAATAGAAATGAGCCATTCCATTTCAGATCAGGCAGAGGGTGTCACATGACCCTCACAGATTTTTTTTAAAGAAAATTACAGTAGTTATAACTAAGGGACATATGAAATATCCCAAAAGGATTAAGCAAAAAAAAAAAAATATTTTTCTAGTTACAGCCTTTTAAAATTTGGAACAAAATTGGCCGTTTCCAGAAAATCAGCAAAACACTCACTTTTAAAATGGCCTCTGTTTCAAAAGTTTTTAACCGATTCAAATAATTTTTTTCTATAAATAATGAAGGGATGGTACTTTATTTAGACACTAATTTTGAAAATCTAGTTTCCTTTATTGATAAAGGAAAAAATGGGTTTTTGACGTGAAAAAAATCACATTTTTACCGAATTTATGATTTTTTTTTCTTATGAAAAAAAATTATTTTTGACGAAACAGAGATGGCAATCTAAAGTGCTGTTATGGAAGTTTTATATTAAATTTTATTGTAAGAATGAGATGCATATCCCCTCAGAATTAAAAGTTTGAAATTTGAAAATGTTCAAAAATTACGATTTTTGAAGTGTGATTACTCAAAAAATCTATTTTTTTTTAAATCTGAAAATCTGCTCATTTGATGCCCTTGAAGGACTTAATAAGCTGCTATCAATTATATTGTGTATTTTTGCCCCGGAGAATTTATATGATTTTTCAAAAATGGCCTTTTGTGCGTTTCTCGAAAAAGCCAGAAATTCAAACTTGTACTTATTTAATCACTTTAATATAAGATTTAATCAATATTTATTAATAAATATACCATTTTGTTACACAATTACTACAGCTAAATTGTACTTACCTTCTTAGAATTTAAATAGCACGTTGCACAATGTGTAGCCAGTAGCCACCGTGATTTAATGCATGTTATTCTGTTCATTCGAATTACTAGTTTCAAACTCACACGCTTTACATCAAATATCTTACAGCACTGATTTACACAGTTTTAAACACATATGTAGTTATGTACTTAAAGCAAAATAAGTAGCATCAAGTTCTTTAATCATCTTCTACTCATTATTACCAAAAAAATGCGAAGACTAGGAGGGTTCAGATGGTGTTATATTTCATACTTTCAACACTACTTTATATTGGTCTAGTTTTTTTTTTTTTCACCGGTTTCTTCTGGCTATTGAAATATTTTTTCTAGATTATCTGTGTACAAATTATTGGATAGTGTCCCTGAACCATCGGTGATACATTCCTAATTTGTCCCATTCAATACTTGTCATTCACACGTTCAATAAATTTTCCTATTTAGAAATCATGCATTGAGTTTCATTTAAGAGGCTGGTATTTTTCTAACGGCCTCCCACTTCTTCTTTGTTCGTGCGTCCCATGTAAGCATTACTATTTTAATGATTTTTACCATTTAGCTGTGTTTTAGGATTGCCAATAATGTTTTGATTGTATTCCTACAATAAATTTTACGTTTGCTGTTACATGGTATTTGATGTAAAGCGTGTGAGTTTGAAACTGGTAATTCGAATGAACAGAATATTAAATGCATTAAATAACGGAGGCTACACTTTGTGCAAGGTGCTATTTAAATTCTAAAACAATTAAGTGCAATTTAGCTGTAGTAATTATGTAACAATATAGTATATTTATTAATAAATTAATAAATATTGATTAAATCTTATATTAAAGTGATTAAATAAGTACAAGTTTGAATTTCTGGCTTTTTTGAGAAACGCACAAAAGGCCATTTTTGAAAAATCATAAAATATCTGGGGCAAAAATGCACAATATAACTTATAGCATCTCATTGAGCATTTCAAGGGCAACAAATGAGCAGATTTTCAGATTTTTAAAAAGTGTATTTTTTGAGTAATCACACTTCAAAAATCGTAATTTTTTAACATTTCAAATTTCAAACTTTTAATTCTGAGCGGATATGCATCTCAGGCTTATAATAAAATTTGATACAAAACTTCCATAACAGCACTTTGGATTGCCACCTCTCTTTTGTCAAAAATAAATTTCTTTCATAAGAAAAAAAAATCATAAAATCGGTAAAAAAGCGATTTTTTTCACTTCAAAAACACTTTTTTTCTTTATCAATAAATCCAACTAGATTTTTCAAATTAGTGTCTAAATAAAATACCATCCCTTATTTATTTATAGAAAAAAAAAATATTTGAATCGGTTAAAAACTTTTGAAACAGAGGCCGTTTTAAAAATGAGTGTTTTGCTGATTTTCTGGAAACGGCCAATTTTGCTCCAAAGTTTAAAAGGCTGTAACTAGAAAAGTACATTTTTTTTTTGCTTAATCCTTTTGGGATGTTTCATATGCCCCTTAGTTGTAACTACTGTAATTTAAAAAAAAAAATCTGTGAGGGTCATGTGACAAGTTTTAGACCTGCCTGCCTGATTTGAAATGGAATGACTCAAAGACATTCTGAATTTATATTGTAAGAATTGTGCATGAAAATAGCAAATGGTAAGTTTAGTTTTATTTGCTATTTTGATTAAGAATGTTGTTATTATGAAAGATTAAATTAAATTTTTTTACGCTGACACTCAATTTACTTATACCAGTTATTTTACTTTTCCAGTTATTTCTGACACTATCGGTTATATCGCACTTTCAGATATATCGCTCTTCTTTGCAGTCCCCGACAAGCGCGATATAACGAATGGCTATTGTATTTTTAATGGCCTTCTGCCAGCCAATAGCAGACCTAACTAATGGGTATTGGTAGCACTTCTTTCTGCGGCCTAACAATGAGTGTGGTACCATCGCCACATGAGATTTTCACGTTCGGTTTCTCGACCTTAAAAGTGCGAGCACCCGGACTCTGTTGATGCGAAATAGCACTATAGGTTTAATTCAGCCGAGAGCATCCAAGCCAAATGTCTACGCAATGGATCTTTAACATGCCGCATGATCATACGACATGGGAGCAGACGATTTTCTGCATCTTGAAAAAATGCCGACGCTGCCAGGCTCGATCGCCTGATCTGGGGCGTACGAGCTCCGCACGCCTTACCACGACGCCACCTGTCGGACTGCCAAAAGTATTGTTTGCAATACTTTAAAAGGTATCGAATTTAAGAAGAAAAATCACCCTGGAGGTCGTCAATTGGGGGAAAAAATCGGGTACGCCCATCAGCTAAGAAGGGCCCGATGTGACAATGGGGATTCACTCGACTTAATAGTCGCTACGTATTATGCATTGCAAAAATATCTATGAAGAGATTGGGTTGTAACGGCCTTTGATAGAAAACTGATCGATTTTCGCTGAAGATATTTATTTGACATTCGCTACAACGACCCTGAATGAAGAGTACTCGTTGATATAAGAACATGCACATGACAGGGTGCAAACTCCCTACAGAGCGATGTAAAAGAACTACGAAACTCCTCCAAATATCGTTACCCCCCCCCCCCCCCCCACCAATTGACCAGACAGTCGACCAAGCAATTCGACCGATTTTCATGTCGCAGTCTGTGAAGTTAACCCCCCCCCCCCTTCCCGGTGGACACCCCTGTATATATGTACCAGAAAATTACATTCGAAGTGTTACATTTACCTGGACTACATATTGAAAAATAAGTTACATAATAATTTGACATTCCATCGTTTAGAAGTAAAATGTTCATTCGACCATACTGTTCACATAGAGTGGCGTAAATAGGCTTGTTTGCGCCCCCTCCAGTCGTATATTATATTCACATATTCACATTCCCAGCGTAATGTAGTGTGTAAAAATGACCGAGCGTCATTCAACCTGCTGAATTTATAAACGCATAATGTAACATTTATATTTTACAATGCATTTGTGTACAGGTGTTTCAAGTTGTCGTATAAAATCATCATATTTAAAGATTTGTAAATCCTATCTCATAATTACTTTTTAATCCGTTTAATACTTTTATTTGCTATAAAAAATTTCAGACATTTCATAATAAGCATTTACTGGGCCATTGAAAGTAATGTTTTAAGTTCCAACACTAAAGAAGATTAAAATGTTTGATTATTATTATGGAAGACTTTGATACATCGATTTTATAATCTTTTAATCATACATACTCACAAGTCATAAACTATAACATATGTCCCAAGTTTTAAACTACTCTTCTTCTTCCCCTCACACTTCTTTGAATATTACGGCTTTTCCTAGTTATGATTTAAATTTCGTCTTTTTTTGTCAATCTTCCTTTATATTTTAAAAAGGAATCAAGTAGTTTCATTCTTTTATTATAACAATTCAAAACATTACTTAACCTCAAGTGAATTAAAAAGAACTAAATTGTAAAATTTGTTAGTATTTTGAAATACTTCTGCTAAAGAAAGTAGGCGATATTGAATTCCGTCTCTCTTCCATTGAAGATACGAAATATCGGTTCCATTTTCTAATGCCCGTTAATAGGGTAAATATTGATTAATATATTCTGTTTAAACACTGCATGTAATTCATCAAAGATTCTCTAAGTAATATATAACCACATCATTTTGTAATTAAACAATTACCTATATAGTTATTTGGTAAATTACTAATTACATCACGAGTACAAATTGATATTTGAGTAATTCATAATTACTTTCTTCCCAACTCGACAAGAATGCATATATTATATTTACTAAGCGCAAATCATGCCCCCAATGACCATTCTTTGAAAAAAAAAATTCCTATCAACCATCACTAAATCTAACTATTAAATAGTATAATATTATTGTTAATATTGCTATTTATGAAAAGTAAATAAATTTGGATGCACATTATCGTCAGTGAAAACAATAACAGTATATTGTTTGAAGAGTTAAATAAAATATATTAGAAACAATTTTATATTAATGTTATTGGTTCTGATTTAATGAGCTGGACATATTTGTTTTTTACAGGATAATGTAATTTTAATATTTTGTTCTTTTACTCAAAGTGTCAACAGTTGCTTTTATTTGTCCGATTTAAACAGGGTTCTAGCTTCTTTCCTAAACGCCTAACAAAAAGATTTAAGTAATTGTATCACGAAATCATTATATTTCACTAAGCCTTACCAGCATATTTTATGAAATTTTGACCTAAACTATACGATCAATTAATTCGAAAGATTTCTCAAATCGAGATGGAGCTATTTCTATAATTAATTACCCTTCATTTATAAAGTAGCAGTCTGAAGCGTAAGTTTACGTTAGATTGAAGAATATATATATATATAACCGACATATCAGCTTTGAACATGAACTTATTAATTGATGTTAGATTAATTTTATGAGTACATTGATTAATTGCTTTGCTGCCTTCAAGTAAGTTTCGGAAATATCTCAACTTGCTCCGTCTTTATCGTAAATTGATGTCAAAATTTTCATAACTATTTCACATTCATTCACAATATTCCTAAGTCTAAAGAGTTTCTAGAAGGTCTGAGGTAGTTAACAACTATTCGCTTTTCGAATATCAGTAATATTAATTTAGTTCTAATTAGTGTTGGTTAGTTTATTAGTATTACCATATATTATAGCGACATTATCTTTTATCTGATTATCAAAAACTTACACAAATGGATTTTTAATTATGGGGAGGGGATAGTACGAGTACTATGGTTGATTTTTTTTCTCTCATGTCCCTTATTTTAACATTTATTAGCATTCACTAAAGTAGCATTTTCATTTGCACACTCACAGACTCGTTGCAGGTACTAACGTGCTGTTTTGAACCACGAAAATGCTGACATTTTGGCGATTTACAACACTTGTTTCTTCTTTCATTTGGGTTAAAAGAACGTATCGATTAAATGATAACGGTTAAACAAAATTTTAAATTCAAAGTTAGAAAATGAAACAAGGTTTCCTTTTAAATTAAATTCACTTACTTGAATGTTTCATAGGTCAAACGATCCGTAGGTCGTCTTTGACAAGCAGATCTTCTCAAGGCTGGTTTAGCGGTATCATTCTTGGTCAGTTTTGTACTCTCCTGATGTACTTGCAGAGTTGTCGGAAACTGCTTCAGAAGGTGTTGGCTTCTCTTGCCCTATGTATTAAACAACTCTACCGCTGATTCCTCTGGATTATACTTGATATTTGGTCAAGCTGAACTTCCTGGATGGTCCTCGCGAACGTCATTAGGTCTTGCCAGATTCGGAATGTTCAATATTCGGAACTATTGCACAGTTCATCGCTTCTTAGATGATAAGCATGGCAGAACTTTGTTTGACCTTGTCCAATACTTCATAGGTAACATCGCAGCGTGGATCGAGAATTCTTCCAGGTAAGCACTTGATATTTTCTTCTCTGACACTTCTTACTAGAACAGGATCACTTCAAAATAGCGGATATCAGGGCACTTTAAAGGCAGCTCAAATTTTGGCGTTTCCGTCAAACATATTAACACGAGAGATAAACGGGCTCTTAAATTTTCTTTTGCAAAAACATTTCCACTGGTGGTTTTGCAATTGTTTGAAGAGTACTAAAGTAGGAAAAATAAACAAATAACAATATTATGATGTGCTGTGCTGTTTGTACGGTCTTTCAGTTCTTGTAAATCCTGCTTCATTAATGGTAGTTTAATTGCCAGCACGATTTTCTCTGCTGCTCTATTGGATAACGCATTTTACGGCGAGAATACAGAGTGTCTTATCCCATTTGTTTTTTAAAAGTTATGTAAACTCTCAGCTAGTGAATTGTTATCCGTTATTGGAAAACACGAGTTCCAGTAACCCATAACTTCAGAAAAGTGTTCTTAACTCGGAAATAATATGTTTGGATGTCTTCTGCTTCATTAATAAAATAATTTTTAAAAAAATCTTCAATTTCGAAAAACCGTTTAAACATAATGCTCATTCTTGCTATATTTGTTATAGTTGATTCGTATGCATCGCCATCGTCGTTCAGAAAAGATTTCAAAGGCATTTTAGAATTTTGCATACTTAGGTAAATTTTACGTGCCTTTCTTTCTCTACATCTATCTAACTTTTCCCACCACATATAACTTCTAGCCTGGCGTGTCCGTACGCATTTGCCCAACATCAGCTTTCGTGAAGTTCGAGAATATGAGAACGTAGTTTTTCAGGAATTATAACACAAGTTAGTCCAATAGACTGTTCATTGTTTTTAACTTTATAAGACACTTAGCTCTACGTACCCCGTAATAGCTGGTCATCCAGTCAGTGTTAGATGTCGATTTTTTTTTTTTCAGGGTACGATCTTCTTTTGTAGTTTCCTCAACGTTCTTTTGTGATTTCCTCTTTCTCTGTAATTGGGAAATCTAAATCTGAATCTTGAAAAATACAAAAATAATGCGAAGAAACGCATGTATCCATCTCACCACATGCCGAATATTTATTATAATTAGTTTTAGTCTAGGTCTCTACTCTTTTTGGTAACGGGGCTCTCGTTAATGAAACAAAATGCACAATATTGCTTCATTTCCGTAACTTCAGTTAGTACTGATAACTGATAGAACAATTGCTGTTATGTGCAATCTAACTGCAGCAACCTATGGAATACCATGGTTTTCCCAAAAAATATCAGTCAAATTTTTCTTGTCAGTGCGAAAACAAAATTTATTATCCATGATAAATCTGTGATTGAACATATAATCACTAAAACCTCTCGCTCTATTTAATCCTTCTCAGCTGCCTTGAAAGCGGAAGAAGTGAAAATAATAGGTTTTTGTTCGAAATTATTTGTGACGAGTGATAAAATTCCGGACACGTTTCATTCGTTTTCATTGCATCAAAATGTACTAATAAAGGGTCGTTTGTTAAGCACGTTTACTTATTTCAAACAATTTAGTATGTTGATCTGTTCAAGTAGCAGTATTTTTTTTTAATATAAATTATACACTAAATGCAGTTTAGTGGTGCATACATTTTCCATAAAAATTTAATAATCCTAAACAAGCTCGTAGTTCATGGTTGTTTTTAGAATCGGTCGTAAATTTGAATGCTTTAGTAAAAAGATCGGTTGGGAATATATATTTAGGTTTAATTCGTATCTAAAATAAAAATTTTAAATTTCTGAAAATTACGAGTATGTCCATCTCTTTCTAAACTTTTTCAAGTAGTTGAATTCATTTAGGTTTTTTGAATAGGGACATTTGCACCCCACAAGAAGCGCAATCTAAAATATTAGCCAAACATGCTCGTTAAAATCTGCTAAGTTACAAAGGGAATAAGGGCTCTACCACAAAGGGCTCGGAAAGTCATTCACTCTCGGAATTGAAGCACTCACGTGACTCATGACGTCATCTTTCCGAAACCTGGGACCCTACCACGAAAGTCCCGTCAACTACTCGTGACGTCTAGTTCTCCCTCACGGAATCCGAGATACGCCGAGAAAATAGTCGGTTGACCCCATTCGACCCTACCACGACGGTCTCGAGTGACCATTTTCTCCCTTGTTCTCGCGTCTCGCAAGTGAAAAGCGGTTGACCAATCAAATGATAGCTCCGTCAACGGTGTTTTCGCTTGCCTTTTCGGAAATATTTGTACGTGCGCGCTCGCTCGCTGCTCCGCCTTTATATCAAATAGGAAATACTAATTTTTAATTATTTTAGATGAAATGTAGAGCAAGCCTGCGAACAATCTCTGATATATCTTAAGATATCATTTTATTTGTATAAATTATCAATTAGAGTGCGTCAAAGATTGCAAAAATGTTTTTATCAAGTCTTAATACCAAGGAAAAATTACAATTTGGGGCGATTAAAAAGGCGTAAAAAGACTCAAAATTAGGTAACAAAAGGTCTAAAAGCAGCAGAAGGAAAAATGTGTTAAAGAATTATGTTCAATCTTTAGTCAGATGGCAGAAATGCAATACTCACTTTTTTAGCGCAAATGATATAATTACGTACTTGGGGTCTTGGGGACATTTTAATGAAATTTATAAGGTAGCAAAGTATAATATAGGGTATAATATACTATAAGGTAGCCGTAACGTAAATAAATTTCCGATTTTACATCGTGCAGAGAACTTTGAATTTGTTCGCCTCTAAAATTAGCAAAAACGCAGATCACATTTTGCCATCTGACTACAGAAATATTCATTACAGCCCAAAGTAAATTGATATTAAACATTTAAATTTGTATCGAATAAGGGGGGAATATTAATCTGAGAAATTGCTTGTAACGGCTGTGATCTAATTCATTTCTAATTCGCACATTAAACAAACCGCATCATCAAGCTGCTGTTAGTGATGCAAGAAGCTTATTATAATTATATTACTCATAATTTTATTTAAATATTTTGCTGAGCTTTTCTACATGAGTCATTATTTTTTTTCCTTGAAGGAGCATCGAAAAAATCGAAAAACTGAATTTCAAGATTGATCCCCCCATGAGGAAACTCATGATTTGGAAACAATAGAATTTTTTTAAATTAGAACATTTGCAGCAGATAATAAAAAATAATGTAAGTGCAACATGGAAATAATTTTGATTTTTGAAGATCGAAAGTTTCCATAAGCAAGTCTGAACAAAGCCCGGGGGGGGGGGGGCGGGGGGGGACAGCTCCTGATTCTAAAAATAGCATTTCATGCTATAAATTAGCTATGACTTTTTAAACTCAAAATTTTAGAGCTAGCACGGTGCATAAAACTCTTATCAACTCGGTATGTTGTTAATCCGACAAAAAGGTATTTAATTATCTTAATTATATATTTCGTTATAATTGTATTACTCGACATTATTTCAGTTTCTTTTTCCTAGAAGAAATACGGGGGGAACTAAATTTCTAAAAGGGAATAACCGCCCCCCCCCCCTCCTCCCGCCGATGCGAGGCACATATTTTGAAAACAATAGAAAGTTTTCAAATTAGAACATATAAAACGAGTCATAGAAATGTACTTTATATGCGATATAGAAAAAATCAAAATCGTTTAACATTGAAGCTGAATAAGCAGTTTCAAAATGAAGGCGTGTACTCGACCCCCCCCCCCCCCCCCACTCAAATTATGCGGCGGGTGGTTTGAAAACTAATTATCAAGTGTTAGATCATTTGGAAGGGATTCTGAAAATGCACTTCTATTGCAATATAAAAATATTAAAAAGTTTAAAAGTTCCAAGCTAGTTTGAGCAAAGATTTTAATATCGAAGTGGGAAAGAGGGAGGTCTTTTACGATACTAAAGTTACCAATTTACTTTTATAAATTCAATTTATCTATTAAGATTTTGCATAACATAGCACGTAAACCGATACTACTTGATTCTATTAAAAATTGAACGAAAAGTATTACTTAAAGCAGAAAACACCTTAAACGATATAGACATAAATTAGTGAATGAATATAAATGTTGGAAACTAATCAAATTTGGTATTTTTGATGAATTTCAGTACGGCGAATGCGAGTTTTTTTTTTTTTTTTTTTTGTAAAATATAGGAAATATTAAAATCAAATCATCGACTGATCAATCAAACAGCTCATTGAATACACACCACAGCTTCTTCTCATCTTTTAACTTTATAAGCATTGCGGCACTCAATTCAATTAATGCATTGATTCTCGTTAATGAATACGTTCTGTTGTTCGAAAATAATAAAACTTCATTCAAAAATCATTTTTTTTTCGTTGTTGCATATAAATAAATCTTTTAATTTCAAAGTACAAAATTCTTACTAGTAAATCAATTTCGATACTTAGATCTATATTACGCTATCACTTCTTGTATAAGGCAATAATCAATTTTTCCGCGCCTTCAAGATTCAATTTTCCGCCGCAAAATTCAAAAATCGCGTGAATAGCAAGTTTTGTTATTCACTCGCTGCCGACAATGCGAACTCACCCGCTCCTACCCAGGCGACAAGTTTTCGGGAGCACTAGTCGGCAGCCAGACCCTTCCCGTGAGCTTCGTAGTAGCGTTTACTTGCGGATCCCGGAATGTGACGTCACGCGGGGAGAAAAACTGGTTTTTCGCCTAGCGACTTTGTTTCCGACAGGTTTCCGAGACCTTCGTGGTAGGGTCCCCTGCTTACCAAGAGGCCATCGAAATCGATCTGCCTCCGGTAACTTGCTCTCGGAATAAAGGGTTCACGTGACTCATGACGCGCTGCCTCCGGTAATTGCTCCCGGAATCGACTGAAAGTTACCACTTCGGAAAGAGGTCCCTGTATTTCAATTCCGGCACGGAAATGTTAGATTTAGGTATGTGCGATGAAGAACAGAGCCAAATTTTGGGAAGAATTACCAGTTCTTATAAATAAAAATGACCGATTCTGAATTCCTGTGAATGATACATAAATGAAGAGCTCATTGAAGAATTGAAAGCCCGTACATTTTTAGCCTCGAGCATAGATAAGAAATACACTGGGAAAAAAATAGTTAAAAAATCTTTGCTGTAAAAATTATATTTTTCAAACATCAGTTTTATTATAGATTTTTTTAACATATTCCCATATATTTTTCCATTCATTATGCTATTCATCTAATTTTTTTATGCTAACTTTAATAAAGTGTCCGTTTTTTTAAGTATTTTTTTATTGTTTAACGTATATTTAAACTCATCTCTGTTCTTTTACTTTATATCTTTAATTTGGAGAAAAATCTAGTTGATATAAAAAATAAGGAATAATATACGAGTATATATCGGATTTCATTAATTTCTTCTTATTAATTTACATATTTTTTGTTTTGATCTAAATTTGTTTGTTTTTTGTTCCTTTTGTTATATAGTGTTTTATTTTAATTTGCAGCTATTTTTAAATATTTTACCTTTTAAATTTGCTAATATATATATACAAAAGTATTATTTTTTATTTATGTACCAACGTCCCGAAACTTCTACTAGTTCTTTTAACATCTTCTAATAAATTTTCTAGTTGTGCATCAACTCCCAATTTCGATACTTCAAGATGCTTTTATAGTATATATATCCTGGTACAGTGATTGTGATTATGTATGCACTATAGGTTTTCTTAAATTACATAGATATATTCTCACTGTCATATCTCATCAAAAAAAAAAAAAAAAGAAAAGAAAAAAGACAGAAGAGCAAACATTTTGTACTACTTAAAATTCATTCGCTATTAGTGCATAAATCTAGTGAGCAGTTCAAAACAAAAAAGAAAAAAATGAATTGAAAGCCCTTCCTCCCATTTTTCTTTCCTAAATATCAAGTCACTAGTTTACCATCATCATAAAAAAAAAAAAATAATAATAAATTAAAAAGCCAAACTTTGAATCCAGCAGGGTTGGGGTTTTGAACGCAAAACCAGTTTCGGACGGGACATTTGGTTTTACCGTCCAAAACTATTCGAAAGTGTCTTAAACTGTCCTAAAGCTAAAGGGGTCTAATCTAATCGATTTATATTTAATACAAAATTAGCAATGAATAAATATAAATATTAATTAGTTGTAGTTAATAAATATTTGATAATATTTATCTTTGAAATGTCAATTTGAAAAAAAAAAACTCTTTTGCTTGAAAAAGTAAAAAATTGCTATTATCTCTGTTACATAAAAGCTTCCTTATACAAGAGTGGGTAGTGATTTGAAAAGAAAGTACCAATGTAACTAATTTCATTTCCATTTATGACTCATAATTTCTATTCAATGCTATTAAATATTTAGAATGGCTGTGGTAGCCTAGTGGTTAGGATGTCGGACTTCTAACTGGAAGATTTGAGGTTCGATACCCAACCCATTGAAAACCCACTATGTACACTTGGGGATACGTGCATGTAAAATCCGTGGACCCTGAAGTCCCGAGGCGGTTCCGAGAGTACCGGAAGGTGAAGAATTTCCCTTTCCTTCACTCTTAGGTCAAAGGTGGCGTATTTATGGTGGCGCCATCTGGTGTCATTCAAATACATATAATGAGCCAAGTCATACTTCCAGCCTTGTGGTGCTTATCTAAACAGAATTCCATAAGTAGGCAGTGAGTCGATAAAGGGGGTCATTAAATTATAAGCAGCCACTGACACATTAGACAGATACCCCAAAATTAAGAAACTTGTGCTGTTCATGTTCTGGATTTGCATTTATCAAACACAGCAAAATAAAATAATAATAACAGATTTGTTTACAATAGTGCGTTCTTTATGTTTATTTGCATAGTACAAAAAAACAAAATGAATTTTTTTGAAGAATAAAATTTTTTTGAGTGTAAGGAGTTTTTCCTTGATGAAAATTTCAGAAAAAAATGAAATTTTTATCAAAATGCTCTATAGGGAAGTAAAATTATTTTACAAGGCAAATAAGTTCAAACATTACAATTCTTACATTTTTGCAGATAATGTATTTTGGCAAAAAATGACTTTTTCCCTCACAAAGTTTGCATTATACTTTTATTGGGATATTTCAAAAACCCAAATTTTAATTCATATGAGACCTGATTATAATTTGAATAAGTTGCAAAGTCATCGAATATTTATATACATAATATATAATATATATATATAGTATATGTGTGTGTGTGTGTGTACGCTTCTATTATATGCTTGCTGTCATTATCTAAAACTTTGCCAACATAGTTGCATTTAGTAAACAATTATGGAGTTTAACTAAATTATTTTACATTGAGATCAACATTTGCTTTCGCCATATGAGAAATGTAACAACACGAGTACAATTAATGCAAGGCGATGACGCAAGTGATTTTTCCGGGGGAGGGGGCGCATAAAGGGTAAATATTCGATTCATATTACAGGCAAAAAACAGCAAAATACATAAACACATAGTAAACGAAAGTAAAGCATGCATCGAGTTCAGTGCTTTGTAATTCCAAATAATGGAGATTTGTTTTGTTCTTTACATGAATTTTTCAATTCGAAAAAAATACATAAATAATAATAATTTGATTTCATGATTCGAGTGTTAATTTTTTTCACTGTGGTATACATATTGTAAATATATCTGAAAGTCATAGTTTTAAAAGTTCTATATAAATTTTACATAAAAAAAAGTTATCAAAATCCACAATATTTAACTGCAAAATAAAAACATTTGCAGCATCCGGCTAAACTTTACTTTACGGTAACCCATGATTTATCGCCAAATCTGGAAGCAATTTTTTAAAGAAAATTTTGTAAAGAATCCGTTTTGCAGCATTTGGAAAGAAAGACGTTTTATATGTTTATTCATCAAAAAAGGAACGTTTACCATTCCTTAAAGTTCAAATACATGTATAATGATTTTTAACTAATAGAATATTTATTCGATAACATATTAAAAAGTTAAAACACGGTTCGCGAACGTTTAGAGGATTTTGATGACATTCAACCAAAGTCGTTCTGTTGTTAGCAGAACGAGTGTTAGCTGTTCTGTTAGTAACATAACGCAAAGTAATGATAATTTATTTAAAAAATATTCATTAAAATACCAACAAAGAACCAATTTTTTGTTAGTTGCACCTTCATACCACTTCTTATGTCGTTTAATCCTTCCAGCTTTCTTTAAACATATTGCAAAACGCATCGAAATCTGGTGTAAACAACAATGGCGGACGAAAGCAAGGGTTGCCGTAATATATAAGGAAACTTGAAATCGTTCTGTGATTGGCTGAAAAGATATCACTCCCGGAAACTCGAAGCCAGCTGTCAATCACATTTCCGAGACTGAGTTAACGGTTTCTCGGTACCGGAATAGCAAAGTTCCGAGGCCGGAAAGTTACCGATTCGGAACTTTTCCGAACCATTCGTGGTAGAGCCCTAAGACTCCTTTAAATTTAAAATACAAATTGTCAATTTTACAGAAATGTATTGTTTTGAGAAATTCATGTATGTATATATGCATTGTTCGTGACGAATACTTCAACAATGCAATGAATTTGTGCAGAAGTAATATCAATAAAGTAAAACAACAGTTTAAACAGTGAATATGACTAGGTCTGAAAGTAATAACTGTATACTAAATGTATCATTATCTTATGTGAAAATCACACACATTTGTAACTTGTGAAGTAAAATAATGTGCCCTTTATAGTATAAATTGCATTCATCAAACAAAACAAGAAAATTTTTGTCTCTATTTCAACTAATAATAAAGCAGCAAGTATGTGCGTGCGTCTGTGTGCTTTAATTTTATTTTCTCCTGACGATTCATAAAGCACTTATTTTATTTGAATTGTTGCCATGGGCTACATGTATATTTGCTAAATAATTGAAAGCTCAATTCGAAGCAACTTTTAACTATAAATAAATTTGTATCGATTATTTAATATGTATACGAAAGCACATTTTATTTTCAAATGCGCTCCAAAGCAAATATAAAACGCTGCACTTTAAAAAGTGAAGCAATTCCCAAAAGTTTATTGTTCATTAATTGTTTGTTTTAGTAGTGTGCCATGTCCTTCTAGCAAACCTTTGTGGTTGAATATTGCTTTGAATTATCGCACAAACACCAAAATTTAATAGTACCTCTTGCAACCTGCACGAAACAGCAGGTGAAAATGAAGAGATATAACTGTGGAAGTAACAAATAACTGCTGCAACAAGGAAACCTAAAAGTAGTAGGTGGAAAAATAACTTAGTTTTGGGGAAAACTCCATCTGTTACTAGTAATAACTTAGACCGGTGGCATTAAGGAGACATTAGAAATACAACCCTTGGCTAACTGAAAACTGGAGCAGATGGCGTAGGATGACTCGGAAATGCTGGAAGCTTAGAGGATGGGAACATGGCTTTTGAGAAAGTGAGCTTCCCAACTTTTTGATTGATGTCCGTGTCGCTAAATTTAATGAAGTTCTTATTTAGAAAGTAGTTAAAACGCAACCCTTTGTTAAGAAATATATTTTTACTTTTAGAGGAGAGTTTTCAAGTTTTTTTTATAGATGCATTAATTGTCAATATTAAATTTAAATTATTCGTTTTTCTTTGTATTGTAAAAATTACACTGGTCTACAAAAAAAAAAAAAAAAAAACTTTTTTTCTGCCCCAAAGACTTTGTTAACTGATCTTGGAAGTATTTTTCACACTAAACTCGAAAATGAAAACCATTTTTCTCTATCACGTAAGGATTTTCCGTGCAAGGTGTTGTAATAGTTGACATTAATAACATGTACCCTAAATTATTGCAGTACCTTACAAGCAAAACACTTAAGTGACAAGGGAAATGGTTTTCATTTTCAAATTCAGCTTGAAAAAAACTTCTAAGATCAGTCAATAAAGTCCTTAGGACTCCCCCCACCCTCCCTTTTTTTTTAAGGGCATTGTAATTTTTACATTAGAAGCATTCCCACCAGAAAACCAAGTTATTTTCTATTTACCGTCAAACGGTGCCACTTTTTGAAGTTTTCGTGTCATATTTCCTCTATTTTTTCACCTTTCGGGTTGATTATTTAATGCAACATAATTACACATCTTAGCTTTCAATTCACATATTAAAAATGATTCTAAGATATCATGGAAGGGAGATAAATTTTTTTCTTAGTGGCACTTACTCACCCCGCACTTCGGGGTGACTAAGTGCCACGCATGTTTCCTCCTCTTAAATCTATTAGAAACGATCGCTGACAACTTCTCACCCTTCAGAATTCATCTCCTTCTCATTCAGTGGCGGATCCAGGGGGGGGGGGGGGGGGGGCACGGGGGCTCGTGCCCTCTCCAGACGCTTTAGGTAAGGACTAGAGATAATTGACTTTTTTTTCCTTCCTTTATTATAAAAACGAGGAAAAAGAAACTATTTTGCAGATGTCAAACTGGAGCGATAAAACTTCTATTCTATGTGATTTCAATTTTTTAATTCTATGTGATAAACTGAGATAACCGGGTAATTACTGATACAGAAAGAAGCAGACACCTGCAAATCACTTAGACAGTTGATTCACGTCCACGTTAAATCTTCAATAGACCTGAAGAAGACCCCATTTGACCCCCCCCCCCCCCTGGAATTTTCGCGAAAATGAAGTTATCGGTGATTTTGCGAGCTGAAAATTTCGCGAATTTTATATGAACCAAACCAAAAGTTTAAAGAAAAGTGCTCGAGAAAATAAGTGCTTTCACAGTATTTATTCCTTTGTAATATATGTCCAGTTAAAAAAAAAAGTGTTTTTTTTTAATTTAATTAGGGAACAATTAATTAAAATTTTATTGATAATTTAAATTTAATAAATCAATTAAGTTTAATTAAATAATTGATTAAATTATATTTAGAAATAAAAACGGATCACAGGTTCTAGAGTTGTGTCCCTCCCCCTTTATTTTGTTTTTAAGTTAAAACCACGCACGTCAGCCACATTGTGCCCACTCCAGAATTTTTTTCTGGATCCGCCACTGTTCTCATTTTAGCTATTATAAGTTAATTTTTTATGAGTATACCTTCAAATTTTAAAATAAAAAAGGCCATACATATGGAAAAACTATTTATTAAAGAAACTCTTCAAAATGTTTTTCAAAATAACTCAATTTATTAAACGAAACACAAACTACAAATTTGAGACAGAAATTCTCTTTTCAGTCAATTCGAATTTAGAATAACCTGAGATTTGTCGCCATTTGGTAGAGGTACGGGAGGACAAATCTTCTTCAGGATTTGTTTCTCTTTGTACCACAAATTATCAGGGGTGTCAGGCCACTTCCAGAATTGTCCAGTTTTCTCCAGGCATTTCACACATGCCTCGTTGCTACTGTCGAAATTAGAAATCATTTGACCTATGTACATTTTTCCTTTATATTTTACTGCAACAAAGTCACCTTGCACAGGGCTAGTGTTTTTTGCGTCAGTGACTGACTCACTGCTTGTCAACGGTTGACCAGAGACTGTTGTAGATGGGTGATTAACATCTAGGACATCAATGACATTCTAGAAACTTAAAAATGGCCAAAACACTGCAAAACAAGATGGCACCTAGTCACCCCACACTTCATCGAAAATTGAATTACGGGTTATAACTGGTTAACAAAAAATCATTTTGAAACGTCGAAGCGTGTAGAACTTCTTTGATAGTTTGGTAACAAAAAACTGAACTTACCATTTTTCTGGCTGATTCGGAAATATGATTACCAGACCACACTTCTTTTCCAAATCACAACACCACAAATCCACGTCGACACAAACAATGGTAGGTTACAATTTAGGTTATAATTTGATTGGTGTAGTACCCCAGTTAAAATCGCCCTACTATCCTGCTACCTAGTGGTAGTTTTCCTTTTTCGATCGGTTCCTTCCTCTAGCGCCATCAGCCGCTTGAGTTTGAAAACCCAGGATGGCACCGAGTCACCCCGTATGGAACTTAGTCACCCCGTTTGACGGTACCTTAAAAGGGTTGATTTTGACATGTTCTGGCATACGTTGCCTCAGGAATGTCCCTTTTTAACGTCCATCAGTAATCTGCTAACATAGTCGCACTCCACTTCCCTTCATATCTCTTTTCAACAACTGAAAGGTCCTGATGGAACCGCTCTCTATGTTCATCGGTTATACAGCTCCCATGTTTTCAGGGGATATTTTTACACACAACATCAGACTTCTATGATTAAAAATAGTAGCTCATGCTCATTAAACGTGTCGTACAGTATCAATCTTTTGCCTATTTGTCTTTCTATCCCAATTCTCGCGAAATTCCTACCGAGACCCGCACCCAGTGCAGTAATTTGATACGCATTTCCGTTCTGGGGTCTGCGGGGGCTGTTTGCGATACTCCACTAAGTTTTTTCCAGCAAAATAAAGTGACCACTGATTTAACGGTTGACATTCAAGCTCTTTTGTGTACTTTATCTCAATAAAAACGATGCTGCATAATCGGAAAAACACTGAAAAAAACGTAAAAATCGAACATTTCCTTCCTTATAACTAAAACACTATACGTGAGGGAAAAAAATTTTCGATGCCAGATATGGATTCCTCGTGCAAAACTACTTCAGGAAAAATGAAATTCATTCTTGGGGCAAAACACTTGTTGACCAGTGTTATCAACGTAATATTTTAAATAATTCCAGTTAGGTTCGTAGTATAAAGTATATGTTTCACAAAAAATGAAAAAACAACTAAATAAATATACAATAATAATAATAATAATAATTTTTCCGCCATTTAGGTTTCGTTTATTTATTAATTTGAATTTATTACAATCACAATAAATATTGCAAAAAGAGTGTAGTCGGGATTAACCTAAAAGTAATTATACAATGAATGAGTTATATTTCAACGTATCTTAAAACCGATAATAATGAATTGCATTGAATGATTTATTGCAATAAGGCAGAGGTGCTCACCTTTGGAGGGGGGTCATGTCGCAAAATACGCCATTGAAATTTCTAGGGTGTTTGCTTTCGGGCGGTTTAGGCCGATTTTAAGTCAGGCTCCGTAGCTTTTAAGGGAAATGCGCCGTCCCTCTGAAGGGTTGGCTGGGCACCCCCTTAAATTGAAAGTAATGCTAAATTAATTTAAGAAAACATTTTAAATTTCATGTTAAAGAGAAAATTGTTTATTTTCTAAGAAATGTAAGAACGTAATAGAAATTTCTCCCCCTTTACTTTTACGTCTCTCTTTGACATACTTTTAATATTAGTATCAAAGTCATTTCCTGGCACACTCAATAATACTTGTGGTCAACTTGGAAAGCAAAATCCTATCATGCAGCAGCCCAAATACATGTATATGAAATAGTAGCTTCCATTGAACGTCCTGTCCAACGTCCTTTGTTTCTGTCCGATATATCGTGCCTTAAGGGAAAGAAGGGTAAGAGTACGCACCTAGTGGATTGTTCGTTATAAAAATGATAATTGAAAAGTGAGAACCTTGAAAATTGACTGAATCATAGTTTATTAACTTAGAAACTTAGGTACACAAAATGAAAGTTTTTTCTTAAAAAAATATATGAAAGAAAGCAAGCGGGGGAAAAAAATTGCAAATGCGTACTCTTACCCGACCTGGCGGATAAGAGTACGCACCCAGGAAGGGTAAGAGTACGCATTCAGAAAATTTAGCAGTAGTCACATACAAATGCTCCAGTGCCTTCGTAACTGGAACATTCATCACGCCACCACTCCTTACATAATCTACACTGGATCCAATCATCTTCATATGATTGTTCGCAGCCTGGGCATATTATCGCCTCATTGTTTGCTGAACTTGTTGAGGGAACTGGGTTGTCGATACAATGCAGAACAAATTTTTCTTTGCTTTCACGGTTTTTCCTTTTTCAGTTTTGGCCTCATTTTTACTTTTCATAGCAGCTTGATTAGCCTTTGCTTCTTCTAATTCTCTCTTTCTCTCTACCTTTTCCTTATGTGCGTACTCTTACCCGCAGATGTATTGCTCCTCAAAATCGTCCTGAAAGTAGAGTAAAATTCTGACATGCCCACGTTGTTCTTAAGGGAACAAAGCTCATAATGATGTATAGTTAAAAAGCAAATATCAATCCTTTATTGACAAAAAAATTAATATTTCTTCACCGAAAAATTACATGCCAACATGCAGAAATCATATTTTACCTGATAAATAAACGACAGCAAGGATGAAAATGACAATGACGGTCTCTTGAGCCAGCTGAAAACAAACGTGTTCAGTTGATCACACTCGCTTCTGCTTGCAGTGTTGCCAACAGGGAAAAAAGTCCCTGCGTACTCTTACCCTCCTTTCCCTTACGCAACACTAATTTTCAATCACTTATATTTTGAAAATTGGATGATGGGAAATCTATGCCACCGACATTGAGTTCAGTGCCCTCAAATTATAAAACAACCATATTTTAATTTTTCTGTAAAGACAACTTCATATGGGCTACTAGACTCTTGTAAGGGAAAGTCCCATTCAAGTCTGGGAACTTGGGGCTTTTTAAGTGTAAGATTTGTTGTATTTATAATAGACACAAAAATAAATTAGTAATTAAGTAATTTAAAAAAAAGTAAAATCATAATCAAAAAGAAAAAAAATAAATAATACTATCAGCAAAGCATGCCGAGTTCATTCACGCAATGTCACAAAAACCATCTCTCGGGATTGCTATTAATGAGGGAAGTGTTTATGAAGGTAACACCTTCCTTAGTTCATCGTTCAAAGCAGCGAGTTTTGTATTAATGAATGTTATATTTTATTTGTTTCCACGGAGCAAACATAGTAATTAGTTACGAATGTAACGCTTCTTGTTGTCGCAGAAACAACTTTTTTCAATATCCAACTATATGACTGTAGTAATTGAAATTACCAGCGGGTCAAACAAAGGAGTGTCTAATTGGAATAACAAGAGCGAAACGAACATCAGAACACGTTTACTCACTTCGAGCTTACCCTAATACTTCAAGTGCAAACTGACAACATACGCTTTAAATATTTACGTAATGTCGGATCACATTAAGCTTCCGTAGCAATTCTACAGGGAATAACTCGTTTTTAGTTTTTATATTAAATATTAAATTTAATTTTAAAATTGATGTTTCAACTGCACGCTATTTATCGTTTAAGTTTGGAAAATATTACCTTACTTTAAGTAAAAAGACAAGATTTACAATGTTATAAAAATATAATATCTTTCCACTAAATATATCTATTTATATCTGTACGTTAATCTTCTTATTAAGAACTTTCAGAACAAAATACTTTATTTATTCCATTTAACTTCTCTTTTTAGAAAGTAAAAGTCATTTTAATAGTTAAAACACCCTAGATTTTTTTTTCAAGAAGTCTTAATGATTTCCTTAGAAAACTTAGCTTTTGAAAAAGAATCGTTTTCTTTGTGGATTACTTATTCATAGCTTCAAAACAGCCTAATCTTCAGGAAATGGTCTTTAACTTCCTTACTTGATATTTATTTACTTTAATAAGTACACATAGATTTGTAAACTTAATTTATTCTTTAGGATAGTTAGAGGGGAATAAAATAATAATACTATGAAAAGAAAGCCACTAAACGGCTATAAGAATAAATGTAAAACATAAGCTTAATTCATAATTTTAATCCATTAACTTTGGTTTATGTTTATTGATTGATGTTTTTTTTTTTTTAAATACATACATATTTTCTCATTTATTAATAGTTAAAACAAGATAAATTACCGTTTTGTCTTATATACATTTACAAAATTTACAAAAATATTCATTAGGAGAAAATTGCCCTGGAATAGCAAAAGCTATTCTTCACTTGATTCAGTTTTTCAAAGTTTTTCCTTTTCTATGCATTATTGGTGCATTCTTTATTTCATTATATTATGAAAAATTACTTCATAGCGTCTCAGTTTACAATATAAACCAGCGCAACTATAAAGCATTTTACCTAGCCTTGCTATTATAATTAGAAAATGTAAGATGTTTGGTTTATAAGAAAGTTGATTCTGTTCAGTGTGTACAAAAGGTTTGTGTACAGATAGGATTTTATATGTAACAATTATTGTATGTCTTTACGGCAGAAACTCCATTTTAAGACGATAGACCAGAGGATGAATTCAAAGATTTTAAACATGTGACTCATATTATTGGAAAACGAAAGTAGAAGAAATTGTTCATTCGTTCTGAAACAGCTTATGTAGTGCAAATAACTATAAAATGATATGACAGTTTTCCTTTAAATTATCTTCAGCTCAAAAAACCCTTGCAGTGAGATCAGTAAATATATCACAAGGAAAATTCAGCTCCGTATTAACACATGAAAGTATCATTGCGAAGGGATACCTAATAATTCCGTAATTCAATCTGTTAGGGCTAATATGAATACAAATTATAAAAGTAAGTGTAATAATAATGCATTATTTTACAAAATAAATTAACATTCAAGACAATAAACATGATGGTGATATCGATCTCTTAAAGACATGTGACACATATTGTTGGAAAAAGAATAATCAATTAAACTATTTTTAGAGTAAAATTATAGCTACTTTCAAATAATTAATACAGCTTGAAATTAAGAAAAAAAAAAACCCGCACGCTAAATTACAATGGTTCTCAAAACTGCACACATGCGTAAGTTGAAAATATTTAATAAGTAAGGATTGCCGGTATTTCAAAAGTTAGGCCTCTAATACAGATGATATCCAGGGAGTAATATTTTGCAAAATCCTGACAGAACTAAGCCACGACTATTTATAGGCATACGTTTTTGGTAATGCAAGAGATAGTGTTTCGTCGACAGGGTGGCGTAGTGGTAAGGCGCAAGTCTCGTACGCCCAGATCGCCGGTTCAAACCTGGCCCAAGTCGGTGGATTTTCAAGATACAGAAAATCGTTTGCGCCCATGTCGCATGATTGTGCGGCATGTTAAAGATCCCTTTAGTATCCATTTGGCTTGGATACTCTCGGCTAAATTAAATACCTAGTGCAAGTCGCATCGAATGAGAGCTCAGATGCCGCAATCTAGTGGAAACTGAGCGTCCAAATTCTCAGTGGCAATGGCATCCACCGACAGTGGTGCTACTTGAAAAAATGGATGTCGATTACCGGGGTACGCACTATCTCTGCAAAGGTTAATGACCATACGTAGCCCCATTGGAAAGAAGAAAAAAAAAAGAGATAATGTTTCGTTAAACTTTATCTCCATTCGAGTTTGGTGCATACACTGCAATCATCCACTAAATCAAACACTAGAGACTACCTTAATGAAAGTATTATACACTGGTTTTGTCGTCAAATTGCGTTGATTGTGCTATTATTTATGCTAAAATGTATTATAGATCTACCATGGATCTTTTTAAACCTTTTTTTTATATATTCTGGGCGCTTTTTTTTCTATTTATATCCCACTTAAATTTCGTGATTTTTTGAAAAATTATAGATTTTGACGCGATACGGGAGAACGGGTGCAGCTTCTTTCGAGACGCGTATTACTATTTAGTTTAATAGAACTAAAACACCAACATAATCACATTTTTGCATTATTATGCAGTTCGTCTTAAAAATTAAATGTAATCGATATTTTAATAGCAAAACTTGTAAACCAAAAAAAAGTATAAAATGTGAAAATTCAACATAAAACCTTTATGAATTTAATTGCTTTAACTGCAGTTTACAAGAGAACCTATAAATAGCTGGCTGCAACCTAAAACTTGTGGCTTCAGAAGCTCCACAAATGAAATTTCTTGTTCATTATTTGACTTTTTATTCTACACCGTTCAAATCATCTCGTAATGAAGAAAAGTGTCTAGATTATCTGGACTTAACTTTTTTAAATAATTATATTCCTTAAACATGTCACATTTTATTCCAGCAGTTTATAAAATAATATTATGATGCTATTCACCTCTACAAATATACATCTGTGTACCATGGGTTCTCTGTTTTTGCCATTTGAAAAAGTAACTAATCTTCTTTTAAAACATCAGAATGGATTCGTAATTCCAGACGAGATAGAAACATTTCAAGATAACTGTTTTTGAAAAGGTTTTTCTGATAAATCCCTAAGTAGCATTAACACACCATTAAAAAAAGGGAACTGAAAGTTTGAAAAAGATAAGCTTCTTACATTTTTCACCTTCTAAAGAGCTTAATCCATTCCCATGAGAACATAGAATCTACATTACATTAAAATCCCTTTTAAATATCTTTTGTTTCTTAGTTTTAAATCATAATGAATTAGAAGGATAGTTCTACAGATATAAAACACAGTATTAAATCATTTAAAACTTTCAAGTACGAATTTTCTCGGATTAAAATTGATTAGATAGTTGTAAGTCTGTATATTGTGAAAAAATTCTAAGTAATCTTTGTTTTAGATCACATGAGTTTCAATTTAAAATTGTAACTGCTTTTAAATGGAGAGAGGGCTAACGATTTGAAACACTGCTTGAAAATAAATCCCCATATCAAAAACAAAATAGCTGAGAAGAATGAAGTTTATGAGTAGAAATTTGACTAAGTAGCATATTTAACTGATTTAAACTTCAAAGTCTCAGCTGCATAAATGATGTTCATCAGGTGCCGTAAACTATTTCATATTATGGAATTTTAAAGCGCTTGTTAAATATTCCTGTTGTTTAAGGTCTCTCAAATTAGCAAGGGTCTTTGCACAATGTGGATAAAACTGGATTTGCCGTACAATAAAGTCTCATTGCGTTTTTGATGAGAACAAGTTACGGCAACACCATATCTTGTTCCACTCCAAGACCAATGTTGACATTCCGTAAAGCATGATCGCTGGAAGCAACGGTATAATGAAGTGTTTTCTAGTTGTAAAATTCTCAAGTGTTAAGAGATAAGGAATGGCAGCAACCTCTCCCGTTGCTAGTGTAACATGTACATATTTGCTGTCGAGGAGGTTTAGATAATCACGGCAGCGTTGCTGTTGTCGAAAAGAAACTTCTGATAACACCATGGTCAAGAGTGTTTATGCCACATTGCCACAAGCTTCGTTCCAAGAGCTCATCTGGGTTATTTATAGCCAGGGCTGGTGGAGTTGGTTGGGAAAAGGATCGACTCCGACTCCTGGAGTTTGAAAACTCCGACTCCTTTCTAAATGTATATTAGGGATGCAACGAATTCTTGGCACATTTTTTTTACGACTCTTAACTCCTCCTCCCGATATTGGTCCCACTCCGAATCCTTCTCCTCTGCCCCAGAATTAGCCCGACTCCTTCTCTGTCCCAAAATCAGCCCGACTCCTTCTCTGTCCCAAAATCAGCCCGAATCCAACTCTACAGCCCCCTGCTTATTGCCAACATACATTCATTGCCATAGAAATTTGGGCACCAAATAAAAATGTCGGAATGCAACGAAATGTCTCATATGTAAGTACAATCACGATGTAAGTGATTACAAAATCAAAGCAAAACAATAATTCATCGCATGAAAAATTACAAATGAATGGAGGTTTTAGTATCGTGTTTGACCACCTGTAGCTTGAATGCATGATACGATGCGGGCAGCTATTGAAAATGGAGCGCGACACCACTCTAAATAGAAACGACGGTGGGTGGGCGCCAGAGACAGCACACGCAATGGGCACCACGATAGCAAAAGACTTTGGGCAGCCACCTTGTGATGGGGCAGACCGACACAGGAACACATAGTAAAGGTGTTGGTAGTGTCCGGATGGCGAAAAGTGACGCAGCTTGTTCTCGCGTGCGTGTCGTATGAGGCGAAGTGTTCTTGATTGTTGGTCCTAAGCCCAGCCGTCGTGTAAACAATCTTTATCGTGTCTACTGGTGCCAACACTTCCTCACAGTAACACTTCCTTTTTTTTTGTTTTGCTGAGAGCTTCAACGAAGTCTCTGCTGAGAGCTTCAACGAAGTGCATGGCCTAGATGGCACGCTACTCGCCGAGCTAACTATCCGACTTCTATCATCCTGATAGTTCTTCTTTAGAACTCTGAGAGCTGCTCGTATTGACTTCGATGGGTGCGAAATTGTGTCTCTATTTAAAAAACATCCCTCTGCAACAGATTAAGTACAAGATGAATTTTTAATCTTTTGCATATCTGCCTGACAGGTGTATCTCCATGCCAAGTTTTGTTACGATCACACAATTTCTCCTAGATGCCCAAATTTTTATGGCAATTTGTGTATTATTATTACAGTAATACAGAAACGGCTTTCAGTTGAGAACTCACAAATTTGTACCCCAGACTCCAATAAAATGTAACCCAACATCACTAAATGTACGGTAATGTTGGAGGCGTCTACGTGACAATGGGCACGGCTTTGAACTAGAGTCACTATATAGACAAACTGATTCATCCGCCAGTTTGTATTATAACGCGCATTATAACGCGTTTGTATTATAACGCGTATTCTGCGTGTTGTCTTTTTGGGCATGCAATCGCCTTTTGGCGATGTTTCTTTCTCTCTAGTATTTATTTTTACGCCACTTTGTAGAGACTTGATAATGCTAGAATTTTTGTTCTAAATAACCATAGCTTTTCAACCTTGAAAAATCTGACAAAAATGTGTCGACTCGTATTTAGAGTAGCCTTACTAGGAAACTTTTTTTTAAACTAATAAAAATAGAAAATAAATCGATTTCTTGAGAACTACAAGGCCAATTTCTAGTCCAAGGAAGATCAAATTTCAGCTGCAGATGCTCTTTAATAAATATTGCGTCGAAAATGAAAGAAACTGCACGCAATTTCGATGTTAATGCTCTTGTTGTTTTACGTACATCGTACATTCAGTTAAGAAATTGAAAACTTAACGCTACTGAAAACACTTCATTAAACTTTTCAAACAGATGATTTCTGCATTTTCTCCATTCACTGAATTATCCTTTTCTCTTCCTTTTTTGTCTGCTGAGAGTTTCAACGAATTTTTAAATAAAATTGATATATAAGCTCTGAAAATATTTTGTGTTAGCATTACTAATAGTGAAAAACCTAACTTAGACGGTGAATTTTTTAAGTTATGCTTCCTGTTCCACTGTAACTCTCGATGCAGATTTCGATGGGTAGTGGCAATTACGATTCCCAAAACAACGTTGAAATTCAGATTTTTATACACTTTATGCGAGGGCTTACAAAAGTCAACACTTAAATATGAAAGCATAATAAATTACAACTTCTCCTACAGAAAGTGAATAAAAACTTGGATTTTATAGGGGCTTAAATTTATGAATTCATTATCTTAATTAGATTCCATTCACCACCAATGTATTTCCCCCACAAAAGCGCCAATCTAAAAATGATAATTTTATTAAAATTCTTGATTAAAACATTTTGCTTGCTTGTAAAATGGTTTCTTTATTGTGCATCTTCAGCGAAAAACATATTAGTCTTCTAAAGCAATTTGGACCAAAAATACTCTAAAGATTTAATGAAGGGAAAAAATCCAGCTTTTGGATATACGTTTACAAAAAAATATAATAAAATAGCATTTATTCTATAATTATAACAAATATGGCTTTCATTTATTTTTTAAAAGAGGATTTACTTCACGCTTTTCTCGGTTCTTTCTCTTCGATAGTATTTTCCGAGAACCTAAAATATCTTAAATGTATGAAAATATTAATGGGGTAATAAATTATACAGAAAAAAATGTATCCATTTAACAAAAACTAGCGCACTTATCTACTTAATTTGAATCAGCAATCTTTAGCGCAAATGTGAACGTTGTATTTCCTTTTTGGGAAAAAAATAATAAAATAAAAAATAAACAACCAAGCTATAAATTTTCATTTACAATGTAAATTCTCTCCTGAAAGTAATGTATCTCAATACGTTGTGTGGTAAAATGGTAAACGGCTTGTTTAATATTTTTTGAACGTATAATTTTGCCAATTCAGGGTAATAAATATAACTTTCGATAGCAGAAGTTTTAAGCTGGTAGAGAATTCAGCCGGTAAAAATAAAGTCAAAAATAAACAACTAATGGAAGAAATACGTTCGTTCAAAGCATCGTCTGCATTTGCATGCGTTACAAATTGTGAAGACTTTTGAAAAAAGTTTTTTTTTTTTTTTTTATGGTGTTTTTATTTATTTATGCTTCGGGCATTTTAGAAATACTTTTTGCAACATTCTCAGTTCAGTAAAATATTGTGGATTGTGTTTGTAGAAAATATGGGCGGCCAGAAAGCATTCATCATAATAGTCTACGTTTAGGTCTTCGATAATAAGATAACAGTAATTTAAACATTCAGTACTTAAAAAAAAAAAAAACTTTAAATTTGTAGATTAACCGAATTTTCTTTCGTGAATCATGACATTTTCCCTTACATATGCAGGGTCAGTTGAGGTAATTGTAAACGCTTTTTCAATGTTTTAACTTTTGATCCTTCCCTACTTTTTTAATGAATTGAGGGATAAAATTCTGAGCATTGTGGTAGCCAATTCTGTACTTCTTGCGAGTAAATGTGTGCAAAAATTATGACTATTTGTTAGCGAATTAACTCGTGTTTACATTTACCCCAGAGACTCCGGGGTAAATATAAACAGAGGTTTATTTTCGAATGAGGTTAATGTAAATGTAAAACTTTCAGACACAGTCTGCTTGAAAGCTTAACACAATGTGTGCGGGTACATTTCGCGGCGGAATTGTGCAGGACTCGGGGGTTTTCGCGTAAATTTAGTTATTCAGTAAAATCTCAAAAAATAGAAAAATATTTAATTTTTTAACCTAAACTTTTCTTATTTTATATTGAAATATATAATATTATGATTGTTGTAAACAAAAAATAAAATTTTTAGTGGATAAATTTATAATAGTTTCGTAAATATGAAAAATCAAATAGAAATACATACAGTTTTAATTTTTTCGAATTATATTATTTACAATCATTCTTACATTACAAAAAAAAAAATAAAAAATAAAATGGAAATCATAAAATTAATTAGCGCTATGGGCCGTCTGCTGTGATTTTGTATATGCAAAGGTGTTTTGACATGCTCTGTTCCATTTCATTTCGTACAAAGAATAGCTAAAAATACGTTTACCAGATGGGTTTGCCAGCCTACTACTTCTTGCTCTAAAAGCGAGACAAGAAACCATGCCGTTACATTAACCCGTACTAGTACATGTCCCCCGCTCAAATATTAATCGTCAGAAAACGTACAAGTACGTGTCCCGCACACAATGTGTTAAGAAGTTCCAGAGCAATGGTTCTCAATCTTCGGCCAAAGGCCCGAATGTAGTCCGCGGACTTATTTTTTGTGTGCGCTGAATCATTTGGATGAGAAATATCTTGCACAAAATTAAGTGATGCGGTAAATTTATGTAAAGTTTGTCCCGCAGTGGATCAGTCGGTTACACTCGGATCTCACAGAGCACCGAAAGTGAAGCACAATTGGCCGTGGTTAATGCTTGCGAGGGGGACCACCTCTCGCTACTGATTACTCTTTGACCGAGTACGCTAATGTTAGCTGTGCACGTAAAATCCGTCGTGGCATCAAATGTCCACTAAGTTAGAAATAATACTCGCTGGGGGGCCAACCTAGGTGACGATCTCTCATTTATGAGCTATCTCAAAATCATGAGGTCACTCTGAGCCAAGTGTACTTTATTTGAGCGGAGCTCATTAATAATCGGTAGGAGCTTCCTTAATTCCTGGTAAGGGGTGCTTGGATTTCCAAGCGACATTAGCAACAACAACACTTATATAAAATAGACGCAAAAATATTTATTGTCTTCCCAAAAGATTGGAAATAAGATAAATTTAAGTGTTTACGATTACCCCAGAGTACGAAATATATGGGGTAATTGTAAACACCTAACTTGCGCATAAAAATAGCAGGAAAGATGAAATGTTTTTAGCTAAATGTTTTTAGCAACATTCCATATGACAAATAAAAATGGTTGAAAATGCTTACATCGCTTTTGCAGATGAGCTGAAGAGGAAAATGTAAGCTGGCTAAATTTTGTTTAACAAGTTTTTCATTGTGTCATTTTCAAACAATGGTGACGCCTCCACAGTTGTTTCGAAACTTGCGATACTCTTTCAACGTATTCCCTATATTTCCAATTTATCACTCACAAGCAGTTAAAATTTCAAAACCACCAAAAGTGTAGCTATGAAGGTTGTTTACATTTACCCCATGCTTACAATTACCCCAACTGACCCTAGTTAAGTTCATTTTAGCATAAGCAATTTTTTTTCCTATAAAAAAAGCACTGTTTGTTAAACATTTAAAGGTAACATATTTAAAACATAATATAGTATTTTTATCGTAGAAATAAAGCCGTTGTTAGAGCATTATTTTTTACGAAGAAATTATACTCCATTTTTTGTTTATTGTTTTTTTGATGTACATATAGTTTATACCCCTTCCTCTCACACCTTCGGAAAATTTTGAAACGACGGGCCTGGATTTGTCTAATCTATATCTATACTATTAAAACCTGGCCGCCTCTGTCTGTGTATGTGTCTGTCACCTCATCTAATCGAGAACGGAGGGCGGTGTGACGTCGAACCGGTTACCGTCGGATGCGGAGTTTTCCGAGCCATATCGCCCGGTCTCATCCGTGTCCGGCTTTAATTAGCGGAGATATTAATTAAAAACGCAATTTTTTGCAAGTTTTATTTTATTTTTGCATTGTTGGCATCGTTCCAACAATGTATAATACAGCAGTTGCTGTTTTAATTATAATCAATGCAGTTGTTGCCATTTTTGTAACAAATCAACAATACTAATAATCAATGTTTCTCTAGCATTTTGAGTGAGGCTTCGCTGTATTTGCAATGATAAATTTAATCCTTCTTTTTTTCAAATTTATTTATCGTTTGCTATCTAATAAACACTATTTTTCGTATTTTAACGGGGACTTTTAAAGATTGTTTTCATTATTCTGAATGCATGAAACGAAAATGGCATAAAGTCGAAAAAGGATTAAAAGGGATAATTGTTCTTATTCTAATGCGAATGTTTTGCATTTCTCTATTATTAATATCGGTCCGGGTCTGTATGTCTGTGTATGAATAGATAATAAAGTTTTTCAATGGCGTGTTGTATTTAAGCTCGCTCAGCGCCGGGCGTACAACGGTTTCTTAGCAAAAATTGAACGCCAAAAAAAGAAAAAAAAACTACTTTTTACGAGCATTGTACTTAATTAATCTATGGTTTTTAGGGACTGTTGCTCTTATTTAGGCTCGCGCGAAGAGCATTGCTCATTAATATCGGTCCGGGTCTGTATGTCTGTGTATGGATAGTAGATAATAAAGAATTTCAATGCCTTGTTGTATTTAAGCTCGCGCAGCGCCGGGCGGCACGCCTAGTTCCTCCATTAAAAACATAAACTTAACAAGTCTACTTTAGAGGCATGTCTGCGTAGAAACATTTCTGAATGTGTTTAATGTCAGTCCATGTGATGCTGTATTTTTTTCTGTATGGTAACAAAACATAATAAGCATAATAAGAGAAAAAAAAATTAAATTTGCTCTGTATAATTAAACTTAATATAGTTTTCTTTACGTTTTCTTCTTCTTTAAAAAAATGTTTTTTAAAAATATTTTAAAGGTTTTTTTTTCAAATAACGTTTTAATATTCTTCGTTATTTGGTTATAGGATGTCCATACATTATTAGAAATGTGTTTAAAAACATTGCGAATAAACTGAACTTACATTTAATGTTTGTTTTTCGTTTAAATTACTGCAAGAAAACTAATTTAACCCACTCTGTGACCCAGAGATACCATACAGTTAAAACGCATGCGAGTTTAAATCTTAGTATATACACGCACTTATAAGTGGAAGTACTTGCCACACTTGTCGAGTGTTTTTTATTTTCTTCTAATCCATACAATAATGCGGTCTGCTTTAAAATGCCAGATTTAAGCGTCTTCTTAGGACAGGGGAAATAGTTAGTCTCTGTACCATGAATTAAGTTTAAAAAAAAAGCGCCTTAGTACCCCGTTCATCAGTGTAAATTTTGTTTTGAGCGATTAGATTTAATGTTTTTTTGTTTTTTTTTGACTTACAGCTATTTGAAGTGGACTAGACATAGCACAACAAAACATTTATTTTTTATTGCTCGACTAATATGATATTTTTTCCAAAACTTTCCACATTTGCAGTCTTTTACTCTAAGTGAATTTTAAGTATCGTATTTACTCTTGCATTGATTTATCTTCGAAACTATGGGTCATTTATTTTTATGAATGCTTTGTTTATAGCACAAATCTGACATTACACATTTTAAAGCTAAGTAAAACTCAAGCAAAATACATGTATGTTTCAATTTCTCATCTAAAGGTATATAAGAAACATTTTAGTTACTACAGGTGTCGCCTGGCAACGAAATTAAACAAACTGGAGAACATCCACCAGTAAATCCTCATTGAACGGCAAACAAAGTGGGTTGTTGACCTATCCCGTTGATGCAGACTAAAAATTAACTAGACCAGGTATTAGCGTTACCATGACAGGGTGATCTTTTAGCGATTTGAACTGTTTTCTGTCCAGTCAAGCTGGTCACTGTCCAGCCAAGTTGGTTATTTCTCAGAAAATTAATTAAACAGATGATTTAATATCATCGTGATGGTATTAAATGCAGAACTTGGCGAATTTCTTGACCCCTCATTTTCCTACATCCACACAACTAATTTCTAACTTAAGTTCAATGAAAGGCGCAGTCTATGTTTATCTTTCCCCTGTGGTTGAAAACTAACGTTTTACATATCTTAGAGTTCGTTCAGTTTGTTCTTTAAGAAGGTTGTACAACATTTCTCAACATTGATTAGAATTTACAGTCACTGTAACCCTGTTTTGTGTCGGTCAGTCATAACTCTGTCTAACATCGTCACATTTGTCATTAAATACCTTAACTGAGACTGCTTTGATAAATTAATTATAGCAATTAAAATGGCACTTACATACTTTAATATGAAAGTATTATATATATATATATATATACTACGTGCTAATATGTGTGTACTTTGGATATTATTTAACCTTGAAATATGTCAGTTACTTTTACCGGGCCCTGCATGTATATATGTAAAGTATTGGCAGATGCAAAATATGATAAATTGCAGTCTTTAGTTTTTTCCTTTTTGAGTAAATATCCAAGTATATTAAATTTTACCTTCCTACAACAAAATCCTCCCCTTCTTTTGGGAAAAACATTAACACGTGTATCAGATTGTTGCCTCGCAAATTGCATTTTCTTTTGCTATTTAGATTAAATGTGAAGATTGCGTGCAGATTCGAGTGCAAGGCCATGTCGTGCTGCGAGCAGAAGAAATGCAAAATTCCAACTAAATTACTTACTGTCACACTTAAGTTACAACGCATTATTCTGTTTGTTCCAGCTTACAACTTCTACTTTCTGTAATTTTAATTTTGCGCAATGTGTGAAATGTCTCTAAGATTTTGCCTTCATTTTTATCTAGGCTTTTGCAGAAGAAATTCTTGCCTTATTTTTATAACTTCCTTGACTTAAATCTAGCCAGATGTCAGAAGGTTTTGTTTCATCTTTAGCTTTTGTGTCATGCTTCGGTACGGTTTGTGTTACTCTTAAATTTTTTATGTCCGAGATTCTCCATGATTTCTTTCTTAGAAGAATTATAATCTTATAAGTAAAATAGGGATTTCCTTACTTACATTCAGCAGCCTTGTTTATTTATTTAAGGAAGAAAACAGGATAACGAAAGAAGGAAAAAAAAAGAATTAAAAAATGAATGTAAAAAAAAAAAAAAAGTTTTTCGACGGGGAAATTTTTTATGTCCGAGATTCTCCATGATTTCTTTCTTAGAAGAATTATAATCTTATAAGTAAAATAGGGATTTCCTTACTTACATTCAGCAGCCTTGTTTATTTATTTAAGGAAGAAAACAGGATAACGAAAGAAGGAAAAAAAAAAGAATTAAAAAATGAATGTAAAAAAAAAAAAAAAGTTTTTCGACGGGGATCAAAGGCAGCCACATTTTGAGTTGCTCCATTCCAGATTCCAGCTCTGCTCCGAGTTCTAAATAATTGATCCTGCTCCATTCTGTGCTCCGAATAATTTTAATACATTGTATCAGTCGTTCCCAAAGCTGACTGGGCTCCGACCCATCTAACAAAAATTTCCAATCTTGGTACCCACCTATTAGCTGTCTTAGAGAAAAGAGGGCATAAATATTGGTAATGCTCAGATTCCCTAGTGGCGAGTTGTGGAACTACTTAGTGCTGTCTTATATGTTCTAATTAAAACTTAAAAAAAAAAAATGTGTTAACAATATGAATAAAAGATTGTTGAAATAAGAAACACAACTAAAATATCTTTTTATTACTTAAATACCTACACCTGCAATATTTTTTTACAAAGTTTTTTCAATGGGAAGGATGTATTTGTTTCTAATTTCTCTTCATTCAAGTTTTAGCATCAACTTCAACTTTAGTTACTTTTATTCGCAGACTTCCTTTTTTTTTTAATTCATGTGCACAGTGGCGAGGGCCCACTCAATATTCGCTCACGACCCATAGTTTGGGAAATGCTGCATTGTATTATTTATTTATTTGTATTTTTTATGCGATAAAAAAGGCAGAAAACCAGAAAAAAAAAAACTGAGCAGTACAGCACAACAAATTTCTTTGCTCCGTTTCAGATTTGAGCAAAACCTCGTTGCTCCGAACTCATGATCCATGCCTCGTTCTAGATCCCTGCTTTTTGCTATTTAATGATTGGAAAAACATCCATAGCCAGAGAAAAAATAGGTAGAACTTTTTAAGGCTGTAAACCCCTCAACAGTGGGGTCAGAAAATAACGCAATTTGTTCAAAGCCTGTTGGACCGTATTGGCAGGGGCGGATACAAGGGGAGAGTAGAGCGGATCATACCCCCCCCCCCCCCCTGTTAAACCATCTTCAACATTTTGTAATTCTACGAGATTATAAAGTATTAAATTGTGAAAAGTGGAGCATCGTTTATACGACGTTCACATGTATCACATCATCACATTTTTATGTGTTCCCACTTCTTGGATCTAACCAGAAGGGTAAATCGATTATACGACGTTATCGTTTATATGATATTTTTCTTCAGCTCCTTCAGCGTCGTATAAAATAGACGATGCTCCTCGTACCAAGTTTTAGTTACATACCACGTATTATCGTTACGACTAATACGTGGAGCATCGTTAATTTAAAGTTTTAAGGCGCTGGCGCATAAATATACTGTTAGTCCAAAACGCCTTATTCCCATCCGATTTGGTGGTTTTTATAAACCCCTCAACAGTGCGAGAATAGCGTGTGCGTACCTGAGCCCTGAACACAACCCCCTAAAATGTTTTTATGTATCCCTCCTGCGTACTGCACTGGGCGAAATATAATGAAAATTGTACTACATGCACAATATAGTATAGGGAATTTGTAAAGGGAAAAATATAATGCCATAAGGCTGCCGCTCGGAGACAGTTCGGTGCTGCAATCGCAATACGTACATTAAACGAATACCTTGCAGCAAGTTAAAAGTTTTTAAACAATTTTGCTATTTACTATTTTAATTGGCAATATTTAAAACGGTTAATAACAAATTAATATGTTATTTAAAGATATGTTTTAACTGACCTTAAATAACTACGTTTGTTTTCTGTTTTACAAATGTGACTGAAATGGTAGAAGTCAGACATCCGTTCTGCTGCAATCGTAATACAGCCAAGTTCTCAAGTGCGTGGCATAACAAGCAGAAAAAAAAACTGCATGACATTGGTAATAAAAAAATTTCTTTTGCATACATTTTATAATTATTATGTAGAGTATTGGGAGTATTTCCAATTAATGTGGGAAGAAAAAAAAACATTTTTTTTTCCTTTCTAAGTCATGCGAGAAAATGTTGTTTGCATTTTAACATAGTTATTCACTAGAATTAAAATCCTTTGAATAAATAATTTAAACCAAGTTAATGTGAACTAGCATTTGCAAAATAATTAAAAAAGCAAACCATAATTGAAGAAATCCCTGAAAAAAAATATTTATTTCGATAGCGCTTCATTAGCCCTTGTCATGTTCATTTGAAATAGTAAATATTTTTGTCACTTTAAATAAATGATAGGAAAAGCAAGCTGAATTTCCTATACTCGTATCTGTATTAATTATGTTTCCAAACAGTTTTCCAGTTGTTTAATTTCAAATGTGTTTTAAAGAATTTAATGAAGATATGCTTCACTGATTTTTAATTAGTTTCTGTAATTAAAACATACAAAATAAAACTTCGGTAACGTTCTGAACAAGATTTAATAAATGATACGAAAATGAAAAGAAATTAATATTTTAATGAAATGTCTGGAACAAGAAAATTATGTTCAGAGGGAAATATTTTGTGAGGAAAACTGCACTTTAACTTCAGCTTATGAGTTGCACAGGGGTCTCTTAAATATGTTTTATCTTGATTTGGATATGTTTATGAATAAACCTGATCTGTTGATAGTTGAAGCGGCCTAATACCACTAATGCGTTTGTGTATGTTTGGGTACACCTTCTCATGTTTACTTGTTAACACGTTGAGGACGGCGCAGATTATTTGCTACCTGTAAAAATAAGCTTTTCAATTTTTTTCAGTGAAAAAGTTATTTTTTAACCACATGAAGTTTTTTTTCATATAACAAAACTGTTATAAGACTATTGATGATACAAGCCACAAGTGGTACACGCCACCAGATAAACTATTCGCATGTGAGCCAACGGTGGTACACACGGTCCTCAACGTGTTAAGTAGGTCTTTGCAAAATCTTGCGCTGTTTAGTTAAGTCTTTTTCCCCGCTGAAAATCACTGATAGATTTCCTGCACTAATGTCAAAAAGCTGATTATAGGGTTAGCGCTGCAATTCGCTATTTTCATAGTAGTACTAAGTTGCTACATTCCACTGATAAGTTTGCAACATTTTTTCTGGTTTTGGGTTCTTCTATTCTTTGGGTTCTTCCGCCAGTTGCGAAACATGTCTACATCGTCAATACCAAAGTATATGTATCTAAATATGTTAAATGTATTTTTCTATTTATTCATTGCTAATTTAGCACTGTACAAGTTTTTTTACACCTTCCTCTTTTGCTGTGAGTAATATGTAGAATTCAGTAGTCTTATTATCAGCTATAAGGCTGTTGCGCAATGGGTTCCTGGTCAGTCCAGTATTCCACGAAATAGGCTGTGGTAGCCTAGTGGTTAGCACATCGGACTTCCACCTGGAATGTGGCGTGTTCGATACCCGCTGAGGACCCACCATGTACACTTGGGGATACGTGCATGTAAAATTCGTGAACCTCACTACCTCGCGCGCTAGCAGTTCTAAGGCCTCGGCTAACAGGTGGAGAAATGTATTCCACGAAATGATTTAAGTCGTGTATTTTACTGACTCAAAAATAACTTTGGATTTCTTTAGAAAACTTAACGGAAGTACTACATTTTTTGTAATAACATAGGAGCAAAGCTCAACTAAAATAAACCGATGCATAGTAGCTAAATACAATCGATGAAACTAAACAACGCCAAAATACCAGATGATCACGCTTGGAAGTATTTACACTGCCTTATTTCATTACAGGTTAACTATAGTTCGGTGCTACGGTAATGTTTCCCTTATAGTTTTTCCCGTAAATGAGCCTCGGTTATCCAAGCCCCGACTAACCGAGTTCCGGGTTAACCGAGGTACATTGCCCTTGAAAAGAAATTTTTTTGGCGGCCGATGGCGGCGTCACTGACTGACCAGGGTTCACGCTAGGCCGCGCGATTGCGCGATTCCCGCAATATTTTTTGAAATCCCGCTCAAAAAAAAATTGTTTGTGCTTAAATTTTAAAAATCCCACTTAAAATTTTGGTCAAGGTGGGAAATCCCACCTTGTATTTTTCCCCAGTGTGAACCCTGCTGACGTTAGTCATCCAATTATTTTCTGGTGATATAAAGACCTAGAACAACCGTTAAACAAAAAACAATGTATATATATATGTTATATATATAGCCTTTTTCAAGAGACAACTTTAACTGGAACATGTACTCTACTGATGTGTACATATAAAATTAGATATTTGTATGTATGTAATGTCATTCTTTCATTTTATAATATGTACAGTAAATGCCTTTTTTAAACATATTTGAGGACATTTTTATTCATTTCAACCCATGTTTCCCTCTCGATTTGGACAGAGTCCGTGTTATCCGGGTTTTCGATTAACCGAGGTACCCTCGGTCCACATTACCTCGGATAATCGAGTCTCGACTGTATTTATCTTCACTAACGTATGAGCTGCATTTAAAGCAAATTGCAGGAAGAACGCTCAGATATAGGAGAGAATATCTAAATAGTAACTTGACTGCGTGCATATTTGTATGTACTGAAATATAGCTCTGTCACGTGGCTTGAAACAGTTCGCCACTTTCTGGCATCGAGAAGGGAAATTATGGAGAAACCGGCAGTAGTACAGTTACGGAAAGATTTTCTCTCCCGAGTAAATTGTATTCTGTTCAACATAGCCGGCGAAATCGAGTCTCGACTGTATTTATCTTCACTAACGTATGAGCTGCATTTAAAGCAAATTACAGGAAGAACGCTCAGATATAGGAGAGAATATCTAAATAGTAACTTGATTGCGTGCATATTTGTATGTACTGAAATACAGCTCTGTCACGTGGCTTGAAACAGTTCGCCACTTTCTGGCATCGAGAAGGGAAATTATGGAGAAATCGGCAGTAGTACAGTTACGGAAAGATTTTCTCTCCCGAGTAAATTGTATTCTGTTCAACATAGCCGACGACGTAAGTTTGGGACCGTTCATAAATGATGTCACGCTTTCTTGCCATATATTTGACCCCCCTTTGTCACTGTATGTTGCATAATGCAGGATGTCACACTTCTTGTTAACCCCTCCCCTCCCCTTGTCACACTTTGTCACAATTTCACGAACCCCCCCTCCCCCCCTCGAAGCGTGACATCATTTATGGATGATCCCTTTGTTGAAAATGAAAGATGTGTACAGAATGTCAACTACAAGTGAGAGAAATAAAAACAAAACACACAAAGTAGCGAAAAAAGTTTTAGTTTCACTTATTTCTTGGGAAATATTTACATACAAGTCTGCTTTCAAAACAATGTACAGTAAAAATAAAATTTTACATTTGCAAGCAAAGAAAGAGATACATTTAAGGGTTTACCTGTAATTCGATAAAGACATCAATTGTTCCAAAATAGAACTGTCATGGACCCTCTACCACAAGGGCTTCTTATCTCATTAATATTATATATTATTTACAATACTGATTTTTTACTGCATGATTCAGGACGTGCGTCGTGTATGTATTTTGATTTAAAAAGCAGGTTTAATTTGTAGCTTTTAGAACTTTAATTTGACACGTCTAACTTAGTTCATCGAAAATGCTTTGATAATTCTTTTAATTTTTCTACGTTGCGAAAATAGTAGTTTATTTTTTAATTATTTATTTATTTGGAAACTTCACAGAAACCACATAAAATGTAGAGAGTGTCCCTAACTGCAAACTAAAAACAATTTAACATTTCTTTTATATTTTAGAAACAGAAAGTTAAAACAGCTTCAGCCTATTTTAAACTTTCAACCATTATGCATGTCATCACGTTTATGAAAACTTCAACCATCAGTAAACGTGCTGCGGCCGTCTTGCATTGAAAACTTATTTCGGAAAGTTTTATCCCTACAACGGTGAACATGTAAGTTCTATTTTTTAAAGCATATTTTGGATTTCTGTATATCATAGGTTTTAAAAAACAAAAATAAATAAATAAAAATAACTGCACCAATCAGATGGTTAATGGCGAAATCGTCGTACTTTTCCATCAAAAAAATGAATTTTAGGTAAAAATATTGAATTTAATAGATTTAGGTTTTAAAACTTAATGCGAAGTAATAATAATAATATTAATAATAATAATGAAAAATGTTTTAGCAATGTTTTTTTCAACTTGAATGCAGAATTTTGATCAGGACATTGGGGTACTGCCGTTTTAGCAATTTTTCAAAATGTGCTCTGATACATACATTAATTGGTCCTCCCTGCTTTTGAAGTACATTTTGCATACTATTGTATTATGTTGCAGAAAATAATTTTAATCACCAAATACTGAACAACACGTTGAATAGTATAATCTACATCATTTTTTATAAGAACGAATTTTTGATCGCCGACAATTGAGTTCTTTAATATTAGGAAGTTTTAATACTTATCTTCGCAAGAAAATAAAAATAGTGCATTATATAATATTAGCAATGTAACAACAGCGGGTAATTATAATATTAAGCAACTTATTAACATTGATTGTTAACATAATTGCTCTTTGTGTATTTGAAATTACTTATTCGTGGAAATAAAAATTTCAACGATTGTCTTGTGGCAACAGTCGTATTTAGAGTTTCTAATTTATATGAGATTAATATTCATTTGAATAATCAAAATTATTAAGTGCTGTAATAGTTCTATTTTAAATAAATTATGAATAATTGCGCATTATAACAAAAAAGACAAAATATATTCTTTTCATTACGCAATTTTTATAGGGAATTTTATGCACCCCAATAATAAGAAAATTAAGAATTTTATACATCATTTCTTTTTCTGCATCTTTTCCTTTTTTTAAAGCAATATATTTTTAGAAAGAAGTATTCCTTTAAACATTGCAAATGATTTTTATTTTCTCCGTTTCTTTATTTGCTTCTTAAGCTTTCTTTTTCCTTTTCTTTTGTAACTTTAAGAGCAAAATAGGAAGGAGCATACGCTACAACAGCGCTAGATAAAAAGCCCTTGTTTTCTAAAAGCGTTTAAAAAACCAGAAACCTAAATGAAAAATGTTTTTTAAATAATGGGAACACATAGAAATTGTGCATTAAAATGAGTTCGGAAACGAGCCTATGAAACCAAACGAAAGTTTTCAAGTGATAAAAAGTCACTTTCATCCCCAATCACTCAAATTGACTCAATCATTCACTCACCCGTTTGCTTAAATTTTACTATTTTCTAAAAATTATACAAAATTGGACATTCAACAAAATAAATAAATAAATAAATGAACGAAATACTGTGTTCAATTCGCGCAGCAAATCACTGTGCTGCAAGTTACAAAGTGAGAAGTTTCTTAGGATATAGTATATTTTATATATTTATAGTATTTAAAGATTTCTACCGGGGTACAATTTTAACACATGTAAACACAATATGATGAACATTCGCCGAAAAAATTCAAAATCTGACTATCATTAGTTTTATTAAACCACTCGGAATATCTCTTGTTTAATGCTCCATCCAAATTATAATGTTCTTTAGAAATTAATTGTTCTTATCCATTCCTAAGCTCACTTACAAAACATCCAAGTCCACTTCGAGAGAATAGCTAATGTTTAGATCTGATTTATTTATTCTTATTTAATCATTATGAACCAAGAATTTCACCTTTTAAAACTGGTGTGTTCATATAATTTCATGTTTGTACAAGAAGCAAGAGTTCATGCTTGTAACATGATATAATTATTCCATGTTGATTTTCAAAGATAGTTGATTGCATCGAAGAGGAGTTTCTTTCCGGAAATATAAATTGCACGCAGTTATTTCTCACTTTCGTCCATAGATGGCGGCAAGAGTTAATTTCCACTGAAGAATCGATTTCTTCAGAACAGCAGTACGCCTACGTTCCTCATTTTTTAAAAAATCGACCAATAGATGACGCCACCGATTTCAGTTATGTTTTATACACAAAATGGTTTTATTTTATTTATTCATTATCTTTATTAAATTTCAATTGATAGTGACGTATGACTTTTTTACGCTATTGCATAATAAAAATGCATGAGTTGGAGCTTGGCCTATCACCGTTTATTATACTTAAGAAGAACTAGGTTCATAATTAAATGGAGCAAAACATTCCACGATGATGGAAGACATGACCCGGATGATGTATGCTTCCCATGCTGCATTGCTGCTGGATGTTCGCCTACGGAGAAAATGCATTTATTATAAAATTATTTTTAGGCACAAGATAAAAATAAATAAATAAATAAAATGAAGGTTTTAACGTTTTAAATAATGATAACTAAAACTATATCAAAAGATAAGAAAAACAGCGCACCAGTGTATAAGTCGTACGTTTTGAACTTTAAATAAGAAAACGAAGCAAAACTGTTAATGATTGCAACAATACCTTTTGAGTAATATTATTTCACATAGCGTCAAAACCTTGATGTTTCTTGACATTAGTTCAAGTTAAATTAGCAAAACGAATAAGTCATTTACACAGGTAAAAACAATTTACACAAGTTACATTTTCTATTGATCCAAATTCTCAGAAACATGTTCAGCTTTGCCTCTTGGGAGCTCTTACACAAGGGGAAAAATAATGAGTTAAAATTCCCTTCAGTATTTCCTTTCCTTTAGTAATGATCATACGCTTGAACGGAATACAATATTACTATTGAAAAAATATAGCGCAAAAATGCATCTTTAACGGGGATTGATATTTCCGCTTTTCTTGTTTTGATTTGCTCGTATTTTTAATAGCTTGAAAGAGAGTCCAGTTAAAAAAGTTTAGTATTAGGATATATCAATAGATGGTCTCAATAGATCGTGAGATCTGTAATGCAGTCTTTACGGTATATACCCTGTGATTGCAAAAAGCCAACATTTATCTACATTTGTGTTTTAAAGTTATAAAATAAAAAAAAATGCTTAAATTCATTATTTATGAAATCAAAAAAAAAAAATCTTTCATTTTCCTTTTATACCAAGATAGGACTTTAGTTATATGCAATAAAAGAATATGCTTTTTAGGGAACATTTGCGGTAAACAAATTGACCAGTTACTAGGGGGCTAGGGGCGCGATTGCTGTAGGAAGAAGCGAGGACATATCTGCTATTGTTAATAAATTCATTATGAAAGGTTTCTTGCTTTTGGCGCCGATTAATCAGTGCATCCCTAATATTGGAAGCCCCACACTTATTGAAAAACATGAAGAACACGAATTATATCTTGCACTGCAGTGAAAAAATTCGAATCCTTAATATAGAATATTACTTTTTATGATAATAAGCAATCAGCAGGATGGAAATAGCTCAGTGCGGCGTAAATTACCTTTAAGTTTATTACTTACTAAGAACTGCTGTTGACGGATAGTCTCAGTTTGTTTCTATTAATTTTTTGATAGTTGTCAAATATTTTCATAATTTTTTGGTTAATTTGTTACAATATTGTTCTCGGCTGCCGCTACCTTGCATCAAAAGTTAGCTTTTCATTAAGGAGGTAATGTTCATGCAAGGCAAGTAATGAATACATTTGATAATGGTCAAAGAACGGAAGTAAGGCAAACTTACCATTTAATACATGTAATCCAATTGCTGCTGGCTCAGCATTTGAAGGTACGCAAGAATAATTTCCGGAATCGCTCGGTTGAGCATTACTGATGAGGAGCTTGCTCGTGGTTCTTTGAGCTTTTTCAGTGTGTACGCTGATTCCTCTTGGAGAATCGTAATTGATGACTTTAGTGTTGTGATACCAGAAGACGTAGTCTGGAGGGACAGGACTTTCCATAACAAGACATGTAAGGTTTATGGTACTTCCGCTATTGATGTACAGCGTTGGACCGCCTATTATTTTGGCTTTACTCTCTGAAAAACAGAAGTTATGCCAGCATAAGTTCTAAAAATTTGAATAAATATTTTGAGTAAAGATACTATTGTTGAAAATGGCATGCATTCAAATTATTCTCATTCGAAATTCAAATAATCATTCAAGTAATATTCTTTGGATTTGGTTATCAACAGCCACAAGAATGCAATTCAGTTTCCTTGCAATGAATGACATTATAAGTTGTATTATTTCCATTTTCTTCATGGTAACAATATTCTCGGTTTTTACTGTTAAAAAACAACAAAAATTTTCATCTCAAATCATAGTAAAACTGTTATGTCACTTGCATTAGCAATGTTTGTCATTAAAATGCCTCTGCAATATACTTTTTTACACAGTAGCAATCTGTGAGTCAATATTAAGTTTTGGTCATCAAAATGAATAACTTGTTTACTTTTTAGGTAATAAAATTATTTAATTATATTTTTTTATTTGTAGTTTTATTCTGGAAATACATTTTTTAAAATTCCTTAATTTTTTCCTAATTAATTAATTGCTTAATTAATTTTCTTTTAATTATGAAAATACTTATGTGTAGTGAACTACAAAACCCTACAATTATTTACTTATGACAATGAGAATATAATGATGTTATAACCTTAAACGTCACAATATGAAGCACGTCAGTGTGTTTGTGTGACTATTACTCCTCATTTTTTGAGCAGATCATTCTTTAAAATGTGCAATTGTTAAAAAATATATGGTACTGCCACAAGGTAAGTGGGAGACTTGGCGGATAATAAGGGCAATACATATTTATTATATCCGTAGACATAATATATTGATTTATTGCTATGATTCAACAAAAATATTTTCAAAATATTCTGCGGATTCCAGTAGTATTATACCGTTTCAGTACACTAAAAAATTCTAGTTCAAATTTTCACCAAAAGAATGGAATAAATGGGGGAATTGAGCTGCAACCAACATTTGGCACTAAATTTGAACCATTATAATGGTTCCTAGCTTCACATTTATGGTGAAACTACACCATTATAATGATTCAACTGGGTACGTGGTACCAAGAATACTAATATACTTTTATTTCAAGTTATTTTACTCTAAAAACAGTTGTGTACTGCGAGAAAATTATAACTGGTACATCTGTCTTTTTATGTATCGAATTCATACGTTTTCTTTTTATATTGATTGGAAATTTTTCGTGCAGTTTATTATCAATGATTTTTTTCCCCACTGAACTAGCGTCTGGGGGTAAAAATAAATTAAAGAGCATATAAGTAAACCTACATTCCACAATAAACTGACATATATTTAAAGTATTTTGTAAAAAGTGCGTGTTATGTAGTTCTATTTCATTTAAATATTGCTCTGAAATAGTCTTAGCTATTTAATGACATTTATATATTTACTCTTAAGCGTTTAGCTTTTGGAAGAATGAGTGAAATAGCTCTTATTTTTTATGCACACGCTGATATATTTTTTAATGAAACAAAATAATTTATGTACGTTTTTAGAAAAAAAATACTCACTAAATATTTATTTTAAGGATTAAGAAAGCATTTCTCAAAAATGATGAGTAATGAATGTAATTAATGCCAGGTACTTGGAAAAGATCAAAAAATTACTTTAATCTTTAAAGAAGTGTATAAGCAAAGTACCGATTTTTAATTAAACATATTTTCTCGTATCATCCAACTTCAGAGCTTAAAGCAAATTAACTGAATTTCAACTGTAATTAACAACCGTAGGTATGAATTCGTTAATTATGTAAGCACAGGACTGAAATACATTTTTTAATTGAAAACAAGAAAAAAAAAAAACACAAGTAAAAAAGGCACTGAAAACAGCATGCAAAGAAAAATGGGGCAAGCCTAACTTCCTTAATGCTTTCTTACAGGGGAAAAAGCAAATAAATGAAGAAATCATAAAATGGAAGGCCATTACGGCAATTATATAATTTCAGTTTTCCCATTAGATAACCTCTTTCTTGCTTTTATTATTCACCATCATCATCTTTGCATATTCCTTTAAAGTTCAATTTTTAAAAGGGTGTTTCGGCAAATATCATTAAAGTCCATAAATGGCGCCTTCAATTATGCTTATCCAAACAATTTCAACTGGTCTGGCGAATGTTTAAATTACCCCCAGCTATATTCACCACGATGATTACTTTGATAAGAACAGCCACGTGAACAGCCATTTTTTACTGATATTTTAATTTCTTTAAAGAGAAATCTTCCGCTCAAAACAAAAATTAAAAGAAGTTTTGTGTGAGATTTAAAGTAAAGATACGACTCTAGAGTACTTTACTACAAGATATTAAAGGCAGCGTAACGACTTTGTTTAATAAATGCCGTTAAAGTGCCATTAAATGGAGTTTAGGAGTAAATTATTGGTTCAAACCGTAACATGATCATATTTGCATTATTCTCTTTCAATCTGAAAGCTACTTTTGCATTCAAAATTAAAAAAAGTAGAAATAATTTACAGTTATGTAAGATGAATTTTTCAAAAACGCATTAAAATGTGTAAATCGGTTGTTGTTAAATTATTGAGGGTAACGATGTTGCACAAAAGTGAGAAATGTATCAAAATAATTGACGTTAAACTTTTATGTCTATTTAAAATGTTCGTTTCTAATGTTCTACTAACATTTTTTTTACTATATATGAGGTTAAGTTGAACGTGCATTAATATCATATTTTAGAAGTTTAAAAAAAAATTTCGTAGCTCAACATTAATAAAGGATAAAATTTCAAAAAAGAGCGTATAAAAAGAGATAGAATTACAAGAGAAAAGTTATTTTGAAGCGTTCAAAATATTTTCTAGTTGATCTTTCCTTTCACACACCACATAAATATAAATTATTGTTCGCAATTGATTATAGAATGTTACTCGTTTGTAAAAAACTACACAGGAAAATTGGAAGAATGGGAATTACTTTTAATAAATGTGCAAATGAAATATGTCATATTAATATTATTGTTTATCACATACCGCGCACACATTGCATATCAAAATAACACTCAAAAAGAACTTTACAGCAGTTTACCGCCAACTGCAATAGTTTTATTTATTAACTATATAATTACCTAAGATGTAATCTGTCAAAATCTTTTTATTAAATGAATACAGTCCAAGTAAATATAAATAAATGCTTTAAGTGCTGGAAACATGCAAGGATAAACTTAATAAGTATATAAATCCTATGCTTAGCTGAATAACTCAATTTCAACGCCCAAAACCAAACAAAATGCGATAAAATATCAAACCAAAAACTAACTGCAAGCTGTTCTCTTAAACAGAAACAAACGTACGTAGACACACAAAAATATTTTTAAATTTGTTAAAAAGCAGACAGTGAATGCAGCTTTAACTGAATAGAAAACGTTTGAAATAGTTTCTTGTCTAGTAATAAATGTTTTAGCAATGTCTTGATATTCCCATAATCGCTTCGTTACTATGCAGTTAAATAATAATACTAAAAGAGCTTTGAAACCGACACTGACAAGAAATATTTGGTGATTAAAAAAGGTTTCATTACAAAAATAAGAGTTCAGAGAGCCTGTTAGCGTTCCGTTCTTTCAGTGACCGTCACTATTTCCAGATTTCTGGTATTATTTCTCGGTTGTGCTATCAATACCACGGCATACGTTCATAAATCTTATTTTAAATGATGCAGAGAGAATCAAAGACATCTACGTGGCAAATGAGCTATTGCGAAGTTCGGATTACATAGAGCTCTTATGCATTTTTTTCTTCTTAGATGACGCTGCATAGCAGCTCATTTTAAGGCTATTAACATCACTTACCACAATACAGAATTGTGTTTTTCCTATCATTTGCAATAGTTATCCTCAAGTTTTCATTTTTGTTAAATACGTCCTTTTCTTCATAGGTGCCTAGAATTTACAGTGATTGATTTCTGAATTTAAAATGATTCACTGCTGTTATAGCTAAAGTAAACAGTTAAAAAGCTTAAAATCACTCACGGGGAAAGAAAAAAAAAGCATTGTCCCTTGGAAGAGACACAACGAATAGAAAAGGCACTTGGGCCAGGAAAAAAAAACACTGTATCGGAAAGTAATTATGAACACAATTTGCCCGTATTTTTTCTTTCTTTTTTTTTAATACTTTGTACCAATTTCATCGTTTGTAGCTTCAAACCTATATCAAATATGCATACCCTTTTTGCCAGCCTGGTACCCGGATGTGCGTCCCAACCAATCGCTTCCTGAGTTTACGTTTTGCTTCAACCAATCTGAATCTAAGACTCGCTCGTTGACTGTAAGGGAATAATTAAAAGAGAAATCCTATCTGTTGCCACAGAAAAAAATAATATTTCTGATAATTCTGTAAAACATATTTATAAGAAAAAATATAAACAAAACAATGATGTTTCTCAAATGACCACATGAAATTAATGAAAAATAAGTAAAATTTTGAACTTTGATAGAAAGGAGCTTTAAAGTCTAACTTTAAAGCTCCTTGCCTTACTTTAAATATATTTTGAATTTTATTTTTTAATTGAATTAGTGCTATTAATTCTATAGTTCTTAAGTACTTATTTACATCTTATATGACTGTCTTACGGCGGAGCTGTTTTGCCTGACGTATGTCAACGCAATAATACATTTTAATGAAATCTATCAAGTGGTCACTGCAACATCAATAGTATAATGAAAGTACACGCATTATATAGTTTGTGTTTTACTTTTAGTTAACAAAAATACACGTTGATAGCTAATTTTTTTTTTAAATGTCATAACACTAAGTGTAATAATTTAGAGAAATAATATACTGAAATAATATTTGTAAATGGTCCAGTATAGTAAGTTGTTTTTTGTTTCCTCTTACAAGGTAATAATTTAGGTCAGACATAGCTTTCACGTAAATTTTGAAATCCATTATTATCGTAGTTATCGAAATTGCTTTTACCGATATTCATTTCCGAAGCATTTGTGTTTCGTTTCATTCGTCAATTTTCATGCATTTATAATTGATAGCGTTTTGACAATAGTAAATTGATTTTTAAAAATCAATAACGCGTAAATTTAATGTGTATATTGAAACATGATTTGATGATTAACTCTTATTTTAAAAAGTACTGTTTTAAAGAGTTTGCTTTAAATAGTTGATATAATTTTACATTTTTATCGAAAGTATTTGTCTGTCGCAAAATTCATCTTTTTTGTCCCAAAACCCAAACTTCTGTTTGAATGGATACTTAAAAATAACTATCAACTTTGTGCTTACATTGCGATACTTAAATTTTTTTTTTTTAAAAGTACGCTTACTAAATTACTTTTGCCTCTCTTTAACTATTTCACGTAGTAAGATCTCTGTAGTAGCTATTATCCCGGAGTAATGATCTTTAAGCTCATTCTCGAAGACTTTCCTAATAGGCGTATATTTTATGATTGTTATACATCGATAAATTTTAGGATATTTTCTCTATTTTGCTTTCGTTGATTATCATAAACTATTCATAACACAAAAAATCTCCTACCAATTTACCTAATGCTACTTTCAAAATATTGTTGCGCTATTTCAACTATGATTCATTTAAAAATCGTAGTTATTCATTTATTCCAAAGCAAGAGTTCCTAGGTATTTATTTTAAAAATTGTGAAAATAGTTATGCAATTACGCATTTAATCAAATTCCGCTCGGCTTGAATCAAATTCTATTTTATTTTCAATTATTTATTTAATTATTTTTATGTATTTATTTTTATTTATTATTTTATTATCATCACATTTTGTACTGATTTCATGAACACTTCATTTTCACAAAGCATGTAAAAAATATACTAGGATAAAAAGCAATGTACTTTCTGAATTGCAAAAAAAATTCCCAGCAGTTGCATATTGCTTTAAAACTCGTATACTGCATTCGTATTTAGCCTTTTTTTTCCTGAAAAGGTCAAGTGATTTTTCACACGAAAAAAGAAAGAAAAGGCAAAAGTAGAAGAGTTTTTTCTTTAAATCAGGATTGGTAAAAACAATGTTTAGGAGTTAAATTATAATCTCAATAGAGGTTGTAAATCGGAAAAAGTTTTTTTTTTCAAGTGAGTCAAGCCAAAACAAAAAAAAAAAAAAAAAAAAAAATGTTGTGGCTTGCTGTTATTTTAATTTTTTAATTGCTAAAAGAATCTTTATAAAAGTATGATCTCTAATAATAAATGATATACAAGAAAATATAAACAAATAATATATAGTGCAGTTAATGCCTTTTATGAAACGCAGTAACCGCAGTTTAAACAGTTTCATCTATTTTTTTTTTATTAATAAAATATGCAGTCTACTAAAACAGCTACAATGCCATGCTTTTTTCTGTTGCTATTTTTAAACACGAATACAACTTCCGCAAATTGTAAGAAATCGATTTTGGAAACTAAATTTAAAATTCTTGTTTCATCACTAGGGACAAAGAGTCAAAAGAGTGGATTCATTTACTATATCCATTAAAAAAAATCTTCGCGAAATTTTCTCTTACAATACGACATAATAATGCATGCAACTAATGAATAAGAAATCAGGACGCGATGAAAGCATATGAGGTAGGAAAATTGCCGATTAATGAAGAAATTTGCATGCGAATGAATGCATTTTTCTCTCTGAGGAAATGTGCTCATTTATTTTAAAACTTAAAAACCTTTTATTTTCTCTTTCCGGTGAGGATAATAGCGGGAATTTGTTATAAACTTTAGATTTGATCGCATAGAACTTATTTCCAAAAATACATGGTTGAAGAAAATCGTTCAGAATTTTAAATTACTTAAATATTGATTAAAAAGATCAATATCCAATGATATAGGGGGAATTCCATGTAAAAGTGGACATCTTTGGGAAGCATTAAAATGAAAATTTTAACAAGTATTACTTTTTTATGTTTTTTGGGATACAGAAGTTATTTACAAGAACTCTTCTTACCCACTTGCGAGGAAAAGCTTTTTCCCAATAAACAATTTGGATGTCTTTAGAATATTAGAAGCCCGCTTTTCATTTGTGTTGCGTCAGTTACTATTTTTTTTGGATGCATAAATAATTAGCCTAACAACCAAAGAATAACATAAGTGTACATCTTTTTAAGCATGTATTACTTTTTCATTTAAATAAAAATTCCCTTTTCACAAGTTCATATTTCACAGATTTTTGAATTTGTTTTGTAATTTCATGTACATATGTCTATTTCATGTTGCGTCAGTTACTGTAATGTTTTTATAATTTTTTCTCATTACGAGTAGAATAACAGGGTTTCAAATAAGGTCGTATACTAATGTATTAGTGTAGCTGTATAAGACAGTAGAATAAACAATTTTATATCTATTACTTTACTTATTCTAGTTATTTACAGTTAACTTTTTGCTTCCAAAAGTTGCGTTAGCTTCCGTGGAATGTACCATAGAAAAGGGGCGTATGGTATGGATAGAACATGTACTTTATCGCAGTTAATTTTGTAAGTTTAGAAACATTGCTAAGAATTTATTTAATATGGACTGTTTTCTTTTATTTTCTCTCACTCAGAATGAAATGAGCACTAATAAGACGGAAAGTAAAAAGGTAGAGAAACAAAAAGCATAAACTAAAACAAAACCTGAAGCTGTTTTCCATAAACGTCCTTTTATTATTCTAGCTCTCTCAGAGTATGGATCAAAATCTAGAAAAAAACAATTCAAGTCTAATTATTAACTGTTAACTAATGTTTCAACCTAAAATTGTAATTTGACTCATTTAAAATCGGATTAAGTAAAAATAAACAATTTAAAAATCAACACGTTTTTATTTCTATATTTTTAATTCTTACTACGTTCTTTACTACCTTTTTACTACTTTTTTATTACGTTCTGTGAACACAGGTTGTTTTACAAATACATCTATCTCAATATCCTTACGTGCTAATAGGAGCCAGATTGAAAAAATAGGTACAGTGAAACCTGTGTAAGTTGACCACTTGCGGTGCAGCATTTCAGTGATCAACTTATAGAGGGTGGAGATTCTTTTTTGGCCATTTCTTAAACTGTACATTTATTTATTTGTAACTAATTAAAATATAGCTTCATGTATTAACGTTACTTTAAAACAGTAAAAAGCTTTTTTTTTTTTAACAATTATCTAAAATATCATTAGAAAAGTGTAACCGGAATTTCTTACAAGATTTCCTAAAAATACATTTCTTCAAAATGGCTACATGATGAAGCCATTTTGGAGAGAAGCCTATTGAAGAGAAGCAGAAAAAAAAGCTTATTTAAAGGATAAAAGTTTGCCAATTGTAGTTTTCCCGTACGGTTAACTTACAAAGAAGTTTAGCAAACTTAATATTGATTCATCCATCCAGACAAATACTGGTCTAACATTATGGCATAAAAGTATCCTGTAGAAGTTATTTTAGTTTTTTTTTAACTTTTGAAAAAATAAATAAAAGAAATAAATATATAAATATTTATGCGGTGAACTTACATAAGGTTTTTAATACTACTCCCACACAAATTTGGCGTACATACGCGGTCAATATAGACAGGTGGTCAAGTTACAAAGGTTTCCCTACATTATACACTATCTACCAAAAAGTACTTGGACACTTTGAATTTTAGACATTTTTTTTAAAGTCTGAAGAAATATTAAACTTGCTCTTCTGTATTTTGTACCATGGAAAGAACATACTTAAACTCACATTTAAGAAATAAAATTCAGGCTTAGGGGCAATTAGGGGGCGGTCAAAAAATTAAAGAAGAAAAACAGCACTTTTGAACATCTTGTATCAGAAAATGATCGAAATCTCCTGTAACTTTCGCAAAACATTTTTGATTATATACGCAATGCTTACAACCGCTTTCGTCAGAATAGCAGTAATACTCATGAAGATATGGGCATTTGTTTAAAATATTCGAAATTTTTCGCAAGTGTTTTGCTTATAACTCGTTAAGTTCTATCTCAAATTACATGAAACTTGCAGACAACTTGACAAAATAAAAAGTAAGTATGGTACCAAAACGTGGAGAAAATGTAATAAATTAATCGATGAGTTTTGAGCAGTTTTATTAAAACAAATGTTCGCGCATGCGCGAAAGATATTCATTATTTTTTTAATAATTTGGTAGTGAGAGCTATGGAGCAACTTATGTAAAAGTTTCAGTTGAATATTGATATTTTTCAAAGAGATATAGACCATACAGTGAGCCGTATTTAGCAAGCTCTCAAATCGGAGAAAAAAGATAAGGGGTTTTAAACAAATTTTTATATTGCATGATAATTTTGGCAATGTAAACAATAGCGTTCAAATTCAGACTCCATAAATACATATAATGCAATTTAATTCAGTTTAACATCTGTCAATTTTCCAATTTATTATGCAATATAAAAATTTGTGGACATCATTTACGCAAGATTTACCAGGCCTTTTTTCAACAATTTCTAAATTTTCATTTTGCTCCAAGTTGCTTCCAATTATAATAAAACTTCCGGTCACATTAACTCGTCCTACTTACCGTGTATTAGTAAAATCCAATTTAATTGAAAGTTGCCCTATAATTAGTAACAAATTATGAAAAACGGAAGCTTCGAAACAGTAAAAATGACTGGTCTGGTAAATCTAGTTAATGTTCTGGACATGCCAACTTCCCTGTGATCAGGGCACTAAGATTTCCTGTATTATTAACACCTTTTAAACATTGTAGAGCATATAAAATTACGCTTCTAAGAAGGCAGATATAGCATAGAACAAATAAATGTATTGAAATCCTTAAAATAGTCTTTAGTAACACATTTTCTATCAGTCAAGAAAACACAAACTTTTTACGGATTTTTAAATATTTTTTCTTGCGATAAAAAGCGCGAAAATTTAGTTGAAATCCTTAAGTTGAAGAAATATTTGCGATTTTCCTTCTAAACTCAAACTCCCTTCTCGTATCTCAAGGAATTTTTGTCAAAATAAACGCTCTGTAAACGCAATCCTTACAGCTGTGATGAACGGTGAAAGAGCCGAAAAAGAATCTTGAATGAAAACATATTCTTCTTAAGAAAGTATGAAAAACTCTACGGAAGAAAAAATAACCAGACTATCTTCAAAGAAAATTCAGCACACAAATGAACAAGAAAGGCCATGTGTTCTTTTTTCTATGCTATCCCCATGCATCAGAACTATATTCCCTCATACATACATACCAAACCATTTTCTCCGTATATTGCATTTCAGGTTTCACATTGGCGAAAAGTAATGATGTTTCATGCATTCTTTTTTCCCCTTCGAACACGATATATCTCAGTTTTGATTTTTCTCCACGTGTCTGTTTATCTCTTTCTCATTTTCTTACCCCTCCAGAAGGGTTTATAATAGAGATTTTTTGGATTAGTCTTCGAGAGAGGCTATCATCAAGAACCTGAGTTCTGGCCCGCTCAAAAAATAAATCTTTTTTAAAAGAATACTTCAAGAAAAGTGGCGTTGTGGTGACTGGAATGTAAAAACATCTGCGAAGAAGTTTTCCAAACATTCTTTTGATGCTGGATTGCACAAGAGTTTCCAAATTAGATAAAGTGTCAGTATTCAAAAATTTTTAGTTTTGAATTAGGAAAATTTAGTTAGTCTAGACCGTTTTTCCGTTCTAAAAGCAGCTGTAATATGCAGTTTTTTAAAAATGAAACTTATAGATGCGGAAAACATGTTTGGAACTTGAGTAAAGAAAGTTTATAATCGCGTTATAGTACGCATTTGCTTATATATATTTTTTAAAAAATTTATCCGAAACGTAAGTTTAAAAAAAAAAAAAAAAAAAAACACAAACACACACACACAAATAAATTAACAAACTGAAAATAATTTCTTTACTTCCAAGCGACAAAATACCAAAATACAACTGCTCAATTTTTCAAGAAAAAAAGTATTTTATATTCTGGACAGATGTTTCGTTAAATTCCATTTACCCATTTTTAACAACAATTCTGGGAAAAAAAAAGGAAATAAAAATCATATGTTTATTCTAATGAAAACTAATTTCAGTTTTCCTTCAGAAATCCTCTTTTCTCAGGTATTTAAAAATGGAATTATATTGACTTACACAGGAAAGCAACTAACACAATTACTTTCAAACAGTTGAGGTTCAAACAAAACGAAATTAAGCTTTTAAATCAGAGAAAACTGAATGCCAAATATACGTTATTTTACAATTTAATGCTTAATTAAAAAACCTTTAAAAACAATATATGTACAGGTAAAGTAAAATATATAATGACCTCCATACAGAGATAAATATTTCTGCGAAATGTGTTTTCACCTTCGGATTTTTTAGTTCATCTCACAATTATCTACATACTATACACATGTTCTAACTATTGTTAAGTAATATTGTTAAACAGTTATAAGCAGTTGCATTTGAGCATTTACATTTTATTAAAAAGCAGTTTTAATCAACGTAAAGATAAAGAAAAATTATAAGTATATAACCAAAAAAAAGTTTGTTCTTCTGCTGATTTTTTTGGCTCATGTTCCTGGTAAAATTAAAAAAAAAAACACACAAAATGAAAAGATACAGTTGCAGAGGAATACACAACTTCCCCTACATATTATTAAAATTTAAAAATAAGTTAAATACAGAACAATTTTTCAATTTTAATCAGCGGCGACAAATGCAATTCATTTTAATTCTCAAGCGAAATTATTTACTTCCTAACGCCTTTGATTTGCATATTCGTACCAGAAAAAGTTATTTTAATTTAAGATTTTTTTTCTCTTAATGGTTATCGCTTGCACCTTGTTCTCATCCTTTGTCATAACCCCAAACTGATTAAAGAAAGTAGTATTAAGCGAAAATGCAGAATCTGAAAGACAGCGCCATCTGGTGGGACATTCTTTGCGAGGATTTTAATTAAAAATGGTCTTGAGTAAAAGAAGAATAAAATTGTTTAAGAAAAAAACCTCTTCAATTATCGATTAAAAGAGAGCGTCTATGAAATAATTTTGTAGAGAAAGTCCTGTTCCATTCAATGATAATTAAAACTGCATTGTATTTCTAAAGCACCGGTTTTATTGCTTCTTTTGTAGAAGTATCGTTATAAACTTCTGTTCCAACAGATTTATTTTTCATCAATTTATGATGAATGAGGAAACATTATCGTCCTCCGAATTAATTGAATTGGAAATAATACATATATAATTAGTTGAATCTATAATTCAGACGCAAATTCTAAAGAAAACTATTTTAGGAAATCGTGCAATACTTGCATTAGTTCTCGAAACTATTTTGTAAAATTACGAATTAAACTTTAAGCTGCGTCTTCGTTTTTCGGCATGCAAATGCATAAATCGACCTAAAATAAATTTAATAGGTTTTAAAATAATTTTCGTGAATAGCAGTGCTTTAAATTTCTCCAGTTTTTTCTCAAATTGTGAAATTTCGTTGAACTTGCATAGAATTAGTTCAAACCAAATTAAACAATTAGAGTAAAGGAATTTAAACCCATTGCCACAATGCCAGAGAAATCATGTTCATGAATACATTGTCTCATTAATGTGATGATTCTTGATGCAATTAGTATAAGTATAAAGTAAAATATAATTGTAACAAAATAGCACACTTTTTAAAAAATGCAATTGTTTTTACAAAATATTATGTTAATAATAAGTGAATGGTTCTTCTGAAGTGAAGTGCGTACCGTCTGCATAAGAATATTGATGGAAATGCAAAACCAATGTATTTAAAAAATTAAATATGCTCTGAATCTCTAGACCTACAGCAGTTACAGAATCAAGAAATCATGGCCTTCAGAGGTATTGTAATTTTTAATGATTGGAATAAATGACAGCCAATCAGTAAGGCAATTGCAACTTAATGGTGGCTAACTAAATGGCTAACTAAACTGTGACCAATGATATTTTCAGAAAAGTTACGCGAAAGGTTCTGTAGTCAGAAGCATGAATCAAGCATGAAAGCACTCATTATAATTATATTCAAGAACTCGCCCTTTGGACAAGTTTGTTCGTCATTTTACATCTTCAATTCAAAATACCTTGCCTTCCATTCCAATCATTTTTTCATCGAAAAATTGTGGTAACATTTACAATGCTCTATTTCATTAGTAAAGGGTCATAAGTCTATTGAAGCAAAACATACATTATTTTTGATTTAAATTTTAAAGTAATATAGTGTCTCCTACATGATATTTAACGATTTCAGTCATTTCACTAACAAATAATTTAATTATGACTTGGTTCGAAACTGGTGACTTTTTATTGATATTTTATGACAACAGTGAAACGAACCCTAGTACAATTATGGCTCCAAGAAAACAAAGCTTTGAATTTATGTTATATTTGAACAACGAGCAATATAACTATTTGCATACTTTTCAAAATTCAGTAACTAAAATATAAATCAATTAAAAAACAATTTAAAAAACCGTCCATACGAATATTGAGCATTTGAAATACTTTTTACATTTTGCAGCACATATCTGAAATAAACCTCTAAACTACCATGCAAAATGCAAATTATGTTCTTTAGTTTCCTTATTTCAGATTTAAAAAAGAAATTGTATGTTTATCGAACGCTATTTCTGCTGTTTTATTTCAGGAAAAAATTTAATTTCGCTTCAAAAATGGGAATTATATTTAAAAAAAAGAAATCAGTTCAATCAAAAGAATTTTATCCCTTTTCTTACAAAGGCATTGATGAAAAGAATCAACTAAGTTTCCTTTCTTTCTTATTCCACTAAATGCTACCCAAAGGCGAAATTCATCAATCAAAGCTTAATATCTTTCGAACTCTCCCAACTGTGTTTTTTCACGTTTCCTTTAAAATGATTGAACTTTTGTGCATGTGAAATGAAAAATGATCGCAGCGCTATGGATAGATTCTACTGTTTCTTTAAGCGATTTCTGTCTTAAAGATAACATCAGCATAACGATTTGCCACACTGTCATCTTCAAAGTCTTTGGGAAAAAGATTTCTAACTTTGGGACTTTGTGACATCAAAGATTTTTTTACTGCAAAAAATCAATTCCATATTTTTGGGATTTATTATAGTACTTAAATTTTTGTGGGAAAATATATTTGAATGTGAAGTAGTCATTAATTATTTCTGACAAAATGGAACAAAATGAAGAAAAAAAAAGTGTACTGATGGAAAAATGTTTTGTAAGAAACCGAATTGTTTTTCCAACGCACTTAGTTGTATTTTCTACCACAGGGAGAAAACAGAATAACACTCAAAAAGAAACATGTTAATTATAAATCTTTCATGATTTTCATTTAGAATTCTGTACCTACTTTCCAAGGACAGATGGAACCAAAAAATCAACAGAGATTCTATAATTGCTGCTTAATATTTGTAAATTAACATTATTAAATAATAATGAATGCTTCCATTGTACAATTCCCCAAATACAGTATCATTAAAACACATTATGTATATGGCATTCCTTAAATAAATTTAGTATATGTATTAATTGTTTTTTCATGAGTAGATGTTTTACATGCATATAAAGAAAATGTTCTAATGCATTAAACATTCCACATTGTGTATACCATACATACTTTTTGTTCGTTAATTATTCGTACATGATTTAACATTTGCAGCCTGGTAGCAGGAATAGCTCTACTAGGCGATAGGGTCGCAGAAAGTCATTTCAAATTTGAAAGGAGAAAAAAAAACCGCATGACGAAACATACAGAAAAAAAGAAGGGCCCTGCAAAAGTTTCAAACAAAGTAAATACTCAAGTATCCCGCTTTCCTTGTTTTCAATACAAAAAAAAAAGTTATTGCATGTAAGCTATTTAGTGTATTACTATAGCTTAATTCCTTACATTTTATTAATTTATTTGATTTTTGCAGACATATATTCTTATTATTGACATTTTGCCTCATAAAGATTTAAAACTTCTGTTCTTGAACGACTTTCTGATACTATAATCGGTAGCATTGTTTCACAACTTTGCCCATTATATATATATATATTCGACAAATGAAAACTTATACAATTACATTGTTGGAGATCCAAATTTTATGTATATGCTAAGTAATAAATACGATATTCAGTAAAATATCTTAAACGTTTTTATAAAAGAATACTTTACAAAAATATTTGTTTATTCAAAGTTTTTACTTTGAAACATAAGGGAAAACGAAAGCAGATTCTATTGTTCGAAAGCAGATTGTATGTTTTCAAAGTACAAGAACTAGAAGGGAAATGCATTTCTTTGAAATCATTTCCTTTGATAAGAATCAAATGAAAGACATTTAAAGAATTTTACTAAAAGTTTAGATAATTCTGCTGTAAAGAGGAAATAAAAAGCGACTTCCCATTGTTGTTAGACAGCGGCCGAACATGTTGTAAAATAAATGCATCCATGCAGTCTACTTTATTTATGTGATGTCATCATCACATTCACCGTCCCAACATTCCTGACATTTTTCTGAAGTAGGAACCAGGAGAAAAGAAAATGTGTCAGGAAGTTGTAAAATCTTCTTCGGAGCATAACTGCATTTGCCTGACACATTACTTGATGGTACGCTCCTAAATCTGATACAAAAGTTTGCCATTTCAAGGGGAAGTTCTAAAATAATAGTTCGCATAGATACAGCAAATTTTAAGTGTAAATGCTTTTTATGTAATACAGCAACATATAATTTTTGATTATTGTTGTTTTTTGGCTGGTATTTTTCCTCCCTTTTTTGGTGAATAAAATATCGTGTTAGCTTATATTTTTCAATCAACATGTTTTTAACTTTTTACAAGATCACTGACTGCATTCTTTGAAATGAAAATTTACATAACACATTTCTGTAGGCTGGTTTTTTTTAGTATAACTCTTTCAACATAATTTTTAGTATAACACGAACTAAACAAACAGTAAATAAATTTGAAATTTGTTAGATTATTACCATAATCTCTGCTTAGAAAAATAATGCATTTTTGATACATTAACATCTTGATTACTATTTGTAATATTCAACAATCCTATTTATAAAACATTAATAAAAACTAACTGCAATAAAAGAGAAAATGCACAAGTAATATTTAAATGATCTATTCTATTAGGACACGCTAAAACGAAGATATTTTCAAAATTCTGTAAACCAAAAGTCACAAATCATTAAATTGAATTGAAGTTGAAAAAAAAAAAAAAACTCCATTAATGAATAAGTTCAAATAAAAAAATAGCAGTAATGAATAATCCTCAATGACTAATTACGAAAATAATTTTATATTACTGCGGTTAGTTTTGGAAAATGTATTGAGCACATAGGATATTTGTAGTACTCACCAATTACATCAAGTGAGACAAAATGGCTCATCTTTGGAACTGTGCTGACTTGGCACTCATATACACCTCCATCTTTTCTCTGAGGATATTTGACTTGAAGCGTCCAGTCGTCTGAGTTTTCTAAATGAATTGTCTGGAACCTCTGGTCACTTGTGTAAGTAAACCTTCCTACTGTCAATACATGAAGGTCTTTACGGCGGATCCAAGAAACCTTAAAGAAAAAAATGTGTACTTAGTTTTTTTTAGTAATATAAGCATTAATCAGGTCAATAAATATTTGGTTAGTTCATAGTTAAATTGACACTATAAGGTAATTTTTATAACAATAAATCAGTAGAGTTTCCCCAATGTTGCGAATTTATAAGAGAAGAAAATGACCTTTATTATAACACACATAAGTTGATCTTTCTGTCTGTCTTTACTTTCATTTATTTATTTATTATTATTATGATTAGTATTATTATTTTGATTTCGACATACTTTAGTATTTAATTCTTATTTAAGGAAGCGGTATTAGTGCTTAGTCTGTTCTGAAGTAATATAAATTTCGCTTTATGTACTGCCAAAAAAAAAAAAGAAGAAAAAAAAAGAAGAAGAACAAGAAAACGATATGGTTTACACGTACTTTTGAAAATTATATTTATAAGACAAACACGCATCGGTTTAACCAATTATGTTAAGAATCTAGCAAAAGAAAGAAAGAAATTACGCATAGAAAGTAATGAAAACTTTTACATAAGTATTAGGAAAATAAATTGCATGAGAAAATCATAATTCATATTCAAATTTTGAATGAATATTGTATTTCAAAGAAAAAAAATGGCATGTGCCGCAAAATATTTTTCTCGAAAAGTGCTTAGGTCATGTAGTGTGGCATGAACCAGTACACAAAAAGTTGTTTATTTATTTTCATTTAAAATGTTTACATATAGGGATTTTGTATCTGAACTTAAGGGGACCCGAACCGTTTTGAGGCGGCAAATTTGTTGTCAACTTTCTTCAAGCGTTACTCCTCAGCCATAGGGAATTTTGCTTCGCGGTTTTTTTTATTTTTAAGTAGGTCTTGCTCTATATGTAGACCAAATTGTATCCAAAAATATTGAATATTTATTTTTTTATTCAATATCAAAGTTTTTTACAATTTCATAACTTCCGGAACATTTTTCTCATTACCCATTCAAGATTTTATTGATCTTATTTTTTTATTTTATTTGTCACATCTTATCATGAATTCACAACCAGGGATATTTAAACATTTCACTTTATAAAAATCTGGTCAGCTAAAAACTTTTCGTAGTGAATACACAACATTGAAAAAAATTGTTTTTTGTAGGTTGTTTTCAAAATTTTGAAAAATCCTTGGTTATTAATATAGGCCTAATATAGGCAAATCATATGCAAAAAAAAAGTATATTGATTCATTTATCCGTTTTCGAGAAAACGGTTTCGAAAGAGGATAAAATGCAACTTTTCAGCAGAAGTTCAAATTTCCCGCTATTCCCGGCCTTTTTGTTCTCTTAGTTCAATATTTCCATGCTATGAATGCCATCGATTGTTACTGTCACTACCATCGATAGTCTGTATATCGAAATTAACTCGAAAACACAAGGAAGGGTAAAATGTTTTCCCTTGCAAAGCAAAAAAACCCAATTTCGCTAGACCAAATTTCGATAGACTCGCAACTTTCAAAAAATCATTTCAAGTACTTAGAATGCTCAGATTTACATAATTTTTACAGCAATGATTCAGGAAGAGTTCTAGTTTTAATTTAAAAAATTTAAAAAAAAAAGAATTTTTTCACCCAAAAACGGTTTGGGCCCCCTTAATGTGGTAATACGGTTCTGTGGTATAGTTTTACTATACCACGGTTATGTTATAACGCGGGTGCCAAATATGTCCCCAGACACCAGCGTTTTAACGGGGTTTTACTGTACTTTTAAAATATATAAAAAGTCGAAAAGAACAAATATATATTTCTGAGTGAATGAGTGACTACCTTTCTCGCATTTAATTGTATTAATATATGTCATGTTAACTAAGGGCATTTCCGACAGCTACTATACAAACAAAAAAAATCCATAAATTAATAGAAAACAAATTAATTTATATTTCCATGAAGCAAGACTTTAGTCGAGAAAAAATTCTGCTTTGGATAATCTGAAAAACATACTGTCCAAAATTCCAGAACAATATTGAAAAACTATCTTGGTAAGGGATTTTTGTTTACCACGAAAAAAGATTAACCTATATGTATAGAAAGAAACACAATTTGCAGAAGGAAGGAAAGAAAAACAAAGTTACCAAACATTTATTAGACTTTCACTGAAGGAAAAGCGTCATTAGTTTAGATAAAGAACCTCTTTTAGGAAAAAAAAAGTTACCCAAGAACAAACCGCAGGTATTCGGCTAACGAATGAAGTTTTTGATATAAAAAGAATTTGTGAGACATCATGAGCTGTTGCCTAAAAATATTTAACTATTTTTTGTATATACGTATGTTTTCTACGAAAACACGAAGCATTCTTCGTTTAGTCTCTTAAAATTATTTTCCTTTAGTGTTTTGTACATTCATTCCATTTGCTCTGAAAATAAATTGAAAATGGCTTCAATATATTTTTTTCCAAAATTGATTATGACTTATAATTTTAATTATATTTTACTTAAATCTCTTGATCTGGTTGCTGAAATTTAAATTAATGTTTGTTCGTTATTCGATAAAAATTAAGAGAATATTGATCAGGAAAGTAATTATGTAGTCAAAACCATAAGGTGCACACCATATTGCTGCATTAATTTTTAATACAAAGGTTATTGAAACATTTAGCCCCTCGCATACCCCGTAACCACATGTCCAGAATAAGAGAAAATGTTTTGTTCTTGTTATTGTTGCTTTTTTATTTACATGATTCGCGTGCTACATCCATGCTTTTCTCATGTTTTTCCTGTCTAGCGGTAGCATAAAGCTTATTTGGCCACTCCTATACTACGCAATACCTGCTGGTTGTATTGCAATTCAAGCGTCCTGACTTTGTTTTTCCTGTCTAGCGGTAGCATAAAGCTTATTTGGCCACTCCTATACTACGCAATACCTGCTGATTGTATTGCAATTCAAGCGTCCTGACTTAACGAAGTATGGCTATGGCACTAAATTCAATCTACAAAAGCATACATTTAACTTGTTTAGTTCTCATATTTATTAGGAGTCGAAAATGTTTCACTTACAACTATTAAAGTACGGGTGCCAAAGATTGAACTGCGATTGGTTGACTTGTTTTAACCTCTTCAGACCCCAAGACTAAGCACAAGCAATTTTGACTCAATTTTTTGGTTCTCTGATTTAAAAAATGATTACAAAACAAAATTACCTTTTCTTTTTAAAACTAATAATTAGTTTAAATAATAATTAATGCCCAATTTCCATGTTTTCCGTGTTTAAAACGAAGTAAATTATCTGTTGATTAATTTCAAAAACAATGAGGTGTTTTAGTTTGCAAACAATAGTTAATAAACAGTATTTTAAAATGTACCCAATAGGGTACACTTGGAATGAAGAGGTTAATGTATGTTTCTATGTGTCGTGTGGAATGTTCTAACATTTATAACTGAATTTCAGTATGTGTCCTCCAACCTTGTATCTTATGCTTAGAATTATAAATTTAAAGCCGATGAATGTTGATAAAATTTAAACTTTATCAAATGCATAAATGTCAATAGTTTTCAAACATGATTTTAAAACTGGCATACTTAAAACTGTAAGATAAGAATCTGTCTCCTAACTAATCGTATAAGTCCCAAGCTATTTTTTATTCCTAATAGTTTCGAGAAAAGCACGCTCCGTATAAATAAAAAAAAAAACATTTTAAAACGAAAGTAAGCTAAACACTGAGTTGAGACAAGTTAAGACGTTTAGCTGCTACTGCTGGGGTAAAAAGAAAGATGCTTAATCTTTTCAATTTTCGAGAATATCTCAAGCGTCCCACACAGTAGCGCATTAACTCCTTATGCTTATCCTGACATTATGACTGGCGCCACCAACTCAAGCTTCTTCAGTCCCAATTGACTTATGCCATGTGATCTTTGCCTCTCCTGGAATTAAGAATACATTTGTGAGGTGGGAAGGAACATCTAATTTTATCCAGCTTAAGAGAGTTGGAACTTTATGACCCTTTTGGGTTCCGTTTTGGAACTGCAATGAGTCTACCTTTTGTTCAGGATGAGGGTGAATTTTGGCAGAAGGTACAATGGAACTAGAACATGAGGCTCCAAAAAGTTGTTGAAAGCAAAAAATATTAAGACATTGAGGCGGAAAAACTGGAGATGGTTGTTATCGCGCAGAGCACAGATTTTAAAGCTTTTTTGCTTCACGGTGTACTTTTAATCATTTAAAAAAATTGTGGAGCACTAACAGTAAGACAAATTTAACTTTCATTATCACTATTTTCTTTCTGAGAGAAAGTAAAATATGGTCGGTTGGGGGGGGGGGGAGTAATTGTAAACAAGGGGTAAATGTAAACAAGCTTCATAAACACACTTATGTAGTTTTGGAAACTTAACTACTGATGGGCAACATAAAGAAGGAATTGAAAGAGTTTTGTATGTTTCGAAACAACTGTGGGGGCGTCACCATTGCTTGATTATGGCACGGTGAAAAAAGTTGTTTAACAAAATTTAGTGATCTTTCATTTTCTTCTTCCCCAAGCTCATCTACAAAGACCATTTCACGTTGCCATATGGAATGTTGCTAAATATATTTAGTTATGAATATCATCCGCCCTGCTATTTTTCATGTACAAGTTAGCTGTTTATAATTACCCCATATATTTTGTACTCTGGAGTAGTTGTAAACACTTAAGTTAATCATATTTTCAATCGTTTAAGAAGACAATAAATATTATATGTAGATGTGAATTATACTTTTGTTTTTATTTTATATGAATGTTGTTTTTGTTGCTAATGCCACTTGAAAATCCAAGCTCCCTTCGCAAACACCAGGAATTAAAGCCTACAAAGGGAGCGCCCTTCGTTTTTTTATGAGTTCCGTTAGGGTGGAATTACAACAAAATCTTTGTGCTCTTTCGGTTCCGTTGCAGTGTTGTAAAAATAAATGATCAGAGATTTTTTTTTTTTTTTATTTGACATTTTGTTGTGCACCATGAAATATGTATAATTCTACTGAGCGCCATATTTTATGTGTTTACTTACTTTTTATCATTAAATTTAAATTTTTTTAACGGATTATTTAAGCTAGCAAAGTATTTTTAAAAGGCATTTTTACCACATATAGGAGCAACTGAATTTCTCTAGAGAGAGATCCGGATACGTTTAATATTTTTGGTGCGAAAGAATGGATACCAGAAAACTAAGGATACCAGAAGGATACCAGAAGAATACCAGAGGATACCAGAAAACGTGTTAGATCTTATTACCATTGCGCTGAATTTTTTCTACTTACAGAAATGTTGATGATGCAAATACTTGTAAAGAATGGATATTTTTTGCGGTGAACGTACAAAATATATATACAAATTCAAATACTTTTTTAATAGCCTATCTATCTTAAGGGGGGAAATACGTGTAAAACGGCGTATTAAGAGCCAATTTCATGAATTTTTTTAATGTATAAAGAATAAATCTATTTTACTGAGATTTTTAGGTTATTTTGTAAATATATTGAAGAACATTTACTGAAATTTGGAAACATTTTTCTTGAAAAATCCCGGAGATATCGGCTGCTACACACTGTAAGTCGCCACGCGAGTAGGCAGTTTGCGTACATCCTGGAGGTCACAATTTTTATCTGAAATCATTTTTTTTTAAATCTACTTTTTTTATAAGTGTCTCTTCTAATTGAACTAAAATCATCACAAAAAATTAAAAATTTCTATTTTTTTTAAATGGGAAAATTAAGTACGATTTTTAACCCTTTTTTACGTTCTTTTTTTACAATAAAAAAAGTAAAAATAAAGATATGTTCATGATTCCAGTTCAACTAAAGCGTGTATATATAAAGAAAATATGTGCTAAATTTGATAAGGATTGATCAAAAGCTCTGCGAGCTAGAGTGTACGCAAATTCGAAAGAAGTAGTTTCGAGAAAAACGCGTTTGAAAAAAAAAAGAGTGGTATTGGTGGTAAATTTAAGGCAGAAAATGAATCAATTTTTTTATACTTATAGATACTAGTACTTATAGAAATTTCTATCCGATGTCTCAATTGTTAAAAGAAATAAAAGGACATCTACTAACGTTTTCTAATACCCTTTAGGCCATTCATGAGGGACTACCTGTTCAACTGCTCCAAAAGAGGAGCTCGCTCAAATGCTTATAAGTTTTAAACGACTTGGGATTTTGCTTCGAAAGTTTGAGGGTATATTATTGAATAGTTGTAGAATCGATTTATGAAGAAAAGCATTTTTTTTTATTTTTGAGACCTTTACACATATTTGCCCCGTTAATAGTTTAAACAAATCATATTGAAATTTCAAACAAACATTCAGAAATTTCAAACATTATTCTTCGTAATTCAATTTTCTAGTTTTACTTCTGTATTGTGTTACATTTCAATGTCGAAACTGTCTTCCATCGTGCTGAAGTCCAAATTCCCGAATTGTTTCTGAATCTTTAAACATTCCAATGTTATGCTAGTACGAAGAAGTATCAGACAGCTGCTTAAGTGCTTAATATCATTAAGCCGTAGTGTAAAGCATGCAGATCACGCGTATTCCCGGTTATTCTTACATTAAGGATATGCAGGATAATTTTCTCTAATTCAAACTGAATCCGTGATGTGATTTCAGAAATCATTAGGGCAGCTGTTACGCAGGTCCGCTTAATGAGCCATTTTGGTGTCTGCATTGAGCGATCGAGACATTAAAGTAATTAGTTTTAAATGTTAAATCAGAGTGTGCAAGGAATTAATTTAAAAAAAGCTCATTTGATTGCAGTGAGTTTAATTACGGTTATCGTGAAGATCAAGACAATGAAACTTTATTTTCACTTATAAATTGTTCAAAGATAATTCCGTCAAATGATTAAATATTTGTAAAACTTATACGCAGATATTATTTTATATACGAAGATCGGGTATAAAATATAATTTTTGTGTCACTTGAAGTTTAAAGATATGTAAATGGAAAAACCTAAAATGATATATTTATTTCAATCTTCGTGTTCTGGATAAATACTTACGTTATACTATGCGTTGGAATAGTTGTAAAAAGTAATAAAAACATAAATATTTTTTCCCAAATAGTTTTTTTTAATTCTAAATTTGTTGCATGAGTGTAAAAAGACTCTTTAAGTTATTAGGTGGAGGGGGAGCGCCTATTCAAACCGCCGAATACGCAACATTTTTTTTTCTATTTTATAAAGTATTTTAAATTATAATAAAGTGCTAGAAAAAATATATATTAACAAGCAAGGATAACCAAGTAACATAAACGAAGATCCGGTTTGAAACAATGGCTCACATAATATTATTCAAATATTCGTGGTAGTTGGTTTTAAAAAATACATTAAAATATAATTCAAAAAATCAACTGGCAAATAATTTCAATATGAAACGTGTAGTAATGAATAGTACTTTTAAATTAGAATAAAGTGCTTGTAATTTTCACATTATGATATCTTAATGAAATAAACGAAGAACCAGTTTGGAACAATTACTTACATTTTATTGTGAAAATATTTGTGACATCTGATTTTGTGAGTTATGTTATTAAAATGTAATTCAAAAAATCCACTGCAAATCATTTTAATTCTGAAATGTGTACTAATATATCGGGATTTTAAATAAGAATAAAGTGCTAGAAAAGCTTATCAAGTGATACTAATTAGGGATGTAACGAATAGTGATTTGGCCGAATACCGAATATTCGGCCATTCCTTCCAGGCCGAAGCCTAATATTCCGCCATTTCTTCTAGGCCCAATAGGCCGAAGCCGATATTCGGCCAATGTCTTAGGCTGAATACCGAATATTCGGCGGCAGAATATTAAAAGTTCTAGAAAATCATTGTTATAGAAAGTATTTGTCAAATTTAAAATTATTTGCAAAGTCAAACACCAATTACGCACAATCTATATGATGTATGATTTAATTCTGTTTAAGAATTTAAAACTAATTAAAATTAATCTGTTTTCGCTATTGTTTTGAATGTAATAAAACTAAGAATTTCACCTACAAGCGGAATAGAAATGACAGGTTATATGGTAGAAAGCATTAGCATTACTGTAATAATTATTTAATTCAAATGAAAGAACCAGTATTGCCTTATATGGTAGAAAGCATTAGCATTACTGTAATAATTATTTAATTCAAATGAAAGAACTAGTATTGCTTAGTGAACTTTTCCCTTGCTCAAAACTGTTTTATGAGCATATTTTTAAAGTTATAAAAGTAAATATTTTTATTTTATGGGGTTCTTTACATACCTATCTTTAAAAGATATATTAAAATATAATACACTTAACTGGAATATACTTTCATTTTCAAAAACCCTAATAACTTCTGCTATCTAAATATTCATGATATATATATATACATGGCTTTTCACATTTCTCTCATACCCAATATTCACAATAAATCAGTCTACCTAAACAAAGTCATACTTCCACGTTGTTAATAATAGCAAAATTAATTTATCATATTCGCCATCATAATTAACTATTGCCAGTTTTTGGGAGCAAGTGCTATATATAAAATACAATATTAGAACTTTGAAATCTGTTTTTGCTCAGTCAAACCTAAAACAAGGTTTAAAAAAACCTAAATTATTTTTATTTATTAAAACTATATACTAATGTATTCTTTTGCAATAATTATAATGCATTTTTAAATGTTTAAAATCTACTAATTTCTTTATTTCTTTACATTTCTACTGCAGCAGAAGTATTAGGCCGAATAGTCCATCAATATTCGGCCAGGCCGATTTTGGCCTCATCCAGTATTCGGACAGGCCGAATATTCGGCTAGGTGATAAAATGACTATTCGCCAAAGGGCCGAATAGGCCGAATACCGAATAGTGGCCGAATATTCGTTACATCCCTGATGCTAATTTAATGAGGCGAACTCAGACGTAGTTTGAATTACTAAATTAATGTGAAGGTTGGCTTTGTTTCTTTCTCACTTAAAAGTTTTCTTTGCGAGGACTTTTGTTACAAACACGTATAGGTAAATTAATTTCGATTTATAATAGACGATTTCTGTATTTAGTTTTTAAAGACACCGTAGACGAGCAGTCTTTGCGCAGTAGATTAAGTTACTAATGTTACTTTTATAAACAGTTAATTAAGACAGCAAAAAGGTGTTTCAATTCTTGCATTTTGTAAAATTTATTGTTATTTTTTTTTTATTGACTTTTAATTGGATGTAGGTTTAAAACGAGAGAAAGATGAATTGAATCGATAAAGAAACAGCTTCTCTTCTTAACGCGTCTTAAAATAAAAACATTGACTTAAAAAGCAAGTAGGAAAATTTAGAAGTCTAATTGTAATTCTAAGAAACATATTTTATATATATATATATATATATATATCTGACGTTATAAAAATAAAATGTTGGGCTTCGTTTTTAACTATGTATACAAATAATCAAATAGTTTATTGCATTTTCTTGTAAACTGACTGTTACGTCGTACTACCAGCCAAACGCTAGTGTATGTATATTAAAATTACTAAATTAAAGTCTGTTTGTTAAAATTGTTTAGTTTCAATTTTTCTTTTATAGACAAAGCACTGCTTCTGTATTGATCCTTAGACGTAAGAGAACCAAAATGACGCATGAAATCGGATTTAGTATTTTGCTTGACATCTATTTAGTATAGGGAATTGTTCCTGACGTTAATGTACATGTATTTTCTTCTTACTCTGCAGAGATTATTTGTCCTGCAAAAGAGAGATAATTTGATGAACAGAGAGTACGTTCGGTTCTTTTATTGCGCTGTACTTAGCGTAAAAGCCTGTTATCAGTTTGTATGCACATCACAGCAGTGAGTCTATCACTTGAAGAAACGGAAAGACCTTTGAGTGTCTCAATCAATTAACGCAGAATAAATTTATTAATGGTAGAATGGTTGCAAGCTAAGCGCTATGAAAGAGAATAAACATTGTTTTGGCGAGAAATACTTTTATGTATAAATAAATCCATTACGGATGTGCTGTCTAAGTGAATTTAATGAAGTGAAAGTTCAATAATGTAATAATAGATTTTAAAAAAAAGGGAATGTTTACCATTAAAAAGTCTTTTCCCTTTGATTGAATACAAAATTGTAGCAATTATACGGATGTTCTTATTTTTTTCCTGTGCAGAATGTTTATTGCAATATGGCGTAAAAATAAGATACGTACTGGTGTCTTTAACATTTTCTTGTTTTATGAGTTAAACATTTCAACTTTACCGAGGTATTCAGTCGAAATATATATTTTTTAATTATGTAACTAGTAAATTATTTTAGACTTCTGTCTTATGAGAGCTTTTTACACTGGTAAGAGCACAATTTTGATAAAAACATAAATAATTCAATGCTTTAAGTACCTCTTGAAAATTTAAGCTTCTTGAAAATACGGTTTATTAAGGAAACGTTATTAATTTCCCAATATGAATGCGATAGCGTATTAGTTTGAAATTTATTGACACTAACATTTCTAACAAATTGCAAACTAACCTTTTACTAAATGTGGTTCCTAACTTGTATCAAATCAACGAAACGTGAAAAGAACATCTAAAAAAATTCCTCTTGAACATATCAATCAGATTCTGTGTGGCAGCAAATAATTCCTTGTTGAAATCATTCTTCGGCACGTAAGATGTAATTTCTTTATCCAACTTCAAAAGCTATTTTACGGAAATATGCCAAGGATGCTTTCAAAGCGAAATCTTCTCAAAAGCACGTTGCAAATGTACAACGGAAATTTATAAGCGTCGACTTTATTTATGCAAATGACAAATGAAAATCAACTTTTCGTATTGTCGTCACGTTTTTCGTATGTTTGAAATGCAAAGACATGGCTTAAAATAACTGCGACCGTGTCTGTTCAATAAAATGCAATGAAATCTGTTTGAAAATAATGTTATAAATTCAACATTTATGGCACAGGTTTTCCTGTAAGAATTCTACTCTATGTAGGCATTGTGGATTATGATATTAAGTAAATAAGGTTTTTTACTTGCGACATGTAGGAAAGGATTTTATGGAATTACCCACAAAAAACTGGCTCCAGTATTGAGTTTTATATTCATTCGAATGCAGTATTATTGAATATATTTCTACGAGAGAAGAATTTTAAGCGTTTTAATTTACTTTTTTGGGTTTATTTTGATGTTGTTATCCATTTTATTTAATTCCTGAATCACGATGATGTTTTTCTATGGAAATTTGAGACCATAGAAATGTACACAAAGCTTCAAATGCATTGTTCGTTTCTAAGCCACACTTTTAAAGCGCTATTTCAAAAGGATTTGTTATCATATGACTATTTTCCACACTTTTAAAGTAGCCTACTATTTAAAAGTTGTGAAATAGCATTATAAAGCTCATGTTAAATGATTGATTTCTTAAGTAATTAATGTATTACAGTTTCCAGGATTGCGCTTATACATCACTTACAGCCCTCTTGGCTAGTAACCAACAAAGCAGAAACAATTTCCATTTTCATTTCCGTTAGCATTACGATTAAGGTGTGCTAAGCCATGCTGCTATTGATCACAAACCCTAAACGTATATCTACAATAGGGGATGCGGTATTTTCCTGTTATAGTTTTACCATAGCTAAAAGTTATGATGAAAACGCTAAATACGGGGTAGGCTGAGCGGAAATGTACACATGCTTCTGCAACACGGACAAAAAGTGCCTTAAAGTGCAGTTCTTGAGCTTCAAAATCACATATTAATTTTTCAACATACTCACCGCTAAGCCAAACATTCATCCCAACGCGGAATAAGTTTTTTTTCCCATTCTGTCACTGAAGCATTTTCCCGACTTTTCTCCAATACAGGATGCGATATACCATCTCCTTATCAAAATAAAATTTCACGTTAAATTAAAGCACAAATGAGCATTAAAACGCAGACATATGTTTCGGGATTGCTTGGAATCCCTTTTTCAATGCGACAGGGAGCCTCTAGATGCAAAACATCCAAATGAAGCAGACAGAACAACAAAGACAAAGCTTATATAGCCTAAGAATTAACTGTAAACCAATGAGAATAAAGGCAGTGTGAAGTGGAAGTAGAAGTAGTAGGAAAGGCACCAATAAGAGAGCAACAAACGAATGCAGTTGGAAGTACAGGAAGTAAAAAGCAATATCAATAAAAACAAAGCAAAAAAGACAACAGCGTGCATAAAAATGTGAAAATACATGAAAATTGCAAAAAAATAAAATAAAATACAAAGAATAAAATGGAAATAAAATAAGTACAGAAAATACCAAAAACGAAAAGCAAAACAAAGTACACATGCAAAAGAGGGAGAGGGGGGGGGGGAGAGGAAAAAAAAATGACACAAAAAAGAAAGGAAAACTAACAAGAAAACCAAGAAAGAACAACAAATTAAAGGAGCTTATGCCAGACCTGTGAAAAATAAGGAGTTGAGGAAGAATCATTAACCAAATTAGAACTATTCCTGTTAATATGATAAGCTTCCCAAAAGTCAAGTTCTAAAGGGGAAAAACATTTTTGAATAATTTTCCCAGAATTGAAATCAAAAGAGTGGTTGGAATTCCAACAATGTTGAGCAATACTAGACTTATTTAGCTCTTGCTTTCGTACATAACCTTTATGCTCATTTAACCGAATTTTCAGAGCACGTTTTGTCTGTCCAATGTAAGAAAGGCCGCAACGGCAACTAATTTGGTAAATACCCCAAGTATTAAGTTGATCGACAGGATCTTTAAGAGAAGAAAAGGAAAGTTTGTTGCTAGGAGCAAAAACAACTTGAAATTGAAACCTTTTTAGGATTTTAGCAATACCAAAACTTACAGAGTGAAAGAATGGTAACACAACCAAATTCTTTCTAGAAACCACATGATTGGGACCAGAAGTTTTTTTAGAAAGTTTGTTATGAATAGAATCAATTAAAGAGTGAGAAAATCCTCTATCAACAGCTACAGCTTTCAGATAGTTGAGTTCAATCTTGAGAAGCTCAGGAGAAAAGCAAATATTAATAGCACGATGGACAAGAGCATAAAAAGCCGAATATTTTTGGTTGGGAGGATGAGACGATAGTCTGTGAGGAGGTAAAGAAACAGCGAACGGTTTACGATAGACAGAAGTAGTGAAACCAGACTCACTCCTAGAAATCAAAACATCAAGAAACGCGAGGCTACTATTAAGTTCTTTCTCACAAGAAAACTGGATATTAGAATCAATCGAGTTCATAATCGAAAGAGCATCATCAATACCTAACAAGTTACTGTCCGTTAGGACAAAACAATCATCCACATAACGAACATAAAATTGAAATTGCAATTTTTGGACTTTAATTTAACGTGAAATTTTATTTCTATTACTTTGCACAAAGTTAAATTATTACCATCTCCTTATCGTTCAAGTTTTAATGATTACCCTTAAAGTCTGTCTTGGGTAGAAGAAAAACAAAAAAAAAAAAAAAAAAAGAGAGAAAATGCAAGACCGGGACATGCACCGTAGGAGGATGTGGTTCACCACGGAGGATGTTGGATTCACCAAGGAGGATGTGGAATCGGTAGAAATTTCATGTTTCGCAGAGCGTCTTCAGTTGTGCAGGAGCTTTGTGAGCGTTGGTCACGATGCAAAACTATTGGTACTATGCTGTATCTGACATTACAAATTACACGCCGGAGGTGTTTTAGAATCTTTTGTAACGATTTCCGTAAGTAGAGTACGATGTTTATCGTTTGTGGGAGTGATTGGACGTCCGCTGCGTGTTTCATCAATTGTGGTTTTTCCAGGCTGACAACCACGACATTTATTACCTATGATGGATTTACAGTAGACTTATCAACACCACCGCCACTATGCGCTGCCTTAAAACGACGATGAATCTCAGTAGGAGCCACTTTCTTGGCAATTAAAAACTCGATAACAACACGCGGTTTAACTTGCGTTGACGCATGGCACTTCTTCGTCCTTCTCTACTCAAAATGCACTGGATTAACGCAAAGACTTCAAAATTACTCAATACAATGCTCTTCACTAATGTGAAGTGGTATACACTATCTACCAAAAAGTATTTGGACACTTTGGATTTTAGACATTTTTTTAAAGTCTAAAGAAATATTAAACTTGCTGTTCTGTATTTTGTAAAATGGAAAGAACATACTTAAACTCACATTTAAGAAACAAAATTAAGGCTTAGGGGCAATTAGGGGGAGGTCAAAAAATTAAGAAAAACAACACTTTTGAACATCTTGTATCAGAAAATGATCGAAATGTCCTGTAACTTTCGCAAAACATTTTTAATTATATACGCAATGCTTACAACCGCTTTCGTCAGAATAGCAGTAATGTTCATGAAGATATGGGCATTTGTTTAAAATATTCGAAATGTTTCGCAATTGTTTTGCTTATAACTCGCAAAGTTGTACCTCAAATTACATGAAACATGCAGACAACTTGACAAAATAAAAAGTAAGTATGGTACCAAAACGTGGAGAAAATTTAAAACACGGTCGATGAGATTTGAACAGTTTTATTAAAACAAATGTGATTGCGCATGCTCGAAAGATATTAATTATTTTTTTTAATAATTTGGTAGTGAGATCCATGGAGCAACTTATGTAAAAGTTTCAGTTGAATATTGATATTTTTCAAAGAGATATACACCATACAGTGAGCCGTATTTAACAAGCTCTCAAATTGCAGAAAAAAGATAAGGGGTTTTCCACAAATTTTTATATTGCATAATAAATTGGAAAATTGACAGATGTTAAACTGAATTAAATTGCATTATATGTGTTTATGGAGTCTGAATTTGAACGCTATTGTTTACATTGCCAAAATTATCATGCAATATAAAAATTTGTGGAAAACCCCTTATCTTTTTTCTCCAATTTGAGAGCTTGCTAAATATGGCTCACTGTATAATGTATATCTCTTTGAAAAATATCAATATTCAACTGAAACGTAAAATCCAAAGTGTCCAAATACATTTTGGTAGATAGTGTATAATAGAGCCATGGAAAAAATTATAAGGACACGTTGAAAAATGAGTATTATATATTAAAATAATCATCAACTGCAAACAAAATCAAATTTAATTAACTACGTGTAATTAGAAAACATTAGAAACTTGTTAATATGAAATTAAGTTACAATAAAATTTTTAAATCACAAATTAATACAAATGTATTATATGAAATGTGGAAAAAAACATAGGGACATTAACACATATGTCTCGAAATAAATTAGTATTCTACAAAATCACCTTTTTTCTCAATTACCTTTATTAATCGTCCCGTCATTGACTAAGAAAGTTTAGTTAAAGTTTGTTTAGAAATGTTTTTCCACTCCAAATTAATGGATGATATCAGTTCGTGTTTATTTCCATATTGTGTCCCATTTTTATACACTTCTGTAGCTAAAATGCCCCACAGATTTTCTATGGGGTTTAAATCAGGGCTTCTTGCCGGCCAGTCCAAAAGTTTCGCTGAATTGGACTCGAACCATGAACATGATGCACGAGACACATGGCAACTTGCATTGTCTTGTTGAAACAAAAAATCACCACTTGTGATAAGGGGTGTTTCAGGTAATAAATTGTCAGCTAACATATCAACATATGATTCTGAATTCAAGCGACCTCGAATAAACGCTATTGGTGTTGTTCCAGTGGCTGCAAAACCTGCCCACACCATCACAGAACCGCCCCCGAACTGTCTTTTGGGAAAAAATGGTCTGTCTTTTCGCAAATCATACCAGTAATGGCGAAAACCATCTGGTACGTCAAAATTAGTTTTTTTTTCATCAGAAAATACGACGTCTTTCCATCTAGACCCAGAAGAAACGTGTTTCTTAGCGAATTCCAATCTACGCTTTTCGTGAAGTTTTGTAAGTGGCGGACGTAGTTTAGCATATCTAACATTGGAATTCTTTTGCAGAACATTACGCACTGTTCGGCATGGTAAATTCATTTCTGTTTTAATTTGAGTAGAACTCTGTTTTTTAAGCAAGCTCGACGGACAATTGAACGCTCCTGGCGCATAGTAAGAGTGGGAGGCCTACCTGTACGCTTTTTCTTTCCATACTTCTTTGGATTCTTCAAAAAATTATAAATTACTGTTTTAGATCTGTTTATCTTCCTTGAACTTTCACGTCCACTCATTCCACATTTTCTGTATGCAATAAATTGTCCTTTTTCACATTCGGAGTGCTGTGTGCTGCGCGGCATGATAAATAATGAGATAAAGGGAAAAATTTTACTGCGTAACAGTTTTGGGTTATTGTAAACAATCATATGATACGGCTAAATATGCAAATTTTTCCTTTCTATTTCAAAAGAAATGTATGTCCTTATAATTTTTTCCAAGTAGCAAACTATTAAAATCTCAAAAATTCATGTATTTTAATAATTTTCAAAATTTTCGGAGTAAATTTTGCTTTAAAATGTCTTTTTTTACGTATTTTTAGCACAAAAATTTTTGAATACTTTTCTAGCCAAGCAACTCCTAGAATTGGCGATTTTTCGCTTGTCCTTATAATTTTTTCCATGGCTGTATGTTACGCTGAATGTCCGAAATCAGAAAATGTGGACAATCTGTCTGATGGATGGTAAATGTGGACATTGACCGGTGATTGTCGATATTTTCCGATTTGGAACACTCGCCGTAACATATATATTAATTAACATATAATCAAACTTTTAATAAACAGTTTTGAATTTTACAAATTCAGTCATTGTAATATTTTTTTAAAAAAAGAAATGTTTTCAAAGCTTTTAAGGAATAGTACGTGTATATTAATATTAATATAGTGGGTTTAGGGACCGTGAGAACATTCCTCCAAGTTAAAAACCCTTTCCATTTTCACTAAAAGTAATCATTTTCATTTGTTTAACTGCTCGTGCGTATAATGGGTAAATGTTTTTTCGATGTGCCATCAGGCGCGCTTCTTAAGTTTATATCTTTCGCATTCTAAAGACATGTGTTACTTTTCCAGTCCACACTCGCAATACCCCTGAACTACATATTATGATGTTAAAAACTACGCTAGAAAATATTCTTTAAATGTATTCTCAATTTTAATCTTATTGTACATTTTTTTACTGGAAAATGACTATATTATGTCTATTATACCAATTATAGTAACGTTATTCATCGTTACAAAAAGTTGCTAATTTCTAGCCTTTGAACCACGTGATACCAAGGGGACAACAAGTTTTGTAGTCCCGACCAGAATAAACATAAATGATTGATTTGTATTGAGATTTTCCCCTTAACTTTATTTATTTTATGAAACGTGATTTTTTACTTTGATTAAGTAATTAAAATTTTATAAAACAATAGTGGTTATGATTGTTTCAAGCATTTTAGTCATAAACAATCCCCCCCTTCATTTTTCATAATAGTTAATATGTATATTTGTGAAGATTTTGTTAAGTCCTTCTGAAACTGAAAAGAAAAGCAAAATAAAACTCAATTGTTTTCGTTTGTAAAGATTTATTTAAACTACTTATATTTAAATGTTGAAAAATTGGAAAAAAGGTTTAAAATAAGAAAATAAATAACTCTCTGAAATTGCGATAAAAGCTACAGGCACGTGCTTCGACAACCAATCTTTAATCATCATTTTTTCGTTTGAAAAATACTTCATTTTTTAACCACTTGAAGTAATTTTTGTATACTATCTAAATAAACATACATTGCATTAATTATTTTCTTCCGATGAAAATAAGTATACTAAGTTACATTGTAAGTGCAAACGCATTTTTTTAATCGTTTTGTCAAAACATTTTAGTATTAAAATAAAATGAATATGAAAATGAGGCATAGTAGCCCATTAAAAATACTTTTAGAAACTTGTAAAAAAATAATACTCAAAAACTGTGAAATTTCTATACTTAACAATCGCAACACATAAGTTTTAACCTCGGTTTTCGTCAGAAATATAGATTGGTAATATATTACTTAGGACATTTAAGAGCAATGTGAAATAATTTATTCATTTTATTTATCCTCTATGATACTCTCTTATAACGCAAAATTGATATCAAGGAATATGTCACGCAAAAATATAATTTTCTGTTGGGTAAACAAACGTTGTGTGGCAACGGTAAAAATATTATGCACTTATAAATACATTTATTCAAAGTTGTGACTTAAAAAAAAGTATAAGATCATATTATAGCTTATGTAAATAACTCATACATTTCCTAATTGAAAATATATAATTCATTGTTTTTCATTAGACATAATGCTAGGACAATTGAATTTTCTTCAATTTGTTCAGAATTGCGTTTTTTTTTCCTTTTTCTTTTTTTAAAGGCCGACGGAGTGCCAATTATTTAAGAATAATCTTGAAATGATATTTTAAATTTATACAAGTTATTATGTTGGAAACAGAATACCATAAGATAACATCTTATTGTATTGATTTTTTTGTATAAGTATGATGAAAAGGTTCTAAAAAAAGAATTAGAGAAATGTGAATCATTTATGAGGTAGAAAATAAATGTATCTGATAGTTCCCAAACCCAAACAAGTTTGCTTTTAAAAGAGAACGATGACCCATTTTTACGAACTTTGCGTGAACAAATTGATTGAAATCGAAAAAGAACTTTTTGTGTCATTAATTTGTATTTACTGTGATACAGAAACTTAATGTTTCATTGGCCTATTTCTGTTATTTTCTAATACGTGATGACAACAGTCATTATTCCTTTTGTGTTGTCATCATTCATAAATTAACAGAACTATCAATATTTAATGTTGGAAAAAGAGAGCACAATGCAAAAAATGTAATTTATTTTGTCAATAATAAACTGTAGCATGTAATCTATTTCTTTTCATTTTTTTCTTGATAACGTATCCATGACAACTCAAAATATGTAGGATAATTCATTACAGCCTAAAATGTCTGAACTTCATCAATGTCTGAAATCATTTCAATAAAATTAAACAATTCTGTAATTTTCCCCTTCTACTTTGGGTTTAAGCAATATGCGCGGAAGAAAAATATAGGGTACAAGTATTTAAATTAACCGGCATATCAGGAGTCTGTATTACTATTATTAAAATTTTTCAAGACTCGTTAGGTACGTTTTTAAACCAATAAAACGTCAGGAAACAAAATACGCCATCTAAGATTAGTATAGAATAGTTAAATTTCTACTTTATATTTTTCTAAAATGAAGAGGACGCTTCAATAAATGACTTCGGAATTAAGCGTAATTAAATTAATCAAATAATTCTTCACACATGGGCTTATACATGAAACATTAAGCGTTAAACATACATTTATTTAACTATCCTTTACACCATGCGCATGTCTCTAAAGTAAAGTAAAGATTCACTTTTACTTTAGAGACATTTAAATTTCGCACTGTTTTCAATACACTAGATTGAAAAAAAAACCCCGAACATTACATGCATTTTATTATCGCACGTAAGACAAGCCTTAATTTTCTTAAAAATATATTTTCCTGTGTATTTATAGAAACTCATATGTTATACTCAATTTGCCAACGCCCCCCTTTTTTTAAAACTTTTATTTTAAATAATTATTTAAAGAACGAATTGCATTTGTCTATTTGTCTTGTGTGGCGCTGTCACATTAAAGACTCATCAAGTTAATACCGTATTTACTTATACCTATTTCTGTTACACACGGTAGAACGTTCCTACAAAGAAGTCTCTCAGCAATATCTTGATATTATTTCGATCTTAAAAATTAACTGTATCACTATTTTCTCATGCTTTTTAAGAAAATACTGCTAGAAATACAGCTTAATTTTGAAATTAAAATAAAACAAGCATTATATAGATACATTTTTTGTCATTTTATCATCATTAATTGTTTGGATTAAAAACGGATCAAAATACAATTCTGCGAAAAATTACACTATCAAATAAGTTTGGGCTAAACACAACGTAAAGCTTTAGCATTCTACTAGTCTTTAAAATAATTAGAAGCTGACGGAAACTGCTTTAGCATTTTAACATAAGTACAAATCTCTTGCGAGTTAAGATAGCGCAGTCCTCCTAATTAGGAGCAAGTTTCTGAATGTGTAAAGGATAGTACGTGCGTTTCATTTTACTCTTGCGAATCTTATGACGGAATAATTCTTCGCTGTGTTGGAATTTTATCATTAGGAGGAAATACGAATGACTTAGGAATTCCTTTAAATTCATTCAAGATATATTTTTTCTTAGAAATTAAGACGTATGACTTGCATCTTAATTAGTAGTTGTGTTAAAATATTATTTCAAATTTATAAATTAATTGGTTCCTAAGGTGTTTAAAGATATGGATTTTAAATTTGCGAGGAACAAGTATGGTATTGAATGTAACACCCATTGGGCAATCTACATTTTGCTTTATTTATGGCTGAAGCATTTTCTTAACAACTAAAAATTTATTATCATGATGTTGTATGATTGAAGGAAATGCCAGTATTTATGTTAAAGCTTTATACAATATAATTTTGTATTCATATACGTCGGGATCTCTCTCGGAATTGTAGTTGTGCAGATATACAGTTATTTTTTTAAGTTTCTAAAGCAGCTACATCACGCTAAAAGTGTGTTTGAAATTTGCCGGTTTGTTACAAAACCGGACTGGATTTGTTGGGGGCCCCCTCCCCCATCGACCATTGTTGTCAGCTTTTCTTTTTTCTCTCCAAATATCTTCCAAGGAAAAATTATTTTTATGTTAAAATTTCAGCACGTTAAAAGTATATCCCAATGCTCTCAGATAGAAATTCAAATTTCTTAGATATTAGTTTTTTGCCCGGGGTGAACAATTTCATTTTTTGGATGTAGCTGGTTTTGAAACTAGACGACTCATATATAGTTACATTTTTTTCTGTCTCTCTCATAGATACATGTTTGTTCAATTTTTATTCCACTCGTGAAAAGCAAATTCACTATTAGGATAATTCCCAGATAATTATTAAAATTTCATTTAAAATGTGCTACGTTAAAAAATGCTGATTCAAATTATAGCTATAATATTTAATTTATTAAGTTTTTACATCTGAAATCACTTTCTCTACTGTCGTTGATTGTTCGCAAGTAAACACATGACGTGACGGGAATTGAAGTGACGCTGCAGATTGTATTCAGAATATTATAACAATGTCGTCATTAACATAAAAAAGAAGTAGGTCTATAAATTTGTAAAATGTACAAAAAACACGCAAACAGGCGTTTTTTTTTTTTTTTTTTTGAGGGGTTTTGCTTACATGTGTGGTGGGAAACAAAATGGGGTAGATATAAAAAATTTAAAGGGAATATGATGCGTTTGCAAAGTATCGGTTATCCAAAATATATATCTAATCAAAGTAGCAACTATAATGAATATCCCATCACTCTCAGAAATGGAGCTCACACTTTTGACGATTCTTCAATCGTCAAGAAAATTTCGTCATTTATAACGATTCTTTCCTCGCGCCATCACGTGACTTTAAAAAGTTACTACACAAATTTCGTGAATTTGATGAAATTTTCACTCGGAGCATTTTTTACGAAGCCATTTCGTCAAATACGACGAAAGTTTCGTGAAATTTGAGTATGCGTTTCTGAGAGTGATAATGCCTCTAAATCCACGACACCTTTTTGATACAGATCTGAATTCTACCTTTTTTCAGAACATTAGTGAACGCTACTGCATAATGATAATACATTCAACGAGGAAATATCAGCTTTTGAGAACGTTCTTTTCTTACATAAAAAAGCAGTTAAAGACAAATTATGTCCATTCTTAAAAAAAAGAATGGATTTCACAAGTTTAAGCGATCGCATGTTTATTTCAAGGGACATGAGTACTTTCATAATGTGATTAAATCTTAAAGTATAATTTTAAACCTCAAAGTAAATTTCCAAGTGTGTTGGCATTATGCGTCTTAACAGGTAAAATGTTGTTTCTTAAAAGTATACATAATACTGCAAAAATAAAAAAAAATCGATTTACGTATTATACTGTCGAAATTTTCAGTCAAATGGTGAAACAAATTAATAAAAACACACATAAATAGAAACGGATTTAAAAAATGTTGATCGAAAGATTTTATCCAGCACTCAAAATTTATTTTAGCATAAAATATTTTGTGACTGTATACCATTGTTTGAAGTATATTATATATGCTATACACACACAATATATATATATATATATATATATATATATATATATTTCAAAGGAAAGGTTATGGAGAAATTAATGTAATATACTTGTCATGATGAGGATTAATTGCAGAACTCGAATTTTCATAACGCTTAATTCAACGAGTTTTTCTCACAAATATTCCTGAATAAACATAAATATGCACTAGAAAAAAATAATTGCAGAGTGCATCCGTATGTTAATTACGTATTTCTTTTTCATAATTAATATTCATTTAAATAATTCAAAAGTGTAATCAAGAATGTGAAAACTGAAATATTTTCGGACTTTATCTGACATGGAAGATATAAAAATCAATTAAATAAGTTGCACAATCTAAGCAAAAAGTAAGAGATCACATTCTTAATTAACAAATTAAGCACTGGATCGATACAAATAAATAAATAAATAAGAAAATTAATAAATAATCAAAGCAAATAAACGTGAGTAAATACGCGTTTCGAAAACGTCACCAAAATTTTATTTACCCTAACTTTGCAGAACTCTTTATCAAAAACTTTTCCTTTGGTGAATCAAATCTAAGGGAAAAAATATTAAATTCAGTAATAACAAGATCAGAAAAAAATCAGGCAATTATTTGAGCAATTGCGTTCGCCATAAAATACCATTAAGATTTAATCCCAATTAATCAGATTTTCCAAACATTCGTTAAAACGGGCAAAAGAAAATGAACTGAAGAAACATTTCGCAAAATCTTCTTGGATTGATTCCAACTAAACTTGATCCTGTGTGAAAGATGAGGAGCTAAAGATGAAGCAGACTAAACATCAGTCCACACTTTCATTAACGAGGCAGCGTATAGAGTTTCACGTAGTTTGCGTGATCGACTTTAATGAACCAGGACTATTAGGTTTCCTGTCTTATTAATCAGGGACATATTTTTTCGTTATAGTGAAAAATGTCAGCACGTTTTTAGTAAACAAAAAAATCGACAAATAGTTTATTTTATGGTCTCGTCTTAATTTGCGGCATAATACTCTTCTTGGTATAGCGTTGCAAAAAGCAGTAAAATTTTAATATTTTTTATGTTGCAGGAATTTCATGTTAAGACTGTATGACTGTTTTAGTTGACTGTATAATAAATGCAGAAAATGTGCACAATTAGATTTTTTTTTTTTTACAGGTAAAAAATATCTAAATTTCTAAAGCATTAATACCACGTGAATCACAAACAGGTATTAGATATTATGTTAAAATAAATTATTATGAACTTAGCATGTAATTAGTGTTTTAAAACTTAGGTTCATTTATAAGATGATAATAGGAAATTCGCTCTACTCTGGGTTCGATCTCTAGGATAAATACTTTTGTGTGTTCTTTTTTTTCTTGTTTGTTTCAATGCCATTCTAAGCATACAAATAAATTGATTTCACGCACATTCGACTACTTTCTGACACTTCTTTTAATACATACATCTTGTTTCTGTATATATGTGTTTTCAAAAACGCTTTTTTTTAAATTCCAAACACTGTACACGTTGTTCCAACGTGTACCATAGCCGAATCAGTGTTTTACAATGTGCCCCCCCCCCCCGCTTTTGGCACATTGTGACATTTACAGTAAGCTTTTATTTTAATTCCTTTGCGCTTGTAAATTTATAATTCAACGATAATTAATTGAGAGACGAGAGGACAAACAGCATACTAACAATTTAAAGTAAAAACACTTGAAACAACTAAAAAAAAAAAAAAAAAAAAAAAAAAAAAAAAAAAAAAAAAAAAAACAAGAGTCTATTAAGTTTTGAGAGAAGAGATGTTATTTTTACTTACCTACTGCACATTTCTAAATGTTCTACATTAACTTAATAACAATTGTTCCGCTTAAAAGCATGTGCTTTTGGTTTAAAGAATAGTACTTTTGACACATTATCGGGATTTATTATATTCTATTACATTAATATAGCACACATGCAAGATAATAATTCAAACACAGATATATTTTATTCAAGTACAAAAACGCTCGTACATATTCAAATATGTCCAAATATACGAGAATTGTGATTACCACATTCCTTGAGAAAAGCTTTAAAGATTATAAATATAAAAGATGGCTTTCTAATCTTATGTTAATTAAAAGTTGGAAGGAATATATAAAGGCATTTTAATAGTTGGTGAGCCTTTGCTTGAGTAGGACGAGATGAATTCTGCTTAGTTCAAGCAGTTTATGAGAAATTTGGCCGGTGTTCGCAGAGGTTTAATTTTATCATCTACAGGAGATTTAAGGTCAAATTCATTTCGACATTCCTGAAACTATGCTTTTGAGATTGTAACTGAATTCAGTCATTTGTTTGAGTTGAATTAAATTAATGTTGAGAAAATACTTGGATTTAAAGTTAAAGAATATTTAATAGAAATATTTTAAATGAAAATTATTATGTCTTGGAATTTACTCCAGTTAATTGAAGTTTAATTTTTAACTCTAGTACTTCTAAATAACTTATTATGAAATATTTCATTACAGGAAGTGGAATAAACATAATTTAATACACTGTTTCGTTTCTAAAATACCGTGGTTTTCGTAGTGTTTGAAGCAAAATAACATAGTAAAATATAAAAATATCTTTCTCCGTCTAGTCGCTAGCTATGTGTAAAAAGACTTTCAAATTAACATGAATACAACTGCCGTTTTCGATAAAGTTCAACGTTAAATACAAACAATAGAGTATGTTCACACTTACGTGAAGGGATTAGAAGCTATACATCTTTAATACATAACTCTTTTTTACGATGATAGTTATTTAACGAGCAAAATAAATTATTCACACAATAAATTTAGTTTTTATCCAGTTTCAGCACAGAAAACAGTTTAGTGATGGGACAAGAGGAAAAATACGGCCAGTACGCACAAACCCTTATTAAAAAAACTCGGTATTTTAACAGATTAAGCAAAAAACTCTGCTACGGTGAAAAAAAATAGCTTGTTTTAATCGTCAGTAAATGCTTTATCAAACTGGAAAATATTGAACTCTCACCCTAGATTGATGGGATGAACAATTCGAGTACCTATGTTTCGGGCTTTAAAATTAAAATATAATAGGGACAACTTAGCAATTTCAAAAATAAAAGATAATAAATAATTAAACAATTTCCAAGCAGAAAAAATATGAAAAAATCGTACATCACTTAACATTTTAATAGGGCAAAACTTCTGATAGAGAAACTCACACACGCACACAGATACACAATGGCTAATATAAAGTACACTAGCAGTGCCGAAATTAGAAAAACCTGAACTATACAACACGTTTAATTTTATTATTTAAAATTTAAAAAAAATCGTAATATTTAAAAACCTTGCAGTAACATCCTGAAATATATACTAATGTCCTCGGGCGAGGATACAGAGTACAGAAGGGAGGAAATGGGGGCAGGCCATGCCTCTCTCCCGCCAAAGTCAAACACTAATAATTACTTTAAGAACAATGAAGTACATTTTTGTATTTTTTATACTTCAGAACAAATGTTACAAGAGCTCTGTAAAACCATAAAGGCAGTGTCCCCTCCTCAACAAAATCTTGCATAGGCTGTTATAGGCTGTTTGAATATCCTAAGTTATTCAACTAAAAATTTTACGTTACATACTTTCTTTTATTTAAAAACACCAATAATATATTGTTTTATAACGCATGACTATTGGAAATTATTTTAAAAAATTCAAATGGATAGTATTCAAAAAAATATGGGCTTTAAATTATCTTTCGTATTTTTACTAATTCTTCCGCAGATGACCCGACATTAGTTGCTGCCATCATCACTTATTTATATTGTTTCATTTTGACGCATTTTGTAAAAAAAAAAAAAAAAAAACTGTTCAAGAACGTTTTTAAAATACACATTTCATAAAAGCTTAAAATTAAATATTATATATTGTATGTATGTATGCAATTTTAATTATAGATTTCATTCTGGATTTGCTCCAGAAATGCGAAAAAGCCACACATAAAAGAAAATGAAAACTCCTACTCGTTTTCTGCAGCTGAAACGGGATATTCAAAGACCTTGCGTGATCAACAATAATGAAGCTGGACTATTGAATTACTTATCTTATTAATGATCAACTTCGATCGTTTACTTATAATAAGAAAAACTAACCAGGAAGTTTGTCTCTTTTTTAGTTCCTGTTAATGATTACTTAGATTCGCCCTTCCTCCAAGTTTGTTGGAAATGATTAAAGCGTATGTGTGTTTTTTTATCTACAAATACTCATAACTTTTGCCTTTTCACAGTTTTCTTTTTAAATAGACAAGAACGTAATATACTTATGATTTAAATGATGTTTTTTTATTTTATGAGAAGCTTTCATCATCAAAAACCTTCCTTTTTAGTTTTAGCAGTACTGCATTAATGTGCATGATAATTGTTGTAAAATGAAAATACATTACGGATAGTTGTTAAACTTATTTAGTACATCAGTATGATAACCAGTCCCTGGAAGTAGCCGAGAATGCAATTTTCGACGTTTTTCTTGCGTTGAAGCATTTTTAATGAGTTTCCTAATTTATTGTAGTATTTTTCATAATTTTCTGAGCATTTTTATATCTCTTAGCTCGTTTTTTTTCTAATTTTCATATTAAAATTTACTTCGATTTATTCATTAAATTAAAAAAAAAATAAAATAAAACGTTGGGGAAAGGTAGAATTGTGAATCAATTGCTACAAAACGGAATGAAGACAGCTTGAAGAAAAAAAATAATTTTTGACTCTAAAAAAAGTTGCTAGTGTTTTAAAAGAGAGAGGTTCAGTGTGAATTTTGAAACAAAAACTTTCCATGACTGCTTCTGGTTATTTATTTAAAAAATTATATTAAAAGCTATGCCTACACTGAAAGCCGTTTTTCAAGATGCGCAAACTTTCTTTCGGATATGGTTTTTTACAATGTAAAACAATATTCTTAATTATTCAGAATAATTTAAATTCTCTCATTTAAAATTTTAAAACTGTCAAAACACATGTTTCTTAATTATTGGTTGTATTGTTTATATTTTTTACTCATTAATTTTTTAGAAAGTCATTTGAATGATGGAGATGTTCTAATATTTCAAAAAGCAAACTTTTAAACTTCCTCAATCTAATTTCGCCATCAGGTCTTTGTATTCTTCAAAAAGTTAAAGTGAATTTTCTCGGTTTTTGTGTCATTTTTGGTGAATTTTCAGGACATTTGCAGGGACATTTTAGGTTATCAACTTCTGGGACCTGATGGTAACGCTTTGTAACTTATGCGAATTTCCATTAGCAGATATATTTTGATTCCACTACTGAACCTGTAGTGAGCCAGTGATTTTTAGTATGATTGACAATATAGTCAAAAGTATTTTTTCGTAAACACATATTGCACTGTCTGTACTAGCATCCGAATGATTACTCCAAATTAACCCGACTTACAAAAGTATGAACTTATTGCTTAGTTTTATTAAATTAACATTGCTTCTTCAAAAAAAAAAAAAAATGTGTAGAAATGTGTAGTCCAGATATGATTATTTATGTATAGTATAAAGAATATTCTATTTCAGAAAAATTTCATGAATGTCTAATTGATAAAGCAGGAAACTTTATGAATAACCTCTACCGTAATCAAAAACTATTGTTTATAAATGCACGGTTTTACTTATTTAAATACATACTAGAAAGTCGTAATTCATGTTTTCACAGTAACAAAATGCATAGAAAAATCATATAAGACATGAAATGCATAGGTATTTCAATTTCCAGAAAATATTAATAAACATTTGAAATCATATCGTCTCAAAAATTATTACGCATCATTTTACTAAAATACTAAACATATATCATTATTTTCTTGCTGTCACAATATCATACAAAGCCTTTAAGAATTTACCATGTAAACTAAGCATTTAAAGAGAGTAGACGAAATGTGATTCCAACGTGCTCCAGTTCAAGTCTTTTTAATAGCGCAGGAGAGAGCACTGCTCAAAATGAAACAAAAATGGAAAAGAAATGCACAAACTAATTTAGACTTGGATGAAAGTACATAAAACTTCTATTTTTCTTTTTGGACTGGGAAAACGTTGAATTAAAGTTTAAGCAGTTTATTTCTTTCCGTCTTGCATTCTTTCTTGAAAGGGAAAAAATGAACGAAAGGGAATGGGAGAGAGGTCCATGAGTTTTCTTGATGTATTTTCTTTTCCACTAAGCATTATAGTCAGATATTTCGTTTAAAGCACGGAAGATAAATTTAATGTTGGGACAAGAATTTCAGCTTATTGGCAACATCATCATTAAGGGTATGTCTGATGAAGGTTGTAATTCATTATGAGTCTGGGTTGATTACATCATGGTAAAAAATGTTTGCTTAAAATAGCATTAAATTGACGTATTCTACCTTTGACATCGTAAGTACATTTGATAAGTACAAGTATTATTAATGCTTCTTAAATTGAATCTCATTTAAAACATTTCAAATTTTAATACTTATATTTAAAAATGCACTTATGGAGGAAGTCTTTGTTACTCAGTGGAATCCATTGGTTCACGATTTTTTTTATGATTCAGTATACGGGAATCATAAAATAGAATTCTTATTTTTTTACTATGTATAGTAGAATTACTATACATAGTAAAACTGTACTCTTATTCTACATAATACTACTGTATAAATTCAGAATAAAGTTAATGTATTACTGTATTATTTTATTACTCGTATTTTTCTTTCTCCTTTTTCAATGTTCTTCGTGTTTTTTCTTTGTATTTAGCGTAATCAACCAAAGAAAAAATTGATTAATCTTTAGTCCTTACACTAAAGACCAACTAAACAATACAGCTCCGAAGCCAAAAATCTGTGCTCAAAAAGAAAGTAATGTAAAAAGTTAAAACAAAGTAGTAAGCTCTTTTTTATAACAATCGTGTTTTGTAGTGTCCTGTAGGGCTATGACCAAGAGGTGAACAGTACACAAATACTGATCAGCCCAAAACATTGAACTCGATACGGTCCTTAGAATCCAAATAGATATGGCGTATGAAAGCTTTACTTTTCTTTCTCGTTAGTTACCTGTCGGTGAAATTTTGGTTTAAGTTTACGCGTCGTTCTGTCAAAGATCTAATTTGTTGTCATTCTAATGCTTAGGTGTTTTGTTTTTATTTCATTATAAAATTATTTTTTTTCTTCCTTGGTCCAGTGTTCTCTGTTATCCTCTCCCCTATATGATCCCCTGCACTTGTTCCCAAAAGTACGTTATGGATAGAAGACGCTAGATACTGGTAACAGACAATGGAAGAGTCAATCATAGGTTATTTCGCAAGAGCCGTTAGACCGGCCTGATTAAAAGAAAATTATTTCTTCAAATCCTATCTTTGAATGTCCACTCTTTTCTATATTTCTCTTCTATTTCGTTTCTTAAAAGATTAAAAGGTTTCAGAAATGTAAAACACTTTTACTGATAGATAAAAAATTGAAGCTTTTAATGAATTTTACAAGAAAAACTGCCGGAATAAAACACCCGAAGTTGACAAAAAAGTTAGACATTTAAATTTTCATTTTAAAATCTATTTCCAGTGATGAGAAAAAAAATCAAGGAAACTGGCGCACGTTTTTGTAACTTTCTTTAGGGAGTATAGCAGGATCTTTTGAAATAATTCTTTTTCATAAATTTGTACTAGTAGGAATAAATACACTTGATTATAAATTCGTAGTCATCGACATTTCATTATAATGTTACCGTGATCCCCTAATGGCTTACGACCCTCTGGTTTAGAAACGATGCTTTATCTAATAATAATTTAAAAATACTTCATTAATTTGATGAACCTATTCAAAAACGCTACAAACTTCAGTTAGTTTCCCATAGCTTGCTTTTTTATAGATAAGTGGCAGCTCCCCGCCCTAAACGGATACAAAAAAATCTGCTTATAATAGGATTCGGAGTAATTTAGAACTGATGATTCTTTATTTAGAGGATTTATTTGGCGAATTATTACATATACGCACACACATATATATATATTGATAGATTATGGTATATCGTATCGCGACTCGCGACACCGACAATACTGACATGATTAAGTTTTGATTGTGTATATATATACAATGTATGTATATATATATTTATATATCTATATATATATATGAAAGAGAGAGAGAGAGATTGTGTTATATCGTATCGCGACTCGCGACACCACTGACATAAGTAAGATTAAGTTTTGATTCTTTTTCATGTACTCCCTCATCATTCATCAACTGTAATAAACTTTTTCCCTTCAATTATAGATTCACATGTAATTCCATAATATCAGACTATTTTTGGAAAAAGGGTGCAAGGATTATCACTTAAATTAATCAGAATACTTTTATATGTTTTTCTTTTAGAACAGGAAAAAAGTGAGCACACCCATTCCTCTTCCATTATTCCATTTACGCTGTTCATGGAACAAGATCATTCAAAATCAGAATACTTCGTGAAAGAAAAATGTCAAAAGGCAAAAACTTATTTCCCTTAAAGCCTTTTCTAATCATATATCGTGTTTGTTCACGGAACATATACTTTGTGCTGTCAAGCGGAACATTAGACTATTCTTTTACGAACTACAAAATTAAAAAATAAAACTTACAATTGACTTTTATTTTTCCCTTTATATGTAGCTAAGAGGAAGAAATGCATTCATGATTGTAGAAACAATGGCGGGACATTTTATGAATAACGAACAATTTGTGAAGTACGTTTATTAAAGTTTAATATTTCAATACAAGAATTGTTTTTGTTTGAGAGGAAAATAAATTCTTATCTCGATAATTTTTGAGTTACCGCAACGGGTAAATACTTCTGCGACATAAACGCACTAGTCGGATGGTTAAATAATAAATAAGTAATAATTTTAGTTTATTAAATTTAATATGAATATTGAACTTAGTTTTAGAAATGTTCAGTTAAGACCATTTTTTAAATTCAAAGTTATATTATATAATACACTTTTATATTATTTTTATATTATATAATATATTATATAATACTAATGCTTTATGCTCTTCACAAAAGCATTTTATCAGTATTAATTTTAAACACATTAAAATCCTTCAATGCATGTGCTTTATTAAATATATTCCTGATATATGAAAAATGATATAAAATGCTTTGTGCTAAAATACGAGTAAAGGAAAAAAATCAACGTAAATAAAGCACGAATTGTCAAAACAATGTTGTATGATGGTAAAAATTATACTTCCTGAGTCCAATGCTACACAGCCTACTAATTTCAGACATAATGAAGAAGGAACTGAAGAAAAATATAATTATTGATCAAAGGCGCATTAAAGCATAATTACCTGAAAAATGATCAAAAATGCTTCGTGCTGAAATATGAATAAAGGAAATATTCTACTAAATAAAGAACAAGTTGTCAATATAATATTGTATTGTGTTGACAATTTGTGCTTCGTTTACGTTGATTTTTTTTTTCCTTTTACTCATGCTCCTCCTAATTACTTATATAGTCAGTGAACTAAACGTCTACATTTTTTTTGTAATTTTCTCTCACAGCTTACTTAACTATTAAATTTCAACAAAAATACATTTAGAAATGAAAAGAGTTTAAAATGAATACGGCTGACACAATTCTTTTTTTTACTTTTCAAAGAATGTGCCTCTCATATCTCTTTTGCTTGAATAATTATAAAGCTTTATTTGACTGCAAAACAAAATACCCCTTTACTTTCATTTTATGCCTTTTCCTTTCAAAATCCTTATGTGCACATTGCGAATCGTAAAGTATATGTTCTTATGAAAACGTAATAGAATACTCCTCTACAAGCGAAAGAAATTTGCCTTTATCTTTCTGGAAATGAGTTGAAGTTAGAAAATTGCCATTTACTTTTTTACATTTGAAACAAAGCACGTAGTTCTGAGAGATTTATGTTGCACGTTTTCTTCAAGTGCAAAAACAAAAATAAAGGACCATAAATAGAATGAGAACTTATGAATAGCTAACACAATCACATTCTTGGAGTGCCCCTGGCTGAAACACACTTACCAAAGAATTCTTGAGAGCTCGAAAAAAATAGAGATGGAGTCACAAATATCCATTTATTGCGCCAAATGTAGTTCAAGAATGTATTTCTGGGAGGAGTGGGTTAGTCAGAAATGAAATTCCGTGACATTTTAGGATGAAGCTAATGCTGTTTTGATAGTGAATGTTTGCATGCATTCGATATTCGCTGTTGTAAAGAGAGAGAGGATAATCAAAGTGAAAATATAAGTTTTTGTTGTTATTTGAATGTAACACGAATTTCTGATATTAAGTTAAGAAGTAAATTTTTGTTTTCATTTTTTCATTTATTTATTTCTATTAATTATCCGGAGCAGCCATGTTTGTCAGTTGCTCCACTCAAAATTTTATACATTTGATACGGCTGGTCTGCGTGCTTTTATATTTCACACAATACTCGTATTACTTATATATTTTTTAAAATTTAATTTATTGACAGGTACACACAAAAATTATTTTTTAATATCAGAAATACGAGTAATTAGGTGTCGATAAAACTAATTAGAAAAATAGTTTTTAAATGAAGGTTTTAAAAATAATACTAGAAATTAATATACTTAAAATTAGAATAATAAAAATAATATAAAAGACTGACTAATAAAAAGAGCGTGATCTCATAGCGCCCAAAAAGTATTCAATATGCAATAAATTAAGCAAACAATAAGAAAAAGGACCTTTTCGTTTAAAAGAAAGTCTTCGAAATTAAATGAAATTGAACAATGGAGCACAAAAAAATCCTTCCAACTGCTCCGCTGTAGTTCTGATTAAAACCTCGTTGCTTCAACTCTTCCGGCTTTATACTAAGAACTAAGAAATAATTTTCAAAAACAGTTTTAAAAGTCCGATATAACACGCAATTAAAAAAACTCATTTTTTAAGCATTAAAATAAAATTGCAGGAAATACTGTACCAATAATAGGCCACAGTAACATAAATTTTATTTAAGAAAACAAATAGTTGCTCCTGACTTACCTATAATGTTTTGGCTATTCGGCACATCAGTAGTGTGACCTAAAATTTAAAACGCAGTTGATGCGAAAACCACGTAATTAAGCATCTAATCATCTTTGTGAAGCAGATATTTTCAAGTCCTTTTTTAGTGTGTTAAGATGTAAGTAATTCCTTATGCCATCGTTAGCGTAAAGCAATTTGAACACAAGAAGTTAAATTTTGTATTTGTAGCCTTGGTTCATAACTTTATTATCATATTCCTTTTATTCGTAATTGAAAATATATTTTCTAAAAAATGTACTAATCGCCATTTGAAGAACACTGCTTGGAAACTTTGTCGAAGTGCAAAAGTACAAAGCACAAAAATGTAATCGAGGGGTAACACCCATAAAATAATAGAAAAAGAATGAAACAATTAAAATATCAAAAATTATAATTGCATGTATTACAACTAAATGGATCCAGTTGACAGAGTACAGAAACGAATTTTGAAAATGTAAATATTATTGAGTGAAAAACAATCAGTAATAACTAATAATATTTCACGATCAATTTGCGTCGTAATATAGAAGGTTTTTGTAAATTTATGTGACACATAATTGCATCTTAAGTATTACGATAATCTATTATCTCTCTAGATACATAAAAGTGCCATCTTCTATGCGTTTTATGCATACATAAATTTTTGCTTGTCATATAAACACTACTGAAGTTTAGATGAGGTATTGCGGGAAAAAATAGCAGTCGAAAACTAACTTTCCTTCATTTTTTCGTACACCATATTTCTTCCTTCATATCGTGTGGCAAAGGCATTAATGTAATTTTGGCGTGATGCGAAACTTAAGAAAGAAGAAATGCGATTTGCATGTTGCTGTGCTCATAACTAGGCCTAGTTCGGTGAAAGAAATATATTGTTCTTTAATTTCTTAGAACTGGAGACCTGGTATTATTCCTTAGGGTGGGAAAATACTTGTAATTTAGTCCGAGGGTCTTGTTCAAAAACTACACACTGAATGGTTAAAAGTGTGGACAGTAACAGTTGAGTTTCACGCTATGTTATAACGGATGGTAAAGATTGTGTTCCAAAATGTTATTTATTTCCTTCTAATGGTTCTAGGATTTTGTGAAAATGAGGCGTACTGCACAGTTTTAATTTTGTAAAGCAACCATTAAAGCCTTCATTGCAGTAGATTCAACTTGCAACATATGTTTAAAACGTATGCATTTTTCCCCAATAAAGTAAGCTGTATACGAGTGCATATTATTTTCAAACTAAAATACTGGTTTTAGTTGTACAGCTTGTTTTAATACATTTAAGTGAAACTAATCGATTAGGTATCGAGATTTTCAGAATGTCGTAAAATAAAGATGTCATCTTATCTATATAATATATTAAAACAAATATACTAAATTTGAAAAAAAAAAAAAAAAAAAAACAGAGGCACTTTTATTTTAGATAAATTTACTTTAGTATTTATGTTCCAAATAATTAAAAAGAATAAGATTAAAAAAAAATCGTTATAAGTAATATAACTAAACACTTTTGAATCCATAACTGTTGTATAAAATACATTTATCTTTTCTTTCACTCGGATAATTTATTTTCCTAAGCGGAAAACTTTGTTATCGAAGTCCGTGGTAGCCTAGAGGTTAGGAAGTCGGATTTCCACCTGGACGGTTGCGTGTCCGATACCCGCTGAAGACCTACCATGTACACTTGGGGATACTTGCATGCAAAATCCGTGGACCACACTACCCTTACTACCTCGCCCTCGGATGCAGGGCATCCTTAATGACTAGTGCTAACTAGGAAGAAGGTACGAGGAGAAAAGTACATTGTTATCATTAGAGAATTGCAGTAGTTTAACAACGAGTATTAGGAGTAGTGTTTATTTTACTAATGAAAAATTAGTTTTAACAAACGGTCACGTTATTTAGCGAGCAACACTACGAAAGGGTGCCCCCCTCCCCCCAAGCTCAATAGCTCAAGTACTCCCTCTCCCACACTCTCAAAAATAGAATCCTCATTTTCGACGATTCTTCAATCGGCAAGAAAATTTCGTCATTTATAACGATTCTGTCCTCGCACGATCACGTGACGTAAAAAAATTACCACACAAATTTCGGCAATTTGACGAAAGGTTTACTCGGAGCATTTTTCACGAAGCCATTTCGTCAACTACGACGAAAATTTCGTGAGATTTGAGCATGCGTTTCTGAGAGTGCAGTTCAAGGGCTTTCCCAGGCAACGGATATCCGGTATCCCTAGTCTGCTGAATATGTACCGGATATTCAGCTCTGATGTGTGAAACTTGTAAACTCTATACATTTTTTTAAGCACCCTGCTTCTCACAACCTGCAAATGCCTATTAAGTTTGTAATTTACATGTATTTTTGAAACATGCTAATGAGTGAAATTTTAATAACTAAATTTGAATGCCGGAAAACGCGAAACTTCGTGCAATGACCGAATCATATTCCGAACGTTAAAACATTAGTCAAATACTGAATATCCGATGCATACATTAAAACAATATAAGATAAAAAATTCCGATGTCGCTACTTGTGCCATGTTCCCTCCACGCACGCTGGACACCCCGCATACCACGTTCATTTAAACTAGGAAAGTCCCAGTGTTCTTATGGGCATGGGAAAGTTTGCCTGTTTCCATTCCTTGCACACATCGCACAAGGTACAGAACATGTTTTTGCCAGAGGCGTCAAAAATGGCTACCTCTTACTGAACAAGGAAGTAACCCGGACGGCAGAATGCTAGTTAATATTTTACTAATAAGATATAAGACTATTTTTTTTTACAATAAGATAACTTATTGAAAATTTGAGAAATTTAGATGGGGACGAAAGAAAATTTTACGGAAAATTTGAAAAAAGCTGACATTTTACGAATTTCTGCATAAATTATGTGGCTCTAAGCATTACTAATTTACCCCTATGCCACTGCTGCCTATGCCAAAATAGTTTTAACTATTGGGCAGATTAAATTTTGCATCTTAAAACTACACAAAGCAAAAGAGTCGTGTTAATAGCTTCCATCTAGTCCTTGTTAATTTCAGTTTACTTACATAACTCTTTTGCAGCGTTTATGTTTTTCAAGCAGTCCAATACACGTGTTCATAAATCTTATTGCGAGCATGGCGCCACTAGCAAAAACCTTAAAAAGGTTTTCGCCAAAAGCATAGCAAGATACTTCACTACAAATGTTCAAATTCTGTTTTCAGGGGTTTCTTCTTTCATACTTTCTCTCTTTTTGTTAATCCACAGTTTTGTTTTATCAATATTGTTTACTTTGAAGAAAATATTTTTGACTGAAATAACTTCATATACTTATCACATACAACAGCACTACAGAAGAAAATAGAAAAAAAATTACATTCTCAAATTTTGCCAGGATTTAGAAACCCTCGGAAAAACATCAACTACAATATAGCAAGATATACTTTATCCATTCCGAGAATAGAAAATGCTTTGAGTAACTAAACATACATTCCATAGCAGTATTTGGCACATTTCAAACTATTCATAACTTGCTGATGATTAATGATCTAAAAAAGGATTTAATAACTTGTTGTAAGTGGCTTAAAGAAAATGAACTTTGCCATTTCCTTCCAGCCCAGCTGTTTCAGAACGCTTCAAGCGCAACAAAGAAATTACTTTCAAAACACAGATTTTTATCCCGAATAAGTTAATCGAAGGAAATAAATCTATCGGTGTACATTAAGCAAACATGTTACCATGCAGAAATTGCAGAGATTGACAGTTTTTCTTTTGTGCTACGTTTTTTTTTTATGACAGCGTTTGTTCGATGAGAACACGGTCACAAAGTAATAAACATCAAAATAAAATGATAGTTCGCAATTTCGGCGAAAGATGGCAGTAGTAGACTGATATGTTGGGATAAAGACTGCTTTGTTCTATGTCTGCGTATTGATCGCAAATCTGAAGATAGAGCATGTTTCTCGTACAATCTTGAATCTATTTTGAATTAGTCATTTCTCAGCGCAATCGTATATTTAGGGGAGTAAATATTTAATGATGCATTGTAATTTGTAATACTTAAGCTAAAATAAGTTTCCACTTGATTGAGTTAAAACAATCAATTACATAAAGTTATACGTTCGGATAAATTCAAACTGTTTTAAAATTATCAGGAAACTCATATTTAATTAACGTAATGAAATTTTAATATTGAAACAAATAGTTCAGTATGCTTCAAAACACGCATTCGTATAGTAACTTAGATTTAGTTAGATAGTTTTATTTTATTATGTGTAAGAAATGATGTAAATATTCATATTTCCATATACAAAAAAAAAAAAAAAAAACCTCGTCTGCTGCCGCTGTTGTTTGGGATAATTTCTGCCTTGCACGCTTCAAATTCTCGCTCGTCAAAAGTAATTCGTTAAGAACTTATGATCATCGAAAGAGTGACACAGAATTGTGGGGCGGAAACCCAATACTACATATTTATAGATGAAACTAGTAGTTTTGGAATTGTTTAATTTGAAAGTCATCGACTGTTGCCCCTCTTTTTGGGATACCCAGAGATCAATTTTTAATTAATAAATACGGTTTTTTATGCATGAACAAAGATAGTCGGAGTCCTTTTTTAGAAGCTTAAACTTTAATTTCAAAAATATAAGTTTAATTTTATAACTTCAACTTTTCAAGAATAGGCAGACACCATTATCAACCCGTAAATCAGTAAAAATTAAAGAATAAAGAGGAAAAAATAAAAAAAATATTTAAGGGAAGCATTAACAATTCAATCACAAAAAAATGTAATTTAAAAAGAATCATAAACAAAGCAGAAAGCGCCAAAGCGTAGAAACGTAATGAACTTGGCTTACTTTTTTCCATACCAAACGCTTATTTAAACACAAAAATTCAAGTTTTCTTGAATTAGTTTTAATTAATTTTCTTGTGGGCAAACTAATTGTTTGTGGCAAAAGTACTTCAAAATATTAGAGTTTAATTTTCGATAAACTGTTTTCGTTGTTCTTAAATATTTTATTTTATAATTTTTACTATCGGTATTATTGTTATAGTTTGTAATAAGCGACACATCTCAAAATATTGATGTTAAAATTTGTCACAATATTTCATTCCACCTTATGAACCAAAAAAGCCCATTCCGTACATTCTCATTTGAATTCCTAATGATACAATATACATTCTTTTAATAATTCTGTATTACAATCCTTGTTTAGAAACTTACCACAAATAGCCGTATAGTAGAGGTAAAATGATACTATGAATACAGCTTTTTTTTCGTGCGCATTTTTATCACTCTCATTTGAGAAAAACAAATTTTTATAGCGTAGAAGGAAAGATTGTGCATTAAGATTGATACAATTAGTGAACGTGTTGCAAAGCGAACCATGGAATATGGGCGAGCCGGGGAGGGGGCGGATAAACCAGGAAACTGCGCACCAATTCTTCGATTTGTAAAGCAAACCAACCAGTAATTCGCTACTGTTAGAGAGCCATGAATATCCTTTTGCTGTTTCTTTTTGGGTAAGGAACTGGTTAAAATTTTGGGCCAAAAAAAAAGTTAATACAGTAAAACCTGTAAAGTTGACCACCTTTGTAAGTTGACCTCTTTTGTCAGGAACGAAATTAGCCCTTCACCCTCTAGCTAACCCTCTATAAGTTGACCACCTGTCTAAGTTGACCACTAAAGTGCTGCACCGCAAGTGGTCAACTTACCCAGGCTTCACTGTGCGGATTTTAACAAGATAAAACTCCTAATAATTTCGTTAATTCTTGCACTTCTACACCAGCGATGGTGAACCTATGACCCATGGGTCAGACACTGATCCACGCAAGATTTTTAATTGCCCTAATATTGCTCGGCAAACATTTGTTTGTTTACGCGGGTTTATTTAGATTTTCCAATTTGTGTGGATAATTTATATTCTATTTGTATATTTTCAAGCACTGCAATGACTCAAAAGCAATTTAAATGCTTTCTATACCCTTCAGTTTGGTCATTACAGTTTTAAAGTTACGCAAATGACGACAAATACGTTAGTAGTATTTGAAATAAAGCAAAAATGTTTACAAAATATTAAATAAAGTATAACATTTTACAGACATTTTGTTTGTTGAGAACAAAAATCGACAAACCAAAGCAAATAGCCAAATTTAAAATACTTTCTTCAAATAAAATGCACGTAATTTTCGTTACTCCTTGTTCATTCAAACAATTATTGCCATTTGCACAAAACACTTGAGAATTTTTAACCCCACTATTTTTTTCAAATTTTCAAACCACCCCCATTTTTACTAGTTAAGCCAATTGAATTTTAAAGATATTTAGTATAAAAATACTCAGATATTTTTTTTAAACTTAACTTTGATTCAAAGGGGAATTAGTGACCCACAGGCTAGTTCTAAAAAAAATGAAAAAAATTTGACCCATGTCTCAAAAAAAAAAAACTCTCAATCCCTGTTCTACACTTTAATTTATACGTTCTAGTTGAGATTGCAACTGTAACACCAAGCCGAAACAATATTGTTGTGCTCCGATAAAGAAATATTAGCTCCTTTATTCTAACACTAGCCCAACTAAATTACTTTCAAGAAACCAGATATTGGTTCAGACTTGATGCGAAGCTGACGATATTTAATGTATGAAAATTTCTTCTTTAAACTGATTACCATTTTATGCCGAAATGTTAGCCTCTTAAATTGTGAAACCTCCGTTAAAACTTGCTGAATACTTAATAGAAAAATGAGTCCATCAGTATAAGTTTGCTCATTTGCATATCATTTCACGCAAACTGTGATGAATTTGGAACTCGGGCAATAATCGTAATGGACAAACGGTGTTTCAAGCATGAATAGCACGTTAAGAAAATTTAATGTTCCCTTTTTCTTTTGTGTTTCGTTCTAATTGCAAGTTTTTTTGTCTTTTTGTTATATTTGTAACTCCATTAATACTACGTGGTTGCTAGAGGGGGCTCATATTTAATCGTACTTCACACAAAACGACATCACGTTAGCGTTTCTTTGAAATGGTTTCTTTACAAAAGAGTTATACTTGACTATTATAGGGGTTATAAATTTATTTTCATTTGCTTATCTAGACATCCATTAAGCTTTCTTTTTTTTTACTTTAAAAGTTTATGAATTAGTGTAAAATTATCCTTTATTTAATAAGGCTTCAATATATATTATAGTTATGGGTGCTTTTATTGCTTTATGCTCCCAAATCAATTCGTATTTGCAATATGTGCGTGCATGTTCTATTTTTCTAAATATTTCCGATTTTCTATTGTTGAAAAAGGAATATGTAACAAATATTGTAATAATCAAATTTTTTTAGAAAAGAAGTCATCAAAGAGCCACACGAATTTATTTTCATTTTATTTTAGTACTGTTACTCCATGATCAATACACTAATGAATTGAAATATATGAGACAGTAGATAAGTTACTACTTTCTTTTTAGGTATCCGTATGCTAAACGAAATGTAATATTAACTCATCAAACTGCCACACGTATTTTTTTTTATTTTATTGTAATGTTGGTATCCCATAACCATCTTATTAATTAAAATATATGAGACGGTAGACAAGTTACTATTTTCTTTAAACTAATTATTCGTATGCTAAAGGAAATGAAATATTAACTCATCAAACTTACCCACGTATTTACTTTTTCTGAATTTCAATTTTGCTATCCGGTAACCATCTTAATACCAATTTATTAGTATACTCATCTTATAACAAATTCATTAGTGTTTTGTTTGACGCTAACGTGAAACAAAACACTAATGAATTGAAATATATAAAATGGTAAACTAGTTACTAATTTCTTTTGAACTAAACATTCGTATGCTATAATATTAACTTATCAAACTGCCACAAGAATTTACCTTTATGTTATTTTAATATTGTTATCTCATAACCATCTTACTGATGAATTGAAATATATGAAACGGTATACAAGTTACTAGTTTCTTTTAAACTAATTATTCGTATGCTACATGAAATGAAATATTAACTCACCAAACTTCCACACGTATTTACTTTTACTGAATTTCAATATGGTTATCCGGTAGCTACCTAAATGAACGAACGTGAAACAAAACACTAATGAATTGAAATATATGAGATGGTAAACAAGTTACTAATTTCTTTTAAACCAAACATTCGTATGCTAAACGAAATGTAATATATGAAACGGTATACAAGTTACTAGTTTCTTTTAAACTAATTATTCGTATGCTACATGAAATGAAATATTAACTCACCAAACTTCCACACGTATTTACTTTTACTGAATTTCAATATGGTTATCCGGTAGCTATCTAAATGAACGAACGTGAAACAAAACACTAATGAATTGAAATATATGAGATGGTAAACAAGTTACTAATTTCTTTTAAACCAAACATTCGTATGCTAAACGAAATGTAATATATGAAACGGTATACAAGTTACTAGTTTCTTTTAAACTAATTATTCGTATGCTACATGAAATGAAATATTAACTCACCAAACTTCCACATGTATTTACTTTTACTGAATTTCAATATGGTTATCCGGTAGCTATCTAAATGAACGAACGTGAAACAAAACACTAATGAATTGAAATATATGAGATGGTAAACAAGTTACTAATTTCTTTTAAACCAAACATTCGTATGCTAAACGAAATGTAATATTAACTCATACGTTACAGTTAAAATATGTCTCGGCGCATAGAAAACGGAACATTACGAAAGAAGTGATTATGGAAGCAAATTTTCGAATATTATCACCGACAGACTCATTGCCAGATGCCCCAAAAATTAGATAATCGAAACTGTCTCCATGCCCGTTGCAGCCGTTTCGAATTACATGATCATTGGGCACGATTAGTTCCTCGGAAATGAGGAGCAGTGCTGCATTTGGAATTTCAACAATGGCAAGGAATTAATATTTTAAGGGGTGGAAACATTCAAAATGGCCACAATTTGTCTGATAGTAGTGATTTAAATTCGTTAGTTTGCTTCGTGCGGATGCAGCTGCGATTTCGATTGAAGGAAATGAACCGATTTTAACAATATTTGAGTAACATTGTATGTCAACTTAAAGGCAAATTGTCACTGCTTCTGTCTTGTTTGGTGCTTTAAGAGTTTCTCGGTTGACATAATCAAATAAGAATATTTCGGAGTGTGCTTGTGAAAAAACTGACATCAGCATAAGAATTTGGAAATGATACACGAGTTTTTGTGTGATTCATATGCATGTCATCTGCACTAAATTTTTTTGGTGTTACTGAACGCCATTTTTGGTGTTCAGTTGGTGTAAAGTTGAAAATTATTCATTTGTTGATGTACTTTATTTATTTTTTTGAGCGTCTGTCTAAAAAAATACAGACAGCAGAATGTATTTTTTTAGCATATGATGTTCGTTAACTCATCTACGAATCAAAAATTTATTACGATTGCTCAATTATCCTATTTTCATAGAAATGAGAAATCGCAATAAAATTTTGATACGTAACGGAGTTAACAAATTCCATGTACTAAGAAACGATATACAGTGAAACCTGTGTAAGTTGACCACTTGCGGTGCAGCACTTTAGTGGTTAATTTAGACAGGTGGTCAACTGGTGAGGTAGAGGGTGAAGGGCTAATTCCGTTCCTGACAAAAGTGGTCAACTTAGACAGGTGGTCAAGTTACAAAGGTGGTCAACTTTACAGGTTTTACTGTAATGTCTAAATGTTTTTAGACAGACACAAAAAAAAAAAAAAAAACCTTCAAAAATGAATAATTTTTAACTTTACACCAACTGTACACCAAAAATCGTGTTCAGTAACCCCAAAAATGGTGGCAACTAAACACAAAATGTTTACAGTGTAGCAAATAAAATCGTCTAGCTTTCTAGTAGGCCAAGGATGTATCCGTTTCGTTCTGCAAAAGTGCGATTTAAATGAGCAAAACGATTTAAGATTTTATGGTATAAGATTACGATAATGATTTACGATTTAAGATTTTATGGTATAAGATTACGATTATGAGTTACGCTTTAAGATATTATTTCAATCACATGTTTTCTCATCAGAAATAAAATTCTCATTTTCTTCACAAGGTATGCCTTGTAAGAATGCAATATCTTCTGAAAACGCTTTCTACTTTTAGAGGGGTTTTTCACGTAATTAGCACAGTGTAAAATTTCCCTTGTCGTTTAACTTTTGCATGTGCATTATTTTGACTTTCCAAAGGCAATGAATGTGTCACAGATTATCAGACGAGCCTTAATTTAAAGCTTTCTTTTCTGAGTAAATATATATATAAGCTCAGGGTTCACACTGGGGAAAAATACAATGTGGGATTTCCCACCTTGACCTAAAATTTAAGTGGGAACTTTTCTTTTTGATTTTGTTTTTAAAAGTGTTACTAAATTGTTCGTCCGTGTTTACGATCGCGATTTTTGCGAAGGATTTGATTTTATTATCGCGATTTTTTTAGAAAAGGTCTATTTTGCGTTTTGTTAAAAATGATTACTTTCACTCTATGTGAAAAAGATTCAGATTTTACTGTTTGATTTTTTGAAACATTATTACATTCAATATTTCAAAATGAGCTCGAATTTTCACGTGCTCAATTATCTGAAAACTTGGTGCATATGGAATGCTGCCTTTTACACACTCCTAATAATAGAGGCATTTCAATAAATATTTTGATGGTTGGTTAAACACTGGTTGAAATATTAATCCATTTTAGTGAACTAAGTAACACAATGAAAGAATATAGACATAGCAGGTATGCTCATGTGTGTTGATACTTTCTTATGAATCTTTTTTTCGATCCTGATTTTATGGAAAGATTTATTTTTTGAGATCGTAAATTCTGAAACGAATCCATTCTAGAACATCAATAAAATGCCCTTTTGGAGAAGGAGATTATTTTAAAAAGTGTATGTATTCCACCTTTTTGCTTTGAAGTCAACATTACAAATAACTGGTTCTCTACTGGTTTGAATTTGTTTTGCCGAACAACCCCCCCCCCCCTCCCCTGGCTTTTCAGTGACCAAGGAAGATTCCCTTTTTACACTCCTTTTTTGATTTTGTCCTCCGTGAAGAGAATGAATAAAGTCTGCATTCGCTTAAATTGTGCAATAATCACAAAAAATGCAGAAGTTGTCAATCTTTCCCCTATGCTATTATACAGGGTGCCCCAGAACGGCGGTATAAACTCTGGATTCCTCTTTGGGAGTACATAAGAACTGCCCAAAGAAGCGTTCCTGCCCGATCCATAGTTTACGAGAAAAATACGAAAAACAAAGTATGACGTTACTGCCGGCGTGCGAGAAAAAACACTATAGGACATATGAACAACAGTATTTGCATATCTGTCCAGGCGTAATGTTTTATCGTCAGCTTTATATCTGAATCAAGAATTTTTTAACGTTAATCTAAATCATTAAAAATGCATAAGAAATAAATATTATATAATAAGTCGGTCGAAATAATATAGTTTTGGAAAGAAATATTTGGTAAAAAAATTACATGCCCTGTCGGGCATGTAAGGCTAGAAGATTCATGCCCGATTGTAATTTTTACATGCCCCGGGCATGTCGGGCAATATAATTTTCGAGCCCTGGTATCCATGCCAAAAATATAAAACTCACAAAACGGCGGGTACGCTTTTGAAATCGAATTCCATGTTTGTACTGTACTTGAAAACAAGAATTTTATAGAAAAAAATAATAACCCTGATTTGATTTAATGGTGGCAAAAAAGAAACTACAATGAGAAATGATATGTGATTTTATCTTTGCAATCTCAGTGCAAAATCACAGCAAGAAAAGTATTTTTCCACATTTTATTCAATAGAAAATCGCACTAGGTAGGGCATACTAGCATGACATAACTTTGAAATAAAGCAGAACGTAATATCTTTTACACCATTCTGATGATGCTTTCTATTTTATGGAAACTTTTATCAGTAAAATGTTCTTTTTCATTCGCAAAGTCACTCTATTTATTAGGTTTGAAACTGCTGTAATATAGTAAGGTATTAAATATAATTTGGGTACTTCATAAATTTATTTCATTCAACGATATGTTAACTTATTCTCACTTCAAAAAACAAAAAAAAAAAAAAAAACTAACATTCATATTAAGGCGTTTCATGTGACTGATGTATTCATTAGTTCAAAGAGTGTGTACCGTGTGGAATTAAGAAAATTAACATTTAACTCAATACGTGTTTGTCATTACCTTTAACCGTACACTGTAAAAAATTCTAGTTCAACGTTTCACCCAAAAATGGTGAAATGTTGCTGCAACCAAATTCATGGTGAAACTAGACGAAACTACACCGTTATAATGGTTCAACTTAGGACCAAATGTTAGTTGCAGCTACATTTCCCCATTTTAAGTGAAACGTTGAGCTAGAATTTTTTACAGTGTAAAAAAATAGGCAAATCTTAATATCACGTTTAACACTAACAGTAAATTTATTTTATTTTTAATTTTAGAAGTATAAACAAAGTCAAATTTGTTATGGCACACATAATGAAGAAAATAATGCTTACACATGCCCTTATTTTTACAAACTTCAATGATTTAACGGTTTTTAATGAAAACAATGCCACTGGTATACACTGCAAAAAAATGTAGTTCCACCTTTCACCAAAAATGGTGAAATTTAGCTGCAATTATCATTTGGCACTTAATTTGAACCATTATAATGGTTCCTAGCTCCGCATTCATGGTGAAACTAGAGGAAACTACACCATTACGATGGTTCACTTTAGTACCAAATGTTGGTTACAGCTGAATTTCAACATTTTTTTGGTGAAAGGTTCAACAAGAATGTTTTAGTGTTACGGTTAATATTTTCACAGCGGTGAAAGTACATTGTTGCAATTGGAGGTTTTAGAATACAAGTGAACCGAGTCCTTGTTTTGTCATTTTCGTGTCAGCAGTGCAATAGCATGCTATGTAAAATTTCATCATCATCACCTAGATTTGCAGATGGGCGATCAGGGGCCCCGAAAGGGCCTTTTACCCGGATATCCTTTGGGAGGAGTCAATGGGTATGGTCATCAAGTGCCCGAAGGCATACATCTTCGTCCCCGAAGGGCAGAGAGGGGAAAGGTAGGAGAAAAAAGATGATACGGAGCTCGGAGAAACAAAGGTCGTCATTTCCTCTCGTTTTCGTACTCTTGAAGGGCTTTCTTCAGGAGAGTCAGGAAGTCATATGGTCGTTTGTGGTTGGGGGCTTGCATCTGAGTGGGGCACTTTCTGTCTGACGCCGTTTTCTTGGCAGCTCGGCTCTGGGGGTGTCTTGGGCAGTCTAAACTCGTCGCCGGGTGCGCTGCCTGGCAATTAGCGCACTTTGATGGGCCTTCTTTTTGCTGACAGTCCTTGGAGCGGTGGCTGCCTGCGCAGTATTTGCATCGCTCTCTGATGTTGCATGCGTAAGAGTTGTGACCCCACCGCTGACACCTGAAGCATTGGGTGGGGCCATTTCTGCGTCTCATTTTTTCCGTCTTGACGACGAAACCGTCTATGGTGAGGGGTTCTCTGAATATTTTCAAGTTTTCTTCAGTGTTGGGCAATTGCACGCAGAATATGGGCAAAGGTCCATTCTTCCCGCGGAATTGCTTCATCTGGAGAGGCTTCCTGTCTTGTGCTGCTAATTCTTTTTCCAGGGTTTTGGGATCAAAGTTGGTTGGGAGTCCCTTTAGAATAACTTTGATGGGCGGGCATTGGTCGAACCTTGGGGCGTAGTACTCCTTATTGCACTCTTCGGCATAGCGGATGCTCGCTAGGTGTCCGTCTTTAGTAGAGGGGTACACTTTTACTTCGTCTTTAACAAGCTTAATTTCATAGTTTTCATTGTGTTTTTCCTTTATCTTAGTTAATGCGAGAGCTGGATTACCTTCGTTCATGATGACTACTGGCCTTCTCTTCAAATTTTTTGGGGGAGGCTTCTTATCCTTTCCGTTGAGTGCTTCGGTGAATCTGCGTACCTCGGAACGTAGCTTAACGCATTCCTTTTCATTATTTTCAAGTTGGTTTTTAATAGGGATGTAACGAATAGTGATTTGGCCGAATACCGAATATTCGGTCCTTTCTTCTAGGCCGAATAGGCCGAAGCCGAATATTCGGCGGCCGAATATTAAAATTTCTAGAAAATCGTTGTAATAGAAAGTATTTGTCAAATTTAAAATTATTCACAAAGTCAAACCCCAATTACACAATCTATGACGTATGATTTAATTCTGTTTGTTAAGAATTTAGAACTATTTAAAACTAATCTATTTTCACTATTGTTTTAAACATAATAAAACTAAGAATTTCACCCACAAGCAAAATATAAATGACAGGTTTTACGGTAGTAAGCATTAGCATTATTTTACTAATTACTTAATTGCAATGAAAGACATACTAGTGCTTAGTGAACTCTTACCTTGCTCAAAAGTGTTTTATGAAGACATTTTAAAAGTTATTCAAGTTAATATTTTCATTTTATGGGGTTTTTTACATACCTATTTTTAAAAGATCTATTAAAACTTAATGCACTTAACTGGGATATGTTTTTATTTTCAAAAACCCCAATAACTTATGCTATCTAAATATTTATGATATATTCTGGGCTTTTCACATTTCTCTCTAACCCAATATTCACAATAAATCAGTCTACCGAAGCAAAGTCTGCCTTCCACTTTGTTAATAATAACAAGATGAATTCATCATATTCTCCATTATAATTAACTATTGGCAGTTTTTGAGAGCAAATGCTAAATATAAAATACAATATTACAACTTTAAAATTTGTTTTTGCTCAGTCAAGCCTAAAACAAGATTTAAAAAAGTAGTTTATTCTAAGTTATTTTTATTTATTAAAACTATAGTGGACTAATGTATTCTTTTGCAATAATTATAATACAATTTTAAATGTTTACAATCCACTAATTTCTTTATTCTTTTACTTTTTTACTGCAGCAGAACTATTCGGCCGAATAGTCCATCAATATTCGGCCAGGCCGAATTTTACTTTACCCAGTATTCGGCCAGACCAAATATTCGGCCAAAGTGTCGAATAGGCCGAATACCGAATAGTGGCCGAATATTCGTTACATCCCTAGTTTTTAAGGTGGGAGATTTGATCCTTATAATCGTCTTCCGCTTCATAGGTAGCAAGCTTGGTGCTGACTTTGACCAGGGCGTTAGCGAGGCTGCAGTAGATTTGGAAATCGTACAGGTTGGTTTCATTCCATTCATGTGCGTAGTCTCAGAACCAAGTTAACTTGACTGTGATTACCGCTTTGAGCATCAATAACATAGGCGTAACTAGGGTTGGTGAAAGGGGGGGGGTCACCCTAAAAATGTACCGACTAAACACCAATAAGAAGTGTAAAAGAGTTGAAAATTTACTAGTCATAAATACTTATCTCTAAAGATATACTCCGTGTTTATTTCAGGCATCTCCCGGGGGGGGGAGCTATCCCCTCGGAGCAAGTCAACTCCTCCCCCCCCGGCAAAAAATTCAGATCACAAGTTTTAAAAAAAGAAAGAAAAGAGAAATTACACTTTTAAGACACTTTCAGAAACACTTTCAGGGAAAGGACATTGAACACTATCATGAGCGACACCCAAAGTAACTTAAAAGATATAAGACTTTATTTTGAAAAAAATTGCGGGGGGGGGGGGGGAAGAGAAACCAAACTATTTTCTGTTTCCTCTAACATCACCAAAGTATCCCGAAATTGCATTGCTAGGAAGATTTCAAAAAATTTCCTGGAAAGAGCCCTCTGAGAGCCCAAGCATCATACATGTAAGACCAGTTACAAAAATTTAAGTTGCAGAAGCCCCAAATTACCACTCCTCTAACTTCACCAATGATCTAAACATACATCTAATATATATACATATCAAAAATCTATCATATATGTAAAAACATTCCTATTAACATCATTTCTAGTCATATATATCTATATAGTATTTATATGTATATATAAAGGGTATGATTTTGAAGCATACACTGCCCTTCCTAATGCTTAATATGCTCTCCCTGCTCCGGGGCCAAGGCAGTATTCAGAATATTTTTTCGGGGGGGGGGGGGGTGGGCAGACTTCGACACACTTATGTTAAGCAACGTTTCAGGGAGGAATATATGATACATTGCAAAAGATTTCTGGGGGGGTGGGTGGCCCGTGGGTCCCTCTTCTCCTGTGGATACGGCCTTGACTCACAAAAACATTAAACATTCCTTACTAGATCTATTAGTTTATTTTTTAAATCAAACGCAATAGAAAATTCAATATTTAGCGCTAAGCAATCTTCTATGTCGAAGCATTCATAATATTAAAACTGGGAAATAGAGGAATTTTAGAGAAAAAAAATCCAAATTCCCCTACAAAAATGCTCCTCCCCACTATAAATGTCTAAAAATTTTGTTAAATTTGTAGCAAAACATACCTCAGAAGTGGAAGCGTCTGAATCAAATTTTCTTTTCTTTTTGGATGACGAACGTGTCCATCGCTGGAGTGCAAACATTATTATGTATCGAAAATAATTAAAAATTTAGCTAAAATATAAATAATACTTGGTTGTAAATTAAAATGCAGCATTAAACCGTAGCAGTGAGATTGGAAACGTTGAACGGATGATTTCCAGAGCCGTAATGCAATCAGTGATGGACCATAATAAGAAAAAAAACATTTAAAATATAAGAGATGAGAGAACACCTGTAAATGAGAATGCAATGCAAATACAGTTCATCAGTTTTCCAATCGGCTCATCTACAAAAAAGATTTTACCAAAATGGATGTTTGGACAGGAAGTCATAAATAAATACAAACTGTAAGTTTCTTGATGAGCATCCCTTCCTGGCTTGAGGGTTTAACCCATTAGGACAATTGTTGGCTAGGAGTCCATCATTTTCAGACCCCAGCAACCTGGGGCGCCTACAACATCGGTTTATCAGAAAACAAAACTCCATCATAGTAGAGAATATTTTCCACGAAATTTATTACTTGTGCGATTGTATTCCCAAATTGCTGCCTTTGGGTAAAAAATACATCAAGAAGGAAGGAAAACCATCTGGAGTTATTGAAAAGATCTCTGTTTGTCTGTGTGGTACGGTGATTGAAGCCACCTTTCGCTGTAACCCCCCCCCCCCCAAGGTGATAAGGGGGTTGGTTATAACCAGATGAAAAGTTGAGCTGCATACTTTGGTCATGATCACAACCCTTCATAGAAAGAGGAAATAAAATCATATGTGTTAAATTTTCTTAGGGAAAAAAAAAGTGCTTTGCAAGGCCGTAGCCAGAAATTTTTTTGTGTGCCTAAATGTGCCTAAATAAGTAAATACCCAATAGGGGGGGGGGGGGTTGAACAACCCAAACACCCCCCCCCCCCCTTGGTTACGCCTATGAATCAATAAGGCTGTATCACTACTCTCTTTTTCGATTCGACTTTGCAGACGAGGCCAATCATGTAACTTGGTATCAACCAGTTTTCTTCCAAATGCACAGGTGGCATAGGAGTAGGAGTCGTTTTCCTCGTCCGGTGCGGAGGCCGCGTTGACGGGTGTTACCTCGCCGGCCCTGAGAAGGGCCTCGGCACTTCTTTCCACTGTTCGTCTTCGACTTCGTTTCTTCGTCTTCGACATCGTTGCTTGGAACGTCTTGTCTCTTGTGCTGCGCTTCCAAATAAACACCAGACCTCGTAAAATTTCAATGAAATAATGAACCAAGTCTCTCTTTGAACTTTTAAAATTTAATCTATATAAATAAAAATGTAAGTGTTCGTTTGTTCATAGAAGGATGAACGTGATCCAGTTTACGGTTACGATCAAGTTCAGCCTTGGTTCATAACCTCTAATCTCTGTAAGTACTTGACCAATTGCTTTGAAATTTTATCAGAACATGTGTTTTTATATATCACTTTTAATTTATTGCAACTTTCATTTAATTATTTCGTTTTTTAATGTTTCATTATAGATAATGAGCCACTGCAACAATTGGCAGGGTACAGCTATTTTCCTTTTGATTTAATATTTTTTTCTGTTTGTGTTGAAGTATTTTGCACTCGACGATTAAGGAGAACTTTAAAACAAAGATTACTCATTTTGAATAGCAACAGTTTAATTTAGCTATTTTCATTTTTATTCAAAAATGTTGTGCTTTTTCTGTTTGTATTGATGTATTTGTTAGTATTTTTGCACTCGAAGATTAAATGGAACTTTAAAACAAAGATTATTTATTTTGAATGTTAACAGTTTCATTTAGCTATTTTCATCCTGATGTTAAAATTTTGTGTTTTTTCTGTTTGTGTTGAAGTATTTTTTAAATATTTTTGAACTTAACGATTAAGGGAACTTTAAAAAACAGATAATTAATTTTGAACGGCAAATATTTGGTTTAGAATTTTTGTGTTTGTGTTTCTTCTGTTTGCATAAGGCTTATGTTGGAATTTTTCAATGTGCCGAGCCAGACAATACCAAAATCTTCACAGAAAATGGAAAAAAAAAAAAAAAAAAAAAAAAAATGCCCGCAAGCATTGTGAAAAAACATAAAGCTCAAGACCAATCAATCAAATTGAGCAGTTTAAATCTTCTCATGTGTACAATTATATATTGCTTGTTCTGGAATGGGTAAACCAAACAATCTATATTTTCAGACAATGAAACAACAACCATTGTAAAATGAAACATATTAGAAATATGTTATTTTCCTTGCTTTTCCATCGAATCAGACTGAGCCACAGCAAAGCGTGGCCGGGTACAGCTAGTTTATCATTAAAATTTTTAAAGAGGTAATTCTGTTATAAAGCTTTAACTTTAAACCTCTGTAACACAAAGAAACGTTTTATGGACTTGGTTCACTTGTATTCTGAACCCTCCAATTAATGAGTGCGTTCATGCATGTCAGTGTTTTTTTTTCTGAGTTTTGGAGAAATTATAGTGCAAAAACAAGAAAAATACAGCTACTAAAAGAATTTGTGGTGATTATTTAGTGATAAAGATATAAAAAAAGAGAATTCATACGTAAGAGAAAAATGAACTTATTAATGTCAATTTTATTTAAGAGCAAATTGTATGTACAATATCTTAATATTTATGAAACAATTTTAGTTTAAGAAATCCGTTTTATTTATTTTACTTGTATTAGGACGTCCTCCTGATAAGTTCAAAATATATTAAGTCTCGTTTCCCGTCAAGCGGAAGAAAGGAAATATATATTTTGTTTCAATTTTCTTGTTTACTTTAAAACAAAGTTCCAAATTTGGATTATTTTTTGACCAAAGATTTTTTTCCCTTTAACTTACGGATACAGAATCCGAGTTCCCTCCTTCGTAAACTTTGAGCTGTTTGACACATTTCAGCCTTGGTCTCAAGGGAACATATCGCTAATGGATCTCGCGCAAAATGAAGAAAAATATTTTTTTTCCTCCTTGGCCTGATGTGAAATTTTCGGGCTTATGCTCCGACTTGACAGATGAATTGCTAGCTTTATTTCTCAGTTCCAACGCTCTGACGTCTAATGTAATGAACGGTCGGATGACTTTTAATTCACATTATTTATCTTTGTGAAAGATATATCCTGTTATGATAAAAGAATAATGTGTCGCCACCTTAAAAAAATATCATTCTTTAAAAGCATGGTTATTATATATTCTTTAAGAAGAATATTATACGTAACTTTGATGTAACGACGTTCAGTAAACCTTATTCCTGGAGTAATCGAATTTTCTATGTTTGATATTTTTCCAGCTCCTTATCCGCTTTTGTACGTGTTACTGTATTTAATGTATTTAAAATAGTTTTACTTATTTATTCATTTTAGTTAATTATTAATAATTTTATTAGTAATTGTTTTAGGTATTTTGCAATCGTTAGCTTTAGGTTAGTAGAAATAAATAAATATAACTAATATTCAACGTGTCCTAGCATCCATCTATATATATATTTCAGTTAACGTGGACCAATTACGATTAAATTTTGCGATACGATAAGAAACTGACATCATGTAAAAACCAAACTATTGCAAAACGATATTAAAAAAATTTTTAATGATTATCATAAAAAAGTAATGTAATGTTTGCATCTATTATCGTAACTTACGGACTTTAACAAATTTATTTATATTTCTTAAGAAGTATTTCACATTCATAAATCAATTTTTAATATCCGATTCTTTGAAGTGGCAACACCTTAGTTTGTTTACATCTAGCGGACTTTGGCCTTTTGAATTTCAAAGCAATTTTTACGGTTTTAAAATGGTTAATTTCTAATTCTTTGGAGTGGCAACACCTTTGTTATGCGGGCATATCTAGAGATTTTTCTTAATCATTTCGAATTTTAAAGTATTCTTTGAAATGGTTATAGCCCGCAGATATTCTGCGGGGAATCAGCTAGTATATATATATATCCCTTAACGTGGACCAGTTACGATGAAATTTTGCGATACGATACGATACTGACATCGTGCAAAAAACTAACTATGGTAAAACGATATTTAAAAACGTGTTAATGATTAGCATAGGAAAAGTAACATAATATTTGTATTTATCATCGTAACTTACGGGATTTTAACAAATGTATTTCTATTTCTTACACATTTGCATTTATAACTCAATTTTTTATTTCCGATTCTTTCGAGTGAGAACACCTTGGTTTGTTTATATCGAGCGATCATTCTCAAGTTTGATTGTTGAACTTATATCCCGCAGATGTTCTGCGGGGAATCAGCTAGTTCTATTAAATATAGTTTAACGATCGACGCTTTATTTTAGTGTGTATTGCACTTCGAAAAAAAAGTTTATTTTTAATATAATGTTTTTATATAAAAGTATTTTTTGCATACTGCTTTCAGAAAACCATGAGCATTTTTTTCAAATGTAGATGAATTTATTATTTATCAGATTTTTCCAATTAACGACAAACAATTTAATTTTAGTAAAAATATTTTTCTCTTTATACTGTTTAAAACAAAATTTAGAGATGGAATCAAGCGAAGCATAACATTAAATGTAACGGATAGTAAAATGAGGAGGGTGTAATATTTGAAAGAAATAAACGTAGAAAATGAAAAATAAAAATAAAAATACATTTTGAGAACGTCATTTGAAGAATATACTCTTGAAAGATTTAAATTTAATGCAATGTTGCCAACGGTTTAGAGAAAACCTGGAAGATATCTAATGAATGCAAATGCATTTTTATAATGTCACTTAAATCTGTGAAAATTTAAAATTTGTAGCAAGTCCTTTTAGAAGAAAAACGAGATGAAAATAAAAAAGAAAAGAAAGAAAAAAACTATGATATAATGCAGATCCACAAATCACTTAGCCTTATGCTTGAAAGCATTTTATCGAAAGAAAATATTTTCAGCTTTTGCCTTCTAGATTTATATTTTAAAAATATTTTTTTCCCTTCTTTCTGACTGTCCGAAAGTTCATTAGCATTGTAAATAGTGTCGCAGTCAAGTAAATTCTGCCCTTAATGAACATAGATAAATGCACTCAACTTTTTTTTTATTGCTTGTTTATTTCATCAGCTTGAAACAACGTTAGAAGCATAAAAAATAGGTGGCAATTAATGATGCCATCTGGCTCATTAGCGATATTTCCTGGAGAGTTTTTTTAAATTATTTATCTCTTCCTGAAAAAAGGAGATCTGCCAAGTGCAAAAGATGAAGAGCCGAGTTATGTTTCTATAAAATGCATATTATGCTAACTTTAATTTAAACGATTGCTGCTTTTAATATGTAGAGGCTTCAGATTTAACAGATTAAAAAAAAATCATATAAAACATTTGTAGCATGTTTTTAAATTGAATTTAATTCCTGTTCATTTATGTAAATTGCTTAAAAGAGAAAAGTTTTTAAAAAATACTTTGCTTTTCTACAAAAAAATTCTACAACTCTTTTTTATTATTATGGATGCTCAAAACATATTCATAACCAAAAAAAAAAAATAAATACTTATTTTATTATATAAAAAGGGGGAAACATAATAAAAATAAAAGGTAGATATAGATATATACTTTAGTTAACGTATTTGTACACAAGATGAAAAACAAATGAAAAAGGATTTTATTGCAAAAATTTTTGCAAAATTTGTCGCGTTATAGCTCATAGAAAGCCTGTAACAATTGCCCCTTCAAGCAACAGCTAAGAGAGTCACACTAAGATTATCTCCTGAAGGATCTAGGATATTAGCCGAACGTAACTTTTGTCAGACATGATACTGGCAAAGGTATTGAAAAAAGAAGTTTTTGGCTGTCAGATATAGCGCGACTAACGGAGTACTCACTGGTAACAAAAGCAGATAAAGCTGAATGTTGAAAAAATTTGCTATTTTGATGACTAGATTTGTGGAAATTCAACAGAAAACAAGATTCAAGTCGCAATGCGTATAAAACTTTACAGCAGTGCAATAACAAAATCATTACAATTTAGTTTGCTGCGGGTTTAAAAGCATTTAAACATTTATGCATTTGTTATCTATAGATGCAAAAGAATGCAAATTCCTACTTTTAGACGAGAGCATTGATTGGGATAATCACTATATTATATGTGTATAAACATTGTATGTAGGAAAATGCTTATACGACATAGAAAATTCAAAAAGTGTATAAAATTTTCCTTGATTAAATTTATTGCACAGGAAAACAAATTTACTTTGAATCGGTGTGTTTTCATCAAATGTCAAGCTAATGAATTCTTATGCAGGAAAATTACCATTTCTTATTAAAGTGTTTCAATGAAGTATCAAAACTGAAAATTCTTCATAAATATTTCAACAAGACTTAAAATATAATTCAAATACTCCAGACGAAAGTAAAGGCGTTGAAAGGTGAATGATTCTTTGCAGACCACGGTAATCAAATATTTATTCCGAATTTCATGAAATTCTATTACTCCTGAGGCAATCTTTTTGATTCGCTTAAAATTTCGCAGCGGGTCGAAAATTTCCAACTCCACCCCCTTCCCCCTCTCCAAAGCCTTTGCCCTCCAACAGACTACTTGAGAAGCAGTTTTAACAGTGAACATATCGAATAATCATTTTCTTTAAGAATGATTGGAATAAGTTTTGAAAATCATGAATAATTGTGTAAAGAATTTATGTAAGAGTTGGCGATGTTGAATCCTTTAATGCTTTTGCAATGAACAATTTCTTCTGGAGTTTCAGAAATGAATAAATACATATTTATTATCCTCATGCAGTTTATGATTGAATATCTTATGAAAAGGTGAGACGGGTGTTTGACAGTTACTGATACTTCTATAAAAGAGTAGTATGGAATACGATAGGATGCGCAAATTTCAACACCCTTAATCTTTGCTTTGAAAAGGTTTAAGATTAGTAAAAATATTAAGAATGCTTTTGAATGGCTATTTAGGTAATTAAATTTTAAAAAAAGGGTTACTCTAATTAAACACTTGCTTACAAAAACATATTCAAAACTAATAATAAGGGAGTTGATTTTTCTCAAGAGAAAATAAGAAATACACAAATATATAAATAATACAAACATTATGACGTTTTTTTCTCTTTGTCTTGGAAGTAAAAATTCTAATAAAGATAAATTGTGTTTTTGACACATATTACGGTTTTTGCCACACATGATGGCTTAAAAAAATGTCTTCTGAATTGCTACTAATCTAATGAAAAAAAGTTAGGTACAAAGTTGTTAAAAACGGGTGCATAAAACATGGCAAAAAAAAAAAAAATCTTTCTTAATATTGCCTTTTTTTGATGTAGATTCAAGTAAAATATTCAATAATAAACAAGAAGTTCCCGCATACTCCAACTTCAAATTTTTAACTAGTTATTTTCTCTCTTTCGCATTTAGCTTTAGTTCTTAAATGTTTCCAATATAACGTATTTTAGCGGTTAATAAATACTCACTCACACATTTATTCATTCACTCATTTATTCATTTACTCATTTATTCATTCACTCATTTAGTCATTCATTCATTTATTCATTCACTCATTTATTCATTCCCTCATTTATTCATTCATTCATTGAAAAAAAAACTTTAAAAATCCCGATCAAAAAATGTCATCGCACGCATGCATTTTGTTCCCAAATGCATTTATGCGGCCTAATTTGTACGCATAAAGATAAGTTCATTAATACAATAACAAGATTTACGCAAAAAGTATATTATATATATATATATGTGTGTCTGTGAACAAAAATAAAAGAAAACAAATTGGTTTAGTAAAACATATATATGATTTTGCATGTGTGTTTGTGAAATGATCACAAAATAAATAAATAAATAAATATTTAAGCTCTTAAAATTATTTTCATTATTAACACTCTATTTTCAAATGCAGCTGAAAGACTAAAAAAATGTATCTGTGAAACATTAATACTTTAAAACTACGAGAGAGAAAATGGTATTACGGAAATCTGTACTTTCCATCTTACTTACGTCAGTGGTAGTTATTAGCCAGATCAACAAGAAGCGAAAACATAATTAATCTACTTAATAACGTGTGAGATGGAAGAAGCATGGCATATTCAATTAAATTTCCATGATATCTCGACACTACTTTGAAGGAATTCTTGTAGCTTTGTCGAAAGCCTTGAAAGGTGTTGACGAACTAATCCCTTCTGAGAGCACAGGATTTTGACAAGCAAGTAAAAGTCTCCATTTAATGCTCAATTCAGTCTTGTGTTTAATGAAGCCATCAAAAAAAAGTATGCTTAGTTGTTGATTTATATTCTCTGATTAAACTTCTTTCTGTGTCATTACGCAGTTGACGAGTTTTTTTCTTTATAATCGTGTAGCAGTTTTATCTCCGGGAATGTTCTGTGAAATGTTTTGCTGGTTTTCTCTTGGAGGTTGCGTTTTTTTTTTCTCCTTTTTCTTCAATGTTTTTTTTCTTTTTTGAAATAAAGTCACAGAACATCTTTTGACAACTAAACAGAACCAAAAGAATTTTAAAGAAATCCGAAGACCGCATTTATTATACAGAAAATTACTCCACATAAAGTTCCTATAAATGCAAATGGTTAGGTTTTGAAAAACAGTTTCATGTCCTTTAATTAAATAATAATTATAATAAAAATCTTGCATTTGTTCATCTTTTTAGCCATTATATGCATTAATTATAAATATTATTAGAGATTATATAAAATTGATTAACCTCGTCAAACCCCAGAACTAAGAACAAACAATTTTGACGCAATTTTTTGGTTCTCTGATTTAAAAAATGATTACAAAACAAAATAACTAAAAAAATTTTTGTTTTTAATTTTTATTAATAATTAGTTTAATTAATAATTAATATCCAATTTCCATGTTTTCCATGTTTAAAACGAAGTAAACAGTATTTTAAAATGTACCCAATTGGGTACACTTGGAATAAAGAGGTTAAAACAATATCCGTGGTAATGCTTTTAACTACAAACATGTTATAAATATTGATACTACAAGAAAAAACTCATTATAACACTTATTTTCAACTTCCATCACCTTTATTTGTTTTATATATAAGTATAAACTTTGCCTATGCTACTTTTATAGGTTTTTTTTGTTTCGATTTCAACTATGTTATTTTAATGACAAGTTACACATTTAAAATGACGTTTATTACTCATAACTAACAACAAGATTTAAAGTATAGTTAACGCTGAAACAGGATTTAACATCATAATAGCTGAAATAAATTTAGAAAACGAAGAATATTTTTGCATGCTTTTCACCTCGAGACATTCTAATTTTTTTTAAATGAAGAAATTCTTATGAATTAGTTCTTTAGTATGATAACTTGTTTAAATTGATTTAGATTATATAATTTTAAGTTAAATACAAGAATTAAATATTTTTAAAAATTTACTTAGTTGTTAGCAACTGGAGATTGCTTCGACTCTATTGCAAATAATCTAGCAGGTCTAAAAGAATGTTTCTGGCTTTTAAGCTTAAAGCAATAGCGATTGCTCATGACATTATGAGCAATAAAAAATTATGGAAGTTTTTAGAAACAATCACACAGTTCACCTTTTTTATATAAAAAAAAACAATAATAAACTTAAATTTGAAAGGGTAGACACTTTTATATATCTCGGCAATGACTGTAACCGTAAAAAGTTAAATAATGCTTAAATCCAAATAATTTTTCTGCTAATCAGACGACATTTGTTCTGCAACATTCTTTTCTGTGACATATCATGTCGAAATCCTTTATTTTCACACTTGTTTCAAGACAGTAAGTAGTATTTCCCCATGTATTTTATAAAATTCTTATTCTTTGCAAGCAAACTCAGAACTATTAGCTTCATTGTTATTTACAGTAAACTAATATAACACTAAAAATAAACACTACGATGACGGAAAATAGCATTGTTATAGAGTATAAACCTTTACCTTTGGGCAGAAACTAAATGAGAGCAAACAACGCTGTGGTTCACTAATATTGAATGCACTTAATTCAAACATAAAAAGAATTCCCTTTTCAATCCGATTTTTTTTAAAATTGCAAACACAAATTATCGTCTCATTTTTTTCTACCTCATATTTGTCCTACATTGATATAAAGCAGCGAGTCGATATAAATTTTCCATGAATGTCCGTTGTAACACAGAAATAGCCAATCCGAGATCACGTGTTTCAAACACAAGTGGGTTTAATATTTAAATCTAAATATTTTAAACGTAATAAACACGTTTATGCAGTTTTGTTGTGGACAACCATTCATTGTGAATTAACGCCAACAGTTGATTTACATAATCTTAATGGGAAATAACTAAAAGATTTTAAACCTCAAAATGTGGCGGATAATATAACATATATTTCGTAATTTCAGGGCTCCTCACAAATGTCCTAAATCGCTTTTTTTTGTCAAAAAGCTTATGCATTTTGCAATAAGCTAATCTGTTTAAAGCTGAGATATATGTTTTCTTGTACGGAATAAAGAAATTAATTTTTTAAAATCAATTTATTGATCGTTTCAGACTTATAATTATTGGGAATAATACGAATTAAGTGTCCCAAATGATTTCCATTTATAAGTGAAATAGAACAACATGATTTGGCTTTACAGATATTTATACATATTATAAGATTGAAATAAAATTCACTCTAATTACAGTTATAATTACTTACTAAAAAAATTGGTAGGTTCCGATTTTAAACTTTGCATACAGTGTTATATTTACATGATTTATTAATGCGGGAAGTGTATATGAAGAAAACATTTGTATCAATAGGCATCAATTACGAAATAATGGCAAGCGTCTGCTAAGTTTATCTATTTTGCAGTTTACAAGGTAATGTAATACGAATTCATTGTTCCTAAAGAAATAATTATATTGTATCATTGTCAGGACCTGCATTTGTTGAAAGCAAACAAAAAGTTCCGAATTCTACAGCAAATACCATTTATTACGCACGAACTAAGATAAAGATAACGGGAGAAAGACAACAAGGGGAATTCACGGAGAATCCAAATTCTGCCAGCGATGTCTTATCTCCCCACAACCCCTATATTCTCTTCTTCACACCAGGAGATCACTTTGGCCATGTCTCGTAGGCCCTTGACAAAGCGACAGGAAATTCCACCGAGATGGTATTTGGTGGCCCTTATCCTGATGGCAGATGAAATGGAAGATGCAATGCTTCGCACGTTCCTAAAGTAGATAAAGGGGAAGATTGCTCATTATCGCTGCCAAGCCGATTTGTGAAAAGAGAAGCAGTTGTGCAAGGGACAGACAGACAATAAGTATTAGGTTATAGATTTTGGATGGAAGCCAGTTGGTACCGACTAAATGCGTTTGGGGATCTATTGTGGACTTAAGATTAACTTCAATTAAAGTTTGATTGTCTGTTTGTTGGATCTGAGCTTTATATCTCGCGAAGAGGGATTTTCTATTTATATAGTTTACGTTCTGAAAGTTTTAAATGAAAAATGACTGCTTATAGATTTTTCAATAGAATTATCTGGAAGCAAGCACGTTTTTAACAAAATGGTTTTAATACAGTATCCCATAGTTCTTTTTCCAGTATGTTCAGTTATTCTTATACGGTATGGGATATAAAATAGAATTTCAATCAGGCACATTTAAAATGCTTTCTAATCCTATTAAAGGCGAAGTTATTAGATGACAATTAAAATTTGATAATTTTGATAGGAAAATAGTGCTTAATAATTTCAAAAAGAAAAATAATAATCTGTTCTTTTCCTGTAGCATTTTACTAGCTTATTCACATATAGGGACTATGAATAAACTTTCAATGTTGTTCAAATTTGTTTCAAAACAAAATGTTCTGGGTTTAAGATTATTTGCATTTTAGGAAACACATTAATCAATTCCAAAGTATAAGAATTTTTTTTTATTGACGCATAATTAGGTTACAGTAAAAAACGCAAAGTTTCGATCATTATCAACAATTTTAAATGGGAACCAAATTTTATATGGCGCAACAAAATTCTTCTGTTAAATTAGAAACTCATGTAACGTAATTATTGCATGATTTTGTCTTGTTTTTTTTCCATCTAGGATTGTGTTTTCAACACTTACGCAATAGATCTAACATTCGATAATTTAAAAAGAGAAATATATACTTTGATTATGTTGCCTGCTCCATACAATTACGTGAATTGCAATGCTTATTGTTTGTTTACAACGTATGAGTGAGTTTTACCCAAAACGATTTGATGTAATTCTTTCCTCAATTACATATTACGTCTTCAAAAAAGTGGGATTTTCTTTCTTTTTTGCTTTCTTCTCTATTTCTCAAAAATTTAAAAACCCTCCTTTAAGGTGTGGGGGAGAACGTCATGAGTTTTCATGTACTTTAAATAATCATGACTGTAAGAGACACTAAGAATTTTGGAGTTGCATGTAAACACTATCACAATACTTTAAAGATTTTTTTGTTGTTCTTGTACTTTACTTGTGTTCTGGATATTTATGGCAGTTTTTTTAATGGAGTTTGCTGACTGGGGACACTTTCCGAAATCTGTTGATCTTAATCAGTTTGGGTTTCGTTCTCTGCCCACAGAAGACGGCCCACACAAAATAAAGCCTCACAAAATCAGGTCCCTTAGTGCTCAACGTTTAGACTTAACATTACGGTCATGAACAGCAAAAAAAAAAAAGTGTACTTTCTTTCCTTCAATTTTTTTTTCGTTCAAGTGCAGTTTCGCTCAAATGCTGCTGTCAGTCGAGGAGTAGACACACACCGACAAATATTTGCAACATCCAAAAGCTCAGCAAAATAAATCTGTACCTGAGAGCCATAGTATCTTAAGTCCATTTTTCTAGTTTTTAGGAGTTTACACTCAATTACAAAAACTCTAGCTACATGAGGGCTCCAAACTTTTGATGCTCCCATTGGACATCTTTATTCTAAGGTTTGCACGGAAAAATTTAGTCTTATAGTACTAAAATGTTTATTTTTTAACATAATCACAAAATTTCGAAAAAAGGACTTAAGAATCTGGTTGTCAAGTACAGCAATATACTTTTATTTTCAAATTAATTTAATCAGTTTATTGTTGTTCTCTCGCACATTTTTTTAAACAAAATGTATGACAATTTAGGCATAACTTGGTAGTTTTAAAATCATATTGTTTTTTACTTAATTTATTTAATTATTTATTTTACGTAAAAGAAAGAGGGTTAGAGAGAGATAGAGGAAAAACAAGCTTTTTATAATTTTAATTAGTACAATAATAGTGGTTATTAAAGTACAAAAAAAGCTAAAAAGAACCACCCTATAAAAGAAGCACAATTTTGTAAGTTTTCAATTTTAGTCTTAGAATAAATAAAATATATTTTGGGGAGTTATCACTTTCACATTAGTTTAAGAAAGAAAATGGCAGCAGTCGAAGCAAAGAAAAGAAAATTAGGATTAATCTATGGATTTTGGAAGAGTGCCAGCAGTTATTGACCTGGATGTCTCCTTTTATTAGTTGGGAATTGAATTCAGTTACATCTAGTTATTCGTGTGCTGATAACTTAAATGCATATTATGCAGAAATGAGTACAAAAACTACATTTGGAGAGAAGATTTTTTTAAATTACTGAAGTAAAAGTAAGATACAAAAATTGATTTGGCTTTTAAGCTCCCCAAGTAAACTATTTTATGCATTTTTTTCTTGCTTTTCTTTTTTTTTTTTACTTATTTTTTGTGACAAAGTAAAGATAAATCTTTTGTGATAAATTAAAAATTTGTCTTAACCACTTTTATACTTAAGTAGTATGTTTTAATTTAAAAAAAATTAACTACTAATTTATTTTCGTAATTTATCTAGATGTTTAAATATCTGCAATCAATTTGAGAGTGTTAATGAAAAGGAGAATATGGTTTGCTACTTATTTTCATCAAAAAACGGAATCATAATAATTTAGATATTGGAACTTTAATAAAGTGTCAAACACTTAGCATAGCAAGTCAATTACTGAAGCCTTGAGTGTGTATAAAACAAATTTACGTTTGAGAAAAATTTAATATTAAAAAATAATTTAATTTGAATAATACATATGATCCTGAAAGTCTATAAAACATATATTAGTTGAAAAAGTATGTAAAGGTGATTTTTGATGATTAGACTGTTAAAAATTAATCACTCTAAAGGTGTCGACAACTGATGCACTCACCCTATACAGGTTGCATGAAAAATAAATTCTTATAAGAATGATGTTATGGGACCACTATTCGCAGCATAGGATTCGAACATGTTTTTAATGGCTAAGAGAGCATTCATAAATGTGGTCACGCTTTTTCCCCACATATTTGACCCCTCCCCCTTTGTCACATGTCACGCTATGTTGCTTAAGCAGAGATGCCACTGCTTGTTACCCCCTCCCCTCCCCTTGTCACACTATGTCACATTTTCATGAACTCCCTCCCCCAAGAAGAGTGACATCATTTATGAAGGATCCCTAAGAGTTATCGTTTGCGCAACTTAAAAACAATAACAATAAATTAATAATAAAAAAGTTATAAGCAAGCTTTTCTCTTTTTACTTTTCATTTTTAAAATTCATCCTAATAACATCATTTGATTTTTTTTAATATGGCATTTCAGCTCTGTACTTATTTGTTTGAATAACATATATCTGGAGAACTACTACGTTAAGTATATTTTTCCGGAAAACTAATCAAGTGTTTGAAAAATCATGATCTCTATTTCTTTTAAATATAGTTAGAAACATTTTCATTTAAAATTTCAACAGTTTAATGTATTTTTTAACTGTTTAGGAATTAAAAACAAGATGTTCTTTTATTCTCCATATTAATGTTTTAGGAGTTTTCAAAATTATAAAAATGCAATTCACTTTTAAGTTGAAATATTTCATCTGCTAAAAAAAAAAAAAACTAAATGTTTTACTGATAAAATCTATATCTATTTAACAATATCCTTCAGATATACTTTAGATTAATGTGAAAATAGTTTTAAAATCTTGTTTCAAACAATCATAATATAAATCTCTTGAGGCTAGATCAGGGATGGGCAAAATTTTTCGGTCGCAGGCCTAAAATCGAAAAAGAAAAGTTTCACGGGTCAAGATAATTTTTTTTTTAATTTAAAAACTGTGCACAAGTATGGATGTATTATACGGCACCTGAGTGCCGTATAATACACACAACATTTTTGATTAAAAATTTATAGGTGCATTTAGCTTTGAAATGAGTTACGGACTATCTATTATTAACCAACGCTATTACTCAGAATTTTGAATGTGGTTAAAGTTATTCCATATTTATATTCAAAATGTCGACAAGGGAATCATAAAGCATAAAATTGGAATGTTAAAGCAAAACTGAATTTATCTGAAGCACTTTTTATTTCTTTAAAGACGCTTAAATAACTAAAATGATCATAATATTTCTTTTCCAATTCTTTCTGTGTGTTTATTATTTTTAACCTTTTTTATGCTGGTGCTGTATAAAGTACATGATTCACAAGTATTACAATTTAAATATCCTAATGAGATAAATGAAATTGTGATTTCATTTTAAAATTTTCCTTATATTGAGGTTCGAAGTAAGATGTCCTGATTCTAAGGAACGAGGCTAAATGCTTATCTGTCAGTCTACTTCTGAAGTAATTCTTTCTAAGGTTCACAGTTGAAAACACTTGTTCACATATGTAAGATGAAGCAAACGTGGCACTGATTTTATGGGCATGAAAAATGAAACTTGCTTTTAGTAATGATTTGTAAAATTCTAACTTTGGCATATTTAGAAGCAACTGCTCCTCAGTGGTTGGTGCCAATCTAGAGCTATAACTAACAAAGAACATCCGCTTTTAACACTTTACCGATTGGAAGCTGTCTGTGATTGCACTTCCGTTGATTTATGTTTTGTAGAACAAAAAGAGATAGTAAAAAAATCATCAGTCCTTTGAAAAACAGGAAGAAAAAAAAATAAGGTAGAAAAGGGAGATGGATATACAATATATATACATTCCTTTTAATTTGTGATCCGAGTCAACTTAAAATTCAATCCGCGGGTCGGATAGAACCTTCCCGCGGGCCGTAGTTTTCCCATCCCTGGGCTAAATGTGAATTTAATGTGAATTCATATTAATTTTGGATGTAAGCTTCCTATGTTCTATGTAAAATGCTTCATATGAATTATTTCATAAAAAATAATAATAATGAAAATTTTTAGCTCTATCGTTATTTAAAACTCTTCTTCATTAAAAAAATCTAGGAATGCAAAATATAGTTGGCTTAAAACGATCACTCTCATGACATACATAAAAATGAAGTTTTAACAAAAGTTTTAAAAAAATACAGGGCCAACGCTATGCCACTTTCTTCAATCAAAAGAAATATAAAATGTAGTTTCAAATATTAAACTCTCTCAGCGACTATTCTCTAAAAAGAAAATTTTCAAAAAGCAATTATTTTTCCTAGTTAAGAAAAGCTATTTCAAAACCGCTAACGTATGAAGTATTTAACGTGGAAGGAAAATTCTTACACGCTTGATTCGTTTTATTTTTTGATAAAGTAATAAAAAAAAGGTCATAAATACACTTTGAAAATTAAAGTTGTTTTAACTCAAAAAAAAAGCAGAAAAGAAACTTTTAAAAAATGGCAGTTAATGGTTACAAAATTAGAAAGTTATCTAGAAGTCATGTTCAAACTTTTGTTTCGAAGCAAGAGTTCCTTTAAGTACTTGTTACTCATGTTCAAAAGTTGTTAAAAAATATGTAACACATGTTGGAATTTCGCCAAATGTGTGCCTACTGCTTTAAGATTTTACTGAAAATAGCAAAGATTTCCACGTTCGTTTGAGTAACAAGATGAATTATTTTTAGATTTTGAAGTTATCTCAATATTTGTCAACTCCAGGCTTAAGATATCACATTCATAAATCTAGACGAAGACTTAGAAAAGAGATTATATAAATCGACTTTTGATGCTACTTTTAGTACTAGGAAAATAAAGTTATCCTATTAAGTATATGTTCAAAGTTACTTTAGAATAATCCAGGCAATTACACTTCATAATTAGGCACATTCTTTTAAAAGGAATGACTAAAACATTAATTTTTGTGGAATTTTCGATTTGAGCTTTTGAAAATAACTTTTGATAAAAGCGTCGTCACAGAGAAAAAAAAATACTATAAAATAAAGAAAAAAATATCATGTAGTGTCTTAACAATTCTATAAAGATAAACGTTAGAGGCATATAGGATTAACTAAGATTAATAAAAACAAGAAAAAATTGCTTCAAGACAACATGCCACTTTGATTTTTTCTTAAATTTAAGGCTATATTTATATTTATGTACACATAAGGTAAATGACCCGGTAGTGGACACAATTAAGAAAATTTCCGTACTCTTTTACGTGGCAAATTTTTTTCAAGGGACTTACATCAATATTTGCATATTTAGCTTAATCGCCAACTCTTTCTCTAAAAATTAATTACCTATAAAAAGTCATTTGCTGAAAATTTAAGATTTTTAAGTCAAATATACTAAACGCTTAATTGCTTAATTTATATATTTAGTGGACATTTATAAGACACGTATTTGCATTAGTAGTGGACAGAAATTAATATCATCTCTTTTATGCTGTTAACTTATAGAAATAATTTTAAAAATGACTAAGGGACCATTCATAAATGATGTCACGCTTTTTTCCCATATGTTTTCCCCAAATCCCCAACCTTCTTATTGATCGGCTTTAGTAAAGAGCAGCAAATGTGACCATTGTGGAGGCAGCTATTAAATATTATGATCCATGTACTTCCATAGATGCTCCACGCCTAGTTCTATTAACCCCCACTACCTCTCCCCGTGCGTAAGCAATCCTAAGGCCTCGGCTAACAGGTAGGGATCTAGTGGAGAAAAGTGTCCACTACCGGGTCATTTACCTTACTTCAAAACTTCTTTGCATTAGATATTTTGTATTTCACAGCTTTATCACTTCTGTTGTCATTTATATGTTTCTTATATTGGTACTTTTTTAAACACACGAAGGTTGGCCAAACGTTTAGTCATGTTAAAGATAAGAAAACCAATAATTTCAAAATTTCGTAGTTTTATTCTCCAATGACCACCGTTGGCGATCATCTGGATTTCACACATCATAAAATTGTCATGCCCAAAATAAATGTTACTTAAAAGACATATTAAAATTTAAAATTAAAGAAATACATGCGTTTTGAAGTTTGAACTTTTAAAGTCAAATAATATATCCTTCTGTCATTATAATTCTAACGATATTTGTGGTAAATTCTAACTTGATTTCTATGAATGGGAGTTTTTCTTCGTAAAATTGTAAAATAACAGCAAAAAATAATTTAAAAGAAATTGACATTTCTCGAAATTCAGTTGAATCACTGTTGAGTAAATATAACGTTAAAACCACTAATGAGTAAATATAGCGTTAAAACAACTGATGAGTAAATATAATGCTAAAACCACTAATGAGTAAATATAGCGTTAAAACCACTGATGAGTAAATATAACGTTAGAACCATTACTGAATAAATATAACGTTATTTCACATCTATAGTCACTGCGGTTGTTGAACACCATTTCAAAATGTCTTTAAATTTATTGGGTACATTGGAATATCTTTTAAGATCTTTAAAAACTAAAACTGCAACCTTACACACAAACAATCAACACCTGGTTCAAAATCCCTTTTTCCGCTTATGGAACACCTTCTGAAGAATATTGATTTCTCATTGGAGTAAAATTAAGGAGATGTATGTAATTTGCAAGTTTATTTAAAATTTTTCAGGAATTCATTTTTCTTTTGCTCCATAAAGCAATTAAGATTCAGTTTTCCCAAATATTTACGAATCAACATCTGCAAATGAAAGGGATAAACTACTAACACATTAAATCATTACTACTTGTAAAAATTTCTCTTGGATTTGGTCGAAACAAAAGTTCTGTAACATTCCGGTAAGTTAATTAAATTGCAAAGTTCTTTTTTCATTTTAGAACAAAATTGGTTTGCAAACTCCTGAAGAAAAATGTGCGAATTTATTAAATTAATTTGTAATGCTTTCTCCAGTTCATACAGGTCTTTCATAAAAGCATCAGAATTAAGATTTTATGTACATTTAAAAATGAGGAAATTGCAATATTTAACTTCAGAAAATTATATTTATTTAGAAATATTTGCAACTGATGAGGGTGTAACATTGAATCCGTTAAACTTTATAAGCATATTAATATCATTTGTTCAGTCAAGAAAGAACTCAATATTAGGAGAAAGTGTATTACTTATCAATATAAAAATTTTATTTAATTTTAAAACATTGGAAATGTATTGTAATATTTTGAATATAATACTTGATATTGTATGAATATAATTAATAAACGAGCATTTTACAGCAAAGATTTTAGAACTCAGCATAGGAAAATTTTCACTGCATATTCGACATATAACGGAAAATGCTATTTTATTTTCTATATTAACATGATTCAATGTCTCTGTAAGTCTCGGAGTTAGCAGAAAAATGATGTACTGCATTTGAACTTTCTGATTAAATTCAACCACTCATTAAATTCACACCTTTTTGTGAAATATGTTTTTTCTTTCTAATGGGGCTGCGGTATTGGTCCTCAATCATTGCTGACCTAGTGCGTTCCCCAGAAATTGGTGCCATCTTTTTCAGCGGCCCCACAATGAGTGTGGTACCTTCGCCGCATGAGGATTTTGACGTTCAGTTACCCCTATATGGCGGTACCAGAGCTCTCATTGATGCATATGCGCTAGGAATTTAATTTAGCCGAGAGCATCCAAGCCAAATGTCTACTCAAGGGATCTTTTACATGCCGCATAATATTACGACATGGGCGCAGACGATTTCTGCATCTTGAAAGTCCACCGATTTGGGCCAGGTTTGCCGTGATCTTGAGCGTACGAGGCATGCACCTCACCACTACGCCACCCTGTCGACTTTTTGTGAAATATTAATGCTGTAATATTAAATTAATTTTTTATTTGCAATAGATTTTTGGCAAATTATTTTTATGTTTAATTATTCTAACATTTTCTTAGTTTAATTAACACATCAGAACAATAGATCACCTTTTCAACGATCATTGCGATATTATTACTATTTCTATTTTACTTCTTTAACCACTTAGCGCTTTTTCCCGTGTCTGGCACGGACGAAAGTTACCGGCAAATTTGCACATGTCCGTGTCTGACACGGGCGAAAGTTACCGGCAAATTTGCACATGCCCGTGTCTCATACGGGCGATCTTGTTTCTCGCGTTACTTTATTTCTAATGCCCCTCTGTGATCCGTTTGCACTTTGTGTGTATAATAATTTTTTATATAACTTGTAACCCCCCCCCCCCTGCAACTGAAATTGCCAAAACCAATTTATACTATACCTATTTGTTCATTTTCTGTCAAAAAAAAAAAAACCTCGATCATTTTTTTCCCAGTTTTTCTGAAAAAACTCGTGATTCAAGGGGTTAAATTTAAGGAATCAGAGTGCCACGTTAACATTCTCTCAAACAATTTAAAAATAGCTAAATAAATTAATTTCGAAATATTTGGATGTGCACTTTTCAATAAATAATTTACAGTACAAATATTGCTCAGTATATTTATTTTTTTGAAACAATAAACCTAAGGTTTTTGGAACGTATTTCAAAATTTTTTACTGGATGGCTAAAACACATTGTATTAAAAAACAATGTGTGAGTAAGCAAAAAAGCAACGTAAGTAATCCCAAACATGTTAAAAATCCTTAGGCATTCAAATAGCATGTCAACACACATTTCATTTTACAGCATAATCGGTTTTCCTGCCCACTATGTTGCATTGTCAAGAAACCATATGTACGAAATTCTGAAATGAGTGATTTATCGGCCATTTTAATAATAACACTTCATTAAATTGGGGATTTGTCTTCAATATTAAATTAAAAGCCGGGTATGTTTAAATACTGAAGATAAGTTCGTTTATATAAAATGTTTTAAATAAATGTTTTCAGGTAAAACAATAATTTCTACAAATAAAAAAAAAACACACACACATAGAGAGAATCAATGTTTTAACGGTTTTCTTACAAAAATTTTTTTTTGAACTTTTTCATTTCATTTGCGTCTTAAATAAGTAAATTATAGCAAAAAAACCCACACATAAAAACCAACTGTGAATTTGAATCTTTTTAAATCTAATGCGGTGCAAACTCGTACCACCGAATGCGTTTTACCTATATTAAGCGACTATAAACCTCACATTCAAGTCGCAGTGGTACTAAAAAATTTACGAGGCTTGCAACTTTAAGGCAGAGAAGGAAGCTATCATTGGAGTACCTAATCGTCAACTAAGTACCATGCAATACTGCTTTTATTTCTCCTGTGTGCAGCAGGTGGACTGTTCCTAATTACCACAATAGTCGTTATAAAAAGGAGTATTAAGTTTTACGTGAGGTAATTTTCGAGATTGAGAGTTCTTTTGCTAGTTGGTGTTCCTCTAGGTCCTTTAAATCTTCTCATTTACAAGCATGAGGAGTAATTCATTCTATCCACTAGGGCTTACTTGGATGAATATTAAGTTTCAAAAAGCGGGGGGAAATTCCAGTAAAAGATTGTGCACGACGAACTTTTACATTTTTTAAGAAATAAGGTAAAATATTAGCTAACGTAGGCTTAAAAATTTAAAAGAAAAACGGAGGTTCAAGGTAAATAGTTGCGCTGAAAATCTAGCTGTATGTATTGTCCCATAAGTATTCTATTGAATTAAATGATTTCATTTTCTCCGGATGCATACACATTGCATATATATATAATATTTCGGTATTTAGATTGCATCAAATAAAATAAGCTAGTTCAGTAAAAAGGTTTCAAACTTAAAAGCAAGTTTTACGTATACCAGAGTAACGTAATGTAGCGCGCTTGGCACGAGAAAGAGAAATAAACAAAACACAAACAAAAAAGAAAGATAATTGTTAAAAATATGTACTCGTATATAGGTATGGTCTTGAACGGAATACTATAATGGACTTTTTTATTTATATTGTTTTTAAGAGGATAATTATTTTAACTCTTCACATTGGTAGTTTAAAACAATTTAATTATTAAGTTAATAAATTTAAAATATTTTTGAATAAAATATACAGGGAGTTCGATAATTATCTATACAACTTCGGAACGTTGTATTTAAACAAGTTAATGAGATATTTACATGCGGTTTGTTGCATTCAATGCAGAAACTCTTGAATTTTTTATATGTGTGGTGTGGATTAATGCATAATCGCGTTATTGGACCCTTCTTTTTCGCTGAGAAATCAATCACAACTCCTATCTACCTGGATTTGCTCCAGCTTTATGTGATTCCTCAGTTGGAACATCTGCAACCAAACATTCTGTATCAATAGGATGGAGCTCCAACGCACTGGTCTGTAGACGTTCGAGAATACCTGGATAATGTGTTTCCCAATAGGTGGATTGGTCGCGACGGCCCAATATCCTGGCCTCCGCGGTCGCCGGATGTGACACCACTAGACTTCTTTCTGTGGGGTTATATTAAGGACATTGTCTTCGCTACGAAGGAAGCAAACCTTGCAGAGCTAAAGCAGCGTATCCTTGCTGTTTTTGAGACAATAACTGACGATTTGCTGCAGAGCACATGGGCTGAAATTGATTTTCATCTGCATGTGTTTCCCGTATCACCCATGGGGCCCACATAGAGGTGTACTGAACAAAAAAAACCTTCAAGTGTTTCTACATTGAATGCAACAAACCGCATAGAAATATCTCATTAACTTCTTTAAATATAACCCTCGGACACCCTGGATACTGTAAAAGCATGTTTTGAATGAGAACGTTTTATGAATTATAGAACCCTTTTTGAATATTTCCTTATACTAATTACTTTCCAAAATAAAGTTAATAACGCATCTCCGAAACTATGTAAGGATTTTTTTTTTTGAAAAATGCACTTGATGAACATGTTTTCTTGTTGCCAAGAAATATATTCTCCACTAGCAACTACTTAACAACTTAGCAACACTTACTCTTGCATAGCAACAACTTAAAAAACATTTCTTCGCAATAAGCGAAAAGTATTTTTTTTCTTTTCAAAAAATAATTAGATGTATTTAACCACTGAAGGAAATCCTCAACCTGCAGTTAATTCTTTGTCATTTATTCTACTACTGCTACGCTGAGATTGAAAGAATTTTTAAATTAAATATCCTAAGGGACTTGCTTGCTAATCTTGTGATTATGTTCTTGAAAACTTCTTGTGCGATTGTAATTAGTGAATCAATTATGCCTTTAATTAAAAAAAACTTAATCAATATTTTTTATTACCTTATTTTAAAATCAGGTTAATTAGGTGCCTTGTACAAACTTTTTTTATTAAAGCGATTATTATCATTTCTGTCTGTGCTAATTACATTCTGGTACGTTTTTAGTATAATGCTGTTTATTTAAATATACCAATTGCTAATACTAATACAATTAAAATACTGTAAGTACATTTGAATTTTTTGTTTGTTTAAAAAAAGCTTTTCTTAAAGGGATTAAGGCTCCATAATTGGATGATATTCAAGAAAAAAAAAATTTTAAAGTAAAAACAGCTAACTAAGAAAACTTTAAGCAGATTATTTGTTGTTAATTATGAGTTTTGAGCAAAGTCAAATACATTGAGTTTATTAGCCAGTAAAAATAGTAGCTATACATGACGTGTTTACGAAAATCTCACTATACATGTGTATTTCATGTGATTTTTTTTTTCATTGTACTTTTTAAATTTTAAAGTACTTTTTAAATCTTAATTTTGAGTAGGTAATAAATAAGAGTATAATTTAAAATTAGAGGGATAACAACGCCAAAAGGGCAATAGTCATTCAAAATTTTTAGCATTAACTTTTTTTTGGACATTTGTTCATAAAGATTTTTTTAGGGCACGAAAACAAATATTATTTATAACTGAGCCTTTTCAGAAAAAAATAAATAAAAACCTAATATGCAAGGTTCGTGATTTTTTTGATTTTTTATTAAAAAATATTTTTGATTAAAAAATATAATAAAAATCGGATTTTTTAAATTTAAATCAGATTTTTTTTTTATTTAAATCGGATTTTTTTGATTTTTTAAAAAATACCCTAAATATTTTGGATATTTATTATGTTACATTCATAGAAACAATATGGCATTGTAACCAATATGCAAAAACCCACTTTAAGCTATTTTCACCGAAATAAATATTTTTTAATAGTAATAATGGAAAACAAATTTTAACACAAATGCATGACTCAAATGAAACTTAAAACCACCAGGAATAATAGTACACTCATAAGTACAGAGAAAATGAGCAAATTTGATCTGAATTATTTTGCTGTTGAAAACTGAAATAAAGTACCAATTGTGTGTACTTAAGTTTTACATTGAATGTACTGTAATACTTTTTCAGTTTTATAAATAAAAAAGTCTGAAATATTTTTACCCATTTCGAAAAATCATATGCTCACACCATTACTAAAAACTGAAAACTTTTTGTTTTAATCAAGTATCTTTATTGAAAACTTCTATGATAAAACAATATTTTAGAAGGAAAAAAAACCTTAAGCTATTAGGGGACGTGGATGAAACTTTAAGGATAAATTCTAAATTCTAACAATTGTTGTTTTAAGCACTATCATTCTGAATTATTTATTGTGTGACATTGATTAAATTGATCTAAAATACTATTTTTGAGATTAAAAAACACAGAATGGTTCATTATTATCTATTATAAATTGTAATTTGAATGATTGAATGAATTATGCTTTGCTGTTAAGATGCTTGAAGAATATTGAAAAACATTAAAAAAATATTATCAAATTAAAAGAATAGTTATTAATTCTAATCTTATGAAATATTTTATGCACACAGACAGATGGACCTAGGAAGTTTTATTTGAAACAGTAGTTGAAATTGCAACATATTTCATTTTTACAACACTTCCAAACATAGTAAAATCAATGATGTTTTTTTGAAAATAAAAATCACTTGATTTAAATCATGATTTAAATCAAGCCGATTTAAATCAATGAACCCTGCTAATATGTAAGTAATATTTTTCTGTTTTCAGAATAAACCATATTTTATGTAAAACATTTCACTGCTACTGAACCTATCTTATGCATATGAGTATTGTTTACAAAACACAAAATTGGGGATTTTAAAAGTTGAGACCATTAAAAAAATACTTTTGAAGGAATTGCCATTGCATTACATTCAAGTGCAATGCAAATATATTTCGTGATTGCTTACTTTCATCATATTACAAGAAAAATAAGTCTTTAAGACATTTCAATTCCTTAAATTAAAAAAAAAAAAAATACTTTGTGATTGCGTATTTTTCGACACGGTCTTAGCAAGAAAAAAAAAAAAGGGACCCCATTTTGAGGGGACATCAAAGCACGATTCAAGTTTCTTTGGGATGTTAAAGTTTAGTTACACTGCATTGCATTACATTCTTAATATTTAATTACAAAGCATCTCATAATTGAGCATTTTCAGAAGTGACAGCAATTATTAAAAGAATAGATTTTAAAGGAAGATAAAGTATTTCGAAAAAAGAACTGCTTAAAATGTTTCCTCAGTTTTTTTATAAAACAAATATATATATATATATTATAAGAAGAAGAAAAAGAAAAGAAAAAAAAACAATTGCAATGTGTTTTAAATAGTCATTATAATGCAGATTGTGAGTATTTTAGCAACAATGCGAGCTACAAATTAAATTATATTTCTCATTGCAAATAAAACTTATATGGATGAGAGGAAATATAGTAGCTACTTCATTCTCCGCGATATGCGAGTTTGCTGTATTAAAGGCTTTTAGAAATTGTTAGAATTAGTTGAATTAACTGTTGATCATTTAATTTCTTTTAATTAAGGATTTATAAACTAATTAAATCTTTGAATTCGTTGATTTAACGGTCTTTTGGCATTCTATATGATGCCTCAAAACAAATTCACTGGAAAACTCTCAAGACTTAATTGCTTTTACTATCCTTTATCACACATATGGTTTATAGAATATTTAAAATGTAGTCTTAGTTTTAAATTGTATTTTTTTAAGTTTTAAACTCAATTAAATTTGATGAACAAAATGCGGACAAAAAATTAAGAATACTATTTGTAGAAGTATAAGTTACGAACAATTTAACAACACCCGTTATAAAAATCTCATTCATCAAAGATTTTCGCATGATTTAACTCATTCGTGATCAGTACAGACCCAAATTTTATATGCAAAGTTTGTTGCGTTGAGTTTTTATATGCAAAGATAACTGCGCTTTTGAACCAGTTTCAGGAATCAAAGCGAAAATTAAACATTGAAATAATACATAAAACTATTTAAAAGTCTAATAAAAGTATAATACTAAAAGATAGGTGTAGGAATATAATATAAACCTTACAAAACAAGAAAATATTTTACCAAATTACTGTAATCAAACACACATTATTTTCTCTTAATAAAGACTCAGAAACAAACCCTAATGTATTAAAAATATATAAATAAAAGAAAAAAAACCCGTAATACAGATGACAGTATTACATCTAAGTGCAAGCTCAGTTAGTTAAAGCAAAGGTTTCTAAATTCTAATTTAAAAATCCAAAAAGTCTTGGGGAATTTAAGCTTATCTTCCTAGCTTCTTTCATAAAGATAGCGAGAAAATGACAAATGTTTTCATGCTTTCCCCTAGAAGTTTAACGGAAAAGAAATCGAAAACAGCATAGCTTTCCAAGCTATAGAGCAAGAAAACAACATTATGAACCGTAATTTACCTCTGAGACTTATAACTAGTTTTCACTACCCCGGTACCGTTATTCTCCTGAGGCGACAAAAAAAAAAAAAAAACCACCAAACTATTCCACAAAGTAAACGAGAAACTCACCTCAAAAGCAAAAAAAATAATCCAAATTACATTAATTTGCGGACAGTCCCCCATCACGAAAGCCCTCCATCCATTCCAAATCGTCGTCGTCGTTGGTAGGAAGAGAGTTTCACCCCCAAAATCTTCCCTCTTCCCCTTTAAGCAATTGCGTTAAACGAAATGGAAGGAAAGGGAACTAAATTCCGAATTCCTTTTCTACCGGTGTCTGTCTGTGCTAGCATTCGCGGGTATGTAAATTCAATTTACTAGCAAGCAAGCACTCTAGGTTTGCCGTCATCTCTACAGAAAGCGCAGAATTCTGTAGGCTAGATTGGGTCTGTCAGGAGCAGAATAGTTTGCTGAAAATGTGAAGTATGCCTTTAATCTAATAAAGTGTTCAAAATAATTATGAACGTTTTATCATCAAACTTTAAGTTTATTATTCTAAAGCGTTGTTTTTTATACATTAAAAGACCCTTTCATGAACGTACGTCGTGAAAATGACCATTTCATCGTTTCAATCGAGCATCCCTGTGTAACCTCATAAGAAAAAAGCAAATATGAGGGATTATGATATGTTTACTATAAAATACGTTTCTGAATTCCTAAAAAATAACTCAATCTGAAACACAAAACATGCAAAAAAAACTCTGATTACTATAAGTCATATATATATAGTAGAGAGAGAGAGAATGCGAGGAGACCTCGACTGCAGCGCCTTCAGGTGGAAAGCAACGAAAGCGAGTAGTTCTGAGTAAGACTCCGTCCTGTGTGGACGTGTAAGCGCTGCGGTGCTTGAATGGTGTTAATTTTCTTAATTGAAGTTTGTTCTGTATATAGTTTTTGTATATAGTTAAGCGTTAATATAATCATTTTCTATATCTTTATGGTGAGTCATTATTGAAGTAACCCCTAGGCGCCAAGAAGAGAGCCTAGATATATATACTCATTTGTGTTTTTAAAAAATGAAGAAAATAGTGAAAAAAGATAGAGCTTTCATTTTACTTCACTTTGATTCACACCCATTTTTTTATCTAACATTTATCAATGTTGAATCTACGCAGTTTTTATAGTTTACTTCTCTTATATTTCTTAAAAACATAACAAAACAATATGTTCAGAATATATGCAATTTCCTCGATTTTTTTTTAATTAAAACAATGTTTGGTGTTATTAATTTTGTAGATAGAAATGGGGGTTTGAAGTTCTGCCTTAGGAACTAATGTTAAAAGAAAAGGAAAGAAAAAAAAAAGTTTTGTATTTTTTGTGTCATAAGTTCTTTCCGATAGACACTGTTCGAAGAAAATTTTCCGTGGATTCTGCAGGTATTATTATTATTATCGCTATTTTGATATTGCCGAAAGTTGAACATACAATTTTTTAAATCAAGATATGGAATGCGAGTAAGTGATGACCAGTAACAGGCAAAGGGCCCAGGAGATGTTCAGGTCGAAATTTTACACCCACTTTCTCCTTTCTTTTCCCTTTATTTTCGAATCTCACTATTTCCTCAAAAGTCATTGACGGTAAGGGACCGACAGATCAACAGACTTGCATTTCTTCATCTCAAAATCCTATTTTTTGTTTTTTCTCTCAATATTATTAAAATAGTTTTTATAATTTTTTTTTTCAATATTATTTTTAGACTTTTGTGCCAAAAAATATTTTTGGAAGTACTATTTTGATTTCAATTTATATGTATTCATGAAATTGGTTATAAAAATGTTTTATCAGCAACAGTTTTAGCGTTTTTTGGTGGAAAACATTTAGTATGCAAATGAGTATTCTGCATTAAAAAGCTAAATATATACTTAACATATACCAACTCTTAAAGTAACGATACAAATACATGTTATAAATTACTAGCAGTAAGCAATAAAGATTAAAATTTAAACATTAATAAAATGCTATTTAATAAAACTAATTTATAACAATTGAATCGATCGTGTCATAACGATCGATTGCGTTATAAAATAACCAATTCATTTCCGTTTAATATATTTTTGTTTCACATTTCATATAACGATTTTGAAGAAATGCGAATCTTGATATTAATACCCGCATAATACATCTATTCTCATATCCCAAGCTCGAATGTGGCCTTTATGTCCCATCGAAATAAGAAAGCAAATAGTGACTTTCATTAAACTATTTAACTAAATAAATAAAGTATCTCCTCTTTCAGAAATATTATATCTCCCCCCCCCCCCCCACACACACACTGGTTACGTTACAAGTGTACATTTTTATATTCATACGATTAGGTTATGGATTTTAATACAATGCTTTACGTGATATCTTCTTTCTCTCTCTCTCTCTCATTTTATTTAACATAATTGAAATTCAGTTTCAAATTTATAACTGTTTCTGTTACAATTTGTCTTTCACAATGTATTATCATGCAACTATTTTAAATTGTCTTTAAAAAGTATTCCTTTCGTCACATGTAAAAAAAGTGGTCGCGTTCCGTGCTACCATGCCACAGGTCCGGGGTTCGATTCTCGGGCAGGGTAGGGACGACTCAGGCCTTTATCTTTTCAGTGGGTCGATAAAATTAGGACCAAGAAGGCTTGGTAACTAAACACTGGGTTATCAGCGTCAGGCTGATCACCTGACCGAAACCAAGTTTGCCGGATGCGTCTAAAATTAGCCATTAGTAAGGCTAATTTTAGCCGTATCTGGCTAGTTTAAGATGCTGTGGCTAAAAGTATTTATTTTTCTTTATTTCTACCACGATTTGCTTTCTTTGAGATTTATATACATTTACAATATGTTCAGTCGACATCATTTTAATGATAATGTAACACAAAATGGTAAAGAGGATATATTAGAAGATGTGAAAATGCATAGAACAAGAGGCATTAGCATACTAAAAAAAAGCGAATGCTGGTCTTTCACACATACATATGTCACGCTGGTCATCTACAGGGGCGCATCGATAGGGGTGGACGAGTGGGATCGGTGCTACCTTTCAGAAGGCACCCGGTATCGGGTATTCGAACGTTTATTAAATAAATATCCGGCACGAGATCGAACCACTACACGAAAGATTCAGTGAGTAAAATTTGAGTTTTGAAATTTATTAGCTTGTTTTGAAAATATATGTAAGTGACGAAGTTGTACGTGTTTGGGAGCTGTGTGGAATTTTAACTATGTATATAATTTTATAGGTTTCAAACACCAGAACCGGATATCTGGTACAAATTCGTCAGACAAGACACTGGATATCCGTTATCCGATAAAATTAATGTCTGATGTGGAGCTTGGGTGCAATCTTCTAATTGGCCTTATAACAACAACAAAAGAGTGATAACAACAATGAATTTAAAGTAACTGGCTAATTTTGGCTAAATTTTTTTTCAAAACAGGCTAAAAATGGTCTGGTAAATCTGGCAACCCTGACCAAAACATCTGCTTCTGCAGCCTCATGGCTCTTTGGTCTTGCAGGAGGAGATGGGCATAGAAATCCTTGGCCCCCATGGAATGTGACGCCACTAGAATTTAGTTTAAATGTAAAGAAAATTATATCATGTATTTATTCATTTATTTTTATTTGGCTCACTGTTATAACAGTTCTTATATATATATATATAAAATATTCCATTTTACACAAAATGTTTACTGTGTCATTTGAAAGAAACGTTTTGATTAATTAAAAAAAGAACGACTGGGTTATTATTAATTTTTCATTTGATGCAAGTATGATGCGAGTACAATTTTTATATGTTTACGACTCGGAGTAAAATGGATCATTTAAAGTTAAATGTTTTGTCAATAATTTGTATAAACTAAATAAATGGCCATTAGCAAAAAAATTTAGAACAGCGATTGACTGTTAATCAGACTAACAAAAATTCTTACTTAGTTATTATAACAAAGAAATATTTCCCATTCGAATTTATCATCCCATATTCTACAGATCAAGATTGTATTAAAATGTAAAATGATCAAACTATTTTCTTAAAGAGAACATAATATAATATTGCTAAATATATAAGTAAAATTGAAAACAGAATTTATTTTTTCGGGCATAAAATAGTTTAATTTCTTTTACCTATTCCGTCAGAAACAGTGTTACAATTACTTGGTGGAAAACATATTATGCCTTTACCAAAACAAATCCTCGGAAACAAATAGAAAGTTGCAGAATACAAATCGTGGGCTTTGTGAAGTCAATTCTGATTGTTGCTTGAGCAGTACGACATCTACAAAGCAGAGAAAAATGGCTCAAGAAAGAAAATGACAGGCACAATTTGTTCTGGTGATTAAGTTCCTAGGTTGGATTTCCTAAATTGTCAAACGGGAGTATTCCAGTCGTTGCCACTGCGTGTTTTGATGACCCATTAACTTAATGTCTTCCAAGTTTCTTGATGGCTCAGAATTCATTTCCAGTACGAAAAAAAACCCTTAAAATTTTCAGTTTATAGCTGGAAAACTATTCTTCTCCTGATTTGTTCTGTTTGTTGCTGTTGTCCTTCCGTTTCGATATCGATCAAAAGAGATAGAAGTGGTAGTTGGAATGTGGGAATATCGTCTAACGATTAGGGAACAAAAGAATTTCGTTGTTTCCAAGATGTTGTCACTGCACAATTTAATGTTAAATTTATGCGCATTGTGATTTACAGCAATTGCATGAAGCTATTGATTCGTATCGAATGCTCAAAAAAAATGAAATATCTTTAAATATTTCGAAGCACTATTTATGCCGTTGATAGAAAAATTATTTTTATGGAACTTATTATAAAAATCTATATGCTTTTTTTTAAAAAGTCTCACTTTTTATTTTCGTTTTTAAAGATATATTTGATGTATTAACATGGGGTTTACGAACCAAAAAACATTCTTTTTATTTGTAAAAGATAATTGCAATTGCATCTATTCTATTGCAACAAATGAATATTGCTTTAAAGTTAAAATAATAATAAGAAGAAGAATAATAAACTATACGTGAAGTTTGAATATTAAAATTAATGTAAACAGATTAAGCATAATTTTCTTTAGATGTAAAATACTTCATTAAATACATAGCCGGGATAAAATAAAATGTTTATTATCAGTTAACAGTGTCACAATATATTAATTTGCATTTAAAATTAACACTGTTTATAGTATGTATAGATAGTATGTTGCTATTGCCTGTGATGTCCTCATTATCAGCTGAGAGAATTGATTTGATACAAATATTAATGCTAGAGTGCGAATGTAATTCAGACATTCAGTAGTTACAGGTAAGCGTAATCACTAAATATTCATGTTAGAGATGTCAGAATATAGCATTTCAAATGCCATGTGAGGTAGTGTTATAACTCTTAGGACTCATTTAATCATGCTGTTGTGTAGTTAAACGTAACGGTTTGAATGGATTCTCTTCCTAAACGCATTTCTAATAAAACATGCTGAATAAGTTTTATTTTGCTTTTTAGAAATGCTGTTGAGTATTTTAAACTAATATCACGCCTTTAGCTTTATATTTTACCATAAAGTTTTTTTTTTTTCAATGAGTGATAGTACAGGTTTGATATAAAAATATTTTTTGCCTCCCCCCCCCCCCAGCGCACATAAACGTTTGTGAATGTATATGATGGAGGTTCAAGAACTGTGTACAAGGTGATGCATTAAACCTATTAGTTTTACCTTTTTATTTTACTTCTAAAATTATTTTTATTTTTCAATGAGTGATAGTACAGTTGAGATAAAAGTAATTCGTTCGCCCCCTCGAACGTTATGCGTGAAGGTTCACATAGCTAAAATGCGAGAACCGGTAATGCATTAAAATTATCTTATCAATAAAATATTAATACTTTTGGAACATTATTCAGATTTCTTCATCATTTTGTTGTGTTTGGCTAAATCCATTCATTCCATTTATATTATTTGGGGTATATTCACTTTCATATCTGCCATCTCTATAGGTTTCTTCTCTCAGTTGTAAGCTCTTGTTAACACTTGACGTGCATAGTTATTTTAAGCACCGGCAAATATATTGCTACATTTAACTGCTTATCAAAGTGATGTAGGTTTTATTAAAACAATAAAAGGGACATTTCAGTAATCAAATACTATTGTTAGGGTCAATGCAGGAGATCATTCACAAATTGATAGCAATTTCCATGGCTTTGAAAAGGGAAAATTCAGACAAGCAAGTGCTCCAAGGTTGAGGAAAATATTATTGGTACTATAAAGACACCGAAGTTGCTTACATTTTAAGAATATTACAGAGAATAGTTATTTTATAAACTGAAACAAAAGCAAGAAGAAAACCCCTTAGATGTCACGCTATTTGTAAATGCTACCGTATTTTCCTGAGTGTTGGTTAGATTACTATAAGTTTCGATTTCTTTATTTATTTATTTTTTCTTTCTTTCTTTCCTAACAAAAAAATAGATAACTGCTGATGGTAGACGGCAAAACAGCAAGCACTTTCCATGAAAACTAACTATGCACTGAATATTTTCTGTTCATTATGCGCACTTTGTCAAATTACAAAGATATCTATACCCAACAGAATGTTGCTTGACAAAGAATAACACTAGATGGGTTATCGATACACAAATGTCTGAATGCTACTTCTACTTCGCCTGCACTTTCCTGGTTACTTTTTATGAAGAAAGTTTTTTTTTTTTAGTGAGAAGCTAATGTATATCACGTTTCACAACCAAATCTCTTCAACACTATTCTGCAATTTTTGCAAACTTCGTTCTGCAAAACCAGTCGTTTTTGGCTAAATTTCAATTAACATTTATGTAAATCAATTCAATAAATTAAATTCCGCTTCTGCCAATTTTTATTTTAAGCATTATTGTACTTAAAAGTTAAACGCCTGTACAACCTTGTTTGACGTAAATTATTTGTTGAAATAAATTCTCTCCTTTTACAAATTTATTACATGAATAGGGTTCACATATATTTTAAAAATTATTTTTTAGTATTTATGATTAATCAATTGATATCAAAGAAGGTATTCTAAAAATAATTTGTAAAATGTTCCATCATTCTAGAAAATCGTTTTTACGGATGAATTTCTTCATTCCATGAAATAGAGATAAGCTTTTACAAAATCTAGCATTTTATGAATAAAATCCTGAAAAATATATTTCCACCATAAATAAACAGTAAAAGAGATGTGAATGCTTCTTCCGGAAAATAAATGATTTTTACATTTTCCCAACATTTCCCAAACTGCCATGAACCGCTATTATACCGAGATCTTTTCATTTCCGATGCTTATCCTACATTGTTATCGAACCGTGTTGATATTTTTGCGCAAGTGAAATATCGCTAGATGGTTTATCAACACAGGGTGACCTATTTATGCCTTGACTAATAAATCATGTCCCCAATAAAGCCTCTAACCATTTACAGTATCAAATTCATTTTCGCCAGAGCCTCAGGTTCGAATTTCCCGTTGAAAATAATTTTTCTGGAAGCGGAAAACATGCTCTTTTGGTAAGGGAGGAATAAAACGCGGCTCAGAGCATAGAAATGTGAAAATCAATATCTCATCCGGAGGTTTAGGAAACGACTGATAAATCATACGATTTCTCGCACACTCTGAATATTCATGCCGCATTAGCGTAGCTGCGTCAGTCGATACGTCATCGCAAATTTATGATGTAAAGGTTGGGAAGTTATCGAGTTATAAATACATTATACCCGAACAAATTTCATAATTGCTTACATCGGGTTGGACTGATCTGGATTTAAGACGATACAAGGTACTCTTGCTGGGGTTTAAGTACTACGCGTGTAGAGGGTGGGAGAACTCTCTGACCTTAAACCTGGAAGCTATTTGCAATTTTCAGGACTGCAGATGATTTGACCTCATTTTCAGAGATCGGACAAAAACGGTGGGGACTAAATTTTTTAAAAATTAATGCTTGTAGTTAGTCAGAAATATCTTAAAAGGACGAGGTCAAATATGCTGTGTTTATACCATTGTGCATCAAGCTATAAACCTATTTTATAAACTACAAATATTGTCAATAAGACAAATGTTGCTCAACTTTTAAAATTATACACAATTTTATCTTAAGCTGAGATATGGTTCCGTTAATGAAACGGCAAAGACCCGAAGGCTCTGGTATTATCTTAAATCTGCTTGCAACTTTCAATGACGTGCTTTTTTTCCCCATTTTTTATCATTACACATACATGATATAAAGAACGTTTAATCCTCCAGCGCGCTTTGGACCAATCACAAACGCGTGCGTACCGCATTTCTTTACCACAGCTGCTTTTGCTCTCCGATATGATATGAGTTTAATAATCTCGATAATTTATTCAATATGAAAAAAAAAATCATATTTTTTAAAAATAAAAGTGATGTATTTTTTAAAAATAAAAATAAACTGTTTTAAATCCTGTAACAAAAGCTCTATATTTACACTTGTTACTTATTTTTTGTTAACCGCATATCACTGGTGTTTTTTTAATTTATGTAGAAAAAACATATTTTCCGTTCGTAGCAATTAGTTTTCTTCAACTAATTTTATCTAAGATAACGTTTTGCTCATAAATTTTGGAAGGTTTCCACAAAAACCGTTTTTTACCAGTAACTTTTGATTGCAATCCAAAGGCTTCCGTTAAAAGATAGGGGGTCTAAACTGTGTAATGTTACTTTTTAATTTAATTACCTTCTTTTTAGTTTCTTTCACTTAATATATGCGTCATTTCTCCAAGATATTAGTTTTCCCTTCTGTTTTTCATCTTGGACAGCTTGGAATTTTCGATAATAATGAGATTTTGAGGTAATTATATGAGAAAGCAATTAATATTTTCATTTCCCTTTTGATCAGTGACTAGTTTCGATTTAATTTATCGGAAAGTACTACTGGGGCTAGTAATTGCGGACCAAAAGCCACCTTTTATTTCTACAGGAAAATACACTCACGCACTATATTGATATTACTTGAGATATTTACTCTATAAGAATTTAACAATAAATTATGATCAATAAATTTCAGGTAAAAGAAATAGTTAACTAAAATTCCCACCTTTGCAATCACACACACACACGCGAGAAACAAAAAAGAAGAAAAATAGTTAAAGACATTGAAAATTTGGCATCATGTACTTTATTTCGTTTGTTTAATAGTTCACTTCACACTATAAATGACATACATTTCAAACATTCTATAAACATTTTAATTGAAATAACCAATTGGCTTATACTCGAATAATTTAATTAAAATATATAATTTGTTTACACTCAATTAAAAACAATACAACACCTATTAATGACAAAGGCTAAATTGATGACGTTGAAAGCAAAATGATCTGCTGCCAAAAAGCTAATATGGCTTACAAATGAAATTTACTATGCTACAATGTGATATTTTCCTTTCTAAAATCACAAAGATAGAGTCAATAATTAGTTTCCATCAGTTTTTAAGATCATAGTTTTTATATTTCCTTGCGGAACGAATTCAGTTTCATTCAAATGCGAGCCAAATAACGTCGGATTTATCAACAGTGCATCCCAAAACTAATAAATTAATTTAAATTTAATTCAAAATTTGTTCATTTGTTTAAATTTTGAATTGGATTGATTTTTTTCCAATTGCTGGTTTTTCCTATTTCTTTTAACGTTTTTTTAAGAACTATTTGACATTTGTCAGATTTAAACTAATCCTAAATAAAATTTTCGAAAAATTTTACAACTAAATACCTAAGGTGCCTATGTTTATGTAGCTAATATTTTATAAGTATTTCTGATTAACACAAATTAGTTAACTCAAATAAAACTTTTTGTGAATTTTTTTTTTGACAAAGGTTACAAAATTGTATTTAATCGTATCTATCATCTAAATCTATCATACCTAAATATTGCATTACTCAATAGTTTACTCTCAACAGTAATATTTTTCGCGATATATAACAAGTATTATTTAAATGTACTTCCTTCCAACACTCTTCAGTTTACCGATCAATAACAGATAATTAAGAACAGCTTTCGCAAATAAACAAAGACTGAAAACAAAAACCCCGCGACGTAATCAATAACGCTATTGGAAACTGATATCCGTACAATATATCCCTTTTTCCACCAGGGGAAAATTAATGCAAGATTTTAAACGAATTGCGCTTGCTAATGAAAGAATTACGAGTGGGCGTGTGTGTGAATTAAACTGTTACTTGATTTCATTTTATGTGTTCAACGTATAAAAATATTAGGAAATTATAATTGTGAAGGTGAGCTTGAGTATATTAATCAGATTGAGTTATTAGAGTTTTTGGAAATAAGAAAAATTCAAGTAATATATCGCATTTTTTTGTGAGAAGTAGCACATAATATAATCCTCACTTTAAACAGAAAAGAAACTTCTTGTCTGATTTGTGATGTGTTATAATAGGTGAGAATTTATAGAAACTCTGATAATATTGCTTTATGTAAAAAACCACAATTAAACGTAAAAGTGATGTAAATTTAATACAAAACGTACTATTCACATAATAATTAATTTCCGCGCTTTTTTAAAATCATGTTTGGTGCCAATTAGTATAATGATAATAAAGTTGGTACGAAAAAAAGAAGAAAAAAAAACTTGGCATTGCAAGTTCGATTGACAAAAATTTTTAAACAAGTGATTAAGAAGGTACTGTAACATTTTAAAAGCTATTTAATTTCACTACTTCTAGTTTTTTAAAGAAATTTTACTCGTTTAGGGAAAAATATGTAAGAATTTTCTCGCTTGGGGAAACAAACAACGTAATTGCTCTTTTGTTGGAGTGCATTTTCTTTACATTTAATTGTAAGAATTAATATACACTTGTACTTGTTTTTTTAAATTTCGTTTCGTAGTCGTCTTTTTTCTAATTTTTAGGTGTTAACTTTTTTTACCTAAATATTTGTGTGTCTGTCTATCTTGAAACTTCAAATTCAAAATATGTATTTGAAAATGCTTACAGATTTGTCAAAACATTTTAAAACTTCATCAAGAATTACTTTAGCTTACGAGGCTGTATTTAAATATTAATATTTGCATTGCAACTGCACTAAAGTCGATATCCCTTTTTTGATGATTCAAAAACTTGCTTCGGTCAATTACAACTCTTCAAACTATAAACTCGTAGATCAATGTCAATCAACGAACGACTTTGTCAAACATAAACAATTTAATCTTCAATTACCGACTTGTGGTGGTTTGTCCCAGTTTAAAAGTCACCGGGTCCAACAGACTTATTTTTCAGAATTATGTCTCCTAAGTTAAATTTTTACTCCCGCCATTTATACCACTGCTTCTTACCAGTAAAAAAATTTAATTAATTTTTGGTACTCTTTAGCACACTATATTTTATTGCTTTTGTTGCAATAATACCTTTGTTTGAAAAGAAAAGGAAATGCACAGCAAATAAAAAAAAAAAAAAATACTCACTAGCGGTTTATTTGAACAGCCCTTTTTTTTCCTCGAAGTGTTCCAATATGCAACTGCTCCCTTTTGCATAAAAACTAAATAAAAATTGACACAGCACTCCCCTCCAATATCCGGGAGACCTTCCCCCGACCCTCTTCAGTTCGGCTTCGGAAATCCTTGTACAAACAGGAACAAGCAGCGGAAGAAACTTTCGGAAGCTGTCAATTTTGCGAAATCGGGCGCCTGCCTGCTATAGCTTTTGCAGATAAATCAATGAGTCCTTGTGAGAAGAGAGAGAGAGAGAGTTGCTGCTTTATAACTTCATAAACCCTACCTCACTCCGTTGGGCGAGCGACTGATAACGGATTTTGCAAATTAACTTTGGTTACCGCATGCGTAGCGATAAATGTTTCCAATACTCCACCAGAGCAATAATCTTATGTGTACAAACCGGGAAATCATCCGTGAGTGTTGAGGAAAGCTAAAATGGGAAGGGAATTTTCGAGTGCATTGTTGAAAACTTTGCCAAAATCAGATTCTTATTTTGTTTCAGCAAATGAAATGCTTCATTTTTAGAAGCTTGTTAGTTTGCACGTTAAATAATGTGCATAATTTTTTCCTCTTTTAAAACAATCGAGTAAAATTGACAATTTTAATGACTTTAACTATGGATACTGATACGTATTAAAAATTAAAAATGTATAAATAAATAAATAAATACTGGAAAAGTTTCTGCATTCCAGTTAGTTTATTCTTGTGAAGAAGATATGTTCAATTATAGCTTCTGCCCCCTTTTGTTGTTGCATATTATTCATTTTAATAAACATGAATAGGTCATTTTGTTTTTGTTTTTTCATTCCAAAGCCATCTTAAAACTTTCTTAGCAGATTAAGGATATCAGTAACTGCTGTCAACTAAGTGACAATATACTACCGAAACTTAGTAAAAAATTTTATCGGGAAGACATTGGACACGAAGTATAGCACTTCACAATGTACATGTTATAGGTAATCTCTTCAACTGAGAAATTAAAACCAAAATCTGTGCAAAAACATTCTCGAAATTTAGAGATCCCTTCCTAGTATATGTTATGCGCCTTCTTTTTTTCTGTAGTTTTTATAAATAATAAAATCTCAAGTAAGTTAATTCCGATTTAAAGATTGTCTATGGACTGTTAAATGCTAAAATTAAAATCGGGGAAATATGTAATGTTCTTAAATTCAAAACCGGGACTTAAAAATGTGAGGAAATTGTTAAAACGGAAATCGTTAAATCGAAGTTGTAGTACCTTTATTTGGTTAACACAATTACAGCAATAGATAGGTGTTTTTTTTTTCGATTTATTTACTTATTTTTCATTTAGGAGAATAATGATTTTTTTTCTATTTTCATCTACGAAAAATAAAAAGTTCTTATGCATGCATAAAAAACAAAAAAAAATCTTTTGAAATCATACGTTATCTGAATATACTTTTATAACATAACATATCCCTAAAACAGGGATGCGTTGTGAAAAGAAAATAAAATATGCAAATTTAGTTGCTAAACTTCCAATAGAAAATACTTTTGAAATCTTATTACCGCGTGAAATAAAAATTCCTCTTTCAAACACAATTTATACACTCAAACAGATAATGAAATATGAGGACAAACAAGTGATTTGCATAAGTACCTCTATAAATTCAGGTTTTATTTTGGAAGTTCGAAAATAGATATTTTAAACCATTTTCCTCAAGAAAATATTATTTTTATGCATTGTTTGGGAAACCGTGCAGTATTACTCTAACAATAATTGCATTGGAAATAAAATTTTGAGCAATAATGAGACTGGGAAACAATAAACCCCCTGCACAAAATTGCTTATATTTTTCTTCGACAAATCTTCATGAAAAATGAAAATTAATACCCAGTTTAGCAATAAATTATTGACAAAGAAGGTATAGAATGTCAGCTGCAGAATTTTTAAACAGTGAATTCTCTCTTTTTCACTGAAATAAAAATGTTTACTGAATTCGAAGAAATTTTTGCCGAAAAGCTCCTGTTCTAAAAGTCATTAAAAAAGACAAAAAAAAAAATCCATTTCTTGTTTATTTTTCCTTCTGGACAGCCTAGTCTCAAACTTTTCCGCAGTTATTTTTTCCGCCTAAAAGCGCATTTTTATGAAGAAAAAAAATATTTTCCATACCTCCACTTTTCTGCTGCCACAGAAGGCCGCCAGATGGGTTCCTCGCGTAAACCCGAAACCAACGAAAAGGGTCTTGAGGTGGATTGCGAAAACAAGACTTATAGGCAATAATAGCAGTACCAAAAACAGCTGAGACTTTCGAAAAAAAAGCAAAAACAATATTATAAAAGACAATACTATTTTTGCAACGCAGAACTGTTTTTCTGGTTTGTTTCAGGATCATCTCTGGAAAAGTATTCTTTTCGCATTGGAAAATAGCGGATAAAATATAAAACTAATAAATAAATAAATAAGCAATACGTTCGAAATATCGGGAACTTGGGACTAACTTGGATACGGGATGGACGGATGATAAGTAAGTATGCAAAAAAATGATTTTCTGTTTAAGGTTGAAATATATTACTATGATACTTCTCAGGGAAAATATGAAAATAGATTTGTTATTTTACCGGAATAAGTCGGGTAATGATGAATAACGGAAAAACTCGTGTTTCTGAGCATGGGGAAAATATTTCTTCCTGGAATTTAAGAGTTCTATAAAATGAAAAGGATTCTTATGGTAGAAAATACATAGCCAATAGATAAAAAATATTTTAACTTGATTTGTAGTCACACATTACATATGCACACATGTGAATTATGAAGACTAGAATTTAGATACACATCTTTTGTCTTTATAACATGTTCAAATTAAGGTTTTTTTTTCTGTTATTTTTACTTCTTTCGAAAAGATAAGAGGGTTTCTTATCCCAAAGAAGGACTAATTAAAATTCACTTAGTTAAAAATGACGATTGTTTTAAACATATATATCTACGTATATGCGAGAATTTATATAAAAATATTCCGCAACATCTTGTTATCATATCTTATATTTCTAAGTGTACTATTTCAGGAATGTTTTACAGTGCAATCCCAAAATTTTAATATTAATTAATTTTATTACTAACAATTAGTGCATTAACTATATTCCTTTATCATAATTTTCATGGTAGAACTTGGATAATGCAAAGCTGAAGGGATCACTTCTAAACTTCGAATTATCCAAAACTTCGAATTACAGAAGTCTAATACTTGTAGCTTAATTAAGACCTACGAATGCCCGATAATTTTTACTCCGACAGAAACAACGTCGATAATCTTTTCTGGAAAATGTCAAGGCATTTATATAAAATATTTAAACGTATGTCAAGAAAATAAAATTTATTTTGTACATAATATAAAAGATAAAACTATAGCATATACATACGAAAATAGGAATATATGAGTACTACTTTTACGAAATATTCTTTGGTTAAGTTTTAAAATCATGTAAAAAATTAGCTGCTACAGTCTTTAAAAAAATTGAGAAATTTCGGATCGCTTCGTTGAATTTAGTCTTTTGATTGTAACAAAGAAGAAAAAAAATTTCTATACATGACCTGACCATTCGAGCAACCAATAATAATCAGTCGCGTGTCGAAACATTGTGAAGAGAGAGGGATTAGGCCTGTGATTTACTCTTAACTAGAGTTCAATTTTCTGAAAACAAACAAGTAGGGTAAAATTTTAGCAGACAAAAAAGTATGTCAACGTATTTTTGTCGATTTCGGATAAGAGAAACCTTCGAATTAAAGAAGTTGAACTTCGAATTATCCAAAAAAATTAACATTGATTTGAATACAAAGTTCAAGGGACCAAATGAAATCTTAGAATTAAAGAAAAATTCGAATTAAAGACGTTCGAATTAGCCAAGTTCTACTATAATAATAAGCTTAATTGCATCTGAATTATTAACCTTTTGAATACAATTCAAGCCCTCAACCAGCCTATTTTATATGAGTAAAAATCATCCAAAGCCAACATTGTATGTGCTTAAAATCTTGATCTAATAGCACCATGAAGATGATAGCCACAATCGGTACAGTTCTACCGTCATCCAGAGCAAGCTACCAGGCAGAGTGCCAAGAAGAATCCATTTATGTTCAAGGGAAGCAATCACTGCTGGTATACGAAAAGTGCCGTTTTTGCACTCGCTCTAGTTCTTTTAGAATACTTGATTTCTTTCGAATTGATGCTATATGCCAGTTTTTAAATTTAGTTGCTTTCAACAAACAGTGAAGCAAACATTCTGATTCGTGTACTAAATTAACGCGGCAAAACAAAGTTCCCTAAAAAAATTCCTATCAAAAGTTCGTAGTCGAACAGTATAAATGCATGGATTCATAATTAAAGAAAGAAGAGTTGTTGATGATCATATATTTTTTTAAGAAGGCTAAAACATATAAGAGGTTTCACACTACGTGCTTTCAAAGATACAAATCCATTGTTCCGCTTCATCGTGGTTTAAGTTTACTGTATTTTAATATTATTTATACAAGTATTTTAAGGAATAAAATAAATTATATTTTTTTTATGGCGAAAATTGAAAATGTTAGAACAAACTAAATCATATATATTGTTCTAATAGCCTTTAACATAATCGTTAAACTCAATACCTGCATGAATATTTTGCTTTGATTGCTCTGTTAGTTTATTGGGCTACAGTTATGAATTTTGATGGGCTACAGTTATGTGATGAAAGTAGAACTAGAGGACCTTGCTTTAATCTTTTCAAATCTCAGGCTAATCTTGAAATTAGGAAAAAATGCTGCTTCAATAGGATTGTAGGCAGTTGGAATAGTTTACCGGAAGCGAGTGTTAATTGCAGTGGGGTGAAAACTTTTGAGAAAGCTCTTGATGTTCATTGGGGACTGCTAAATTGACTAGCACCAGCCCAGCTGGACCCTGAGCCTGTTGCTGGTCGTCACTTTTGTATTTGTATTACAACGTATGAATTATCTTGCAATTAAAATAAATTACCCTTACTTTAAAATGACCCCTTACTTTGAAATGAAACATCACATAGTATACAAATCGTCTCGTAATTTGAAGCATAACACTATCACTTACAGTTCTGTCTCCAAGATGCCGCACCCTACATGGAAGGTATGCTGTTTTTCCAGAAGTTGTGGTGACATTTCTGCTGGTGGAATTGTCGAAATACGGAACGAGATCTTGGTCTGCCCTTCTTGTTGATCTGGACAGCGACCGAGATTTGTGCCAACTCTTGGAGCGGTCTGTTTTTTGCTCCTCTGGGCACACTGCAAAGAAAAATACATGGTTTTACTTTTTTATTATTTCTTCTGTATTATATCAGTCTGGTAAACTCTCTAACTTTTCTTTTGTTAACGCTGCCAGATTTAGCGTCAACTTTTAAATGATTAAAAGCTCAGGCTTTATTTACATAGAAAACACTGTAACAGAGAGTTTGCGGATTGCATATTTTTCTTAAATAATTATGCCAATAAAATTACTAAATAAATTATGCACAGTATACAGTCGAAAATATTGTCTTACTGCGAAAGAGGCTTTTTAAGGAGTTTCTAAATTGGCATATTAATTATTTACAGCCGTTTGACGATGGGTTGTACACGTTAATAAATTTTAATGAAGCATTTAAAAATGACTCTTTTTTTTTTCTTCCAAGGATTGAAATACTATGTTCTTACAGCCAAAACGTATGTATCATTCTTTCTCATAATTACTGAGTTGATTTTATGATTACGTTTTACGAAGTATGAATAGTCTAGTGGTTTAAATAAGAAGGAGAAACTGAAGTTTAAAAATACATACGAAAAATCATAATAACATTGGAGAAAATCTCTCATCTGTGAACTGAGGCAAAATATCGCAGAAGTAAAATTAAAATAGGTTCTGGTTTTAAAAATAAATAATCAAAATCAAAATGATCAAAAATATTTAATGCACAGATTGCATGTTTAAAATAAAAGTAAATAAAGTATTTGAGATGCTGAAAAAACTAAGACAGAAAGATAAGACATCCGAGTCAGCTTAAACAGAGATAAGACGTGCTATTTTATTTTACTAAGCCTAGTAAGATAAGATGTTTCATGTAGATTAAAACAGATTATTATAACTAAATGCACTTACTGGAAGTTAAACATTTAAACACTATCATAGCAACTCATGAATATTAACTCTCTTTTTATTGTTTTGAACACAACATGCAAACATTTTGGCTTACTTACCAGTTTTTCGTTGTTAATACACTTTAAAATAGGCATTACAGATATTGCTTAATATTTGCATTTATTCTAGTTAACAGCATTTAACATATTTTTTATTAAAGAAAAGCTATTTTAAAGAACAGTTCCCTAATATGGCCGATCATTTGTAGAGAACTTTCAATTTCCTTCTTTCCCGTGGAAATGAGAAGAATAGGATGGGCAAAAAGTTTAACACTTTCAACGCTAAGACAAGATATGTCATCCTCCAAGATCATATTTCTAAATGTTAGGTACTCGTTTATTTGACAATCTACAGAATATTTTCCTGTGCTGTTGCACCGTGTATAGGGATGCTTTCTTAAATTAAATTTTCAGCACATCCCAGCTAATATTAGCACGCCCTCACTAAATTTCTACGGAATGGAGAAAAGGACGTGTCCACTAACGTGATGAACGTGTTAACCATCAGCGACACTAACCGCGTGTGGACGTTAACAATATTTTTTATGATGAGCACAAAATTGCAAATGTATTTAAAATCATTCATAAAATCTTCATTTTCATGTAAAATCCGTGGACCCTGGAATCCCGAGGCAGTCCAAGGGTACCGGAAGTTGGATAATTTCTCTTCCCTTTTTGGTCAAAATAAAGGTAGGTGGTGCATTTGTAGTATCACAATCAGGTGGCACACAAATACATGAGCCAAGTCGTACTTCCACCATTGTGTTTGGTGCTCATCTTTTAACGGAAGGCGCTCCTTATTGCCTTAATGGGGGCAATTCACCAGTGAAGGGACTTATGAACGATCATCCTTGTCACGTGATATCCGCTCTTTGTTTATCAATATTTTCAATTGCGTTCTACGAGGAGTTCACCAGGCAAAATTAGTTATCTTAAAATTAATTAGACTGTTCTCCCAGTCTTTTCTGATTATAACCTAGTATTTACATTTAATTTAATCATTATAAAAGACATTTATTAGTTATTACAATAGTTATAGTGTTTTATTTAGTGCTCATTTTATGTAATGTAGAAGAACTTTATTTAGTCCTAGTTTTTAATTAGATTCGTCAAACTCAAAGTAAAGTGATGCTACGGCTTTCTTTGTTTACATTGCTTTCATCGCTGCCACGTGACCAATGGCGTTGCTTGAATTGCCTCCATTCCTGGTCGCTCTGCGAAGGGAGCTTGGATAACCAAATGACATTAGAAACAACAACAAAATCATTCACAGAAAAAATGGAAGATAAATTACAGAGAAAATATAACAAGTAAAGACTTTAAAAATCGCCTGTTTGTTTAGTTTATTTCTATATTTGCTGAAAAAAAGTTGTACACAAAATAATTTCAGGATAATAAAAAAATGAGTTTAAATGCCGTACTTTATATTTGTTATACAAATTTACCGTTACTTTCACCGATAATTTCAACGTATAAATCTTAAACAAAGTTTATTTTTTAAAACTACTTTAATATTCTTGAAAGAAAAATAAATAAATAATAATAATAATAATAAAACATGTTAAGTATAATTTTAGGTACGAATTGCAGACAAAACAATTTCATGTGAATGTTTAACAGAATTAGTCATAAGTGATTCATAAATAAAAGGGTATTTAAATAAGAATTATAATAATGGTAAGATAAAAACAAAATATTTTTTGGATGCACTACATAATTTTTGTTGAACAAATTTTTCATAACTGAGTGAGAATTTCACCATAATGTATCAATTTTTTAAATACATTCCATATAAACGTTTAACGCAATTTCAAATAAGTGATTCATAGATAAAAGGGTGTTTAAATAAAAAGAGTAAGAATTATTAATATCGATGTAATTTCGTTTCAATCTAGCACATTTTACTTCTTGCGCTATTCCGAGCTTAAGCTCAGAAAGCATAAAAACTACATTTGACGAGAGGAAAAAAAAGCAATCGAATATGCAATTACTTTTATCACGTGACGTAGGACTACATCTTTATGACTTTTCTTTGGCAATCATTTTCTCTGAGTTAGCGTAATATATGTAGTCAACGGATTTAGATAAGAACCTAGAAGACATTTTCTTACATCTTTAAAAAAAAAAATGAGTAAAATTTTACGAAACTCGTAAATTAAGCTTTCGATACATGCATGTACGTATGCAATTTATTCTTTTCTTACTGTGCAAAATATGAGTTCATTTTTTATTTAAATGTGTCTGTAATCAAATGATTAAGGTGGTGCTGAGCTACGAATTACCGTTTAAAATATAACTGAACAGTAACAAGGCAGTACTTTTAACATGTTTAGACTATCTTTGCAAACATAAGAAATTCTTTTTTTCTGTCTGGATGATTCTGTATGTCTGTGTATCGACAGCTAATAAAGGTTTTCAATGCCATGTTGTATTTAAGCTCGTGCAGTGCCGGGCGTGAAGGCAGTTGCTTATCATAAAAATCGATTGGCCATTAAAAATAGATAAATATATATATGTATATAAATGTATAAAAATCTAAAGTTTTTGGGAGTATTGTCCTTACTCAAGCTCATATTTTTAGGGACTGTTGTTGTTATTAAAAAAAAACTTTTTTTCTTGCTGTTATTTTTTTTCTCATATGGTGTATGAGGGTCCGTTGACGTACGTTATTTCGGAAGTTTCCTTTATTCTAAAAAGCCTTTAACACCAGAAAGATGGAAAATTCCCGAATACATGGAAAGGTATTCAGGCAAAAATCAGGCAATGTTTTTTCTTGGGAAAAAATATGCTTTTTGATTTAGTTATCAAATCTATAATATATATTCAGATGCAGCTACATTAAAATTTCCGTACAATACAATACTAAAGCTTTTGCTCCCAGGATTATAAAATATGCATCAATAAATGATTAATAATACATTACTAATTGATTAAAAACACTCTCTATCAAATGCTTTGCTCTTAGGTAGGACAGTTTATCAAGCACCAAATGCATTATATATTTTTAGCACGCACCTTTTTCTATATTTATTACACCACCCAGCTCTTTTTTAACTTATTACGGTTTGTAGGTGCTTAGATGACAAAAAAAAAAAAAAAAACTTATAGTTTATTCTGATTATAACTTTTTGCAGTTTTATTATTTCCTTTAAAGTACTATATACTGCCTCATGCTTTTAATAACTCAATTTCATTAGGATATTGTCAGAGACCATATGATATAAATCATTAAATCATGTTGTAATACGACCAAACATGTAAAATTTAAAACACATTTACAGCTTCAAGTTTCCATAATGTGCCACTAAATTAACGAATATCAGTTAATTAATTAACAGCAATTAATACGAGATTTTAGGAACCGTGCTAAATTATATTTAAAAAAAAAAGAAAAAAAAAAAAAACTCAAAAATCATATTATAAACAATTTGGCAGAAAAATATTTGCAATCTATGTCTATCCCATTAATCATCATGAATTCGACTGGACACGCAAAACTTAAAACACATTACAGCTTTAAGTTTCATTAATGTACCATTAAATTAACGAATATAATTTAGTTAATTAATAAAAATTAATATGATATTTTCTGATACCGTGCTAAAAAAGTATTAAATAAATAAAAGCACGTTGTAAACGCTTTCGCCTAAAACTATTTTGCTGTCGATTTCTATCTTAGTAATCATCGGGCATTACGACTAGGCAAGAAAAATTTAAAACACATTTAACAGAAAGTTTCCGTAATGTGTCACTAAACGAACAAAGATCAACTGATTGTTTAAAAACAATAAGTAGGATATTTTCAGGAATCGTGCTAAAATGTGGATAAAAAAAGAAAAAGAAAGAAAAGCATGTGTTAAACAATTTGGTCGAAAACTATTTTGCTATCTATGTCTACCCTATTAATAATCATGCATTACGACTAGACACGTAAAATTTAAAATACATTACACATTAGCTTTAAGCTTTTATAATGTACCACTAAATTCACAAAGAAATTCAATTCAATTCAATAATTTAGTTAATTACAATTTATTAATCAATAACAACTAATAGGGAATATTCAGGAACCGTGCAAAAATGTGGTTGAAATAGAAAAGAAAAGAACATTAAACAATTTCGCCGAAAACTTCTTTACTAACTAAGTCTATTTTGTTAAAATTCGTACATTTCACGACCAGACACGTATAATTCAAAACACATTTCCAACTGTAAATTTTAGTAATGTGCTACTAAATTAATGAAGACCAATTAATTAATTATTAACAATTATACAGTTTTAAAGATGATTTTCATCCAAACGAAATACAATAGCATAAAATACACGGCTAATTATTATATTAAATTTTAAACATTTATCATTCACGTATTTGCAATGGAAATAAAAAATGAGCTTCATTAACTAGCTCACTTAATTATTACTTTTGTAAACCTTTAAGTCATAATATCGTAAGAAGAAAAAAATAACATGATGTTGTCTCCAATTCTTTACAGAATTAATTAGCAGGATGGAAAAAAATGACTTTTTTTTCCGTATAAAACAAATCAGGCGAAGCATTTTTTTTTTTTTTTTTTCCTTTTCCAAACGTTTCTATGATTTTTTTTTCTTTGGTAGTTCCTTCAATCTTCTTGACTTTTTTAAAGTTTGATTTGTTAAAAAAATATTTTTGGTAAAAAAAGATGTTTTGACAAAATGCGTTGCAAAAAAGGAAGGAAAAAATATATTTAGGTGGAATTTCTTTCTTTTTTAAAATACTTTACATTTTCAAAGAAGATTTCTTTTATTCTGGGACCCAAACACAAACTTAGTGAATTTTTCGAGTTTAGTTTAAATAGAATTCTAATTAATATTGAAGCATATTATTTCTTCGAATTGCTTGTACATATGTCAAGGAATATGTTTTATCTACATGAATTTTTTTTTTTTTTTTTTAGTTCAGAGCATGAGTTCTAAATATCTCTGTACATAGACATTCATTTTAAACTGCATGAAAAATTTTAGATGAGTGGAACATGTGATAACGTATTATTAAAAACTATACTTCTTTATAATTTGTGTACATTAGCCATGATTTTCAAGGATGAAAGCGTTGAAGAATTTTTCGTAAATCATCCTTTTTTTTTTGAGTCTTTTCCGTTCTTGTATCATTGATGGGCTTCTTCTGGTGTTGGACTTCCTGCACTTTATATGTTTATTCGTGTAAAAGTAAATGTTTCTATTTTAATTTCAAAACCTTTTAAAATAGCGTATTTTTAGCACTGTTGTTTTAGTTCAGGGGTCCCCAAGCCTATGCCCGCGGGCACCATGGCGCCCGTCGATCGGTCTAGGTATGTCCGCTGCTTGTTTCCAATGATAAAATATTTCAGTTTTCCATTTTAAACTAGGGAACATCTAGAATCTAGAGTATAAGAATAAAAGGCCATATAACTATGAATAAAGGGCTACATACCTATGAAAAATCCTATAATGATAAACACAACCAAAACAGAAATTGCCAGAAAACGACCTCCATCCCCACAGATATAAGCAAAGTAAAATGCAATGCCAAAGATCCCATTAACTGTATTTTATATATTTTATACATAATTTTTATACTTCGTATGTTTTGCAAGCAATTTAGTAATCATTTATTTTACACAAGAATATTAATACTAATTATATTCATATGTTAACTTAATTTTTTTAAATTAAAGTTTTTGTGCGTGTATTATTAACTATGTCCCCCAACTAAAATTTTGTTATCTTGAAAAAATAAATGGTGTCCGCCATTCGACCGATATTTTGGTATGTGCTCTTAGGTACAAAAAGGTTGGGGACCCCTGTTTCAGTTAATAGACTGTTTATATTGTTATCAAACTAAGATCCAGGAATCGTCAATTTTAAGTGACATCCTAGTGAAATCTACAAATCATTTTCGCCACTTTCAATGACGCAATAAAAGATGCTAATCAGTCAACATGAGAGCCTGGTTATTAACTTATGGGTCATTCCACGGCAACGGACGTTACATTTACACAGCAATTTTCAACTTCAACAAGCATTCTAACAAACTTGTTGGGTATTTTTTAGGTTTTTTAATTTTGGCTAGTAAAAGTACATGTGTTCAAAGTATGCAAAAATTTTTTTGAAGATATATATGTATTTGCTGTCTGTTAAAAAAAATGCTGAAATTTCGTACGTGTGTTACTCTTCGGGTAACACACGTAACGAAATTTCAAAAAAAAAAAAAAATTTCAAACAGCAAATACATATATATCTTCAAAAATTTTTTGCATACTTAGAACACATGTACTTTTACTAGCCAAAATTAAAAAACCTAAAAAATACCCAACAAGTTTGTTAGAATGCTCGTTGAAGTTGAAAAATGCTGTGTAAATGTAATGTCCGTTACTGTGAAATGATCCTTATATAGAATATTAAATGAATCTCTATCACCCTTGGCTGTCGTATTCAGTATGGATACACCAAGAAAGAGTAGTTAAACTTAGTATTGTGGAACTGTGTAAATTAGCAATGAGACAAAAAAGGATTTTAGGGATGACAAATTATTTATTCTTACATATCTTTTTTTTATTTTTATTTTTTATTTTCCCGTATGTTTACCGCAGAACCACACTTCAGCCTTTTCGAATTGTCTTGTTGCTAAGTTGTCAATCATGGAAACTGTTGTTGGGTCCAGAAAAGCAAGTGTTGTGACCAAAATATAGTAGTTTATAAAGGCAGTTATTTGTATTTGGGTATGTGTAGATCATAGTTTTATAGTCGAAAAACAGCAAAAAGCAACACTTATCTTACGCTTAAAAAATTGAACTATTTCTAACGGTCTTTTTTGCCCCTTTTTTAACTTGTTTTAGAAATATTTTAAAAAGAAAAAAATACGAAAAACTAACCATTGTTTTTCATTTATTTTCAAGTTCAGAGTACATCATTACTTAGAAAACTACTTTCTCTGTACTGGGCTACTGGGTAATAAAGTAAGGAAAGGACGCACACTAAAATAATAATAATCTTAATAATAAGAGAATAAAGTAAGGGAAGATGATTCTTATTTAAATCCCCATTGGCTACTTTAACTGAAGACAAATTTTTGAAGGAAAATATGACCTAAAGTATGTGAAGTATTGAATGGTAGCTCTGATAAACAAAACACTCGAACTTAAAATTAAATTTAACAATTCATTTTGTTGAAACAAAATCGTTAATTTTCTAAATAATATTAATAACACAAATAAGTTATGATAACTGAGCAACCCTAAAACTATAAAACAGAAATCTTCAATGAGTATAAAATCCCCTAAGCAAAAAAAACCATTTCCCTAAAGATACTCGGCCAATAAGACAAAAGCCCGCATGCCTCAAACCAGAAACAAACTCTGATTGCTACGTGTTCAAGAGGCTAGAGTGATCACGATCAGACGATTTCATAACACCAGAGACAAGCTCCTCAACTCCGCCATACACCCTAACTTCGAGTTAATCTTCTAACTCTGAATACGCAAGGAGCGTAACTCTTATAAAAGGATTCTGGAAAAAAGAGGGGATCTGTCTTTTGGTAAGAGCTCAGAAGAAGGTTTTTAAAGTGGAATCGACGACAAGAAGGGGTTGTGTCTTGGAATAACTTTAAGCTAGCAGGAGATGTGTGGTTATTTATTTTACTTTAAGTAGAGAAATATTCAGTGACTTTTGACTTTCAATTTAGGTCTCTAAACCAAATATAGGAAAAGAAAACAGAAAGTGTTGTTGTGATGGTAAAAACATTTGCTGAAAAGTTTTTTTTTTTTTGTTTGTTTTTTTTGTAAACAAGATTCTGAATTATATCTTATGTGTGTGTGCTATTTTTTCCTTTTACTTTTATTCCATCTCGTTACGTTTCAGCCTGTAGCAGAAATATTATTTATTTACACTTACAGTACATTATTTATGCTTACTTCCCATCTTAACGTTAAAAAAGTATCGAAAAGAACAATTTAATGAACCAATAAACAAAAATATTCCTAAAATAAATTCGTTAATAGGAAGAATTTTAAAACAGTAGCTTGTAACATACATTCTTTGAATTCTTCAAAAGAATACTCTTATAATATCAAATTAAAAAAAAAAATTCTACTTGGAAAGTGCTTGGTGGGAAAATACGTTCACTGCAAATTCACTGATCAGCTCAAGGTTTATTATTTAACCATATATCTACTACATTATGATCTGCAGTAATTTTTTTTACAGAAATAGTTTGTCTAGGTATTTACACTGAAAATTAAGGGATTTACATAAATAAAATGATCAATATATAAGTATTTATTTCTTTACAGCTAATAAGTGATACAGAGTATTTACACTGTAAAATTAATTACATACACTTTTTAATCAGAATATTTCGTCAAATAGGTTTCTAAGTTCTTAACTAACACATTAAAAAAAATCAGTGACTTGATTCTTGAATTTTACTACTTTTCTGGAGCGAAACTCTAAGGGAGCAATCTGAACAAAATGGAAGTTAAAAACACAGCATCTGTTTCAAAACTATCTATGTTCCTTTCTTCGCTAAAATACTCTTTATAGAACCCTTGCTGATATGTATCCTGAAAAAGGGGAATGTAAAGACTGTCCCGGCAAAGTACCATCAAAATATGGTAAAAATGGTTGCTGGGGTGGAATTTATAGAGAATGGTACTATAAGTACCGTCAGTAGATAAAGGGATAAGGTTTACATAGGATAAAAAAGTTTCAGTGTATATAAAGTCTAATGTTTCTATTTATTCTCTTGAACTGTTCAAAATTGAACCAAAAATCGTTCAACTAAAAGAAAGATTAGCATGATGTGAAGTACTTCTGCACAGGCAAAAATTGGATTGACACCTAACAGCCATAGGTTTTACTGCGGTCCTATCGCATTGTTCCTTCAATAGCAAAACTTTTTATCTCGCTGTTAGGACACCTTATCTTGACATCTGACGTTGCGAGTGTTCGTTACTTCTTGGGGGTTAGTGTAACATGGAAGTATTACTGTCGTTGATCTGCTTTTAGTTACCTTCGCTACACTGTTGAGACGCTAACCAACTCAACTCAGCGACAGTAACACTTTACTATACACGACCATAACACTTTTACCACTGCAATTCATAAGAGTAAGTAAACTCTCAACGTCAAGTTATCAGAGCCTAACAGTATAGATGAGCATTTATTGGTAAATACTACACAGTTACAGTACATAGTAATCATTATTTCATTATTGTTATTTATGTGTTTTCTATGTCTAGGTGGGAAAGCACTTTGTATCTCTGTGTGTATGTATGTGTTAAAGTTAAAAGAATCTGCGTTTGTGTTTCTGCTCGCTTATTATGCAATTCCATCGGAAATAATTGCACTAATCTCTGTTACTTACTTAGCCATATGGTCGCGCTGCGACCGACGGATTATAGCACATTTGTATGCACTAACGGATCAGCAATATATCAGTGAGTGGCAACTCGTATTCTTTTTTTTTACTTTTTTTTTTAAGGTTTTTGTTTTTTTTTTTAATTTTGGCGTTTTTTCGGCCTTTTGGTTCCCTTTTATTTGGCCCCTTTCTTCCCTTTGAGGGGTTTTTTGGGAACCCCTTGTTAAAACCGGATAAAATTTTACTTTTTTGGTTTTTTTTTTTAAAAAAATTTTAAATTCAGAATTGCCTATGTCTTCCTATATCTCACGTGCACTCCCACCAAACGCAACAACGACCGGAGACAGCAACGAAAAATTTCAGCACACATCATTTGTTCTAAATAATTTAATAACCCCGCCCTCACGCTGATCGATTGGATTTTTATTACGTCATTCAAAGGTAATTTTACTCTATCGACCTTGGTTTATTCATTGTGCTATGGAACAGATACATCCTTCCTGTAAGTTTGATAACCATAGCAGCAGTCTATTTTGACAGACGCAAGTGTCGCCGTGGCCATTAGTATAGCAATATTATATATATTGTAATTTTTTTTTTTTATTTTTTATTTTTTAAAAATTTCTTTTTTAAAACAACCAATTTTTTTTACTTCCCTTTTTTAAAAAAAACCAACTTTTGGTTCCCCAAAAATTTTTAGAAATACTTAAAAATAAAATTCCCAGATCAGCTGCTTTCAGGGAACGTTTCTTTTCGGTCGCTTGTTATATCAGAAAATGGCACGGCTCGGCTGCTTAAATTCAGAGAAATGCTTTCTTTTTGTCCCGCAATATCCCTATAGCCGTCGGGCTGTAAGTTTTATAATGAAAGAAAGTTTGATTCAGTTCTTTCTTTGCCTTTCATGTTGCACAGATAAGGAACGAAAAGGAATTCTTCATTCTCAATCATGCTGTTGGAAGCCTTAGGCCTTACAATTCCGGCGCTGTATCTCTGCTCAAGAATTTTTAACTGCTTTTATCCCGGTTTATAAGAGTTGCCATCTCTTTTCTTCTGTGATCTTCTAACTTAAAACGGGTATTTTTACAGTTATTCTTAGAAATTTAATTGTTGTACTTTCATAATTTTTCTTTATTTGAAAAAATTGCATTGTATTTCAGTACTATTACTGTCTCATGTAATATAGATAATATAGATTAATGCTTTTGAAGCACAGCATAATGTGTATAAAATTTGTCCATACTGAAGTAAATGCTGTTGTACTTTTCTGAAGAGTTCATAATTGAATAATAAAAAGAAATACACTTGTACACGAAAGACAAAAGGTGAAAAGAGACAGAAAAATTGACAATACTACAGACTCTTAATTCGTATTTCTTTCTTTTTAAAAAAACTACATAACTATTGTAAAATATATTTTTTATTTATTACGCGTGACAAAGATGACTATGATTTATAAAAATCAAGCTGATATAAAGAAAACAGCGAGATAGTTCAGGTATATTTTCATTTTTGTTTCATTAGGAAAAATATTTAGAGTTTCTATAAATGGTTTCAAGATTTCTGAGATGTATTTAGATACTTATAGCTTTAAATGTATGCACAATATCGTATTAAGTTATATAATCTGCGTTCTGGTAAAATAATACCAGCTCTAATATTACTGTTGCATAACGTAGCCGAAAACATTATCTGAATCGGTATAAAAAAAGCAAACATTATTTTACTGAATATTAGTTATTGCGGTAGGTTTACAGACGAATACATGACAGGTTTATGAAAGAAATAATTAATCGGATTTTGTAATTAATGGCAGTAGCACTTTGAAAGATTACTCGTGGACTTTTTATTTACCAAGAACTATTGGTGAGCCGTTTAAGTAAAATTCCCTTTGTCTATTCGCCGGTTTACTACATCTCCTTCTGTGTGGAGGTTTATAAGTATATCTGCATTCATCTCTTTAGTCTAGCAGAATTCATAGTAGTTGAGTGGGCTTAGTCACTTTTTTCTTGACGAAAAATACCCTTATAAGACGTAGTGAAATCTGTATAAGGGACCGCTCATAAATAATGTCACACTTTTTAAAATTATATTTGACCCTCTCCCCCTTTGTCATTAAGTGTCACACTTCAACAAACCCCCACCCCCTTTGTCACATGTCTCGCTATATTTCCTTAGAATAAAATAAGTTTAATTTGCCAGTTTTAAATGTTTTTATACAAATCAAAATGTGCGATGTCACACTTATTGTTACTCCCCTCCTCTCCCCTTGTCACAAACTGTCACACTTTCTTAACCCCCTCTAAGCATGATATCATTTATGAATGAATCCCAACTTATTTTTTGAAAACGGCAAATCAATGGGCTTAATGAGTTTTGTTGGATTACTAAGTTTTATTTCTAGTGAGTGGGCTTAGTGGCTTTTACCTTGACGAAAAATACCCTTGTCGGACTTAGTGAAATCTGGATACCTTATTTTTTTGAAAATGGCAAGTCAATGGGCTTAATGCGTTTTGTTAGACAGCTAAGTTTTTCTTTTAGTGACTGCATCACGCCTTGCATCATTTCAATAAAAATTGGGCAGTATACTGTTTCGTTATTTCATTACTTTTTCGATATTTAAAAATATATAATAAAAATAATTCTTACAGCCGGCAGGGTAACGTCGTGGTAAGGGACATGCCTCGTACCACTACACCGCTCTGCAGGCTCACACCCTATATTAGTTCGCAGGATGAAACCTGGCCCAAATCGGTGGATTTTCAAGACGCAGAAAATCGACAGCGCCCATGTCGTATGATTATGAGGTATGTTAAAGATCCCTTAAGTATCCGTTTGGCGTGGATGCTCTCTGCTGAATTGATATTCTTATTGCAGTTTGCATCAATTAGAGCTCAGGTGCCACCATCTAGGTAGAAACTGAGCGTCAAAAATTGCGGCAATGGTACTACATTCATTGTGGTGTCGCTGAGTAAAATATCAATCTCTGGGAACGCACAAGGTCTTCACTGGTTAACAAACAATACTATGTTGCCCATTAGAAAATAATAATAATACTAAAAAATGACAAGAAGTTCTGTCTAGAACTATACGAGCCTACTTTCCTGTGTACACCAAATTCAAATTTATAATCTAGCTATATCTTTCTCTTTCTCATTTAACTATAGTTCTTAATTACTTCAAATATACCTTTTTCAACGGGTAATACATATTCATTTATTCATTCATTCACTCATTTATTTATTTTATCACTCATTCTTTTACTCATTCATTCATTCATTCATTGAGAAATATAGTTAAAAATCCCGATCAAAAAAATTCATAGGAAAACAGGCTCGTTCAGTTCTTGTTGAACTTCGTATCTGTACATGTTCTACAGCGTAATATCATTCCGAAAAAGTTTGTTGCAAGCAAATCCGTCAGTTAGATCAGGATGTATATGTGATTGAAATTTCCCGTAGGTGCTAATGTTAATTTGGTACCTTTCCATTACCACGGCGGAAATCTTGCCAAGCAGACCTTTTGGCGACAGCGGCGATATTCCGTTTGGCGTTGGCTGCATCATTATTGGCGAATTCATCGATTGCGTCGAGATAATGGAAAACTGATGGTATTTTTTTTTTTTTTGAACTGTTCAAAAATGAAACGAAAATTGTTCAAATCAATATTTTACGCCGAAAGCTTCTTCCAATAAGCTTGCTCATAGGAATTTGGATGATGAGCCCAAAGTTTACATAATTTGCTCAATTTTTGCCCATAGGCGCTAATGTTAAAATGTTTTGAACTGTTCAAAATAGAACAAAAAATTGTTCAAATCAGATGTCCTCGCCGAGACCTTTCGAACGCAAAAAGAATTTTTTGAATCGGACAATTCGTTCGAAAGTTAGTAGGGGGGACAGACAGACAGACCGACAGACACATATTTTCCCCATATCAAAACCCTACTTTCAAATTTTTTATTTTTTAACCTTTATTAAATAACTTCACTTATTTTTGACTTTTCTTTATTTTTAACGATATTTTTACGATACATTAAGCCTTCTTACATACTTTTTTAATTTTTTTTAATTTTTTTTAATTTTACGGGAAAGTAGGCTAAACAGTAATAACAAATTAACTTTGTGCTAAGTAAACAGCACTAAAAAAACTTGACGTGAAATACTTTCTTATTACTGAGTAATAATAATATTAAAGCTTTGCTAATGCGGATAATTAAATATATATTTACGCTAGGTGCATATTTATTAGATTATTTTCGGACAAAATACGTATAAACGACTGTATAAAAACCATCACGATGTAAAAGGATAAGAAATTAAGCATATTTTACACAGAAAACATGTGGCTAACATCATTTTTACAGTTTATGTAATTATACAATACTAAACAGGAAAATAGTAATGATTAAACTTTGTGCAAAGTAATAGAAATAAAATTTCACGTTAAATTAAAGCACAAATGAGCATTAAAACGCAGACATATGTTTCGGGATCGCTTGGAATCCCTTTTTCAATGCGACAGGGAGCTTCTAGATGCAAAACATCCAAATGAAGCAGACAGAACAACAAAAACAAAGCTTATATAGCCTAAGAATTAACTGTAAACCAATGAGAATAAAGGCAGTGTGAAGTGGAAGTAGAAGTAGTATTAAAGGCACCAATAAGAGAGTAACAAACGAATGTAGTTGGAAGTACAGAAAGTAAAAAGGAATATCAATAAAAACGAAGAAAAAGACAACAGCGTGCATAAAAATGTGAAAATACATGAAAATTGCAAAAAAATAAAATAAAATACAAAGAATAAAATGGAAATAAAATAAGTACAGAAAATACCAAAACAAAAAGCAAAACAAAGTACACAGGCCAAAAGAGGGGGAGGGGGGGGGAGAGAGAGAGAAAAAAAAAAAAAAGGGAAAACTAACAAGAAAACCAAGAAAGAACAACAAATTAAAGGAACTTATGCCAGACCTGTGAAAAATAAGGAGTTGAGGAAGAATCATTAACCAAATTAGAACTATTCCTGTTAATATGATAAGCTTCCCAAAAGTCAAGTTCTAAAGGGGAAGAACATTTTTGAATAATTTTCCCAGAATTGAAATCAAAAGAGTGGTTGGAATTCCAACAATGTTGAGCAATGCTAGACTTATTCAGCTCTTGCTTTCGTACATAACCTTTATGCTCATTTAACCGAATTTTCAGAGCACGTTTTGTCTGTCCAATGTAAGAAAGGCCGCAACGGCAACTAATTTGGTAAATACCCCAAGTATTAAGTTGATCAACAGGATCTTTAAGAGAAGAGAAGGAAAGTTTGTTGCTAGGAGCAAAAACAACTTGAAATTGGAACCTTTTTAGGATTTTAGCAATACGAAAACTTACAGAATGAAAGAATGGTAACACAACCAAATCCTTTCTAGAAACCACATGATTGGGACCAGAAGGTTTTTTAGAAAGTTTGTTATGAATAGAATCAATTAAAGAGTGAGAAAATCCTCTATCAACAGCTACAGCTTTCAGGTAGTTGAGTTCAATCTTGAGAAGCTCAGGAGAAGAGCAAATATTAATAGCACGATGGACAAGAGCATTAAAAGCCGAATATTTTTGGTTGGGAGGATGAGACGATAGTCTGTGAGGAGGTAAAGAAACAGCGAAAGGTTTACGATAGACAGAAGTTGTGAAACCAGACTCACTCTTAGAAATAAAACATCAAGAAACGCGAGGCTACTATTAAGTTCTTTCTCACAAGAAAACTGGATATTAGAATCAATGGAGTTCATAATCGAAAGAGCATCATCAATACCTAACAAGTTACTGTCCGTTAGGACAAAACAATCATCCACATAACGAACATAAAATTGAAATTGCAATTTTTGGAATAGTTTTTCCTCAAAATAATGCATATAGAAATCACTTAAAATAGGACTAAGAGGACTTCCCCATGGCTAGGCCATCTACCATAACATAGAATTTACCATTAAATACAAAAGTGCTCTGTTGCAAGCACACACGAGTAAGAAAAACTAATTCCTCGACTTCCACAGAAGTAAAATGGAATTCAGAAAGCCTTTTCCTGAGGCAAGTCAAAGCGCCATCAACAGGAACATTAGTAAACAAAGAATTAACATCAAAAGAAGCCATAACCGAATTATTCGGAACGAAGTTATGAAGTTTCTTAACAAAATCGGAGGAATTTTTAACAGTGAAAACATTCCGACTCCTAAGTGGAGAAAACACAGAAACTAAATACTTGGAAAGTTTATATGAAGCAGTGCCAATATTGGAAACAATTGGTCTGAAAGGAATACCTGCCTTGTGTACCTTCGGTAAAGCATAGAAACGCGCACAATTAGCAACTGAAGGAATCACAGACCGTTTAGCAATCAAAGGAATAGAATGAACAGACTTAACAGCAGAAGAAATAGCTTTTAACTCCTTGTCGCTAGGATCTTTATAAATTTCAGCATAAGAACCAGAAGCAATTAAATCATCAGTTTTTTCAACATAAGATGATTTATTAAGAACAACAATCTGACCACCCTTGTCAGCTTTGGTAATGACCAAATCAGAATTTGAAACTAAATTATTGACACAGCGTTTCACAGAATGGGTAAAACCAATATTAGGAACTTTTGAATTGAAATCAACATTGGAAGCAATAAGATGCCGAACTGACTCTTTTTGAGTGGAAGTTAAGGCACTAAATTTGAAAGCTTTTTCAACCGGAGCAATAAGTTCAGAAAAAGAAGGCTTTTTAGCCAAAGCAAAATTGTTATTACATTTCAAAGCATTAATTTCACTACTATTCAAAGAAAATTTCGAAAGATTTACAACCGCATTCCTATTAACAAGAGGCAAATCAGCCGAAACAGGAACATTTGAATCGTTACACAACTTGGTAAATTTCTTATTTAAAGTAATTTTGTGACTGTCTAATTTGTTCTTTTGTTTATTGAACTGTTTAGCTCTGGTTATGTCTCAAGTTAACAGATTTTGTAATCTACGAATTAAAAAGGTTCGGTTTTTGAACCATTTAAAGTTTCTCCAGGCTTGCAGGCGCAAGAAAGTCATTCCTAAGTTTATCACTTTAAAGTGTAATTTACCGCGTTCTGTTAGGGTTGATAAGGTAATTTTTCGTTCTAAATTAGCTTTACTTAGAGCTTCTATCCAGGAAACTAGGAAAAAACTTTCGTTCATAGAACGTGAACTTTATGATTTACATCTTTCTGTATCTAATTCTAATTTCGATTTTGATTCTATTGATAGAATGTCATGGGCGAGAGCTCTTCATTCATCTGACAGTCACAAAATTACTTTAAATAAGAAATTTACCAAGTTGTGTAACGATTCAAATGTTCCTGTTCCGGCTGATTTGCCTCTTGTTAATAGGAATGCGGTTGTAAATCTTTCGAAATTTTCTTTGAATAGTAGTGAAATTAATGCTTTGAAATGTAATAACAATTTTGCTTTGGCTAAAAAGCCTTCTTTTTCTGAACTTATTGCTCCGGTTGAAAAAGCTTTCAAATTTAGTGCCTTAACTTCCACTCAAAAAGAGTCAGTTCGGCATCTTATTGCTTCCAATGTTGATTTCAATTCAAAAGTTCCTAATATTGGTTTTACCCATTCTGTGAAACGCTGTGTCAATAATTTAGTTTCAAATTCTGATTTGGTCATTACCAAAGCTGACAAGGGTGGTCAGATTGTTGTTCTTAATAAATCATCTTATGTTGAAAAAACTGATGATTTAATTGCTTCTGGTCCTTATGCTGAAATTTATAAAGATCCTAGCGACAAGGAGTTAAAAGCTATTTCTTCTGCTGTTAAGTCTGTTCATTCTATTCCTTTGATTGCTAAACGGTCTGTGATTCCTTCTGTTGCTAATTGTGCGCGTTTCTATGCTTTACCGAAGGTACACAAGGCAGGTATTCCTTTCAGACCAATTGTTTCCAATATTGGCACTGCTTCATATAAACTTTCCAAGTATTTAGTTTCTGTGTTTTCTCCACTTAGAAGTCGGAATGTTTTCACTGTTAAAAATTCCACCGATTTTGTTAAGAAACTTCATAACTTCGTTCCGAATAATTCGGTTATGGCTTCTTTTGATGTTAATATCCAGTTTTCTTGTGAGAAAGAACTTAATAGTAGCCTCGCGTTTCTTGATGTTTTGATTTCTAGGAGTGAGTCTGGTTTCACAACTTCTGTCTATCGTAAACCTTTCGCTGTTTCTTTACCTCCTCACAGACTATCGTCTCATCCTCCCAACCAAAAATATTCGGCTTTTAATGCTCTTGTCCATCGTGCTATTAATATTTGCTCTTCTCCTGAGCTTCTCAAGATTGAACTCAACTACCTGAAAGCTGTAGCTGTTGATAGAGGATTTTCTCACTCTTTAATTGATTCTATTCATAACAAACTTTCTAAAAAACCTTCTGGTCCCAATCATGTGGTTTCTAGAAAGGATTTGGTTGTGTTACCATTCTTTCATTCTGTAAGTTTTCGTATTGCTAAAATCCTAAAAAGGTTCCAATTTCAAGTTGTTTTGCTCCTAGCAACAAACTTTCCTTCTCTTCTCTTAAAGATCCTGTTGATCAACTTAATACTTGGGGTATTTACCAAATTAGTTGCCGTTGCGGCCTTTCTTACATTGGACAGACAAAACGTGCTCTGAAAATTCGGTTAAATGAGCATAAAGGTTATGTACGAAAGCAAGAGCTGAATAAGTCTAGCATTGCTCAACATTGTTGGAATTCCAACCACTCTTTTGATTTCAATTCTGGGAAAATTATTCAAAAATGTTCTTCCCTTTTAGAACTTGACTTTTGGGAAGCTTATCATATTAACAGGAATAGTTCTAATTTGGTTAATGATTCTTCCTCAACTCCTTATTTTTCACAGGTCTGGCATAAGTTCCTTTAATTTGTTGTTCTTTCTTGGTTTTCTTGTTAGTTTTCCCCCCTTTTTTTTTTTCTCTCTCCCCCCCTCCCCCTCTTTTGGCCTGTGTACTTTGTTTTGCTTTTTGTTTTGGTATTTTCTGTACTTATTTTATTTCCATTTTATTCTTTGTATTTTATTTTATTTTTTTGCAATTTTCATGTATTTTCACATTTTTATGCACGCTGTTGTCTTTTTCTTTGTTTTTATTGATATTCCTTTTTACTTTCTGTACTTCCAACTACATTCGTTTGTTACTCTCTTATTGGTGCCTTTAATACTACTTCTACTTCCACTTCACACTGCCTTTATTCTCATTGGTTTACAGTTAATTCTTAGGCTATATAAGCTTTGTTTTTGTTGTTCTGTCTGCTTCATTTGGATGTTTTGCATCTAGAAGCTCCCTGTCGCATTTAAAAAGGGATTCCAAGCGATCCCGAAACATATGTCTGCGTTTTAATGCTCATTTGTGCTTTAATTTAACGTGAAATTTTATTTCTAAACAGGAAAATGCTTAAAAAAATAAATAGCGAGTCTATTTCAAAATCAACACAAGAATACGTAAACAAAAATACATGTATTTGTGAAGTTTCAAGCCATCTTCAATAACAAATTGTAGAATTATTTAAGTATTTGAAAGGAGTGTCGTTGTTTATTTACCGTTTTAAAGAAGCGACTTCATAAGTTATAAATAAGTATAAAACATAATAAATGTTGTTCTGTGTTGCGCACTCAAAGATCATAAATCGAAGTTGGAGTAACGAAACTAAAGAAATGAGGCGCGAATTCAGATAGAGAGGGGGAATAAAGTCTCTGACGTAAAAATTTTTCATTCATGGCAGTTTATATATTGTGTGAAATAAAACTGCATTTCTTTTGAAAGCGTTTTTGGCCAGGCAAAATAAAAACGTTTTGGTGAACTTCCGTGCATGGGACGAAATAAAATACCACGTCTTCTTAATGATACTGAATTTTACAGAACGATCACTTTTAAAGAAAGTTTCCATGTTAAAATATTCTTTAAAATAACTGTTTAGCCTTAAAAAGAAAGCAGAATCTAATATTAACTACAAAAACTAAATGTCATATGTTAATGACAATTTAAAATTGTATGTTACAAAACCTTTCATCCTTTATTATTTCTTAATCTTTTGAAGCCAGTAAGGTGTTGATATCTATGTTTAGCCCCAAAAGAATAGGAAAATAGTGCCAATCACAATTTGTATAGTGTCAATGCCATCAAAGTAAAACAAAAATAGTAAACAAATAAACTGAGTTTTATGCAGTGAATCAGTTGACAGTTAAGGAGTTACACGAATGCTCGATAAGACACATAGCGTCACTGTAGGATAACTCCCGCTGTAGTCAAAATTCTATGACACACTGTGTACAAACAACGCGAGGCTACTATTAAGTTCTTTCTCACAAGAAAACTGGATATTAGAATCAATGGAGTTCATAATCGAAAGAGCATCATCAATACCTAACAAGTTACTGTCCGTTAGGACAAAACAATCATCCACATAACGAACATAAAATTAAAATTGCAATTTTTGGAATAGTTTTTCCTCAAAATAATGCATATAGAAATCACTTAAAATAGGACTAAGAGGACTTCCTATGGCTAGGCCATCTACCATAGCATAGAATTTACCATTAAATACAAAAGTGCTCTGTTGCAAGCACACACTAGTAAGAAAAACTAATTCCTCGACTTCCACAGAAGTAAAATGGAATTCAGAAAGCCTTTTCCTGAGGCAAGTCAAAGCGCCATCAACAGGAACATTAGTAAACAAAGAATTAACATCAAAAGAAGCCATAACCGAATTATTCGGAACGAAGTTATGAAGTTTCTTAACAAAATCGGTGGAATTTTTAACAGTGAAAACATTCCGACTCCTAAGTGGAGAAAACACAGAAACTAAATACTTGGAAAGTTTATATGAAGCAGTGCCAATATTGGAAACAATTGGTCTGAAAGGAATACCTGCCTTGTGTACCTTCGGTAAAGCATAGAAACGCGCACAATTAGCAACTGAAGGAATCACAGACCGTTTAGCAATCAAAGGAATAGAATGAACAGACTTAACAGCAGAAGAAATAGCTTTTAACTCCTTGTCGCTAGGATCTTTATAAATTTCAGCATAAGGACCAGAAGCAATTAAATCATCAGTTTTTTCAACATAAGATGATTTATTAAGAACAACAATCTGACCACCCTTGTCAGCTTTGGTAATGACCAAATCAGAATTTGAAACTAAATTATTGACACAGCGTTTCACAGAATGGGTAAAACCAATATTAGGAACTTTTGAATTGAAATCAACATTGGAAGCAATAAGATGCCGAACTGACTCTTTTTGAGTGGAAGTTAAGGCACTAAATTTGAAAGCTTTTTCAACCGGAGCAATAAGTTCAGAAAAAGAAGGCTTTTTAGCCAAAGCAAAATTGTTATTACATTTCAAAGCATTAATTTCACTACTATTCAAAGAAAATTTCGAAAGATTTACAACCGCATTCCTATTAACAAGAGGCAAATCAGCCGGAACAGGAACATTTGAATCGTTACACAACTTGGTAAATTTCTTATTTAAAGTAATTTTGTGACTGTCTAATTTGTTCTTTTGTTTATTGAACTGTTTAGCTCTGGTTATGTCTCAAGTTAACAGATTTTGTAATCTACGAATTAAAGAAGGTTCGGTTTTTGAACCATTTAAAGTTTCTCCAGGCTTGCAGGCGCAAGAAAGTCATTCCTAAGTTTATCACTTTAAAGTGTAATTTACCGCGTTCTGTTAGGGTTGATAAGGTAATTTTTCGTTCTAAATTAGCTTTACTTAGAGCTTCTATCCAGGAAACTAGGAAAAAACTTTCGTTCATAGAACGTGAACTTTATGATTTACATCTTTCTGTATCTAATTCTAATTTCGATTTTGATTCTATTGATAGAATGTCATGGGCGAGAGCTCTTCATTCATCTGACAGTCACAAAATTACTTTAAATAAGAAATTTACCAAGTTGTGTAACGATTCAAATGTTCCTGTTCCGGCTGATTTGCCTCTTGTTAATAGGAATGCGGTTGTAAATCTTTCGAAATTTTCTTTGAATAGTAGTGAAATTAATGCTTTGAAATGTAATAACAATTTTGCTTTGGCTAAAAAGCCTTCTTTTTCTGAACTTATTGCTCCGGTTGAAAAAGCTTTCAAATTTAGTGCCTTAACTTCCACTCAAAAAGAGTCAGTTCGGCATCTTATTGCTTCCAATGTTGATTTCAATTCAAAAGTTCCTAATATTGGTTTTACCCATTCTGTGAAACGCTGTGTCAATAATTTAGTTTCAAATTCTGATTTGGTCATTACCAAAGCTGACAAGGGTGGTCAGATTGTTGTTCTTAATAAATCATCTTATGTTGAAAAAACTGATGATTTAATTGCTTCTGGTCCTTATGCTGAAATTTATAAAGATCCTAGCGACAAGGAGTTAAAAGCTATTTCTTCTGCTGTTAAGTCTGTTCATTCTATTCCTTTGATTGCTAAACGGTCTGTGATTCCTTCTGTTGCTAATTGTGCGCGTTTCTATGCTTTACCGAAGGTACACAAGGCAGGTATTCCTTTCAGACCAATTGTTTCCAATATTGGCACTGCTTCATATAAACTTTCCAAGTATTTAGTTTCTGTGTTTTCTCCACTTAGGAGTCGGAATGTTTTCACTGTTAAAAATTCCACCGATTTTGTTAAGAAACTTCATAACTTCGTTCCGAATAATTCGGTTATGGCTTCTTTTGATGTTAATTCTTTGTTTACTAATGTTCCTGTTGATGGCGCTTTGACTTGCCTCAGGAAAAGGCTTTCTGAATTCCATTTTACTTCTGTGGAAGTCGAGGAATTAGTTTTTCTTACTCGTGTGTGCTTGCAACAGAGCACTTTTGTATTTAATGGTAAATTCTATGCTATGGTAGATGGCCTAGCCATGGGAAGTCCTCTTAGTCCTATTTTAAGTGATTTCTATATGCATTATTTTGAGGAAAAACTATTCCAAAAATTGCAATTTCAATTTTATGTTCGTTATGTGGATGATTGTTTTGTCCTAACGGACAGTAACTTGTTAGGTATTGATGATGCTCTTTCGATTATGAACTCCATTGATTCTAATATCCAGTTTTCTTGTGAGAAAGAACTTAATAGTAGCCTCGCGTTTCTTGATGTTTTGATTTCTAGGAGTGAGTCTGGTTTCACAACTTCTGTCTATCGTAAACCTTTCGCTGTTTCTTTACCTCCTCACAGACTATCGTCTCATCCTCCCAACCAAAAATATTCGGCTTTTAATGCTCTTGTCCATCGTGCTATTAATATTTGCTCTTCTCCTGAGCTTCTCAAGATTGAACTCAACTACCTGAAAGCTGTAGCTGTTGATAGAGGATTTTCTCACTCTTTAATTGATTCTATTCATAACAAACTTTCTAAAAAACCTTCTGGTCCCAATCATGTGGTTTCTAGAAAGGATTTGGTTGTGTTACCATTCTTTCATTCTGTAAGTTTTCGTATTGCTAAAATCCTAAAAAGGTTCCAATTTCAAGTTGTTTTTGCTCCTAGCAACAAACTTTCCTTCTCTTCTCTTAAAGATCCTGTTGATCAACTTAATACTTGGGGTATTTACCAAATTAGTTGCCGTTGCGGCCTTTCTTACATTGGACAGACAAAACGTGCTCTGAAAATTCGGTTAAATGAGCATAAAGGTTATGTACGAAAGCAAGAGCTGAATAAGTCTAGCATTGCTCAACATTGTTGGAATTCCAACCACTCTTTTGATTTCAATTCTGGGAAAATTATTCAAAAATGTTCTTCCCCTTTAGAACTTGACTTTTGGGAAGCTTATCATATTAACAGGAATAGTTCTAATTTGGTTAATGATTCTTCCTCAACTCCTTATTTTTCACAGGTCTGGCATAAGTTCCTTTAATTTGTTGTTCTTTCTTGGTTTTCTTGTTAGTTTTCCCCCCCTTTTTTTTTTTTTCTCTCTCCCCCCCCTCCCCCTCTTTTGGCCTGTGTACTTTGTTTTGCTTTTTGTTTTGGTATTTTCTGTACTTATTTTATTTCCATTTTATTCTTTGTATTTTATTTTATTTTTTTGCAATTTTCATGTATTTTCACATTTTTATGCACGCTGTTGTCTTTTTCTTTGTTTTTATTGATATTCCTTTTTACTTTCTGTACTTCCAACTACATTCGTTTGTTACTCTCTTATTGGTGCCTTTAATACTACTTCTACTTCCACTTCACACTGCCTTTATTCTCATTGGTTTACAGTTAATTCTTAGGCTATATAAGCTTTGTTTTTGTTGTTCTGTCTGCTTCATTTGGATGTTTTGCATCTAGAAGCTCCCTGTCGCATTGAAAAAGGGATTCCAAGCGATCCCGAAACATATGTCTGCGTTTTAATGCTCATTTGTGCTTTAATTTAACGTGAAATTTTATTTCTAAACAGGAAAATGCTTAAAAAAATAAATAGCGAGTCTATTTCAAAATCAACACAAGAATACGTAAACAAAAATACATGTATTTGTGAAGTTTCAAGCCATCTTCAATAACAAATTGTAGAATTATTTAAGTATTTGAAAGGAGTGTCGTTGTTTATTTACCGTTTTAAAGAAGCGACTTCATAAGTTATAAATAAGTATAAAACATAATAAATGTTGTTCTGTGTTGCGCACTCAAAGATCATAAATCGAAGTTGGAGTAACGAAACTAAAGAAATGAGGCGCGAATTCAGATAGAGAGGGGGAATAAAGTCTCTGACGTAAAAATTTTTCATTCATGGCAGTTTATATATTGTGTGAAATAAAACTGCATTTCTTTTGAAAGCGTTTTTGGCCAGGCAAAATAAAAACGTTTTGGTGAACTTCCGTGCATGGGACGAAATAAAATACCACGTCTTCTTAATGATACTGAATTTTACAGAACGATCACTTTTAAAGAAAGTTTCCATGTTAAAATATTCTTTAAAATAACTGTTTAGCCTTAAAAAGAAAGCAGAATCTAATATTAACTACAAAAACTAAATGTCATATGTTAATGACAATTTAAAATTGTATGTTACAAAACCTTTCATCCTTTATTATTTCTTAATCTTTTGAAGCCAGTAAGGTGTTGATATCTATGTTTAGCCCCAAAAGAATAGGAAAATAGTGCCAATCACAATTTGTATAGTGTCAATGCCATCAAAGTAAAACAAAAATAGTAAACAAATAAACTGAGTTTTATGCAGTGAATCAGTTGACAGTTAAGGAGTTACACGAATGCTCGATAAGACACATAGCGTCACTGTAGGATAACTCCCGCTGTAGTCAAAAATTCTATGACACACTGTGTACAAACAACTACGACGCGAGCTTTGGAGACAGTCCCACAATGTGAGCTGGAACAGGCATTCAAATCGTCGTTAAAAGGCTGTAACAATTTGTATTGAAGACGAATGAGCTTATTTTTAATAAAAATACTTTAAAAATTGAATTACTAGTTTTTATTTTATATTAAAAACCTAGTCTCAAAACATCTTTGACAACCTGCGTATAATTCTTCATCTCATCGCTTGGTATAACATTTCTAATATAATAATCCCTTTTAAAGTCATATTATTATACTAATGTTAACATTAAGTAAATCTACATAAATTGTCCTCTTCCTCTTTATATCGTCACTCGTGCACGAGTTTTACATTGAAAGATCGTTATTTCGTTTATATTATATAATCGTATATTGTTTTTTTTTCGTTTAAATTAGTATCTTAATTATATTCGCGTTTTAGATGCATACTAAGCTTTTGAGAGTGAAAAATAAAAGGCTAAAAAGAGTTTAGGGCTCAGATATAATTCCAGTCTCTGTTCCAAACAACTTAAAAAAAGCAGAAAGAATAGTACCATCATAAACATTTACTTTAATGTGTCGTTTACTATTGAAGTCACATAATATGTCTCCATTAAAATACTGCAATAATCAATTAACACTCAGCGACCGTCGAAATCGAAGAACATACAGATACACTTAAGAAAATATTTGTGACTTTAATTCAACAATTATTTTCCTTTGAATTTATTCATACAACTTTGAATCTGCTGTTCCAAATATATATTCAAAATCAATTACTCTTCAACGCATATTTTCAAAATATATCTGCAATACTCTATGCTATGAAATAATTTTATAAACCATAAATCCTGAATCTGCAAAGCTCTAACATCAAAAACATTCCTTGGGAAATATAATGAAAAGCCCCAAGGATCATTTTTCACAACATATAGAGGAATGCTCGGGAAAACCAGTCCATCAAATTTATATATTTGATGCATCCAGCATATACCATTAAACTTATCGAGCAATACTATCATTCATTATGACACAATGACTGCAAGACCTTTGTATTTGGCACAAAACTAATGTAACGTGTATGGAATGTGAGCCTTATCACTAGTCTTTTGTATAAAAACACATTTGTATAATCAGTCAAAACAATTTCTATGTTCCTGAGGTTCTACGTACTATAATAGTAGTACGAAATAGTATGCAATAATAAGGATTGTAAGTCCGTGTTGAAACCAAATTTTGAGTAATAATCTCTATCGTTTTAGGGGTAGTCGTACAGCTTAATAAAAGTAGTTGCATATATGTTTTTTTATTATGTCTAGGAATAAATTGTTATCTAGACATGTATTGTTTCTGAAGCATGTTTTGTCAGCCAAGTATGTTATCTTAAACGCCTTACGGTGAATTCACACCAAAGGCAACACAGACAAAAAAAAACTTGTCTTTTCTCATCTGCGCAGGCGCTGAGCATATTTTTGAAGGCAGAAATATGCCTTGCACTTGCTGAGATGAGAAATGACAGGTTTTTTTTTTTTTTTTGTCTTAGTCGCCTTTGGTGTGAAACTACATGTAAGAACAATTATCGCTAATATAGATACGTGTCGCACATACGTATTGTTTATTCAAAAATTCATCGGAATGGAAGGATAGAACACAAAGTGTAGTCGGTAGGTCGTAAATTTACATTTTGTTGCAGCACAAGCAGTTATCATTCAATGTACACTTAAAGTAAACATACAGATTGTGTCCGGAAAAACTAGTTAACGTAACGTTTTAAATACTCTTGAACATTTTTCACCTCCACATTTTAGAAAATTATACTTCATACGCATATCGTTGATGATAGATTAGAAAATTTGAGTAAATTCCGTTCCACACCGTCAAGTGCGCCAACCTTGTGCCAAGTGCGCCAACTTTGTTCCACGTCCACCAACTTTGTGCCACAACGTCCTTTTAGACACTAGGAGTGCCTAACAGCTGTTGAGGTGTAACTAGAGCTTCGAAATTTTTTTATGAGTTTTAAAAAATTTTCGAAGCTCTATTTACACCTAGTCATCCAGTTGCTAGACCTAGTGTCTGAAAAGGTGTTGCGATACAAAGCTGACTTGCTCGCACAAAGTTGGCGGACTTGACGGTATGCATGTGGTTTGACAAAGAGTAGAACACTTCTACAAATCCACGTATCTGATGGTTGCGATGACGATAAACATTGCTAGCTTATTGTATCTATATTATTTCTATTATTTCTTATACTCTTTTGAACGCCGCACAAAGTTGGGCATCATTCTCCAGGAAAACAGTCTACTTCAACTAATAAAAGTACAGGATGGTTATAATTAAACTTCCCCTATTCAGGGCATTCTACAGCTGAAACCGTTCAACGGATTGACAGCAAAATTGGTATGTTTACTATACACGAAATGCGTTTAAGGAATCATAAAAAAAAAAAGGTCTAAAAATGGCCGCTACGGGCTGTTTGGCCTGACAACAGGTTTTTAACGTAGGAAATGACCAATAAGGAATAAAAATAATAATATCAACATTTATTGTACACTTTTCCGTCCACATCTATTATCTTGCCATTTAAAATGAAAGTAAAGAAAGCTATAACACTTCATCTGTGTTGCAAAAAAAAGTTTAAGGTATCATTAAATTAATATTTTCCTCCTTTCATTAATACTGATAGCATTATTTTTATGCGGTACGGGTAATTTCCTACGTTAAAATCCTGTCATAAGGCTAAACAGCGCTCCTAGCGGTCATTTTTAGAAACTGTTTTTTCATCATTCCTTGTGCGCATCTCGTGTATAGTCCACATGCCCATTTTAGTGTCAATCCGTTGAACGGTTGTAGCTGTAGGATGCTCTGAATAAGGAAAGTTTAATTATAACCACCCTGGTACATCACTCATTTATCGTTCATCCTGCATCTTGCTTTTGAAAGGAACAATATGTGATACAGATCTTCAAGAATAAAAATTAAAATGCTAAATTTATATTCTTTAGATGTATTGCAAATATGCGCGTACAAATGTAACACCAACAACAAGGAATTGAGTAATAAATAAATATATATGATACCTGAAAGATATACAAGACAGGCAGGTTCATAATTTATTTATTTATAAAGAAGAAGCAAAAAACTGATTGCTATGAGAATAATTGTTGCAAGCAAATCAAAACATTTCTAAAAGAAAAAATGATTTACAATGACGAAAACTAATAATAATACACAAAGTATAGGAAACATCAAAAGAAAATGCTCTCAAGCCAAGAGTAATACCAATTCTTAATGAAATAAAATGAACGCTTGAAACCGAGTTCAATTCCATGTAAACTAAGATAATAAATCATTCTTTGTTTCTTAAATCTTGAAGTTTTAAGAATGACGATAGTAATAATTCAAAAGCAATTAACATTCCTATTCGTGGCTTTTTTCCCAATTAAAGTATTGCTGCTTATTTCACATTCATTAGTCATAAATATTTTTGCTTTTTGGCATGCAACCACTCAAACAAAAATTATTAATAATATATGACTGTCAACAAAGCTCATTAACTGGATCTCTCAGGAATTCAAGCGAAAAAACGATTATGACGTTGAATTAATTGTATCGCTACCAAACTGCATGAATGTTTGATACTCACTAAAAGTAAACAGAGATCATTGATTTTTTCTCTTTTTATGCTGTGTTATAAAGGCAAAAGCACCATTACCGTTAGTTAAAGAAATGAAATAAATATTGAATTGACTTGTAAGTTTGTAAAACTAAAAAATAAAAAAAAAAAAAATCATCGTGCAGGACTTTTCAAATCAGTGTCATTTTTATGAGACTAATTAAATTTTTAATTAGTTTTACTAATTAAAAATATAGGAGATTGCAGTTTTTTTACATATCCAAATACATGAGTGATTTTTTTTTTTTTGGTCATGATTAGCAATCATAAGGGTTTAACGATTTTTTAATAATATATATATATGCTTTATGCATAAGTGGGATCAGTCATGAATTCATAGAGAAATAAATGACTGTAAACAACTACTAAATTATTATTTTTTTAATGCTTCAAGTAAAGCATAATTTCTCTCACATCAGAAACCGAAATTAAAAGTAAATTAAAAATAATAATAAAAATAAATAATAAATAAAAATATTAATAAAAATAATAAAAATAAATAAAAATAATAGCCTGGAAGCGTTTTTAATGTTTCATAGAGAGACTAACTCGGGCTACATACCATAATATTTCCAATCATTAAATATTTCATCAATAATGTATCTGACGGCTAAATTTTGTGATTTTTAAAAAAAATTGCTGGCGTCATTAATAAAACTTCGTTAGATTTCAAAATGATGAAATATTTTGATGATAATAAAAGCTACGTTTTCTAGGTAATAGCATTCAGACTAAATCGTCAAATTGTGTCAATTATACAGCATGATTTTTCTATTCCGTTACTGTAGTTACCTATATTAGAATTAGTTTTGACATTACCCGTGTGGATATCCTAGATATAATTTCTATTACTATGAGGGAAACGTAGGAAAGACGTTTAACATTAAACTGACTATCAAAATCACGACACATTGCCTTATCAGCGTCAATAATAGTTAGCCAAAACTATCATTGTACTTTTAAAAAAAAGGAAAAATACAAAAAGGAGACTCGGAGCTTCTTTAAATTTGTGTGAGAACTTGGTGTAAAACCAAGCAATCGAGTTTCCTGACAAAATACCTGTTTTCCTGCACACATAAAGCGAAAATTATGTTTGGGTACGTAAGTTTTTGTTAAAACGCCACGAATAAAGTTCCTCGGTACTAACAGCTCCGTTGAAAACTGAATACTTGAGATCTGTGGCTCATAATCATGCAGTTCTGAACTCACCTTTCACTTTGCGTAGGATAAATAGTAATTCAGCGTAGTCAGAGATGGCGCTGCTTCTGCGGCCTCTTTTGAAGTCGACTTAATTCATATGTAAGGTTGAAAGGCTCAGTATTTTCTGAACAACAACAAGAAGTAAGTCTCACTATTACTGTCGATAGTAAAATTAATTCTAAGAAAACGATACTAACTACATCAGTAAGGAATGCTTTATTTAACTCAAAAGTATGCTGTTTAAGTTACAGTATTACACTGTTAAGTGTAATACGGTAAATCTGGTGCTTGTTATGAGATAACAAGCACCGGATTCATTCCTCATATTGCAACAAATTAGAACAAAATAAAATTAGTATGAAGAAAATTTCTAAATAGTTTGTCTTAGAACTATCTCCATGCGAGGGAAATGCGATGCTTTTCTTAGACATGCGAGCGAACAAAAAAACTTATCAATGCTAAAAGTTTTCTATATTTTGTTTAAACAAAAGGTTAACGAACAATTTTGCATAATTAATTACTTTTACTACTGAGTTTGAATTTTTATACAATAAATATTAAATGTGGTTAAGTTGATGCAGTAGTGTTTCACAAGTATTACTGTATAGTTACAATGCACAGTATTAGGGACAATGAAATAATTACAAATCAGCCCATTTTTAGTAGATTTTGTTAACTTTTATACACACATAATACAACTGTGGAATGTAGTTCACAGATATTTCTGCAAAATTCCCTATCTCTTAAAAGAATAAAATTAGTTCAGTTATGTAAAAAGAAACTACAAAAGTAAACGGACATTTCAACTGCATTCTTCCGCGTCGTTAAAATCAAAAATTGTAATTTGCGAAACAATGAAAGGAGAAATCTTCTGTGCAAATACGGCAAGAAAACTAGCAACATCTCCAAATGGAATAGACAGAAAAAAAAATAGGTGCATAAACTTATTTATGGCAGTCGAGGCGAGAAAACTCATTTATGCTGGCGTTGTGTTATTTATGAATTCTGCGGTTCCAAAGAGCGATAAATTTCGGAAAGAGCTAAAGTCGCGTGCACAATTTGCATAAATTACGTATTCATTAATTTTCTTTCCTCATCTGGGATATAAAACCATCTCAGAAGCACCTAATTTCTAAATCCTCAGAATATCTTTATTTTTGGTGCTCAAATTCATGATCCACGATGGCTGATTTAATTTTTGCAAATTCATTATTGCGATTCCTCTGGGATCCTGTTAAAAATTGCACAGTAGTACTTTAATGTATTTAAAAAAAAGGCTTATGTTTTAAAAAAGTATTCACATCATTAATCATTACATTTCTGCCAGCATTGAGCTTGTGCATTTAAAATATATTTCATTGTTTAAGCGTGACTGCATGTTGACTTAACAAAAAAATTAATCATAAGAAGTTTTAAGAAAGTGAAATTTTAATGGAGCAGACTCCTCGCCACTAATGAATGAGCTACCGTTACATAGACATAGGTTTTTATAATATATACAGTAGCACAAAATTCGGCGTTTGGGGGGGGGGGGGGCGGTCAGGATTCGAGATCCACCGGATACTGGATTTCCAGTGTCCTTAGTCTGACGTATCCATATCGAATATCCGGCTATGATGTTAGAAGCCTGGAAATTCTGTACATATTTTTAAACATCCCACATTTTCTAAACACCCTAACAGGTTTATTATTTATATTTTCAACCTTTATATTTTATACTAATTCATTAAATTTTAAAATCAAATTTGGCATACTGGATATCCGGATCCGTGCAGTGGTCGGATCATATTCCGTGCATTTAAAAACTAGGATAACGGAAATCCGATGCCTTCTGGGGGGACTCGAAGGAATATGTTAAAAGGGACCTGGACCCTTTTACCATAAGCTTTTTGGAAAACCTGGTGAGATTGGACGGTCGGAGATATGTCACAGTTGATTTTTTGGGGGGAAGGGCAGGCGTGAGTGCAAAACGATTTCAGGTAGTTGTAGAGCCATAATAGTACAGTGTCTACTTAATTTCATAAGTTTTTCTCTGAAAACATATGACACATCGTCGTTTTTTTTGTTGCATCGAAAATTCTCCAAGGAAGCCACTTTGCCTATTCGCATTGCTATGGGACTTTAATGAGCTGAGATATTAATTAAAAATATTACATTTTTAATGCACTGTTTTCTTTAATCTATATTGTCCCCATTTGAACAATACAAATGCCGTTTTAGCAAATCAATTTCTAGCATTTTGAAGTATCGCTGTATTTGCTCTTCATTAAACTAATGTTCGTGAATAAATAGGGGAAGAAAACCCCTTTACTGTTCGTCTGCGAAAATATTAACGTGCTAAAGAAATGACCACAGAAATCTCGAGAGGCAAAGCCTACGTTGTAGGAAAAAAAAAATTCGAGTCAAATCCTCCGCCAAAGAATGAGAAATCTTTGAGACACCAGGGGTCGCAGCTAATTTATTTTTTAATTTTTTAAGTATATTGCTTTTTGTAACAAATATAAAAAAATTCCAAAAGTGGACTACTCTTCCCCATCATCGCCTATATGTAGCTAATACACACATAATGTCATACTAAGCTATTGCCTAAATATATCGCAACTGCTTTTTATCATCTTCCCAGATAATTATATGTTTTAACCATTCCCAAATCTAAAGAACGATAAATATTTTCTGCCACAATAATAAATCTCTCTGAATACACAACAATTTTGGGAAACATAATAAATTTTTAAACCCAACTACAATCAACGACCAGAAGCACACCTTCGACTTTTAATGATTGCAGCTTCAATCTGAACACTTCTTTATTAATGGAGCGAAACCGAGATTATGCACTAAGAAATTTACGATCAAGCTCGCTTATAAACCCCAGAAATAACTCCCGCTGCTCTTTTTTGTCGCCAAAAGCTTTACTCGAGGCAGCTTGAAAATTACTACCTACTGTTATAAACAGTAGTACCATTTTTAAAACAAGCATAACCAAAACTTGGTGTTATGTGGAGAGAAAATATTTGCCCAACTCCTGTAGTGATCTTTTCTAGTAATGGAGAATTATTTATGATAAGTTTGTTTAAACATTAAAGTTGAGAACATAATTTTAAAATTGCATTTCTCTTACACTTTTTATCACCCTTTCGAAAGAATTCTCTTAATGTACGAAAATAGTTGTCGATTTTCGGCTTTTAAAATTAGTAAGCATTTTCCCCTTAGTTGCGATCTTTGAATTTGAATATTCAGAGATGAGTAACTGTGATTTAACATTAACCATCTTTGATTTTACTAGTTTTTTAGCAACATGTACAAGATGAAAATTGCATATTTGCATTGGAACTACACACTTTCTTTAAATATTGATATCCATTAGAAAAATATTCGGTATTAATAGGATTACAATTTATATTAATGTCACTACAATTGTTACTACTTATATTGTATACTACAAAAATATCAAATATTTCATTGCTATTGTTCTCATTAATTCAAATTTGCTACTTTAACGCGTGAAGTAGTTCATGGGGAAATTTTTAGCTTAATTAACCTTATGATAAAATATCAAAGTGCATCGTTTACTTTTTAATGACATAAAAAAGGAAAACTTGAAAAGCAGGCAAACATGCCCCAACTCCCCTAAGGTACAATTTTTTATGTATATTATTTAGTTTTATGACGAAAAAAAGTACAAAATATATGTTGTAATAAAATACCGAGATGTATTTGTGACACTAAGTAAAAATAAATGCCCGAAGGATATATAAATATATTTATATATGATTTAACTAGTTTCTATTGATGTTATGCTACGATTTCAAAGGTTGGTTAGTCTATGTTATTTTATTCTGTAAAACAAAAACTGTTACATTATGCAAATTCTAACATATGTTGTTACTGAAGATCCACATGCATTTTTAATTTGAAGAACGAAAATGATTACATCATGTAACTCCTATTTATTGCATATGCGTAGATTTTGTCAGTAATTCCGTGTTTGGCTTCATATGCTTCAGACTAGGTTGAATACTTTCGCTTACATTCTTTTTAAATTCAATTCTCAATTCCTATTAAAATAATTAAAATGGATTCAAGTCTCACTACTGTTCCCTAAATTTGCTGTTTCACCTTAATTATTAGTGTATTAGGACTTCTACACATTGCTTAAAATAAACTAATAATATTAAGTTATTATTATTATTAGTTTTTTTTAAGCAATGTTTTTAATAATAACTTATTATTATTATTCTTGTTATTAGTTAGCAATGGCGTTTACAAAAGCTTAAAATTCAATGAATGCGAACCTGAAGCATTATTATTTAAATTCTTACAAATTGAAGAAGAAGGAAAAAATTACATTTTTTATTATGCTTTTTTTGTTAAAAAAACATAATTTGGACATTGTTAATCACTTTTAAGAAAAAAATTTCAAGAATATTTTAAAATTGTGTTGAATAAAAAATGTGTCAATAGTGCACCAAATGGTTTAAATTCTAAAATATGAATGACGTTACAATTTTTTCTAATTTTAGAAACATGTTTTTTTTTTTTTTGAGTCATATTTCCTGCAGCACTCTTTACGTTATATACTTTGTTTTCAAAATCGTATAAAACATACAATAATTCCGATTCTCGTTTCAAAGAACATATCTGAAAAACTGGATTCCATTATATATGTATACATATTTTCCCATTAGAAAGATGGTAGGTACGGATTTTTTCTTCCATTATTTTGCTCCATCGCTTAGATCCACCCCGTCCCCTATTCCCCACTTGTTTCCTTTCATGAGAAAGCAGGCCATCACGCGATTTCCAGCCTCTCCTCTGCACCACTTCTTTTAAATCGCCGAAACAGTGCTATTATCACACCTGTTCATATTCTCACGTTCACGTTAGCAGAGGATCAGAAGAGCCCAAAGAATAAAAAGCAAGATGGCGGTCTTTGAACGAGTGACGTGATGCGTGTGGTGTTGATGCCATTCGCGGACTCGAAACTTGGCACACAGACAGACCGCAGCCCTCGCTTGTTCAGAATGAGTTTCTGCTTCGTCTCAGTTCTGATGGATGCGTTTTTCTTTTTCTTATTTCCTTTCTTATTTTTCGAATTTTAATGTTCTTTTCAAAACAATGTACTAAGTTTTATGAAAGTTCTGTCAAGTTCAAATTCGTAAAAGTCCCAATATATATTGTTGGAAAAAGGTCTATCCATTTTAAGAATTCCAGATCTGTGTGTTTAATATATATCGTATATCTTATATTATTATATTTTATTATTATTATACGTGTCGTTTTTACGTGTGTACTGTTATGCTTAAATTGTTAACGGAATCATTTTGCTTTATGCTGACCCGCGTTCCTCGTATTTAACATTTTATAAGTTTTTGTTCTTAAGTTAATAAGTATTTTTACTTTACATTAAAGTAAATCAGTTTTAAGAACAATTATTCAATTATTATTTTGTTTCAACTACAGTGGAACCCCTTCATTCGTCCGCCTAGCTATTCGTCCAACTTGTTCAAGTAAAATTAAACTCGCCATTCGTACTTGCCCCGCGATTAGGACGGCGCCAGGGGGCATGGGTTTGCGATTGGCTTTTTTCAAGGAAAAAAAAATCGGGAAATTATGTTCTTTTGAACTAGTCTGGAAATAATTTGGCGTTTTGTATTTTTTAAAGTGTTAATACTTTTTGAGATTTTACTGACAATTTTAACTTTCTAAGGGGGCAGCAAGAGGAAGTCCTTGAAGAACTTTCTTATTCAGAGAAGGAAAGTAGTAACTAAAGCATTTCCTTCGCAGAAATTAAGAGCTAACACAACTCTGCGAGAAAACAGAGAGTGGCGGAAAAATGGCATCCCAACACTTATGTGGTCAACAGCATTAACTTGTTCAACGACAATGTTATTGATCATTTTAGAAAAATTCTGAACAATCATCAAAGACAGAAAACATTGGAGAGGTTTTTAGAGAAAGAAACCCAAGATTCTTCTAATGCAAAAAGACAAAAAAGAAAGATCAGCAGAAAGGGAGAAAACACCTGAAGGGATGTTACCTGATGTTTTTATGGAAGGGGACTCCTCTTCCCAACAGTTACATCAAAATTTCTCTTCCTCCTCTCAACATACCACTTATGCCATCAGCTCACCTCAGTACAAGCAAAGTGAAGTTAAATTTTTATTTATGCGTAATTTCATGTACACTATTGTACAGTTGTTTTTCATATTTTTAAATAAGCAACCAGCTGTGGGTCTGGAACGGATTAATCCAATTTACATTGTATCTTATGTGAAAAAATAATTCGCCATTCGTACAACTCGCCATTCAAACTACTACCTGGAACGAATTGTGTACGAATGACGAGGTTCCACTGTATAAGCTGGATAACTTGTTAAAGGCTGGATATCATTATCACAAATAATTCATTACTTAAATAATTTTCGTTCTTGCTGTGAATATCTGTTTTAAATACAGATAGAGAGAGAGAAAAAATCCCAACTTACTGCAGTTTTAGCAAGGAATCGGAATTTTCAAGGAGATATATAAAGGAATTAAATATATTATGTTATTGCCGAGCTTTCCTAACTTTTTCAGAACAGGAGGAAATAGAAACTCAGTTGTTCATTCAAAAAGGGAATGAAATGTGAGTTGAAGCAAAATTAAAAGTATAAGTCTGCAGACAGGTATTTCCTTGTGACGAGTAGAGGCTTACTTTTATATCTGCTACATCTCCGTCATTAAACGAATGTTTCAACGGAATGAGTATTTTGTTGTGACAAGGAAAAGGCTTAATCTTGTATTGGCCATCATTGCGTCTTTAATTACATCACTCTCCGACGATGTATTTAAATTTCAATGTTTTAAATGATAAACTCAATGTTTATTAGATGTACGTGCAAACTCATTTCTTCAGCATTTTATATACATTTTTTCAATATCTTGTTCAGTAATCATAATTGTATAGTACACAGATGTATTTATCAGAGGATCTGGAGCAGCCACCTTTTTCTGAGTTGTTCTGCTCCGACTTCTAATACTTGCTCCGTCTCCACTCCAACTTCTAAATACTTGCTTCGGTTCTACTCCAACTTCTTTGCTTTGCCCCGTGTTATGAAAAATTGTCACACATTTTAATATTTATCTCTTTTCTTAGTTTTAATAGTTTTCTTCTGATTTTATTATTTTTTATATATAATAAAAACTTTTAAAAAGGAATAAAAACGGAGCACTGGAGCACAGCAAATGTTTCCGATTCCACTCCATTTTCCAACAAAATCTCGGTATTCCTCTCCAAATCACAGGTATTTATTGAAACCGATAAATTTCGCTTTGAATAGATAACGATAACGTTATATTTTCCATGCACCTCACAATTCCTAATTCAGTAGACTGTTTTACTATATAGTCTTATATAAGTCAAAGTTACTTCATCATTCGCCAATGACAGCATACAATTGCTATCCATTCTTTAATTAGCTCATCTTACAATTGCTATCCATTCCTTAAATTAACTGACCATACAATAGCTATCCATTCTTTAAATTAACTCACCATACAATAGCTATCCATTCTTTAAATTAACTCACCATACAATGGATATTCATTTCTTTAAATTATTTCATTCTTTAAATTAACTCACCATACAATGGATATTCATTTCTTTAAATTATTTCATTCTTTAAATTAACTCACCATACCATAGCTACACATTCTTTAAATTAACTAAGTACCAAGATGCAATACAAAAAGTATCTGATAGGGAAATAATATTGCTATAACTCAATCGTAATAACGATCTTCTCTTTCTGCGATTAAATTTAACTATTATATTGTACTCCAAAAGAGAGACAGAAAGAGAAACTACAAATGAAATATCTTTATTCACATTACTTTTTAAGTTATTCGAGATAATCCCCGTAGTAACTGGTACTCAAATATAAGAATCATTTCCCTCATAATAAATGCGGTTTAGATTTTCTAATGATTCCCTTTAAAAAAATAGTCTGTGTTGAGTTGTGACCCTCGTGAGTTTGGGCTGCGATATCATTTGAATTGATCTTAGTTTTTGAATGAAAGTTCAACTAATATACGTATTTCCATAACCACAGTATTATCTTTATCACAAACTCGTATTTATTTTAAACCCATCTTCAATGTAAGGAAAGTACAATTAAACAATACAGAAGACAAAAAAGTATTCAATTAATAATTTCAAAATAATGTTTTGTTTAAAAACGCTTTAAAAAAACAATACACAAGATAATAAAAACGTACAGCTATATTTATATAGTTACGTAAGAGCATGATTTACGATTTACTTTGATGTAGATGCTTTTTAAAAGTTTAAACACAGCAAAACCTTACACTATTATGCTAGTTTTACTTTCAATAATAACAACAATAATAATAATAATAATGATGAAAATAAATAAATTTATCCCTGCTAAAAAAATCGTATGCAATATTTTTAAAACGAATGTACACAGTGAAAACCTATTTACGCAATAGTTTCAAATGTATTCATTTTATAAAACTGTAGTTGAAGGATTTGTAAATTTAAGCAATAGGGGAGGAGGGGTTAAAATGGGTCACTTTATAACAAACCCAAAATCATAGAACATGAAATTGAAATTTTTAAACGAATGTGTTTAATGGTTTATTTCAATGTGATGGCAACATTTTTCATTCTCAAAAAAGTTGGGTTCTTAAATATGGAACCGTAAGATTTTTTTTTTTTTTTGTAAACTTTGGATGATAGTGTGCTAAACACATGATTTACCAACTTCTGAAAAGCTCTATATTTTATCAAATAACAGCCCAAATTTGAAAAATTTCCTTACTAAGAAACATTGGAAAACAATTAATGCCGAACATGTAAAAAAAAAACTAAACATTGCTTTTTTTACAATAGTTTTTCTTTGATGAAGTAAAATGGGTCATGGTTAGGCTTAAGTAGTTCTATTCTATTCTTTTTTTAAAATTTACTCTGTTGTACCTCACTGCAGAAATTTCCTAAATTTAAACAATGTATGTTGTTTACTTTATTGAAATTATTTTTTTAATGTTTTCCCTATAAAAGATAATGTCGATGTGGTGGAGAGAAGTGATGTTGTTGAAGTGTTATGGTAAACCAATCTGTAACAGTTTAGAACAATATTAGTTTAACATTTCAATTCAAAACCATGTTAAATATGTTACTTATATTTTTATTTTTAATTTCAAAGTAATAAATAGCTGTTCTCAGCATTATTTTGCATTATGACCCATTTTACCCCACGATGGGGTAAAATAGGTAACAACGTTTTAAGCTCAGTTAAACTATTTCATAATTAAAAAATAAATATTAAATTACATAACATTGATCAAAAGGAGTTCAATGTTAAGATGCAATTGGAAATAAGGAAAATGTTTCTGGTTTTGCTGCTATGAAACTATAAATATTGAAATAGCTAAAAAGTGACCCATTTTCCCCCACCTGACCCTATACTAGAAAGAAAAACTATGATATATATGTTTTAAAAAATGATATGAAACCAGACAATACCAATAGTAACGCAAAAAGAGCCCATCTTTAAATGGAATGTTGGACGGAACACCTCTGCACTGGCAGACGTACAAAATGTGAGCGCTAACGAAATTCTGCCCATACAGAAGAAAAGAGAAAAAGTGGTCCCTAGGGCCTAACTCCGTAACTTTTCTCACACTACATTTCACTCCACGCCCCCCACCTATAACCTTTGCCGTCTCCAATATACATTCTTCTCCTCTACTTGCGTCGAAATGGCTGGGCCTTAAACGTACGCCAGCTCTTTCATACCCTCCATATATATCTGGGTAATCAGTTCCGAACGGTGTGCAGAAATAGCGGGGTGGGGGCATTGTAATGACGCGTACAGCTGTGCCCCACAGTGCAGTTGAATGGTCACGTGATCGTCCGCCCCCGCATTTGTTAAATTACTCCCCAGCCCAGCAGCTCACGACATGCCATTATGCAAGTCCCGTTGTCGACCGCTGCTCGGTGTTCCCTGCGTTTTCTACTTCAGATTCTTTCTTTTTTCTACCCTTTTTCTCTATTTTATCAGCATTTTCATTAGAATTCCCATTTATATCAGTTGCTTATGAAAGCTCATTCCTCAAAGGGCATTCATTAATTATTTACCATTTTATCTTCGGCTTATTCTTAAACAATGTAGGTTGAACGAATGTCTTTCTGAGGTCACGTTTTCATTTACACAATCGCAAATTTTTCAAAAGCATTCCAATATGTTTTATACTTTGAATTTCATTTTAACAGAAAGTAAATATAATTCATTTTATTAAAAACATTATAACGTTCATATGAATTAATTTTCCTATAATGATATCATATAGGAGGCGTTCATCGCGAGAGTGATTAGCCAAGAATTTGTTTATATCTTCAGTTTTTTTTTTTTTTTTTCTGAAAACAAATAAATAAATCCTTAAAAAACGTTTAATATTATTTCCTCCCTTATAGTTACTTTCATGAAAAGACACGAAGTTTAATACGCATATATATATTGCATTTCTAGCAAATATTATTTTCAGCTTAGCCATTCTGGCGATGAACGTCTCATAATTAAATAATATGTTGTTGTTTTTCCCCTAAGTGTTTTAAGATTTCGTGATACTAATTATGATCTTTGCTGTTATAAAAATCACTTAAAAATGCATGCCCCCTATCGGGAATCGCGAATCTGTGCCCGTGTAGGATGTTTGTAAGGTTACCCCACCTCTTTTCTTGTTGCATTTAGCAGTGTTTCAAAAACTTATGGATGCCTTTGTTGCGTGCTTTGAGTCACCTGGTTCTTCAATCAAACAGGTGACTCAAAGCAGGTACATACGTAAAACGCTTCTTATGTAGTTTCAACTAAATACCGTATAAAGTAAAACTTTACTCAAAAAAATTTTAGTAAAGTATTTTTCATTCTATTGTATTTAGTCATAAACTGTTTCTTCGCTTTGCATTGTTCTAACTATTACATATTTTAAGAAGTACAGTATAGGAATTTAAAAATGTACCAGGAACAACTGTCTTCTAAAAGAGAACCGTATGTACGTATGCATTTAACTTATTGATTCCTTTTTGATTCTACTAAAAGAAAATAAAACTTCAAACTGCAGCAGAACGTTTTAAGAAAATTAAAAACTGCGTTTTAATTCTCTAAAAATAAAACAAAATCAGAAAAATACTACTTCTGAAATGTGCTTTGTTGAATTTCTAAAATTCTTAAAATAAAAGTAATTTAATCTCAGATATTGAAAATTTAAACAGTCCTTCAATTAATTAATGCAAATATTCCCCACAGACAATAAAGGCGCCTTTCATACGCTGTTATTCCCCGAAGCACATAGGAAGACATTTCATTCTTCACGCTAGAAGTAAGAAACTCTACTGATCAAATTATCTACCGAACTTTGGAACAATATGCAAAAATGCCAAGCGTGGAACTCGACAAAATTATCATTCTACAAGCGAAATGAAAAAATGATTACATTGGTGAAAGAACTGCAATCTCGGGTGAATTTTCCAAAAAGTAAAGCAAAATTTTCTTAAAAGAAATTATTTGTTATTCCCAAGAGTTATGCTCAACATTGGAGCACATGGAGGTAACTAGAATTAATTCTACCATTCAGAATCATATGCTTTAATGACTTCATTAAAAAGACAAACATTTTACCAGAAAGCTTCTTTCTTTCATCGCTTTTGTGTCAATTTTTCTTTTGTATGTTTGTTTTTAAAGCTTTCCTATTAAAAAAAGTTTTCATCATCAATCAATTTTCGCTGTAAAATGAAATGGATTTCCTTTTTTTAGAACAGTTCTGTTATTCGCGGCATTTTTTGACGCTCAGAGCAAAACATTAACTTTATTACATTGATCCTCCTACGCCCTCTGTCTCCCTTCTTTTAATTTTATTTGCATCCCACTCAATAATAAAAGTTGTACAATAAAATCTTCAAATTCTAACTTACTTTCCTATTCCCCTTTTTTTTCAGAATAACGAGCATTTCATCAAGCAATATTATGTTATGCTGCATTATTATATGGACATTTCTGACTACAGAAATTACGCCGATTATTAATCCATTCTATATATATTCTTGTTTCACTTTTGCCAAAAAAAAGAACAATATTTTATTTACATTCATTTGTCTCCTCTAAAAATTACATCTTCTCAAAGGTATGCTGCTGACCTAATCCTGCTTTCGACATTTAATTTATAAGACACTAACTTGAATGGTCTACGTAACTTCGTATTTACTTTCATCTTGATATAAATTTGTCGTAATGTATGAATGGCCTGATTGTTGTGACTGTAATATTGAATCATGTAAGCAATATGGATTAGTTTAACTAATGTAGAAATGATTTTTGTAAAAATGAATAGAATTTAAAGTATTGAATTATTAATTAATAATTTAACATGCATTCATTATCATGTAAATTTTAATTTAAAGTGTTAAATTACGATCAATCCTCATACTTAAAACACTCCTAGTATTTTGGCTTGCTCAAGAAAATGTGTAAAAAAATATTTTACTATGTATTCCCATTCCTTTTCTAGAAATCCAGAAAAACTTTTACATTTTCTTTTAAAAGAAAAAAAATTCTTAGAGATTTATGAATCTACAAAGCCCAATTACGAAACAAACGGTAAAAACAATGCGTAAGGATACCTAAATCAGGAAACGCTAGTTGTCCCGCTCCGACTCACAAACACTTGCTCTAGTTCTGCTCCTTTTGGCTCCAAACGACCTCAATGGGAAAATCGTATTTATCTTATTTATAGATTTAATTTAATACTTATGTTTATGATAGGGACAGGAAGTTAAAGATTTTTTATAGAGAATTTATATTGCGGATAAAAAATAATCATTCGTTGTTCGATGTTCGATGTTTTTCTCTCAAAATAAATTTTTATTTTGAAAAATGTCATTTTGAAATGTATAACGAAGTTCCAATTTTAAAAATTTGGAGCACTGGAGCACGACTTATTGTGTTCTGGCTCCGCTCCTGCTCCGAACAGAAACTCATTGCTCCATTGATTCGCACTCCTGCTTCGATTCAGACTGATATAAATACTTGTGTTTTTATAAATTATTAACAAGTAAATGATAAATAAACAAAACAAATAATAATTAAAATGAAACCACTATCACTTCACATGTTAAATGAGCCTCATAAAATAATGGTATATCGACCGCAACGATATTCAATTTGTTATGTATTAACTATCAAGTAATTGCATATACCTGTGTAACTAAAACAAAGCTTAGATTAATATTTATGCATAATAATTGGAAGGTGTAACCGAGATAAATGCATGATATATGCGTTGTCATGCGCAGAATTTGTTGAAAATAAATGATTTACTCTACAATCACTCATTTACATCTGCCGTCTAGACATGTAATCATTCGTTCCATTTTGAGCATGAGATCATTTGTGTCTGACTTTCTGTGTAACGTTTATCAGTTTGCGTATGTGCCCATTTATCTGAAAAGATGACTGGAAAAAATACGTTACTGAGAAAAAGGTGGCGATTAGCTTCTACAAATAACTGCTGAAAAATTTAAAAGGTTGCTTCTGACAAATGCTGCTGAAATGTGTCTTTATTATTCATCACATATTTAATTTTAAACGGAATGTATGCACTTATAACTCACTATTCAAAAAACATTTTCGGTAATTGATTCATTTTTATAAGAGTAAGAGTTTTGTATACAGTTTAGTAATTACAAAGCTTGAAAAATGGGTTTGGTCAATCTTTGTCATGCATTTGTTTTATACTTTTTACCCGAATCATATATGACAAATAAAAAAAATGCAACAGACGTAGAAATTATATTTTGTGATTGCAAAAAGGGGCATTTACTGTTTATATGTTACTAACTCATTGCTTGTTAAATAATTTCATATTAAACAGTTAGATTTTTTGTTTGAATTTAAATTTATTATACATAAAAAGTAATGATTACTGAAAAATATGAAAAGCTGTAGAAGGCAAAAAAAGTAAAAAGCAGTATGCTGTTCAGTTTTGGTCTCCGTACCTAAAAAAGGATATTACCTTATTAGAAAGGGTTCAAAGGAGGGCTACTAGACTGGTCAGTGGTTTTTCAGCCATAGATTATGAGGTAAGGCTTAAAAGGCTCAATATGTATATTCTTAAGCAAAGGAGCGTTAGAGAGGACATGATTCAGTCGTTTAAATTCATTAAAATGGGAAATGTTGATGGGCTACAGTAATGTGCTGAAAGTAGAAACAGAGGTCATTGTTTTAAGCTTTTTAAATCTCAGGCTAATCTTGAAATCAGGAAAAATGACAACTTGAATAGGGTTGTAGGAGTTGGAATAGTTTAACGGAAACGACTGTCACTTGCAGTGGGGTAAAATTTTTTAAGAAAGCTCTTGATGTTCATTGAGGACTGTTAAGTTGACTAGGACCAGCTTAGCTGGGCCCTGTGCATGTTGCTAGTCGTCACATTTGTATTTGTATTTGAATGGTAAAACTTTTACTGCATTTGAAAAGTGATAAATGAATACTTTATAATAATAAACGAAAATTATGTGTAGATCAGTTTAATCAACCTCTTACAATTCCTGGTTGAAAAAACTTCACGGACTCGTGTCTGTCAAAAACAATAAGCAATATACACAAATATAAATCTTATTTATGAAATCCAATCTTATACAGATATGATTATAGTTATTACGACATTTGTTGCTCTTAATTTTTCAATAAATGTGGAAATTTGATCAACGTTGATTCAAGTTTGTTCTGCGAAAGGAAGCGCAGCATTAATGTAGTATTCATTCATTCATTTTTAAATTCATTTATTCACTCACTCATTCATGTATTCCTTCAGTCACTTATTTTTGACTTTTCTTTATTTTTAACGATTTTTTTATGATGGTTTTTATTATTGACACTCTCGATTTGTCTTACACATAAATGAGAAGCCCAAAAAGTAGTCGTAATAACAAATATGCGGATATTCTTTATTCAGAGATATTCGAACACTTTTAAAAGTGATAACAGCGCGTTGATGTGATTCAATGAAAGCATTGTTGAATTGGAAACACGTAAAGTATTTAATTATTTTAAATTATGATGTGTATTTAAATTGCTCCTTGTTAATATGCATATTTTATGTTCTTAGGTTTATGTATTTTGAAAATTATTGGGAGAGTAGAATATCTTTAGAAAAGACATCAAAACTTTAATTATTTTTGCAGACAAAGTCCATAGGGGGGTTGCCCAAGAATCCAGGCGGACATGTGGCTGGGAAACATTGGAGTAGACGGTCCAAAAAAAAAAAAAAACTATTAAAGAATTATTTTTTTGAATAGCTTTCTTTAATCGTTTAATGTTATTAACTTTGTAAAATAGTAAATAATTTTTAATAGTAGTACGTGAATACCATGTGTTACACGTCATAAATTAATGTATGATATTATTTTTTTATCTCGAAGAACGGGGGATAAATAGAACATATAACGAAAAATATATTTCCCCCAAATTGAACTATAATTTATTTTTAGAATAAATATAGCATGACAAATTAATTTGTTTAAAATTAACGTTCTTCCACTTATTTCAAATCTCTGAAGTAACGCGTGCCATTGTTTTGTAGAAGCGCTATAAAAGGATATAAAATCTGCTGATTGAATTATCCAGCGAACAATGCAAGAGAGTGCAAACGTTCGCAGCAAAAATAATGGAAAAAAAACTACTTTGCCATAAGAGAAGAAAATTAACGAAAAAAAATCAAACACAAAGAGAAGAGCTCCATCTCAGACAAAATTCACTAGAAACTGCTGAACTTAACCTGGAAGAAATTACATTAACTTTATTCCCTTGTGTTCCGCTTTAAATTCTTACTTCATTAAAGTTCGTAGTTCTTGTGTTTAAAGAAGAATCATATGCTTTAATCGCTTCATTAAAAAGGCAAACATTTAACGAAGCAGGTTTTTATCGCCTTTGTTTCAGAGTTTTTTTTCTCTCATATGTCATTGTATTTTTTCTTCTCATTATTTTAAAAGAAAGACAAAATAATGTCTCATTCATACAGGTTCATATTTGCATAAGTCTTTTTTTACTAGATGTCTTATTTTCAACAATTCTTTGAAAATATTGTAGAATACTTTTTCAGTAAAATTCTGCAGTGACACAAATTCTATTTAAAAGTTTGCTTTAAGAGCGGCACAGACATTATTAAACAATGTTGCCAGATACTGAGAAGAACTTAAGATTAATTGCAAGTAGTTTTTTTTAATACGTTCACAGCTGTGCAATACAGTTGAAATGCAGAAACGGAAAATAAAATCGAACCAGAAATGCCCAATCGCTTACCTTAAAAATAAGACGCTGCAGTGCTATACCCTTCATTTAGAGCTGATTTACATAAAACTAGCTTCGGCAAATGTTAGATATTTTTCCAGAAGAATTCATTATTTCAGAAGAATTCATCTCGTGAAAAAAATCTACATTTCAAGGTTGATTTTACGAACGGTCCTTAAATAAGAGTACATGGTACTATACATTCTAATTCCAAAATGTCTCAACATATGTTTTTTTTTTTCCTTTTTTCCCATAAATTATAGATAGTGGAAAAAATGTTTCATTCGTACATGTGTATAGCTTCGGCTTAACGATACTCGATTTAAAGGTTTTCTCAAACTCGTAATAGATTTTGCAAGTCCCGTATGGGATGTGACGGAAGGTCCATGGGCAATCGTCAAAACAGGCTTTTATACATACTTTTTATTTCACTACATCGTTTCGCATCATAATTTATTTTTATTACTATTTATTTTTATTTACTTTTTGACGAAACCAAATAAAAATACTATACTTAATGCATTCGAAAATAATATTTAAACTTTAATGTTAACTTTTTGACTAAATTTTAACATCATTGCCAGACTTAAAAATAATTTTGGAAATCTCAAAAGTATTCGTTTCAAATATCCGGTTGCTGTAAAGGTTCCATCGCTTTTCGATAAATCGGATCGCAGCAGATACGATGCTCCGTACTCTTTATCATGCTCATTTACATAAAACTGCCTTCCAGAAATGCTAAATTGTTTATACATAGTACCTAATCCCTTGAAAATTTAGTACATTTCGAGAAAGGTTATGACTGAAAACCAGTTCACGGCAAATATGAGAATGTGGTTTTATCACCCTTAATAAAATAAAATAGTTATGAACCCACATGTTATTGATGAGTTCTAGAATTAGTTAGCAATGGACTAATACGGTCAGACTACTAAGAGACTAATATGTAAAATTCCGAGAGTATTTCATAAAAGCTATAAAACGACCATATTTGTCTTGACATGATGTATGTTCCAATACATTACTCGTTTATGAACAATGCAACAAAAATTTCTATCGTATTTTCCCTCCATTATTAGAATTTTTGCGGATTATCCTTGGAACCCAAGCCACCAAATTCTGCGGATAATCGGGAGTTTACTTCATAAAAATTATGAACATTTTTCATAAAATGCATCACCATTGCATACTTTTACGTTTTGATACATTTCAAATGCAGTAGATTTAGTTTCGGTAAAGACAAACATTTAAAGAAAATAAATATAAGGTTCAATAATATTCTGATATAAAGGTTTCCAGCCCACCAAATATAACGATCACTCTTATAAAAGTAAAAAATACCCGGATCTTTTAAAAGTGGTGTAAAATTACTTTTTCTAAACTGTGGATAAAGGAAAAGTAATTTTGGGCACCATAGTAGAAATTAAGAATAGGTACATTTTAAAGTTATCTACAAAATTACTGAATTTAGCTACTCCCCCTCCCCCCTAAAAATGCTAAGTGTTTTTGTTATTTAAATATAAATATTATCCAGTCACGACAAATACAGCCATTTCAAAAGAAAAGTATGGTTCCCTGTGCATTATTAGTTTAACGTGTACTGATTTTTAAAAATTTATTTTGTTTTAGGTTATGCACAGATTAATTCTAAAAATTCAAGCAGAGAAACACTTTCAGACATCTCGTGGATATGTAAGTTCGTTAAAGGATTAAGATGTGTTTAGCTTCTCCCTTCTGGAAAAGAAGAATCATATGCTTTAATCGCTTCATTAAAAAGGCAAACATTTAACGAAGCAGATTTTCATCGCCTTTGTTTCAGAGGAAATTCATATGTCATTGTATTTTTTATTCTCATTATTTTAAAATAAAGACAAAAGAACGTCTCATTCATACAGGTTCATATTTGCATAAGTCTTTTTTTACTAGATGTCTTCTTTTCAACAACTCTTTGAAAATAATTTAAAATATAACAATAAAAATAGTATGAATAATATATTTTAAAAACTATTTTTAAAAAAATACTATGAATATGTCACACTTTCAGAGCTAAATTTGATCACCTAATGTGGCGCTGTAACTAAAACCATGACACAGATATAAAAATATACCAATGCAACTCAAATTAAAACACAGCTCCATTGTCAGACTTTTTGTTATCAAAAATAACACACGTAAAATACGATTCATACCACTGAAATATGACTCTAAGCCTCATATTTATGAAGATTAACGGTAAGGAATAACCGATGAATGTTTGACCTTTTGGGGCGGTCATGCACAGAATTTTGGGTGAATAAATGATTTTGCCTACAATAACTCATCTGCATCTGTTGGGGCATAATCACAAGTTTCACTTCAACCGTGTGATCACTTGTGTTCGGTTTCTGGTACCCGTTTATCATTTTTCCTGAACGTGATAACTTGTGTAACACTATCTATGCGCTTCCAAAGTTTAGCTTCTTAAGCGATAGGTATTTCTGTATAAATAACCGGTTCCACTATTTTGACTTCACTGGTAGAATGTATTAAGATGTGTACAGTGCTTTGAAAATCCCTTCATTTGCCTGTGCTTAAATTTAAATGCTTTTATTTTTTAAATTTATGTAGTATTTGGTGATATTAATGAATTGAATAGTTGAGAATGGCATAAATATTAAAGTCAGCCTTATGTTTTTTTTCATGACTCGTGAGTAACTTTTTCGTTAATAAATAATCGATGCAAATAATATTTTACACATTTGTTCCTTTGCAATTGTACTAAATCTGCACACATTCGTGAACATTATTAAGCTAGCTGAAAGGTGGAACTTTAAAGGTCGTCATGGACTAAATGTTTTAAGCGATACTGTAACGTACATTTTCTCGATTGTTTAAGTAGCTTGGTATATTCTCTAATTTCATTTCATCCTTTCTTAAAGCACAGCCCGTAACGCTGTGTTTAAAACTTGAAACATTTTCTTCCTTCTCCACATGTTGTAATTTCCAACTAAATGTGTGGTCATTTTTTAAGAATCAAAAAAATAAATAAATAAAAATTAAATATAAATTGTAAAAAGTTTTACTCTTAAAAGATTTTAGAATTAATAAAATCAAGTGCTTAGAACTAAACTCAAAACCATTCTATTGATTAAAACTTGTATTTTTTGCTATATCGAAGAAAATACTTTATTTCACTTTTCGTTAGAAAATTTATTGATTTCTAAGGAAAAAAGAACTTTCTTTTTCCTCCGCTCACTTTTTCTTTTCTTCGTCATCTTTTCTGAGTGAAGTATCTTGTTTGTAACGGTTTTACGAAAACATTTTTTCGGGACAATAAACAAGAAAAAAAGTGTCGGAAATAAAGCGTAAAAACATCTTCAGCCTTCATGAATAAAAAAAAAGACCAAGGAAAAAGTGATTAACTTTATTAAAAATAATGACTATTTTAGTGTTTAAGTATTATCATTATTGTTTGATAAAACAAATTGTATGGCTATTTGTATGTGAAGGAATCTCATATTCGTTTCATTGCATTTTTATGCACTATTTCGTGCAGATTATCCCCATAAATTTTAGTGTAGTATTTTTCTTGAGTGTGTGAACACATTTTTACCTGGATTGAAAATTAACCTTTGTGTATAGAGAAAGGTCCTATACAAATTTTTCCATTAGTTAAGCGTCACATTTATCTAATACCACAATTAATTGTAAACTAAAAGATTTTTAGGGGTAAAAGGTACAATTATTTATTAAAATTTGCATTAAAGGAGAAGTTTAATCAATTTTATTCATGGGCTCCATAATTGCGGTTATTTATTTATTTATTATTCTTATTTTTATTTTTTAAATATATATATTTAAAACTATGTCATTCATGGATGAATACAAATATTTTCCAATTACTTTTTTGCTTGAATATTATTGATTCTTTATTTATGTTGCCTTTTTTGGAAAATCTATTTTTAAAATGGAAATAAGGTAAATAGTTATTACATTTTTTAGTTTAACACATTTTTTTCACTGATTTATTTTTATATTACGTACAAGGTTTCTAGCAATGCATAATATTGTAGTTGAACAATAGAAAGTATTGAAAAAAGCTATTTTATTAGTTGTGCCACATCTTATTCACAATGCAACCAGATTCATTGTCTTTTACTTTTTATAATTTATTAGGTCTGTATAATAATTAAATTCAATAAATTAATAATACTCCGTTCCTTTAGTATGCTTTACAAATTACAATGTTTCATAGCAATTTATACGTCATATTACATCAATATCTAAGTAAAATGTGTTTTGGCTTTGTGTGTAGTTTAAATACAATTTAAAGTTCAAACAAAGCTCAATTGCTTAGACTTTCTGCAAGTTACATTATGTCCGTGTACTATTCAAAAAGAGCAATACATTTGTATTCCAAAAAGGAAGATTTATTCAAGTGTTTATTAACCATTCAAACATTCTACGCATTCATAGAATAGGGTGCCAAAATATATTAAAGATAGCAAACTAGTTGATATTACTTATATTACTGACTAAGACTTAGAAGTGAGTATATATTAAATTATAGAAACTTTCCACCCTTCATAATAACTTTTTTCAAATTCAAGCATTTTTTTATATTTTGTTGTTAATCATCCAACAGAGATCGCAAGAATTTTAAATGTGCTATTACGTTCTGCCATGTTTCCCGTAGTAATTCTACTTAATATCATTCAATGATTGGTCAATAGACTATCTCATGATGAAATATCATATGACACGGAAGCGCATTGAGTTTTTAAGAAAACTGTTTTTAAGGATTTTTTGCAACGTTTGTGATAAAGCTCTCGTGGCAAATTGCTGGATTCGTTCGTAACTAACACAAGCGGGTTTTTCCAGTGGTTGCGAACTGATGGCTTTAACCCCTTCCCTCTCACTCCCGTGAAAATGACGGGGTGAGGTTCCGCTCTCTAGTTCTCGCTCCCGTGTTATTTCCGGGCTGAAGTGTTTAAAATTTCAAAATAAAAACAAATCAAAAATTAAAAATGAATATATAGATATATATATTTTTTCATACACATATTTTTACATTATTTTCAGGGATAGAGTTAAGAGGCTCTTTATATAGGCTCTTTTTTCTTGAAAATTAACCGATCGTTAAGGGATTAAAAGGTAACACTGTGGAATAAATTAATGAAATAAGATTTTTTTTTGTGTGTATTCTTTCTTCCTCATATATTATAGCAACTAACGAACCTTGGACTAAAAGTTTTTATTATTGTTGTTTGTAAAATTTTCTTTGACATCAATTTCTTCGGTTTTTAAGCAGATTAGGACTACACGAAACGTAGAAAGCTTATTTCAGGCAGCAAGACAGTTATGTGAATCCTTAGAAAACTTCACAACAATAACTTGTGGAGGTACGTTAGTGCTTATTTTGTCCAAATATTTTATCGGTACTGCACCTAGGTCAACTTCTAGAGCTGGCGTTTTTAGCTTGGTGCAGTTTTACTCTTTGTACAGCTGTCCCTTTTTTATTTATTTATTGTCAGAGAAACGATTTAGCTAAATTATACCTATATATAAAAAACGTATCGCGTAAGAGTCACATTTATTCTTCCTATTTATTTATTTCTTTTTCAAACGTTACATATACGTTTTACTACAATCATATACATTACTAAACTGATCAAAAGCATCAGAATAAATAGTCAATATTACGTTTTCTGAGTTTAGAGTAAATCTTTGTTTGTTCTTTGATGATGTTTTTGAAAAGTAATTGTTGTCTCTAGCATTGGTTTTTAGCACAAGGAAGACCGAACATTCAGGTTTAAACAGAAAGACTGAAGGGGCCAGTGTGGCCCTTACGAGAATTTTGCACACAATTTTCTCTAAATTTCTTCATGTATCCCCATGCATGTTCTCTAATCCATATACAACAGCTGAGGGTACGATGGTGCACCATGGCGTTTTCTTTCTCACGTCAAAATTTAAAACTTATTTCTAATTTAAGGAGCACTCGTCATTACTGGCTATCCAGCTGTCGCATTTGTTTCGTATTTTGAATTGAAACCGGTTGTAAAAAGAGAAAGGTCAAAGCTTAAAGTTGACTGAGACACTTCGTCCTGTCACAGCTATTAAAATAAATGAATAATTTAAACGTTTTAATTGTAAAATACCTTATTAGCCAGAGTGGCCCCTATTGTCACCCTAGGTATCAGGTTCAATATTTACGGTTCCATGAAGGTTTAAAAAATGATTAAATAAGCACTTAAATAGGATTATATTAGGAAAGTCAGAAAGTTATAACCCATTTAATCAATTATTATTGGAATTGCTGAACGGCAAAAATTAAGAGCCACACAAGGCCCCTATTTGGTATCACCCCCTTTCAATCCATGCCTCCATTCATACGAATCTGGCACAAGACTTGCTGTTAAAACGATATTTTTCGAGTATTCATCTGGAAGAGACAAACATGGTTTTATCTTTTTCAAACAAAAAAAAAATGAAAAGGAAAGAAAGCAATTTGCATGTTTTCTCAAATATTTTTTTTACAACTTGTTTGTATTCGTAAAAAAGAATATATTTTTAAAAAGGGACAAAACCATGAACTGTGTTCATCAAACTTTGGTTTCATTCTTTTATTGCAACCTAAGCATAAAACTAAATAAAATATTATAAACTCTTAGTATCGCGGATTTTTCTTTAAAAATGTGTCTTCCAGTCATTTTTCTCTAAAATTATATTTAAAAAAATATTTACGGAAATTGTTGTAAAAATGTGTAAACACCTTCTACATGTCTCTTGTTGTCACTACATTGATCGTTCGTCTTACCTAACTTATTAAAGATTCTGTCCTTTCAGTATACTTCACGTAATATAATATGAAACGCTTGGAATGCCAAAGTTGCGAATATACGTTTTTGCGTTCTTTCTTCTTTTTTTTTTTTAACCTTTTTCTGCGAACACACATGCCAGTAATGTGTTTTGTATCTTAAAAAGTCTCAAATCCTCGAAAGAAAAAGGTATAAAAATTTCGATAAATAAATTTGAAAACTTCTTTGAAGTCTTAAGAAAAAGAAGAATAAGGAGGAAAAAGAAAAAAAAATCACAAAGGTGCAGGAGAAAAACGGAATTCTAAGAAAAATATATTCTTTGAGCTGGTAAACAATACATAAAAAAATTCTTAACAAAAACTTTACTAATTCACAGTGAAAGTCGACTATTTTTTTCGCTGCTTCCATTTAAGCAGAAAAACATGTCATTTGCATTTATCTTCAACAAAAATTTTCGGATATTTTTGCCAAGTTGAAAAATAAATGTACAAAAAACAAAGATTATTTTTATGAATTTACTGCAGTTCTTACGTTAAAGTTGTATTATATCTTTCTGACATATGAGCTGAAATAAAATAGTTTTTCTTCGCATGATAAAAAAATATAAATGCAACTATTTTGTGTAATGTTTATATTTCATACTATTTTGCAATGGCGTTACTATAAATGTAGCAGTTTTTTTAGCCAACTTTCCAGTAAAAGTTTTTAAAAAATGAGATAGAAGGCTAAATGTAGCTTAAACATACCATTAAAGATGCAAAAAATCGAAAATAAATTAAAAAATTAAACAAAGATTGAAACATTCGAGAAAATGAAAGAAGGCTTTTGAGATGGGAGGAAATGTGTGTCTGTCAGTCTGTCTTCCCCTCCCCCGAATAACATTTAAGAGGAATGATCCAACTGTCCGTTTTTTTTCTGTTGGAAATATCTCAGCGAAGACACCTCCTTCCCATATTTTTGAACAAATTTTTGTTGAGTATGGAACAGTTCCAAAAATCTGAGCATTAGCGATATTAGGGAAAAATAAAGCACATTTTAAAAACACTGGAAGTAACATCAAGTTGCTTTGAACAAGCTTATTCGAAAGAGCTCTCGACGTGAAATATGTTTTCATTTTAACATTTTTTCCTTAATTTAGAACAGTTCAAATTTCCCCGCGCCTGCCTTGAAATTTTATTCCTACATAAATCCTGATCTAATAAGCGGATTTGCGCGCAAAAAAATTTTTTAGAAGGATGTTTTGATTCGACCATGTACAGATAGAAGGTTCAACCAGAACGAAAATAGCTTATTTTTCGTATAAAAATTTTGATCGGGATTTTTAAAGATATTTTTGAATGAATGAATGAATGAGTAAAGGAATCAATGAATAAACGAGTGGATAAATGAGTGAATGAATGAAAGAATAAATAAACGACTGGATATATAAATGAATGAATGAATGAATAAATACATGAATGGGTAAATGAATGGATGAATGAATGAATGAGTGAGTGAATGAATGATTATGTATTAAGCGTTTAATATATTTATGTGAGAAAATAGTCTTTCGATTTGTACAGTTCTAGCCGGAGTTTTTTGTTGCTATATGACATAATAATACCGTTGTTCTTTGCCCAAAAAGAATTCAAGCTTTGATTTGACTCTCACTCCTAGACCGGTGATATTATGCTGATAAACAATAATTATCCTGACATAAACGTTAATACAAACCGTTAAACAAAAACGAAAAAAGCATATTGTAAGTGATGCAAAAGAAATTCTGTAATGCAAAAAGTTGCTTAAAAACTTCGGGAAAACATTTGCTCAATGAATGCAAAAATTGAAGGGAAAAAATAACAATAAAGTTATTATACAACTAAATAATTTAAAGAGGAGTTTCAAATTGAAGCTTGAAGATTAAATAAACACTAACACTGAATAAGATAGTACTGAAAAATCGACTATAACAGAAAAGGCTTAATTCTGCGAAAAATTACAAGAATAAATCTATAAAAAAATATAAATTCAAAATTTAGTTGTACTTCTAGTGCTTTTTGACATCATCAAATTAAATTTACTTTCATTTTCGTTAAGATATGTATAACAGCTGAATGGTTCAATCCAGATGTCAAGATGGTTATGAAACTTTTAACAATCTAAGTGGCTTTTGTATGTTATTACGTTACATTGTGTTGTGTTAAATTTACAATTAAGTAATGTAATGATTGATAACACCTTAATTGAAGTTAGCGCACAATTAATCAGCTCCTTTTTGAGAGTATATATATATATATATATATATATAAGCTAAATATCTAAGCTAAGTGAAAAAAAAATCTCTTATGAAAAACAAGATTTTCAACGAAAAAGGATTAAGGGAAAAGTCCAGTGATAAAAAGTGTAACCATTTGGCTTTGTATAAAATTTCTTCCACTAATGCTATTTTCTTTTTCAATATGCGAGGAGAAAACATAATGGATGATTGCATCAAAACATAGGATAAAAATTTCAGTTTTTCTCATTATTTTTCGCTCCACGATACAATCAATTTTTCGGACTTTTTCATAATGCAATTCTATTTTATCATTCAAGCGAAAGTTTTCGATTTTATTTATTTAATCTGCAGATAGATTGTGAAAACGTATTTTTCAAGAGAAAAAAAATTGATTTACACATGCCTTCCTTTATGATAGTGAAAAAGCTTTATGAAAAGAAATTCATGACCCAGGGGGAAAAAATCGTCTAATAGAAACTCGAAATTAAACCGAACGCCTTTTTTCCCCTGCTAACTCGTAATTTTACAGCATATAACCAAGAGTTTTTTAAATAGTTTTCAATATTTCTTCATTTAGTTTTAAGAAATTTAAAAAAGTACACTGATACCTGGTCTTTCATGTACGCCTTTCGTGTTTGAACAACCGTATACATAAACAATTAGTGCAAATTTTGTACGTTCCATTTTTGTAAATAACGTGTATTTTTCGACACAGGTTGATGCATACATTTAATTTAAACAACCAATTTGGTATATAGAACATTATGAAGTATGTGAAACATTAAAAAATTTGCAATAATTAGCTAATATAAATACGACATTTAACAGCTCTTATGTTGAACTGACAACAAATTACAAGAAGGGGACATCGAATATACGTGAAGATGAAAGATAAATAAGAATACGAAATATAAAAATGACCAATTGTTAATTACTGAATAAAGTATAAAACATCTGAATTGTTGAACTTAATTTTTCCCTTGATAAAAGGATAAAACCTAGGCATCAAATATGTAGAGATGAAAGATGAATAAAAATATGTGAAACGTGAAAATCATTTATACAGTGAAACTTCTCTTAAAGGCCACCCCCATTCAAGGGCCACCCCTATTAAGGGACAATATTTTTAGGAACACAATTTAGGAACTTTTTTCATAGACATAATGTTAATTTTATCCCTAGTGGAAGGCCGGGTATTCACTGATTACCTCTCATAAAGGCCATGTTTTTAACAAGTGCCTTAAATCCTAAGCAGGTGTTTTGATTTCCTGAACCAAAAGATACGAGTTCAGGAATTCGAAAAAACTAATATCTCATTCTGAAGCATTAAAAATGATGCAAATTTAAGTGATTAAGTAAAAGAATCATCAGAAACCAAAATTGTCTGCGAAACAATTATGAAAAGTAAACAAACATCAATAGAAATGTTTTTCAAACATGTAAAGAACACCCCTCATAAGGGCCAGTTTTCAATGGAACGGCAGGTGGCCCTTACAGAGAGGTTTCAGTCATTGGTCAGTATATACAGTATAAGACAATGGCATATATCTATATATATGTATAAAGATATGTATAAAGTAATTTTTTTGTTTTTATGCTCAATTGATTTTAAAAAACAAAAGGTGGGTATCGAATAGGTAGAGATGAAATATGAAAAAATATTATACGTAAAAATGAGCTATAATTGGTCAATAAATACATCATAAAACAGCTTTCATGCATTGATATCAAAGAACATCGCATCGAATACGTTGCATTGATAGAAGAATTATGCTGAATATATTAACAAGTACGCATTAATTGCTGAAAACAACACGTTATCAATTATATTAACTTTTCTTCCATACACTACGTATTCAGGTAAAAATTATTTTACTCTTTTTTTTTTTTTTTGGTTTTTGATTTATCGCATTTTTATTTTGATAGTTTTAAAATGTTTTACAAACTATATGAATACCGCGTCTGATAAGACTAAATAATACTTTTTGCTGCTAAGCAAATAGCATTATTGCATTAATATTTCATTCTACAAATAAAATGGTACTTTAAGCCTTTGTTGCAAATTTCGGAAATTACACATTGAATTGTTTGTAAAGCTACAACATGTATAGAGTGTTGTTGTTGTTTCTAATGCCACTTATAAATAAAAGCTCCTTTTCTCGGAGCGACTGGGAATTCAGGCAGTAAGGAGCCCCTTCCGTTTCAAGTTGAGCACCAATGGTGGAAGCATGACTTGGCTCATAGTGTATTTGGATGACACCAGATGTCGCCACCACAAATACGCCACCTTCCTTTTTAGACCTATGTGTGAAGGGAAGGAAAAATCTCCACCCACCGGTACCCTCACCCTCACTCGGTACTGCCTCGGAACTTCAGGGTCCACGGATTTCACATGCATGTATGCCCAAATGTACATGGCGTGTCCTCAGCGGCTCGGGTTTCGAGCCCGAGATCCACCGATCCGGAGCTCGACTTCCTAACCGCTAAATTGATCTGCAGTACATCAAATTTGAATGCATTGCCACTGAGATAATAGCATGATCTCTTGGCCTTAATTTTCTCCTAAAGGTTGATCATATATTATACTTGAAATCAACTAAAAGCACAAATTCATCAATAGAAACTAAATTTCATACAACGTATTTCTATGTACATATGGTTTCTTAAAAAACTTGTAGTACAATGCTAAAATTATAGTTGATACCCGAACATTAATATATATTTATGGGTCATAAAAAGAAAACAGAGGATAAATAAGCAAAGAAAAAAAAAAAAGAAAAACAGAAATGGTAAACCGAAAATAATGTTATTTATAAACGGGAAGAAACAAATCCTTAAGACCTTTTAGATTTAATTCATCTTTAATCATAACAATAATTCTTATAATAATAACATAATAACAATAGCACTAGCCTATTTTGTACTATATTATCAATAATGTCAAAAAGAAAAGTCAGATGTAATCTAATCTAAATTGATTTAGATTCTTACATGTACATAAATATCGTACGAAACATTTTATACGAGGGCATTAAACAGAATAAATGTTGAATAACTTAATTTAATGTGCATGGAGTACAACATTATTTTCTAATGATGAGTCATAATTTATTCTCTTAATAAACACTTCGCGTAAGAGATCAGGGGCTGCTTTTAGAGGATTTATATAACAGAGCTTCGGTTTCCATTTTCTGAAAGTAATGCTCAAAGGAAAGAAAGTAATTAAATGTCAGCAAGATGCGTAAAAGGAGGAAACAATCTAAAACTTTATCAACTTGTTTCCTGCAGGCATTAATTAAATAGGTTTGCAGACATATTTAATACGTGATCTTTCCATCCACTTGCCTATATTACAAACTCTTGTCACCAAAACAAACTTATTTGTCGGAATTAAGAATGTAGTTTATTTTGTAGAATACTATTACTTTTCTTTAAGATTTTATTTTCAATTTAAAGTCGTCTGTTAATGTCCCAAGTCAAACTAGTAATTTAGGAAAGGAAAGTATTTTTTCTATGAAGTATTACACGGATAGCTTTTTACGTTAACTTTAATTCAGGATAATACGCACATACATTATCGTGTACGTGCATATTATCTATATATATATTATTTAAAATTTTCAAAAATCATTTACCACTATAGCGCTTGACTTTAAGAACACGCCCCCCCCCCCCCCTTACGGTTCTAAATATATTTCTTAATTTTAGTAGTAGTGTTCTTTTATCATTACTTTCTCAACTTTTAATTTACACTTCATTACTATTTTCTAAAGCTAAAACTAAATAACTTTTAAGGAAAATGCTTGATAGATTCTTAATTAACCTGTAGTATTTCTGCCTCATTTATTTCACATTAATACCCATAAAAAATATACGCTAACCAGCTGCAAAACATGACAATCATTATCCTTTTCACAAAACGAAATCTTAAAGGTTATTATATTTTGTGAGTCAGTCTTGAAATAATTGTATTTGCACTGTTTAAAAGCAATTTTAAAAAACTCTTTAACACTAATAAGAAATGACATGGTCATTCTTTTCCAAAAACTAGTTTCATAAATATATGAACAAAAGTATTTAAACAAAATTTGATTTTATTGTCCATACCTTAAGATCTCATTTTAGAATGTTTTCCTTTCTTAAAGATCCTATTTTTTTTGTTATTGATACATTATAATTGATTCAAATATTTTCTTTTAAAGATAATGTTTAATTCATAACAAAATTTCAGTATATAAAAGAATATTTTTTTTCTAAACTATGCTAATACTTTCCAGCCATCAAAATTTCAGATACAAATATTAATTTTCCCAAGTTATTTTAGTAAAAATACTTAATCATTATATCTTTCTTTTAATTTTCATTATTTGATTTATTATACTCTAGAAATTCAATCATTAACGAAAACACTTTAAAATACCTCGCTCTAGGTAACGGAGGCAGCTTGTTAATACTTAGATTGTAAAAACTGCTCAAGATAAGAAAATCCATTAATAATCTATTACATGGCGATATAGAAGCTAATTTAAACGGGATCATTAGTTAAATTGCTCATAGAAAATGGCTATGAGAAAATATTTCGATGACATACATTTTTCAAATTAAATTATATTTATTTTTTAATATGAAACGTTATTAAATATTTTAATATCGTGCTTTGCACGCTATGCACTTAACAGGTTTCTAACTATTTATAGCGCAGTAAGAGAAAAAATTAACTTCGTAGCATAATTTTTTTTCTTCTTAAACATTGTTAAATATTTTTAGCAGTATGATTTTATATTTTGAACAAGCTTCTTAATGCTTACAAAACAGAACAATAACAAAAGTATTTGCAATAAAAATTTGAAGGTTGTGTTTAATTTATGCCGTTCAGTAGTAATTGAACAAACTAAAATGACATGCACATTTTGAGATAAAGCCTCGAATTAGAAATAAAACATTATTTACATTGTAAAATATTTCTATAAATAAATAGAAAAGAATTTGAGTATTTCTCTAAAGTTACGTCATAAATTGCATGCAATCAACTAATCGTCCTGCAGTGGACCAGTTGGTAGAAGCTCGGTTCCCTCAGAATACCGAAAGGGAAGCAACATTGACTGATGTTAGTGTTTGTGAGGGAGATAATCTCTCGCGGCTGGTTGCTGCGGTCCGTGTACGCTGAAGGGAGCTGGTGCACGTTAAATAGGTCATGGCTCCAATGTCCTCCAAGTGAAACGATACCTCTGGGGGTGCCAACCCCAGGTGACGGTCTCTCATCTGGGAGCTGGTTCAAAATATTAAGAGACCTTTCAAAGGGGCGGTAATCGGACTCCTTTATACAAGGGCCCCGGTCGACTCAGGAGCAGCGTACCCATTTTTCCTCGCCGTGCGCGAGGACACAACAACAACAATCAACTAATCAAGTTCCTTTATAATAGTTTTTGTTAGTTCAACGTATATAAATCCTACATCTGGCGCCCAGCCACAGAGGCATAATTGGCCAAGTGGTGTAAGGCATCTGACGCACAATATAGTGTTCTCAAGTTCTAAAGACACAGAAACTCTCTTTTTTCTGTTAATTTATAGTCTTAGATACTTCATTTCTTTCACTTTCCCGATCTCTGTAAGATATCCGAGTTTTTTTTGCATCTTTTTTAGTTTCTGTCATTTTAGTTTTTACCTATAATTATCTAGAATTTTACTTTAGACTCCGGAGACTTTTCATTAGATCCTCATGCATTTTCGGGCAACATTTTTTAGTGTGCACACATTAAATACCTTTACTACAAATGATGCTTGTATAGGTACAGTAGAACCTATGCTAACCGGCTTAATGGAGACTAATGGCAAGCCGGTTAAGTAAAAATACGGTTAAAGCGGGGGACAGCAAAAAATGGGAGATATGTTATGCAATTTAAAAAAAAGAGTGGACGTGTTATGATTTATTGCATTTCAGTACAGTTACTTTGTGCGTTACATATCAGTTATAAAGCGCTTGGCAAGGCTGAATTGAAATGCCCGCTAAACCTGAGATTAGCCAATAGCCACACTTGATTTCATAGGACACCTCCGTACGCAGATTCCCAGAATACCCCCCCCCCCCCTTCTTCTCTCTGACATCGGAATGTCGCTTTTGTCCGAGGAGATAAGGATTCCACGAAAAAAATTCCCTCGAGTACCGTCGCACCTGTTTCTTCCATATAAGTAGCGCTTTAAAAGCTATTTTTGTTTTCTGCATTTTGAAAATATGGGCCGGATAAAGCGAAGGCCGGTTAATCCGGAGCCGGTTAAGAGAGGTTCTTCACGTAACTGCATTGTGCAAAAAAATAAAACATTGAAAAAAAAGTACTTTCCTACGCGTGAGCATATTTTATCTCTTGAAAAGAGAGAGAGGGAGACTACAAAACATACATAACGAAAATGCTCTAATGTCAGCTCCTAACTCAATCAAAACATTCTTTTTTTTTCGTGACAACTCTTTAGATTCAATCACACTTATATCTAACCAATCCAGAATATTGTCAAGCCAAGTGAAAATCTATTTACATTAGGAACACATCTCTTGCAAAATGGCCGTCCGTCGTTTGCAAAAAGACTTTTTAGGTTGTAAACCAAGACATTGAGAAAAATCACACCGCCATAAAAGAAGGTCCTGGCCTTCTGAATGAGTCTGTAGGCGACAATCAATTGGGAGTAATGGAGCAACCGAAAATCGTACACTGAGGAAGGAAACCTTGTGATAAAACTTTGGGGTAAAACTACTGTATGGAATAGTATTTTAAAGGGACATCGTCAACTAAGTACTGGTAAAAATGAAGAATTAACTGCATTGAAATATTTTCTTCGGTCTGAAATACTTTCTAAAAAAATCAATTCCATATTATTTTGAGCAACATAAAAAATAAGAAACGAAAATAGAAACAAAAAAATATATATACATAGATACATATACGCACACACATATAAATATATATATGTACATACATACATAGATACATAAACACACGCATACATATATATAAAAAATATATATATATATATGCATACATACATAGATACATACACACACACAATATATATATACATATATAATTTCGCAGTTAGAAATAAGAAAAAGGAAAAGGGAACCTGATTTTCTTATTTGATCAGGACTTAAAATGTAGAACATTAGGGTGAAAGATTTTTTTTTTAAATCAAGGCATGCCCAAAAGGCATTTAGTTCTATATTTTCCCTCATCATATATTGGTTGTTGCTTCTTTTAGAAACTGGTACACTGCATTTTTAAACATCATCGAATCACACTTGTTAAATATTCTCGAACCATACTCACTGTTATTAACACAAGAAAAAAATCTCTCAGAAGTCACAGTAAGTAATAACTCATTTTAAGATAAAAGCCTAAGCATTGGGCATGTCTTTGACATGTATAATACTCGTAAAGATGTTTTACATTTCTTCCATCTAAAAGGGGAAATACAGACAACAGTTTTTCATCAAAAATGTAATGCATTGCCAAGAGAATATCGAAATTTCCAAGAATGTACACTAAAATATTCTTGAAATTTCAGCTTTCGTTCAACGTATCAAAATATAACTCTACAAAAAATATCTGCTTACATATTGGTTTAATCCTTAATAACAACGTGGTAAAAATGACCTTTGAGGATAAATGATCCTTTCGTGATTTTCTATTCACCATTTAACTAGTTCCACCGAAACATGAATATGTAAAACTTCCGCTTCGAACCAAATGTCATTTGACAACCTATTTATTATCTAACATAGAGTGTAAATTTGTTCCTGATTTGTAACCTTATCATGTGTTCCGGTTTTTGGATTTTAATGGTTCTTTAAGGTTTAGTTATCTGCCTGTACTCACAGTTAATTTCCTATGGTAACGTTCTGTTGCGAGCGAAAAAAATATTATAGGTTTTGTATGAATAGCTATTAAAGGTCTGGTCTTGTACCCTGAAAAAGTGCATTATTTTTTGCCATACCCCAAATTTAACATTAGCACCCTGTTAAAGTGCAAGCACCTCTTTTATTTATAAAATTGGAAAGTGCTTAAATAATGTTCTGTGTCACATTTTTATTTATTTCTTCTTAAGGACCATAATTAAAATATTTACAATACCGCTATTTATCTATTTCAATGAACCTTAAGAAAACATGTTAGATAGTAATACATATTATAATTTTTATTTTAGTTTTACTATTATTCATTTATCTTAATTGTTGTTTACAACCAACGTAATAAAATTAATGAATAGCAATCATTGTATTACTACTTTTTGAGAATTAATTTATTCAGCATTAATTTATTTCATTTATATTATTCATTTAATGTTACTTTAATTATTATTCACTTCATAAGTAATCATTACTTAACTAAATTTATTAATGGCGGTATGCAGGTACAGCTATAAAGAAGCCGATTTGATGTATCGGAAAATTCATTGTCAATTTCACATTTGCATTCGGTAACGGTTTTATTTTTTCTCTAAAATAAAATACTTTAACGCAATTATGAGATGTAACTTTATGTCTCGGAAATTTAAAGAAAACTTGTTGGGCTAAAAGAGTCTTAATGAAGTATATACTCGTACAATGTGTATCACTGTGTTGTTGTTAAATTAGTAATCGGTTTTTGTTACTAAAAAACCACTGGCTATTCAAAACTCGCCTCTATTTTGAAGTAGCCTGGAATATATGTTTTTTTTTTCGGAAACAAAAATATATAATACTATAGCCCGATGTTTAAGATCTATACCTTCAAAGTAAGTCATTTCTAACTAGGTGTATAAGCGTAAAGTTACAAATATGAAGTGAAAATAAAAAACCATGCTATTTGTTGATAAGTTTCATTTTTAACTTTGATTATTAGCTTTAATTATTTGGCATACATTTTACCAGAGAAATGTACTTTGATGCTTTTATCAGAAAATACTGAACAAAACTTTTTAGAGTTACGCCTAACTTTTATCGCATGAACCTTTAATTACTTGATTTAATTTTTAACATGATTGTGCTAAAAGAAAACATGATAGGCGGAAAATTCTCTTTCCTAAAACAAATTTCCACTATTTCTATTTTGATACTTTTCCAGCAGTAAAATCAGCTCGAAGCAATAACATAAGGAAATTTATAACACTTTTCATAAGAATAACACATTCAAACTTAAGTGTCCGTAAAAAACCCATCTAATTAAATTTTTAATATATTTCTAATTAGATTGAAATGAATCGCGAAAATAAGATTCGTGTTACCGTAAAAATGTAACATCTGTAATTCTCTGCAAGTAATTAATCTTTTAATTTCACTTCAGAAATCAGGCGCTGTAACATAAAAACACTGAGTATCGAATAAATCATTTAATATATGTTTGTCATTTCGTTAGTGTCCTCGTTAAATGACAATAATATATAGATTTTTCTCTTCACTGCATAATTTATCACTCTGTTAAAAATTATGCTGTGGTGCGAAAGATAACTTTCTCTCATATGATTTGAATATTAAATGCGAAGAAGGAAATATCTTTTTCTCATTGCATAAAATGTTAATTTTAACTGTTCTGCCTCACAGTGATTATAGAAAATGTCTGATGACTAATCAACCTTTATCTGTAAATGCGATCATAATTGAATCGAATTATACATTTTACTCTGAAATTAGAAAACTTTCTTTGTTGGGCTTATAAAAAGTAATGTGCTCATATAAAGGAAATTTGGGTTTGATTAATTTTACGTTTTTTTTTCTTGATATTTAACCTCTTCAGGTCCCAAAACTAAGCACAAACAATTTTGACGCAATTTTCTGGTTCTCTAATTTAAAAAATAATTACAAAACAAAATAAATATATTTTTTTTAAATTTTAATTAATAATGAGTTTAAAAAATATTTAATGCCCAATTTCCATGTTTTCTATATTTAAAACGAAGTAACCTATACGTTGATTATTTTCAAAAACAATTGGGTGTTTTAGCTTTCAAATTGCACAAACCGTAGATAGTAAACAGTATTTTAAAATGTACTCTATTGGGTACACTTGGAAGGAAGAGGTTAAGGCATTTTTATAACGGTCTGGAGTAAATAAACATTATTTTAATTTAACATTAAAGCTACTGTTTTTAGCCTACTTTCCCGTAAAAGAAAAAAAAACAAGCAAAGTGTGAAAGAAGGCTAACAGTATCGTAAAAATATCATGAAAAATAAAGACAACTCAAAAATAAGTTAAGTAAATAAGTAAGACTGCAAAAAAAAAAAAAAGGAATAAAAGAAAGAAAGAAAGATAGTAGGGTTTTGACATGGGGAAAATGTGTCTGTCGGTTTGTCGGTCCCCCTTAATAACTTTTGATTGAATTGTCCGATTCGAAAGATTTCTTTTTTGCATTCGGAAGATCTCGGCAATTACCTCTCATTTCCGTATTTTACTTTTCGATTTGAACAGTTTTTCGTTTAACTTTGAACAGTTCAAAAAATATTAATATTTTCTCCTATGGGCAAAACTGAGGCAAATTATGTAAAATCTGGGCTGGGCATAAGATAAAAGATCCTATGAAAAAGGTTATTGGAAGAAGCTTAAAAAAAACATAGAAATTTTTTGGTCGGGATTTTTTAAGGTTATTTTTGAATGAATGATCGAATGAATGAGTAAAAGAATGAATGAATAAATCAGTGAGTAAATAAATGAATAAATGAGTAAGAAAATAAACTGATAAATGGGGGAATAAATAAAATATATATATATGAGTGCATAAATACATGAATGAGTAAGTAATGAATGAACGAATATGTGTTAACCGCTAAAATGGGTATATTTGAAGTAATTAAGAACTAAAAGCTAAATTAGAGAGAGAGAGAAAGAGATAGTTAGATTGTAAATTTGAAGTTGGAGTATACAGGAAAGTAGGAGCGTATATAGTTCTAGACGGAAATTCCTGTTGTAAAATTGAATTATAAAATGTAAGGTATTATTTTTCTTGTCTGTTATCAATTGTTTTAAACTTTGGAGTCACTTGGAACATTGCAAAAAATTGGTATAGTAATTCCTTTTACGAAAACATTTATTATCTCACTTGTTAATTATATAGTACATGCATTACAAAGCATACATATAGTACAATGAATATACAAGAATCGTAGTTCACGAAACCGCTCAATTTAAGCTACGTTCAGGTACCATACAGAAAAAAAAACTCATGACGGTGATAATGTGTTAAGGCATCACATACTGTTGATGTCATTTAGATATCGAGCAGCGAAACAATTTAGTGTGCATTACAGTAGTTTATTTTTGTTATGTTAATTAAGATAAATAGTTTATTTTACTAAAAAAACAACCATAATAAATAATACATTTTTTCTTTAAAATCTTAAGCAAAGAAACAGAGCTTTTATCTTAAAATTTTACTAAAATTCCTTGAAACAAGAGCGTTATTCACTCAAATTATAATCCTTGGACTCAATCCAATTCAACAGTACACATATTTTCCATGTTTAAAATGTTTCCCCTTCTATTTTTAATGTTATTTTTTCGAATTGCCTTTTATTTTTTTCAAGCGAAGAGGATAATTTTGTCTTGGAAGCACAAATGACTCTGATAAAACCACTTAACTTTCCCGACGTTTAATTGGAGGTATTTATTCACAGTTAAATTTTTTTTTTTATTTTGAAGTATGACTTGCATGAAGGGATAAATAAAATCAATGATGTTGCTTAATCATCCCTGGACTGAACTATTTTTTTTTCCGTAGCAAGTTTCAAATTAATGTTGTACCGTTTCAGTCGGAATACATAATTAACCCTAGCTTTTATCTTGACTCATAGGCTGATGCTGTTTTATTCAGAAATGAAACTTTTTTTTTTTGTAACTAAATGCTTTCTGAGAGTTAAGGAACCAGAACTCATTTTTCATGTTTTACAGCTTTGAAGAAACTAATCTTTTATTTTACGAGATTAAGATTTTTAGTTTGCTTTGAACGAAAATGTGTGAGTGTTTCTGTTAATATGTCCATGCCTCACCAAGTGAAAAATTAATATATATATATACATATTTAGTTATATTTTTTTTTATTTTACACTTTTTAGGACAAATGAAATAAATAAATAAACTGGTGGGCCTTAATGAAGTCAAATACGTGAAGCATCGTTTGGCACCGAACGATGTGGGTATCGTTCATATCCACAATTACGTCAGTGTATAGAGTAGAAACAGAGCAGTTAGGGGAGGGCGGGGTTAGTGTGGACAACTTTTTGACAATTGATAATTTCTTGTTGTATATCCGAGGTTAACAAATCTCTGGATGAGTGTTTTAATTCTGTCTTATGCACTATTTAAAATACAGTTCCGATGAATTATTAAAACGCAATAAGCAAATTGAATTAAAAAAACAACCTCAAAAACTAGAGCAAAATTATCATCACAACGTCATTCAAATCACATAAGAGAGGAAAATTGTAACATTAAAGGAAATATACCTACTAATAATTAATACGTGCTTTACAAGCGTATAAAATGATCGACAAAATATACTCCTACGTGGATTTTCTAAGCAAATACTTCCTTATTGAGTTTCGCTTCAAAACAAAGTGCATTAAACACGGCAGATAATCAAGATTTTGTGTTCACCCTATGACTCGAATCGGATTAGGTGTCAGAATGACACATTTTCCCGGGGCACCCCCGTTCTGATGCAAGTGCCGATTTTCCCACGATTTCGATTGAGAAGAGAAGATAAATTGAACGGCTTGTAAACGAATTTCATTAGCTTCGAATCATCCCCTTCCTATTCTGTTCGATTATCTTTTGGGAATTCGGAACGCTTCTTTGCATAAAAATATGAATGGGTAGAGGAAAGTAAATGTTTTTGAACAGCTTGTTCTGCAAATGAATTGAATTTTAACCCATTATTCAAACATTTCAAGTGGTGCGTTTTGAGGCAGCTTTCCAATCATTTCTCATTGGAACTCAGGATTTTTCTTGAATATTAATGTTTCAGCGTAAGGTAGTTTCATTAAAACAATAACGCTTGAAACAATAACAACTTTGTGAGAAAATAATAATTATTTATGTCTTGCGACAAATGATGTTACTGTTAAGTGTGTTTCTCTACTCAATTAAATTGACTTATTTTAAATAAAAAATTCCATGCGCAATGCTCAGAGGTAAATCAAATTTAAAAACATGTTGAAAAGATCAGATTCAATTTATTAAATAAACACAATGCTGCGTCGAAAAAAAAAACAATCTTGACAGTAGTTTCTGTTTATTTTTAATGTAAAATGAATTCGAGAATCCTAATATGATCCTTTTTTCCCTCTCCATTAGTTTCGTAATCGAAACTACATTCACACTGGGGGGAAACCTAATATTTTTTTTTTTAAATCGCGGAAGCACTGCCCTTTGCGTATGAATGTCGAGAAGTAATAAATAAAGGGATGGGAGGGATGCGTACCTAGAAAACTGGGGTTATATTCATATTCGGAAGGCCATTTTATACAATAATAACCAAAAATACTGGCATAATTAAATCTTCCTTTCTTTTTTTTTACAGATCGCTTTGGGCTCATAAAGTACAGCACTTAGGCGTTTTTTTATTTTACTCTGCTCCCGTATGGAAAAAATAACTTATTTTATTTTCTTTTTAACAATTTGAAAGCTACAAATTCTACACCACAAATCTCTGTTCTTGCTAAAGTGTTCATGTTTTATAGTTATTTCTCTAGTCCGTCAGAAGAAAGTTAACAATAAAATATTCTCTTTCCATCCCCAAATCAAATTTATAACCATAACCATATCAGAAGGTGATGAACACGGGTATCTCAGGAAAAGGTAGGTGATGGGTGGGAAAGGGACTCGTATTGGAATTCAGTAGGTTGCATAATAAGACAAACATTGTGTCGGGACTCGATTTATTATTATTTTTTTCAGCGGAGTATAAATTAGTAAATCCAACGTCATTGTACACTGAACCTTTAATCAAATAAGTATCATTTATAGTTAGCCACTCATTTATTTATTTATTTAGTTTTTGAGGCAACAATAAGCAAGAGGAGAGTAATATATTTATACCTCTTTTATTTATTTATTCATTTTCCTAATGAAAAGACTTACAGCAGAAAGGACATGGATTAAAAAAAAAAATACAAATCTGCTTCTCTAAAAGTACTAATTACGTCCTACAGCTACAAATTAGATGTAAACATCACCTATTATTTATATCATTAAATAGAAAAACGTTAGTAATAAAAGAACTCATTAAGTTAGTACCAGCATGGAATCACGAGAGTAAATCAACTACTACTTAAAAGGTTACAATCCCTTCCGCAACTACTAAATCCATACATCAGTAAACATCGCGTGATATTTAACTAATTAAATGAACAACATTGATAGACAAGAGCTCATTTATTACAAAGATCGTAACTAGGAGTAGAAAATACACCGACAGAAAATACATCTAGCGTTTGTAACCGTCTCCTTCATTTGGTAAACTGACGTGACAGAAAATCTCGCTATCTGATTTTAATTAAGCCAACTTTTAGAGTAAATAATGCTTTTAAAAATGCATTATTCTAAGAGGAATGAATAGAAATTATCGTTCTAAAAATGTCACAAATAAATAATCAATGTGTTAATCTTTTGTAAGATTAACGTTATTCGTAATTATTTTGAATTTTAGTGGTATGCTAATTTAAACCAGCACCACACTAATTCTTTTACTAGACGTTTCCGACTTAACTTTATTCATATTGTGATCGAATTTGGATCTTCATAGTTCACATTTTATCGCTAGTGCGTTAAAGACAACCTTGAAAGTTTCACCTTGCAATAATGCATAGTAACTGAACTGTGTAGAGATTTTGAAAATGTCTACGTAAATGCAAGGCTTAAATTCATTACTCAAAATTTAACTTTAGGACATGGCAAAATTAAACATTAACTGCTGAGGTACTTAAGTTGATAAAAGACATTACGCAATTTAAAACTCAACAAATTTAATAAACAACAAAGACATAATTAAACAAAGTAAATCAAAACAAACTTTTAAACATGCGCCGCGGGCAACAACCCATGCAGGCACATGACTGTTGCACAGCAAAAAGAAAGAGAGAGAGCGAGTGAAAAAACAATTCACTGGGCTTTTATACTGTTCTTGCGGCTAAGCACTGATGCCATAAAACTTTAAAATGTTCGCTAACGATGCACAACAATGAGCAGGTTGCATAATAATGATGCATAACAGGTTGCCACAGAATAAACATTATTATCAGAAATAAAGTAATTTTTTTATATACACAGTGTGTCAAAGAATTTTTAAGACTAGGTTTTACAAATAAAATAAAAACAAGTAACTATAATTTTTTTAAGTATTTTTGTTCAAAATAAGTTCTTTTGGCTGCAATACTTTGTTACAGCGGTTTAACAACGATTCGAATGCCTGTTCTAGATCGCATTGTGGGACTGCCGTCAAAGCTCGCGTCGAAGCTGTTTGTATAGTGTCAATGTCATCAAAATCAAGAAAAAAGTACACAAAAAAAACTGAGACTTTGTCAGCTGATAGTTAAGGAGTTTCACGAATGCTTGATAACACAGATAGTGCCATTGTAAACTTAGTTCCAGCAGTAGTCTTAAAAATTATTGAACACACCGTGTACAAACAGCTTTGACGCGAGCTTTGGAGGCAGTCCCACAATGTGAGCTGGAACAGGCATTCGAATCGTTGTTAAACCGCTGTAACAAATGTATTTAAGCCGAAGGATCTTATTTTGAATAATAATACTTAAAAAATATAATTACTAATTTTTATTTTATGTTATAAACCCAGTCTAAAAAAGTCTTTGACACACTGTAATATCAACGAAGCATCAATAGTAACACATATCACCTGAAATTGCCCTCTATTACATACAATTTTAAAAATCAATATACTGATAGTAATTTATATACAGTGACGGCATGAGGGTACATACATAGCATAAGTGGCACTAGGGGGGGGGGTAATTTGTCGTGCCCCCCCCCCCACTAAAAGAAAAACACGTTGTTCTATAAAATTATAGTTTTGTATTTTATATTATTTTCAGTTGTGGGGAAGAAATGAAAAAAGAAAAATAACTATATTTTATTTATTTGCTTTAAGTTTCGGTAAACTACATTTATTTACAGTTATGATGAGTTGAAATAGCACCAGTAAAATTGTTAGTCTAAATATATGTATTTTTCAAAAACTCATTTTGGGTGTTACTCCCCAACACCCCGCGGAAGGGTGTCATTCGGGCGGACCACTCCATCCGACGCCCCCCACGTGGGGACGGTACTAACTATATAATTAATACTTTAGTAATGTACCAGCGTAGATATAAGTGGGAAAATGTATGAACAAAACATAGAAATATTTGAAAATTTGTAACGTATATTTATATACAAATATTCCCTAGCTGTTCTGCGAAAAATATTATCGTATTACCTTACCATTTTACCCGAAGATTCCTTTCTTTATTTTTTTTTTCAATTACGAAGTAAACTTGATGAAATGCAGAACTGTAGAAAAAAGACATCAGCTACAAATTAGATAAGATACTAGAAAAATCTTCTTTTTTGAAATGGATTTTCATTAAACCCTCCACAACCGAACTCGAGAGTACTCAACGGAGCACAAAAATTGCTAAATCCCGTGAAGATAGGAAAAAAGAAAAAAAAAATACGATACTGAAGTTTGTTATTCTGAGAACGTTAGAAGAAAAAAATGGCGAAGGAAATTCAACAGCAAATGAAAAGCCTTGGAATTTTCAACGATTACTGCGTCTACACTTTTATTAGAGGATTAAGATAAAATTGTAAAACGGGATCCTTTAAGATTAATTGATAAACTTTCCTAAATAGAAGTATCCAATTACGTTTGGATGTCTTTACTACATTAAACAGAGGAAAAAATTAATGATTTACATTTTAAATATATGTTTTTATTTAAATTTCTATTCCTGACAAACAAATAAACTTTAATTTGCATTATTTAAATACGCAATTTTCTAAGAAATTTTGAAAATGTATTTCTTAAAACGTGTGCGTTTGTTTATTAGATTTCTAATTATGGTTTTATTATTTGTTAGCTAATTCTGCCCAATTATACTGCTTTATTTTTTAGATATTTTATGCAAATAAAGGCATAAATATTTGGTTTAAATTTCGTTATGTTTATCAAAATTTGAAACCTGTAACATTTTCGAATCTTTTAAATTTTATTAAAAAAATGAAATGTATAAATTAAAATAATTTTGGTAAGTAAAGAAACTAAAATAGTACAAAATAACTCCGAAGAGTATTTACGGTGTAGTATAAATTATAGGATGTATGGTTATGTTGTGTACTCTGAGTACTACTCAATGTTTCGAGTAATATTGTTACTGACACCTAGTTTCCCTCGAAACATTTATAAAAATCAAAAATAAGTATAAATAAATATTAAACATCGCAATCAGAAACTAAATCGGACGCACTGCATTCTCGCAAATTCCAAATTAATTTCATTAAAAATATATTATACCTTTGCGAGAGCGCTTTATTCTAAGACAGAAAATACACTGTTAAACAATGAAATTTAAGGTGACAGTTTACATTCTTTGGATGCGAATAATTAATATTGGTTTTTTTTTTTCCCATCTACAAACTCCATCTAAAACTTCTCTACAGTGGACGCCAACGGGACGAAAACATTTGACCGGAATAGAAAGGTGTCCGCAAAAGATGATTTTTTTCTTTGGACTGAATGATTTGCTGCCAGGGAATTAAAAACTGCTAGCATTTGAGGGATGTCCATCAAGAATATTTTTACTACATAAGAAATTTAAAGTACGTTAGCACTTGGTTTTCATGCCTTATGACACTAGAAAATCTCGTTTAACCTTTCACCAAAAAATTGTGAGATTTAACTGCAACCTACATTCGGTACTGAAATTCAACCGTTATAATAGCTCATAGTTTCACATTAGAGAAAGACGATTAAACCAAATTCTAATTTATTTTGCATGAAAATCAATGTAAAGTAAAACAGCATTAGCCACGTGTCATACTTCGGCATTAGTTTTTTAGTGCTTGCATTTTTTTGCAGAAACCAACGATAACTAGCGTTTTTGATACGCTGCAGACGCATTTTAAGTTCATCTTTCTTCGCATTTTAAAATATTAAACACTAGATCAACTGATCTATAATTTTCTTTTTACTGAATTTTTGCTTTACCGCGCGGGAAGGACCACTGTCATGTAGGAAAAATCATCGTACTCAGTAAGGAAATTTATTTAAAAAATGTGCAAGAAAAACCAGATATTTTAATTTAGCCTTTAGCTAAATTAGTTCATGTATATGATTTAGTTCAAATATAAATGGTTTCAAAATTCATTTTATTTATGTAATCATGCTGTTCTTCGTTTCCAACCAGAAAAGCATTAATACATCTGTCTGACTACTTTCACGATAGATGGCGCAAGTAAACTGGTTTATGTGGGACGGCGAATTGAATAAAAGCAGCTAAGTTTCAACCTTTACTGCGGAAACCTGAAGAAATTGCGGTGGAAATATTTTTCGCCTTGGAAAAAGAATTTGTTTTGGGGAGAACAAAAAGGAGCAGGGAATACATTTTGGAATTATGCGAGTTTTATGCAGAATTTAAAATAAATGCTTAATATGATAAGCAAACTTAAATCAAGAGGCAAAGTTTGGAAGAGAAGTTAACATTTTTTGGTTGTTTGACACAAATGCACAAGTTTTAAACTTTATGTTTAGTTCTATTTACTTCTATACACTAAAAAGTCCTAGTTCAACCTTTTGCCAAAAAATGGAACAAAATGGGGAAATATAGCTGCGACCAACATTTGGTACTAAGTTGAACCATTATAATGGTGTAGCTTCACCTAGTTTCAGCATAGGATGTGAAACTAGGAACCATTTTGATGGCTCAACTTCAGCACCGATGTGTTCAGTACAAATGTGATTGCAACTAAATCCCCCCCCCCTTTTTTTGTTGTTGAAAGGTTGAAGAATAATCTTTAGCATTGCATCTTTGCAGCATTAACATACATTGAAATATGGGTGTAGCATGAGACAAATGAAGACATCACATATTATACATTAAGTACAATTCTAATATATTTTTGGTAAAAAAATGTTCCAAATTGGTAGAGGTTTAAACACTTCCTCAAATAAAATTAGACTATCATTGATATCTTTAGAGCTAAAAGGAAAACTTCAAATAAACAATGATTTTTTTTTTCTTAAATTTTGTCGCTAAAAACTTTCGATGGAACTTAAAGGCATTTAAAAAACCATGATACTAATATTACTAATGATAAATTGTTTATCTTACTTGTCAGCCAAAAAGATATCGAGTAAACCTCAGAAATTTTAAAAAGATTTAATAAAGACTCTCTTTGAACAAAGAATGTTACCAAAGCTGAAAACCGAGTCAAACTTTTGCATAACATTCTTATATGCTATTCTTTTCCTTTGAAATTTTCTTTTATCCATCAAAAATCAGAAAATTAGACTATTTTCTGATTGTAATAATAATCACCAAGTTAATATTTTTTTAACATGCTTCATTTATGAATGATACCATTTACGATGTAAACCAGTCAGTACAGTTTAAATAAAAAAGTCATGATCGTTGAAGTCTTAATAATCCAGTCATTGTTATTAAAATTAGTAAACAAACTTAGTACATTAATGCAACTTATTTCAACTAGGATAATTGTATGAATGACATGGAAACAAATCAAATTACGTATTAACTAAACCAAATAAGTTATTTCGCGGCGGAAAGGACATTTGACTGTTCATTTCATTTCAATGCTTGAAACTATTAATATTTTCCAACCAATTTTTAACGAGTACAAAGGCAAGACTGAAACTATTCCCACGTCAAAACTGAATAAAGAATGAAATGAAAGAGTGCAAAAAATATTTAAAATGCGTTGCAGAGGGGACAAGAAAACATCCTTATTTTTAAATTCTCACTTTATAAACGATATTTCGCCTATTTATGACAAAGCATTGAAAATATATATATATATAATGATATAATAATGATATTTTATTTATGATAATAATAATGATATTTTATTATATTATATATATATATATATATATATATATATATATATATAATATAATAAAATATCATTATTCTACTTTCTTGTAGCAAAACATTTCACCACCTGAACAAAATTAATTTATTTGCGAAAAAAATGACAAATTGTCATCGCGTTTCGGAAGGGTGCTTTGGATTGTTTAGTTAAAATTAGGAACTTATTTATTACGAATATTTTTTAGCAGTAGGATATACATTATAGTTATCAAATTAAACAATTATCAAATTTTACTTTGTCATTAAGAAAAAAAAATCATCAAGTCCTGTCTGTAATTACTAAATCAAGTTTTTAATTCTTGCAAACGAAATACAGCAAATTATGGTGTAAGCATATGTATGGTCAATGTGTAATTTAATCATCTTCGGTGAAATAATGGCTCTGTCAACAAAAATTTAAATTGTTAAGAGGCTAACCTAACATTTTTCTGCTTTTTCTAAAAAAGAAAAGCGTTTCGCTTTTCTTGTCTTTCAAAAATTAGAATACTAATGTCAATGGAGTAAACTTAAGCAAACATAAAAATTGCCTTATACCTTATGATTTGTTAAATAAATTTAAATCGTTACAAAACTTGCTCTGTTTCTATTGAATTGGATTTTAAAAAAAAATGTTGAAGATATTTTCAATTGTTATCCTGTTTTTATTCTCGAACTCATGAAGAACATTAAACAACTCCATCACTGATACATAGGTTTATATATTTTTTTTCTATTTAACTAACTTTTAAACATAAATTCAAGTAACAAAGACTCGTACCTTTCCCTTAACATAAATTAATGTAACCAAGTATCTTAGTTTTATTTAACATAAATTCATCTTTTTATACTACTTTTATTATTCAACATAAGTAATAAAAATAGTTATAATGCTTTTATTATAAATGTTGAGAGTGTTATAATCATGTGGGGATTTTTCTTGCATTTTTTGTGTGACCTTCAATTTGCCTTTTTTATGCTTTCTTTTTCTTTTCTCTTTTTTTCTTCTGCTTAAGTTCTTTCTGATGTTTTTAGCTCCATATTTTCTGTCTCTCTATCTCCTCCTGCGTTGTATGCATATCTGAATCCAACACTACTCTCTTCTTGTATTTTGTTGAGCTTTGTGTTGCTGTTTTTGGCACATTGGATATGACTTGTACACAAGTATTTAATTCCTTCTAGCAATTAAATTGAATACCTGAGCTTTAGAATAAAACTCAAATATACGCATATACTTTAGATTAAGGGTGACAACAAACTGCGTAAAAAAGTAAAAGGGAGGGTAAAACTACAATTTAGTAGGGCACCAAGTAAAAAACTTATCAATTAACACTTGCAGAAGAATTATTTTTCATGTTTCAATGAGACAACGTATATTAAAGGCGATAAAAAAAAATAGCATTTTTACTCAAAAATGCAACTTTAATTCAAAATTGAGGCTACTTGAAACAAAGTAATTGTTTTTGTTCACATTTTTCAATAGCTTCAGACTATACGGTGTTAAGATATACTTTTTTAGGGATGAAGTATGTTTATTTCTGACTAAGGACCAGTTACCGTGGTTTGACTTATATATATCAGATTTTTTTAACAAAATATAAACGTATTTCGTGACTCTTTAATGACCTTTGTCTTTGTACTAACATTGTTTGTGTATATTCAGAAATTCTGTTCTGTAAACTTTCTGTATTGAATTAATGTACACGCACACAAAATCTGGCGATAAAATAGTTTGTATGACAAAAAAAAAAACTTTGCGCGTACTAAACTGTTAATAATTATTGGAACGGACTGTTTTCAGAGTTGGATATGACTAAAATATTTAAAAAATGTGGTTGTCTATGCATTACTAGGCATTATATTCTGCTCCCTTCTTTTTTGACAGAATAACGAAGTTTTCCGTGATTCACCAAGACAGAGGGACGTCGGCCGTTTTCGTCCTATACTTTAAGAGTTATCTCTGAGTGTGACAGTAGAGAGAAAAAATAGTGTCCGCAGGGGTCTCAGCTGACAAATAAAGTTAGATGTCAAGATTTGTCTCTCTCTTTCTCTCATTTTTTCTTTTCTTCTTTTTTTTTTGTTACTTTAAGTAGCTGGACGAAAGAAATATTGTAAGATTGTGCTTTACAGATAAAATTCTGTTAAACTAGTAACCCAGTAAAAAAAAAATGTTGTATGCATATATATGTATATATATATATATGTTCATTTTTGAAGAAGTTGCAAGTCGTTTGAATATCTAACTGGTAATTTTGGAAACAAATTGTAAGATAAAGTCTGGTTCTTCCCCCTAATGACGCACCAGTTCTTCGCTTTATGTTAGTTTTTCTAGTGTAGATTTCTTAATGTTTTAGTTCATTTTGATGTTCGTTTATATTGGGATATTTTTATGCTGATTTTCTTTCTGGCAACTTGGCGCTGAAATTGCAGCGCATTTTCGGTAAGTTCCTTATGCCATGCTGTAGCAACTGTGCAAAAAAATTCATGTTTTTATATTCTAAAATTTCAAAGCAAAATAAATATTACGAGCCGGTAATATTTGACAATTTTAATTCCATTGTTTTAGGATATGTTTTACCTCAAATTCGACCATCTTTTCCCACAGCTGGGCCAAAGGCAGGAACTCAGAAGCAGGAGTTTATAAAAAAATTATAGAATTCAAATGAATTTTCAAATACTTGTTGTGTTTTGTGGGAGTGTTTGGTACAAGAAAACTTAAAATAGTCCAAGAAGTAAGTAGTATGCATCGTAAACGAAATGAATAAATTTAAAATAAGCATGACATAATACAAATAATAGTCAATGGTGGTGACATAAATCAAGTGCCCGGTACTGATAAATATAAACGAACCTAAGCCAGATATCCAAACATCATCCCATATCACATAACAACCTACCACCACCTTCACGACAATGTTTAAACATTACACAGAAACGATGAAGAGTGGCTGCAGTAAATAGAAAACTAAATGGAAACGAAATAGTAAACAGTGTAATGAAAGAACACATAATTTCACGCTCATTAAAAAAAAAACAAAAAGAAAGAAAACCGCTTAAAATATCGGAATCTTCAGTAATAGCCCGATGTTTACTTATTACATTTTTTTTTTCAAAAACAACATAAAAAACCTTTCTTTTAAACTCTGAGAAGGAATAATTTTTTCGTAGCGGGGTCGGAGAAATGCGTTTTTTACGTATTATACGGATGTTTTGAGGGATTCGAGTGACATTTCCTTTAAGTTACAAATGCTCATATTTCAGGAAGTGGGAGGGGGGTATTTCCTTTAAGCTATTATCACGAAAAGTGTTGTCAAGGGGTGACGATAATTGCGATAAAAACTTTCTTCTTATATAGTCGTTTGCCAAGAACAATGCCGTGGAGGGAATACTTTCTTTTAATTAAATTAATAAAATGGACAATTTTTTCTCAGCGGGGAGGGGGAGAATGGTGATTTTCTGCACCGTCTCTCACGCGATTTCTTTTAAATATTTCACCCGAGCAGATCCCTTCTTTGGCGTTGCAGGCGTCGTTCTTAAACTCTTATTGCGGGCAACCCCGTACGGAGGTCACTAGTTCAGAATAAAAGTAACATTTTTATAGCAACATCAAACTATTGGAATTAGTTTAAAATCTAAACATAAGCGTATATCAACAAAAATACACTATACATAAACAGAAAGTATGCAATTTTAACGAAAACGTTGAAATATTTTTTCCACATAAAATTTTTTTTCTTTTATCGACGATTCTCCAATACGTAAAGTAGTGCAATTCAAATGTATTCACATCCCAATTGTAGGCATACCCTTTTTTTTTCTGATGTGACAACTATAAGCAAAAGTAAAAGACTAATTCATAGAAATATAACATAGTACATAAACGCTTCCAATACTTTTGCAACACAGGAGAAATTCTTAAATAAAAGAACAGTGAACATATTTGTTTCTGACAAAAACTAGACAAAGCAAATATTTTCGTAACAGAAAATGATAGGTTAAAAACATTTCAAGGCATTGAATCACTGCCTTCAAAGAAAATCAAACATAAGCTTTCATCCCATATTTCGTGTGTCACGCTATGAATTGAAATATCGTGACTAAGGCTAAGATACATGGGTTTGATTGCACAGGCAGTATTTTCTTAAAGAAACGCTAAGCAATGTGTACATAAAGTTATCTAACATATCAATCATATGTACAATTATTACGTAACGTGTTTTATTTAATCTTATTTTATTTTCCTTTATTTATTTTAAGGCAACTATATATTTTGTGTTTGAAATAAATATTTGCAATACTTACATTTTCTGGGGATAACGAAAAGTTTTGATTGCATTTTTTGAATGTTGATCGTTATTATATATAAGTTATACAAACCAACAATACACTTTGATGTATTTCAACAAGAATTTTCAAAACGAAACTACATTTCTTACAATAATTGAACATTAAAACATCTCTAGGGAAAAATTAATGACATGGTTTTATTTGAAAAATCCGAACTATTGGATTTTATTAATCTTTTAAAACTCCTTCGGTACAGAACTAGACGAGCCTACTTTTCAGCATATACCATCTAGCTATATCTTTATCTATCTTTTCCTCATTTAGCTTTAGTTCTTTATTACTTTAAATATACCTTGCTCAAATGTTTCTATGTATTCATTTACACATTCATTTATTCATTCACTCACTCATTTATTTATTCATTCGGAAATATCCTTAAAAATCCAGATCATAAAGTTTCGTGGGAAAATAGGCTCAGTTAGTTCTGGATGAACTTCGTATCCGTACATGTTCATCGTCGTAACATCTTTTCCATAAAGTTTGTTCCAAGCTAATACATCTGTTAGTACAGGATTGATATTGGATTAAAATGTACCCGTAGGCGATTTTTTTTTGTTTTGTTAACTTAAAAATTAAACATTGTTCAAAGTAACTTGGACCTTATGCCCAAAGTTTACATAATTTGTTTCTTTTTCCCCAAGGGCGCTAATGATGTTTTTTTTGAACTATTCAAAGTAGAACAAAAAGTTGTTTAAATCAAAAAGTACAATATGGAAATGAGATGTCCTCGCTGAAATCTTTCGAACACACACACAAAAAAAAAAAAAAAAAAAACTTTTTTTGGAATCGGATAACTTTTTTCAAAAGTTATTAGCTCTCTCCCCCCCCCCCCGACCCCACCCTAACAGACAGGCCCACACACAGACGGCTACACAGAGTTACCGACAGACACACATTTTCCTTATCTCAAAACCTCACTTTCTATTTTTTTAATTTTTAATATGTATGCACATTGTTGACTTTTGTTTATGAATGAATGAGTGAATCAATAGGTATTAACCGTTGAAAACGGTATATTTGAAGTGTAAAAGAGCTAATGCTATATGAGAAATATAGACATACAAATAGATTATAAATTTAATGTTGGTACATACGGGAGAGTAGGCTAAAAAGGAAAAAGAAAAGCTGTTTTTAACCATCTCTTTGTAAATTTTGCCTAATTTTAAAGAGCGAAAACCTACTTATGATGATATTTCTTCAAATTACACGTGAGAATTACAGCTATTCTCTATCTTTTCAGTATTTGAAAACTTCAACCTTCTTCGAACTATTTACCTTCTAACTATTTTAGGGTTGTCAGTAATAATTAAGTCATTTATTCAATGTTGTTGAAATCATTTGCATAAGTTTATAGCGATTTTAAATCTAACCGTTTATTTTATGAACAGCTGAAAAAAGCTCAAAACATTTTGAGGAAATGTGCTTATATCTTCAGAAATACCGTCACGGGCGTCGACTTTGTGCCGCAATATCGTTTTTGACACTACGATTGCGGTGTCGAGCATAAATAGATGTTCGAAAATTGTTCAAACTGCTTAAAAAACTGTTGATGCTTTTATTTACACCTCGAGAGCCGCACACCTAGCCTAGTATCTAAAAAAATATGGCACAAAGTCAGTACACTTGACGTTATATATTTAAGACAACACATTAATTGCAATCATTTAACAGTCAACCTATTGGCTCACAAATTAACTGTCTTTAAAAGGACAATTTCATTTGCTGAACTTAGTACTATACTAATATCATTAATAAGTAATACAAAATGTTATGAAAAATATATATAAAACGAGAAAAAATTTCATACACAGAAAATACTTGACTTTTTAAAATTATACATAACTAAATACGTTTTCAGGTAAAATACGTACCCAATAATCAAGGAGTTTTAATTATTCTAACATTTTGAACTAAGTAGAGATCACTTACCTACAAAGAAAAAGAAATACATATTAATATAATCGTTCAAACTATACCCATCACTGAACTGCAATGCAAAACAAACTATATAACAGTTAACTATGTACTATTGTCCAGCAGTTTGAAGTAGTTTAAGATTGCGCTTTGTAATATTGATGTAAAAACAAAAGTTACTATTAAGATTTACTTAACAAAAACAAACAAATACAAAAATAATAAAACACAAAGTAAGAAGGAAAACACAATGCAGCAGCAATGATATTTTTATATTACTTATGAGCAGTTTTTTTTTTTTGCTAGATTTTTTCCTGTGATATATTCTACGTCCAATGAGTGTAATATCCGCCAACGGCAACTTTGATTTACAATAACTTATTAGTTTCTTATCTCCAACATGAAAATTACAGCATACAATTATTTTTTTTTCAGAAAATGAGTGTAAATAACACTAAAATAAGGAGATACCTAAAACTTTAAATTATCATATGCTTAAAATTTGAAATCTTGTCTTGTATCTTAAACACATTACCTTCACACATAGCTAAGGAGCCTTATCTTATGATTACTTAAAATTATGATGTCGGTTACGTTCTTTTGCATGAGAAACATTTTTATTTTTATGTATGCATATCTGAAATTTTTACATAATTTGAGACGTAGACTTTCGAAATTAAACAAAAACAAAAAAAAAGAGAGAAAATGCATTTAATTGTTCTTGTATTCCTACTCAATGCGTGAGAGAAAGTTACACAAACCGTAATGAAATACAGAAAATCTACACAAAGATTAATAACACACATTAGCATTATTTTATATAGATATAATGGTTTATCGAATAAAAATATACTATTTCATTTTGATAAAATAATTATATTGCACCCATCTAAAACATCTTTATATAAATATTTGACATATACTTTACACATAAATCTCAGCAGCCGAGATATGTTCAAAAACAAGTTGTAAAAGCGTTCGGAATATATTATGCGAGCTTAATACGGTCAAACTGAACGTTCAGTGGGTGTCCCATGGTATTTGTCTCGTTAACAAGTGTAAAATGCCAAAAAATACCGCTCTTGTAGCACATTGCGCATAATTGTCGCAGTAGATTGGAAAACTCCAAGATTTTAGATTTAGTTCTCCGCGTTAGTTAAACGACAGCCTTTTCGCATAAAGATACGCACACAATTTTTAAATCTTCAAAAAATCAGAAAAAAAACAGTTTGGCGGCTAAGCGATCAGAGGAATTAACAATTATTTTGTTCTTTAATATTGTATTGTGTCAGTGGGAACATAAAATGTCAGCCAAATAGTTTCCAATATTAGAATTCTGCTCATTATTTTGACATGTAGTGTTATATCAGAGGTAACTAGGTTTCTATCGCATATAGGTGATTTTTCACGTCTAAGTCAAATGTAAACAATAAATTATTATAATACCTTTCTGCTACAAACCAAAAGGTTAAAAACAACTTGGGTAAAGAACAAATTTTGAAAACTTCCATACACGTGTTCCGAGGTCACTAGTAATTTTTTTTTTTTAACAAAAAAGAACCGAGTGCTTTATTGACGGTGTTTTTAACCCTTTGATAAGATATATTTCCATCAAGAATTACTAAGTAATGTTATAAACACGTCGTTAGTTTACTCCTGCATAAGATAGAAAACATTATGGAAACAATGGAACTAGATTGAAACTCTTAATTATTTATTACGAATTATTGCATTTGGGCCAATACTTAAGCCTGATGGAAAACACATATGTTGTCTTAGTATTTTTTATATTATTATTAATATATTGCAATGAAAGTTATGCCTTAACCCCTAAACGAGCCAAATATTTTTGAATCATTTCGTTATTGTTTAAACACACAAAACAGCAGTACATCTACTTTAAAAACGTCAGAAAAATAAATTTACGCGACAATGCAGCAATGGACACCCCTTGATAATTTGCAACATTGTAGAACAAATGCGAAGCATGGATATCGTAAAGATAAGTCCTGAGTGATTCGTGTCAATTGAGCTAATTCGAGTAGCAAGTAGACCAATTTCCCTGATTGCTCTTGTAGAAAGATGATTGCTCCTGCAAATGACTTATATGTTAGTTAAAACTTCTCTCGCTGATAACTCTACGGTGGTAAGTCTAGTTAAACTAATGTGGATGCTTGAAAGGGTGATTCTGTGCGAGCTGTGGAGAGTGTAATGGTCTCCTAAATTAAATGTTTAAAGCGTAAGAGAATATGGGTTAAGTAGCAGTTAAAAATTTGATCATTACAGTTTAAAATTTTTTTTTTTTTTTTTTTGGTTTAAAACTAATGTGAAATGGTGGTGAGAATATAACCCTACACGTTGTTGAAAAAAGTATATTCATGCTCTTTAGTTACGAATTTTTATGACAACGTATTCATTGATGTATATTGAAGCATGTTGAGCTTAAAGTAAAATTCATTGCATTAAATGAACAAATATATTTATTAGGGTGAAGCGACTAGCGATTAAACACACCCCAGTGAAGGAATAGTTTGGAATTTTTTTTCGCATATAGGGTTTCAAAAGATTTTTTTCGATGAATTAACAAAAGTAGTTAGTTACCTTCCATGCCATTCCTAGCTAACCGTCACTTAAAAGATTATCAAAATCTTATATGTTTATTGCCCGGAAAATGTGTTCATTCACTGGTCAGTTACGTTCTAATGTATCACTTTTTATTTGCATGCTTCAAAAACACCCGAAGCAGTGTCATTTAAAACCCATTCTCTGGATATTTGCTCTGATGCAGTACTTTTTATTTAAAACCCATTGTCCACTTGCTCTAATGTACCACTTTTTACCTGCACGCTCAAAAAGACCTGAAGCAGTGAAATTTAAAATCCCTTCACTGGTCATTTACTCCAATGTATCACTGTGCACTCTACCTGAAGCAGTGACATTTAAAATCCACCAATTTTTTAACAATATTTTCACATATCAGAAAAAATGTTTTTCGCTGCCATGTATCCAAATGCTACATAGTTAAAAAATATTATGATTTTTTAAAAATGAAATTGTGTTTAAGCATATATTCACTGGTCAGATTCCCTACGTTTTTTCTTTGTCACTTTTAAATCTTTTATATGCATATTATTTCAAGTTTATAATGCCGATAAATATTGCCCGTCTTCATTAGCCAGAAAAATCTATTGAACTAATTTTGGGCAATTCTACAACTGAAAACAATAAATAAATATTATATGGTAGGGGTAAAAAATTGAATGTTTAAAACTCAAAGCTAGTTAATCATAATCTATAATAACAGCTGTGTTTTTTAAGTGTTGTTTCTTATCATGTTTACATTTCAATTGATAATAGACACTTATACTCACATACAAATGAGAAACAAATACCATTAATACGATGAATATACACAATACGCCATATTTATATATGCTGTTTTATTCATATGCGGTTTTTTTTAGAAATTTACCCAATAAATTTCTTGTTTAAATACCTCAAAAATATTGTTTCTCTTAACAAGTTATGCATAAATTAATATGCATTTCGACATGGAAATAACAACCATGCCACTCATGCAGAAATTATTTAAGTATTTACCACCAGGATAATCTCTTGTTCCACGAACTGCCCTCAATTATATCAGTAAATACTTTCATCCTTCTACCACCCTTTTGACACAGGCACGTTTGTGAATAATTTTAAACGTATCGTCCGAAAGAGGTTTATGGAGGCAGAAGTACCCGGCATTAAAATTTAACCAAAGCCGATTTGCTCATTCCAAATTCTCTTTCACATTATACGTAAATTCCTTCATATATTTAACTAGATAGCATGAACTCTCATTTTCTCTCAGTTTCTGACAACATGCTTTAATTCCCTAATAAATTGTATGCAGTAGGTTGGTTAAAATATTTTACGAAATCAATCAATTGCATTTGAACTGTGCTATTACTATCTTATTAAAATGAATTTTCCCTAAAGACACCATAATTTTGCAGTTATTGATGGATTATTTTCTAACAGAATTTCACCGTGTAATGTAGAAAAACGTGAGCAGGATTGTCAGATTGTCAGTCGTCTTATTGAAAGTGTGATGTGATTTTCTAATACTATTTCATAGTGTAATGTTGAAAAACGAGAGCAATATTGTCAGATTGTCAGTCATCCTATTGAAAGTGTGATGTGATTTCCTAATATTATTTCATAGTGTAATGTTGAACAACTGAGCAGGATTGTCAGTTTGGCAGTCACCTTATTGGAAGTGTGATGTGATTTTCTAATTCTATTTCATAGTGTAATGTTGAAAAACGTGAGCAGGATTGTCAGTTTGTCAATCACCTTATTGAAAGTGCGATTTATACCCCCCACACAGTGCGAAGCATATTTGTGGGGCCACATTACCAAATACAATATTTTAAATTCTAAAAATGTTAAAGAATAAAAAATATGAGCGGATATTAAGTTGCATAGCTACATTTGTATAATTATCATTATCATTGTTTTCTTTCCTGATTATCATTATTTAATGTGACTCAAAAGAGCACACTGTATAGTAGTAAAAATTCATGAGTACATTTTTAAGTATTACTTATTTATTATTTCTTGATAAACATAATTGATAACATTATAAAAATTTACCACAAAGAACGCTACTCATAGCATTTCTTCTACTTGAAAATAAATAAATAAATATTTTGTAACCAAAACTGAATTTCAGCCTACAAAGCTCTTTTTTCAAATTCACTCTTCGAAAATACATTTTGCTCTTTTTTTATATACTAATCTGCTTATCGGCTTTTTTGAACCTTATTCAATGAAAACCAATCAATATTAATTACTTTGTTGTCGATAAAAAAGTATTCATGCAAAGAAACGATGGAGAGAGAGAATAAAAAAAATTCTGCTACTTTCTTTGTTTGTGAAGGGTTTTATATTTAATTCAACATTATCAACAATACAAAATTTTTGGATGTTTTAGAAAGTAAATAAGCTAAGTACATAAAGTTAGAGATTAAATTAAAGCGCATAAAACTTTGCAATTAATGCTAAGTTTAAATATATACATACATATATATATATATATATATTAGAACATTGTTATTTATTTATTTAGTTACCTATTTATCTTTTTGTTTTTCTCCTTCTTGTGTGGAAAGTAAATATTTTTAATTGTAATTGTTGATTTAAAAAAAAGAAAAAGGGTTCGTAAAAATTTTGTTCCGGTTTGAAAAGTAAGTGAAATATTTTCTCAAATAGATACCAAATGGCTAACCTTTTAACTTTTTATCCAGACTTTAATTACACGATACACTGTAAAAACTTATTCGGCCAAAAATGTATGATACTCTCCTAGAAATCACTCATCTGAAGTGTGGCGTAACATATCAGACAGTTAAATACAAGAAACTATAAAGTCATAAAATACAGAGAATAATAAACAGAGAGCTGACAGCAATAAATTACCCAAGACTCAATTAACATTAATAAGATACCAAAAAATCCCTGTAAAATTATCGAAAGTAAACAAAAGAATTGTGACACAGTAGCGACACTACCTGTGCGTTCACTGAATCACTACTTCTTGCCAACCAAATCGAGGATAGGAGAATGCAATTCCCAATTGTTGGTTTAAAACTTAAGCCGGCTCTATTAGGATTCCTGTGCCTTAGAGCGTTTGGCCGAAGATGCCTCTGCGTTTAGTAGCCTGAGGTCGGAACTATCTGCACTAATCGCACCGCCATACCTGTACTATTTTCCTCTATAATTTTAGAGAAATCAATTGCAGTGAGAAAGCAGTTTTCCGTGGAGCTGTTACTGAGAAAATTGATTCGTGACTCTTGAACGAGTAGTTACGTAATTTAAAGCTTATGCTTAGTTCTGTCTCTGTTGTAGTACAGTGCGCTGAAAAACGAATTTTACTGAGAATATATTACCAAGAAACTTGGTCATTGGATTTTAAACGCGTCCTTACGTAGCTTTACAGAAATACTCAGTTTTCTGTATTTTTACAAATTAGAGTTTTGTAGTAAGAAAAACAAGTCAACAATAATCCTGCAAGTAAAATATGGAAATACATTTATACATTTTAAAAGTAAAGTAAAATTATCGGCGAAGATAAAATTCATTAAAATCTGTACACAAAAAAAAATGCATGTCTACGGTTCCGAAATATTTAATATAATATTTACTATTAAAGCGAAATACTGTTGACTATGTCCAATTACAGTATTCCAATCGTTTGAATCAGACTTCCATATTGCCGAATGTAAATTAAACTTTCACTTTGAAATAAAGATCCATGAACTTTTGATTGGAGAAGGAAGTCCAATTGCACGCAAGTCAAGTGAATGTGAGTAATAAATATGCAGCGCATTGGTAAACATCGCCCTAAAATTGAACCGACCTTTCGAATCAAAGATATTTTAATATCTGCAAGGTGGTAAAATTCATTGAGGTAGTTTAACATCAAATTCTAGTTTAATGCTAAATAAGGGACGGTATTGATTATTCGACTTTATTAATGTTGGGAAATGTTCCAATCAGTTCTCTTACTGTTTCAAAATGTGAGTTTAAATATCTGCTGATAAAGTGAGGATTGTTATCGATAGTCTGTGCGAAGTCGATGGATCAATCACAAAATTGCTACATTTAAGAGTCTTTTACTTGCTGTACTTTGAGGACATGGTAATATTTTCGGATATTTTTTTATTTTATGGAAAACGTAACTGATACAAATTTGAACTTTTACCATAGATTATAATGGTTTAAATCAGCGTTTCCCAACCAATGTTTCGTAAACTTCCAGAGGTTCGCGTGGTGCACAAAAGGGGCTCGCGAAAATAATATTGCAATGGCGGATTTTTTTTTTATCGCTAACGTAAATGAAAAAACGAAATAATAAATGTACATATGTACTCGACAGGTGCGCAAATATTATTATTATTTAATAATTTTTTTTCCAAAATAATGCAGAAAAGTAGTGGACTGGCATAGAAAGCGTACGTAAAAATTTGAAATGCACTTATTCATCCTTTTGCATGATTTCTAAAATTTCGATCACAAATTGGTACTGAAATATATTTATTGATTTATTTTAAGTTTTAGAACGTATGTTACTTCTACCAGTTCCCACTGTTTCTTTGCAAGCGCCAAGAACGAGTTGGAAATATGAAAATGTATTGCGTAAAATGTAAAATTTTGCATTACTCTAGGCTAGTTAGTAATTATACAGACCCAAAAGTGAAACCAGAAGATATTCATTCATTAGTTTAAAATTTGGACTCATACTTATCCTGCTTTATTCTTACCTTTCTAAATTATCGCGTTTTAGAAATTTGAAAATATGTAAAATTTAATTTATTTATAAACTTTCAAAGCTTTACCAAATGTTGTATATTTCAACCGGAAAGTAGAACCTATCGGGAAAATAATTTTATTTTTTTAGGAATACATATAGTACTACTATAATAATTCAAAAATAACAAATAATGAAAGGTAATTTAAAAATATCTGTAGCTGTATTTCAGTTTTAATTTAAACTTAGATGTTTTACAATAATGATGTTTGATACAACAGGGAAAATAAACGTGCTAGCAAATTTAATAGTTTTGTCAACTGTTGATACCGAAGCAGAAATATATTGTCCTAAAAATACAAGTACTTCCCCAAAGAAGACAACATAACTCAGAAAAATGACTTAAAGTTGCTCTAAAAATCGTTTCGTAAAATTGTTGCTGAAAGCAGTTTTGAAGAAAACTTAACGTTCTACTATCTTCCATCAAAATTCAGAAAACAGCAAGAAGATCCGTTTAGAACTATACGAGCCTACTTTCCCGTATACACACAACTTCAAATTTATAATCTAGCTATGTCTCTCTTTAGCTTTAGTTCTTAAATGCTTCATATATACCTTTTTCAACGGCTAATACACATTCGTTCACTCATTCATGTATTCAGTCACTCATTCATGTATTTATTCACTCATTTTCCCAATTTTTATATTCATTCACTCATTTATTCACTCATTTTTCTATTCATTCTTTCTGTGTTTAATCACTCATAAATTGAAAAGTATTCTTTAAAATCATCAAAAAATTTCATAGGTAAATAGGCTAGTTAGTTCTGGATGAACTTTCTGTCTAGCCATGTTCTACGTTATAAGAGCTTTCCGATCAAGTTTCTTCCAAGCAAATCGGTCCATTAGGTCAGGATTTATCTAGGATTTAAATTTCCCACTAGGCGCTACGTTAATTTTTTGATTTGTTCAAAAATGAACAAAAATTGTTCAAATCAAAAAAATATTTGAAGCCAAGAGCACCTTCCAATAATCTTGTTCGTGGGAACTTGGATCTTACTCCCAGAGTTTACATAATTTGCCCATAGCCATTAATGTTAAGATTTTATCAACTGTTTAGAATTGAATGCAAAAAAATCTTAATAAACAAGAAGCATGTGGAAATGAGATGTCCTCGCCGAGATCTTTCGAATGCAAAAGGCATTTTTTGAATTGGACAATTCGTTCAAAAGTTATTAGGGGGGACAGACCGACAGACACACTTTTTCCCCATCTCAAAACCCTAGTTTCAATTTTTTTATTGTTCAATATTTATTTTATTAGTTAACCTATTTTTGACTTTTCTTGATTTCTAACGATATTTACACGATACATTAAGCTTTCTTTCAAGCTTTAATATATTTTTTTTTTTAACTTTTACGGGAAAGTAGGCTAAAAAGAAAATACGACTTTTACATATTTTTTCCGGTTATTAAATACGTGATATACAACTTCAATGTAATGAAGATAAGTATCAACAACTTTTCATGCAAATTGTTACAGCTCATTATCGTCATATTAATTGTTTCATAAAAACTGCATTGCTGATTTCAGCTATTTTAAAACTAAAAATGTATTGTTATTTATTATACATTATGTAAAACTGCATGCGATAAAATGCTACTCGTATAAATAGATTAAATATAGCTTGCTTTCAGGCTCTTATTTATTAATAAATGGTCATAATAAAAAAATATGACCATTTCATAATTACATATACTTTTAGAGAAATAATGCGTACTTACTATAAAAGCCATGCAACAAATGTTAGTTAGAAAGAAGTTAATTTAAATTAATGTATTTTAAACAATAAATAACATTTAAAAGAATACATTATTATAATTTAGACGTTAAATTGCAAATTTGTTATTTGCTTTTTTATTGTTTTTTTTTTTTCTCTTGAAATTTTTAATGGGTTGGGAAAAGAGCATAAAATATTGCGTCGTGAACTTTAAAATACGAGTATATGGTTATAAATTATGTGCATAAATGAAAATGTAATATATTTTTTTAAATTCTACCATCTTTGAGTATCATAAGTTATATATTACAACCTAAAAGCATATCATGAGTAAATCCCGTTGCAAATGCAAGGACATTTTTACAACAACATAAGACTTTGGGAGCTTGGAAAGATGACTGTTAAAAAAACCTGAGTATCAAACCTTTATACTTTCATTAAACTATATGAAAATTACTAAACTTAGAATCTTATCATCAATAACGTTTTTTAGCATACTTTCCGTAAAAGTAAAAAAAAAAAAAAAAAATGAAGTAATTAAATAAAGATTGAAAAATAAAAAATCTAAAAGTAGAGTTTTGAACTGGGTAAAATGTGTGTCTGTTGGTCTATCGGTCTGTCTGTGCCCCCCCCCCCCCTAATAACTTTTGAACGAATTGTCCGATTCGAAAAATTCTTTCTTCATTCGAAAGATCTCGCCGAGGGAATTTCATTTCCATATTTTACTTTTTGATTTGAACAACTTTTAATTCACTTCTGAACGGTTCAGAAAATCTTAATATTACCGCCTATGAGCAAACGTGAAGGAAATTATGTAAACTCTGGGCACAAGATTCAATTTCCTTTGAGCAAGCTTATTGGAAGAAGCTCTCGGCGTGAAATATTGATTTGAAATTTTTGTTCGTTTTTGAACAGATCAAAAAAATTAACATTAACGCCTTCGGGAAAATTTCAATCCCATATAAATCTTGATCTAACCAACGGATTTGCTTGCAACAAACTGTATCGGAAATATAGTACACTGTAGAACAAGTATAGATACGAAGTTCAACAAGAACTGAACGAGCCTATTTTACTATGGAATTTTTTGATGGGGATTTTCAAGAATATTTCTCAATGAATAAAGGAATTAATGGATAAATAAAAGAGTGTAGGAAGGAATAAATGAATTAAAGAAAGAAGATATGACTGAATGAATACATGATTGAATAAATACATGAATGAATAAATACATGAATTAGTAAATTAATTAATGAATAAATCAATGACTGAATAAATGAAAAATGAATGATTGAGTCAATGGATATGTATTATCCTTTGAAAAAGGCATATTTTAAGTATAATTAAGAACTAAAGCTAAATGGGGAAGAGAGAGATATAGAGATAGCTAGATTATAAATTTGAAGTTTGTGTATACTGGAAAGTAGGCTTGTACAGTTCTAGACGGAACTTCTTGTTCTTTTTTTAATTGAAACTTTAATGTTGGTGACGGAAGGAAATTTTTCCAAAAAAATAGCATTCCGTTACCAACTTTAAAAAAAAAAAAAAAAAAAAGTCAAGAGTAAAACAAGGGAAAATAACTTAAATATTAACTAAAAATGTTCCATATAAAAGGTTTACCTGATAAAAATTTTAAGTAAGATAATTAAGTTATCGTTCAAGCTAAGCGAAAAATACAAAGTTAATTCTTGATCATTTTCCCCCTAAACATAAAAAGCATATTTATCGTAAGTACAAACATTTATTAATTTAACAAAACTACAAAATTAACCGGCAAAGCAGTTTTTGTTTTAAATTTTTTTTTTTTTTTTTTGGGGGGGGGGGGGGCTCAATGATGAACCTAATAAAAACACCCAAACAATTTCCCTGTGCCATTTAGTTGATAAATATTTAATACGAAGTCTGGCTTTATGAACAATATTTTCAATATGATTCCGCTTATTCCCTATATGCTTATCATAGGTATATAGGTAGAAAAAAAATATTTTTTAACCAAACAATTTGAAATGGTGCACATAAATATTCATGCAAAATTAAGGCATAGGAGAAAAACATATGATGCCGTTTAATAGTATATTAATTGAATAAAAGTTCAAAATTTAAATAATCAATATTTTAATCTACAATATATTGTAAAATTATGGAAATTGATTTCATTCTTATTTATTTAGTTTTTCACTTCAATCCTGAAAACATTGTGCTTAGGGAAAAAAATCCTTAAATGATTAAAGTTCAAGTGTGTATATAAATTTAGCAATACGGCTTTAAAAACCAATAAAAATATCTGTGGAAATATGCTTCCTGATACAAGTTGTAGATTTGATTAAATTCTGTACTCTGAAATCGATATTGAAATTCCCCATGTCACTTCTACGGTACGTCTGCAAAGCACAGGAGAAATCGAAACAAAAAAGTTTGTGATCGTTTCTATGGAGAAGGTAAAACAAGAAATTGTATTCACTTTTATTCCATCTCCTCATTATAGGATTGCCAATAAATTTTCCCAGCAGAGTAAAAGACATAAAGAAAAAACTTTGAATGCAGCAACGAATGTCTGCGTCACTTTTTATGAAACCGAAATATTATATTGGATATAAAAAGTTTTGTTTGACATTTTCGAAGTGAAGTAGAAAATGAAACCAAAAGGGAACGTGTATGCACTGCTCAGTGCTCCTAGTACAGAAGCGCAGAGAAACCTACGTTGTCAATAGCATATATTGTGAATTTATTTATCTCAGGATTCACCATATTGAATATATTAATAGTTTTATCTTTATTAAAGTAGGCAAGGCGTATTCAGTATCGCCTTTACTGCTAAAAAGATGAGAGAGTCTGTACTCTGCGTTATGACAGGTGCACTCAATTTATTTTCTTAAAATGTGCCGCGAACTTAAATGAAGAGCACGCACAGTTTAGCAATAGACACTTGCTGAAGAATGTACTGTTAATAGCCAAACTCTATTCATTTAATGATTCAGACGTGTGGTACTTTTCCTATTCATGATATGTTCTACACGTGGTAATGCATATGTACATCAAGTTTGAGATAATGCTCTCAAATGAGTATCATACCTCAAATCGAGAAAGATCTCCAGTAGTTATTCAGTGCGGCACACGTTGTAAGACTACCAAATTGGTGTAGCGATAACGATTCTATATATCAGTAAATACAAAATGGAAATAAATCTCTTGTGTGCTTCATTCTGGAGTAATCCTGTCTTGTGTAGTTGAAGTTGAAACACAGATTTTTTGAGGTGGAAACAATTCTGGTAGTTTTAGGGATAAAAAAAAGCTTTGGAGGACCTTGGGAAGTTTCAGGGCAAACAAGTCTCGTAATTTTTTCGCTTTGATATCGGGCTTAATGCTGATAATGCTACTGCAGGACTATCTTCAAAGATATTGTGTTTGAAAGTACAGTATTTTCATATAATTACATACGTATAATCGAAATAAATAAACACATAACCAAAAAATCTAGATAAGGTTAACTGTTGTACATTGGTCCGAACCTTGTGATTCGGTTTGAACTTATATAGTGAGCTCTTACTTACTATATAATTTGCCGTTAGTTATTCCTCCAAGTTTACTAATGATGACTTATCTAATAGCTTTTATAACAGCTAAAAAGTCAGTTCATTAACTTTTAACTATAAACTAATATTAGATATTAAGAATTACTACTGATTTTAACTTTTAGCCATAGGTTTTTAAGCTATTAAGTTTACCCGCATAATCGAATGCCTCACGTGATCTGTTAGCAGGGCTTGGAACCGCAAATATGGTATTACATACGGACTTCTGAAATCAAGTATTAGCGAAACACATATTTTATCATAGTTCGTAATCAAAACACATACCAGCATAGGGTACGTATTACAGAAAGAAATCGCCTCTGGATAAGCTGCTTAAACGTTTAGCACAGGTTTAGAAAAAGGGAATATGTATAATGCAAGTTTTCCTATGCCGTAGCCGGAAGAATTAACTGGTTTCTTCGGTGATAACAGCCATTCAGGTTTTTTTTCGTTAATGCGAATTACTCTGCAGGGTGTTAGTGTGTTGATAATCCTATAAACTAAGATTATGTCTTTTGTAAAGTATTTATGAGCGTACTAGACATAAATCCACGGTTATTCCATAACACGGCCAATCGAAAGATCATTAACGTGGTTGTACGAGAGACTTGGAGGTAAAACTGAAATTGAAACCAGTAATAACCTAATATGATATCATGTGAAACGGTAATGCAATTTCAAAACATACTGCACCTGCTCCACCGAATTGTGACTCGCATAAATGTGAGAATTGAATGTAGTGTGATCTCATGTTCAGGGTGGAAAATTTCACATTCAAAATAATGCACGTGTAAAAATTTAATGAAATAAATGAAAACGAATGCATAAATTAATTACCATTTTGCATTCAAAATGCAAGCTAGTACAAAAACTGGTAGTGCAATCTGCAGTAGAAAGATGCGTGAAATTTGTGTGGACGGTATTGTTCATTAATGGGTTGTTGTTGTTGCTGTTGTTTCTAATGCCACTTGGATATCCAAGCTCCCTTTCGCGGAGCGACTGGGAATTAAGGCGGTAAGGAGGGCCTTCCTGATCACCAATGGTGGAAGTACAACTTGGCTCATAATGCACGGATGACACCAGATGGCGCCACCACAAATACGTCACCTTCCTTTTTACACGTATGGGTGAAGGGAAGGGAAAATCTAGACCCACCGGTACCCTCGGAACTGCCTCAGGACTTCAAGGTCCACGGATTTTACATGCACGTATCCCCAAGTGTGCATATGTTGGGTCTTCAGCGGCTCGAGTATCGAACCCGAGGTTCTCCGATCCGAAGCTCGACATCCTAACCGCTAGGCTACCACGGCCCCTCATTAATAGGTTTCGACCATTAATGAAATTTAAGATTTGGTTTTAATTTTATCGTTCATTAATGGGCGGATAAATTACGATAAAATTATCCTTCAGAGATGCAATTCTTTCATTCTAGCCAAGAAAGGGTTATAAGGAGTAAGTACGTAATTCATGATATTACAAACCGCTTTATGTCAGTAAGAAGATTCCATCTTCTTTCTTGAATAAATTGCTTTATGCCTTTTATCGATCCCCAATAAGGCCAAAAAAAGAAGAAATTAAAAAATAAAATAAAATTACGAGTAAAATATGAAGATCTGAAGGCAATGCTTCTGCTCAGTTAAAAATTTAATTTCGAAAAGCGTTTTTTAAATCAAAACAACTCCCCCCCCCCCTGTCTCTACCCCGATAGAAGCAGAAAAATGTAAATTAGGAAAAATAAACATAATTTTCAAATGCAAACGCTTTAAAGCAAACTTCCCGCCCTACCGCTAATTCAATTTGGAAAACTGTAAAATCAAAAAGAAAAAAAAAACTGTTTGCCTACTCTTTGCCCTGGTGGGGGAAAAAATTTAATCATTAAATGTGTAAAAATACGGTTGTAATAAGGAGCTATAAAGGCAACTTTTCAGCACTATTTTTAACGTCAAAAAAAAATAAACAAATAAATAAAAAAAATTTTCAAAATTTAGTGTATACGCTCATAAACACATGTGTAATGTTTTATGATCTTTCTAACCGACAATAATAATAGTAAATAGGGAAAACCTCAAGCCTTATGAAATGTTTGTAATACTCTGTTAAAACGAAGGAAATATGAAATTGCGATCGCAATGCAAATAATAAATTTTCATCATCATATAAGCATTTTTCTGACAAAAACCCTCCTTTATAATTACGGATTTCCTGAGCTGTTTCCGTTATTAAGATCTAGAGGAATGATAAACTTGTCCATCCATAAAATATTTTGATGACAGTCACTATTGATAACAGTCAGACAATGCCGAAAATAGAAATCTAAATCACTCTTCATCATTCTCTGGTCATTGGACATTTTCATAACTATCCGTACAATCATTAAGCCAAATGGATTAGTAACAATTCAGATTCAAAATAATGCGAGTCCGTTGCCTTGGAAACGCAGCAGAATACATCATATTCCTTCTTTTTATCCGAAATAATTCGACTTGGCCTAATGCCTTTTCACTTGCACTGCCTTCTGATCTTGAAGGATTCCATTTCAAACCTTTTATTTCCTTTTGTATTCGAACACAATGTCTTGGATTCAATTCATTTTTAACAAACGGCAAAAGAATATGTTTACTGAAGTTGGTATTGAATTCGGTTCTTTGTTTACGATGGCTGTAGTCTGGAATAATAACTTGAAACTGAAATGACTGCTCCATCGTAACGTGAAAATTGAAAGAATGGTAACTTCAAAGTCTGTAAAATCTTTTCGGAACTTACAATGTCTTAAATAATGCAAGAATGCATAATATTGAAATAAACCAAAGATTACAGACAGAGCAATTCTTTAATTTACTTGAATTTGAGTCCAGTAAAGCAGGGTTAGGTACATTTATATGCTGGTGGGACTTTATGAAGCTTAAATTTGGCAATTCATGATTAGTTGATTACATTTAAATTGATTCAAAAGCTGTCATGATGTGTTAGCTAATGTGTCGTTACTAAGTATATTATTTACTGTGATGTAATACAATTAGTAAGATGTACATATTTGAGAAAATAGCACGAAAATACATTAACTTTAAATTAAGCCTAACAACATTTCGGGAAGTGAATTAAAACAAGAACTTCCGTCTAGAACTACACGAGCCTACTTTCCCATATACACCCAAATTGAAACTTTATAATCTAGCTATATCTTTCTCTCTTATTTAACTATAGTTTTTAATTACTTCAAATATACCTTTTTCGACGGATAATACATATTCATTCACTCACTCAATCATTTATCCATTTATTCAGTAATTCGTTAATTAATTAATTCATTAACTCATTCATGTATTTATTCATTCATTCACACATTTTTTTATTTTATCGTTTATTCACTCATTTATTCATTCATTCATTCTTTTACTCTTTCACCTATTCATTCATTCTTTCACTCATTCATTCATTTATTCATTGAGAAATAACCTTAAAAATCTAGATTAAAAAAATCATAGGAAAATAGGCTTGTTCAGTTCTTGCTGAAACTTGTATCTGTACAGGTTCCACAGCGTAATATCTTTCCGATAAAGTTTGTTTCGAGCAAATCCGTCGGTTAGATCAGGATTTATATGGGATTGAAATTTCCCGCAGGCGCTAATGTAAATTTAGTACCTTTCCATTACCACGGCGCAAATCTCGCCAAGCAGATATTTTGGCGACAGCGCACAAAAACGTTACCAGCGGCGATATTCCGTTTGGCGTTGGATGCAACATAATTGGCGAATTCATCGCCTGCGCCGAGATAATAAAAAAAATGACGCTATTTTTTTTTCTTTTTTTTTAGCTGTTCAAAAATGAACAAAAATTGTTCAAATCAATATTTTACGCCGAAAGCTTCTTTCAGTAAGCTTGCTCATAGGAATGTGGATGTTGTGCCCAGAGTTTACATAATTTGCTTCATTTTTGCCCATAGGTGCTAATTTTAAAATTTTTTTTGAACTGTTCAAAATTGAATGAAAAATTGTTCAAATCAAGAGTAAAATATGGAAATGAGATGTTTTCCCCGAGATCTTTCGAATGCAAAAAGAATTTTTCGAATCGGACAATTCGTTCAAAAGTTATTAGGGGGGACAGACAGACAGACCGACCGACACACTTTTTCCCCCATCTCAAAACCCTACTTTCGTTTTTTTTATTTTTCATTCTTTATTTAATAACTTAACTTATTTTTGATTTTTCTTGATTTCTAACGTTATTTTCACGATAAATTAAGCCTTCTTTCATGCGTTATTTATTTATTTATTTACTTTTACGGGAAAGTAGGCTAAAAAAGAGTGGGGTATGCGGAGGTACGTGTGGAAAATTTAGCCCATTAAATTTCATTGATATTTGTTATATTATATTACTTAATAACAAGGAAATCTTTTTTTAACACAATGCGTTTGACAATGAAGGCAGAATTCGAGCTCATAAAATGTGTGTAAGACATTTCAAAATAAACACGAACAGATACAAAGATAAATAACTAATAAATTTATAAAAGAACAATATTCGTGTAAATTCATGATGAGTGTTAATAATATTCACAATTCCAATCCTACGCATATATACCTTAACGATATAATATTCTTATCCATACAATTTTTGTCTTGCAAAAATTAATTGGTAGTGGTCAGTGTCTGCAGATTTTTTAATGATTGACCGAATATGTTATGAGCAGGAAAAAAAAGCGGCGGGATGGGGGAATCAATTTTAATGAGCATAAATATTAATGGTAAATAATTTCAAGAATAGAGATAAAAGCTTTCACTACCTTACAGTTTTAATAATGGGAGAAAATAATAAATTACCATCAAAATAAAAGAACGGAACATAAAATTATCAATTTCTCAAAGAGATGCTGTAAAGTAAAAGTACATAGTGATTAAAGCCAGCAAGAAAAAAAAACAGTAGAAACATTGTCCCGGGATAATTTTTCACTTTAAACATCACTATATAACTTGTTATAGCTTGTTTAAAATAATCCAATTTCCAAGAAATCCATTAATAATATAATTTATTTAGTATGATTTTTTTTCCTTTATGCGCTGGTTACCATACTAAGAAAAACGTTGTAATTTGTTTTAAGTACTGCGGAAAATGTTTAAATTTATAATGAACTTGAAACGTGGCAGAATTTTAACGCACGTGTTTAGTTATGTTTAAACTCCTTTTTTAAAATATAGTACATTCAGCAGTTACGGCACATCGTCAAGCAAGTTATAATTGACATAGTTCATTTTTTTACACATACATAAATAGGTTATAATTGAAATAATATTTCATGGAATGAAGCATAATTTATGTATTTGTTGATTCTTTTATATTTCAATACTTCCCATATGAGATAGGTTTTAGTTCCTAAGAAGATATTGAGATGTAAAATTTTTTATTATTTTTAATTTTTAGTTAAAGTTTAGTTTCGCTTATGTTTTTTTTTTTTTTTTGACTGTTAAAATTGAGAAAAAATAGTTCAAAAGTTCAAATAAAAAAAAAAAAAAACACGTCGGAAGCTCTCTCGAATGAGCTTGTTAAAAGGAATTTGGATTTTATGTCCAGAATGGAATTTTCTTCATATTTCCCCGATACTCCTAATGTTAGATTTTTTTAATTGTTCAAATCAAATAATAAAACTATAGAAAAGAGAGGCATTCGTCGAGGACTTTTGAATGTTAAAAAAAATATTCCGTGCAGTTCAATCAAAAGTTATTGTAGGTGGGGAGGCAGACAGACAGTCCGACAGAAAAGCATTTTCTTCATGTCTAAACCCAAATTTCAAATTTTTATTTTGCAATCTTCATTTACTTACTTCACTTGTTTTTGACTTTTATTTTTATTTTTAAAGATAGTTTTACGATAGATTAAGTCTCCATTCATACTTTATATATTATTATTATTCTTTTTAATTTTACGGGAAAGTAGGCTAAAAACTGAGGGTAAAAACTGGAAATCATGACTTCGTTGCCAAGTAACAAAGTTGTTTTATGGAATAGACTTCAAAACATGATTGTTAACATTAAAAAAATATGTATTCTTTATCCCTTGTTGGTTAATTTTCATAAAATTATACAATATCTGAAAATCGCCACTATTGGAGTTACGTTAGTCTGGTCCTGAAGTAATAAACTACTGAAAATAAACTCACTCATACATTGTGAACATTTTACAAGCTCATCTTCGTATATTTCTAAAAGTATGGGATACTTATATTTTTGTAAAATTATGAAATACAGTAGAACTCCGTTCATCCGAAAAGCACGGGACCGTATCGTTTTCGGTTAACCGAGGTACCATAGAAATTTTCGGAAAAAGCGAGAATTATAGGCAAAGGCCATGTTTATAACCAACATGTCCCCCCCCCCCCCCGCGTATAGAACTTCCTTAAGCTGCAATGGATTTCCAAGCCGATTAACATAGTTGTTGCAGTAAATTCTATACAAAATATTAATATTTTACGATTATGTTATTTAGTATTACACATTTTATCATGCGCTGACAATTTTTTGATAAGTATGGAAAAAAAGGGCCATTTATCCGTTATGAAAAAGAATTTAAAAAACACTGAGCTTTTGCCTATTATGCAAACAAAAACAAACGACCCATTCGCTTTTTCGGTTAAGCCGATTTTCGGATAAACGGGATTCGTATAACCGGGCTTCTACTGTAGGGTGCTAACTGTAAGAAAGAAAATATGGGGAATTAAATAGTTATTTGATTATGAGAATTAAAGCAAAAGATGAAAAAAAAAAAGATTCGAATTTTTTTTCTATGATATTAATTAATTCTTTTCCTGGAAAAATTATTTTCCATTCCTTCCTATAAAAGAAAAATTTACGATAAGGTATTTTTGTTATTCCCCTTCCATTATTTATGAACTCTCGTTCCAATGTCTTGTCTAAAAATGAGAAAAAAATATATAAGGAAAATAGAATAAAGAACTTAATGCCATAAGCTTTCTAAAACTATTTCCCGGGGTTTTCTGAAGAAAGAAAGCGACCTCCAATTAAATGAATTCCTGAAAGATTTCCCCTATTTCGTGAAAGGTTTGAGATACGCCCATTTTCTTTTAGCCAATCGATTAGCCTGCCTTTGACGTGCCTTCAGTAGGCGGAGAAAGCTCCCTGGCTTCATGAAATCCTCTACTTCTTTTTCTTCCCTCTATTTAAATCTCTCATTTTCAAAAGCTTTCGTCTTCACCCTTTTTCTGAACCTCGGATAATGATTTAGCTGAAATGGCAGATTATTTCCTTCTAAAGTGTTTTACTTTACATGAATATGCAAATACTTTAAATAAATGTTAAGTACGATATAAATATATATATACATACTACAAAGTTTTCTACAACTTTTAGCAACAAATTTACTCATGCTCTTTAAACAGTGATTATTATTTTCACGGATTGAACACTAAGCACTATTAGTTTAGTTCACGCTGGCATGGTGAAAAATTGACAATTATCGCCAGTCATCCACAAATGACGCCAAAATTGAGCACGTGGACAAAAATAAATGACACCAAAAATATATAATTAATTGTACTTACACTATTGTAACAAGGTGTGCGTTGTCTTTGCATAAGAACATCCATGTACGCGTTTCAAGTATGCATACATGTGTGTCTTTATATATCGTTAAAAAATTCCGTAAAAATACGGGAGTTTGTAAAAACATTGTTTCTGTATAAATGTGGAGAACTTGTTTCGAATCAAATAATCAACAAGCTTCTTGATAACAGTAAATAGCGGATAAGATTTATGCACCCTATACAACTACAAAGATATAATATGTTAAATCTGAGCATTTGATATATGTGACAAAAAGTTTAAGCTATAACCAGCAATAATAAGCAGCCTAACCGGTGGTGACGAAAGGCCTTCCAACTCCGGAAACGTCTTTGGCCGAGTAGCCTGAGGCACAGGAATCGCAACAGCGTGGGCTCTACTGAATTCACTTTAAACTTTTGTACCAGAAATAGTAATTCAGCGTACTCATTGATGGTGCCACTACTGCTGCACATGTCCTACTCCGGATAGACAATTTCCAGGAGATTCTCATGTATTTTTGGACTGAAATTTTTTGTTATATGTTAATTATCATTGTCATTGCAGATGTTTACCATAGTACTACAACCCTATGCATTATTTGAAACATAATTTTCATAATTTTTAAAATTATTCAAAGTTTCTTACTGTAACAAAACATGTCTGATTCTTAAGAAGTTCTTACTTTTAAGACGAAATCTTAGAAGGAACAATATGCTTTGTAGCGACATTTCGTTGCAGCGAATACCAATATAAAGAATTGTCCGTTATAACAAATGTTCAATTCCGTTTCAAACGATATTAAGACAGTATATTCTATTATAACGAATACTCCTTAACAACGAGACATTTAATTGGTCCCTTGAATTCGTTGTAACAAGATTTTACTGCATTTAAATTATATTCCACAAACAAATTTAATTGTGCTCTTATTTATTTACTGCTATTTTTTTTTCAATTTGTCTTTTATATTTTTCCGTCCGTTGACACAAAAATGCTATTAGTATTTAAAGATTTTTATTACGAAACTTAAGTGTATGAATTATGTTCTCTCAATTGAGTTCTCTCAATACCGAAAATTGATCTAGTATGTCAACCTCAAATTATTTTACAGGTGTTGAGGGAGTGACTGCTAAGTGAAGAAATTAAAGTCAGATGCATATGATATACACCAAAAAGACCTTTCAACCTTTTTTTAACTGTGAATATTTTAAAGAAAAAATAGTCTGATATCAAAAATAAATTTTATAAAGTGGGGTATGTATGTTAAACTTTTTAAAACGTAAAAATTATGCAAAAAAAAAAAAAAAAAAAGAAAAGAAAAGAAACTTCCATTTACATAATCGTATCTTCTTTTTTTTCCAGTTTGATTTGTTGTTGGTAAGAGATATACAGAAACCAGGCATATAAAAAATAGCAATACAAAACAACTTTCTGGACAATGAGCATCATAGAGATAATAAAATTTTATAAGAAGAAAGGAAGCATCGGAAAAAGGTATAAAAAGCAAAATCAGAACACTTCAAGGCGTCCGGAAATATTTAAATTCAAGTCCGACGTCCTAAAAAATTTATAAAACAGGAAACCTTTTGTTGCGAAGAGTGAAAAATCCATAAATTGTTTCCAGGAATGTGATGGTATCCTTTACAGTCTTTGTTTCTTTCCAACTGGAGTACGAAAGATGTCATCGGCATTGAAAAAAACTCCCTAAATTGTGTAATACCCATGCACGAAAAAAGTAACTGAGACGTGAATTAACTTCAGAATTGCGGAATACTTATTTTATCCTGGCGGGAAACAAGGAGGTAGAGTGTGAATTTTTTGGACGTTATCCAACAATTGCTGGTGAGGGTCCCAGGGCTGCCAAAACAAGAGAAACGAAGAACATAATTTCTCGCTGCACTGAGAAATTCCAAGCCGCAATGACAGTGGTAAAGAAAGCATTCATATTTATAAGACTCCAGGGGCATTGTTTTTTCGAGTATTTTATTCGATGCTTGCTTCTACGTACGATCTAAGTGGCGATCGCCTTCGTTTTGTGTATGTGTGTGTATACCGACGCATTTTCAAAAGAGAAAAAAACAGCATTCTTCGAAACTTGTACACAATTTACATCATTACAGCAATTTTACAACAATTACTACGATGAAATTTACATGATTACGTATATGAATAGAATTACCACGTGTGATAAATGATATGTTCCATTATATAAATATGTTAGCGTAATAATTTAATAATTATTATTATTACGGTTTAATATTTAATTCATTTATGGTTAGAATTTCAAAAATGTTGACCACAGATATGATTGCATTATTCCTGTACATAATGTTCTTTTGATACCGATGTTTTTGTGATTATAATTTTAAAAGGTTATTGCACATTAAAAATGCATTTAACTTTACGTAAAAAAAGTTAGTAAGAGGAATACATATATAATAATCAGATTGATAATCACTGACTGTAAGTGATATTATAATACTGAATCACTTACATTAAATACAAAATTAAAGTCAAAACTAGTTTAAAAATTTTTAAATATAAATAAATATAATGATGCTAAATATTAATATAATTGTCAGTATCATTTAATGTTAAAATTATATCGTACGTCAAGTTTTTCCTCCTATTTTAGTCAAAACGAAGTCATAGGTGCTTTTTAATAGATAAATTAATAATCTATAAACTATTATTTATCTCGCGTACCTTTATTTAAAGACCATTCACATCTTTTAATCAATTATTCTTTTGCGTCTTTATAAGAAAAAGTTCAACTCATAGCCATTTATTTAATCAAGTAAGCATGAAAATTCAAATACAGTTGAAGCGAATTCGACCAACTGAAAGGTATTATTTAAATTAATATGGTGTGTTTTATATGTTATAACGTTACAGTGTAATCTACGTCATTATAATTTCTGCAATGCGTTGCATTTTTAGTCACATATATTTAAAGGAACTTATTTCTATCAGTTCTGTAAATCTCTTGAGTAAAATACAATGTTCTTTCAACGATAGAATGGCAAAAAAGAAAAACATACGGGATGGCAACAGATTGTATTTTTATATTTTAGAAGTTTCTTTATTGTAAAATTCTCTTCCATTCTCTCAGTGGGAGCTACCAGGGCTAGATAAGAGAGAAGGGCTAGTTCACTCCTTTGAAGTATCCCTCGCCGCTCTGAGTCTTCCGGTTTCTGCTCTGACGTCACTGCGCTGACCGGGGAGAAAGGGAGAAATACCCAGAAAGTCGGGAGCAGAAATTAACACTCGTCTGTGGGTTGATTACTTTGTTTTCTGGCGATTTTCAATTTTTTTCTCGTTATTCTAATTGTTTATCTTCATTTTACTCAAGTTATTATTATTGATTTGTGTTCAGTTTCACCTGAAATGTCAGTGTGCGCAATAGCAACTTGCAAGAACACTCACAGAAACTGCAAGGGAAAAAACATTGTTTTCCACGTGTTCCCGAAAGGAAATAGCGAACTATGCAAAGAATGGCTACAGAAATGCCGTCGAAATGATCCTGTAAACATAAAATATGCAAGGATCTGTAGTGAGCATTTGGTTGAAGAGGATTATGAAGATGACATGAAGAACAGATTGCTTGGATTGCCTATTCGAAAAATTTTGAAGCCCATTGCTACACCAAAAATAAATATTCCAGCAGCCTGTAATTTGCAATCAAATTCTCCTTGTCAAGAAAGGCAGAAGAAGCGGGAAATCATTGTAAGTGCGTTGCATAATTTAAAAACACTCAGTCCGAAAAAAGATAAATTAGAAGAAAATTTAAATGCCGATGGGTTACGTTCACTCTCTAATGTTTGCAATAATTGTGCTATACTGGATGAAAATGTGCAACTCCTAAAACAAAAATGTGATACCCTGGAAAAAAATTTACAAGAAAGCAAAGCAGAGAATGTAAAATTAAAAAGAATATCTCTTCAAAGAATAAAAAGATGGCAGATCTGCAGGAAAAAAATTTCCAAAAAAATTCGAGAGCAAGGAAAGGAAATTTTTAAATTAAAATCCAATTTAAAAAAGCTGGGCAACTTGCATAAGAAAATTGAAAAAATTTTCACAAAATCACAAATAAAAGTTTTAATGACAGGTTGTCAAACTTTTAAGTGGAAAGCTGAAGATATTTCTCGATGCATTGCGTTGAGATCCCTTTCTACGAAAGCATATGACTTTTGGAAGTCCAAGATAGGAATTCCCTTACCAAGTGCTAGCACTTTAAAACGATGGTGTGCAAAATTATCATGCGAGCCTGGATTACAAAAGGACATCTTAAAGCTTATGCAAATAAGTTCAGAAAATTTAAATTGTGCTGAAAAGATCTGTGTGCTTAGTTTTGATGATATGCTATGATGCTGGGCTAGACCAAATACTTGGTCCATATAAGAAGGTTCAAATGGTTCTAATTAGAGGTCTTTTTTCTAATTGGAAGCAACCTGTCTTTTACGACTGTGAAGTTTCAATGGACCAACAGCTTTTATTCAACATATTGAAAAATTTAGAAGCAATTGAAATTGTTGTGAAAGCCGTAGTTTCGGATTTAGGAGGATGTGGCACACTCTGGAAAAATCTGAGAATAAACACAGATTCAAATTATTTTATTAGCCCAAGTAAAACACCTACGAAGATTTTTGTTTTTGCTGACATGCCCCATTACATAAAACTATTGCGAAACCACTTTTTGGATTCCGGAATAACTTTGGAGGATGGTACTGTAATAAATGCAAAAATAGTAGAAGAGGTTTTAAGTAAAGACACGGGGGAGATTAAACTTTGCCATAAGCTTAAACCTTCATATTTGTCAGTAAAAGGAAATGATCGACAAAAAGTAACACCAGCTAAAGTTCTATTTTCAGCCACTACAGCCAAGGGAATTTTGAAATTTACAGGAGACAAGAAAGTGCATGATTTTTTTAAACTAATAGATGACTTTTTTGATATAAGGAACAGCAAGACTTTAGAACCACCTGCTGGGAAAGATATGAAGGCTGCTTTTGGTCATCAAAATTATTTTGCGAAACAAAGAGGGGTTCTCAAGGCAATGATGGAAGTTACTCAAAAAATGAGAATAAATGGAAAAAAAGGGCTTTTACCCTTTCAAAAGGGAATAATTATTTCTATTAAATCTCTATTTTCTTTATTGGAAGATTTGAAATCATTGGGAGTGAAGTACATCTTAACAACAAGGTTGACTCAGGATGCCCTAGAGAGTCTCTTTAGTCAAATTAGAGGTCTCGGTCGCTTTAATGACCATCCAAGTCCTTCAGAAGTTATCAAAAGATTTAAACACCTTTTGATGGCCAATAAACTTCCAAATCTTTCCTCGAAAATATGCACAGATAGAGAAAGATCAGAAGTGAGATCTTATTTGACTGCCGAGGTTATAGAGAAAGCATTTGATAGCGATTTTAGCCGAGGGACTTCATCAAATATTGGAAGTGAAAAGGAAACAGAAAATATTGATATAAATAAAATAGAAGCCCAAGATGAAACTGAGAACGTAAATGACTTAATGATGGTATTGGACAGTATGCCTTTGTCGTGGGATATTGATTTCAATTTAGAAAAGCATGACATTGATCCACAAGAAAAAGAAGGTCTAAATTATATAGCAGGATATGCTGCATTCAGATTGAGAAATATCGATCCAAGTTTGGGAACGCCTTCGTCTCAAGTTGTCAACTTTGCTAACAACACAGACTGGATAAACTTATTGTCTAAAGGAGGATTAATTGTGCCTTCAGCATCATGGATTAATGTGTGTGAAGAATTCGAAAAAATTTTTCGAAGTGCTCATGGGAAGTATTATCGAAAGACTAAAGGAGTAATAAAAGAACTCACTGAAGAGCTAGAGGAACGTTTTCCAACTGTTCATAAAAAAGTAATACGTTTGTTCTGTCGCTTAAGGACATTTATCAGAATCCGACATTTAAACAGAAATCGACCAGTAACATCAAAAAGAAAAGCTACACAAAAGATGCAAAAATGGATTGATTCAAAGAAGAAGAGAGGCGAAATTTAAAAGTAAGTTTATATAGTATTTTTAAAACTAAAAACATAATGTATTCATACTTTTTATAATGTTTATAAACACCTCAAATATTCATGCTTTTTTAGTAGCAAGCTAAATCAAATAGTATCTAAAATCATCTCTTAACTTTTAAATAATTAAAAGTATATTATATATTTAAGGAAGTCAACATCTTATTTTGCAAAAACTATACAAAATTGAATGTAATATTTATTAACAGTGCGAAATAATATTTAAAAGCATTTTTCTTTGCAAAATTATCATTCCGTAAGAAATCTGCTTCCCTTCGCTTAGCAATTTCTTTCGCGGTCAGCGCCGTGACGTCATCGAGTGGGAAAGCGCAGCTTCAGTAAAATGTGGCGAGTGAACCAGCCCTTCTCTCTTATCTTTAGCCCTGGGGAGCTACACTATCAAAAATGCAATTCATTGTAATGTTAACTTAATACATTGACTTCCGATACGCTGACTGCCAGCGCTGTTTGTAGTTTGCGGATCTCTAGACGATAGTTTAATTTAACTAAAACATATTGTACAAAATATTTCATTAAGTAAAAAAAAACTAACTTTCTATAAATTTATAGAAAAATGAAAAAAACAAAAGTCAGCAACAACAAGTCAACTTGTAATTTGGTCTCTCAACAAGTTCACCTACTACGAGTTATCTCGTACGTTGGCAGTCAACGTGTTAATGAAAATGTGCATTAATACATCCATTTTGCTTGCAAAATTAATCCTTATTAAATGAATATATATATATATATATATATATATATATATATATATATAAATTGCATTGCTTCTGTAATTTTTAAGCAGATTTAACTAAATTTATTTATTATTATTTTTTAATTTGGATTTTCTCATGTCAACCAACATTATCATATCAACCAATTTTGCCACTTGCATTAATTTCTGAGAACAGACATTTTTTATTACATTAAATTAATCTTCTATGTTTCATGATAGAAGAAGTGTTTCATATTCTTCCTGACAATACTTTTACTGAGTACTATATCGTTAAGAAGTTCAATCGTTTTGGGAGTCATTTTGTTTCTTAATCCTGAATTAGATAGATTTATTAGACATAACTCCTGTCAACATTATTACATCTAAGACATCACCAATAAAAAATATTAAATCAAGTATTTGATCAATTTTTAACCTGTTCTTGTAATTACTTGTCTCTGTAAAAAAAAAAAAAATACTTCCTTATGTTCACATGTCTAGGTTTTTTCGACCACTGTATAAACATATTGTAAGAGACAGCCTAATAACAGCCATACGAAAAAAATATAAAAATTAACGTTTACATTACTACTAATAATCTGAAATACAATTTAAACTACAATTTATCACTATTTTTTTCCCTTCTATACTAAAAACACAATCTTCTAATTCTTTAAAATTATGACAAAAAGAAAATCCAGATTACGTGTTTTAAAAATATTCTTCTTATTTAATTAATTAATGTATTTTTTGAACTGAAATTCCGTTAGTTTTAGAGAATAATTCATACGTAAGCATGTGTGCACCTGGGGAAATCAAGGCGGCTCAAGAACCCATGATTAAGCCGCGAAAGCCAGAAAACTAAAGCAAAAGATCCCTGTATTTTCCCCAGTTGACCCACAAACCATTGAATCTTAATCAACCGCTCACCATAAAGGGGGCCTTGTTAAAAGTTCATCTTATCAGGTCGGTTCAATGGACAGCAAGTCAGACGCAATGGCTATATCATTCACCATAAGAGGTCAAACTTTGCAGGCCGGGCTCATTAAAATGTTTATTTATTAGAGCATTAAAGTAGTGCGGGTGCAAATTATAATTCCCGGACGGTTTACAGCCTCTCCCCTTTACGCGCTCGTAATGGCGTTGTTTAGTGCGTGTCGTTAAAATGAGCAGAGATTCCTGGGAAGCTGCGACCTTCCAGAAAGCGGAATATTGGAAATTTATTGGTAGGTCTCCGCTGAAACAGGCTATATAACACATGGTAGAAGTTCGGTAATTAGACCGTTGAGATCTATACATCCACAATACTTTCAACGACATTGATAGCTTGGTAACCTTGACAATAAATCGACATGAGAATAGGATTTATTCCCAACAGAGAGCAGCACACATATAAGCAATTGAAACTTAGCTTCTATTTGTTCGTTATTCCCTTCGCACAAGAAATTTGATTATGTAATGCATTTATGGTATTGTTATTGTCTCGAAACACACAATGCAAATTTTTTCAGTTAATTTTTCATTGCGCGAAAATACGTTCAAAATATGTTGTTTGTAGACTCTGATTCTAGTATTTGTAGTAATTCCAATTCAAGGAATTATTTTAAAAATAGTTTAGTGACATAAACATTTATACATTATTTTTAGATATGTACTACTTAATATCCTTTTTTATTCATTTATTTATGAACTTTATTTCTTCAATGTTTTAAAAAGTGCGTTTTTTTCGTACATCTGTGTGCTTCTTACTTGAAAATTCTAAAGAATTTTATATTAAGTATACCAATAACTATTTTGTAAAGTAACAATATATGCTAACTCCCTCTCCTACAAAAAAAAAAAGAGATTTTTAAACAGAAATGTATGCTACTTAAAGCGCTTCAAATTAATTTTATATTCAGCTTAATTAGGGATATTAAAATACTTTTTTATGAATCTAGTAGATATTTTGTTTTACATTATAATCTAAAAGTAAATGACAGTAGTCAATTAAAAACTGCTTTATTTAGGATTCAATTATTTGTGTTATATATTTTAGTCATTACTTTTTTCTAAAGGGAGAAAGAGAGAGAGAGACAGAGAGAGAGAGAAAGGTTTAGTGTAAGTAAAATTATCGCTAAAAACAAAAACAGGTAAAAAAAATATAATTAAAAATACTGAAGTTTTTTTTAAATTGAAAATGACAGTACAAAAAAATCATAAGTAAATAAACAAATAAAAGACATTAGCGTCTACAATGCAATTTGCAGCAGATATAAATCCTAAACATAAAACTGGGTTTATTTAAAAGTGGATTTAATGTGAACGAGCTTTATTAGGAAGAACTCGACGTACAATGTACACAAAAACCACTCTTCTGGTTTGATCTTTTTTTTAAATAACGTTTACTTATTTATTTATTTATTTTCCTTTTTTACCATTATTGCCAACGGGTAAATTGGAAGCATGTATAAATGCTGCTTTTAAAGTTACTTTTAGAAAAGAGAATGGGAGAGAGAGATTTAGCTGATGTTAAGAAACCAGTGTTTGCGTATGGGTTAGTAAGCTCGATTAGTTCTGAACGAAATTCTTATTCTAATCTGCTATCAAAACACATGATTTTTTCTAGGTGCATGCGTTTGAAAAATCTAAACAGAAGCATATAAAGCAATCTTAGTATGTTACACTGTCTACTATTTAAAATTCATTCGATGCGAAAAACTTATTCACAAGTTTTTATGTCACACGTTGATAACAAGCAGAATATGGATTCGAAAAATGTGTAATAATTATTCCACGGAAAGAAAAAGAAAACAAATTTAATAACTCTCTTTTTTCTGAACTATCATTAAATCTTTATTTAATCAAATCTCTCAAAATGCAATAAAAGTAATGTTATATTTTAAGTACTAAACACATTTTTAAATATTTAATTACATTAAAAAATAAACATTATATTATTTTAATTAAAGCTGTTATCTATTTCTTTTTTCCGTCATTCATTTACAAGCTTCATAATGTAAAATTAGTTCATAACGCAGATATCATTTATGAAATTTACTGCTGGAATTGTTTCATTAAACAAAACAATGTATTAGTGCTAGGAAACGCAGTAAAAATTAAATATTAATGGCGCATTTAGATGTAAAGGATAGTATCGCCCGGTTTAAACAGAATTTAGCGTTTCGAAAAGAAGCATTATCGCGTTAAATTTATTTCGTTCCGCAACCCCCCGAATAAAACGAGCTAAAAGTACAGCATAGTCACATTTCTATTTACTCATAAAATTTTCATCAGCATGAATACTTAATATAAATTGGATTTTCTGCGAAAAATCTGATCTTACGTCCAATGAATTAGCGGGATTACACCTTAAGTTTTAATACGCAACATTACCAAGCTTTAATGGAAGACAAGAAAGCATGGAATAAGGACTTAAGTTTAATTATTGCTACAGTATTTTCTTTTGAAGTTTATCCTTTGAAAAAGTGAAATTGAGGTACCCTTTGAGCAAAATTAATCCGAAAGTATACTTTCTGTAAAGCATTCGCGCTGATTTTTATCTATCCCTTGCTGAATCAGATAATAGAATAATAAATGAAACACCTTCTTTCGAAGAGAATGGAGTGCTTGAACATTTTCTTCATCGTATTGTTTTAACTGTAACTTATTTTTACGGTCTGATGAGAGAAGGTTCTTTTAGAATAATATTAAAATGTCTTCTTCACTTCAAAAAACATGAAATAAAATAAGTAGCAACGTGGTGTGGACTACATGAAATAAAATACATTGCAGCAGACATATTTTAGAAAGGTACTAATAGCATACATATGTTTTTTTTTTTTTTTGCTGTGGATTAATTTAATTTTATTTAAATGTTTCGTTGTATAGTAAAGATGTACATCAGTCGTAAGTTCTATGAAATGTATTTTTTTTTAGGAAATATTTTCTAATATAATATTTCAAATGCATTTATTGAACTTAAATCAGCAAAGCATTAAAAATATTTTATTATTATTTCTAAAAAAAATGACTATTCTTATAATAATACTTCAGCTCAGGAATAGCATCAATCTGAGCAGTTGCAGTAGTAACGGGTGTTGTTGTTGTCGTGTCGTGTCGTGTCGTGTCCTCTCCTCGCGCGTGGCGAGGAAGAATGGGTACGCTGCTTCTGCGGCTAACGGGGCCCTCGTAGGCAGGAGTCCGATTTCCGCCCCTTTGAAACGTCTCTTAATGTTTGAACCAGATCCCAGATGAGAGACCGTCTCCACCAGCTCCCTTTATCGTACACGGCCCCACAGGAACCAGCCGCGAGAGGTTGTCACCCTCCCAAACACTGACCTTAGTCGATGTTGCTTCACTTTCGGTGTTCTGAGGGAACCGAGCTTCTACCAACTGGTCCAATGCGGGACAGTAGTAACATTAACAATGTGATAAAATGACAGTAAGGTGTTATAGATGATAATAATATAAATTTAGCACTTTTGAATTTTCGTGCAGCTAAACAATTTTATCAATTTCTTATCATGTTTCTATAAAATGATTGTACGACAAGTTTAAAATCTTAATTCAGAATAGTCATTGTAGTACATATCTACAGGGCAATCAATACAAGTTCTGCTTAAATAGTCAAATCCTAAATATATTTATAGATTTTGATTATCTAGACAAAAATTGAAATTAGTAAAGCATTAAAACGCTATAAGGTTTAAAACTTCGATCTGAGTCAAGTTCCAGTTATTAAACATACATAATCCGTAACTGCTGATGTACCTTAAAGCCATTCAAAAGATGATACTGATATAAGAATGTTATTAACATAGTGTAAAGGCTAGAATTACTTTTCATGCAGCTGAGTAAGTGGTCGATATTTGCCGGTACCAGAACAAAAATTGAGGTAAAAATTGAAATGAATCATCGATTAAGTAGTACAAATCGATAAAAAAAGTCTTTCGTTGTAGTTCATTGTAAACGAATCGCACTTTGAAAAGTGACCCAAACAAAAAAACAAAAAAAAAAAAAAAAACGTAGCTCGTCAAAGAGCAATATGCCAAAGTCAATGGCGAAATGTTTGAAGAGTGAAAGAAAGCGAGAGAGAAAGAAAGAAAGAAGGAGAAAAAAGTGGTAATAAAGATAATTTTATTACTACTATGAGAAAGAGGAGATACAGTCATTTCAACTGAAAAGAATTAGGCTAAAATATACTTAGATAAATATTGTTTCTTTCATCTTTTACGCAAATAATTGGGCATATATTTGGTCAATTAATTTCTTATAATTGTGAAATGGATATCAACTATTGCATCATCAATACTTGAATAATAACTTTCTTTCTTTGGTTCGTAATAAATATTTTTTAAACAATCCTACCTACAAGTTAAAAGCTCTAAAGAATTAAAAAATACTGAAACACAAGCTTACGCAGAGCTTGAGCACTAGGGGTGCAAAGGAGGTTTAGAAAAGTCACCAGAAAGTGGGTTTTAGTTGCTCCGCAACATAAAATTTTTAAAATTTATATACAAAAGAAGTAGTTGTAAGCTATAATGGGGTATGAAAATACCAAGCAAAAATATTGCCAGTTTCACTTTAGCTATCTTTTTTCAATGGCAAGGAGTTATTGAGATGGTACTCTTAGTGCCTACCGTGCACACCCTTACGGTTGAAGGTTTTTTTTACTCTCGTAGGCTACAGAAAAAACGATACGTTCTTTAAGGTTTCACGAAAGCTAACAACAAAAACCAGAGTACACACCGGAATTTTTTTGACGTAAATTGTTTCTGTAATCATTTGATAGAACTGTTATGAAACATAGAATTTTACATGCTAAAATGCTATTTTTTTCTTTCCAAAATACATGTATAACTTGACGTTAATTATTAAAATCGCATCTATTAGCAAATATTTTTTCGAAACTTTTTCAAATATTTTTTTTTCACTTATTTTTCAAAACTGAAACAAATTTAGCATAGAAAACAACAACGAAACAATTGAAAGTAAGTATTCCGACTCAGCTCGGTGTTTTTGCATAAAATCTAAACTTAAGTCCGATTTAAAAAAGAAAGTCATTGCATTCCTTAATCTTCCGTATAAAAGGCGCAACAGGATGGGTACGGGTAACAGTAGAGCAACAAGACATTTTTAGCGAAAAGGGGGTGAGAGGGCGTCGGGCTCAAAAGCTTTCTGTGTTTTTAAATATAAGCATTTAGAACACCATATGCTCTAGGATTGGTATTCAGGGCTCAAGTTCAATGGTTGTCATCGAGGTGTTCGACAACTATGATGGCTATTTTTGTTCGGAGTAATTATCGCTAAGCAAATATTAAATTTCAATCCAATATAACGCAGCTGTGTAAAATAATATCAAACGTTCCAGATGTATAAAATTTCTGAGCAATATTCTCTGAAGTATTTCAAATCCTATTTTGAAGAACAGACTTTGAAATTATTAGTGAAATATTTCAACTAGCAAAATATTTCTGCAAAACTGAATTACATGTACGTCAAAGTCCCGAGAAGGACAAACATGACTTGCGGTGAGGAAAATCGATAGTCAATTATTTTGTTCCACGAGAAGTTTGAAAAAAAAAAAAACGAAAACGAAACTAATTTTCAAGTTAAAAATTTGCTCATTGCTTCTCTCTTGGAAGCAATAAATTAAATGCGGAATGCGATTTACTTGAGGAAGGTTTTCGATTAGCTGCTAATTACTGTGCCTTACAGTTCGAGGTCTAGAGCCACGAATTGCTTCGAAAATCCGAATCTCGATAAAGAAAAACGAATAAACATTGATTAAGGAAGAAAGCCTTTTCGTGAAAGAAAAAAAAGAAATTGAAGAACTGAGAAGAATTAAGCAGAAAAAAGGCAAATACACTGTTAAACGAAACAGCACACTGCAAAGTGTGTAAATGTATTGCTCCAAAAACTCTCACCTTAAAAAATAAATAATATATACAGATAATCAAAAGTAATAATTTCTTTGATTGTATTTTTCAAACTTCTTAACTGCAAAAACTACTCTTTTACGTCTAAGAGAAGCAAACTCCTTAAAATGGAACAATACAACTAACTATTTTTGCTTAATTTGCAACGTTTTATCAAAGACGCTTTGGTTTTATGTCCCTTTGGGTTTTGTTAAAATCTATCTCAACGGTTTATTTTTTAGTTAAGAGTTGACAGTTTACTGTTTTTAACGCTATATTAAACCAGGTTACGCGATTTTGTAGCACTGGAACGAACTTTTCAATCAAAGCAAGTATACTTAAATACCGTCAGCTGGGGTAAGATTGGCCCTTTAAGGGTAACATTGGCCCAAAGTTAGAAAAAGTTTTTTTGTGCTGTATTGTAATCATATGATGAGTTATCGACCTAGTTTATGCATCACTGGATAGGTAGGACCATTGGCTTGACTGTTGATGAAGTGGAGGTTTAGTTACATATTTCACCATCACTCCAGTGCTGCTCCATTTTCACTTTGAGAAATTGATGAAATTTGTTGTCTCCCAACTTTTACTTGTGAACGCTAATTCTTGAAGAGCTACTAGTAGGTAAGTGCATAATAATATTATATATTCAATTGTTTCAAGTATTTTTGGTGTAATAATGCTGTTACCTTTGTTGTTTACAAAATAATTCGATCTTACTATTTCATGACAACTTTGGCCCAGAGTTGGGGTAACTTTGGCCCAAGATGGTGACTCTGCCAAAGTTAGCCCAAGGCAAATATTTTCTATATAAAACTTGATTAGGTAGTATTTTATAAGCAGTTTGTTAGACACAACCACTTAAAATATTTTTCTTATTATTGTAAGCACTAGTTTTTGGATTTTGTTGCAGGAAAAATGCCGAGAAATCGGATAAAACCTCTTGGAACAAGAAATTAAGCCAATTACAAACCAGAAGTGTTAGAGTAGTGTTTAGATACTATTAGGTTTGGTGCCTTAACCCAAAGAGCTGCAGGAAAAAGGTATAATATACCTAGGTCTACAATAAAAAAAACAAACTTAAAGGGAGTCATACAAAAAATGTAGGACGTGCAAGAATCTTTAGTGATGAAGAGGAGCATGTTTTCGAACAACATTTAATAAAAATGTTAGACTATGGGTTCCCTGTAATTGAAATGGATTTTCGTTATACAATACAATTTTTTTTCACTAAAATGAAGTTTGTTTCATTTATTCCAATTTCTCACCATTTCAGGGATGTTTTTGAAGTAAAAGCAGGCAAAACAACAAACTATTATGTCTGGTGGTAATTTTATCTTGTCTAACTTTAGCCCAACCAATACTAAGCATAGGCTTTATACGGTTTAAAAGTATGGGACAATGTTTCCCCAATTCAAGGCAACTTTGGCCCAAACATTAAAAAAATTCAGTGTAACATTGCAAAATGATTATGAGGTCTCAATATGGTTTTAATTTAATGATATAAAGTTTGTTTACGCAGTAAGACACATTAAAAATTAATATAATCAATGTCAAAAAATATGGAGCTGATAAAACTATAAAAAATCATCAGATTTGGGCCAATGTTACCCCAGCTTACGGTAGATAACTAACCTAATTTTTTAAAACTACAACTAGCCTCATTCTAGACTAGAAAATCAACTATATTACTAATGTTCCCTTCCAGGAAATAAACTTAGTCAATGTGTTAGAGAGTGAAGCACAGCTAGAATTATCCAGCATCTACCCATTTCTCATCTACCTTACAGAATTAAATTAATTTTATCCGGCATCGGTCTTTATTTTCAGAGCATTATGTTCAGATCTTGTTCTGCATTCTTTGTTTCAGAGATTTTAAATATCTGCTCGAGCTCATTGTCTCCTTCTTCCTTTTACTAGATAGAATGTTCATGAAATTATATAGCTGTGTCCTCAACTGCTAGCCTTCGCACATTTCCTCGTATTTTTTTTCCATTTAAAAGTCATAGAACTAGCGTAAAACGCTTTGAAGCGTCTCTTACACGATTTTAGATACTTGATTAGAAGAATACTTGTTGGGAAACGATCAATTTTCTATTACCATTCGCTTGATAATCCGGTGTACATAACAGCATCGCATTTAAGCAAAGATGAACATCGACCTACTGTTTGTTCCTGATAGAAAATAAATGAAGAAAATGCTTTTTTTTTTTTTTTGACAAACGAACATTGCATGTCAAGTTATCGAGAAAAATAAAATATTTCAGAAATTTCAATTTGTTCTCAAAGACCCCTCCATGATGCTCCGGAATGCTCTCGGAAGTCAAGAAATGATTGTGCCATGCTTTTATCCTTTTGATGTATGCTGCTGCTTTATTGAGAATAGATTTGAATTTCGGTGCACCTTTCTATTATGCCTCTTTTAGCTGATTCCATGATATAGGCATTCTGTTCATTTCCGAGTAAAATAATTCCATTCATTCTAAAATACAGCTAATTCTCGTTCGGTATTCTATCTTTCATATTTCCTAGAAAAAATACGTCTGTAGTCTTTGCAAATTGTAGACATTTCTACTTCAAAACACTTTTTCCAAGAGGATTGAAAAAGCACATAATCTGTTAAAGAAGAAAATAATTTAAACATGTCGCAATAAAACTGAATCTGTTAGATTATTTTATTTTTTGCAACCGAAAAAGTGCCATAATATGAGAGGAAAAAAAACAATGAGGAAGGCACAAAAAGAATACAATGTCATTTAAATTCCGGTGTGATTTAAAATTTAATTTCTTAAAGGGTAACACTGTTAGTTTGAATACCTATGCCTTCCCCACATTCCACATCACGGTTATTAAAACGTATTTTTTCCCTTTTTTTAGTATTTAAATACGCATATTTCCTTTCCATTCCTCATTACCGCAAACGTTCCCCAATAATTCAAAAGATAAATAATATTACCCAACGAGTTTTATGCATTTTAAATTACATCTTATCATGATGAGAATTCCAACTTAATTTATCTCGTGGGGGCTGTTTCTCGGAAAATTGGCTGTGCAGATTTATACTAGGCATTAAACTGCTTACTAAATCCCAAATGAGATATATAATGTAACAAACTCTTTTTTATTTCAAATAAGCGCATTAATTATTTTTAACGATTTATGTAGGTAGCGCCTTCATAAAATTCGTAAAATTTTAGAAATATGGACTATGGTACTAGAGAATGCATTTTTATTAAATTATGTTTATTTAAATTTATTTTTTATTTTAAATCTTTTTTTATTATTTTGTTTCTTTTAGAAAACATGGCGAAGTACGATACTGATTAAAACACTTTTATCGATGTTTCTTTTTTTCCGATTTTGTTTTTCCTTAATCGAATCAAATTTTTGCCTCATTCAATTCTTCAATATTTACTCTTTGTCGTTCTTTTTTTGGTTCTCTGGTTTCGGAAAATCGTTTATGAATAAAAATACAGTTAATATAATTAGCTTTTTCATTAATTAAAACTCGGGGTCCATAATTAGTGTTATTACAAATAGTTTACGTATAGGCTGAACACTTAGCTTTAAAATACTTTAATTAGAGATGAAAATTTAAATGCAAATTAAATTTAATTGTTTAGAGCGGAATAGTATAACCGCTTAAAGACGTTCAGGCAGGTGGCAAAAGACCAGGGGTGCCCACCATCTCAGAGTTATGGCGCACCCCCAAAATCCCTTCTACCCTAGTGGGCACCCCTGAAGCAACGATTTTAGAAGGACCGCGAAATCTTATATTTATAAAAACAATCAGATTAGAAGTTGCAACAAAGTACTTTTGAATTACCAATTGTCTGCATTGCAATACACGAGGTTATTCATTGCAATGCATGAGGTTATTCATTGCAATGCAGACAACTGGTTTTTTCCTCTTTTGTTACTGGTATGTGGTTCCAAACAGACTAAACAAAAGTATTCACTTTTTGAATTTTCTCCCGTACTGAAATCTGACTAAATTTTTAACCTTCGTCGGATGACCAAATAGGTTCAGAAACTGTCCAAAACACCAGTTTATGCCAAAGATCTACCCAATTAAAAATGTGGAGCATTCAGTGAATTTATGCAGCTGAGTTTAAAGTATAATAAATTAATTAAAATGCATTGTTTTAACACAACAAACTACGAATTCTAGTACATGTAGACACAGTGTTAAACTGATTCAGCTAGTTCAGAAGCATATTTCTGTTAATTTTAGCAATCATGATTGAAAATAGCAAATTTGAATCTTAAAAGAATATTTCCAAACATTGAAAAGGAATAAAACAAACTGTAAAGAATATAGACAAAAAAAGCATTCATGTTAAAGAAAGAAACATAGAATAATAACCCTGAACAACTAGTATTTCATTAGAAACACACGCAAAAAAAAAATAATCAGAAACATCCAGAAAATGTTCACTGACTTTTTTGGCCATGTTTGTAATAAACACGTTGATTCAATTACGTTTAAATGAAAATAATATAGTTTTAACTGTTTTATTCGAATTTCAGGAATATATAATGCTATATGAACTTTATATACTGAAACTGCCGTCGTTAAAATTATGTTTTAAGACGTGGGAACAAAATAGTTTTGAATATCCCTAGTGGGAAAAGAATTATATTCACTCGTTTCCCCATATTGAGTATAAAGGAAAAAAAAAACAAAGTAAAATGAAACTCCTTTAACCACGTAAACATTTTTCTTTATGGAGTGTAAAGAGGGGTACATTATTTATATTCCCGATTCATGAATAACAATGCGAAATATATTTCAGTCCAAATAACAAAAGAACTGCTTCTTATTGATTTCCGGAACTACATTCCATTATTAAAATTCGAGTTGGGGGCAATTTTTCACTTTTTGATGTTGGCTGTGGGAACGAAATACTCCTCTTGAATTTTCTAGAACACTTAAAACCACGCTTATCACGAAGAAAAAAATCTTTTTGTTTCTTATACCGTTTTTGAGTGCTCGAAATTTTAAATATTTACCCTCTTTTATTCAAATTGGATTATAAAAAATACTACACATTATTCATGTTACGGTCATTTAACTGAACAGAATATTTTGCCGAGCACGATCTTGAAATGCGGTGAATACTTTTTAGTAATTACCATATTGGTTTGCGAAGATTTTAGAAGAGCTTTTTATTCCACTTGATAGATATTCAGATAAAAAAAGAAGCTTCCAAAAAGTCGTTTTGTGTGTTTCCGCGGATGGATGTAAAGAGCGTATTTAAAAAGAAAGTTTTGAATTTTTTACGAGGTTATGAACAGATTTTTTTTTCCAAAGAAGTATGATAATCACGGCATTGAACACTGAACAGCATGCTAGTACTTTTCCTGAGAAAAACGGTTTATATGTAAATGTATTTTTTACAATAAAAAAAGAAAAGCGTTGTTTAAAAAAAATAACTATAATTATGCGCAAAATTTTATTTAATTGTATTTTGAAATTCTTATAAACTGGACAGGGCTTATTGGAAAAATCATTATAAAAAATAATTAACACTTTCAAATTTTATTGTTTTAAAGCATGTTACACGAAACACACTTTTACTTACAATTAATGCATTTTTGTTTGAATAAAAATACAGTAAAACCCCTCTGTAGCGTAAGTAAAAATTGTTTACAGTTGCCATAAAAAACACTACACTGTTAAAAATTTCCGTAAGAAAATAGTAAGATAACCAATTATTTGATTGTTATTTTACCATATTTAATTACAACAGTTGAATAACCATTAAAAAGATGGTACTCAAACCGCTGATTGCGAAAAAATCGTTTATTCTCTGTTTATCCTAAAGAGCGTTTAACTAACCGTAATTTTCAAGCGGTCAATAAGAATCGGGCGTCCATCTTGGTTGCGGAATCTTACCGGTCTTACGTTGTTGTTAAAATATGAATAAAGATATATCGGTTCAAATCTGCATGTGTATATAAAAAAAGAAGGAAAAAAACGTGGCTTAAGCAGTGGTTACTAAATAAAAAGACATACACACGTAAATCAAAAATTGGAGACATCGGATTCCCGAACTGTTTGAGAATGAGAGAACTCATAATTTGAGCTGCTGAAGCTTGTTTGTATTTTAATTTTTGCAGCAAGTAAAATGATTTTCGTCAATATACAGTAAATTTAGACCAAAGATGGCTTTGGATTCAATCAAAAACTGAAATCTCAAATTTAATGCAGTTTTCCTGTTGAAAAGGAAGATTTACTGATAAATAAACGACCGCTTTGTGTGATGCAGATGGCCGAATGGTTAGAGAGCAAGGCTGATGCTTTATATCTGGGCTAGATTCCCGCACGCTTCGTTTACGGTTTCTACGCCTTGAAGATTCTACGCCTCGAAATGGTTCAAAAACGGTAAAACTTTTGTTTTGAAACCATTTTTTAAATGGTTATAAAACCGTAAACTTTTGTATTTACGGCTTTTTAACCAAGTTGATTGGAAATGATTAGGTCCCGTAAAGATCGAAAAATGTTCCAAACCGTAAATTTAACGGTGAATTAGATGGACAGACTGCTGCCGGTCATTTAACCGTAATTTCATGATGAAATTTCTAACAGTGTATGAGAAATCCTTCGAACATGAAAATGAGATAATTAACTATGCATTAATCACAAAATTGCAATGGCAATTACAGACACTTGTTTTAGAACTACAAGCAATTCCTACTTCAATGCAAAAAAAAAAAAAGGGGGGGGGGTGAGTTTTTGGATGCAAGACATCCGACAAAAACCTCTTTTCCCGAATGTATTTTCAATTTCTACTGAAATTTGGGGTTCAATGCATTGTTCTTAGTTTTATTTTTCCCACAAAAGGAAAACGATTGATTACCTTTTAACGTGTTTTTTACAAGAAAAGAAAAGTGTTCAACTTTGTTTCAAATTGTTAAATACTCATTACAGCGTTTTCTTTAAAAGCAGAACTATAGTATTGCTGTTAAGCTTCTAATTTTCTTGCCAGAGTTCCGATACCAGACAAAAAGCGTGCGAGCATTTTTCTTACAAGAAACTCTCTACGAGTCGTTTACTAATACCATGAATTATTAACCTTTAAAAGTGTGACGCCTTTAGAAAGCTCCGCTAAAGAGATTAGATCCATTTTGTTCCGAAAGTGATGTCCCACCGTCAGCCACTAGCTTTAATCTTCACTTTGAAGAGCATACGCATTCTCAGCAGAAGTTCTTCATGTCAACACCATTTATCAGAGGACTTTCTTTTCTTACTAGCGTCGGCAATTTCTGCCATTTGTCACTGGCTGTTTTTACAAGCTACGCAGAAGCGTGAAAATATAAGCAGGAAAAAAAATCATATTTTAGTTAAGAACTTGTCATCTGGTGAATTGTTGGGCGGAGTCGATTTGTTTTTTTTTTCTTGCTAGTTATAATTTAGTTTTTCACTTCCTTCCTGCAAAGAGATGCTGAATAAAAATAAATTTTTTCTTTGTTTTGTCATAATGCTTTTTTGTTGACACCACTTAGCAATCACTTTAGTTCGTAAAAGACATATACCGCTTGTGTACGTTCCTTAAAACAATTTTACAATAAGAAATCCTTATATCTTCTACCGGATTTTGCAGTTATAATATGATGATTTGAAATTATTAAAAAAAAAAAAAAACTGCCAGAAAAATGTTGATATTACTTCTACCGTATAAAGAAGTAATAAAATAATGTTATTAAAGTTAGGGTTCATCCGTCTTATCAAGTCGCTTATGGCTCACGATACTTCCTTAGCATCAGTAAGGGAAAAAAATGTTGATTGATTGATTGAGCTCAAATTAAAATTTAAATGCTTAAAATTGAGTGCTTTGTTTCTGAACTGCAAATACATATACTTATGTATGACACGTGACAAGGCGGGTAACGGGTATGCGGAAGTGTGACATTTTGTGACACTTGTGAAGGGAGGGAGGGGGGGGGGGGCAAATATATTGAAAAAAAAGTGCGTCAATGTTCCTTTGTTAAAATGCAAAAGTCCCGGTTGTTGTAAAATTTTTCTATTTCAAATTGTTTCTCTGTAAATAAGTATTTACCATCAGAGCTGAGGAAGAAATTTCCTATAAAGTACACAATTTCCTACAAATGTTTTTTCCCCTCCGTCTTTTTTTTTTTTCTTTTTTTAAGATATACTTTTTAGTGTTTAAGCCTAATTCTCACTTTGCCCGCGTTCTAACTTGTACCACTTCATTCTACAGTAAAATTAGAAAATATATTTTGTGACGTAAAAAAGGGACCAAATTCAACTTGAATAGATCAAGAATAATGTTCTTCAATGTGATGCTTAATACTTTTATCATAAGATCGAGAAGAAATGAAGAAATCGCTTCCCATCATTTTTGGCCATTTAATGAAGCTATTCATTCTTTTTTCGCAAGTAATAAAAATTCTACCAGAATACAACATTTGATTAACTCGACAATTAAGGTACCTTAAAGTTAACGTAAACTTTCTTAAGCGTATTTAAAACAACATTTTCTTTCTAAATATATTCTTGAGATTTCAGAAAAAAATCTCCGTGCTCATCTAACCTTTTCTGAGTAATTTAACTTGTGCATATTAAGAAACACAATAATGTATAAACGAACTCATTAAGCCTAATGAGGACTTTCTTGTAATTACTTAAAACGTGGCAACTAATTGCAGGAAAAATGAAACAATACGTATATTATCGCTAAGTATACAAACAAGGAATGCATAAACATTAACTTTAAATATATGATAGCTTGTTTAATGATGTGGAAGGAAAATAATCCGAACTTATTTTGCAATGTTATATTCTTACATTTTTCTTCGAGATCAATTAAATAAATTAAATTGGACGCATTCAACATCGCAAACCATAACGCATTTCCGATTTTCTCTTTAAATGAACAAATATGTATTTCTGATATCACAGCCGGACTTTGCAAAAACATTAGTGTAGGGTCGTTTACTAATTACCACAAAAATGTGCACATTTAATGTTAGTACGTGTGAATAAGACACTTTTGCAACGAAAAATCAGCAACTATAGGATATTAGAAAATTAAACTATTTGCAGATATTTTAATAGTTTTTTTTTGTTGTTGTTGTTGTTTACATTTTGAATGCGGTCTTAGAAAAAAAATTCCGTACCTTTATTGTTCATGAAAAGAACGTAGTTTCATACCTTATGCATCGATGATTATTTATGTCTTTATTTTGATTAGCTACACAAGAAAGGCGATTTCCACCAAAAATACTTTAAAAAGACCTTAATAGATATTTAAGGATTAAAAAAAACGATTTTAAAGCATTAGAGCTTCACTAAATAATTTCAAGAATAGACCGAAAAGAAAAATCCTTGAATAAACGGTCTGTCGAATGTTTATCAATTTAAAATCTCAGTTACATTCTTAGTAAACTCTCTTTATTTCAAACATCCGTAATTTTCATAGATAAACTTCGTTCTATGTATTCATAATTTGCTAATGCTTTTTTACACAATAAGTTTCGAATTTTTTGTTTAAGAGTTCTTTTTTTATTACCGTAGTTTTAAAAGCTGGGAGTTTTTAACTGAAATTTGATTATATTATATGTAGCCCTCAAAAACAAATATAGAAGAAGAATTTTTGTTGAACGAACATGATATTAGTCAGTAATCTTATAGTTGCAATTAAAAGGAAAGAAACATTCCAAGACAACTTTAAAAATTACTAGGGTATATTTTTTGCATCCAGTTTCCGTTCAAAAGGATTCGTTGCAAAAGGGATTCTTATTGTTATCATAACTTGTTGTGTAAAATATATTTTTTTTTTTTAAATCTGCATTAGTTGTATTTAACTTTAGTAAAGGACCAAACACGTTGCTTTAAAATTTATGCAAAATAACAAAGGCAATAGGGTGTGGTTTAAAGTGATATTTTAAACGGTCTATTTTATTTGTTTTACTTATTTATTTTTATTAAAGTCAGTTGCTTTAATTTAAAATCTTTTAGAGAATTGTGAATAATTATAAAAAATATTCTGCGGAAATCGGTAATCGTTGTTGACTGCTACATACAATGTTCTAACTCACGTACAATGTCAAAATAATGATAAATGTATTGTGTAATAGCTTTAGCAGTGCTCCATCAAGAGCTTGCCAAATGTCAGTTAAAAATAACCAACTTTCAATTGGAAATTTTAGGCTGATTTGCCTAACATTATATTCATAAAAAAAAGAAAGAAAAAAGTAAACATTTACATTATTTATGGAAAAGTGTTCTCAAAAAGCATCATTAAGAAGGTACATTACAGAAGCAGCGCCCCTCATTTATTATAGCTATTGCAGCTTTCCAAAAGAGAGAAAGAACACCTTTAAACAAATTCATTATATTAAGTAATCCTTCATTTTATGATTTAATTTATGAAGTATGGAAGCACTTCATGAAGAACAATTAAAATCTGTTCCTTGCCATGCCGAATATTTAGGGAATTATATTCTAAAGTTAGCAGGTTAACAGACGCTCTCATCTTCATTAGAACGTCATAGGTATAAAATTATTCCCCGCAGAATTTTACCCTCACCTTCTGCAATCAAACGCGCTCTTAAATATTTGGCCTTCATTAAAGATGCTTTCCGCATAATCACTTCTGAGAAAAATGAAAAAGCTCCGTTCTATTATCATGCGACATATTAACTTCAAGAAGCCCGAGAGACAAAAGAAAGCCAAACCCCTGACGTCTTCAGCTATTTGGCATTCATTAAGTTCCATCTCGGATAATAAGGTGCACGCCTTAAAGCTCTGGAAGTATTTTCACTGTCGAGACTTTACCCGATATATCTCGAAGTTCTTAAGTAATAGAGTACTTCTCTACGTTCAATATATTGACCATATAATTTCAGTGCAATAATTGCGTGTTATTTGCCTTAAATCTATATATAATAGATTTATTTAATTGACTCGTAGAATTTCCTCTTTGTTTTATAGCGTGTAAAGGAAGATAAATTGCCCCGATCAATAAGTGTCTAGAGCATGCAACCAGTGCATTGAAGTACTTAAATAAACACTATTAGTATGCGAAAGGATTTATTTTTAAACTTAAAATGTGAAATACTTTCTTTTTCAAATATCAAGGAAAGAAGTCTACCTGACACATCACACAGATAAAGTTCAAAAATTGTCTTTTAAAAGTGATGGAAATATTAATGAATTATCAAGATTGATTCAAGGTTATGTTCAATAGAATATACTTTTACTCTCACTAGCAATACAATCTGAAAGATAATTAATTATAACACTAATAATTCAAATAATAAATTAGCGTAAGCTAATATTTTTGTAATAATACGTTTAATGTATTATTACAAAAACAATTTAAAAACACTAATTAGTGCATCCGAGGAACATATCAAGAAATAAACAAATTAAATGTCATTTTCTAATCAGAAAAAAACCACCCTTCAAATAATTCCGTTATTAAAATATAAACTTTTACACTCGAAATATGGATCACAAACATGCTATTTGGCACCTGAAGGCGACATATAAGTGTAAAGAATGATGTAATCCAGTCATGATCATTGAAGTTTAAATAACGCAGTCATGATAATTCAATCACATTTCCATCTGTAAAAAATTCGAAATATTGCTGAGATTTACTGAAAATCGATGCACAAAATCTAAATTTGATGAAAAAAAGGAAAGAAAAAAAAAACATAAAAAAATGGATTACGAGCATTAAATTGGAAACGATGACAGCATTGCTTAACAAAATACGAGAAAACCAAAAACGCACATATTTCACATATTGAAAATTATCCAAGTTACTTTTGATGACTCTAAAAATTATAAAACAAACCATTTCATGTAACTTTTGAAGAATACGAATAATATATTACAACAGGTTTTATCACGTTCAACATTACTTGTGTTCTTTTGTTTTAGTAGATGTCTTCTCCAGTAAGATTTATCTATACATTAAATGTATTCTCATTTTCGTATCTACTATGCATAACACACTGCATGAATCTGCCAGCTTAATGATTAAGTAGTAAATGCCGCCAACAGTCCTTCAGCGGTCAAACGAAACTAGACAAAGTTGCGTCCGTCAGTAATAACAGGACTCCAAGGAGCAAATAAGACTAGACCCCATTGCTCGAGGGACAACAACCTTCCTTTCATTGTTCGTGGCAGAAACAGGAAAAAAGAAGCTACTTTTCTATTGCCCAGTCTGTCGTCATCTTTCGCGTAATACTACACATTTACTGACTTTCTAGGCAGCTGGGAAAAAAAAAGATGGAGAAAAACTGTCACAGTGAAATAAATTAGTCTCTCGGATTTTGGTTTATCCAGACAGTGTCGAGGTGAAGGTCTATTGCCGTTTGTCAGAAAGTGACAAGAAAGCTGCAGATGTTTATCAATGGTTCTGCTTCAGTTTTCTGCAGAGGAAGAACTCATTTCTCAGATATAGATACCTCTAAGTCGCCCTGTCTTTTTACTTCTTATTAGTTCCTTTTCTTCAGTCGCCCCATTTCCTAGCTGTCCATTTCCGATCTTTAGAAGTTTTCTTAACCTCGTTTATGAGCCACAGATACATTGCGACTGATAAATAAAAACGTCGATTCATCCTAACAGATCTATTAATCTTAACTGTCTTCAAGTTAAGAATAATAACTCAATACTGTAAATTGTACAAGCAATTAAAAGTTATAACGAACGTCCATCTTTTCGTGAAAACCATTAACACTTAATATGATAAAACTTTCAAAGCAAATGAAACACTTTTTCCGGTAGAAGAATAAGAAACAAAAAAGATTTTGTGCAAATTTTTGTCACTTGATTGTATGTTTAAACAAATCTTCATTTCTAAGCTACGATTGAATGTACATTTTCACGTTCTTTAGTATAAATATCGTGACCAACATGTGACAAGTTTAACAATAATTATTTATAAACAGTCATACCAAATAACTCAATGTTTCAAAAGTCTTTTTTCAACACCTAAGAATTCTAAAGAAAGTATCGCATTTTTACTACTTTAAAACTAATAGTTAATGACTACCCTCATTAGTATTGCACATTTGCTTCAGAAGTGAATTGAATTATACACAAGGAAAACATTATATATGTCATTGTTTCACTAAACTCATGTCATAATGAATATTCAAAGCAATACAATAGTTTATGCATTAAACTCATTTGCACTGTTTTTAGCTTGTGCAGATGAATTTATTATATATTCATACAAACATGTTTAAGGAGGAAAATAAATAAATAAACAAACGCAATACATTATGCTTTTTACGTATAAATATTATATGTGTTACAAATAAATGCTATATGTGTATATGTATAAATGGTATGTATAAATACATAACTAATAATGTATTTCAGTTTAGGCTTAGAGGTGCAACTTTAAATCTTGTACTGTCTACCGTATAATATTTTACCCAAAAATCTATTAGCATACATTGATATTTTTCATTTAAGAACATGATAATAGTAGTTATCATGAAGATAATGTCAGCATACAATCAGTTTAAGTAAGTGAGGGGGTCAGGATATGTCCCAAAATTTCACAACAATGAGAAAATTTGACGCTGTATTGGAAATCCGATGAAAGAGTATTAAAACACAATATAAATTTTTCTATAATGTACTGATGAAAATGGCTATACTTTGTTGCTTAATGTTAAGTTCAAGTATATATTACTAAATTTGCAAAATTTCTGAACTGCCTGAGCTTCGATGTTCGAGCTTTCTTGAAAGAAGATTATTGATTTTTCAATCAAACGCGGAGTAAAAATGTTTTACTTCAATTGTTTTGAGCTTACAGGAAAGAAAATACTCAGCTCATTCAGCCATAAGGATAAAATGATCTTTTAACATTCTATATTTAGAGAAAGTTTTATGGATGATTTCAACGACAGGATTTCATATCCCAATTGGTAATTTTTTACAGTTAAGAGATATCCATCACAAACGTGATCCTAGATCAAAAGTGTTTTTCGGAGCATGACTGGAGGAAAACCATTTACTCCTACGTGATGTCTTCAATGATTTTTTTAGATGCTAAAATTACGTAAGTTGAAAATATGAGCGTCTACCACCCGATTACATGTTACAGATTTTGATATTAGTTTTGGGGGAATAAATCTATCAAAATATCTGGCACATAAAATATTTAAAGAAGGCTTGATATTTAATTCATTTATTTGAATTATATTCGTATTTAGGTTTCGGGATTACAAAAAATATCAAGGAATTTTCGTCATATGTCGTTACTGGCAAGAATTTTCCCTCCGTTAATCCGTAATGCGACGTTTTCATAGGTTTCAAATTGATTTCAATGAAATTAAATTTGTCAATTGTATGTGATTGCATTGAACATCTTGAATGCTTTTCATTCTGGAAAGTCAAAAATATGAATATATCAGTCAAAATGTTTTAAATCTGGTTGGAATCTGAAAAATTCAGTGAAAAGCTATTTTATAAAAAAACATACTATACAGCCTAAGTTATTTTGTTCAATTTTTAGAACAAATCTTCAAAATATGCGTTTGAAATAAAACATCGTAAATTTTCTTCTTAAATAATACTAAAGATGCAATCTCTTAATGTAGAAATATCTGAGACAGAATGAATGGAATATAGTCAAATACCGTCTCTAACAAGTTATCTTCATTTTGTATTAATTAATAACAAATTTGCAACTAATTTATAACTAATATTCTAATCGTTTGTTTGACGCTGAAACCGTTTAAACAGGAAATTTCTTATTTTTGTCATTGTTATTATTTTGAAATCGAAAACCTAACCAAATAAATGTATCCCAAAACATAATTTTGTAAACACAAATGTTTCCTTCTAATACCGATTCCTCAAGTTGATGTACAAACATCAGCAACGATACGTGCAGGTCTCATTTCCAATGTGCACATGACAAACCAGTAACACATCTAGCATACCAATTTACAGAAGAAGAAAAAAGTCTAGAAACATATTAGAAAGCCCCCTATGCATCATTGCCCTTTATGGTCCTTCATAGCCCCCCGAATTGTGTCCACCTCCTTTCAGTATCAGACTTGGGTTAAGTAAATAACCTTGTATAAATTTTACCCTTCCTAACTTTTTCATGCTATTAGTATTAGTTACTCATAACTAACAAGATGCAGTCCTTTTTCTACATTTTGAACCGGAATAAGTAGAACAATGTGTTGAAATTAGACTGAGACAATAACAAATATTTTAGTTGCATCAATCACTGCTAAGCTATTTTTGCATTGTCGATTTACAACCTCAGTAGGCTGCTTTATTTTCAAATTTTTCACAATTTTTCAAAAGTAACAAGTGACGCTTTTGAAAATAAATAATTCCTTGACACACACAAATATATTATTTTATTATTAAAATAGGGATTAATACTTGCCTAATGAAAAATAAAAACTCATTTTTTAAAGGCTTGATGTATGAATGTTATTATCCTAATATTTTGCGTCAATAATAGAAATGTATTTAAGGATGGTAGATGAACCTACATGGCCTTTCCATGTGCAATAGATTCTTGAAGCACAAACGCTTTTCAATTTAAGAGAGAAAAAATAATTCCCGTGAGACTCTCTTGAATGAGTAACAATAAAATCCAGCGGCAATAAATAAAATGTTGAATCAAAAGGACAAAAACGTCGATTCTTAAATACCTTGGTTTAACCACAGATAAAATGACTAGGAAATTTTTCTGCCTCATTGCTCGCGTAAAAATGAAGATTCATTACTCGCATCAGTGGCGAGATTGTTCAGTTTGAGAGTGAGTGCAAAAAGGGAGGGGATCTCAAAAAGGGGATCTAAGAAGAACGAGATCACGAAATAGCCATCAGCCTAGTCAATCAGAGAATCCAATCAGTGCAAATGGCCCAAAGATCACATCCGGACGATGGTAACAACTCTTCTTGCGAATCTTAAGAGTGCAGGTCATTTGGAAGAAACGTTTAGCTAACACCACTTAAAGAGGAACGGTTCCCAAGCCGTACCCAACTTAAAAAAAAAAAAACATAAGTATGGATTTTGCTTCAATATGTCATACGGAAACATGTGTGCATTTAAGATATATAATTGTTTTGTAAGCAATTTATTTTTTACTAAGAAATTAATACTAAATAGTTTCACCTTTTTTAATAAGGGGCTTAACATTAGCAATAAAAATAAATTAATTAATTTTACCAGCATTTTATTAACTAATATCCGGCAAGTTTTGCACATTTAAAATATGTAATTGTTTTGTAAGTTATTTACTTTTTACGAAAAACATAATACTACATTTTTCAATAAGAGGCTCCGCTCCGCATTTGGAATAAAAATAAACTAGTTAATTTTACAAGCATTTTATGGTAAGTAAAATCCCGTAAATTTGTTGATATTTTTCTCCAATTAATTCAAAAATTAATTTCAGATTTTCTAAAAATGTTATGCGAGTGAGACAGAGCATATTTTAAGGAATTTTCACTGGGCGACATTAATGTCTGCTTCTTCTAATGTCCATTCCCTCCCTAAAAAGTCATTATCCATTGGGGTTGTTTGAATTAAATTGTATACATATATTTTAGCAGTGTTAAACTGTTATTGCAACTTTTTTTACTGATTATACTTGGTTTGCAACAAAATAAATAAATAAATAAAAAAGCTCTTTTTTTTTTTTTTTTTAAAAGCCTAGCCCCACCTGGGTTTTTGATGAAAATTACAGGCTTTTTCAGGAAACTTTAAAATATCGATTTATGTTTAAACAACATACTAAGCCATTGCTTGGCTATTTTTTCATTTCATAGCGCTGTATAAGTATATCATTTTTAAATCATGCATTTATGTCTTATTCAAATATTATGTTAAAAAAAATCGTGAAATTAAAGAAAAAATGCAAATTAACCCCTCCTCATTCCATCCAATTACTGTTCATATTTCATAAGCTTTTATCTGCTGGCCATCTTTTTGAGGTTTTTTCCATTTGGGGGCAAGGAGGATAGAATAGAATAGGGGAGGATGGAATATGTTTGGGGGGCCCCTCATAAATCCATAAAAAAATTTCCCAAACGCATTACCGTTTCAGCTGAACTTTAGGGGTTAGAGCCAGTGCCGGATCTAGGGTGGGGCAAGCCGGGGCCCATGGGCGGCACTTCTGGGGGGGGGGGCGGCCAATTCAACTGTGATGCACAGAAGGAAAAAAAAGGAAGAAGAAGAAGAAAGAAAAGAAAAAAGTTTAATTAAGCAAATTTAACTTTTGGAACAAAATTAAAATCCTAGTTCGGAGCTCCGATTTGATCAGCTATTTCAGCTACCGATTAAAACCGATTAATAGAATTATTTATTTGTATAAACTGTTGGCAACTCTAAAATTGAAGTTAGGGCGGCAAATTTCGCCATGTCAAAATTTAAAAATTTAAATTTTAAAAAGTCAAGGTTTTCCCCCTTGTGAAATACGTACAAATCATGCTGTGCTCAAACAGTACAATAGTTTTTCTTTGACAAATTTTAAAGCATCCTTTTATTAAGAGGTGGGAACTTGTAATTGACGTTTGAGAAGGCAAACACGTGACTCTTCGGGCGTTAGTAAGAAGAAGGGAAGTGGGTCCTGCCCCCTGGACTTAAAAAAAAAAAAAAATGCCAATTTTGTTCTGCATTTTTGTGAGTAAAAGCGTCTAAATTTAAAAAAAAAAAAAAAAATTGTTTCCTTTTTTTCCTAATAATTTTGCAGTCCCAAATGCATCTCTTCAGGCCTCAATATGAACCAATTTGCATATAATTTTCAAAATTTTCGGAACCCCTATCGACTGTCAGAATTTCATATCTACAGTAAAGGGGGGACCCTTCATATGGCTCTAACCCCCTAACGCTGAGCTAAAAGGGACATGTCGTGAGAACATTAACGAAAATTTATCAGTGACCCAAAAGTGGACAATCATCAAAAAAAGAAAAAAAAAATGCCCAACGCATAAAAAATTATATGAAATATCAACAATGATTGGATGGAAAGGGGGGGGGGCGGCATTTTTAAGTCTTGCCCCGTCTCGGAAAACTCCAAGATCCGGTATTGGGTAGAGCCATATGAAGGGTCCCTCCTTATAACCGGAGATATGAAATTCTAAGAGTTGAAGGGGGTCCGTGGGAGAATTCTCCCCAGGTAAAATTTTGAAGACTATATGTGCTAAGACTAGAGTGCATTTTGAGGCCTTAGGAGACGCATTTGGGAGTGCAAAAATTTTAGGTAAAAAAGCAAACCCAAACTTTTTAAAGTTTAAACGATTTTACTCATAAAAATGAAGAATGAAATTCACATTTTGTTTTAAATCGAGGGTGCATGACCCCCTCCTCTTCTTTACTGACGCCCATATCGAAGAGCCCCATGTTTTGCCTTCTCAAACGACACTTACAAGCGCCCCCCCCCCCCCCCGCCTCTTCCCAAAAGGATGCTTTGAAAATTTGTAAAGGGAAAACTATTGTATTGTTTGAGAATAGCAGGATTTATGTTTCATCATAACAAGGGGAAAACTTGATTTTTATTAATTTAAATTTTTAAATCTTGACACTTTTACAACTCATTGCCTCCTAAAACTTCCTTCCCTGGAGCAGTTGACTGCCAGATCAATGATGCAACATGTTCAGTATACTTCAATTTTAGAGTTTCCGGTAGTTTATGCAAATAAATAATTCTATTAATCGGTTGAAGTATTAAAAACCCAATCTTTAGCTATATTTAGTGATGTTAGAGGAAAGAGTGTGCGCTCTACCCCGGGAATTTTCATAACTGACAGCCTAAAAATGAAATTTTAGGCTATGGTAAAGTTAGAAGAAAGAAAATATTGGAAAATATTGGAATCGGGTTTTTCTCCCGATTTTTTTTTTTTTTTTTTGAAGTGAATTTTAGACTGTTTTAGGTGAGTCTAAGGAAAGAAAGAATTTGGGGGTTTACTCTCGTGAATCTCTAAAAGGATATCTTTGATGACGTTAGCAGGGCTCCCACCGCCTTAACACAATTTGTAGCAGCTTTCGGAGCAGGTAAAATGTCCTTTTTGTATCAGTTTGGAGCAGAAGAATTTAACTTTTGTATCAATTTGGAGCAGAAGAAATCGACTTTTGTATCAGTCTGGGAGCCGAAAATATCAACTTTGTACCATTTTTGGAGGATTTTTTCTTTGTTTTTTAAATATTAAATGGCTGTTTTAAAGCAATCTTATTTTCATACATCAAGGGTAAGAGCAGTTTCAAGTCTTCAATATGATAGGAAATGTAAAAGTCAGTCATCCTTTAAAAACTGGATTAGATTATTTTTATATTTCTAAAGAAATTATTCATAACCTATTCAAAAAGTAAGACTAATTAAACCTAAAACCCTTATAAAGGTGTTTTTCAATACTTTTCTCAAGAAACGGATAATTTAAAAAATATTTTGCTGGTTTTTTTTTTCTTTTAATAGTTAAGAATAGCTGGAAGAAAGCTTAAAATTTTCTTCTTTTCAAAAATCATTGCATTCTCTCTTTTTTTGTTTAATAGCTAAAACACTATTATTTCAAGAAAAGAAGCAAAAACTAACTAATATAAAAGGTTCAACAATTTTAAACTATTTATCATTAATTAAAATTTGTTTTAAAAATAGTACTTATTTAGGTATAACCATTGTGATTATAGTAACAGTAAAATTTTGAATGAATTAAATATAATTTCATATTTTATCAAAAAATATATTTGAAGTTGATCCTATTTTCTACCTTCAGTAATATTTATTATTTTTCTGTTTAAGAAATATTCCTTTAAATTTCAATCCTAAATACTCACTTAACTGCTTTGGAAGTAATTAAATTAATGGCACTAAAAGTAAATTGATGAGTCTCATAATTTTGCAACAAGAAAATTCAAGAACCAAATTACATTTCTCAGTTCTATAATAGAAAGACAAAAATGTATTTTTTATTATATGTTGATAATTTAATGTCTAATGTTTAAATTTTTTTTTCCAACAATTTCTCTTTACATCTTGTAAAAATTGTGTAAGAGTTACAATTAAGTTTTAAGAGTCCTGGGGTTACAGCAATTGGATGCTGAAAGAAATTAAATTGAATTAAAAGAAAAAGGAAATGCATTAAATTGAATTAAAAGAGAAAGGATAATTTCATAACATTCAAATCTAGTTAAAAAATTGAAACTTTAAGCAAGAGTATTTTTATGAGGTCGTTCATCCACAACAAAATTTCTATTTCTTCTAATAATATTGCTTAACATATTTGCTAAAGATCATCAATTCATTAAGATGTACATGCTTTTTTTAATGATTTTCTAACTTAACTGTATTTTTTTTTTACTTATTTTGTTCTTTATATTTATGTTTTATATTTTTAAATTGCTTGTGGTTATATGATATATATTACAGAGCTTAAAGAGTAATGAGAAAAGAAAAAAAGCTGCAATTCAATGTTTCATTTTACAGCAACAGCGTTTGAAAGTCTACCTCTAAACACTTTCGGGAACAAATATATATTTTCAAACAATGTTTTTATTGAAAATAAACATACATTTTATTTATTTACTTTGAGAAGTAACATTATAAATAATTGAAATGAAAAAAAATCCACTTTTTGTAGCGGATGCAAAAAGATTGTAGAACGTATGCGCTCCTTTGCTTGCTCGTGGAAAGTAGGCTTAAGGAATCTTAAAGAATTGTTATAATTGAGCAGAAATCTTTTTAACATCTGTTCTGTGATTGATTTTTCACATTGATTAGTATTTCCTAAACATTAGAAAACAAAATGTGCACTGAGGAAAAACGCTAAGTTTATTTTTTCCACGTTCCATGAAATTGTAAACTTTATCTATTTCAAGAAAAACTTACTAAATCAAATGTTCAACATAAATAGTGGTAAGAGGAATGATTTTTCTCTATATAATACTAAATAATATTAGAAATCGTCTCACTGTTTCTTCTACAAGCGTGGGATACATTACTCAATTCTGCTCAATTTTCTCATACATATTTGATGTTCTTAAGAGAGGGTAGAGCTAATATTCATTAATAAACTGCTTCAAAGGTAAAAAATTAGTTGACTAAAGGAAAAATGTAACAAATGATGTCGATTTTAAGGTGAAAAAAAAATAATACTCAAAATTTTTTCGATTTTTTCCTGAAAATCGCGATTTGGCGCAAATTTTCCGAAAAAACGCATTTTGTAGCAGCATGTAGCAGAAAAATCGTTTTGGCGCAGTTTTGCGCAATTGGCGCAGCCGTGGGAGCCCTGCGTTAGGGAAGATGGGGAGAGGGGCATCAAATGGCTCTTCCCCCGGAAAATTTTGAAAATTGAAATCTTAACAAGAAGTTCCGTCAAGAGCTAGACGAGCCTACTTTTCCTATACGCCCAACTTCAAATTTATAATCTATCTCTCTCTCTCCTCTTTCTCATTTTGCTTTAGTTCTTAATTACTTCAAATATACTTTTTTTTAAAGGCTAATACATATTATTCACTCATTCAAGTATTTATCCACTCATTTAGTTATTTTTTCATTCATTCCTTCACTCATTCATTTACTCACTCATTCATTCAAAAATATCGTTAAAAAACCCGATCAAAAATTTTCATAGGAAAATAGGCTCGCTTAGTTCTGGTTGAACTTCTTATCTGTACATGTTCTATGTCATAACATCTTTCCGATAAAATTTGTTATAAGCAAATCGGTCGGTTAGATCATGATTAATATAAGATTGAAATTTCCCCGCAGGCGCTATGTTTCACGGGAAAGTGGCTAGAAACGCATTTTTAGATCATCTTTGGTGAAGTTATGCAGGCCCGGACTGGCCAGGTCGGCTGGTCGGTGATCGCCGAGGGCCCCCGGACTAGGGGGCCCCCAAACGAGGAGGGAAAAAATATTTTTGTATCTGAATTTTTTTTTAGATTTTTCTTTTTTTCGTAACTTATTCATTTTTTCGTAACCCATCTGCTTTTATTACACATTTTCCCAGGATGCTTCACTATCGCAATCTTACAAAAGTTTTAAGACTTTTAAAACTTTAACATAACAGTGGTCGATGGCAAAGTTGGACTTGCTTTGTATTAGCCTGTAAAACCAAACTAGCTAAATGAGGCACTTCAACATGAAATATTATTGCTTGCTCATTTGTCGTAGCTGCTAACGTGAACGGATTTGATAACGGCTTAGAAGCCAATTTCAAAAAGAGAAACAAAGATCAGTGGGCGGACATCGGGGGCGCCAACCAAGGGGGCCCCGAATTGAAAAGGCCCCTTCATTATTTCAAATTTCCTCTCCCCATACTGCAGACCACATGGATACAGGTAGTGCCTCGCAATAAATGATGTTTCATGCAAATTGTACATAACAGGAATTGGATGAAAAAATGAGCAATTCAAATACTGGGCAACATTAAATGGGGTTTTCAAGAATATTTTAAGAGGGGCACCATATTTATTTTGCCACCAGAGGTCCCCAAATTTACCATTGCGCTCTTGACAAAGATCTTATTTCTACTCATTAACACGTACGGCATGTAAAGAAATACTTGCAGGTTTAAAGCTAAGCTAGCGCTTTAAAACAAATTTAAAAAAATCAGCGAAAAACCCCTTTTTTGGACATAAAATCTTTTTGGAAGGCACTGAAAAATAGGAATTTTCAAAATGCCTGATTTTCATTTAAATTCCCCGAGTAAAAACCGGACGTTACCCACTTATCTCCCCCCGCTAGGGGGCCCCTTTTCAGTACATGTCCGAGGGCCCCAGCGGAAGCCAGTCCGGGTCTGAAGTTATGGGAAAGTAGGCTCAGAGACTTTGTATGGCACTTTTTCGACATTGAAGTTCTAAAAATGCAATTAGCGTATCTTTTTTTCTGTTAATTCCATCCCTGGCAATTTTTCGAATTTTATGTTCCGAAAACACAATTTTAGGTTATCTTTGGGAACGTCAAGGGATGCGGCGGCTTTTCCTCCAATATTTCTGAAAAGAAAATTTTAGGCTGTAGGAGAAGGGAAAGGGGTGCTGCGTTCGTTGTTTTCCAGCGGAATTTTTTTGAAATTAGCGTCCAAAAAAGTCTTTTGACAATGTTTGATAACTTTTAAGTATCCGTCAGAAATGTTTGCAACTTATGCATTCAGAAAACGTCTTTGCGTTGATAAGCAGAGAAAGTGGAAACTGAAGAAACATTCATGAATATATGCCGCATTGCAACGAAAATGAAAAATTATTTTTTGTCAAAGAAGAAACGACATTTTTAAAAATATATCTCTTTCCTTTATTTCCTTTTTTTTCTTCTTTATTTATTTATTTATTCATTTATTTATTTATTTTGCCGGCACCATCTGTAGTGACTGGGCAACAACATCTCGGCACTGGGCGACATTACTGTCGCCCACTTTCTATCTTATTTTATGCACTGGAGTGAGAGATTTCACTTTGTTAAAGTTAAAAACTTAAAATTTTTATGTTCATAGAAGAAAAATAAATCACTAAAACCCTTTTATCCCCCATTTTTACTTTTTTAAAAAATAATAAGAGTTGTCGTCGATTAGTAAATAGACGAAATTATTTCAGTTTTGTTTTATAGTGAATTTGAGTCAAAGAATGTATTCTGAAAAGACTAAATTGCAAGAATATTAATTTTTCTTTGTGATTTTTTTTACATGCAATAACATGAGGATGCAATTTTCTGACGGAAATAATCTATCACAAAATTTTAAACTTCAACAAAGTGAGATTTTTTTTTTTTTTTTTGTAGTTGAGAAAATATAAATTTCCAAACCATAAAAACTTCTAAGTTGTTCAAATGTTGAAAGTACAGAACTCGATATAGTTTCTAAATACTCTCTAACGAAAGTCGAAAAGAAGGAAAAGTTGATTTTATAAGAATATTTACTTATATTGTAAAGACCAATGTAAATTGAAAGAAATTATTTTATTTCAAATCCGTTAATACTTAGTTGGACAATAAGTAACTAAACATTTGGGTAATTAAACCGAAAAATTATTTTAAAATATTTTTTTCCGAAAACCGAAGCACTAATTAAGTAAAAAAAGCGTTGTATCAGAAAGACAAATAATGAAGTTTTGTTTGTTTCCTATTTCATTAATTGAAATGCTTTTTTAATTATCCTTCCAAGGTTTATAAATTACCTCAAAAACTCTTACATTTCAACAAAAATCAATTTCATAATTTTCTTTTCTGTTGATAAACAAAAATAAACGTTAATTAAAAGGGGACATAAAATGTATCACGTCAATAATAGAAACAATTTAAGAAATTATATTTATTCATCATTATAATTTTTTACATATTTATTTTTTTATCTATCTCACTAGAGCTGTTTATGCTATAGAATAATATAAATGCTAAATTCCTTTGTTTATCTACAGTGGTTTTCAAACTGCAAAGTAACTCTAATGATCCTATTGAAGTTTGAAGAGCACAGGTGTGAAAAAAAGGAGAAGAAACGTATAAATTAAAAACACTATGTATAACACATATAAACTAAAAAAAAGCCAAATACAATGTAACGGCAGGTACCATCAGCAGCATTATAAAATATTATTTTTGTTACAAAAAAAACAAAAGGGTGAAATTTGTGAATGAAAGTACATGTCGTTTTAGTGTCTTTTCATAAAATACCATATTAATCTGTTTTAAATAATATATTAATGTATTTATTTAAAAAATGAGTTCAAAATGGGCTAGAGCTTTAAAAATACGTATCATAACTCTAAGAGATCCTTAAGTTTAATGTTTGAATATCTTGTGGTGTTTTTTTTTTTTTTTTTGTGTGTGTGTGTGCGTGAGTTTTTGTTAGGGGGCACATTAAGGGTGATGTGATTTACTGCCATAACACCAAGGCATAACAACAAATAATTACAAGACGGGAGATTCGTAATTGGATTCGAAAAAGAAAAATACTGATCCACAACAAAATATTGAATTCCTGACCCACAGCAAGGCATGGCATATTCAATCCATAAAATAAAATGTTGTTAATCCAAATCATATGATAACATTTTAATCGACACCAATTAGTTAACTTCAATAGTTTCAGTAGCCTAAGATTTGCGCACATCAAAAGAGATTAAAACGTAAATCACTTTCTGGAGGATACAAATACATTTTGCTTAGTACGCAGATAAGCAGTTTCCCATCCTATTTAGCATTAATTACAATCAATATTTAATTAACATTGGGCACCACTTTGTATCTTGCAGCTGCAGCAAGATTTCTCGCAAAGTCATATGACCGAATTGCGTCAAATGTGAATTGACATCTTTAAGTCTGCGGAGATGCGTGTGATGGATCTACAAGGCGCTTTCCTCTGCAACTCTCTAATTACTACGTCTGGTTAGAGACTTGAGAGTTGGTGAATGCCGTCTTAAATTAATTAAAATCCCACGAACTGTAAATGCACATTTTGTGTCAGCGGTAAATTACTGTTTTTGTATTAAACAGTCATTTAAACGCTACTGATCAACTAGGTTAGGCAGTTGGAAAGTATATTTTAATAATACAATGCCTAGTTTTTACTAAATACTGAATAGTGGAATGCAGTCCAAGTATATATAATTTTTTCCACACTGATACATATTTTTTTCTACCTTTGTATTATTAGAAATTCTTAGAACTGCATTTTAAAATGAAAAATTCTAGTCGAAAAAAAAAAAAAAAACCCTTCTAATAATTTATTATGTGAAGAAAACAAGATAAGTCTAATGTTTTGGCACTGTTATCACTTTTGATATCTTTTACAGTTGTGTTGGCAAAATATTCCTTAACTTCTTTCTGAGTTCAGCATTATTCAAGACGAATACTTGATAAATTTGGAAAGTAAACTAACAACCAATGGTGTAATAATGTTCCGACTAATGACCTGAACCAATGTCTAAGCGCGACCGCGATCTACCAAAAATTTCGATCACTAGCTACTAGTTGATTGCGATCGAGAGTGTTGCGATCAATATCTCATTATTGACATAAAATTAGTTATTGAAGAAGTGATGAACGCAGTTATATATGGTCTTCCATAAATCGTTCACAAGCAATATATTACAGAAGAAATACACATACTATGCGTTTAACAAGAATTACACACGCACTTAAAAAAGGGGCTTCCATGCTTGCCTATTAAATTTATATATATATATATATATATATATATATATATTATATGTTTTTATATCTTTAATGACTAAAAAAAAATGCGTTCATGCACATGTAAGCACGTTAGGAGTAATGCGCGCGTAGGTTTTTATACTTTATTAGTTATTGTTTTATTTTAACACGTTCAATGCCAGGCGCATTTTCCATGGACGTGACATTGTCATTATGCGATGCGTATTATGTTGAAATATTATTTCCTGCAAATAAGTTGTATTTATTATATTAAACTATATTATATAATATCTAATTATTATATTAAACTATATTATATAATATCTAATTATTATATTAAACTAACTATATAGTATAACTATTTAAACTATAATATTTATTATGTTAAACTATACTTATGTACATTTATTATTTGATGCGTTGCCAGTCCCCGGTGGCTCCCACGGTGCTGTAGCCAAATCGAGTGCCGGTCACCGGTGACCCCATGGCAGTTAACGTGTTAATATTCCTTTTTAAAAATAATGGCTTGTTTAACAGTTAAAAAAATAGAATTGCTGAAACATCATATGCATATTTTAACAGAAAAGCAATAAATGCAAACATAATTAATTAGTTTATTCTCACATATTTCAGTCGAACTTAATATTTAATTAAAACGTTAAGAGCAATAAATTATTCATTAGAAGTGACGAAACGATAAAATATATGTCTCAAAATAGATTTTAGATAACTAAACCTACTGCAGCGTTACAAAACTCTTGCTTTTAATCCCAATTACGTATTTTAACGCATTACATACGTAACAATTTAAATGAAAGAACGTTTTACATAAATTATACATCAATCATTAAAAACTACAAGTTTAAACGTTATTTTATTTATAATTAGCAAAGATTTTAATTAGTAAGGATTCCGAAATATTTCCTTTTATTTTATATTTAAAAAGATGAACAGAAAATTCTCAGACATTAACATAGAGCATCGGTTATTTAAATAATTACATTATCTATCGCATACTTGTTTAAAATGAAAATCTAGTGCATAGAATTTTGCAATTTATTATCACTCTGAAAAAATATCTTACTAGCAGCATTCTCTACATTTTTTATTAGAAATATACAAAAACAAAAATGTAGTAACACCTGATAAATTTTTATTAGTGTTCTTTTTTTTTCAAGCAAATGAAAAATCAAATTTTAATAAGAACGCTCATTCTAATGAATTTTAAACCTTTGAATATTTAATCAGGTATAGCACTACACTAAGAAACTGAAAACAAACAGGCTTTGCAGATCGTGAGATAATCTACCTTGTAACAACGTTACACACATAAAATTGCATCATCTAAGAGCAAAATGCATTTAATGTTTATCGATACATCCTTTACAGAGGAAAATACAGCACTATTTTTATAACTGCATAGTGACTGATAATTAAATTAGTAAGGTGGCCCTGATCTTAATAATACACTTCTTCTTGACGTTAATAGTTTAATATATTGATTTACGAAGGTAGCTTAAAAATCAGAAAGCTCTTGAACTAGATGGGATCCAGCAGATGATCATTACGATAATATCAAAGATTATTTTTCGAAACTTCCGAAAATATTACAATTTTCTCATTAGAAGAGGCCCTAATTTATGTTCCCCCAACAAATAATCAATTAAGACCCATTGTCTAGAAAAGGCCGTTAGCAGCATCTTTCTAAATGATTCCTCTTCCCCCAAGATAATTTTGTTCGAGGAAAGTACAATGAAGATCATTGTATTTTATAATTAGAACACACCAGATTAGACAAAAGCGTCCCTTCCGTAATGGCACTAATATTGTTACTGGATGTAAATAAAGCGTGTGTATCTGGAAGGATTTCAAAAATAGTTATGAGATTTTGATCTAGAATTAAAGGAATAAGAGTTACGTCTCGAAATAAAGAAAAAGAAACATTAAACTTTTCCCCTGAATTTCTATAAAAATGAGCACTAATACTGGTAGCTTCTCATCAATCATGAGTAATAAAAAGCTCTTATGAAAACAAGCAATGATTATTCTTTACTTTGTATGAAAAAAGACAAACATTCTTTGAGACATTCTTTATGAAAAAAGTATGTAACTCCTAAACTCGAAGAAGGATGCATTATTTTTTAATTTTTGAATGCATTTGTCTTAGAATTATCGTTAAATGTTTAATTCAGCTCAAGTAAAAAAAGATACTTGAGTATTAAATGCTGTTTATTGTTATATGGTTTCGCAATAACTAGAAACATGGCGTATAATATTTTGTTACAAATATGTTATTTCTATGCTTTATGAATTTTCATAACATAAAATATCACAAAAGAGTTTCCCAAAAATATTTAATGATAATTAATTAATTTTGAGAAAAGAAGAGCAAAATTGCGAGTCAAAAATCAATTGTTAAATTTTGGAAAGTCTGTTTTTTTTCTTTTTGTTCCGTTTTTTATGTTTGTCAATTCAAAAAATAAGACTCAATATGCTTATTTTAACTGTTTTTATTCTTTTGTAAAATGATAAGTTTTGTAAAAAGAAAATCTTACGCATTTTATTTTTTGGTAAAAAAGTGAATAAGAATATATAAGGTTCCTTAAAACATATTAAACATATTTTAACATGTACAAATATAAAGGAAATTCTGTGTTACTTTCGACATTTATTGGTTTGACTTTTAAATACAAGGACTGCTGAAGCGTTTAATAATGAATAAAATAAGAAATTGAATCTAAGAAACAATAACTACATAAGTAGTTAAAAATTGCAAGCAAACGTTATGTTTCACAGTAGCGACGAATAATATCAAGCAAGCCCCGAATAAAGGTCACATAATATTACTTGCAAACACGCCGCGCGAAATTATGGTTTTGGGACACCTTATATATTTAGCGTTTTTTTATGATTAAACAAAAATGGAAATACTTTTTCATTACTCTTTTAAAGAAAACATATATGTTAAAAATTAGATAATATTCCCGTTATATTGATTACCACATTAGTAACAAAAAGGAACAAGAAGTTCCGTCTAGAACTATACAAGCCTACTTCCCGTATACACCCCACTTCAAATTTATAATCTAGCTATCTCTCTCTTTCTCGATTAGCTTTAACTCTTAATTGCTACAAACATACCTTTTTCAACGGTTAATACATTTTAATTCACTCATTCATTCATTCATTCATGTATTTATTTACTCATTTACTTATTTTTTCATCCATTCACTCAGTTCTTTTAAATATCATTTATTCACTCATTTGTTCATTCATTCTTTCACTTATTCATTTATTAATTGAAAGATATTCTTGAAAATCTCGATCGAAAAATTTCATAGGAAAATAGGCTCGTTAGTTCTAGATGAACTTTTTATCTGTACATGTTCTACGTTATAGAGCTCTCCGATAAAATTTGTTCCACGCAAATCGGTCCGTTAGGTTAGGATTTGCATATGATTGAAATTTCCCCGAAGGTGATATGTTTTTTTTTTTTTTTTTTTTGAACTGTTCAAAACTTAAATAAAATGTTCAAATCAAAAAATATTTCACGCCGAGAGCTTCTTCCAATATGGGATCATTCATAAATGATGTCACGCTTCGAGGGGGAGGGGGGTTCGTGAAATTGTGACATTCCCGCTTATGCTACATAGCGTGACAAGGGGGGGAGGAGGGTCCGTTGAAGTGTGACATTTTCTGACAAAGGGGGAGAGGGGGGTCAAATATGTGGGGAAAAAGCGTGACATCATTTATGAGCGGTCCCTAAGCTTATTCATAGGAGGATCTTAATCCCAGAGTTTAAATAATTTGCCTATAGGCGGTAATGGATTTTTTGAACTGTTCAGAATTGAACGAAAAATTGTTCAAATCAAAAAGTAAAATATGAAAATAAGATGTCCTCGCCAAGATCTTTCGAATGCAAAAATAATTTTTCATGCTTTATTTATTATTATTTTTTTTACTTTTACGGAAAATAAGGCTAAAAACGGAAATTTATATAGCGTTTCATGCAACAGAAGCAATGTTACACGAACTTCAAAAGCAACTATGTAATATGCTTAGCGTTTCAACGCCACTCAGAAATAGGGCCTAGTGTGCAGGGCAGCTCACGGGAGGTCAGCTCATGCACTTCTTTTCATGTGAAGATTTCCCTATTATCTATAATTCATCCTATCTGTGCACTATGATAAGTTCTGAAGACTCTAGGGCTCCTTCAGATTTACGTTAGAAATTGAACCCTGATCAGAAACGTTACATTTTAGGCTCTGGCATTCATACAATCTTTTGTCTGGACAGTTCAAGATCGTGCAGAGTAAAGAACGGAGAATGTGAATATACATCTGGTACAGACAAGCAGCTGACCCAGATGTGTATGTTCCCACTATCTGTTCTGAAGGGAAAAATGTCTTCTTGGAAGTAAAATTTAGAACATGACATAAATATAGTACCTCGTTTTTGTCTGAACTGAAACAACAGTACAATATCTGGATGGATAATAAATATAAAATATCTTAAGACCTTTTTTTTATTAGTTTTTATTATTATTATAATAATTATTATTTTGAGCCGTACGTTTAATTTCCTTTTCATTTCATGGACCAAAGTATATGTAAAAATATTTTTAAATTTATTTATTTATTTATTTATTTTTTTTTGCACTTTTGTTGCGTTATTGGATATTTAGGTAAAATAGTAATCTTCTATATAAATAAAACCAAAATTTTGTGTTTGTGTATGTCTGTCGGTCACCTCCTGGCGAGATGGAACGGTGTAGAAATACGAAAGTTTGGTTACAGGTACCTTGGGTCAGGTCATCGTGCACCTTGAAGAGTTTTTCACAAAATTCGAATTTGTTTTTTTTTTTACTCCAATTTTAAGCAATTACATAAATTTGATGATTTTTAGACGAAGAAATGCTTGAAAAGTTACATGATTTATGTCATTCGAAAGAGTGGATATTTTTGCATTTTATGAGCTTTATTACATGCTTCTAAGTTTATTAGGGCAGAAGTTATAACTTTTAGAACAGTGCAGACGATTGAAAAAAACCTATTTTATCTTTATTCATGCCGTTTTATTAGCGAAACAAATTCTAAAAACTCATTTCGTTTTACTGCATATTTTGTATACTATTCTATTAACTGCAGACGATTTTCAATTATTTTATCTTGAGTTTGATTCTTCATACTTCTTTTGGCGATTTAATATTTATTTTTTTGGATAGAATCGCTACTTTACTTTGATTTTTAGAACATTCATGTTATAATGAGGTTTACCAGATCTGTTTTCCTCAATCGAATGTATATTTCTAGAGGGCCTTCTGCCCTCATTTTAATTTTTATTTATTTTAAAGTCTGTTGCGTTATTCAAAAGTCGATTATAGGGGACTGTTGACGGTACATAACTGTACGATTAAATATAATGGTAATTTTTAAGTCTTGATTATAATTTGGATTTTTGGGGATTGTTTTCCTTACGCTTATTTAAATTTTTAAAGATTATGGTTCTTAGTTTGATTTGGAGTTTAAGGAAGAATGTTGACGTTATTTAGGAACTGTTACTCTTATTCAAATGGGAATTTCAATTACTTTTTATTTTAGAACTATTGCTTTTGAACAGACGGAATTTTTAGGGTTATTGCTAACGTTATTCTAATGCCATTTTTTTTAAGATTGTTGACGTTCTTTAGAAAAAGTTGTCTATTCGAATAGATTATCATACATGGAAAGTTTAAAAGAAAATTCCATTTTTTGGGAAAGCATGTTGCATATCTGACACGTGTTTTCCCTTATTTTCCCCACCAAGTGACTTATGCAGTATTCGGGATAACCCGTGCAAAGCCGGGCACGTCAGCTAGTGTAAAATATTTAGTTCATGAATTTTTCAGTTATTACCACTGACATACAAGCTATTTTCCATCATTAAGTAAACTTTATTTATCTTTATATTTAAGTATTCTTCTTTAATTGATTTTTGTATTAAATTTGTTTTTGCTATTTATTTTATTTTACTTGATACTTAAATAAAAATAAGCATATTTTCATGCTTTGGCTCATTATTATTATTTACTGACTGATTTATTTACCTCATTTTTATTATTACAGGAAATTTGCCTAAAGTGACATTTCCCGCGGAGTATAAAAATATTTTGTCATTTGCTGTCACTTATTTCCGGCTCACATGTTCGGCCATTCTAAGCTCTTCTCTTCGTCATCATCAACATCAACCCTGTGGACGAGGAAGTTATACGTGGCGTAGCAAATGCACTTAATCGAAAAAAGCACACTACAGTCGAACCTGTCGAACCTCTATTTTAACGAAGTCGCAAAATCCAGCGAAAAAGTTCGTTAAATGGAGAAATTCGTTAAATAGAGATTTACATTTTTTATAACGCTTTGGCTACGTAATTATTTTTTTAAAACTAATAAAAGCTCTACATATCATGCACAATAATAATAATTATAGAAGCTTACTTTAATTCTCCCTCTGAAAAGAGAAAACAAAGAATATTTATTATATTCTGGACTTAAACTTATTCAGTACTCTAAAAACAAATGTTATATTTATTTTAAGACGTAGTGTACATTAAATTATTAAATTGATAGATAAGCTGTGCTGTTCATTTTAGTTTCGTTATAAAAGTGTATTCCTTTATAACATGTTTCGCATCTTTTCAATGCTTTTAAGATTAAGACCTCTTATATTAAATGATGATGGTCTTTTGTGGCAAGCATTGGAAAAATGGGCACTTTTGTCCGCATTAAAAATGTTTTCTGGCTTGTACTCCGTAGAGTTTTTCTCAATGTATTTGTTTTCCAGTTTTAACGCTATCATCCACGTCTTCCTTTTCTCCAGATATTACTTTTCCTACCAATCCAGTGTCTTCTTTTAAAATTTTCAAGCCTGCCACTGATTCCCCGAAATTCTTTCCAAGCTAGATTTTTTTGCAAATTTAAGTGCTTTCTCCATTATAAAAGGTCAAGGCTCAGCGACATTTTATTATCGCAGTGTGCATATCCAATTCAAAAGTGCCTCATCCACATCTTCATAGACACATGTTTTTAAACGTTTTGAAGAAAACGAATTAGATGAATCATTTTCTATCCTATTGCGATTTTTTAATGGGGTTGAAAATATTTGGGTGGGATACTAAATTTAGAAGCAATATCTTTTTTCTTCACGCCTTTGTCAACTTCATAAAGAATCAACATTTGTTCTTGTTGATGTGTAAACACTTTCGTTTATCCATTTTTATAAGCCAAGGAACGAAGTGAACAGAGCAACTATCTTTACACCACAAGTTCAAGGACTGTCAAGGTTAAAAGACATAAGACAGCAAATTCCTGGAAATTCCTCGAAAGGGTTGAAGATTGACTGACGAGGGTGATTGAAGATCCACCCCCTTCCGGATAATGTGAAATAAAGAGAATGGCAATTCTTTTCACTTTCAGAGTATACTTCTTGGGGGAAAATTTATTTTATTCCAATAAGCTTCAGAAAAGGTGTTTAAAGAAAGAAATACTTGAAAAATAGGGTGGAAAAATCAAGCGCAGAACACATTTGTAAAAGTAAAAATATGCTCTGTGCTTGCGCAGATGAAAAGCACCCTTTAGTGTAATGCGTTACTACGTATTACGTAAGGCTATATAGTGTAACTCAGCTGCACTCTCAGAAAAATAGCTCTTACTTATGACGATTATGCAATCGTCAAGAAAATTTCGTCATTTACAACTATTCTTTCCTCGCGCGTGACTTAAGTTACTACACAAATTTCGGTAATTTGACGAAAGGTTTACTCGGATCATTTTTCGAAGCCATTTCGTCAAATACGACAAAAGTTTCGCGAGATTTTAGCATGCGTTTCTGAGAGTGTGCGTGTAACGCACTCAGTATTACAGTCGTGTAATGCTAAGCAACCTTTAGGCACGTTAAATGTTGCTTAGAAAATATGTATATACTATTTATTATACGCTAATTAACATACTCAGTTCAGATTAAATTTGTTAAATAATTAAGTTAAAAAAGATTCTAGAAAAAAATTGTTTTGTCGAATAAATTCAAATTATTCTTCACTTTAAAAAACAGAAAATTTAACATTTCACAAATTTAAGTTTTTTTAGCAAAAAGCTATTCTTTGTAAACACATACGGAATATTCTTTTTTTTTTTTTTTTTAGTTTTAAAAGACAACACAACGTGGTGGTAAATTTAAATCCAACGAAGCTCCGATGTGACTTAAAAGCTTTTTTTCAATGCTTAAACTATGAAGGAAACGAAAAAATACTCGTTTTTTTCTCTCAGCCTAAATGCAAAAGGGGGAAAATGAATTAAAAAACGGGGAATTACTTATGAAGATTAATTTTCTTTCAGTTTTTTCGCTTCAAGTTTAATTTTTTTCTTCTTTTTTAACATTTGCTGCAGATGCAATTTTTCAGTAAGTGCACAAAAAATGATTTTTTTAACAAAGCGGAGTTTTTCCAGACAGTAATTAAAGAAAAAGATTTGGAAAACCAAACAACATCACTTCATCTTTTAAACTCGAAATATTCTCATTGATGAATAATAACAAATTACTGTAAATTGAATCACGATTTTGATACATTGTCCATAATCGCAAAATTCTCTGTATATTATTAAATTATTTCTAAAAAATAGTGTGAAGAGGAAGCATAAAAGTAAGAAGAGGAATTACGCAGCTGTACACATAAAATGTATGTACATAATGTAACATGTGACTGTAATGTGCGTGTTACTGATTATCGCATCTCTTCAAACTCTAGAATGTCTTATGAGTTTAAATTTTGATTGGTTGCCTTTTCAATCTAGGAAAATTAGGAATTTTTATAGAAATACTAGAAGTTTTTGCGTATTTTATTTTGCATCTCTTCTCCCTTGCTAAGATAAAAGACAATTGCAGCATTGGATGATATTTGGATAACTGCTGGGATTTTTTGTGGTTGTGGGTTCTTTACATTAATATACAGTGGAACCTAACTATTCGTACGCAATTCGTTCCAGGAAGCACTTCTAGTGACGATTTGTACTAATGGCGAATTTTTTCCTCATAAGATACAATGTAAATTAGCTTAATCCATTCCAGATCCGCAGATGGTTGCTTATTTAAACCTATGAAAAACAAATGTACCGTGCTGTACATGAAATTGTAGATAAATAAAAATTTAATTGCACTTTGCTTGTACTGAGGTGAGCTGATGGCATAAGTGGAATGTTTAGAGGAGGAAGAAAAATAGTTGGAAGAGGAGTCCTCTTCTATAAAAACATCAGGCAACATCCATTCAGGAGTTTTCTCCCTTTCTGCTGTTCTTCCTTTTTTTTTTTTTTTTGTCGTTTTGCAGTAGAAGAATAATGAGTTTATTTCTCTAAAACCTTGTCCAATGCTGTCTGCCTTTTGACAATTGTTCAGAATTTTTCTAAAATGGTCAATAACATTGTCGTTGAACAAGTTAATGCTGTTGACCACATCAGTGATGGGAAGCCATTTTTCCACCGCTCTCTGCGTTTTCTCGCAGGGGTAAAGCAGCTCTTTAATTGCTGCAAAGGAAATGCTTTCCTTGCTACTTTTCTCTCCTGAAGAAGAAAGTTCTCCAACCACTTCCTCTTGCTGCCCCCTTAGAAAGTTAAAATTGTCAGTAAAATCGCAAAAAGTAATAATTTAAAAAAAAAAATCTAAAACGCCAAACAAATTATTAACAGACGAGTTCAAAATGAGCATAATTTCTCGATTTTTTTCTTAAAAAATGACAAACTCGCAACCCAACTGGCAACTGGTGCCGTACAAATAGCGGGGCAAGTACAAATGACGAGTTGAATTTTACTTGAACAAGTTGCACGAATGGCGGGGTTCCACTGTGTATATATATTGTTATATTTAAAATATATATAACGATATCGAGTGTTTGACGTTATAAACAAGGTTGATTTTAAAGATTACATTAAATAGAGCTGCAATTGCTTAGCATAAACGTTATGTGATGATGCTATAATAATTTTTTTTTTGAATATTTTACATAAATATGCTTTAGGGTACAAAAGCGGAAATTTCATTTCATTTATATTTTCTTAAAATATTTTTTTAACTAAATCTATAGATTTAGTTTCCTAATCTTCTAAGCTCAATATATTTTCATGAAACCATTTACATCAGTAAAGCATTTTTTACTCTTTATTTCCGTGAAAATGTAATCCTACTATTCTTCTCAGGGATTTACATCTTTGAAACATTTAAAGTTTCAGTAGGACATAGTATGTGGATGTCGGGATATTAGTTGCGTCTCAACACAAAGCTTTATTTCTTGATTGATCTCTAATGCGAATATCAAACCTTCTACTATTAACTGATGATGATGGAATGAAGGTAAATCTTTCACGGGGCTCATGAGTTTTAAAAACATATTTAAAAGCTAAATAAAGGAATTTGAAAAGCTAAAAAAATAACGCTCATTTCGAAGTAGACATGTCGAAAATATATTGAAACATCAATGTACTGTTCAAAGCGGTTTCATCATGAACGAGTTTGTATACATATATTCAAATATATGTTCCCGTATATATCTGGCGAATTTGTATCCAAAAAAACTTTGAAAGCTTTGTATTAAGAACTGGAGATAACTGTCTGGATTAACAACTTGCTAAAATAGAAATTTTTTAACATGTGTGCTCTCCACATACAATTCTACTTTTAAACAATGTCAGCTTGAGCTAAATGTTCTTTCGTACTGTCTGCAGGCCCTTAACGATTGATCACAGAAATTTTTTACTAAAATTTGAGTGAAGGACTATTTTAGCACCTTTAATTTGGTTGTTGCACACGTATTAAAGCATACTTCGTATGAATCATTATGGTAATTATAAGGAAACCAAGAATAATCTCAATTTCCGTTCAGCCAAATGTCATGCCAGCTAGGAGTTGGCATGACATTTGGCCTTATCGACAAGGTCTTTTGTTGTTGTCGTGTGTTTTGACTCATGTCAGCTCACGTACTTTTGAACGTATCACATGTTTAAATCTAGGTGGCCAGTTTATTATTATTATTTTTTAATTTCTGAAATATTGTAACAACTATTAAATGAGTTATACTACAAATATGAATGCCAAATAAATTTCGTCTTAATCTTTTTGCCTATTACACTTGAAAATATTGACGGTTTCTCCTCATTTTATTGTAGAATGGAATCTTATGCTGTAGATGAAACACGTAGACCAAAGCCGTTGTTGCCTAAGCTATTGAAAAGGGAATCTTTATATTGCGGAGTGATTTTTCATGACCAAATAAAGAATAAAGATAGTTTTTCTTTGCATTTGCTGTTGTGACGCAAATGAAAAATTTTTCCGAGTATCCATTCCGTTGAGCCTCATATTCAAACGATGACCCCTAAACCTTTCACTTCAAGTGAAAATGTAAAGTTTATCAATAAGAAACTACAGTAAAACCTGTTTTTGTGCGGTCCTTTTTTGTGCGACTTATTTTTATGCGTTATATGAATCTTAGTGGCGTTAGCACCAGTTTAATGTTTCCTATCAATGTACATATACATATTTAAAAATGACAACTAATTATAATTTTTATTTATACAGTAAACACATGGTAAGTGCCCATGTGCCTACTGTATAAGTAAAAATTATAGGAGAAGGCTTTGATAATTTCGGCGAAAATGACGTTGCCGAGATGATTGAGGACCAAACTATCGATGATAATGACACTATCAATAGTTTGATAGATTATGAAAATGGACAAAAAGAACCGGAATCTATTACAGCAGATAAAATATATGCAGGGATCCATATTTCTAAAAAAATGGAACACTCATTTTCTTAAAATAGATACCAATGCGGAAAGACGCTTAAAATTTCAAAAAGAACTGAGAGCATGCATGTCTCACTATCGCGACGTTTACAAGCAATTGACCAGTCGACCGTCGTCACAAAAACTGATCACTGACTTCATGGTACCAAAAAGGAAATCAATTGAAATCCTATCTTCAAGTAACGAAAGCGATTTTCAACCAATTCGTCACAAGAAGATGCGCGTTTTGGATTACGACGAGTAGGAGAAAGCTATTTAATGTATAATTTGAAAACTTCCCCATGTATATGTACAATGAAGAATTAAATATTTTTACAATTTCTTTAGGTCTAATTTAATTATTTAATTTAATTGAAAGCATTATCTCATCTATTTCATTAATCATTGATGTATTTTCTTTTTTTATGCGGTCCCTATCCACCGCATAAAAAAATTTTAGGTAGCATATCGTACAAAGTTGTTTATTATATGTAAGAATTTATAAAATTTCCGAATATTTTTTTGTACGATTTTTTTTATGCGGTCCCTATCCACCGCACAAAAACAGGTTTTACTGTAAATCAAAAATTTACTTTTACTTGTATATTTTAATATGTTTTTCAAATGGCGTTAACGGCATTCCTGTTTTTCGTTATGATGCATTTGATTGTTCTATGAATATATCGTTGAAAAGGTTAGTAATTAATTTAACTAAAATATTGTGTGCATATTGACGACGATTAAATATTTTGAAGCACAAATCCTTAAAGCAGCAAAATGTTCAGTTTGATGAATTGTGTTATAAATAAATTTTATATATAATAAAAAGATAAGATTAACATAAATGTGTATTGAAATATAGTGAGGTAGAATCGCTTTCGAGCAACAGATTTATAGAGGAATGAACGTGAAATGAATATAGTACGTACACATTCGGGTATATTTAATAATTGCCTAATTTCCTGAATTTTGAAATTGCATAAAACCATAAGGCAAATGTAATTTAAAATAAATACTTAATTATTGGTAAATATAAAAATTATATTAAAAAATATGCAATTTCGTGTTAAAATAATTTTTTTTAATAAATAAAATAACGTTAAACATTAACACTCAAATGTAACCAGAAATAGCTTTTAAAATTAGTTTAATGTACAAATATGTAAGTTGATAAACCAACTGAAAAATGCTCAAAAATTTAGAGTATATGCGCTGTTTTATGAGGGTAGTATGTATTGTCAGTCTTTCGATTGATGTCAAAGAGTTTCTTAAACTTTTCATTTTGAATAAGTTCTTTCGACCTTACGACACTTGTTACAGCGGCTTAATAATTGCAACGACTATTGGCGTTCACTTTGTGGTATTGCCTCTAAACCTCGCATCTCATAGTCATCAAAGCTTCTTGCATACAACCAATGTCATCAATGTCCCTTGCAACTTTATTTTGAATTCCGGGAATACTGAAAAGTAGCCGGCTTAAGCAGTTGAATACTTAGAATCATTTAACACATAGATGCAATTTTTCTCCAAAATTCGTCGCACCTTTAACCCCTTGATTGGGTGAATATCAAGCAACAACCATCAATTGTTTAAAACTCCAATATGCGCAGAGTATTTAAAAATTTTTAGTTAAAGGTCCATTGCACATTAGCATTGACAATCTAATGTACGCTGAGATCCAACGATAGTTTTAAATTACAATAGTTTTTGACGCACAGTAATTGTATTTCGCTCTACTTTCTCTTAGTAGGTACTTCAGCGGAAAACTCCTTCTTAAAATGTGTATATGAACCTTTACCACTCTTTTGCGCACGCAGTTAGGCGGGGTGGGGGTACGTTGAAGTGTGACATTTTGTGACAAAGGGGGAGGGGATATGTTGGAAAAAACCGTGACATCATTTGCAACGGAAACTTATAAAAAACGTTCATTTGTTAACATATCATTATAAGAGTTTCTAAGTGTCTCATCAAGCATTTAATCACTTTGGTTGTCAAAGAAGAAGAATATTACAGCACGGAACTTCATGGTTGCGATCAAAATGCAAGTACTTCTTTAAATGGTATTGTTTAGCTGAAAAAAAAAATCAAACAATAATAATCCCTTTAACCAAGAACTAGCATTAAGGATAAAACATAATAATTAATTCAATTCATTTTTTTCAAAAGCGGAAATGTCTTTCCTATTAAACTAATTGAAACATCTTTAAAACGTACAAGTAGAGACGGGATGGCCTATGGAGTGTTTTTTTTTTCTCTTTTCGATCGTATTTGAAGATTCTGGAAGAAAGATTAATTATTTTCACTTCACTTCTTTTTAGACAGAAAATCAATTTCACGCATTTTTTATTCCGTCCGGGTACTGAAAAAAGATGGAGAACTGATTAAAATACGAAAATGAAGTGCAATTAATCATTAAAAGCGAAAAAAATATGTCCAGAAAATTCATGCAACCTGTTCCAATCAATTATACTTAAAGTATACGTAATATTATAAAATGATAATTCATTCTGGGTATAAAATAATAAAGAGAGCTATGACAAACCAGCTAATATAAGAACTGATAAAGGTTGGTTTGGTTAACTTTTGTACAAAATCTAAATGTAATATGACTCCTTTTAAATTTTCGTAAAGTAAGTTACTGTAATTTTGTTCAAATCCTGTGAATTTTTCTATGCGAATTTATGTAATACTGTAATTAGTTATTTAAATCAAATATAGATATAAATAGGTGTTTTTTATCGTTTTATTCGTAAAATACAAGGAGCACTTTTTGTCTTTTTCGTTCATAGGTTTTAGTGTACAAAACTATGTGTAGCAGCATTCTGGATATTAGCAGGGGGATGAGGGTTAACCCAGCAAGATATTTACTTGAAATCAAGACACGATGATATTTCTTGATTAGCATTATGCTTGACAAAAATTCTGGTGCAGATCATTGCATTGCAAATGGAAACACCGAGGCAACTTTCCGCAATATATTTTGTTCATTTTGTGCGTCAAAACATTTATGTTCCGCATTAAATTCATTCTTTACTACATTCTTTATGGAATGCATCTACATTCTTTAAGGAACGGAATCCTACATTCCCAGTTGAAAATGCTTTGACATTTTGACTGTAAATTTAGTGCAATGAGAATTTCAGTCCTTTGGTGTTGCATTTTAAAGTTAAAAACTATCTTTTATGTTTCTAGAATATAGGTGAATTCCATTTTATTTGAATTTTGTCGCTGTTATGTTGCAACAGATTTATGTAAGTCATAAGAATAAGCATCAGTTATTCAACACAAAATATGATGAGTTTTATTTTGAAAACAGCGGCTAGTAAAAAAAAATAATAAAAATTATGCAGTTTCAAAAGTACAATTTTCATTATGGTATCATTTCATATCAAGCTCTAAACATATCTACATTTGCTTTGATTTGAGCAAAAAATACTTTAGGTGAATAAAAAAAAATATATTTCTAATCTCCTCAGCTTAAAATGATAGAAAATAAAGAAAAAAGTAGAATCTGAAGCAAGATATGCATAATAAATATCCACCAAAAAATATTGTCCACAAAAATTCTGCATTTTCTTGATGAAGTGGATAAGAAGAGCGATATATCATCGCATTGGCGACGAAAATTTCCTTTTACGAAAGAGTTTCCTCATACATTAGATTGTCGCCGTTGGGCTAAATTTCACATTTCCCCCTCTTCCTCATCGTTTGGTTATTTTGCTTCTTCGTCCTCAGGTTTTTCTGTATTTCGTTATGCCCCGAGGTCTTAGCTCATCCAGAAAACTGCTGTACAAAAACTTGGGATTTTTTTTTTCTTGTTCTTCCCTATTTTCGGACTATATATTCCGGAATTTACGTGTTTCTGTAATGTGTGACAAGATATTGCTTTTGGAGATTGCTTTTAGCTTTGTATTTCTTGTTTGAGTTTTTTCTAGTTTTGAAAAGCCTCTAGTGACATTTTCGGCGTAGAGCATGAATATTCCAACACGTATTTTCGTTTTACCAAAGCGGCTGCCGATTATAGCTATTTTATTTTTCGAGCTTAGCGCGAAATTCGCAAAACGACAACTGCTCAATTCGACGTTTTATTGAAAACTTGCTAAAGCTTTTATAATATTAGGTATTCAAACACCATTGACTGGTATGTTTTTGATATAAATCGAATTTTTTGAATGAACCATGCTTCAACTTTAATATACACACACAAATATATATAATATATATATTAAAATCAGGGATCTATAGCAGCCTCTTTTTGAGTATCTCCCCTCCAATTCCCAAATATCCGTATTCTCCGTATAATTTTAATAGATTATATACTTTTTTAAGTTAATTTTTATAAACGATAACAAAATAAAAAGCGGGGGGGGGGGGAGTCAGAGGAGCACAACACATTTCTTTGCTCCGGCTCTATTAAAATTTTTTAGCAAAATCTTGCATCTCCACTGCTCCGTACTCTGCTCCACGCATTACAAGCGTGCTACATAAGTGCACTATATTGACAAATTTGTGTCTTAGAAATAACACGCGAACCCTCTCATCGTATTAAATCGTTTTTTATTTCGAACCTTCCAAATGCAGTAAAATAAGCCATTTATCATGGAAATATAATTTCACGTTAAATTAAAGCACAAAATTTTTAAATGCCTACAAAAATCTATTTTTTCAAAACACAATTTGTGCATTAAAAAAATAAGTGCATTTAATATCTTTTCCCACTTTTATGACAGGATATGTCCAAAATATAACCGAATGCACATGGGAAATTGCAGTCAACCACAATGACATTAACACGTTTTGTATTTATGTCAAAGAAATAAAGACTTCACCCCAAAAACTTTTCAAAAGTTACGTAAATTTGATGCGAACAAATTTTGCGACAGAAAAAAGCCAAGAGTATTTCGTGGAAACCAAAAAAAAAAAAAAAAGTTACCACTAAGGATTTTAAATTGCAAAATTAATTTAATCAATTCAAAAACAAAATAAAATGCTTAACCAACGTGTTGCCACTTCAGATTTAAAATGAAGAACTAAAAATTAGTTTAAACAAAATAGGCTGAAGAAAAGCTTAACCAAGGTGTTGCAAAACCTTATATCTAAATCAGGCAGATTTTTGGGCGTTTCATAAGATAAATTAACTTATGAAATTTTCGTGTTTATTTATATATGTCAATATGTTATGACACTGAACTTTTTACACCGAGAATCGTTTTCTACAAACTCAAAACACAGAAATAGCTCGTAGCATAACATTGCATAAAAGTAATATCTAATATTTATGTTATCGAGAGAAAAACTATTACCCAGGATAAAAATAATTTAACTTTGTGCAAGTAAACAATAATAGAAATATAATTTCACGTTAATTTAAAGTCCAAATGAGCATTAAAACGCAGACATATGTTTCGGGATTGCAATCCCGAAACATATGTCTGCGTTTTAATGCTCATTTGTGCTTTAAATTAAGGGGACACGGGACCTTGAAATCATCAAATTTTCGATTTTTTTTTTTTTTCATTGAAAGTATGAAGAAAATAATTGTCTATCTTGTGGTGTAAAATTTTTTTCGATACGATGATTTTTAACTATTTTATGACGTTTTTTCGAAAAAGTGGGCGGGGCTTGGGAGTGAGAGTTTTGACACTTTCACAGCTGTCAAGTTTGTTTACCTTCTGATTCTCTCGTATTTTTCTGAATTTTCCCCTCAGATTTTCGAATTTAATATTAAAAATATTTTAATTATTATATTTGAACAGTTTGGCAACACTGCGTTAACTTTGACCGTGTCTCTTTGAACATTTTCGCATTTGTTTATGCTTATTTTTTGCCTAGTTTGCTATCATTTTCGAACTCGCATTAAATACTCCTTTTGTTGATTTTTTTTCTCGTTATATTGTTACATTTTGTTTTTTTATTGTTACATCATTGTTTTTTGCTGTTATCTTATCGTATTTTCGTTTTCCTTTTGTTTTTACTGTTGTTTTCAAAAATTTATTTTGGAAACTCAAACTATGGATTCCATCAATTCACGATGGCACAAGCCGAGGCCACACTCAACTAAGAGAAGAAAAAGTGCTATAGCAAATGCAAAAAAAACGATGGAATAAAACAGCTGTTGCTTCTACAGTTTCAGCTGATGATACTGGGATATCTGACCTGAATGATTCCAGGACTGTGAAAAAATTAAAACTTTTCTCTGATATCTCAAACACTTGTGATGTGCCTTCATCTACCGCAACTTTATTTTATGATGAAATGTGGTCCCCTCTGCTAAAAGAACTCAAATGTTTTTCCCTCAAGTTTAAATGTAAAGAAAAACAAAACAAGAAATATGCATTTTGCCCAAAAAATATTACAAATTTCTGCATTTTTTTGAAAAAAGAAGAGTGATTCCCCATCCATTGGCAAACGAAAACCTTTTACAAAATTTTCCCCCAAAACAAAAAAGTTTCCCCGGGGGGTTTTCCTTTCCCTTTCCCTCATCTTTGGTTATTTTGCATGCCGCCTGGAGAAATTTTGGGGGTACTTTATGGGGGCCTAAACCCAAAAAATGGACCGAAAACATTCGTTTCCCTATGTCTCACATTTTGGCGGGAAGGGAAAATGTAGCTTTTGAAGGTTTTGTTTTTTGTTTTTTTTCAAAAAGCCTCAAAAGGTAAAGGGAGAAGCATAAAAAAATTTTGTTTAAAAGCGGGTCCGATTAAGTTATTTTATTTTTCGAGCTGCGCGTTCGAAAAGAAACCCTGCTCAATTGCTTTTTGGCAATAGCTTTTATAGATTGGTGTTCAATCCCTTTTGACTGGTATTTTTGCGGGAAAAACTTTGAAAACTGTTTCAAAATATACACACCTATGTATAATTAATAAAAAAGGGATCTTGATTTTGAGTATTCCCCCCAGAATACCCAAATATGGCATGAAGCATACAAGAATTTTTATGTAAAAAATTTAAAAACGCGGGAAATGTAGCAGCAGAAATTTTGTGGCGTCGATCCATTAAAGTATGCAAAATCGTTATACGGTTCTGCTTTCCTGATGGTCGATTAAAAACCTTTTCACATTTGAAGCAATTGAATGTATATGAAGGTTATGAAATTAAAAAGAAGAGTGTGTAAACCAGTTGCAAAAGATCTTGGTACAGCGCTTCGAAATAAAGTGAAAAACACAAAGTTAGAGGAGAAACATTGGGAGGCAAGCGTAAAGACTTCACTGATGCATTGATATCAAGGCTCACAAATTATTATCGAAAAGATAATTTAATGCTCCTGATACGATGCAATGAAAACCTCCTTTTTGCTTCACTTACATTGCTCATCGACAGATACCAAGCGCAGCATTTCAAATGTCCACAAGGTGAAAGTTTTTCTTTTAACGAGCTAAAGCTCTTGGTAAAAAGCTCCGAGTCATTCCAAAATTACAGCTCCTCTCAATGACGAAATAGCCCTCCAAAATCTTGCCATGTTTATCAGAATTAGCTTTGATGATTTGTTGAAGCGCTGTACCTCTGGGCAAACCCAAAATGCAAATGAAAGTTTGCATAGTGTTATCTGGCAAGCTGTGCTCGAAAATGTGTTTGTGTCAAAACGACGATTAGGATATAGCACGACAAATGCCATAAGCCAATACAAATAAGCGTTGCAGCCGTGCTTAAAAAATGATGCAGCCTATTTGAAAGTTTCAGAGAAAATTAACGTCGCATCAATCAGAGTGTCAGACGACAGTCTTTTGTATAAAAGGCTGCCAAAGAAAAGAAATACAGTAAAAAAACTGTGATAAAAAAATTAAAAAAAGAAGCGGAAACATATGTGCTCGGGCATTCTAATGCATGGAACATTTATATCTTGAGCATTTCTGGAAAATATACTGTTTGTAAATTGCAAGACAAAAAGAGTGTTATTCAGAATTTTTACGAGCTTATAACTTTATTGAAACACACAATGGAATTCTTCACTAAATGTTCAATAAGAATTCTGTAATTTCTTTTTACTGATAATAATACAATGTTACAAAAAAAAACATATAAATAATGCTGTTCTGTGCTTTTTAAGGATGCTATCAAACTCTGAAGTAATATTTAGTGCCATTTGCCCAAAATGAAATTTTTTTTTTTCGATAAAACTTTGTACCCTTTTCTTCGCTACTTTAACAACCTGCACCTGATTTTTAATAAATTTATCTAATAGTTTTTTCATTTGTTTCATATAAGAATTTTAAATAAATTGATCACTACTTTTTGTGAAGCTATCCTAAAAACAATTTTAGAAGCTAATATCCTAGACACGTATTTTCAAATTTGCCGAAATCATTGAGAATTCTTTTTCATAGTAAAAATAAATGAATTATGCAACCTGTTCGATAATAATATAATAGTATTACTATAATAAGCATGTAAATAATATTTTTTATGCGTTTTAAGGATATCTTTACTTTCGAGCCATATTTATACCTTTATACAAAAAAATGCCTTTTTCTCCTAATTTTTTTTTGTTATTTTCCAACTTTAACTTGAAGGCCCGTCTGAATTTTTGATTTAATCAACCTAAAACTTTTTCATAGTTTTATATGACTATTAGAATTATTTTTTCGCTTTTTAACAGTTTTATGAAACATGGAAAATTGGGGAAAAAATTTTTTGTAATTATGGTTTAAAAATTTTTTTATTTTGAGGAACCCAAATTTTGAAAAAAAAGAAGGGTTTTGGGGAAACAAAAAAAAAAAAAATTTCCCAAGGAAAATTAAAATTTAAAATTTAAACCAAGTTCCAAAAAAAATAAAATTTTAAACCAACTTTTCCATTAGTGTCCCCAGGGCAAATTTTTAAAAATGGCTAAAAATTGGTTTGAAATTATCAAGACGGCGAGGGTTTTCAATTTTTATGAATTTTCGTGTTTTTTATATTTCAAAAATTTTGCAGTGTTTTTTACAAAATTTTTCAAAAATAAAAGCTTAAAAATTTAAAAGTATATCAAAAATTTTTATGACAAAAAAAATTGGTAAAAAATTTTTTTAATTTAAAAAAAGTATAAAAATTTAAAAAAAAAAAAAAATTTCATTGCTAAACAGTCTCCGTGTTACCCTTTTTTAAAAACGTGAAATTATATTTCTATTATTATTATTCAGGATGTTTTCCCTACTTATTTACTTATTTAATTTGATACAAAAAAGCTGTTTTAGTAACATATTAAGCAACCAATGATATCTCTCCCCTCTCTCTCTCTCTCTCTCTCCTCTCTCTCTCATATATATATATATATATATATAAATGAACTTAATATATTCAGCACGACGCATTATATTATTAAATTTTACGTTTATCATTTTAATATGCTTGTACATTAGCACGTATTTGTATATTGTACATGACAAGTATATGAATATTATAAACCCAACATTTAATGGAGGAGATTAAATTACAAAATACATCACATAAAACTATATCCTTTTCGAACTTTATTTTCTTTACATATAAAAATAATGAACATATTTACAATTCATAACAATTACTTGCAGAAAGAAACTCAACTTTTGCGTGTCATATTTAAATAACGAAATCGAAATACTCTAAAAATCGAAATATTTTTAAAAAATGGCTTTGAAAAATGTTCCACGGTCCTGTATTAAAAAATGGTGTCTACGAAGATTACAAACGCAATACACGCATAACAATACATTTTCCTTTTTTATCCTATCACCGCATAATTTACAGTAAACAAAAAACAGAGCAGAACCAAGAAAAAAAATAAATAAAACCCCCGTATCGGAAATTCGATGTTAATATTTTTTTCATCTTCTTCCTTCATAAGACTAATTTTTTTATGCAGATGTACCCATTTTTTCCTTCTTGAGCCACTCTTCTAATAGGTTTTCGTGAAGGAAACTTGTTGTTTCCAGTTGTTAAGATTATACAAAAGTTTTGATAATGCGTCACTTTTCTTCATGTTTTGATTAATATTCTCGCTGAATGCAAATTTCCGGAATTTCAAACTTTTAACAGAATGATATTTCGTTACGAAGAGAAAATATACATATAGATCCGAATACATTTCAGTGTTTACCAAAAAGGAATTTAAAAAGAGTTTGCGTGTAGCAGTAGATATTTGTCGATGCTTTTTATGCATTGGAAATTTAAAAATTAAATATTGATATCACAAATTTTAAGACATCTACATTAAATAATTTTCATGGGTACTGTTTTAAGCAGGGATTTGGGAGTACGGAGTAGTGAAGCTGGAGAACGGAGTAGTGAAGATGGAGTACGGAGCAGTGAATATCGAGTACGGAGCAGTGGACATGGAGTAAGGAACAGTGGATATAGAGTACGGAGCAGTGGATATGGAGTACGGAACAGTGGATATGGAGAACGGAGCAGTGGAGATGGAGTACGGAGCAAAGATATTTTGTTCGAAATCGGAGTGGGGCCAGACAAAATAAATTGTTGTGCTCTTTTTTTTTAAATGTGCTCATAAACTTAAAAAATAGATGATATTTTTTTAATAATATTTTTTTTCGCAACACAGTGCATATAAACATTATAAAACTTGTATTTATTGAAAAATAAATAACATATAAGAAACATTTTTAATTGTCCTACCACATACATATCTATTACCTTTTATACGACTATTGTGTATACGATGTTGACATTTATACGACGTTTTAGTGTGGTACCAATTCATGGATTTTTCCAGAAGGGTGAATCGATTACACGGCGTTATCATTATACGACGATTTTTAATAGCCCCTTGGTGTTGTATAAACGATACTCAGGCGCTTAAGAAACTAAAAGATATATAAATAACATGATTCCTATTAAAACTTTTCGGATCGCTGAACGGAGCTGAAGCAAGTACTTAAATTTCGGAGTAGAACAGCTAAAAAAATTAGCCGCCCCAGATCCCCAGTTTTTAAATTATGAAAAGCGAAAATGCATGATAGCTTTAAATAACCGCAATATTATTTAATTTTTACTTATTTTGAAACAAATTAAATAAATAAATTATAAAAATTAATAAAAACACAACGACTAGTTATTACAGAAATTGGCAATTGAAGAAATCTTTACAATTAAGCACAAGCGCAAGACACATAGCTCAAAAAAATAAATAATAATAATTATGCATTTAAACTCGGAACAATGCTAAAATAAAACATTACTTATATTAGTAACTACTTTACCTATTCAAGTAATACATTATTATTTCAGCTCGTTAAGAGTTCTCAAACAAACAAAAATATATGAATAAAATAGTTAATTCTGCATTGGAGCTAACCCTTAGATCTGCAGTGGAAGGATTTTTATATTTTGACAAGTCAGGTAAAATGTATTTTTTTAAATTAATTTATTTATTTTAATATTTAAAAAGAAAACAAGCTATTTTTTTATATTTTTCCAAAATTAAAATATTTCCAACTCCTTTTTGTTATGAAAATAATATCTCAGTTGAAGGAACACTTTTTTAAAAATAAGAAAAATGTCAATATTACACAGTACTTAAATCACTACAATTATTATAACGATAAAAATTGCACATTGTGTGTGGATAAGACATTGTGTAACTATAAAGATTTTAAACACTATTGCGAGACGTTAACGTAGTCCTTTTAAAAGAATTACTCAACAACAGACTAACAAAGAAATTTTTAACAAGAACAATTAAAAACAACTATAATGCATTTACAATACAACCATCTCTTAATTTTTTCTTTCCCCTGAAAATTTTTCAGTTGTAAAATTCAAATACTTATCAATTTTATTACAATTTATCTAAAGTATTACGCACTTGGAGAAAAAGAAATAAATTAAAACAATGCAACAAAACGCGATTTATTTTCAAATGTTTCTTTTACTTATTCTAGCAATAAATAAATCACCTGGCTTTAAAAAAAACCTACAATGTTTATGTCCAAAGGAAGTTGAATTTTAGACACTAAAAGATTCATGTGTTTAATAGTGAACTTTTAAAAAACAGATTTAAAACATCTGCCGCAGTTTCTAAAATTTAGTAACATGCTTTCATTTTAAAATACTGCTCTATCTTAAAAGCTGACATAAATATTTCCCGAAAGACTAAGCATTGCCATTTATTTATATTCACAGAGGAAAAGGAAATATTTTGTTAGGTTTTTGAAGATACATAGTTTATGAATTTAAATTCGAAAACACGATTATTTATGTTATGTCGGATTTAAAATTAGCATTTTTTATGAAGATCAAAGGTAAAACAGCACTTAAAATGACAGAACGGTTACATTGAAACTTGCAATTTAAGAAATCTATATCATTAAGTATCAATATTGCACGTCTTTATAACAATCTGTAGTAATGAAAAAATAATAAATATATATCTTGACTTTGCTAAATTGTTTTCAAAAAAAAACCAACCAAAGCGGGGAAAAAAATCACTGTGTAATATAAATACAGGAGCAAAGGAAATCAATTAAATATTTTGATTTTGCTTAATTGTAGCAAAAAAAAAAAATCAACTAACGCGGACAAAAAAAAAAAAAAAATCAATGTGTAAAATAAATACGTAAATAATAAAAATAAAAAATTATTATTATTATAAACACCATGTTGTTAAAGGGAACGTTTTAAAGGGGACACCTAGAATTTTTCGTTAAAATTCGAAATTTATTCATTGCCGTACAATTTGGGAAACATTTAGCTATATAATTAATTTAGAAATTCCATGTTAACATTAATGTATGAATGCAGTTAAGGTAGTACCTCCTGGTGTCTAAAAAACAATACTAAAAAAAATAAAAAAATAATACTAAGAAAATAAGCATAAAATAAAATACAGACTTATCTCCATGAATTACTTTTGTTACCAATCAAAAATAATTATTTTAGAAAAAATTGCTTGATAGAAAATTTTTACATGGGAAATAACATTCGGTACCTATTCTCTTTCCTCACAAATCGATGATACGACTCAAGAATCTGGCCCATCTGGCCGGATCATCAGAATTGCCCGGAAATTAGAGTATTAGTCGACGAAATACGAAACTCATACAGGGCGTCATGACTAACACCCCTTTTACCGGGAGCTACTAGTACCGTCTGTCAACAGAAATGGCCCTAATAGGCGTTTCGTGACACCAACAGCTGCCCGGCCATACGAGTTTGCCGATCTTGTAGTAGAGGTGTTTTCAGGGAGCGTGTAAATAATAGGGCTGCAAACACTTACAGTCATAGAGTAGTGTGTGAATTTCACTCGGGTCCGAAATACTGTAATTACGAACATGCCGTATGTCTGTATGCTTCCGTGCGTACAAGCATGCTTCAAGCTCTTAAATGGGATGATAACGTGACAAGAATAACACGTTAAGTACTCTTCTATATTGAAAGTATTTTATTGGTGTCAATACGACGCACCATTAGACATTATGGCGTTGAAATCCATCGTCTGTGCATTATTAAGAAATGTAAAGCTACAATTGAACACATATTAGTTGTAAAAATTTACAGTCTAAGAAATTCATTAGGAAAATTCCTTTAGCACAACAAATACTTTATTAGCCTTTTACTAAAACTTTGAAAAACAGTGAATATAGAAGACAAAAACAAAACAATCGTGAAAAATACGACAATATAATTTAACATGAAGTAGTAACTAACGTTTTCTCCAACTATATTCAAATATACTTTAAATATCCATCATTTTAAGAAAGAAAGAAAGAAAGAAAAACAGCTAGTTACTGCAATATTTTATAAGTCTTAGGATTTAGCATACTGTATGTCACGCGTTTGGTGAAAGGATTGTTAAGGGGACTCGGCACAAAAAATTGGTCAAAATCTCGAGTTTGGGATCTTTGCTCCAAATTATATTTTATATATTAGAGAATGTTTGTGCAAAGTTTCAAAGTCCTACGTACACTCTAAGATATCTTATTTTTGATTTTATATGAGCATTTTAACACTTTTTTTACCTAACCTAAAACTTCAAATGGTTTTTTCTCAGCTCGCTTTTCAAATATGTATCAATTCACTTGAAATTTTTATTGCGTGTTCCAAATGTTCAACTAAATGTAACCTAGTATGGAATTTTTGATAAATTTTTCGAAAATCTTTTAATGCAATTTAACTTTAAAAATGTTGCAAAACCGAGATTTTTCTTTGGATTTTTAGTTTTTTTTTTCACGAACTAATAAAGCACAAAAATTCCATACTACAAAGTTAGGCGTACAGTTTGTTCTTTATTGTAAAAAACATCCAGGCAAAAATCTCCTATTAAAAAAAAAAAAAAAAAAGAGTAGCGTTTTAAAAAAAAAATTTAAATTTTGTAAATTTTTTTAAACTTTGAATTTTTTGGACTATTTTTTTTTTGTTTTTCTTCTATAACACATCGTTAGATTCATAAACATACATTACCAGCCAATACACCTTGAATTATGTTCAATTTGAGAAGGTGGATTTTTAGGTGCCGAATCCCCTTAAGATAAATATTAACATCAATCGTACAACATATACTGCGCAGCTTAAAAATATTGAAAAACAAGCACAACGAAACTCATTCGTGCAAAATGTGCTTCGAAAGAAAATATTTATTCGGATTTACCCAATTTGCGTTATAGCAAAAAGCTTACACGTATTATTCAATTGTTGAATCAACAGTGATACAGAGGGAAAAAAATCACCTACAATGTGCAAGGCTCGTGTTATTTATATCTTACTTTGTTATATGTTCATTATTTTTTAGTGCTTATTTATTCTTAATACCCATGAATGAGTGTATTTTCTACCTAGTATTTTCACTATATTGTCAAATATTTTACAACTATAAAAACATATCTGTTCGATATTTGAAGCCAAACACTTTGATACGTAACTCAAAATTCTTATGTAACAATACGCAAAGTAAACTACGAAACTCAGCAAATTCCCCATGACATTCAAACAATTCTCCATAGATCAATATGTAGGTATGTCATTATATGTTATTCCTTGCTAGAAGCCAGACAGAAGAATCTATATGGGGGAAACTCGTACTGCATTGAAGTGCAGGATATGTGGTTATTTTTTTTTTCATCGGAAATATACTCACGCAATTCCTTGCTCAAGAATTCATCGACTTTTTGTTTTCTGATCCGAAGGCAGATAGGTATATGATGACAGATGAGTTAACGGTGTTACGTGTAACTGGAGTCCGTCACGCAACACGTGTTTAAGAGCTTCCGAAACGTTGATAAGAGATAAACATGATGTAGTAATCTATTTAAACACACACGCTTGCTGTATAGTTTTCAGAATTGAAAATCAATGCGTACAGAGAAAAACTCAGATTCTTAGGACTTAGGTACTGCGCAATCCTATGACCAATTTAGAGTTAATTACGAATTCCTTACTACTAATAAAACTATTTTTTTTAAATAAATTTAATATTAACTCCATATGCCTAAAGCTCGAGTCGATGTGAAATAAATTCATTTTAAGTGTTGGTAGGTATTAAATGTATGATTTTTTAGAGTTTAAAAGAAAAACCTTCACTTATTATGCATATTCTTTTGTGTAAACAAATATTTTAAAGTACTTTATGAAACTTACGTATAATTTGAAATTACTTTTCAAAGTTACTATATTTATAAATACAAAACTCTAAATGGAAAAAAGTATTTTAACAAGGTTTTATGAACTTATTCTTGCTGTTGCATATTGTTGTTGATGTTACTCAGGCTGTTCTGAACCCCTTAAACTCTTATAAGTATCCTTATGGCTATGTTAATGTTTCACGTGAAATAGTTAATATTTCTACATGTTCTTCTAAACAGGTGTGTAATGAATTACTGAATGAGTACAGATTATTCCAAAAGTATTTTATCACCTTAACACAAAACTAGTGGTTAACTAGAAAATTGTGATATTCTAATTTTTATAGATATAAGAAATATTTACATAAGAAACCCTAGTGTTTACACCCAAATAAACTCCAAATTCTAGAGACTGGGGGTTATCATCATACAGATGATAACCACCTTGCCTCACTTTTATATTGAACGCATGCCCTTGATTTGCCTTTGAAATGAATAAAAAATAGGCTTTTCTTGTATAATTTCGTTTTCGTCTTTTGTTAAAAAAATGCCATTGTATGAAAAGTAAGTTTAGTTTGATATTGATAAAAGGTAATTAGACATTAGAACATGTATAAAATAATTTAAAAAACGATATGATTATTGTTGGGGAAAAAATCTCGTTACTCACGATTTTGTTTCCTATTTTTATTTCAGATGCAATATACATACGTTTTACGGGATGTATTTTTCACTTTCTTAGTCTAACTGTAAAATGAATACCTTGCATAGGTTATTTTATAATTATGTAAATTTAACACTCATCGTAAGTAGTTTCCTTAAACAACATTCCAAAAAATCCCCAGTTTTATAGACAGCTTACATATTTGCAGAATATTTACTACATTGCATATAGACTTGACGGCTTAAGTTTTTATAGTTTACTAATAGTGCATATGTTAAATACGTGTATTAATAAAAAGTATGGATTTAATACTTCTTATACAAAACCATTTAACAAAGTTATTCACTGTTTTCGTTTCATTCTCAGGAAAAGCAATTTAGAAAACAAGCTTATTTTTTTATTTCAAATTGTTAGATGAAGTTGATTTGATGCAATTTATCCAGAAACTCTTCGATTTCCAGTTCTCTACTGGACAATTTACTTTTTCTTCGCTTAACTTAAAATGAGTTTTTCTTTTTCTGATTTTCATTCAGCACTCAGAAATCCAACCTTTATATACAGTTAATCGGATAGCATGACTGCTTTTTTCCGATGGCAAACGGGTACAAAAAAGAAATTTGTTACATTCGATTTACTTTCGTTTTCCTGCATTCATTGCTGAAGAAGTCCCTCGAATCTATTGGGAACAATTTGGAACATATCCTAGAAATTTCTTAAATGATTGGAAGTAGCTGAAATGTGTTCCCAATCAATATTTTTAATTCTGTTCTTCACTATGTTGGAAAAAGTAAAGGTTTTGATCTACTTGAAAAATGCATCATTTATCTGCCTACTGAAGCATACTTTGCTTACAAAAAAAATTGCAAGAGTACAAATAATGTCTTTTAGAGCAAAAACGTAAAGTACTTTTTTTTCGATGATGAATTGTATTTGAGGCATTTCTGAAAGTTACATTTGAGAAATTAAGCACGTTATAGAAAACTCATTGTGATTGTTAGCTAAATTATACATGTATGACTTGTTATTAAATAGGTATTTTTAAAGAGAATATTTTTTATCATAAATAAACGTGAATTAATCACATTATAATATAAGCAATTTTAGACATTTTTTGGCACATAAACATTTTTAATGCTACAAAAAATAAGCACATAAAAAAGAACCATTTAAGCCAACTGTGGATGCTGGGGCTTTCTATTACATCGAAAAACTACTTTTTCAAGTTCTGTAGTAATACCTCAATTAGTATATCAAAACCAAATCCAAAGCATTACAAAATTATCAGATATAAATAATTTCCAGACTTTAGGAGCTAAAAAGAGGGGGTCTTTCAGGCCTGAAAATGTGTGACTTGTTTTGCTAATGCTTCCCATAGTATATATTAACTGTCTGTGTTAACTGGCACGTGTATCAATTAACGCCTATCAATTAACAACATAGCCTATCAATTAACAACATACGCCTTTTCAATTAACAACGGCAACAAAAAGGGACTTTTTGAAGCGATTTAACAGCTAACCAACATGTGTTGAAAATAATAATAAAAAATAACAGTAATAAAATCATACTTTGAAGGAGCTTCTCAATTCGTGGAGTCGTATATTCTTGCTAAAAGCTGGTAGTTGGGTCAAATTTCGCTTTCAAACCATATTATCATTCTCACAAAACACATGCTATGTAACCCAAAAGATAAATGCGTATTTATTGCTATTATTATTATTATTATTTACTTGATGTTTATAGAAATATACAATATTTTTCGCGAACACAAAATATAAGCAATGTACTTTTTTTATATACGACTTAAAGCAAGAAAAGACACACCTAAATTTGAGGGTCTTCTCAAAACAAACACTTTACGCATAAATGTTAATAATCTATAGAAACTTCTATGCAATCTTTAAAAAATATACTTTAAAAAACTTTCGATACACAGTCTGAATCAGTATAATTAAAATAAAGACTACCAGTGAAAAAACTTGAATAATATTTTTCATTAGTATTCTCAATGACTTAATTTAATATTTTTTAAGCTTCATGTAGAGTATAGTGTGTTCTTCTTTCTACTGATTATTAGTTTAAAAAGATTCCGCACAAATATCATCATTCGTATGTAACATTACAGGAAACAACTGCCATTAAATTACTTCATACACATCGTTAAATATTCTCTGAAAACAACTAAGCAAGGCTCAAAGTAATGAAAAATTATATTTAGGTTTACAACTTTTAGCAATTTCTTAGATTTCTAAATCGATGTTGCACTTATCTTCATTAAAAAGCAAAACGATTTAAAACACAACTAATAAAAAAACTGAGAAACTGCAAACGTTTCCCGTCAACTAATATCTTATCATTATAGTTAAGGGCGGAATTTTTCTTCATGGTCGTGGACATTAACGTTTCGAACCTAAAATTAAATATATCCCGCAGCGCGGTGTGAAATTAATCTGTTGAATAAGTAAATGTGTTGCGTAATATTTTTCTATTCCATTAAGGGAGGTAAAATCAACCTCATATGTGATAATGTTCCTTAATGAATGTTTTTACGGTTTAAGAAATGTTCTTGTATAATGTACTTGCTGAGACTGTAGCAAACTCAATATCCATTAACAGCATATCTGTTAAACCCAATTTCAATGACGATGTGCTATTGAATGATTATATTTTCTCACCAAACATGAGCTTTCGATATATTATACTCACCTTATATTATGTATTCAATGCATTTAAAAGAATCGAATGTATAATAATGAACTGATAGTGCGTGTGTAATTGAACAGAAAGCACCTGTAATGTTTTAACTTCTTTTATCTCAATATGATTATATCAAAAGTCAAATATTTCAAAGTCAGAATACATTTATTTCTTATGAAATTAGAACATATCATGTATGTCATATATATCTAATTTTAAAAATAGCTTTTCAAGAGTTCTGACAATGCAGTTATTTTATAGATGAAAGAATAGCATAGCTATCATTCTTACAGATTAACAATAAGAATTACTTTAGGAAAATATGCAACATAAAGTAAGAAAAATATAAAAATCTTTAGAATGAACTGGTTCCTAATCAGCTAACATTTTTTTTAAACTCACTTAGTTTATGATTTCATTTAAAGTGTGCTTTAACATTTCAATGTCTTTACTGCTTGTTTAGTTTGCTATCTTATGAAGATCAAATGTCATTTCACTTCCTTTATGTAAAAAGGAAAGTGACTTCTATTAAAGGAAAAAAACTGCAGATGCAGATTTATGTTTACATTTAACGCAGTCATATTTTCGAACTCTCTACCTTTGAGGAAGATAAGTAGAGACTCAGGACAAATACTGCTAAATGTTTTGGTGTCAATACACTAAAAAGTGCATATTCTTGTCCAAGTAAAAATGGTGCCTTGCTTGCTTGCTAAATTGAAATTGAAATCAATATTTAAGTTAGTTATGTGGTACTTCTAAATTGGAAAGATAAAAAGGAAACGGAAAAAAGCTCTTTAAAAATATAACATGTATTAATTGATAGAAATAAAATTAAATGTGACTTTTACCAAACAGTTAATTATAAATCATATAATTATGCACAAAAGTGATCACTTACTGACAAACTAATAGCAATTCAAAGGAACTCGAAACATCAAGAACTTACCTATAAAGTTCAAAAAATTATAAATTAACACATTAAAAGCCATTATTTGTATACATAAATATTCAAATCAATATTCACAAAAATATTATTTGTATTATAAAATATTCTAATTTACAAAATTTTTGTTTAAGTCGCGTTGAAAGATGAAGTCATTTTTTCCCTGTAATTTGCAAAAATGTTTTTTTTCTTTAAACAAGTAATGGTTTTATTAACAAAGAATAATTTCATAAGCATACAAGTTTTACAGTACTAAATGTAATGAACTAGTTTCGTGTTTAATTTGGTAATTACAGCACAAAAATATTTTAAGAACAACACTCAATTAGAAAATTGTTGGAAGTACGTTACTGCACACACACATCTATAATAAAACTGCCATGCATTCACTAAAAGTGAATATTTTCAACAGAAGAACTACAGTTATAAAATTGTAAATATAAGTCACAATTGAGTACTTTAGTGTATTCAAATTTTATTGGGTTGATAAATACACTTGATAAAAGCATCGAGTACTTTATCTTTTATAGGCTGTTGTAGTAGCCGTGTAGCCGTTTATATTTTTCCTGACAATAATGAGATGTTGAAACATTAAATTTGGCTTTTAGAAAAATTAATTTAGGACAAAATATAGAATAATTAGGAGTACGTATTATTAAAAGATTATGTGGACATTTTATAACAGACTTGTTTTCATTTCCATTCATGATGCACATTATGATAGCTTAAGCCTATGCGTTTCTGTATCATAATTTTTTATCTTTTTACTTCAAATATTAAAACATTTTTATGTGTATCTTATGCTATTTTCAATTTAGCATTAAATTTCTTATCGGAGAATAAGAATGATGTTAATTCGCATCAACAACAATGAAGACTTGAGCAAAAATTTCACCTTAGGATTTCCGCGCATACATTGGTTCTACATAACGTAAAGCCCAAAAACATAAAATATGTTTTACACGTGTAGTTTTTGATGTAGTTGTGCACCTCAGAGGCAAATTTTTTGATAAATTACTGTAGCAAAAAATTATTAAATGCTTCACCTGATTTTTAGAAGAAAATAAAAGTTACAGAATTAAATATGGATGTTTACCCCTTACTCATTTTTAATGGCTGCATTTTTCAACAGTGCTTTAAAATAAAACAATTCATTCTTCAATAGTACCTATGTTTTTAAAGACAATGAAGAAAATGTTACCTATCCGCCAATATTTGCATACGAAGGCAAATAGTATGAACTTCAAATTGCTTACGTCAGGCTGCTTGTGGCTCTGACATGAAATGAGCAGAAGATTAACCATATGAACAGATTTTTTTTTTCTTTATAAAGGAATTAAAGAATGCCATTTAAATAAAGTAGATTCTACATTTTAAATAACAAGTTCCAAAAAGCAGACAAAAGACAAAATTGTGTCCACGTTTTCCAATCACGTTTTCACTTGTAATCTGTATATTATATGAAATGTTTAGGAAACTTTTATTACAACATATTACTAAGACAATACCATTCCCGAAAGTATTGAATTCCAAATATGATACAAATAAGTTTGAATGAATTTGTGTAATTATTGTATGCGATATAAACAATGGTAATATATGTACATAGCACAAACGTACATAGCTTTCATGCAATCTAGTGACACGTGCATATCGTATTTCGTTAGAGAAAATCCAAATAACTGTCGTCTTCCAACACGCAACTTCGATGCAACTGATGAATCATTTCGAAGCATGTTTTATTGGAACGGAATATGAAACCCAAACAAATCTCCACAGCTCTGAATATGATACTTGCACGCAATGTATAACAAAGGTCAAAATTATTGCATTTAGTGATATTGAGATTGGCTTCAGGGGAAAAAATGCAGACAATATGATTTAATGCTATATTATCTATCCGATACGAGTTTCGTTTAATGCGTACCAAAAATAATTAAAACAAAGCAGTAGCGTCACTACGGGGGTAGGAGGGGAGGTATAGGGGGTGGTCCAATCCGGGTGATAGTTTTTTGAGTAATATTGGGGGTTTACAACTAGAATGAGGTAAGTGTTTTTTAAAAATTACGTACATACTAATTTTACGTAATTTTATAATTTTACTGTTATACTATTTGAACAGATCAATTACAGAACCACATATTACACAACAGAAAAAAGGTTTTTTCCCCTTGTATGTGTATGGGGGGAAAGGGACAGCACGAATTACCACTGCGGATGACGCCCATGCTAGGAATACCACTGAGTAAGGAGCTTTTTATAAGTTTGTAGTAATTTTAATGTTAAATCAAAATTGCTCTTATTATACCGTTTTACAGTTAAAGTGTTTAAACCCAAAGTTAATGTTTATGATATTAATTACCTCAGTGAAAAGCAAAACTGCATTTGGTTAAACAAAGAGTGTTGTTGGAAATAATACTACAATACATTTTCTCCTCCTCCAACCTGCTTTCCTGTTAGTAGTAATCCTTCGGGATTCCCTGCATCCGAGGATGTAGGGGGGGGGGGATAGTGGGGTCCACGGGTTTCACATGCACGTAACACTAAGTGTACATGGTGGGTCTTCAGCGGGTATCGAATACGCTGTTACTACAATAGCGGTGAATAAAAGCAATCAAGATACGCAATAATAAAATTCTGTAAAAAGGCAGGAAGAAAGCTGAGTGTGTCCGTTTATTAATGAAGAACTTGTTTTAAATAAAAAAATCAAGTTTCTTGATTACAGTTTTTCAATAAAATTGTTTTAGAGAATCCGTTGCACATTGAAATTATCGTCCATTAAAACACGTTTTTTTCCTTATGATAATTGTATAGCGCCACATATAGGACAGCTACCGTCACGGTCTCATTTAATATTATGGTGTCAATGATCCTATTGTTCATAATTTAAAGAATATGATAAGTCCATGGGCGCCGAAAATTTGAGTAGTTCTGATGGTACTGCGATTATTTTATTATTGCAATATGTTCTGTAAAATATTTCCATAATGTGTTCTACATTTTTTAACGCAAAAGCAGCGACAGAAAGCAATACCTAGTTTCAATTACATCAATTAAGCTATACTAATATCTGTATAAAATATTAGGTTTTATCTTACGAAGTTTTTTAAAATCCAATTTACGTATGCCGTAGCTATGTCACATATTTGACAGATGTCAAGGAAAATGATACAATGTAACCGATTATGTTTGTTTTTGATGAAATCTTCACATATATTGAGTCCTCAACGGAAATAGTAGCTTTAGTTTATCTTTTTAATTAAAAATTTAAGTAGATTTAACCTTAAGGTAATTTTAAATATCTTAACGGTTAAGATTTTTTTGTTACTTTTCTAACAAAAGCCATTTTTAAACACGAAAAATCATAGTTTATTACACATAACAGAACAATTTATATGCGTAATAAGCAATTTACAACATAAGGACCATTCATAAGACGGCTAGTCATTATAAACACGTGAGATTAAAAAACCTCATTATGAGAGTATTTTATGGAATTTTCTTTCTACTATAGTAGCGACTTAGTTTTAATACATGTCAAACATTTGATAAGTGTTAATACTCGACAAACGAATCTTGTAAATAAAATGAACGTCATGAATAGAGATAAAAGTCAAATGATCGAAGAAATTCACTTAAAAATTCCTTTTTTTTTTATCAAATGTAAAATTTCTTCCGCATTACATTTCTAACTCTTTCCAGATATTTTAGGTTCACTTATCTTTTAAAACCTTTTTGACACTGTGATCACGTTGGATATAACCGAATAAAATTATTTTATGTTCTAGGCACGTAGCTCAACGTTTAAACCAGTTTCAAAATCCTTGACAGATCTTTAAACATCGTCCCACAACTTACCATCAAGTCGAACTCCCTCGAAGTAAGTTTTATTCTATTTTTCTCACAACCAATTCTTTCTAGCCCACACAAAAATAATTTGGAGTACTAAAACTGAAGTCAAAAGAAATCAATGATTTTTCTTCGTTTTTTATGTTTCAAATTCTGTTGTATTTCTTTTAGTCCAATCAGTCGGCTCCAGCCTAAGTTTGTCCCAACCCCTGGGGGAGTTCTATGAGATATAGGCGGTCTAAGAAGTTATTTCCGAAATTTCCACAATGGGCGGAGTTCAAATATTGCTTGAACTTTCTTTTTGATATTTATTCTTCTTACAGCAATTGTATATAGATGTTCATTAAATTCCACGGAGAATCTTTTAATCCATTTACTTTTTTTTTTTTTTTTTTTTTGAGTATATGCTTCTTCAATAGTGTAGTATTTATGCAATAATTTTACTTGTGAGCTCTGTTTTTGCACATATTGAGCGTAATACTTCCTTGCTAAGACGTGTAAGTAAAAACTATCCTCATATTGCTGTAGTTATTTTGACAAGTATACCAACTATGAGACCTGTGCACTTTTCATATTTTTGCTTGCAAATCGTTTCATGCAAAGGTACAGAAGTTGCATGACACTTTAGCAGTGAAAAAAAAAAAAAAACTCGTAATTGAATTATAAGTAATTAAATGCGCAAATAAAAATAATACGTAAGGCACAATATTAAAAGGTTTTAAACAAAGTGAACAAGAAAAAATATATATTAATCTCCTCGAAAGTTAACTCCAAATTTTCTTCATCGTATTATATACTTAAAATACGTTACGAAATGGGGTAACTTTTATTTGCCTGTTATCAAGTTGAATTACATTATTTTTTAATCAAATAGAAAGGAAGGGTTTTGTTAATTTTATGGTCTCAAACATATTAATGTTGAAATAAGGATATCAAATTGTGTGAGTGTAAGTGAAGAAAAAACATAAAACTAAATTGAACTGCCACCAAATGGATTATTTAATACTGCTACTAATGCTTAAACCTCATTTCGTATCGACGATAATATTCTTAATTAACGCATCCTACACTTTTCTTAACAAATCCAATAAAGAATAACTTTAATCTCGACATAGAACTGAAAACATGAAACCCCAAATTATTGACGTTGTTGCAACACTTCTTGTTCAAAATGATTTTCTTCAAGGATTAGCATTTTCAATTCTGACAGAAAATTTACCCTTTTCATCTAAGTTTGAAAAATGGCTTATTTTTGACAGAACCTGGAAAAGTGAGAACAATACTTATTACCTCGACTCCGGCGATGTGTTTCTTGAAATGCCTTTTCCTTGTTTGACAGCGATAAGAAATATATTTAATGAGTTTGAAGCAGACGCGAACTTTATGTGTGAATTCATCACACGAATTTTCCCTAGGATAAAATGAATCGTGCTGTGAAAGGTTTCGACGAGAGCTTTATTGGTTTAGTTTCGTTTGTTCTTCGTTTTCATTGCTTAAAGGAATTCCGTATTAGGTTCAGTCATATAAATACTTTATTTACATTTGAATTGCACTGTATAAGATATTTATATTAATGAACATATGTTTGGGGATTTTCATAAATGATATCACACCTTTTCAACACATTTTACCTCCTCCCCCACAAAATGTCACACATCGTGCATATGTACTTGCCGTTCAAAAACAAAACATTACGTTATCAATCACATTTCCAATTGCATTTAACCCCTTCCCTCTCGCTCCCGTGAAAATGACGGGCTGGAGTGTTTAAAATATCAAAATAAAAACAAATCAAAAATTAAAAATGAACATATATATTATTTATACACATATTTTTTTATAATTTTCAGGGATAAAAAAATCGGCACTTTATGACCGTTTAAAATTACCCGATCGTTAAGGGGTTAATGACATGTGAGAGAATAACAATAATAATGATTATATGTGTTCTGTACACAGAAATTAAGGTTTACAACAAAAAACGTAACTGGTAAATAATGCAGTGGAATCCGCTTAATTGGCCCACAGGATAATCGGGCTAGCCGCTTATTCGGACCAAATTCTAAAGAACCAAATTTTTTCCTATTACATAAACCTAATATTATTCGCTTATTGCGACCAAAAATCCGTTTAATCGAGCCAGAGAAATGAAAGGAAATACAAAACAGGAACCATACGTTGCCCGCGTAGAACGGATTTTAAAGCGGGTCAACGAACATAAAAAATATTTGATTAAACCCTAATTACAATTCGTTTAACGTTCAATAAAACCTAACGATACTTAACAAAATTCCCTCCAGATGGACGTACTATTACAGCAAAGGTCAAAGTTCAAGTGAATTTTCTAATTTATTCGGTGAGCAGTCAGCACGTACAATAAAATTAAATTAAAGTTTAAATAAAATTCTTTGATTGTAAAATAAGTGATGTATATTTAAATGGAAGTTTTAATAGCTGTTGTGGGCTTTTTAAAATTTCATATATACTTCATATACGTCTGGTCTTGTTCCAGTAATCGCGCAATCGGGCCAGTCGGTTAATAGCACCAAAGTCGATTCCGGTTAATCGGACCAAGGTCATATTGGTCCGATTAACCGGAATCGACTGTAGTAAAAATATATATTAATTATTCGAATTCTGCAAAAATGACCAGTGCTATTTTATCTCAAAAGTTCAAGTGCCCCATTAAATTTCTTTTTAAATTTAAATTGTTAACAATAAATTTATTTAAACATTAATATGCCTTAATTTAACCCTTAATGGTAAAGTTTCGAACATTTCTTCATATGTTTTAATGTCATAATTTTAAATAAGAAACGCGGTCCAATGTACCGCGTAATCGAAGCAAGATGGCGAAATGCAAAATACATTGCTAGTAGATTTATCTCAGACTATGCTTGACTGCCGTTTTCGGTGCAGCATCAAATAACTTCTTTCGCATCAGACCATTTTTTCCATAACGATTCAATACAAATTTGAAGGATTCAATAGTGAATTGAAAAGAACACAGAAGCGACTTAACCATGCTGCTTCTTTTCATTCTTGTTTTTTATGTTTAGAGCGCAACATACATTTTTTTACATGTGCGTACCAGAGAAGTAAACGAGAGAAGTAAGGAGACCCTGCTATGTAAGAGATAAAAGAGCGATGCATGGATATCTTACAAAAGCTAACAAAAGTGAAGTGCGAGTAAATTGGCTTTATTGCTGCAAAGTCACGATCTCCTCACGGAAAAGCCTTTCTAATTGCTTAGCAGAGGCAGGTATATAGCTTTGTAAAGTTCCACTATGAAGTGGAGTGCCTATTGGTTGGTTTGTTAAGGGTGAACATGGTAGAGGAGATGAGGACGAGCATAGTAGAAGGTAAACTAAGGAGAGGCTCCGTTCTTTCGCAGTACATAGTGTATTGTTATGTTTACCGTGATTTGCTGCTATTAATACTAAAAAAAAAAGTTACGGATAGATGTTCCTTTTTTTTTAAATTTCACATCCAAAAAAAAAAAAAAAAAAAAGAAGACGAACGGAGACTGACATAAAAGCAAAGTGACAAAAATAGTGATGTTATATTCAGTTTATTTCTAGATTGAACGCAATAGACATTAGTTACGTAAAGAAGACGCCAAAAAAGTATGATTTCCCAGGTATGACATTCTTAGTTCATAGTAGAAATACAAAGTTTAAAATATAAATACATCGATCATGTTTTATTTGATCAAACTTTTCCAATTAGAATATGCATGTTTTTTTTTCTTTTTAACTGGCTCCAAAATCGCATGTCCGAAAAAAATAAAGTAGTTTATGCTTAAATAGCTATCGGTTTTTGCAATAAGTAGTTATGTTTAACTCTGAAGCATATGTGAATAACAATAAAATGCCCAGACTCCACAGCGTCGAATTTTAATTCCAGGTCGGAGTTGTTTTTTTTTTAAATAAAATGTAATATGCTGCAAAAAAGGTGTAAACGGTTTATTACTTTAAGCATAAACTTAACTAACATGACATAGTGTAGATTAGAGCTTTTTACCTAGGAAAGTTAATGTTGAAAAAAATAAATAAAATAAAGATAAAAATTAATCTGATACTTAAAGAAATAACTTAGTGTCATTTAGATGAAAATAAGTAAATTATTTATCTTAAATAATGTACTTCTTATCCTAACCCACACCAAAAGTCAGTATTTTGGAAAATTTAACTAGTTTTTTTTTTTTTTTTTTTTTTCACTTTTTGCTGTTTTAAACATAAAATTCAGGTTCCCTACAAAAACATAACCTGTAAAATTGTTTTTTTAATACACGTATTAAGTTACGATACAGACTGGAAAAAATCAAAAGCATAACATTTAAAAATCACATAATCGTGGTAGGTGATTAACACAAAGTTACAGTGAAACATTTTACTTATTAATGACTAAAGCCCAAAAAACAAAACCTATTTACATAAGACTGAACCATTAACCTTTAACTGAGTATTTTTTGCTCTTTATGTTATTGAACATTTTCAAAAAAAAAAATCCCCTTTGCGGAATTTATATAAATAAAATCAATTGTATTCAGTAAAAAACCTGCCCATTAAGGAAAAACTTTATCTTTACTACTGTTCTGCATTTTCAACACATTACCGAACCACATTCCCACTCTGTAACTTGTAAACAGCGTTAATGACCAGATAGCCGATACAAAGTACCACCACATGCGCGAATAGGTACTGAATAAAATGGTACTAATGGATGTAAAACCTCAAAAAGACGGCCGTGACCTAGAGCAAAGGAAGAGCCCAGAAAACTCTTCGAAAAGTGCATTTTATGTGTCCTCCGGTCCTAAACTGAGTAATGGCGGCTGCGTTAGGAAGGATGTGCTTTCTATTGATCGAATACCGTAACGTTGGAGACTGGGACAGAAAATTCGACCAGTTCGGCTTTCTAAATTAATGGGGCCAAAGTTGGAATTGTTCTCTTTGGTGAACTTGCGGGCCGCTGGAGAAAAGCGGATTAGCTATTTCGTGTTAAGATATTCCCTAAACTTTTAACCAAAGAATTTTGCGACTTATTGGGGGCGAGCTATTGTTTCCCGTTTGATTTCTTAAAGTTTCGGGAAAAGTTTTGTAGGAGCTTTCGTTAAATTGAACTTATTTGTTTTTGTGTTATTTCAAGGTAAAATAATAAATGACTAGTAATAGAAATAAAATTTCACGTTAATTTAAAGCGCAAATGAGCATTAAAACGCAGACATATGTTTCGGGATTGCTTGGAATCCCTTTTTCAATGCGACAGGGAGCTTCTAGATGCAAAACATCCAAATAACGTGAAATTTTATTTCTATTACTGTTTACTTGCACAAAGTTAAATTATTATTATATTATTATAATAAATGACTTGTTTGAATGGAAATAACGAATTAAAATAATTTAATTTAAATTTGATTGGTATTAAATTGAAATATTTTCATTTCACGTAATATATTAAGTTCGTGTTGTCATATTTTAAAATCATGCAATCGAACGCAAAAGTATTTTTTTACTGACACGTGAATTTCTGAAAATACCCATCTTTCTAAATGTTGATAAAAATTCAGATAGTGTCGGAAAAAGATTTTGCCACAGAGATTGTCCATTTGATTATAATTTAACACAATTTCAAAAAAAGTATCCAATTTATGTGCTTATGAAGCTGTTGTTAAAGGCATTTTTCACATTTGATAGAATTTTTATCACTTATTTATTTATTTATTTTTGAACTCACTAACTCTGAAAATACTTGCCTTCACAAAAGTTGATCAAGAAGACCATTTAGCCACTGGGGATCGCAAAAAGTAATGATTATAGTTTTAACACGTTACACTGAGAAAATGTGCTCTGTGTTGTACATATGAAATAAAATAGTGTGTATTCCTTAAATAACGCATATTGCAGTAACTATTCATTTAATAAGGATTTAAGATTTAAAAAAAAACTATGATATTTAAATTATGCTGAGCTAATTTTTACATAAATGCTTTTCAGTAAATATATGCATGTATACTACGTTTTAAAAACAGCTCCTTTAGAGATTCAATTAGCGGGGCAAGACATGTGACCTTTCGTAAAAATCATTTTAAATTATCTTACTACGTGACTTATTTCAAGTTAGCGTGCGATGATTACATAACTTCAAACTAGTAATGTTATTTTCCTAATCAATGGCGCACCCAGGATTTTGCTTTGAAGGGGGGAGGGCAAGGTCTAAATTAAGGATAAATCGAATATTAATTCCCTGGATACCGGATGTCCGGTGTCTTTCGTGTTCATTATCCGTACCTAATATCCGGTTCTGATGTTTGAAACCGGTAAATTCAATGCATAAAAATCAAATTTGATAAGCCAGATAACCGGATTTTTCATGCAAACTGCTGATCAGGCTCCGGATAGTTAGAATCCAGATATATTTAAAAATAAATAACTCTGATACCGGATATCCGATGCATCCTAGGAGAACCCCACCCCTCAGTACGCCCCTGTTGCTAATGAGTTAGTATACTAATTGTAATTAGACTAAAAAAATTAACATTCTAAAGTTCACGTCGAAATAAAAATACATAAAGCCAACTGGGACATTGTTCACAAAGATTAATTCAATTTTCATTTTTTATCAAGGAGTAATAAAAAGACTGCATACAAAGATTCATGTTTTAAAATTCGAAGAGAGGCTATACATAAAGTCCATATTTTTATTACTCTCTCCAAATTTCACGTAGCATCGGAAACGTAACAAATATTTACAACTTCTCGAAATTCTTCGTTTTCTTTTATCCGCATACGTCGCTTCCCAAAAGACCAAACCATTCAGTGTATACACAATACACAACATTTCTCCGCGGAATTCTCATACGATAATGCCAAGACACGGCAGATGCTGGAGCAGTAGAAGAAAGGCGAAGGGAAATAACAAAGAAAAGGAAACACCACTGTTAGTAAAAGAAATAAACTTAATGGATAAAAACAAAGCAGGTATATCTTCACAGATACAGTAAAAATAAATAAAAAAGGACTGTCGATTGATAAATGGAACTTTTACCTTGTTCCTTTCTCCTCATTATTTTGGTTTTCCTTCATTGTTGGATCTAAATCGAGAAGGTTGGCTTTCTCCGTGCTGTTACCCTTTTTTTCAAAAAGGAGAAAATTAATTTCGTTCGAGGTTATCCCGTAAATTTCTTCTTTTCGTTTCTTGTACTTTAAGTTACAATAAAAAGCATCGATTACAGGCCGGCGGCTGTTAGAGTTAAAAATAATGAAACTGAAAAGTTTCCTTTGGAGTTCTATTAACGAAGAAGTACATGCAGAGAGTCAATACCATCAGAAAAAAACGTACAGTGCAGTTTAATAATAAAATCATTATTAAAAACTTCATAATTTAAGGGGACTCGGCACTAAAGATCGGTCAAAATCTCGATTTTGGAGTATTAGAGAACATTTGTGCAAAGCTTCAAGGTCCTACACACACTCTAAGATATCTTATTTTTGATTTTATATGAGCATTTTAACACTTTTTTTTACCTAACCAAAAACTTTAAATGGCTTTTTCTCAGCTTCGCTTCTTTGCATACTATGTGATAGTTAAAATGCTAAGGCTTTTTCAGATATGTATCTTTTCACTTGAAATTTTTATTGCTTGTTCCAAATGTTCAACTAAATGTAACCTAGTATGGAATTTTCCATAAATTTATTAGAAATTATTTTAATGCAATTTAACTTTGAAAAATCTGGCAATACCAAAATTTTTCTTAGATTTTAGTTTTAATTTTTTTTTTTCAAGAACTAATAAAGACATCAAAAATTCCATACTACAAAGTGAGGAGTATAGTTTGTTCTTTCTTGTAAAAAGCATATAAGCAAAAATCTTCCATTTTAAAAAAAGAGTTATTTTTTTATGTTTTTCTTCTATAACACATCAAGTTAGATTCATAAACATATATTACAAGTCAATACACCTTGAATTATGTTCAATTTGAGAAGGTGGATTTTTAGGTGCCGAGTCCCCTTAAATTGTCTGGGACAAAGACAATGATAATGAAAACCAAAATTGTAAAAGTTTTAGCTTATGATTAGAAAACTTTGATTATATTAAACAGAGACCCCTAAACCAGGACAATAAACCCATACACGTCATTCCACGCAAGTTTATTTATTACCAGATATTACAGGTCATTTATTTACAAAGCATACGCCACAACTGAAAGTATATAAATATATATACTTTATAAAAAATACAAGCATATAGAAATAATAAAGCAATAATCATACCATTTTAACCGTAATTGAACGCAGGGAGTAGATGAATCTATTACTGCGTAAATTATTTAAATTAAAAATTTTAAATCCACGGCATTATGTTTCCTAAAGCCAGTCTTGTTCATGTTATGGACTGCTTGCTTTTTATACATCATGTAACAAACGTGTTTTACCATATCGACTCACATTAGTTTTTGAGAAATATTTGCGAGGAGATGTGTCTAATATTTAACACTTGTTGCATTTTTTCTTTTCATATATTTTCAACTTTTAAAACGAAACTGCAATCTATTTCCTTCTTTCATTTAGTTTTAAATTTAAGTAAAATCCTCAAGACGTTTATGAGTAGTTTTTTAAGTCCATAGGGGGCTTTTCGGGGAATTTTTTGCTCAAGATTTCACAGTAGCAAATGCATTCAAGCTTATTTAATTTATTGAATTATCTTGTCTGTTCATGTAAAATTCCCTATTTTATAGTGGCAAACAATTAACCGCAAACTTTTTAGCTTAAAAAAAGTTACAAGTAAAATGTTTTTGATTATTTCCCGAATAATTAAAATATTTGCATCAAATTATTAGTTAAATGATCTTCGATTTTAAACTGTTATATGATGTAATAATAATATTATGAGAAAGAATAAGAAAGACAATGTTCAAATTTTGATACTTTAATAATCAATATAGCTACACCTTGTCCTTCTGTCCTACCATTTGTATGCTTAAATATCACTAAATAAGTTTAAAACCGTAAAATTTAAATATGGAAATGTGTTTAATTCCGTTCCCTTAAATACTGATTAATTGTAAAAGAAATCTAATAATACTACTGGAAATAAAGCAGATAAGTTTAAATTGTAATAAAAAGTTAATTAATGGGACTTTGAAAACATAAACTCCAACTATTCTTTCTGTAAAGCATTATAAATATTCATACGTTTAAGAAATCACTTTCAATCTAAACTCATTAAGAAATCTAAAAATCTGGGACGAGGAAAAAAAAACCCCTTATTTTCCGTCCAACTTTTAGAACGTTTTGAGTAGATTTCAGCTTTCTTCAAAATTTACTTAATATATTTTTATTCATCAGCGCTGAAGCAATTAACGTACTTTATTGTGCAAAAATTTTATACTCTATTGTTTAAGCTTTTCTATTAATTTATGTTATCTAATTTCACTGATTTCTTTAGATGAATAAATTATTTAAATTTTTTCTGAATATAAAGGGTACTTGAGCATAAAACTAACTAAGAGTAATATCTTTGAACATACAATTATCATTTAAAATATTTTTTTATTCCTTACAAAACTCAGACATCCAGCTCTATCATTAAAAAAAGGGTGCTCGTTGAAGTTTACTTTAAATGGTGCATTAAGCCTTGATTCTTAAACAATCTTTTGTCTCTGCTCTCAAAACTAAAAAAGCGGAAAAATAAGCCTTAGGTAATGAAATAGGACTCTTATTTTATATTGAATTGTTTGAATAAAAGGAGAATTTATAACAAGGGTCTTTTTTTAAAGCCAACAATAATAAGTCAAGATAAATTTATAATTTCTTTTCCTTTTTTTCCGGATTTTAGAAACAATTGATTTTGGAAATAAGAACTTCCCATTAATCCTAACGTTTTTTGTAAGAAAAGCAAAAGTATTATGTTAGTTTTTTTATTGAAGTTTATTATTTTTATTTCAAAGGCTTTTATACATTAACTAAATTGTTCATGTCTTTTTTCAGGAAGTAGTCGAAGTATTATAGTTAAAATAAATGTTTTCAGTCTTCAATACTGCCATTTAAGGTGAGTACAATGCATGTTTATGGTTCTTAAGATTATATACAATTAATGTAATTTAATGCACATTTTTCTACTTTCACGTTGCATTTTAAAGTTTCTTTGCTTAAGTTCATATTTAAATGTCAAATAATAAAACGGCAAAAGTAAAATAAAAGTAAGGGCAACGGTAAACGCAATAAAACAAGTTAATTTTTAAAATATTCTCAAAAAAATATAATGTAAGCAGCATATCAAAAACCTGTAGCTTTTCGTAACTTTAATAGCACTTTTTGTACGTATGTAAGGATTGATAGAACTTACAAAAAGAAGCTTATTATGCGATGTATGAGCGTGCCACCAAAATAGAGCACCTAGGAAACGAAGACCACAAAATCGCTTAATAATTAAGTACGGATAATTTTCATTTTTGAAAATATCACGACAAATAATATGATGCCCCCCACCCCCTCATCAGCTACAATATCATCTCTTCACTGGTGTCGTCTACAATATCTAGTACGAATATAGGCATCGAAACAAACACGTGCGATTTTAAAGAAAGCGCCAGCTGTCGATACTTTACAAATTTGGGTTTGATTGTTAGTTCTTTACAAATACATCTTACTTATGACGGTTATTATTTTCGGTCGATATTTTTCAGCATTTTTGATATTATTGGTTAAATGCAGTCTCAGTAACAAAATATTGCATACATTGCATATTAAAAATTATTGCACATTGAAACGTAACACTTACGTCGGGAACGTATATTGGGTGATTAGCCCATCTTTATTCATGTTTAGTGCATTGCGTTTGACATTATGTACAACAAAAAATGATGACACTTTTGTAAGAAAAGCCTAATTAACAGCACTTTCACACAAGAGTTGTTGTTGCATGTCCCCTTTGGTCAACAGCGCTAGACCAGGTCCATGGGGCTAAACACCCACAAAAAACCTAGCACCATCAAAGAATCGTCGTTCAAATCTTGCTTGGAAAGCCCCAGGTTCGCCTTGATGTGTTCTGGCGAAGCCTGCTCAGCGGAACATCTTGCACAAGTTTAATTATGATACTCCCTCTAAAAATTTGTATTGTGATACTATTTAAACATACGCATTTAAAAAAAAAAAATGTTTAATTCTTGTTTTTCCTCAATTTTGTCCGTTACGTCCAGAAAATAAAATAAAACGATACACAGCAGACAATCTTAAAATGAAATTCAAAAGATTTTTACGTCTCAAAAAAGCGAGCTTCTATGTGTATCTTGATCGAATATCCAAAGAAACAAACATATTTCTTTAAGTAACGCTTCCAGGCATGATTTTGAAATAAAAGGATATTTCAATATTTCAAGAACGGAAATTCTATTTCGCTTCGCATTCCAATATTACCGCACGCGACAAAATAAGTCGATATTTCAAAGTATTTTCGAAGAATATTCTGCAAGCAACATATTTATATATTTTTAAAGAATGCTGTTCCTCTGAATTTTAATAGAGCTTATTGCACTTTTTAGCGATATCGAGAAAGTGCGAAAATATGAACAATAAAATGTAGTTGTCTACATAGTCTTAAAAAAAGAATTTATTTGAAAGTTTTCTTTAATGGCTATACCCCCCCTTCTAGGTTACTATTTTGTATTATATTAACTCTACTTTCGCCTATATTTACTTCAGTTTTGTACATGTCTTTCTATTCATCTCTCAAAGATGTACCAGTTGCAATCTAGAAAGGATCTTTTGACCAAAATAAGTTTTTTTTTTCGAAGGTCGTCTGTTACAGAAGCAGACGGACAGCCCTGACACATTTCATAACAATAGTTCCAGCATTTGTTTCCTGAATAAGTATTGCGTTTTCAATATTTTTTATAATTATTTTTGCTATTACCGACAATCTTAGGCTTTAAATAAGCTTCGTTATTTTTTTATCTTCAACCAGGGTTTCAAAAACTGGTATATAATGCTTATTTATTTATTTTTTCAAAAAATTGAAATAGCATTTTCTATAAGTGTGTTTAGTTATAAATAAAAAAGAGAGGTATAACCATTATCTCTTTAATAAATGCTTCTAAAAAGATATAATTGTTTGAAAGGTCTGAACATATGCAGAGTTTATAGTGAAAATTAAAATCTGTCAGTTTTTCAGGATACCTTAGATTTGTCGAATTTTAACACACAGTATGATAAACAAACATATTCTGCTTTGCTCTTCATAAAGTCAAGTACATAACTGCTTCAACGTTGTACTGTTCTGTAGGTACTATACTTAATATATTATGTAAATGTAAGGTAAAATCAATAAAAAATATGTATTTTTCATATTAATAAATTCTTTTGTACTATAATAGAATATACCCGTGCTTGCAAAATTAGTTGCAAATGTAGTTTATTTAGAAAAAAAAAAGAAGGAAAGATCGTAGAACAAAAATAGGATTTGTCTCTTGGCCAACACTTGGACTGAGGCAAAGTTCTACAATTTCATTAGATTAATACTAACAGGTGTACAGGAGTTGTGCTACTCTGTAGGACAGTGCAATTTTTAGTTGATTACTGCTGAATTAAAGTCATCAGAAACTAGACACTAGTTTTAGTTTTTGTACAAAAATGTTTTGCATTCAAGGCACGAAGGCGTGTGTGTGGGGAGGGGGGATGTACAGTGCAGAAATCTATCTAAACTTCATTAAAACACGCAACATGCTATGTTTATAACTGACTTGACAATGCATTTTGGAGTTCGTTTTGAATATCCGTTTAGCTTTCACAAGGCTGAATCAGAAAAAATTCAATTTCCGTCTCGAGTCACAATCATAAGACAAAATCGAATATTTTTGAAAAGTAATTCTTCGCAAAATTAATTTTGTCGCTATTGCTGAAGCTATGTCAGCTCAATATAATATTTTCCAAAGTGCTAGTTCCCAGCTCAATTTGGCCATGAGTGTAGATTGACAATCTTTTAGGAGGCACCAAGGTCTACGGATAATGTACGGCACATGTCTGGAAATCGATTCTCTTCAAGTATGTTATTGACCTTCCTTGATATACAAAAATATATACTGCCCATTGAACTTTAATATACGTACAAAGCAGATCAATAGTTGTCGTTGCCGCTACTTTTGCTTAAAGCCGTCTTACCACAAACGAACAATGGATATTAACACGAACACTGGCTATTTGGCCATCCTGCATTCAAGGTTTCGTTGTGGGGGGAAGGGGTTCTAAGTTCAGGATCAAACCTAGAGCAAGTCGGTGGATTTTCAAGATGCAGAAAATCGTCAGCGTCGATGTGGTATTACTATGCGGCATGTTAAAGATCATTTGAGTATATGTTTGACTTGAATACTCTCAGCTAAATTAAATTCCTAGTGCAATTTCGCATCAGTTAGAGCTCAGGTGCCGCCATCTCGAATTCGGGGAATTCTCAAGTGGTAATGGCATCCACCGATAGTGGAGCTCCTTGAAATAAGGGATTCCGGTTTCCGGACAATGCACTAGGTCTGCAAAGGTTATTGACCCTGCGTACGCAGCCTCATTAGAAAGAAAAAAAATATTTGGCCTTCCTAAACAAATATCCTCTACACTTGTAAGAAATCATACGCAAAGGAGTGGGGTTAACGTAAACTACAACACTCTATCAAAACTTAACTTATAACGAACATCAAGCCTGAATTCTGATCTACCAAATTGAGATTTTGTTCAAGATTCTGATCACGCATGTGTGAAATGGGGTGTTCATATCAAGGACATCATAACACGGAAAGGTTTCGACTAAGGTGAGAATGCGTGCGTACTTTGCGCTTTTCTATTTTTTCCGAATAAACCGTTTATAATAAATTTGCAGTTGCAGATGAGGTGGAACTTCTAAGAGGAAACAAGTCCGTATTTGTACAAGGAACAAGTTCGTGTACAGTCTTATTTAATACTCCGTCGGGCGCGCTCCAAATTTTGCACCATCGGGCGCGCTGTATCTCACAGATACATTTCATAATAGCAATGCGTAAATTTAATTATGAAAGTTTTTTTTAATTGTTTTTTGTTTTTGTTACCAGGCTTCACCTCCCTTACACTTGGACCCTTATTTCTCCTTTATTTCAATACAAAATACAATGAAAATATTAAATTACAACACAAATATTTACAAGCAAAAAGAAATGTAAAGTAATAAAATATATGCGTACAATAGGTGTTTATATATATAATTATATTAAGTGAAAATATTCTTAATTGAAATATTAACTATTCAAATAACTTTAGGAAATGAAAAAAATAATTCGACTCCGATACATTTGGTTCCTCAATTGCACTTTTTTTTAAAAAACATCACGACATGTTCTAAGCAAAAAACTTCGCTGCATTTTAGGCACTTATATTGCGTTTACCTAGTCTTTTGTTGAAAAATTCTATAATCAGAATGACATTCCATGAAATCTCTTTTGTCCTTATCATTTTCATCGAAAATTTCTGCATCTGAATCTTAATTTTCATCAAAAAAAAAAAAAATATGAATGTTTCAAGATCTTTCTGATCATTTAAATCTAGAAAGCGTTTTTTATTCATTTTCAAAAGCAAAATAAACGCAAAAATTAATAAAATTAGTATAACAAACGGAAAACGTCATCGGTCGCGCTGTATCTCACTGATACAAACCGCAAATGAACCCCCAAAAGCGGGGGGGGGGGATCCCCCGACACCTACTCCCACAACATTCTAGGAGACCTAGTGACCGGAAGGGTAGATATTGCTCTGGTCAAGGTCGTGGCATTCCTCCTTCAATTTAAAAGTAATTTCAAAGATTTGTATCTGTGAGATACAGCGCGACCGACGGAGTGTTAAAAAAAAAAAAAAACATAAATGTACTTTAATTTTTGTATAGCTAGAAACGTTATTTAAGTAGTGTATAACGTTTCCAGTTATACAAAAATAAAAATACATCTATATATGTATTTATTTATTATTTTAAATTTATAATAAATTTAAAAAAGAAACGTATAAGATATTGTGGGTTGAGTTGACAATGAAATAATATTAAAGCGTTAAACATTTGAGAACGTGTTTTCGAAAAGTACGAAGATAAGTTTACCTGTTCAATGAGGCAATTCACCGCTAGAGGGACTCATGAATGATCACCGTTGTCACGTGATATCCGCTCTTTTTTTATTATGATTTTTAATTGAGTTCTACGTATAGTACACTAGGCAAAGTTAGTTATCTTAAAATTAATTAGACTATTTTCACAGCTTTTTCTGATTATAACCCAGTATTTACATTTAATTTGATCATTGTTCAAGAAATTCATTAATTATTACAATTTTATTTAGTGTTCATTTTACGTAATGTAGAATAGCTTTATTTATGCCTAGTTTTTATTAGATTTGTCGAATTCGAAGTAAAGCGATGCTACGGCTTCCTTTGTTTACATTCCTTTAATCGCTGCCACGTGACCAATGACGCTGCTTGAATTTCCTCCATTTTTGTTATTGTTGTTTCAAGTAAGTTAACACTTAACTTTGCAACGAGTTTTCACTTAACTTTGCAACGAGAAAAACTCTCCTTATTGATAGGGAATCGTACCCATGACGCACTTGAAGAAATGAACATAAAATATACCAAGTAAAAGGATGCGACTTACGCAAACCTTTATCTTTGCAAATCTTATTAAATATTTACTACAATTACGTTAAGCGTTGCAATTAAGCCTTCCGAGCTAATCGAACTAATCACGTTCTCTAAGTTAACAACTCACCGAACCGACTGATGATGTACGACGAAACGTGATTCACAAATATGGGCTACAGTTGAATGATTTGACTAGCAGAGCAAGACCGTTCTGCTTTAAAACGTTCAATGTTGCAAATTGCGTCATAAGGTTGAAAGGAACATCGAACCATAGTAAGATTCATTTCCTTAAAGTTAAGTAATTTTATTATAACAAATATTTGAGATAAATCGTGAACTGTATTTTCCCAATTAATATTCTGTTAAAAACATGTAGAATATACGTACAATTCTAGCATCAAAATGACAGTTCTAATTGGCAAATTAACCAACCGTTATTATAAGGAGCGTTCCGTATCGTGTTCTCGCTTTTGTTCGTTTAGCGTATTTGTTTTCCTCCAAAGTGATGCCATAAGCCAGTTTATAAATTTAGTTGCTTTCAACAAACAGAGAAGTGAACATTCTAATTCGCGTGCTAATAAACGCACCTGATGAACCAACTTCCCTAAAACTGGAATGGATTCGTCCTTTTTCTGTTTTGCGTTGAAGCGTCTAATTGTCAGAACTTAGTGGTACTGTATAACCGTGATACTTCAAACTAAGATGATTTTGCAGTTTTAAAAGAAAGAGCACTCGATACATAACATTGCTTTTCCCAACTGAAGGAGAAGTCACATACGTCAATTATTTACCAACTAAGTTCGTTATATGAAATTTAAAAGTAAAACACAATACATTTTAAATTAATTGAACAGTTTTTACAGACTAAATAAGTACGTAGATGACAATTTATAATAACATGAAAAACTCCTGACTCGCGATGAATACTCGCCACTGAGATACACCAATTCTTGTCATGACTTTTAAAGTTGGTTGTAATTTTGATTAACTAGCATTTTCTATAACTCCTATACTTAAATATGCGGTAGATTTATTCAGATGATAATCAGAAAATTATTTTGACCACATGATCCTAGAGGATTGCTTTTATCTGAAAAATGCAATCTATCATGTACTCAAAGTCAGTACAAATATACAATCGGAGTTGTTTAGCACAAATTTTCAGTAAAAACTTCCATACGCTTGTTTCCTTGTTGCATGTAACCCTTTCTTCAATACAAACGATAGAGATACTTATTTCCTACATTTATGTATTCAGTAGACGAAAGTGCAATCAATTTAATTCAATAGAAATTATATATATATTTACACACAACAAGGAAAAATCCTAATTGTATTGTAGTAAAAGTAAATAAGATTTTAAACGCATTTTTTACTAAATTAGGGCTCGGTATATTTCTTTAAAAGCTTGACTGAACAACAGTGTTTTACCACAACCTTAAAATGTTTATAAAAACAGTTTTAAGAGTGTGTTTTAATGATTTTTTTATCAAGCTATACTGTGATTATTTGAAATGTAAACTTATGTCAATGCGTGTTTTTAAAAACGCTACAATAAACCTAGAAAATATGTTTTCAAATGAATTTTATTTTATTCTTATAATTTAATACATATTAAAGGTAGTACTTTCCGAATAAATTAAAGGATTCAATTTGAAAGATATAAAATACCACAAACAGTACCCTTTATTTTAAAACTGCGTTAAATGCGCAAATTCGTGCACCATAACAAAAACACCACGCACTTCCTAGAAATGTTGCAATACTTATGGAGTAGCTGCAATTTAATTTGCTGTCACTAGATAAATAAGCAACCCTTGTTGACACATTTCAGATTCAGTCCGATGGAATAAACAAATGAAAGTCCAGTTCTATCGAAAATGCAAATCAATTCGAACCAGGAGAGGACAATCATTGGATATCAAAAGAGTAAACGCTTCGCTTCCATTTACGCGGTTGACAGGCAGTTAATCTGCTTTTAATTTATAGATCTTTTACTCCAGGGAATATAGAATCGAAGCTAGCAGCCTAATGAATACTGTGAATATCAAAGAAAACAGCTAACTTAGTGAATCCAATTAAGGGATAAAGACCTAAGGTAATTATAATAATATTGCTAGGGTGGAGGCCGTGTTATTTACAAAGCAGAATTGGAGTTAAACTTTTAGTCTTTTGGGAATTAGGTTCAGAATAACGTTGGTGGAAATTTCTCGAACATTATGCAGTTGCTTGTCGTAATATTAATATATGATGCAGCATTTAACTTTGATAATCATTAGGATACATACGTCAAGCAGAAATGTTACTAAAAATTTGCAATCAGAAATTACAGAGATAGATTTCAGAACATACTATTTGAGAAATTTATTCCGTCTTATCTTAAAGGATTTTACAATCATGATAGTAAGGTAAAAATAGCTTTATCCCTTTTGTGAGACAAAGAAAATTCAATGTAAACGCATAATGTTTACTCAATTTAATGGTATTTTGCCAAATATATAAACTGTTTTTAAGGTATACGTACACACTTGAAAAATGTTTCTTTAATTTTCATTTTAAAAATCCAATTTTTCTACAGTTAATCAGTGATGTGTGTTTGATTACATTTTAGATGGAAAAAGTCATATTAACCTAAATATTAATTACCTAATTAGGATTTAATGACCTACTTAGCATTATTTCTGAAACATATCTTAAAATATAATTTGGGTAGACATACAGTTCCAGTTGGAAATTATAGCTAATATCCTTCTTCATGTTTTGTGCTTCAATCAAGATGGCGGAGAGTATAGTTTTTTTAATACAAATATTTATCACTGCTAATGGATAAAAAATTGTGATTCTTTTTTATATTTTATTTTTAAAAAATTCATTTAATATTTATTTCTTTATTAAAAACTCTGATTGAGGCAGAACACATTCACTGTGTTATGTAGATTTTAGTGGTACAAAAATAATTGTGATAGATTAATTCATTGTTGAGTTATCTTGTTTCAAGTTAAGCGTCACATAGCTGAATCATGATTTTTCAGAAATCGACTTCAAAGTTAAGGAAACGCGGATTTTTACATAGTAATACCTCGAGAAAAATCCTAGCTACTAAAGAACTGTTCCTAATATTAGCAACATATTTGTATCGTTTGAAAGGTAAAAAGTTGGAGAACAATTTGAAATAATATTTTTTTTTCAATACTTTGGTCGATTTTAGCAATTTCAAGTGTGTATGTACACCTTAAAACAGCTAAATAAATGTATTTGGGTTGAAATTTATTTATTAAATATGATTATTTTATAATTTTACAAAAAAATGTTTTGTATGTTTTGTTTCTGTGCGATCTAAAACGTGAAATAATGAAATGTTAACTTATATAACTGAGGAACTTGATTTGTTACCCCATATAATTGGCACATAAGGATCAACCAAATGTTGCGTGTTAATTAAAATGCACATGTGAATCAGTAATTAAAGTGTCCTGAGTTGACCACAGCCTAGAAACCCAGAAAATAGTTATTGAGACCAGCCGTGAATACTAAATAAGATAATATTCAGTTGGGCAGGACAGTAAACGCATTCATTCAAATGTTTATAATAGCTAACGGTTTACTGTACCAATTGTTTCAAATATTTGTCAAAAAAAAAACACTCTTAATTTTATATATATATATATATATATACACTGTACTCCTTCCGTACAAATATACAAAACGCAGACGGATTTGCCTTTGTTTAAAGTTTGATTTCTGTTTAAAAAAATTTTCTCGGTAAATGTTTAGCCAATTTTTATATTATTTGCGTCATTCCTCAGTTTTGCGTTTAGAATTTCGCACATTTTTGATTTCGTTAAGATTTTTTCTTGAAGGTCAGGAGATCACTACAATTAATTTTAGAAATGGTCATCTGCTTATTATTAAATGGTCCTCTGCTTAATATTAAAAAATGAAAAGCTCTTTCAAAAATGCAGATTAGTTTTAAAAATTCTCTATTTTGAATGTACATACCACAATTTCAGTCGAAATTTAAAAGTCTATGATCACGATATTGAATTTTCTTTTTTTTTTTTTTACATATCCTTTCAACTTCTATCTAATTTCAATGCTCCGTTTTTAATATTAATGGTGGATGAACAAAAATAGAATTGAAACCTTTTCAACGCTTTGAATAGTACTACTTGGAAATTATCCAGACTTTTGCCCGTCACTGATAATCATTATAAATTCAGGATTTAGCTTTGCAGGGTCTGCTAATATCCATTAATTTCTTTTTTAGACCGATAACTAACGTGTATGACAATGTAACGTATGTAACGTGATGTGTTTAGATGTTGTTTGATGTCAAGCAATGAGTAACATGTCAAACTTTGCACAGAAAAATTACAAACGCAATGTTATTAAAGCATTTAATTACAAAAGAAAATCATACACGTATTTTGCGTCTACAAGAAGCCATAAATTACGTGTCCAAAGAATTTTTTAATGTGGAAAGCGTTTCGACCTTTGTGTCATTAAGCAGCAGTTTCTTAGCAGTTTTAACAGAAGTTCCTTGTCAGCACTGATTTGAGCCCGGAACCAAAACTGTTTGCCTCCTGTGATGAAGTTGTTCTATGTAATCATTCCCAAACGGTGTGTGTGCATTATTTTAGGAATTCCTTGATTCATCAATTTTGCATCAAGTGTTTTTAATATTTAACTACATTTATATACAGTTCTACCATCATCCAGAGCAAGCTACCTGGCAAAGTGCCGAGAAAAATCCATTCATGTTCAAGGGAGGACCTGCCGGTATATGAACATTGCCGTTTTTGTTCTCGTTCTAGTTCGTTTAGAATGCTTGATTTATTCCGAACTGATGCTATATGCCAGTTTTTAAATTCAGTTGCTTTCATCAAACAGTGAAGCAATGTGGTTTCTGGTTCGCGTAATTGGTAAACGCGGCAAAACAAAGTTCAATAAAACTCGAATAGATTCGTTATTTTCAGCCATGCGCAGACGATTCCAAATACCAAAAGTCCGTGGTCGAACTGTAATACTGTTCTTACTTGTACATGGAACGAAGTGCTTGAAAAAACAAGAAATCGACATAACCAGCTTTTGCCATTAAAATATATGACGAATTAGCAGCCTTGGAAAAGTTGAAAAGCGCTGCTTAGATCAGTACATGAAAGCATTTTGCTGACTACGTCCTTATTTCCGAAGCACTCATGAAAAAAAAAAAAATCTTGGCAAGCTCTGAGTTTATGAAGCGTTGCATAAATCATTACTAGAAAGCAGTACTTTAAGCCTGTGAATCGCTATTGTTTTTCCTCTTTAGCACTTGAGGGCCATTAAAGCAGTTAACGAATTTAATACATTAAATTTAAAATAGCACTAAGTGGCCGTTCATAAATGATGTCACGCTTTTTTCCCATATAGTTGATCCCCTCACCTTCAATGGACCCCTCTCCCCCTTTGTCTCATGTCACGCTATGTTGCATAATTTTGCATGATGTCACAGTTTTTGTTACCACCTCCTCTCCCCTTGTCACACTTCGTCATAATTTCATGAACCCCCCTTCCCCCTCGAAGCGTGCCATCATTTAAGAATGATCCCTTACTCTAACTTACAATTTATTCTACCATTTGTTAGGTTACGACACAGTGCAATGAATGCTTTATTTTTCCTATATAGAAGCTAAATTCTATGGTTACTGTACTTTTGCCGATTTTACTTTCTAAGCTTTGAAGGCAAACAAAACTTATGAAGACACAATAATTAATTCACAATTTATAATAATCTTTGAGCATGCACAGAAGTTGTTCGAAAGGAACCCCACTAATAAAAATAAAAAGTACCCTTCAATCGAACATTAAAGCATAAAGTTTCTACTAGAAATCTCATTGACAGACCAAATCATCTTTTAAATTTTCCCATTAAGATATATTCCCACACTTTTCCACTTTAACCACCGAAAGATTTGGATGCATCCATCATTGCTTGCTGTGAGCACCCTCACGAAATCTTGATCCGACTTGATACCATGGATTGCTGTGGCATGATCTAATTTTGACAACTTAATGCAGCGTTCAAGTGATATCGGAAATTCAAGAAAGAAGACTGACTGTCATATGTTTACTCATTTGTAGGACGACTGCATTAATTTCCTTATTTACTTCATTCCACATAATGTGTCAGTGATTGAATATCAACAATTATTTTTGCTTTTTATCTAAATTGTTGCATAACTGCATAGAAATCCTTTCGCGAAACTTAAACCCGAAACTTCATTAATGCATTAATTTCTAATGACACGAGACGTGTTTTCGATGTTTGAAGCAATCCATCATGTTTATTGTCCGAGATTTTGAAATTAATCTAAGCAACTCTATAAAGCTTCAAATTTTATTGCTCTTGCAATAAAATTTCTGCATTAATGACGATTTTATGTACACTGTAAAAAAAAAAATCTCTTGAAAATAACAAAAAAGGTACGGCAACAGAGTTGCCGGAAATGTTCTGTTTCTGATAATATTTTCCCGAGATTTGACAGAAGTTTCAGTTCTTTTTTCTCCGTTAATCCGAATCAGGTTGTGAAAATACAGCAACCGTAAAACGGAAAGTTCAGTTCTCGTATTTTCAGGTCGTGATATTTCTGTTTTTGGAAGGAAAAAACCAGGTATTGAAGCACTACGGAAATCTTCCGTTAAAATCAGTCAAAAAACACTTTGAAAATTCAGGTTTTTTTTAAGTGTAAGAATAATTAACAAGAAATACACCCTTATAAAACTAATAATTTATTAGGCGTATTAATATATATTTACTGTAAACGGTACATTTTTAAATGTTACTTAAACTAAACGAAAGGTCTCCAATTGCTCCAATCCCCCGCTGGCCAAATATGGCTCGAAAGTGTCATCTATCTGGCCCGCGGCACTAATGGCTTATTGCTATTGTTGAAGTGATAGGTTCGATTAAAAAAAAATACAGAATAATAAAACTCCGTTTTATTTACTTGCAAGGTAAAGCTTAATGACAAGTGTCCACTTATAAAAAATACTAATTAGAGTTATCAAATTGGGATTTTCCACTGTCAATAGTTTGTAGTTGGGGATCAATTTTACTTATAGCATTTTTCAAAAAAAGATTTAAGATGTTCATTGGTTAACTTAGATCTGTTCACGTCTTTGTGAACTTCATTTTAACGAATGTTTTCTCACTCAAGTAAGTAGTGGCAAAAACAGAAAACAGCTCATGAGCAAATTTATGCACATTACTAAATTCTACCCGTGGAAGAATCTTATAAACTTCCAACAAAGATGACTTTTGATAATTGTTTAATTATATCAATGATGAGAATTTTGAAAAACTTAATTTCATTCAAAAAGTCCGATACAGTACTACCTATTTCCGCTTTTGACCACCAGATATCGAGAAAACTGAAGCGGGTTCGCCCCAGGGAACTTATTTGAGCAATTAGTATGGCCCTAAGGCTGGGAAATTTGGAGACCTTTAAACTAAACAATACAAAAATTGCAGTAAATTTATTAAAATTAAGCAATATATTGTAATAAGCCAGTTTACTATTAGAACTAAAATGTAAAGGCTAACAATATTTTAAAATTTATTATGCATTTATATTACATGTTCAATGCCTCAATTTATCTTGGTTAAAGATGTTTCTTGTAAACTCAAGGAAGCGCAAAAATTTTCCTTGCAAAAAGGACTTCTATTAAATTGGTTTTCTTCAATACGTTGCAATATTGAACAACATTTTAAACTAACAATTTGAGTAATTATGTTTAATTATTATTCAGTCCACAGAAAGCCACTCGTCCATTTCGTGCTGTGTCATTATTAAATAAAAATTAGTTATGTTCAGAATATTTTAATAAAACGAATGGTGAAAAATATGTACTTTGCTAAGAGTAAATGCAGGGGAAAATATTTTACCAGCTTTTAAAAAGCATAATTGAAAATTTTAATTAGTGAACTTTGAAATCAATATTATAAATCCAATTTATTTTGAAAACTTGTGCTTCGAGGATAAGTGCTTGAGTACTTGATTAGTTTTGATTATTTCAATAATTAGGGCCGACAATATTAAATTCAAAATAGTTAGCTACCGAATAAAGATTTCATTTAAGCAGGAGATTAAAAACAGCTTAATGTCTATGAAAAATAGTTATTCCAAGAAAAAAAAAATCAGGGATTCCAAATTAATCTTAAGTGTTTAAAAAATATTTTTCGCAGACATAACATGGATACAGATAAGTTGACTAATGGGATGGTCTAATTAGTAGTTTTAGAACGATGCATTTCTAAGAGAAAATAGAGACTTTCAAATGTTTTTTTTATTATTGACGTTTTGTAAAATGTTTATTTATATTGATTATTTTATTTGGTGAATAATATTTAGATGTAAATCTTTTATTTCCGTTCCTATTTGCAACTAAACAATTATTTTTTTTTTTTTGTTTAATTTGACGATTTTCAAAGATTAAAACCATTTGTATTTGCTACAATAAGCGATTACCTTCACGTATGGTATTTAAACTTGAGAATATTGTCAAATTATAGTGAAAAAAGTTTTACTTCATTTTTTTTCTGCTTATTTACTGTTTAAATGTGATATTATGAGAATGTTTGGATACACTTTAAATCTATTTTTTTACGTTATGAATATACATAATGAAATTAAATGCATTAAAATCTGTACATTAATCAAATAACGTCCAACTTAAAGTATCATTCACGTTTGTTTACTTTGTTTTATGACTTTGCCTTATAAATTTGATTATAGATAATGCTCTGTACTCTCTATGCTTTGGAAAACTTTGTATTTCATTCTTTCGAGAGCATAATAATATGTTTGTTTGTTTTTCATTTAAAAATAATGTTAAACGTATTCTCTTTTTGCAGTTAACATTTTCAAGAAGCAAGAAATCTTGACTGAAATAGAAAATGATCTGATCAACGCTCTTTCTGGTACTTGATTTAGCTTGAACATTAAATGCCGGAAATTATAAATGTGTTGAACATTTTGTTGTATGTTTCAGAAATGTTTATCATAGGTGTTTAAAAATGAATTTTATCGAGAAGTGAAATTAAAAATACTCTTTATCTCCTAATGCATATGCTTTGGCCATTAATAGAGTAAACGGCAATGTGTACAATAATTGGAAAATGATTTTAATTTTCGTATAATAATTGCTCAAAAATTATTCAATACATCTTTATCGGTTTGATCTTCATTCAATAAAAACAATACGACATTTTGAAAAAAAATTCAGGCTGCTTTTATCCCTTACATTTATTCTATAGTTAGAAGTGATATTATTAAAAAAAAAATGTTTTAATGAAGAAAGCTGAAGGTTTTCCCTAATCTCAAACGATAATTGTAAAAAAAGGGGGGAAAGGGACTCGTTTGCAAGTGTGCTAACTAACAGGCAAATACTTTTTTTAAATAAAGTGGCTCATTTTTTTTATTGAAAAGTAATTTGCAATACAAAATAAGGATATTTTCAATAATAATGATAATAATAATCACGCGATGCTTATATTGATGTTACGGAGTGCTCTGATTTAAAATTTTACTACCGGTATTTTATTCTTCACAACTAACAAGATTATTTATTATAAAAGTCAGTCCATTACCTTAACCATTACTTTTATAATAAATACTATTACTTGAACAGATTACCGTAAGCAAAATGTATTTATTTTTACTCGTATTTGAGGGTTTTCAACAGGTGTCATTGTTACGAATCTAGAAACAAATATTAAATATAGACAAATTACAAAAAGAAATGAATTTCCACGATCTTAATAATATTGTATTTCCAAAATGTTAATCCCCTTCGCCGGTTTTGCGTACTTGAAAACACCCCTTTCGTCATACATTTGTCACATTAAAACTCTCCTCATTAAAACTCACCGGCGTATCTTGACCCAAATTCTGCAAGGGTTTTACCGCAGTTTAAAATTAATTGTTACTACCGTGGATGCGACATCAGGGATATAGCTTCAGGTTATACATCAGGCTGAAATGAGGGTGGGCATAGGTCACAATGTCTTATTAATAGCTTCCAGAGCTTTATATTTAAACACAGATTTTCCACATTGCCTCAGGCTGCAATGGAACGTGAAATGTGCGGATAGATTTTCCACTGTCGTTTTAAATGATCTTATATGCGGTGGCTTAATGGATAGCTGTAATTAAAACGAAGCACATATTGAAACTTTTTAATTAATTCGAAAGACTTTGACGTGTGCATGCGTAAATTTAAAAGTGTATGGTATATCTGCCCATCATTTAAAATGTATAATTAAAAAGATGTTGTAGAGGGTGTCGATTAGGGATGATGCTATGAGCAATGTCAAACACGTGGGGGACAAATCAAAGCCTGATGGGAAACCTAAATACTTATATCACATCGGACGTAAGGAAAGAAACTCATATGTAACATTTTTTGAAGTAATTTGAATAAATAAAAAAACTTCATTAAAAACATTATTGAAACAGGGTGCTGGAATATGCTTTTCAACTTCAAGGACTATTTGCGATTTAAAAATCGTTTGTTTCTCTGTTAAATGGGGAAAACTAACAGTTTGTGTTATCTTATTCGCAAATAGTTCTATTTCACTGTGCTTATGAGGAAACTCAATAATTACATCAGTTGAAATCGTTTCTTAAACTGTGGTTACTTTCCAAAAAATTGCGAAATTTTATTTTATGAATTTTTCAAATAATAGAATTATTTCTCCATACATAAAAGCGATTTCTAAAAAATAACAAATTACCTCTTAGAATTATAATTTGTAGTGATAATGTAAATTCTACAGCATTATGGAAGTGTTAATCAACTAAAAAGAGAGTACAGTTTTATTTTATAGAAACAAAATTCATAGGTTACTGTTTACTGTTTTAGAAGAGTTTTTTTTTTTAACTTTTAAAAAGATTCACCAAAGGTCAACCGGCAGCTATCCAAGAAAACTTGGAAATTTGCTGTAGAAAAATTGAAAAAAATTGCTTATTTAAATTTTCCCGAATATAATTGAATCATTTATTTCTAGAAGCTAACAACTCTTAAAAACAATTTTTTTCAGGAGATAGAAAAAAATTTCTTATGAAAAGTTGGAAAACTTTACGGGTCTAATATTTTACTATTTTATTTTAGTACGTACTATCAATGCAATATTGTTAAATTAAATCGATTTTTGATTAATTATGCCACCTTTTGTTACCTTTCCCAAAAAAACGATTCAATTATTGTCAAGAGAAATACGTTTACAACGTATTTTAGGAACGGAAAGTGCCAAATAAAGCACTGAATACATAAACACTTTGATGATTCTGAAATATCATAAAAACCTTTCCTAAAAAATGCGAATCCCGAATGCGAAAGTACGTAGTTAGCAGTGATTTATCTACATACAGAAAATATTACTAACAAGAAAATATCTGGTAGTTATATTTCGCGTAACTTATAGTTAATGAATTGTTAACTTCCGTTTCCTAGTAACAAAAATCGCACGATCAACGACACTTAAATGTTTCCTCTTCTTTTTGTATCTTGTATTAATGATTTACTTGCTAAAAGGTTATTCGTATGCTATGCCAAAAAAAAAATTGAACAACGGCATATAAAACATATTAACAGATTTGTAAATATACACATATAATAACATTGGATACAATGGTTGTTGTAATTCTGCAATAAACTAAGAAAATGTGTCGTAAAATTTTCTAATGGTGAAACACAGTTTCATTCATACTCCCCGGAAACAAAATACATATTTTAATCTTTGGTGTGAATTTTTAAATTAAGACTTCTTATAATTTTTAATTTATTCATTTCTAAACCAAATGTTGTAAATAAACCTTCCTTGTAAATAAATGTTCCCTTGGGTGACTTAAAAGTGGTGATTTTAAACGGGTACAAATACCAACCCCGCTTTTAAACGGCAATGCACGAAACGGGTAGTAATACCTACCGCCCCCCCCCCCCCACGCTCATAATTTGTAAATACTTACGCTATGCCAAAGTCCACACAGTGTAAACTAATAGTTTCAAGAAAGAAAATAACTTATTATTTTTTAAAAAAACGAAAGATAACAAGAGTTAGTTAGCTAAATGTGGATTTGTAAAACAACTTTTTCCATTAAAGTAAATTTATACAGATATGTGTAAGGTATATTTTTGTGTGCGAATGTAAAAGTAGTATAATCGTATTCAAGCAACCATAAAAATAGTTTGGAAACCGAAATTAAATGTTTCCAACAATATTATAACTGAGCAGAAAACTTTTTTTAATCATACATAGGAAATATCTAAAGCAGTTAGAAGTATGCATGTATTTAATAAAACGTCATTTGACATTACATCTAAATCCAAGGAGAATACCTTACAAATTACTTAGAGCTACGAATTTAAATTAAATTCTTAATATTTAATTATCTTTGATTGAAAAAACATTTATCAGCATTAATAAAATCTAAATTCTAATTTAATGTAATTTTTTCTTTAACTATGCACTGAAATTCGGATAACTAGAATAACAAATAAAATAAATAACATACCGTGTTTTAAACTTAATCAGGTTGTTTCCGACTGTTCAATAAATATACAAGAAAGTAGAAATACTCTTGACTTGTCTCATTTTTATATAAACCCCAAAGTGTTAGGAGAAGCCTTCATTAAACTTTTCCTGACATAAACCAACATCGCATCGAATAAAATTTACTTCCTTTAATGAAGTGAAAAATGTCAGTGATTTTACTTGACATCATGCGTGTGGAAGCAAATTAGTTGAAACTTACAAAAAAAAAGGTTGCAATTTTGCATCAGTTTTCAGTTATTGTATCGAGATTTTGTCATGCGAAATTTAAAAATACGTTTAATGAGTGCTTTTTGAAAACGTGGATGTATTTCGTTTCTATTATGTTTTGCTGAATATTTTATGAATAAAAGTCGATTTTATATGAAGTAGAAATGTTGTAATACGGATAGCTTAACAGGGTAAGCAATTTCTTTTTGAAAAGTAACTTTTATGAGTTGAATATGCTTGTAAACATAATATTACTCGTTTGTTTGAAACATAAAAATATTACGCTCAATGCTTCAAATGTTTATGTGCGTAAAAATCTTCTAAGCAAAGCAAATAAAGTGTATGTGTGTCTGTAAATAGGTGTAGGAGTTAAATTAAAGATTTACTGGGGGAGTGGTAAATAAATAAATAAATATATATATATATATACATATATATTTATATTTATATATAAATATATATATATATATATATATATGGTAAATCTTGGATCTTACTCCTGTACCTATTTGCGCACATGCATACAGTTACAGTTAATACTGTATATATATATATATGTAATGCGGGTAGTTTTCAGATGAGTTGCAAATAATGTCTAACTGCTATTTTTAATGCCTCAAGATTTTTTTTTTAAATAATGTAATTAAAGTTTTAAAAATGCATGTAAAACATAATAAAATAAATTTGAACATAAATAGAATAATCTTATATATTTTTGTTAGAAAGTACTGCAGGTATGTATGTATACGTGACACCAAACAGAGATATAAATGTTTACATTTAAGGTTGCGAGATTTTTTCTTTTGCTCATTAAATTATAAAAATCGATAAGTTATTTAAAAATCCTTATTGGGTTTAATGAGAATCATATTAGATATTTTGAACTATTAATATTTTATGACGTATAAACACTATTAAAGCGAATTACATAAATGTAATTAAGTGAATATTGGAACGATAAATGCGAGTATTTTCTTAATTCCCTTAAAAAATGCTTGATATTGTTATGCATTATTTTTTATTTTTTATGAAGACTAAAGCGATATTTAATTTTGAAAATGCAGAAAAGAATTTCTAACCCCATACTTTCTTCTTTCAAATCATGAAAAAATATACATTGTTTTTACTGGTAAATTTATAACTAGCTGACCTAACCTGCGCTGCGCAGGCTGTCTTGACAGCTTCTTTTCCTAGCGGAGAAAAGAAGAGAGATCGTGTCAACCTTCTGGCAAAGAAATCAATCAGTAGAAATTTAGTTTAAAGCTACTAAAACGCTTGAAAAAGTAATATAACATGTAGAAGGATCAGTTAAGAAAACCTAGGAACAATTCCATCAGTAGGGTCAGATTTGTCACCAGAGGGTAATTAAAACTGCCAAATTGTAGCACGGCGTCATTTGTCGCGTTACTTTTCATCTGGAATGAGTCTTGGCGATCATCTTAGATTGATTGTAAGAATGAAATTGCAATATCAAATTAATTTTATTTTACAGCCATTGTGAACTGTTGCCTCGCTAACCGAAAGATAAGTTTCATAATGAAATGAAGCTTCGCTAGCGGTACTATAGAGATGAAATCGTAGGTGATAATATTTATAGTTAAAATATACTGTAAACCATACCTAAAAACGTATGCACAATTTTGTTAGTATTCTTTATCGCCGGTTTATCAATAACGCCTAATTAAAAGGTCAAATTGTAGCGTGTCGTCATTCGCCACGTTATTTGAAGTCTAGAATAAACTATACGTCCGTAAACTTTTCGAGGCGATATTTATTTAAATGCTATTGCTATATCAAGGAAATCGTAAAATTGGGGAGACGGAACTTTTATCAAGTTCAATCTCGAATTTAAAAATTATTACTAATTTGAAAAAAACTTTAAATCGAAAATATGCTTTATTATTGTTTTATCTTTATTGAACTGAGCTAATTTGAAAAATAAGTCTTATATTGAAATTAAGCGTACACTATTACCCGGAGTTGAGGAAACTGCTAATTATTATTTTTGGATCAAGGTAAGCTTAAGAAAAATCGAACTAAAAAGCTCATAACTGGCGTTCTTATTGACTTATAAACTTTGAACAAATTTTATCTTGTGAAGAAAAATCAGTGCTTTCGATCGATATACTATATTAATATGTGCAAGGTTTTTTCACTCCCAGATTGGGGAATTCATGTGAAAATTTGAGTAAAATTGGAATAAAAAAAGAACTACCTTTCGGATTTTTTTCTAACGGGTCTATGATTCGTCCTCTTGAATCACTCTGTCTATTGATGAAAACCGCATTCAAATCCGTTGCGTTGTTTAAAAGATCTCAGCGTACAGACACGGGAAGCGACTTTGTTTTATGCTCTTTTAAGATTTCGTAATTTTTGGAGACACTGCATTACTTCAGTTTTTCTTCAGTTTTATGCCAGTAAATACACTAACACTATTAAATTGTGAGTGTGGCAATTAAAAAGGAAATTGTGGATCAAAGTTACCTTGTGATTGATTGTACCTAATGTACCTAAAACGTCAGATCCGAGTTGAAGGTCAACAGTCCCCCCAAAAAAACCTTTTTGATCAGATCCTCCTTCCGAGAAATTCTCATTACTTCCTTTCCCTACTTATAAATAAACAATAAAAGTTTTTTTGCACCAGTTAATGCTTATTAATCTTCGAATTTAGTTACAAAATATATTTTTTGAAAAAAAGAATAAACAAATTATACCTACTTTAAATTTTAAAAAATGAGATAAAAGCTAAAAAAAATAATTTATTTTAAACAACATCGATTTGGCTTTTAAACATAATTTTAAAAGTCCGCGCAAAATTATGAGCTTAATTTCCGTTACACCATATGCTACTTTATCTAGGAACTGTTTCAAACCTTCAGCCATTTATATTTGTACTGATTCAGGATAACGGTAGATTTTAGCTACAACGTTGCTTCGATTTCAAAAATTGTATTAAAATCTCTTATCAATGTTTCTAAAGAATAAATTTATTTTTTATTTGTTGGAAAGTTTTTAATTTGAAGTCGGTTCTATATTTCTTTTCCAAAAAATACTTTATTTTATTTCTTTTAGTGTAAATAGATTTTTCATATAAATACCATACTTTTTGTTTTTAAACATACTAAAGGGCTCCCCCACATTGAGAGACTGGCACTAAAAACTAACCGTTTTTATTATAATTTCTGTTTTGAAATTTGATTTTAAAAACTAACAAGAAGAGCCTAGTCTAGAGCTAAACGAGCCTACTTTCTCGTATTAATCAAATTCAAATTTATAATTTAGCCATATCTCTCTGTCCTCGCCGAGATCTTTCGAATGCAAAAAAAAAAGAAAAAAGAAAACTTTTGAATCGGAAATTTCCTTCAAACGTTATTGGGGACCGGGGAGGTAGACAGACTGACCGACAGACCCACATTTTCCCAACCTCAAAATCCTACTTTCAAAATTTTTATTTTTCGAAATTTATTTAATTACTTAACTTTTTTTTCGACCTTTTCTTATTTTTAACGACATTTTTACAAAACATTTAGCCTTCTTTAATTTTTTTTTAATTTAACGGTTAAGTAGATTAAAAGTCACTATAGCAAACAGACTGAATTAATTATTCTTTCTTTCAGAGAATCCTTCACTCAAACTCTTATTATAATTGCTTTCAATATTAATGCCAAACACGTTCTGCATAACAGTTTTTCATGATATTTATTAATATTTTACCTAAGAAAGACATATCAAGATAAGCCTTTAAAGTAAACAGAAAAGGAGTTTTCACCCATAACGTCCATCCTAAAGAACTGTAGTCAAATCGAAGCAGGATATTTAAGTTAGACAACCTTCTAACATCATGAAAATCGGTTGATTTAGTCAAAAGTTATGGATGAAGAAGAAACAAACCCCGCATATATTTTTTTAAATGATCGAATATGGTCCAACGAAGGTACGGGACCAATTGAAAAATACTCGATTAAAAAAAGGATCATCAAATTCGGTTCTTCTGGTGAGAAGAAGTTATCGATGAACGAACGAAAAAGTGAATAAATAAATAAACAAAAAAAAAAAAAAATCACACGCAGTTATGGTATGAATTGATAACAGTCTTCCTTTTAGAAATCGGTTTAAAATATATGAACATGCATGATTTTTAAAAATACATATTAACATTAACGTTATGTTGTAATGTTTTTCATACAACTAAAACAAAACATTCCAATACATTGTCTAAAGGTATTAGATTTACAGTATAAGGTTTTATAGCTCATATGTATGACTTTCGACAGTCAAAATATCTAGAATGTTTTAAAAAATGTTAGATAATCATATGAACTATAATGTAAGAGTAAACCTTGTTCATGTATGTTTTATTAATAATATTATTGAATAATACAAAAACACAACAATTAAAACTTTTCTACGAGTGGGTTTACAAATACGACCATAATTAAGTTTTCTTTAGGTGAAAAACTAGGCAAGGGCGTGCAACTGACAAGCGATACAAGTAACACGCTTTAAAATAGCTTTTACTAATCTTTAAAATTTATATAATACTAAAAGTTCATATTTTATAATTATTCACTTATCGCATCATTTATTCCCAAGGTAAAGCTTTATCGCATAATAAAGATGACATTGTACTTAGTAAAATATATTTTATCCAAACAACTTTTGTGAGCTTGTTTCTAACTCATCTTTGCGTGTGAACTGTTTATTCTTGTTAATGTTCCCTGATATAATCGAGATTTCATATTGTGTTATATGTTTTTGTTTGCCTCTTACAAAGCACGCAAAATATTACAAAACGCAATTGACAAAACATTATTTTTTTTAATCAATATTTAATGTATTGTAGTCCTTTTAAGTCCAATGATTTTAACATGATTAAGTTTAAGAAAAATAAATAAAATTATCTGAGCATAACCTAATTCAAGTAAAACAGTTGCTTCGTACTTATAAGGCATTTTCTATAAGTGTTACATTCATATTAGTTCATTTCTTAACGTTTAGTGTTTTAGTATAGATTGCTCTATAGCTTATTAATACTTTTTAAAATTCAAGTTTGAACGTATTATTTTCAGAAAGAGCACTCCCGGAAAAATGGCCGTTCCGGGATAAATGTTTCACTGTTTTGATCATCCAAATTACTTTTATCCCAAAAAACGGCTCACAGAAAATTATGATTTTTTAATGATATTCATAAAATAACCTAAACATACTTGACAACTTTAAGAAAAACCTTACCTTCACCGTTGCACGATGTGCAATTTAGCTCCATGCATAAGAGACTGCACACTAGAGTTATCCTAACCCAGAACTTGACATTCATTGGGGCTTCAAGTTGCTTATCGTAGTGGTGGGCCATTCTTTCAATTAATAACAGCTAAACCAAATATCAGATTATCGTCAGTATTGAAGAGTTTAAATTCTTCAGAAAATATACTTGACAAAGTGCAATTGAACTTGTGAAATTCAACGTCGTAATCAATAAAACATCTGCACTAAATTTTGCCGATTGTAGTTTAAAATTCGACTTCAACTTGTGCAAAACCGAAGAAAAATTTCAAAAAAAATTATAATACAAGTTACTCTTACACAATATATCTAACAAATAGAGATGCTTTATGGAATGTATATTAAAGGTTTAAATTGTCTTGAATAATACTCAAGCGTTTAAATTGTTTATTCCTTGATTCTATTTGAATCCAGCTGAGCTTTGTGGCGCACTTGTAATTTCAGACAAGTCATCCATTTTCTGAATGAAACTGCGAAAGTTTTTACGTGTCACAGTTACAACTTTAGATATATTGTTTTTATTTGATTGAAAAACGATTGAGGTTGCATAAATTCAAACCTGGAGAAAGCAATGCAATTTAATGAACGCATAACTACGTATGAAAACTTCATAGTTAAATATTTATTGTATGCTGTTTAAAATCAGCCACTTAAATGTGCAACCACATTAGAAATCCACATTTGCATGATATTTATTTATTTTTATATCCATGCTGCGTCTATGGGGATCACGGTAATTGAGCGTCAACAGTAACATTAGCCTGGAAAACAAATCACTGCCATTTAAAATCCAAGTTTAACTTCGGAATTAATTTTCGCACCCCAGTGTCAACTTTTTAGGGGGGAAAACTCAAAAATTCGCAACGATAAAACGAAAGCACTGCGGATAGTTCCTGCTACGTTCCCGGCAAAGCTCACTCGGTACTGGCCGGTCGATCGTTCTCCCACAAAGGTAGGGTTGTCACACTGCGCCAAGGGACCACCAGTAAAATTCGCCAAATGCTCGCCAATGCGGTCATAAAAGTCACCGTGTGGAACGACGGGCTCCAATCTTCCATGAGTCGTGTTTTATGCGTAGAGGATTTTGGCGTGAACAGACTGAATGCGGCAAATAGCGGTATTGTTTTCATGTAAATGCATTTTTGAAGAGATTCGCATGTTTGCCTGTCATTTGTGGATCATCACAGAGCTTTATCTTACATTTGTGTTCAAATTTAGCGTCGAATTTTCGCTTTGACACTCAAATATTTCTCAAGGCAACTTTTTTCTTTCTTTATTTTTTTATTTATTATTTTTCTTCTCCTTTTTTTTCTTTTTATTTTTGTCTCACCATATGAAATTAAAAATGTGCTAGTATATTTCGTTTTCAATTTTTTTGTAATTGTTTCAAAGGTTTTAATATTATTAAAAACACAAGCCTTTTTTAAAGTTTTTTCTTCGTTAATAAAATGTTTTGTTTAAGTTTTAAAAGATAGTTCTTAAGTTGTAATAATTTTAAAAGTTAGAATGCCTTTGGCGCGATGAGCGTTATTTTAAGAATGAAATGGCACATCCGCACAAAATGTGGGACACCATGCATCAAATGACCACCTTTTTTTCGTAGGAGAAACTACGATTGCTTTTTTACCCCCACCCCTTTCTTTAAAAAAAATCCATCCGACAAAAAAAAAAAAACTATTTTCCTATATTTTGTGTTCCAAATGTTTTTCTTCAAAGATAAATCGACTTTTTTATATTTCTTTCTGATAAAGTTACATTTAAACGAAATATGCCTTATATTTAAACACATATACTCCAGGTCTCGAACTCTGAACATGGCTTGCCCGCGCCATTTTCTAAGCTTCTAATTATTATATTAAAGGCCAGCGTTTTTCAACTTTTCATAGCTCAACCATGTATCATCTTAGGCACTAAAATTATAAATAAATCGCAGATCTCAAAAAATTGAAAATATAAAAAAGATATATAAAACTGTTTAACATAATTTATCATTATGTCATTTACATATGTTTTTGTATCAGTTGAAGTACATAATAATAAATAGTATTTTTTTTTTAACAAAGGGGAAAAACCCGACAGAATTGAACCAGAATTGAAACAAAAATATATTTTTCTTTTTTTTTTCAAACATTATATTTTATTTAATTGCATCCGAAATGAAGACGTATGTTCAAAAAAGCATTAGTCTAGATCAGGGTTTCTCAATGGGAGCCATATGGCTCCCTAGGTGTCACAGAGCATATCCGGGGGGCCATAAGATAAAATAGTAAAATATGGGCACCATTAGTTTGGGAAAGGAGACACAGAGACAATCATTTTAAACTGTAAATATTTCACATACAGGCAAAAAGTTCCGTTTTTTTTGACCAAATATATTAAAAGTCTATATATGACAGGCTGTATCTTCCCTGGAAACAATATGCTTACCTGTGCTCATAGCGAACAGACAGTTAGCCCGGCGTATATAAGACTAGTAAGCCCGGCGGTCATACGACGAAATGACCGCTGTATTGGATATTATAAATTGTAATTAAAATGATTTGTGCAAAGGTGTCGGCTAACAACACGAAACGAAAAATGTACGAAAACAATAATCAAAATTCAACCAAAACGATACCTATTACTTACATTCACAACAGATGTAAGTACATTTGTGAAAAATACGGATACGAATAAGAACGTAAACAAAATTTCAATAGCAACCGTATGTTGCCAATTTGTAAATACGAAGTTTGAAAAACGCATGAACGAATCACAAAACATATGAACGAATCAAAAGACATCGCCAAAGTTGAGGAAACTGCTAATTGTTATTTTTAGGTCAAGGTAAGCCTTAAGAAATCGAACTAAAAAAGCATATAACTGGCGTTCTTACTGACTTAGAAACTTAGAATAAATATCATCTTGTGCAAAAAAATCATCGCTTTCGATCGAGATATTACATTCATATGTGCAAGGTTTTTTTCACCCCCATATTGGGGAATTTATGTGCAAAATTGCGTAAAATTGGAATAACAAAATAACTACATGTATTATTTTTTTTCTAACGGGTCAATAAAGCTTCCTCTTGAACCACTCTGTCTATTGATAAAAACCGCATTAAAATCCGTTGCGTAGTTTAAAAGATATAAGCGTGAATACTTTAGAAGATCTAAGCGTAGAAAAAACCATTGAAAAATAAAAATAATAATTAAAAGAAAAACAAACAAACTAAGTCACAATTTTCATTTTTGCAGCGATGAGTTTCTCATGTCGTAAACATTAACCGTGCCGAATGTGGTCCCGATCGGTAAAATGGCCCGGGATTCTATAGCGACGGACAGAATAAGCCGCTTATATATAAGATATTAGTTGAACAGTTTGGTACCTATTCATTAGATGAACAGTTTATTTGAACTTATTTATATAGGGCAAATTAAACAAGCTCTCAATACTCAACTGAAGAAGCACAAATTTACAAAAAAATAATATATATAAAGCCGAGTATTACAATGAGTGCAATACTAGATTTTTAAGCACATATTTGTTTTACTAAAGTAAAAGTATACAAAAAACCTACCTTTTTTTCATCTTCAGAACCTCAGGGGGACTTTCCCTTTTAGTAGAACTAGTCTATTTCTCTTCTCCCATCTTTTTCCCTTCCCCTTTTTTTCTTCTTTCACATTTTTAGAATTCAAATTTTTTGACATTTTTATTCATCCCCCCAATCGTTGTTAGTTTATAGTTAGACTGTCTTTTCGGAGCTTACTTTTCCTAGTGACCTCTGCTTTACTTTCTTAAATTGAACAAAAGGCCCTCGATACCTTTGGAATATTTTTATGCAAAATTTCTTTGAATATCTGCGAGATTTTTAACAAAAATTAATGAGTCGTATATTTTCAATGAAGTTTTTTGTTCTGAAACTGATAAATATTTTTGAACGCATTTTATGTGCACATTTAAACAGGGCACATTTAAACATTAACACCCACAAACACATAAATAAATAAGTCAATATACCTGCATAGATATATATGCATATACAAGGGGCGCTATGACAAGATTTGGTACCCGAAAGGGCGCCACAAGCCGAAAATGATTGAGAACACCTGGTCTACATTCACAAAAAACTCAGTTATAAATTGATGCATTAGAGCTTGTTTTTAAGTTAATACATCATAAAATAATTTTTGGGAAAAAAATTTAACTTTAAATTAAAAATTGCGCTTAAAAGAAAAATAATAATTTAACTCTTTAAACAACATCGGAACGATTCACAGCGGCCACAGAAAAAAGAAAAAACAAAAGACCATCGACAGACACAGAAACAGACAGACATATTCTAAAAATGGTCTAAATCCATCCAAATTTTTAACTTTTTACGAATCCATATTGAAATATATTGGATATAGAAGAAAGTAAAAACGTTAATTTTTTGCCAAATTTTGGGTGAATAGTACAGACTACATTCGTTCTTTATGCATTTCCATCGTAATTCTTTCATAACGCTATAAATTAAAGCGACAGCTGGAAATAAAATCCTAACAAAACATTTATGTGAAAAAAGGGCCAAGTTCGATAGCACGAACGGCCTTTGGAGTAGTCGGAGTCAGCGATAAAAGAATTGATATCTAACGGGTGCCAAGTTCCATAGCACATCCTTTAATCATAGCTGTAAGAATGTGCACTGTTCTTTAATTTCTTCTTAAACATATTTATCGGATTTCTAACTTGACAAGTGTTAATTACGGTATATTACATGGAAAAAATTTAACTTATCTAATCAGAAATTTTTAATAGTTAGTAAAATCATGTGGCAAGCTATTATAGTTAATTTCTAATTGTCTTCTTGAACGTAACTTATCTTGATTAAAACTTGCCAAGTTAGGAATCCGATAAAAAATGTTTTAAGAGAAAATAAAGAATACTGTTCACTCCTACAGCTATGATTAAAGGATTTGCTATGGAACTTCGCACCATTTAGATATCAATTCTTTTATCACCGACTCCGACTACTCCAAAGGCCGTTCGTTCTATCGGACTTGGCCCTTTTTTCCCATTAATATTTCGTTAGGATATCATTAATTTTTGAAAAGCTATTATTTGCCTTGTTATAATGTCGATACGTTGCACTAAATTTAACCCAGCTAAATTGCCGTTATTAATTATTTCAGATTTTTTTCGTTTGTTTATTTCTCCGTAAGTCCATCTTTACAATTAACCTTTTATTTAAAGTGTTGTAAAGTTCTGTCTAACTGGATTCTGTATACCCAGCTTGAGTTTAGCCTTAAAGCGAAAATTAAAGCGAAAAGTGAATTTCAATGCATCAATTATTGCCCTTTAAACGTGAGAGAGTATTGCTTATATTAACGGCAGAAAAATATGGCTGCCGTTTGAAGTCGTTAGGTATGATGCTACTTATGAATATGCAAGTAACTTCGAAGATAATGTAATTTTTTGAACCTTCGGATTTTTTCCTTTATATATGCCAAATTGTCTACCTTTACACCAAGTTTTAAGATTCTAAGTCACTTAAAAGTAGGTTAGATTATTGATGAGAGAGTGAGTGATAAAAATGACACTTTTCAGACCTTAATAATTCCATAACTATAAGAGGTACATCAATGAAATTTGATATTCTAGGGGTTACGGGAATCTCTGCTAGACGTATAAAATTTCAAGTGTGCAGTTTGAATAGTTTTTCGGTGATGATGGGGTCAAATGTACCTAAAAGTGGTTCAGGTAAATATACACATTGGCCGGAGTCGCCGTTTCTGAACTTGGCGGACACACTGCCGTATGTCTAGACTAATACACCTAGATTTCGCTCCTTATAGCGCGGGTGAGATGGCGCACATGGGTCGTTTACACTTATGGAAACTGGCTTTCGGTAATAAGTATATTATATTAATAATAACTGCAAGAAAAATGTTAAAATAGTTGAAAAAGCGCTTGCTTAAAAAGTTTCTTGCAGTACTCACAGTCACATTGAAAATCAGAGGAACAGTGATGAAAATTCAAACCCGGAAAGCAAAAAATAATTAGATTTGTTAAAGTATATAAAATTCAACAATACAATACAAAACAAAATAGGCTCGTTTGGCGCAATTGGCGCCAGAATAAAATTGTTTGAATTGTTGGATGCTTGAAATATGCGCTTAGCGAAAAAGACGTTTGTCTGCTCTACCCCCTTTGCAGCGAATGGCACCAAAAATTTAATCAACATTACCGCTTATCAGGATGCATGTGTTCACCAAATTTCGTTTAATTCCACGAATACCGTCTTGAATCACAACGCCCACAAATAACTAAAAAAAGTTCGAATGCTCCACCCTTAGAACGAGTGGTGCCCAAATGTAATCAGCACCTGTTCCTATTAAGGTCCAGTTGTAGACCAAGTTATGTTTGAATTATCATATTACTTCTTGAGATGTACCATTCGCGATGATCGAGGGAAAAAAAACATTCAGTTGCTCCAACCCATTCGAATGGATTCGTGCCCAAAATCTAATCAGCACCAGTTCCTATTAGGGTCCATGTGTGCAACAAACTTCGTTCAATTCCATGCATTTCGTTTTGAGTTACAACGGCCCCACAAAAAAAAAGACCACATACTGACACGCACAGACATTTTCTAAAAATTATCAAAATGTGTTCAGCACACCGCTAAACGTGTAAATCAGTGGATTCTCAAAATTTGAAAATGTTTACTTCAACACTTCCTTATTATGGATATAGAATCGACTTAGCGTTATACATTTTTAGAAAAAAAAATATGAATTCAAGTAGACACTGCTGTTGTGGCTGTACAACTACCTTAAATTGCGATGCACTTATACCTCCCCTTCCCACTAAAAATTCAAGAGCGCCCTTGCTCCAACCGCGCAATCTCACCAGGTTTTACCTTATGTCTAAATCTTTCATATTTTTATTCATCGGAATTTAGATATTCAAATCGGTAGCAGCTTATAGTATTATTTATGTCCTGCTAAATTTTTTTCCGCTTGAGTTTATTTCTGCGTGTTCTCCTGATGCTTAATGGATATTTTTACCCTAACTGAATTCATGATAAAATCTTATCAAGAAAACAAAAAAAAAAATATTTTCCTCATATATATATTCCATTAAATGAAATGAAAAAAAAATAATAACTCAAATACTATTTCAAAAGAAAAATGCAATTAAAAAAAAAAGACAAAGTTAATGATTGCAACTTAAATAAGTAAAACAAGTAAGTAAATTAATATTCTATGCATCTGTATATTTAACTAGGTACATATTTCCAAGCTTTTCTAAAAGACTTATGATAGAATGAGAAGAGTTATTGCTCTCATTTATTGGAACAAAACGTGCTGTGAATCAAAAAATCGTCGAGAAATTAGTAGTCATTTCGTTATGATTATTACAGAAAGGCTTTGTGAATTGTGCTACGCTACTCTGAACCCCCACTTTGACCTTTATTCATAACTTCTTTTTTCTTTTTTTTTTACTTTTCTTCATTGAATTTCTCTCTTCAAAAAATGAATTTTGTAATAGGTTGTCCTCTGTAAAACCAATAAAGGCTCAAAATCTAAAGACCTCCTATTATCTTGAAAGTTGGCACAAATACTTCTAACATCGAGTTGGGAAAACATGAACATGTGTTCTCGTATTTTATTTACACAGCTGCAAAATTTGAAAAAAAAATAAACAGAAAACTGCAGAATTTGAAATTTCTCTAGAAACGTTCTGTATTGAAATTTAAACTTGGGTAAAGGATTCATTTTACAATACTTTTCTTAGTCTTTCTAATTGTATACTACATTATGTATGTTAACATTTTAAAAAATCTCAACATTTAATTAAAAATCGAATTTTTTTCCTCTAAGTACAATATTGAACATTTCAAAATTATTTCTATAAACACCAAGTAGTGATGTACTTACAGGATGAATGATTTTGATGATATGATGAGAGGCTACATTGTTAAAAGGTATTTGATTATCATTATTGACATTATTTCATCTTAATTTTCATCATTTACGTCTATAATAAGAACACCGAATTCATTTTGTCAACAATGGAGCCAACATCATCCCATCTTGATACGTCTACAGTAATTCGAAACCTGCCGTTTCCTGCTTTTGGACCAATTTTTATGAATTTTACAGCGTTAAAGTTCAAAAGCGAGTTCCACATATCTTTGCAAAATTTCATATTTTTCCTTGTCTGCTCCAGTAGTACATCTAATCCTAATTTCAAGAAAATCTGAATGAGTTCGTTTCTGAGTTTGTGTTCAAGTGACATGAAATGACTCTAACATAAGACTTTATTATTTCACTGCATTTTCACTTTGGACATCGTAATTTAATCATGTTTTTTTCACTTTAACTCAATGGACAATGTCAGCCTTGAGTATATTCGTAAATTATGTTCCATCCATATACACTTCTCAAACTAAATGTTCCAGACTCTGAATGGAGCTTTAATGAATATTCTACCAACCAGTCGAGTCGTTTCATAGAATTAGTTTCAAACCATGAACGTGATACACACACACACAAAAAAAAAAAGGATTCGAACCAGCTTTTTTTTTAAGTTCAATTTTAAGAACATTTTTGATATAGAGAAATGGACAGTTTATTTGATTTTCTCAACAATGGGGTGGGATTTATTTTATGTATTTGAGGTGGGAAAAATACACAAGATGGAATTTATTTTAAAGTTCTAGAAGAAAACGTAACATGAGTTATTACCGTTGACTTTTTTTTTTTTTTTTTTTGTGGGCGATGCATAAATATATATTTCGAGTTATTATTTTATAGAATAATGAGGATTAAGCAAAGCCGCATTGCTTATTAAATATTTTAAAAAGAAAGCATTCAAGCATCCCTTTATTTCATGCAAAGCTTAAAAAATAAGCATGTGAACTCTAAATTAGCCTTTACTAACGATTTCCTATATGAAGCTCTTGGTGCTCTGTTTAAAATAAATTGATATCTAGGATAGGGGAAAAACATAGCGGATTTTGAGATAAATTCTATTGTATTAATATGGCTTTGCCTAAATTCGCATGCTTATATCAACCACGTAAGCACTTGCAAATTTTTAGTATGACCAGCTTATTATGGTAGACTTCGTTTTCATGCATGTCTTTTCGCTATGGAAAGCTACACCGTGGGATTGATGAATACCAAATTTGGAACTCATTGATATCACTAAATAGCACGGATAATGCCGTACATTTTTATTATAAATTTATTTTTATGTTTAATTTTTAGGTGTACTCATACAACTTTGCAAGGGTGAATATTGTCAAAGAAATCGTTAGAAAAAGAAAACTGAACATTAGCAATTATTTAAACAATACAAAATTATGGAACGGTGGTAATGAATTGAAAAGGTTAACTTTAGAGGATTTTTTTTTCGATGCACCACCGAGATGAATTAATTGCAAATTGCTTTAAGTTTAGATGAAAGTACTATTTTCGGGTTTTTTTAATCGCTTATTTTATTCTGAAACTGCCAACTCCCCCCCCCCCCCCTCTCGGTTACACCATTTTCTTTCTCTTTTTTGCCCTAGACATAGCCGAAAAACTTACAAGTAATATCTAATACGAAGTGTGGCAATTAAATTCCGAGAATTTTAAATAAAACACAGGCAAATCAAATTGGCAACAAACTTTATTAACGCCCTTCACATTAATCCTCCTAACTCAGAATAACGTTGCTCCCATGATTGGAAGCAGCCTTGATAGTCACCTTTAAGTTAAGCCTTTCAAGACGACGGTCGCTGCCTCCTCGACGGCCTCTACGCTGCCATGGTGGGTTCCCTTGATGTAACTCTTCATTTTAGGGAACAAGAAGAAGTCACAAGAAGCCATCGGGGCTGTAGGCTGGATGCGGTAACGTTGGGATACGTTTTTTTCCCCAAATATTCCCTCACGATAAAGAAGGAATGAGCCGACGCGTTATTATTATGAAAGAGCGAGCCGTCTGCGGCGAGCTCGGGTTGCTTAGGAATAAAACATTCCAGTTACTGTATGGCCCTCAGGAGCGTCTGTGTGTGTGGAAATTGGCGCTTCTGGCCGCGGATCGTCAAGGCAAGGCTGAACTTGATCCTCAGCCTTGGTGATGACATACACTCATCTCCATAGACCTGTCGTAATTTTAGTTATGACCAAAATTGGATCACAGCAAGTTGCTTAAAAACTGAATCACACATTTCTGCGCAACTGAATTACCAGAGTTTAATTGCCACACCTCGTATATGAACAGACCCAATAAATAATTTTTAACATATGTATGGCATTTTTTCCCCAACAGGCAATGCTCTCTATGCTGAGAAAAAATTTCCTGTCCAGCAAACTATCATTATCAAATGGTTTTACCATGGCGGCTGTCCAGACGCGGCGCCAGAACAAAGGAATAAGCGTTCAAGCGATAGTTACTTTTTTCCTCACTGGTGAGCTGCAAGCATGTACTAGTTTTGTATGGAAATACATTACGAAAGCATTGTTTTTACCGGGTTTGCAGCCCGCATCATGAAGATTTCTTTTTGGTGAATTTTTAGTGCATGCATTACTGATCGGAAGTATGTCTCCCGATGTTTAATTGTGTCTAACCTATATATATTTATTTTCAAGAAATTTTTCATCGTAAATGAAATAAAACGACAGAAAGCAGTAGAGTGTTTTTTCTAAGCATTAAATTAGTGAATGCATACATTTCATAATTTTAGGGATTTACTAAATTTACGTTTGGTTTATATGCATATATTTTATTTGTTTTTTCACTCCATGTCACCTATTCAATTATTCTACAAATAGAAATCGTGAGTTTGATGCTTTTGATGATATTTTTAACCAGTGAGGGCTGACATTTGCATTTTCCCCTTATGTCTCGAACTTTACTGGTTTTATTTATTTATGCATTGGTTTTATTTATTTGTACTTCAGGTTATTAATAAGAAAACAAACGAGTGATTTACACTCACTTATATTACTTACATTTTTTAGATCAAATCTTTACGCATTGATAAAGGGGTTCCTTTTAATTCCAAAACATGTGTATGGAGTAATTTTTGCAACTTGCGCTATAAGAACGTTGGGCCGCTCATTAATTTTTTACCACTCAAAAGTAAACTTTGAACTTCATATTATGTCTAGATTATGCTTTTAAATATTTTTTTTCCTGAGACGTTTAAATTTCTTATGCTTGTATAGAATGATAAAGTTAAAAGTAAAATGAGTGAGAGAGAATCTATATTATAAATCTAGTAATGTATAATCTAGTAATGTAAATCTATATTATAAATCTAGTACCTTCTTAAAATTAAACTCGCGCCACATGAACAAGGGTTACCTAAAAGGAAGGGAGACTTCCAATTAAGATTTGTTGTTGATTCTCCACGCGTTCATGAGTTTTTGTACACCATAGAGTTTTAAAACATAGAAAAGTAAATAAACTATCAAAGGGACCGTTCATAAATGATGTCAAGCTCTTTTCCGATATATTTGACCCCCTCCCCCTTTGTCACAAAATGTCATAATTCAACGGATTCCCTTCCCCCCTTTGTCACATGTCACGCTATGTTGTATAAGCCTGGTGTCACACTTCTTGTTACCCTCCCCCCTCCCCTTATCACACTTTGTCACAATTTCATGACCCCCCCTCCCCCTCGAAGCATGACATCATTTATGAATGACCCCTAAAGCGTATTTCTGATTTCTAATTTAAAAATGAGGAAACATTAATTGAAGAAAGGATTTTAGGAAAATCAGGTTACAGAAAATCAGAGAATCCGAAAGCTTTTGGTAGATTTCATCGAAGAAATGCCGGTTGCAAAGTCTTGGTATTAAAAATTGAGAATATTCCGTGTAGTCCAGAAAAAAAGAAAAAAGAGGTGAGAGGGGGGAGGCTTACATATAAGAGCATAAGTTATTGTAATGAAATAGCGGTGGGGGAGGGGGCTTTTGAAAATTGGAGGGACGATCGTGTAAAATAAAAAAAATTTCGGACGGTCCTGCCCATCCCCCACCCCCCCCGACTGAGAATACTCATTTCTTTTTGTTGTCAAGCGGTATGTCATCTAAATAAAAATGTTTAAGGGATATTTAAAGAAAAATTGCTCTTATCCAGGGGTGTCCACGAGGGAAGTTCATGGCGTAGACTGCGACATTAAATTTTTTGATGAAATTTTTGACACCCCCTGGACAGGGGGGGGCATGCTTTCATTGAGTTTTAGCCCTTTTGGGTGGTTGTCGTTTTTGGGGGACTTCGTACCTATTAGTATGCACCATCTTGCTTAGGGGGTTGGCACCCATCTATTATCAGTTACAAGTTTTAAAAATAAACTTGATAACTTTGAACTGCATTTAATGTACGCGTTTTAAATAATTATTTTTAATTTCTCATTTATTGTACTTATTTGTAATATTTGAAAATATTTTCTCTTGATTGTTTATTTTATTGAAGCGTTTTCTGTTGCAAGGCCTAATCTTTGACCTTTCTTACTTAATATTTTAGGATTTTATTCTAAATATTTAACTAGTGTAATTGCTTTAGATGAGATCAGCAAAAATATTCGCCACTCTTAAATGATATTCCATCTGATGAAGTTAACTGAAGTCAGCTACACTATACAATTCAATACTAATTATTAGTATTATGCTATTAGTCTATTAATAACAAACATTAAAATATTGTTGCATTAATCATTTACTTAATGACATCTGATCTTTATTTGTTAAGTCACTTCACAACCTAACTGTTCCACTTTCCTAAAATAATTAAATTTACAATAAATGGAATTGAAATAATTCAATTAACACATATATTTAAAATAACTTTATCATAAATATAATAAAGTAACTAATAACCATTTAAAGACTATTCAATACGGCTTTCAAAAACCTGTTAACCAACTTATTTGAGCTACACAATATGAGAAGATAAATGTATTTCATAAAATTATGCCCACTTACTGTCGTTCAAAATAAAAATAAATCTGAGCGCATAATATGATCAGCCAATTGTGAAGAAAATTTTCTCCGTGTTCATTATATATAAAAATATACGTAAGTAAGAAAGTTGTATCTTAACGAGCAGCTTCAAAGTCTGCATGTGTTACTACTAAAAAAACCATATTTTTACTATTTCCTCTGTATTAAAAACGTTTTAATGGCAAACACATAACCCTGCAACTTATTTTGATAGTTACTTTTGCCCTCAACACTTAAATGTTTATCTGTCTTGAAATTCAAGCCTTTATACGCGATGATATTGCTATGGTTAGCCCTTTAAATCCCCGCTTTTAAGTACATGCTTACAGTGCCAAATGACTGTGAAGTGGAAGAAAATGCAAGTTTTGCTTGCACGCACTTTTTCGCCCGTTTGGACAGCCGCTATAAGATCGCAGGCAGCCATGGTTTTACTAAGCACAAATTGACATGCATTTGAAAAATGATAATGAAATGCTTCTCAAATGTAAGTTATTACTATTTATCGTTATGTAAAACTCCGTCTATTTTACACACTTCTATGTTACTTTAATTCATTTACTGTGCAAGTTATTGCTAATATATTATGATGTCACTTGTGATGGTCCATTGTCAATGAGTTTGTTTGTACCGTATTTTATGCAGATATTAACAACAACCAACATTAATTGTTCAAATGTCTGTATAAGTTAATATCCATTTTTTAGCCCTTACAGACCATCAAGCTTTTTTAAAAAATGTAATGCATTTTTAAATGCATCTTGTGTTATTTTAACGGTTTTTTACGATCAATTTAAATAAAAGTTTTAAGCGGCAATTTTTTAAGGTTCTTTTTACAGTTGTGCATTTTTGTACGCTGTTGGCCAGCAATGGGAAGTCCTACGGTACCTTTATCATTAACATGTAAACAATTATAAGGAATGATACACTGAAAAATTTTAAGCATCCAAATGACAAAACGTCAATCAAAAAACTAAAGCGATATTAGATAAAACAAAAAAGAACAAATCCTCCCAAGATGCTCTTTTTCTTTGAGCTATGAAGCACATTAAAGAAACGGAGCCATGATTACTAAGTACCAAACGAGACTTGATGTGTACTGTTATTACGCTGATTGATGATGATATACTGATGATGTATATATGGGTTGTTGGTTGGAATCTTATTTACTTTAACTACGTGGGACATTACTTCAGCTCTGAAGCAGAATATGTGACACTATTTTTAGCGTGCCGAGGTCTTGTTTTTGATTAGTTTAGTTGCTTATTATTGCTAAGGTTTCTATTTTTAGTTATTTATTTATTTTTTAAAAAACTCTTTTAAAAATGTTTTTCCTGTTTGCGATTTATTTATTTTTTACTTTTTAACCCTTGTTATCATAAAGTAGCATATATGCTACCTGGGGCTTCTCCCTATTTTCTATTTGTTAACAAATAATAAAATAATTTTTATAAAAAAACAGAACCGACTTCAAATTAAAAATTGCGCTAAAAAGTAAAAAATAAATTCATTCTTTAAACAACATCGATGTGACTTTTAAACAGTTTTAGAAGTCGGTGCAAAATTACGATAGATAAAATATTTTGTAATCATGAGTCAATTGCAAATATATATATTTCCGCAGAATTAGCAACAGTTCCAATATGAAGTAGCAAATGGTATAATGGTAATTAGACCCATAATTTTGCACCGACTTCTAAAACTATATTTAAAAGCCACATCGATGTTGTTTAAAGAATAAATTTATTTTTTACTTTTTAGCGCAATTGTTAATTTGAAGTCGGTTCTGTTTTTTTATAAAAATTATTTTATTTTATTATTTTTAGTGTAAATACATTTTGTATATAAATACTCTATTTTTTAAAAAATCCATATCAAAGGGCAAAACTTCTTTAAATTAATGGCACTACAAATTAATCATTTGCATGATAAATTCCCTTTTGAAGTCTATTTTAGCAAACAAACTGATTGGATTAGTTTTTGCCACAGAGAAGCCTTCCGTCAAACTCTTGCTGTAATTTCTTTTAAGATTATAGCCCATGACAACAAACATGTTTTTAACAATGCTTTTGTATTTATTAATAGATTTCCCAACAAAAAAAAAATCAAGCCAAGCCTTTCCAATTAAAATAAAAAATACTTATTTTTCACTCGTAACTTTTTTTCTAAAAAACAAATGTAGGCAAATTGATTTGCAATATTTGAGTTAGACGACCCTCTATTGGTTAAAGAAAAAATCATCAAAATCGGTTTATTTAGTCAAACGTTATGTATAAAAAGACAAAAAAAAAAAACTACATTTCTGCCCATTACTTTTGTTCTAATTATCGGATATGGTCAAACGAAAGTACGGGACCTATGGGAAACCACCCCTGATCGATTGAAAAAAAAATCTTGAAAATAGGTTCATCCGGTGCGAAGTTATGAGTGGACAAACAAACAAAAAAAAAAAACGACATACATACAATGCGAATGTATAACCTACTTCCTTTGTGAAGTTGGTTAAAAAGTAGGGGAAAACCGCAGGAAGTATATATGCTACTTTATGAGAATAAGGCCTAGCAAATCACAATGTAACATACGAGCTGACGTCACTTAAGAAATAGAAAGTAGGTTAAAACCCCAGGTAGCATATATGCTACTTTATGAGAATAAGGGTTAATTAATTTTACTTCGAATGTCATTTACCCAAAATTGTATTTAAAAACTAGTACATTACGTATGATTAGACTTTACTGTGAAGAAATTGATTTCAATCTTCTTAACAATTCCTAAACATATTTGCTGTTTATGAAAACATTTTTATTAAAAATATAACTTCTCTCACCAACGAGGAATCTTTTAAAAAGAATTTTAATAATTCTGAAATGATTTAAAATGCCGAAAGGTGAGGAACTTCGCACAGTGGAAATTCGTCAGTTATGGACGCTGCATATGAAAGTTTATCTTAACACCATTTCTAGGGAAATCGGGTGCTCTAAATGCGCCATATCTAACATTCTTGTGCGAGGAAGTAATGGTCATGCTAAGATATGTTCAAGTCGCAAGACGTATCTTTGAAATGGAGCCAGTCAAAGTATTAAACTATTTGTTACGAACAACAGAATTTCGGGAAATAAGATAAAAGACCATCTACAGTTACCATATCTTTTGAATATTGAAAATCTTTCAGGCATTGAAAACCACCATTGAATTTAATTCCCAAAAAGGAGCGGTTAAACCTTGCCAGAACTTAGAGACCCGGATGGCAATCGCAGGGGAAGATAGAGTACAGTGCCGTCATCCCGTTTAAATCTATTACTATGCAAGTTTTTCTTGTTCATAGGAATTATAAAAGACAAATGACTATTACTGTCAATTTATTACTAGTTGTTTAGGTCTACATTGCATACACTAAAGGTAGGCTTGCCATACGTCCCGGTATTTTGCTCTTGTCCCGGTGTCCCGCCCAGTTTTATGAATGTCCCGGAAACGGTTGTAAGATGTAAAAAGTAATGAATTTATGTTTTTAAGAATCTTTTATGAAGACATGAAGCGTCTTTAAGATGACAGAGCATTAATGAGGGAGTACACTGCAAGAGCATTGAGTGTATGTAAAATAAACTGTGGCCTTTCTTGCTCTGACTTTTAGAAAAAAATTCAAGCTTAACAAAGACATCTTGAAAAAAGTACATTCAAGTCAGAAATATGAGTGGTGAGAACAAAGAATAGCATTGTTAACTTATTAATTGCTTTTTTACTTCGACAAAAACATATTTTTGAAATGGTTTTTGTAGTTAGACAAACAAGTTGTAGTTAAAAAAATAAAACTTAGTAATTAATTGTTCAAATAAACAATTTTATGAAGTATTTTAAACTGTATTTTATTAGCGCTTCTTTCTAGATGGAAGAACGGAAAAAAATCTCATTAAAAAGGAAAAAAAAAATCTTTTTAAGTAAATTAAGTTGCAAAAATCCTTTTTTTTATTTTTTAAAGGTGAGTGGACTAACAATTTGGGGGTCCAGATTCCCCACTCCCGTTACTTGCGAGGCTTTAAAAAAGGCTTAAAACTCACCATTTTGCTCTTTTTTTAAATTTCCATAGACCCCCCCCCCCCCGGTATGCCCATCCCATATTAATGTGTCCCGGTTTCACTAAAAAAATATGGCAAGCCTAACTAAAGCTAGCTATTTTGTGCAGATTTTGTGTTTGGAGCTGCTCCAAGTAATTTTTCCCCATTCAAATTTTTATATTTTATCAGGACTGAACTGAGCTAATGTCTATAAGTTTTAAATAGTTCTTCGATAAAGGTAAGTTATTGCAGTTTTTAATTTTATAAAAAATATTTGCACATCTATTGTTCATATACAATTTCAGTGTCATAATTTTCTTTGTTTGGATATAGAGCAAAATGTTCTACATGAGCACAGTAAATCTCCACACAATGTGCCTAAAAGTATACCCTAATACTTGATAGCTTAAATGTTTTATTTACATTTACGCATGAACATATATTACAAGGTAATAATATACGAGAATAATTAACAAAATCTCCGAATAAAGTTTCTGAAATTCACAATAAATTTTTGAAAATAAGTATTTGAGTAACCATTAAAACTAGAAAATATGTAGTATTAAAATTTACAAGAAAGGAAATATTATATTTAAGTGGGATATGATGGCAAAAAAACTGATGAGAATTACGTTGACATAAGATTAAGATAAATAAGTTAACTATAAACCAGTTTACATTTCTGGAACCAATAGATGAATCCATTACTGCTGTGAAGGACATCCCATAACTTCTTCCTGAAGAAGTTGCGGTTTTAGGAAAATCAATTCATCTTTCTATATTTAATTACCAAATTTTAACACTAACTAGTTTCAGCCCCTTTTTTCCCTGAAACAATTTATGATTTTAATTTGACTCCCCCCCCCCCTTGTTTATTTCCATTTTCTTTAAATTTTGGTAATTTTATTAAATGCGAAATATTTAGGTTATTATATAAAAGCAGTTTAAAATAACGTATTTTCAGGGGGAAAATGTATTTTTAATCAACTTATTATAAACAAAATCGATCCAGGGGCAAAAGGATTTTCTTTGTCAATCCACACAATCTTTATTTATGTATTTCTTTTGTTTTCCTCATGCCGCCTTTCAAACGTTGATGTAAAAAATATATGTACACACACACACACACACACATATATATATATTCTTTTTTGCTGAAAAAAAATGAAAGTGCGAAGTGGTCAAATGTAACCCATGTTCCTCTATGTACCAACGTGGCCTACACCTTTGAAAACACCGTAGAATGAATAATCAAAAAGGAGGTGGTTACATAATGATTACGGGCAGTGTTGAAAAGTGGATATTTTTTACCTAACTCCTGCCCTAGTATGAAGTCATCGCAGTATTTTTATTTACTGCATCACCGAGTTACTATTATCAGCGAAGTATATTATTTCGGTGACAATAGTAACTTGTTAAATTTTAGAAGGTTTAGGTGAAAGTTTAGAAGGTGAAATTTTAGAAGGTGAACAGGATCATTTTTAGCAGGACAATGCATCAGTTCGTACATCAAAACTCGCAAAAGCGTTTCAAAATCATAATATTGATTTGGGCAGTGTTTTCTGATCTATGGAAAGTTGATATTGTTTACCTAAACTCCTTGATTAGTATGATGTCATGCAAACTGCGGCATCAACCAAGTACGTTATTTAAAGTGAAATTCTGGAAGGTAAGCATAATCGTTTTCAGCTAGACCAATACATCAGTTCATACATCAAAACTCGCAAAAGCCTTGTTTCAAAAAGACATTATATTATTGTCATTAAATAGTCTTCACGTTCGCCGGACATCAACTCTTCAGAAAATATGTAAAGCTCGTGAGTTAGGTTTATATGGCAAAAAAGTTTTTTTTTTTTTTCAGTGAACTTAAAATTGCAATTAAACACTTTTTGAGAGCAATTCAGGCGACAATTTGTTTTCTTCAGTTGTTCTACTCCATGTGCAATGCAAAATCACATGGCTAACTTTAAAAGAAAAAAAATAATAATAAAGCAGGTTATAAACACAAAGAAAAAAGTGTTTTTTTTCCTTCTAAATATACATAACGACGCTGGATTATTAAAATATATTTGGTAGTAATATATTGGTTCCATCACCAATTAAAGCAAATCAAAAAAATAATAATAAACCAAGTTTAAAATAAATAAGTAAATAAATAAGAAAATAAAAAATGTTGGATCTTGTATTGATAGTTTATAGCACCCTTAGTGAGCAGTCCTACCATACAAAATGTCCTGCTTCTTTTTTATAGTTTACTAAACTAAAGAATATGTTTCACGAAGTTATATATAATTGTTAAAAAATATATTTATACATAGTTTAACTCTTTTCCTTATCATGTTACTCTTCTTGGCTCTTAAAAAAATATAAAATCCATTAATGATGTCCTAGTTATAAATTTTCCATGACAGACTAATAAAATATATGGCGTTTCTTAACTTAATTAGAGTTTCTGAAACAATCATTCAGTATCGAGTCATCAAATATTCGTAAAGACGTCTGCTTAAACGGAATTCATCACTTTCTAATCTGCCACTGTCACACGGGGATGTTTTCTTAATTATAATTTTTCTTCCTGTGATCAATTAATCGATGCTCGGAGTCAATTGAGTGCATTTGACATTTTCCGTTACATATCAGAAATAATTACAAGCACCTAATTGCTTCATTTCGCAATAAGGCAAGAACAGTACATGGAGTTGAAGCTTAGAAATGGAATAATAAAGTAAGACAAAAAGTAAAAACTTTGGAAAGAAACTTCCAAGAGAAGTCTTACGAGATAGGTTGAACATAAAATAAGTACAAAAGAAAATGAAACATTCTATCTCATTGTTTTATTTTCGTATATGAATTTGTTTTTTAGAGAAGTAAAGAAACTTATTTCTCATATTTATTTTCCGGGTAGGTTACTATATACATTGCGTTTTAGATAATTCTAAACTCTAACTATGAAAAATATATTTTATGTTGTAGGAATAACAATTTTCGTTATTAAACTTATTTTAGAAAAATATGTTATAGCATTTTTGTTACATGATTCTATCATCCAAACAAGAAAACAATATTTGTTTGTTTTTCCTGGAGAAGAATCGCATAATGTATTTTATGCATCATATTTTACAGACTTTTTTATACATTGTATTTACACACACGCGACCTAACTGCAGATAATTTGATATTTTAAGGGAATATTGCAAACAATTTGTAACAATGAGTTGAATTGCAAAAACTATATTTTAAGATGTGGTAATAATTACCCAGGTTTTAACTAAAACAATTGTAATTTATAGATTTTGATTACAAAATTTGTAATTATTTGATTTTTTAAATTTTCAAATTGTGACACGGTGCACCAATAGAGGACAGCTCCAGCACCTTCGCTAGATACATTCTCGTTACACTGTGCTGCATTTACTGACTCACTCAATTATCTTCACGTGCTCCATGGAGCCTTTTTTTTTTCCATTCTACAATACTTGAATGTTTTCTAAAGATACAAAATCTAGTTTTGTCTTTCAATAATTTGATAATATCATTAACTCAGTTATTTCAGTATACTAACTATAAAGTGCATATAGGGATCATTCATAAATGATGTCACGCTTCGAGGGGGAACGGGGGTTCGTGAAATTGTGACAAAGTGTGACAAGGGGAGGGGAGGGGGTAACAAGAAGTGTGACATCATGCACTATGCAACATAGCGTGACGCGTGACAAGGGGGTGGGGGAGGCCCGCCGAAGTGTGACATATTGTGACAAAGGGGGGAGGGGGGTCAAATTTATGGGAAAAAAGCGTGACGTCATTTATGAAAGGCCCCATACTAAATATATACATGTATGCATATCTATTTTTTTTTTTTTTTTGCAAATTCCTACTATAAAAACAATTCTTACTTTAAGGGAGAAATAGGTGTAAAAGTCTCAAAATAATTTTTAAAAAAATCTTCATGCATTGATTCTACAACTATTCAATAATATACCCTGAGAATTTCAAAGCAAAATTCCAAATCGTTTAAAAGCTATAAGGGACCGTTCATAAATGGTGTCACGCTTTTTCCCCACATATTTGAGCCCCCCCCCCCTTTGTCACAAAATGTCACACTTCAACAGACCCCCTCCCCCTTTTGTCACATGTCACGCTATGTTGCATAAGCAGGGATGTCACACTTCCTGTCACCCCCTCCCTTCCCTTATCACACTTTGTCACAATTTCACGAACAACCTCCCCCTTTGAAGCGTGGCATCATTTATGAAGGATCCCTAAGCATTTGAGCGAGAGCCCCTTCGGAGCAGTTGAGCAGGTCCCTCATTCATGAATGACCTGAAGGGTATTATCGATACAGAAGAACGTTAGCAGATGCCCTTTTGTTTCTTTTAACAATTGAGACCTAGGATAGAAATTTCTATAAATCCCATTTCCTTATCAAATTTAGCACACATTTTCTTTATATATTATTTGAACTAGAATTGAAAACATATCTTTTTTTTTTTTTTTACTTTTTTATTGCAAAAAAATAACCAAAAAAAAAAAAAACAGAAAAGGTTAAAAATCGTACTTAATTTTCCCATTAAAAAAAAAAAAAAAAATAGAAATTTTCAATTTTTTGTGATGATTTTCGTTCAACTAGAAGAGACACTTACAAAAAAGTAAACTTTAAAAAATGATTTCAGATAAAATTTTTGACCCCTAGGATGTACACAAACTGCCGAGTGGCACTTACAGCGTGCAGCAGCTGATATCTCCGGGATTTTTCAAGAAAAATGTTTGAAAATTTCAGTAAAAGCCCTTCTATATATTTTATAAAATAACCTCTAAATCTCAATAAAATATATTTATTCTTTATATGTTAAAAAAAATCATGAAACTTCCTTTTAATACGCCGTCATACACCTATTTCCCTCCTTAAGAAAGAGCACTGAAATATTAATTTTATTCATTTCACGCTACGGATGTTTCAGCAAAATATAGCTTTATAACTGTTAAATATGAAGTACTAATTTAAACCTGGCTCAACTAGTTCTATATCTTGTTTTTATATCATTACTGGTCACATCTATTCAATGTGGCTACGATTTATTTCTTAAAAAAGGAAAAATAAATAAGAGATGGATTTACAAAAACGATAAAAAAAATAACTAATAAAAAAAATCCTCCCTTCTTTTTCTCCCACTTTGTTTTTCTTTCTTCTTTTTTAGGTTTGTTTAAGTTGCGATCATTTTACTAATATTTAAAAATTCGTAAATGGCAACACGATTTACTTTTCAAATCAGCATTTCATTTTACACCGTTAAGGTTTTATTCTATTTTTACTCATTTTAAATTTAAAATGGGTATTAATATTAAATTAAATATAGGAGGAATACCAACAAATACAGTTAAGAAACATTATCTTTTTGTGCGTTTATATATATTATGTTACGGTGGATGTCCGAAATCGGAAAATGTCGACAATCATTGGTCTGATGGATGGTAAATGTCGACATTTTCCGATTTCGGAATTCACCGAGATTCACCGTACAATATATATATATATATATATAATTTATTTATACATATTTTTTGAGTTTATATTTGAGTTAAGTAGTATTCTTCGTTTTTCAATTGAGTTTTTAAAGACTTAAAACCTAGGCTTTTAAAGACTAAAGACCTAGAACAAACTTAAAAGATTTCCACTTTTTGATAAGATATATGGGTGGGCATTTCATAGAAGTTTTACTATCTTTTAGATTACATTAGTTATCGGTCTCTAGGATTCCAAATTACTTACCCTTAGGTTGAACGTACCCTTAGATATGCACTTTCAAACAAACTGAATATTAATGATATGCAAAACTTCAGATAAATTATAGATAAAATATTTCAAAATGCATAATTCAAGAAAGTACTGCTAAACCTCGATAGTTTTGGTAAACTGGTAAGTTCCTTAAAATACTTTTTTACAATCTGCACTTTAATAATCCATACCAATGAAGATCGAATTAATAACGGAGATTTACTTTTTACACTGCTCATATACGGATTTTTTTTTCTCATTACCTTTCACTTTCCCACGTTTAATTCAACTAATCAATGTGCAATTACCAAAGCTAAAAAATTGTAAATCCACTGCTCTGAATTGTATCATTTAAGGCAGAGAATTCAATTAATCTGGTAAGTAGTTCGTTATCTGATTAAGAGAATTAGCATTTTAATTAAAAACTTGTTTATTTTTGTTTTAAGAGAGGAGGGGTATTACGAGCTTCGTCGTACCTCTTGAATGTTACATTTTTATTATATGAGGTTTAACTTTAAGCACTTTCTCCTTTAGTAACCGTGAAAATATCAAGAAAATTTAATCGAAATTGAATTGTTTCCCGTCGGTAGATCAAATACTTTTCTCTCTCTTACTTCAAGTATGGTGAAAGATCAAAATTAGAGCATGTTACCAGTAAACATTGATCATACAGGTTTGACATCTGATTTTTTAATAGAAAATTCTAACTCAAAGTCGTTGGAACAATTTATCTTACTAATGCATCGATGAACAAGTTGCTTACTAAAGTTATAACTCAATGTTAAATTGTATATACTTATAATATCTTTGAACGACAGTTAAACCAGTAAAAATTTAAATATTTTTCTACTAATTACCTTACAATTCTTTTAATTTTTTTGATGTACAACTTTCGGTAACTGGTTGTTTCGCATCTTAAGTTTAAAGTCCCCCCCCCCCCCGACATTTAAACGATCTTATTCAACATAACACCATAAGAAAATCTCAATGAATTTACATTAAATAATTGAAATTTATCTACTTAGTGACAATGCAACTCTGGGATTTGTATTCTTCAATAAGGAGTTATTTACAAATGATGTCACTCTTCGAGAGGGAGGGTGTTCGAGAAATTGTGACAGTTTGTGACAACGAAGTGGAGGGTGTAGCAAGAAGTGTGACAGACTACATTTTGATTAAAATAAAACATTCAAAATCAGCAGATTAAATATTTTCATATTATTTTATTTTTTCATTTTTTTTGTTTAGTATTCTCATTCATTTCAGTTTGCATCGAAAACATAGACGCTGCTTAAGGTTTAAATTAACATAATTAGTTGAAGATTTTAAGTTCAAAAGGAAATCTTCTTGGAAATTTACAGTTTTAAACTAAAATAGTGTGAGTCATTTTTGCAAAATTCGAACAATTAATAATTTTTACTAGTATAGTACTTATCATTTTATTTTTGTAGTTGCAAATCGTAATGTCATTTTACACAAATTAAGTGCACAATATTCGTTATTACTATTAGGCTCGCAAATAGCCTTAATGGGTCAAAACTAAAATTGGAAATGTGGTTTACTACGTAGTACTTTGTTTCTGAGCTGGAAGTACATATGTTTATGTACTACAGCGGGACGAGTAACAAGGGGGGGGGGGGTGTAGAGGGTTGTTAAAGTGTGATATTTTATTGCAAATGAAAGGAGGGGTTAAAATATACTTTTAAAAAGTGTGACATCATTTGTGAATGATCCCTAGTGAAAATTAGTTTGGTTTCCTTACAGCGTACAAGTATAGAAGATTTATCTGTTGAGGAAAGAAGGAAAATCAGCAGGAACAAAAAAACAATTACAGCAGCCCTACTGATGGTAATTTTGGTGCCTTTAACGGAAGTAATTTTCTGAAGTAAAAACAGATAACAACAAGAAAGTAACAATTATTTGATATTTCTATTGGCATTTTCAGAACACGACTTGTTATTTTTTACGATATTAAAGTCTTACAGTTAAATGGGTTAATTTTAAAACAAAGGAATCACCAATCAATGTATTAGAACCAATTATACTTTGAGGATCTAAAATGAACTTATAATTGTAAATTTACGAAATAAAGAAACATTAAAACGCAATTGAAATTATTTGGTAGTGAAGGGTAAAAAATAATAAAACTTATAATTTGAATAAAATTGAAGATAAAAAAATCAATTTCTGAATAAATGAATAAATAAAAAATTACTGGTTTCATTAAATCTATTATGTTTTAATTTATAATACAAGAAGTGATGTGTTTGTTCAAAAATATCAATAAGGGATTATTCATAAGTGATGTCTCGCTTCAAGGGGGGAGGGGGTTCGTGAAATTGTGACAAAGTGTGACAAGGGGAGGGGAGAGGGTAACAAAAAGTGTGACATCATGCATTATGCAACATAGCGTGACATGTGACAAAGGGGGTGAGGGGGTCAGCTAAAGTGCAACATATTGCGACAAAGAGGGGAGGGCGGTCAAATATATGAGGAAAAAGCGTGACGTCATTTATGAACGGCCCCTAACCAAACTATCAGCAATAAACCGAACATTACAGTTTTCCAAAAGCTATGAAATACCGATATTTTTTTTACTTATAACAAAAGTTTTACTTTGGAAATCACAAGAATTGAAAACATCTCATTTATTACATCTTTCATGTCTTAACCATAAATAAGTTTTTCATGTTTGTTCGCTTTTTGGTGCTTTTGATAGCTCTTAAATAAGCTTTGAAGTTTTTAAATATCTTATTTATAAACTAAAGCATAGCTTATAATTCATGTTTTTTTCTTTTTTGGGCTCTATACTTTTTAAACACAAAAAAAAAAGAAAAAAAAAAGAAAAGAAACCAGCTAAGCATTATGCAATTTAGCACATTTTTTTTTAAACGTTTTGCTTTTACACGAAGTTTCTTAGTTACTAGTTTGTGGTTTTCGTTAAACAGTACAAAAAACCCCTTGAAATTTTAAAATTAAGCAAACGAGTTACAGAATAGACTACATTTATCATTTTGTATTTACACAGTACATGAATTTTGAAATTTTCGTCACAGATGTTCAAAAAATTATTTTATTTAGTAATGCTTGAGAAATTTGATGGGCGCCAGTGACCAGTAAACCCAAAAAAATTAGTCGCCACTTTGACACTGTTGGTCGCTACTTTAAACCATGTTTCAAACTAAAAGGGAAAAAAAAACTGTTAAACTACTATAAGGCATAATTCTAGAGATATGACAACTGAAATAACAGATAAGAGTATCTCTCAATTAGAAATCACTTGCTAACAAAATAGAGGAGACATGCTTTGAATTACAGGTTAAACTAGCTAAAAAGTGTTAAAATCTTGGAAACAAATTTTGAGAAAATGATTAGGAAACACAGAAAAGGCGAAGTGTTGAAATGATCACAATAGAATACCCGGCAACAAGGTGCAGTTTGATTGAATCATAATTTCAGAAATTGATGACCAGATCATTATGGTTGATTAAGGAACTAAATGAAATGTCTTTGCCGGATGTTATTTTCCAACCAGAATTTAATTGCCGATCCAGAAAACCGGGAACATTTTCACTCGTCGACTTTCCGGCCTTTTCTCCGATTTTTGGGGAAAACATTAAGCTTCCTTCATTTAAAAAAAAAAAGGGTATTTGTCCGAAATATCTGCTAAAAAATTCATAAAGGGTATTTGTCCGAAATATCTGCTGAAAAAATGCATAAAGGGTATTTGTCCGAAATATCTGCTGAAAAAAATGCATAAAGGGTATTTGTTAGAAATATCTGCTGAAAAGAATGCATTTTTCCGTTGTAAATAGCGAAGAATACCCTGAAGATACTGATATAAACCCTATTAATTCTTGCAGAATTTGGAGAATTTTCGAAGGCGTTAAAAAAGTAAAAGTGCGGAAAAGTACATATTACTCGTATATCAAACGTCATCTTTATGACTAATTGAAAGCTTTAACCTCTTCATTCCAAGTGTACCCGAACGGGGACATTTTGAAATACTGTTTATTAACTACTGTGTGTGCAATTTGAAAGCTAAAACACCGAATTGTTTTTGAACTTAATCAACAGATAATTTACTTCGTTTTAAACATGGAAAACATGGAAATTGGGCATTAATAAATTTTTTAACTAATTATTAACTAAAATGTAAAAAAAAATAGTTATTTTGTTTCGTAATCATTTTTTTTTTAATCAGAGAGGCAAAAAATGGCGTCAACATTGTTTGTGTTTAGTTCTGGGGTCTGAAGAGGTTAATGCGGTAAACAAATAGTTTATTTTTCCATTAATAAAACGGCAATTCCTACAAAAAGTTTTTTCTTCACTTTTTCAAAAACGGAAGAAAAATAAAAAGTCCGAAAGTTTTTTTTATCGAGCAAACTAGAGTTCTGCTTTTCTTTTCATTCGTTTTTCACTTCAAAATGAAATAAAAATCAGTGCAAATTAAAACAAAAATGGCATCAACAGTCACCACGAAGAGAAACATCCGTTACGCAATCGTGTAAAAGACAGTTGTGATGATTCATCACCCAATTGGCATTTTATCTTCTAGTTATACTTATAGAGTCATCCCTAATTTGAAAAACTTTTAGTGTGGTACAACTTATGCTTTTCAAATCGGATATTTTCATTTCAGCTAATCAAATTCAAAAGCGATACACCTAAAAAGTCGTCATGTAAAGTAAAACGATGGGCGCCATTATGAATGGCCAAGTAATAATAAAAAAATTGCAAGTTGCCAGTTTTGGTGACCGACATGACATTTCGTGGTAGCCCAATAAAAATATATAGTCGCCAATGGCAAATGACGACCTCTAGTCCTGACCTTTATCATTTAGTTAAGAAAATGAAATTCATGACCCTGCGAATAATGTTTACGGTTACGAAACGTATTAACAATGTAGAAGTATAACATCATATACTTATTGTTCTGAGTCGTGAGGGGCACTAATTTTTATTTACTTTTGTTATATTTATCATCGTATAGAAACTTTAGTTTGGACATAAGGTTTTTAGTACTTCTTGTCGGTTTTCACAAAACTAAATTAAAAACTCATATTACTACACCGTGAAATGCATTGAATTCTGTGTAAACAAGTATATCTTATAAAAATTATTCACTTCTAAAACGAAAATGCATTTTTAAAATATGGTAATTGAGTAATGAACGATATTTGCCACTAGAGGCAGACTTCTCGCAATGTGAAAAACAAAAGATGACATAATAAACTTGCAACGAGTACTCCATTGCAAGCATGAGGATGTGATATTATTTTAGCAATCATGGCAGTTTGTCAGCATTTAAAAACGTAATAAATATCGTCAATTTTCAAGGAAATAAAAAAGAAATTTATAGCATCTGTGTTTAACAATTTTCAAAAAAAAAAAAAACTAGTAGATACAATTTAAATTAATATGTCGACATAACCGCTGTTTTTTTCCAGAAAAATAATTAAAAAAAAAACATAAATAAAAAAAATCATCATCAAGAAACAACAATATAACAGTTTCAATTGTTTCAAATAAAATTTCTGATAGAAATAATATTTAAATGTTGAAATACAATTGCAATGTGAAAACGAACAATAAATAAATATTTAATACATAAATGCTGCTTTGTAACTTATTCTTTATGTGGAACAATTCTACTCCCAAGATCGAAATATCTGTCAAGTTCTAGAAATTGAATGCATAACAAGATTATTCTAGAGTACTAAAATATTTCAGCTCCTATTCGGCTCACATTAACATTCACCGATACGTTTATAATTCAGCTGAGCCCGTCGTTAGCTGTGCTCTATTCTCCGAAACAGGTGAAGACGATAATTTGCCAAATGTAGAAGGATCTTGTGCGAATTCTGTAGACAGGGCTTCGGAACAAGTCCTACTGCGCCCTCTATTAGCGACAAACTCCACTATTTGTTCCCGGCCGACTGCGTTACAAAGGCGAATTCTGGACCGCATCCAAATGCATTTTCTCTTAAGCTCTTTTGGGTTGCCCAGGTGGATTTTTTTCGCTATTATTACTGTTATTATTTGTTTCGGTTGTGCGTGTTTCGAGTGCTAGTTTCTTTTATTGTGTTTCGTGCTGTGAGCATCGTTTGGTTTTTGGTGGAAATCACTTTAGGCTTTTTCCGGAGTTTCTTTATCTTACGCCGTCATGTCGACTGATATGGGAGTTTTTACAACGTACTAAAGACCATTTAAAAACTTTCAGTTTTCTTTTATTTATTTGTTTTGAGAATTAGGATGTTATGACTGCAGATGAATGTGCTAGGATTTGCTAAATTATTGCCATAAACCGTCGGATTTTTTTTTCATATATTATTACCATGAAGAGTTCCTTCTTTCTCTCTCTGTTATGCATATATATACATATATATATACAGTTGCGTGCAAAAGTTTCGGGCCACCCTGATTTTTCCATTGAGTTGATACAATTTTTTATTCCTCCACTCGTTCATTGTCCGAAATATATAAGAAAGTTAGAATGTACAGAGAAACATCAAATATTACATTGGTTCACAGCATGTCCTACTTGTACTACGTAAAATGACTTTCGTCCGTGTGCAAAAATATTGGGCCACTTCTCGCCGTGGCTCTGTACTCCCGGTTTGCTTACATTTTAGGTTCGCTGGTTTCAAAACATGCTACACAAAGGAAAATTGGTCTTCTTGTGGCGACGATGTAGAAACACATGAATATTCAGGTTCGTGAAATCGTGGAGAAACTTTTTTCAGAGGGGAAAAGTTCACGTTTCATTGCAAGGGCTTTATCTGTCGGTAAAAGTACTGTTAATCGTATTATTTCCAAGTATAAAACAACAAACTAACCGTGTGATAAAAAACGGAGCGGTAGGCCGCGAAAAACTTTGAGTCATGTCGACAAAATTATAAGAAGAAAGTGTGTTGTCGATCCTCGAAAACGCGCAGCCGATATTTCACGAGAATTACAAAGTGAAAATCTACCCGATGTTAGCCAGAGTACAGTGTCTCGATGTATGAAAGCTGTAGGAATGAGTGGACGGATTTTCGTCAAGAAACCATTAATTAGCAAAAAGAATAAGAAGGCTAGGTTGGACTTTGCAAAAAAATATGAGCACTGGACGGCATCGGATTGGCGGAAAGTGAAAGAAATTTTCTGATGAATTGAAATTTCAATTGTTTGGAAGTGATGGTGAGAAATACGTAAGACCTCCAACAAGTACCAGATATAAAGTAAGGTATCAAACTTCTGTTGTTAAACACGGTGGTGGGAACATCAAAGTTTAGGGAGCCTTTTTTGCTGATGGCGTTGGTCTGCTGGTGGAAATTCACGGCAATATGGAAGCTGCAATGTACAAGAACATTCCGCTAGACCAGGGGTCTCCAAACTTTCCAGCCTTAGGGCCATATTGATTACCCTACAACATAATTATTCAACATAAAAATAGATTACTTCAGTAAACTTAATTTAATTTGCTATAAAAAATAAATATGTTCTCTAGAAGGAGTTTTCTTTCAAGTATGCTAGCTATCCGCGGGCCGGACAAAATCTGTCCGCGGGCCGGATGTGGCCCTCGGGCCGTAGTTTGGAGACCCCTGCGCTAGACCATATGCTTCCATTTGCAACGAAAACTTTGCCTCGTGGTTGGATTTTCTAACCCATTCTCTGGACCGGCCGAAAAGCAAAACAGCGCACGCCACAGATATAACAAACAGGTTTGCTTTTCGCTGCAGTCCAGAGAGTCTTTTTCTCCTCATTTTGCTGCGGCAATTTTAATGTTGTTTTCGCTGAAGAGCATATATTGAAAAATTATTTCGTGAAAATAGTTTTCTTCTTAAAAACTAGTACAAAATTTTATATGAAAAAAAAAAGAAACAGTAGAAAAAGAAAATGATGTGCTTGCCAAGGTATATCAAAATAGTTAAATGATTTAAAGGTAGAAAACGGACAACAGAGAAAGCATAAAAGGTAGAAATAAAAACGATCATTATACATAGCACTTTTTATTTTATTTTTGTGTATCTTCTCTTTCTTGATTTTCGCCTGGATACGATTAAATTTATCGTTTTATTTACTTCCTGATCGTTTTATTACGTTTCTAATTTTGCAAATCTTACAAAGCAAACATTTAAGAAATATTCGATCGCTCTTTCAATAATGCAGTTGAAGTTTAACCGAAAAAGGTTCATCTCATTTCCTGGAAGTGAGCAAAGGAATTGAATAGTCAAAAACAAATCACAGCTGGTATGTATTTCTAAGCGGAAAGAAGGTATTTTATGGTGTCTATTGATGTATTCTAACTTTAAAACGACCAGCAAACAACGATAACTATTTTTGTTAGTTGGTCATTTATCTTAAAAGGGGGGAGGGGGTTCCTACTCGGAAAGTACGGAAGTTAGTTACTCAACCATGTGCAGTATTTTAAAAAGAGAGGTTCATAAAAGAGGAAATCTTAAGAACATTCAGCATTTCCCTTAAAGCATTGGAATGAATGCAACTCTCAAGGGTATAGCTGAATAAGAAACAGGAGGACCCCCCAGAAAGCTGTGAATGCAAATCCCAGTGGAACTCTTCCCAGAGGCGCTTGCGGTGAACATCTGAGCGGCTCAATTCTAATAAAAGCCATAATGTCACATTTTCGCACAATAAAACACTCAAGATTAAAAGCGGTTCGAAAAACAAGCTTTGCTACAGCTGTATATCGGAAGATTTGATGTGCTTCAGAGAAAGAAAATAAACCAAAAGCGTCTCTACCGGGGGGGGGGGGGGGGCTTAAGGGCTGTCCGAAATAGGACAAAATGCATTCTCGCTTATTAAAATCACACTGAGCTCATTTCTCCAAGGACCAAAGGAGAAGCACACTAAAAGGGTTTTGCCCCTGGAAGAAAGGCCGATACGTAGTCGGCGGAAGCAAGATTTGCTAGAACCCTCGTGACGAAAAGGAGTCGTCACAACCAGTTTGGGAACGATTTCTATGGCCGATCCCTTCTCGGCCGCAACAGTTTTGGCACACAAAGAGCGGCCGACCCCTTATCGACCAAACCAGAGAATGGGTTAACAAGATAACCATTCAAAACAAACTTCGCGTCTTGTGGAAAAATTTCTTCAGAGCCGAAAAGTCCACCTCCTAGCCTCGCCATCGCAGTCACCAGACTTAAATCCTATTGAACACTTGTGGAACGACCTAAAGGTTAGTGTTGGAACGAAAAATCACTCCAACAAGCCGGAATTGTGGAACCATTTTCGACAAGAGTGGGAAAAATTGCCAAAAGAACGAATCTCGCGGTTAATCGACTCAATGCCTCGACGGTGTGCTGCAGTCATTACTGCTAAGGGCATGGCAGCAAAGTATTAAGTCGAGTGAAGGAGTACAACACATTTAACCTCAATTCTCCTTTATTCTCTTTTTTTTTTAAGATAGTATGTGTCCCGATACTTTTGCACAGTCTTTAATAAAGAAATGTTGAACAAATAATTATTTGAAAGTAATATCAATGTATAAAACTCATTCTTTTCAAATATAAGAGAACATCTCGTTTATATTTCTTTCACCATCGTATTTAAGTGCAATATGTATGAAAAATAGGATGGCCCGAAACTTTTGTACGCCACTGTGTATATATATATATATATATATATATATATTATATATATATATATATATATATATATATATATAGACGAAGCTACAAGATGATGCTATATTATTCCAATTAGAAAAAAAAAATGAGGCAGATCTTTTTCGTGGAAAATTCAGAGAATTCTTAGAGTTAGTAAGGTTTTTCTTTTTGATGAACTTCTATGAATACGTGTTTTTGGCAACCTGAAACTTACCACTTAACCAGATGTATCGCTAAAGAAATATATATATCCTCTTGCGACCTCAGAATTAAGCACTGACAATTTTAACGCAAATTTATGGTTCTTCGAGTTAATATTGATTACGAAATAAAAGAGCTACACAAATTTTTTTCAAAATTGTATTAATAATTAGTTTAAATAATAATTTATACCACATTTTCATGTTTAAAACCAAGTAAACCATGTGTTGATTGATTTCAAAAACAATCAGGTGTTTTTAGCTTTCAAACCAACAAACACTAGTTAAATAAACAGTATTTTTAAAATGCATCCAATTGGGTACCTTGGATCGCAAGAGGGTAAATACGGTTGACGCTTTACAAACTTGGCAGTACCTTCTACCGCGGTTTCCCCCAGAAACTATTGTATAAAAGGTCGTTCTGAAAAGAATCAACTCTTGCACACAGTTCTCCATTAAAAAGAAAAATCGCTTTGATCAGAACGTTGAGCCATTGAAAGAAGACGCACTCGTCCCTTTACAATTTCCTGGGGGCTTACCGACCAAAATATTATACTTTGATGTTTCTGAATTCTTTCGGCGGCATGAATTCCTTTCGCGCGTTTTCGTCCGTGTAACTACATTTTTACCGACTTGAATTTTTATAATCGCAGGGAATGTTTCTCGTTACGTATAAAACTTAAAATTTAAGTCTCTTAAATCAGAGATGAATGAATTAAAATATTTTTTTTTTACATTATTCAAAATTGTATAATTTGTTTAAATATTTTTCAATATGATATTTAAAATTCAATTTTTAAAAGTTTTTGTGCGTAATTCATCCCCAAACACTTGGGGTAGAATTACGTATCTTTTAATGAGTGTTTATTTTTTACGTTACTTATAGATATTTGACGAAAAAGTGTGTGCGTGTTTGTGTGTGGAAATTGCAAGAAAAATCCCTTAAAGATGAAAAAATATATAATAAAAATTGTAACGTCAATGGTGACGTTTCCGCTCTATTACGCTTCAATTATATAAATTTCGACCTTTTTTCGCTCCACTCTAACATGCATGAGTGTACGGTAGTAAGTTATGATTTTTTTTAAATTAAAGACTTTAAAAATTACTAATTGCGCAGATAATTATTAAACATGATATATTTATGTATTATAGTTTAAACCGTGTTTGTGTAGTTCACTGTTTTAGGTATAAGATTTAGTTTAAAGGCGAATTCAAGTCTACTAGCTAAATGTAGAACACATGCGCGCCTTAACTGTAAAACAAATTTACAGTAGCCATAGAAGGTAAAAAAATAATTACTGTAAGCTTCACAATATGCAACCACTATACACACATTCTGCAAACTTTTCTTTTTTACTAGTTATCATCTTATCACAGCATGAACTAGTAATGTATTATAATAGCAGGCTGGATTCAAGAAGGAATCTTCACAAGTAAAATTCAATTCTTTCCCATCAATATAGCGAAAATATTTTTATAATGCTTCATACACTTAGCAAAGTTGCACAAAAGAAAAAGTAAAACACATGGTTTACCCAAAAAACATAACTAAATTCGAGTGCAACGTAATTTAATCAGGAAACGGAAAGATGTTTCAAATCGTGTTTGGAGCAGACAATTGTGTTTCTCCCGACATAACAAAAATACTCGCTTTAAATCTTTGAAGCAATTTCTAAGGTAATTTTATTTACAAACCTCTAAAAATGGGGGAAGATTTTTGCTGTGTGTTCAAGGAGTTCAAATATAAATCATGATAATGTGTTTTATTTTTACAAATACGTTCTGCTGGCTCCTAACAATTGTATTTACATTTAGTGAGGAAGAGTAACATATTTGATGTCCTATATATGTGCAATTTTTGTGTAGTATAATGACAAAAATGTTTGGCAAGTAAAACTGTTGTTGGCGGTTTTACTATTATATTTAAGTTTCTGTGATTGAATACGAAATATGTTTTTCTTTTTATTTAATTAATTTTGTATCATCTTATAAGCGTTTGAAAAATACAAGAAGTAGGTAAAACTTAGAATAAAAAGTGGGACAAAATTATTCCTCAATCTATGATTTTTTCATTTTGTTTCAAGTGTGTTAAGTGCATATATAGTTGTACAAAAAAGTACATTTACAATAATGGAGGCAATTCACCGCTAGAGGGACTCATGAACGATCACCATTGTCACGTGATATCCGCTCTTTGTTTACTAAGATTTTCAATGAAGTTCTACTTGGAGTACACTAGACAAAACTAGTTTTCTTAAAATTAACTAGACTATTTTCACAGCTTTTCCTGATTATAACCCAGTATTTACATTTAATTTAATCATTATTCAAGAAATTTATTAATTATTACAATAGTTATAGTGTTTTATTAAAAGTTAATTTTATGTAATGTAGAACTTTATTTATGCCTAGTTTTTATTAGATTTGTCGAACTCGAAGAAACGCGATGCTACGGCTTCCTTTGTTGGCATTTCTTTAATCGCTGTCACGTGACCAATGACGCTGCTTGAATTGCCTCCACTGCTCCAAAGTAAAACTTTTCTGTATCAGGCAGAATTTGATTGTTGTGATTTTTTTTGAATCTAGCAAACAAAGGCGATAAGTGAAAATGCACTTAAAGCAACTTGGTGGAACAGCACAATCTGCGCAGAACAACATTCACTGAACACACTGGCATAAAATAAACTCCCTATACCGAGGAGGTGGACTCCAGGACCGACATTTAAATGCCAAGCTTACACACATCAAAACTAACATAATATTTGAATTTTGAAGAACGGGGTATGTTGCTAACAATGACACTATGAGCATTCCAACCAAATTAAATTCTTGGTCGTTACTTATCCTCGGGATTGGGTGCTGTGATATGGGTTTAAGCAACATTTTATTTAAGGATACATAAGGTGGACTTAGTAACTTGTTGAGTTTGAATGAGTCGTGTAATGGCTACGATAGGGTGGATATACTGTTCGCAATATTGCAGGCATGACTTCTGAGAGCAACTCACTGAGATTAAATAAGACGGGTTAATGTGCATATCTTTACACTTATTATTTAATAAGTGCATATCTTTTTACACTTATTGTATAAGATTGCGCATCAACATTGGCATCGCGTTTTGTGGGACGGTATCCAAGTACACTTGAGATCAAATGATAAAAAGTTAATAACAACAGGGAATATTGATCCATTTCTTATCACATTGTTTTGCGTGTGTACCAGCAATTCAAATTTCTTCTGCCAACAGAGTTAAACATCGATATATAGTAGATTAGTTGAGAGACAGGCCGACAAAGACAATTTTGTTAAATCTATTTCCTGGCATTTTTCGTATTCAGTTCACACATATACAGCACTCGTTCTCACGTGCTACAATAATGCATATATTCTCTAAACTGTTATTTATTATGTGTTCCCGTCTGAGATGTTCCGATCGATGAGTGTGATACACTGATTAAAAGCTTAACTTGCTTCACAAGAATTTTGTTCTAATGTTTCTTCTATTCAATTCGCAAAGCTACGAAGCTGCCCTAACAAGTCTTTTAGGAATTGAGCTACCCTCTAAGGTAATCTGCATCATTAGTGTTCTATTCAGAGATGTTTGTCACAATAAGCGTATCGAACGAATTAAAATATATTGATTCTGTCCAACGAAAAGATCTTATGTGTGTGTGTGTTTAATTTATTTTACAAATGTTCGGCAACCGCACCTAGGAGTCTGCTAGGAACGTAGCTATTCTTTAAGGTATTTGCATCTATCTACCAAGCAAAAAAAAATATTTTCATATAAAATAGCATGGAATAACGTGCCATAGATCTGGTAAACTCGCTAAACCTAGTAATTGGAGGGGAAAAAATGTAACATTAAACAACATATTTTAAAATAAATGTGTACTACAAATAGCCGAAAAATGTTCTAGAAGATTTTTTTAAAACTTAATTATTCGTAATTTATTTTACCTTGAAGGAAAACTGAGCGTTTAAATATGGTTATCATGAAAATCGGTGGAATTGCCTATTAGAAAGAAAGCAAACTTTAAAATGATCTTCAAACTCTTTCAGAAAGAATCCCGCAACATAAATCTTTAATTAATTCGCTTACAGATCGACGCGGAAAAGTCTTATGAGGAAATAAGGATTTTAACTAAGTAAGGAATTTTGAAAGAAAAATACAAGAAACACATAACAAAAGTAGCATTAAAGTAGAAAATCCTTTTATATCGCATTAAGAGAGAATCGCTTTTCAGAGTTTATTCTTTTATTTTCCGCTACCACCCCTTCATTTGTTTCTTCTTCACTCCCTCTCATATTCCAGCATAATATAAATCGCAGGTGTGAGTAGAATTTTCTTAAAGCACAAATCTAATTCCAGGAGCGTGAGCAAATAGAATTTCTTCCTGCTTCAGAACTTCTTTTAGTAGATTTAGCTTCTGTAGCTGCAAGAGTACAGAAAGTTTTTTATTGTTATTTTTTACTGGAATTGATTTTTTTCGCTCTTTTCGAGTTTCTTCCAGTAGAAACTTAGGTTTGCTTTTTCCGTTGTTGCTTCAAACCCGGCGTCAACTGTATAAAAACAGTTCCATTTCCCCCAGCATGCAGCAGTGCAGAAAGATCGCAGTAATGCATTTGTCAATAGAAGCATGTGTGAGGAACCGCAAATCCATCTACTGCCGTACTCGAGGTTTTTTGGCTCCCGCAGAGCCATTTAAAAATCAATCAGTGTAACACAATTTATGAAAATATTGAGACGGTACGGGAGAGGAACATTTTCCATTTGAATTTTTCATTATGTCTAGAATCCTTTGCTTAAAAAAAAGTATGCTGTACTTCATCAACCTAAATTAAGAAGGAGAGCTTATTGCTAATTAAATGAGAACGCTAATGAACTGAGAATCTTTTATCATAATTGTTTTTAATTCATATGAGCGGGAATATTCTTAAATTTAAAGAGTGGTCGTTAACTAAACTTGTGTGTTAGCAATAAACAAATTCTTAAATTTCTGTAAAATAAAAGTTCATTTATAGTGTATTACTGTAACAAATTAAGGGATCATTCATAAATGATGTCACGCTTCGAGAGGGGGCGGGGGTTTGTGAAATTGTGACAAAGTGTGACAAGGGGAGGGGAGGGGGTAACAAGAAGTGTGACATCATGCATTATGCAACATAGCGTGACATGTGACAAAGGGGGGAGGGGGGTCCGCTGAAGTGTGACATATTGTGACAGAGGGGGAGAGGGGGTCAAATATATGGGAAAAAAGCGTGACATCATTTATGAACGGCCCCTAAGTACCTTTTATCAATTTGTGTTAACCTTTTTTATTTGCCGCAAAGCCAGCTGGTAACAGGTACAGCAGAATCAATATTTTTTTATTCATGTGTTTTCGTTGCTCGTAATTTTTTCAGAACAAGCAATAACAGTACCAGCGCACCCCTCTTTCTCGCTTTGTGCAGGGACTCGCCAACAACATAATTATAACATTATAGATAATATGTAAATGTAATAATATCTGTGAAATTAAAGTAAGGAAAGTTTTTTGTACTTAATTAAAAATGAAAAATATCAAGCATTTTTCCAATACTTCACTGTACTCAATACGTAAAAAAAGCCAACCATCTTTAAAAAAATGAATATTTTCCCCAGATCCGCTGCTTCAAAAAGGACAAGGACACAATTCTTGCAATACTACAATTACGGATTTTTCATTTGGAAAGTATTGCTTTTTTATTCATTTTGCTTTCTGAAGGAACACCATAGTTTTGAAATTTGTTTATGTGCTGAGTTTAACTAAAAAAAGGAAAGTAATGAAAATACTATCAACAATATTTTCTATGAATTACTCAATTTCTCAATTACACAAAATGCTTTTTTTCCCCGCTTGTATTATTTCCTATTCTTTCCTCATTTTACTTTTCTTTAGGTTAAAAAAAGGGAAGAAACTTTACAAAAATATATCTTTGTTATCTGAGTGTTTTTATAATACTCTTTTACTGAAACACAAGCGGTAATTTAGTATCAAAACCCCAACAATATCTTTACAGTTCACTAAGATTATACTTACTAATTCTCAATCCATTACTTTCCAAACATTTTCTCGCTCATTAAATTATATTTGCTGAATGAAATTCAGGCTATTAAACGCATGCATCAATTAATGATCCGATAAATTTTCATTAGTATCACCGGTTTAATACAAAACCATTAAACCTTGAATAAGAACCTCAGCTTGGTAATTAAATGAAAGAATATGATGATGTATCTGGACAGAATGGCACTAGGATATATCAAAATGTCAGTATTGATAAAGGCCACTTCCGGCTGCAAGGACAGCGTAATCGGTCTTTTCAGTACACGTACGGTCTAATGACGACGTATAAAAGGTTGATAAAGTCCCTTAGGCAATAGAAAAGTAGAATGAGTGAGGAAATCTTATGTCAAGAAAGAATTGGCACATCAGTATTAAAAGCTGCGCTGCTAAATTTGAATGACCGACAATTTAATTTACGAACGAATTTCTCTCTAAGTTTAACTAAGCTAAGAATCAGCTGACTAATTAAAATCAAGATAGACTGAAAGATAAAGAGTTCACCATAATATGCTATAACATTCAAAATAATACATTTATAAGTTCGATAAAACTCTATTCTATACATTAATATTTATTGATGTGTCTATTAACATCTATACATTAATATTTATTGATATAAAAATATAAATTTTTATTGGGTTTATTTCTATTAAAGGAAACATTTGTTAAAAGTTGCTATTTGCTCACCTATCTGCACGATTAGCATTGTAATTAGCAGCTTTGTAATTAGAAAGTACTGTCAATTGCAAAATAATTACATTTAATTACAAAATTTAGTAACTATAAATAATACTTGTATCTAAAACAATTTCCTAATAAATAATCAAAATGCTTTGATATTTTATATATGCAATAATTTGTTAAGAGCTGACGTCCCTGCATTTTTGGTTCTTTTCCAATTTAATACACAATCTGACACCGGACGTAAAATGTTACCTGGATTTCTCATATGCGAATGAAAACATAATCGTTTGAAAGATTATATTATTTAAAAACTCAGTACTACTACACAAATGAATTCAGATTGAAGGAAACTTACGAATGTAATAATCAATGCCCAGATTTGCTTCTGAACGTTTAAAATAATTGGTTCAAAACAATTGTATTTACTTAAATCATTGAAATGCGCATTTGAATAAAAACAATGAAATGTTACATATTATCAATTCTGTTTTTAATTTCATTCACAGATTCTAAAAACTCAAGTAGTTCCTCTGTTAACGAATATTAGGAAGGATTAATATTGTTTATTGAAAAGCTTAGTAAGGTATTTCTGAAACATGATTAGCCTTTAAAAATAAGATTTCTAACTGTGTCAAGCAAATTAGTATGCGTAATGAAAGGAAGGTGGATTTAGACGCTGCCTACTTAAAGAGGTATCGATTTTCAGTGGATTATATAATTTAATTTTAAATAAAGAGGAGAGTGGAGGGGGGAAGCTGGCCTTAACATTTTGCGAACGTTTCGCATCATTCATTGTACACACCCACAATATAAGTCTCTACTTTTAGATTTGAAGTACATTATGAAAGGCTTATGATATTAAATCACTTGCAGAGTTTTCTTCTTTTTTTCTCTTCCCCATCGTAATATTGTTCAAAACAAAACAGAAAAAAAAGAGCCAAAAAAAAAAAAAAAAAAAAAAGAGATGCAATAAAACTTAACAAATCCTTCAAAATCAATTAGCAATAAATCAGAGTTGAGCTCGGTACTCTTTTTTCACGGAAAGAGTAAATGACTAATTTCTGAATTTGCGCTAAATTTTTAAACACAAATTTGTTCTTTGACAAGCAAAAATACATTCTCACTCTCTCTTTCCAAATAATTATGTTATCCGGGTTAAATTGTTCATTCATTTTACACGTTTAATGTAAATATTGCTAAACATTATTTGCATAAAATGGGTAATGAAAATATTTTAGTTAAAAAATGCTTTTTTTTTTGACAATCTGTAGTAAAATTTTACTGGTTTATAGCACTGAATCAACTAATTCACAGTATAATCTGAGTTTTTTACATTGTAGTTTGAGCAATTTTAGAGTTTCGTATAGCTTGAGAGATTTTATGTACTATATCATGTATACATATTTTACCTTATAGTTTGAGTCATTTTACAGTGTCATTGGAACAACGATTATTGTTAATAGCTTCAGGCAACTATTAATGAAAAATAAATGCAAAATATTTAGCTTGTAGCGGTGCGAGTTCAGTCCTTCAAATAGCCCTCTTTGCTCCTGCCCAGGGGGCGCGCCTTTTGGGAAAGCGGTAAGGAATGCGGCTACCACCAAAAAGATCTTGGTTCGACTCCCGGCGCATCACAGCCACTCGCACCGTTACTTGTAAGCTTACCGTACCATTTGGCAATTAGTAATTGCATATGTTCTCACTGTGTCTCATCAAACCATGTCACATGAAGGTTACAATTACGCTTTCTCACTATCTTTGAAACATAATGAAATCGACAAAAAAAATGTTTTGTTTTTTAATTAAAAGTTTTACAAATGTTTTTATGTGGAACGCCTTACTCATTGAACAATACTGTTTAAAATTCCTCCCAAACAATCAGCAAAATCAGTATAATAACAGCTTATATAAATCTTTCAACTTTAGGAAACTCACATGATATTCAAATCAATACACACTCTTTGAAACTAACAATAAGAATTAACACCACACACAGTTGTGTGAATGATTTACAGTAGCAGTTTCTACCACAGTGAATGCAGCACCAAATATCACTTGGTCAAATAAATTATTAAACTAAACAAAATCACTAACCTCTGATAACGGTAGCCTAGAAATGTATTCTGCTCACACAATAAGGACGATAAATCTGTCAAGATAGCGAAACTTTTATCGATATGTAAGATAGCGCCGGGCATCAATCTTTGTTTTCCTTTTTACCCAGAATCGAGTAGTTTATATATCTTTTAAGAAACACATAACATGTAATTAATCATTTTGCTGCAGCGTATTAAATTGCTCGTGTTAAACATTGCATAAATAAATCAATTATTCCTTTACTTTAGTTTTCAATTTCGTGTAATTTAATATATTGAAAAAAAAAAAAAAAAAAAGCAGCGAAATATTTAATCTGTCAACGCTATCTAAGTTACAAAAGCCGAAAACATGCTGTAAGTATTTTTAATATGGAGATAAGCAATAATAATAAAAAAAAAAAACTTTATATGCAAGTAAAAACAATTTACTTGCATAGAATAAAAGTTACGATAAATTGATAAAGTTAAAAATAGAGAAACAAAAGCGAGTATTATTTCGCGAATATACTTCGGCGGTAAAGTTTCACTATACCGCGTTTATGTTATAACGCGGGTTCCAAAGATGTCCCAAGACACCCGCGTTTTAACGAAATTTTACAGTATATATATAGGTAAGTTTGCTGTATAAACGGAATTAATATTACAGTGCTTTTAAAAATTTGTCCACAACATATATAAGTTGCGACTTGTGACAAATCCGTACATGGTAAAATGTTTCTAACATTTTTCCTCTGAAAAGGAGTTAGAAAACTGCAAGAAACAATGTTTAATTTATGTAAAATGTTTTAATCGATGAAATGCGTATTTTTCTCAAATTTAAAGCGGCGTATAAGGTATGTATTTCCAGAACACGTACATAGAAATTTTCATGCAATTACTTACGAATCTTCCTACTATTATTGAAATATATGCCTTTACATTCAGAGTTAAAAATACATCTATTAACGAGAATTAGAAAAATGTTACATTTTTCGGAAACTTAGTTTAGAGTTAATACAAAGTAATTGGTGTTTTCCTCGAAGCGCAGTTGATAAAACTTTCAGTTCCATGCAAATTTCTTTGATGAGCATAGACTTCAGTTTCTATTTAACTAAACCGCATTTAACATTTTGCGAAAGATTGTGCAATGAATTCTTCTGAGAATGCAATCTAGTGACAAAACACAACAAATATCTATCGATTTAATAAATTTATTAATTGGACTTCTATTTAATAAAACTCAGTCGTGGAGATTCACTTGAAACAACATTTTTGACCAACTCTCCCCGGCGTTAGGGTTACAAAGTTTAAAGATATATTGAAACACATTTTTGGTATAAAATATATTATTCCCAAAAGCGTGACTTTTGTCTATTATTTTGTGTGACATTTAACCCTACACTGCGCATTTTTTTTCTTTGTAAAATATTTCTTTTTGTGTTTGTTTGTGCTAGTTATAAGTGCGAAAAATACTAAAAAAATTCTTATTTAATTCGGAAAAGTAGAATTCGAGAAAAATTGACACCTTGTTTAAAAACAACACTGCGCATTTAGGGGTAACAATAATTATTTTTTTATATAATCATTTTAAAAAATAAAACCAAATCAATAATAAATAGGCATGTATTATAATCATAAAATGACACTAAAACATGAAAATTTATTAAAATATTTTATTTTATTATTATTTATAAATTTATTAAACTTATTAAAGTACAAACTTGCAGATGTAACTAATAATTATTAGTTACATGTGCTTTGATTACTTTACTACATTTACTTTGATTACCAATAAAGTTTAATAATAATTTCACTAAAAGATTTTAAACAAGAAACCTAACATCTGTAGGGGGTCTATGCGATAATGTTCGTTTCTGCCTTGGTTGAGCGGGAATTTATTTTAAACAAAATTCCTAAATATTAATTTAATCGACCACTTTAATCTAATTTGTGAAATATTTAACAATATAATCTTCTAAAATATATTAAATAAAGTGAAATAGATCAAACTGTGACACCTGTTCTTGTTTATACTGCGAATAATGCAGGAGCATAAAAATTTTCCCCGAATGAGTGGTGTTGTTTTAAAACAACAAGTAAAAAAAGGGCCTTAATATATATTTTTCCAGAAATTTTTCGGTCAACTTATATTTATTTTATTTTAAAATGTAAGCAATTAGAGACTATTTTTTTAAAAAAAATTGTTGCTTAAAATTTGTAGAAAAAAAAAGAAAAAGAAGTTACTGTTTTTTACAAAATCAACATGTCTTACGATTTTGTGAAAAAAGATGAACCTTGAGTTCAGTTCACAAGATCTAGGGGAAAGTATATTAACTAATATGATCACACATACACAATGAAACGAAAGAATCAGCCACATGTTAAAAATATTACAAAATAAAAGCTTAGTGAACGAAAAATGGAGGTGTTGTTTAAAAACGACACGGCGCAGTGTAGGGTTAAAACTGGTTTTGATAAAAAGAAGACAATAGCCATATGACTTATAATTACGTAATTATTTGTTTCAAAATGGGTAATTTAAAAATCTTATTTATACAAATCCAATGTAGAATATTAATATCTGTAACCACTGCAGACCAGCAATACTTGATTGATTTCATTATAAGTTCCGTCTTTTCTAAGTAATGCCAGGCATGCTCAAAAATTTAATGTATTAAAATTTCGGTCGGAAGAATTTTGTGTTGCTTTTACGGGTTTAATTGGAGATCGAATTTTCTCACATTTTCCTTTTCTTAGCTGACATTTTGCTCCGCAGCTGTGTCGCAAGAATTTGTCTGTGAAGTATGAGCATTTTAATATCTTGTTTCAGTCATAATAAACAGTCAAAATTAGTTATTCTAACAAATTTGCATTGAATCGAATTTCCAACAAAAGATCATTTAATATAAAGAATATTAGCTATGCTGAAACTCAAAATTTTATATACATAAACTTAAAGTAATGTTTCTCAAACGGTTGTCTAACCTTTGGATTACCAAGTGCAGAACAGCCCTACACTAAAAGAAATCTCGTTCAACCTTCCACCAAAAAAGTGAAGCAAAAAAAAAAAAAAAAGGCGAAATTTAGCTGCAACCAACATTTGGTACGAAAGTTAAACCATTATAATGGTTCTTAGTTTCACATTCATGCTGAAACTTGGTGAAACTACACCATTAGAACAGTCCAACTTAGTACCAATTGTTGGTTGCAGCTAAATTTTGCCATTTTTCCCATTTCTTTTTTGTGAACGAAATATATTTCTCTTGTAACTCTAGTTTCTATGGAATATTTCATTTAAAAAAATTCAAAGCTTTCAGAATGTTTATAGTTTTGTATTATTGTAAGCAAATAGAAGCACAAAAACAGTGTCTCCATATGCATTGTAAAATTTGTACCAAATGTTAATTGCAGCTAAATTTCGCCATTTTTTCAAATTTCTTTTTGCGTGAGCTAAAATTTCTTACATTGCAACTCTAGTTTCTACGGAATATTTCATTGTAAAAAATTCAAATATTTCATAATGTTTATAGTTTTGTATTACTGTACGCATATAGAAGCACAAAAAAGTGTCTCCATGAGAAATTGCAAATAAATTAAAGATAACTATTTCATAAATTTGGGTTTTTTATTCAAATATAATTAATGTTGCATTAATATTGTAAAATTTAATAACTTCGTAAATTATACAAATAGCGACAAAGTATATATTAATATTTTTAAGAATATTTTACAAACATTCCGGTTTTTTCTCTTCTTTTCAAATCTAGTGTTTATATCTGAATGCAAATATTTCACGCGTTATAATTCATTATTGTAATTGTGGCTCACTTATTACATAAATGTGAACACAGAGAAAATTATTTTTCTTTTATTTCTCTTGGATCTAACTAGATTCTGAAGTAAATTTAAGTGATACAAAAACAATACAAAATCGTTAAAATCCTTGAGAGCACAATCGTTAAAATCCTTTACACAAAGATTAAAAAGAAGTATACACAAAAGTGTTACCAGGATCGTCCATTAAATGCTACTGCTTCATTTCCGTCTTTAAAGGCTAAACATTTAAACTTTTTACGTAAGAATGATTGCATTTTTCAAAAGAACAGGTCTTTTAAATCTTAAGAGAAAACTATAGCATAGATTTTTTAAATTTAAATTCAGTTAGAGAAGCATACAGCAGGATTCTTTTGAAGAGCTGAGGATTTTAAGCAAGTAAAGAATTCGGAACTGAAACTACGAGAGACACATTAAAGAAAAAAAGAAGTCTTTAATTTAGAAAACCTTTTATGCCGCATTACGAGATAATCACTTTTAGGCTTCCTTTTTTAAAAAAAATCATCTATCTTTTTATTTATTATCTTATAATTTACTCATTTCCATTATTTTGCCCTTAAAACTGCACCAGTCGGAAATTTCAAATGTAAACTATAATCTTAGAATCATAATATATTTATCACAATATATTGTCTAATACATTTTTTCTTTCTTTTTTTTTGCCAGATTTTTTTTACACTGTTGTTAATTTTGAATGTCAATAGTAAATATATGCATATTTTTTGCGTCGTGATACAAATTGCCGCCCATACGAATGTGTATTTTCCTACCCATAAAATTTAGGTGTATCGTAATTCCACATTTTCTGATTTATTCATTACTGATGACCGAAGACGTTTTGTCAACAAGAATTCCTCACACTGTAAAAAGATAAGAAGGAGCTTGAGTATTTGTATAGACTTATGCTGCCTATGATGTAGTGTTTAATTAGATATGACATGTATAATAAATAAAGAAATCATTCAAATTTATAGACATTATTTTTAAAAAATAGCTACGATTTATGTACTGTCTAATCTAGTTTGTATTTGCATGACTGAAAGAGAAACATGTTTTTACTTTATGAAAGATATTAATATTTTGTGTTCAAATAACTATTTTTGCGTAAAAATTCCATTTAGTATTGGATTTAATTTAATGTATTGTCATTGTTCTTAAGTACAGTATATGTATTTATGCTTATATGGACGGCATGTTTGAATGAACCCGCTGTTGTACACTGAAATTTTACCTTGCATGAAAAGTAAACATATATATTTCAAGTCTTTGTAATGTTTATACTATAATTTACAAAAATTATAAGCACAACACTAATCGATGCATTATTTTATTTACAAATATGCATTATTGTATTTACAAATATTGGCAAACCTTAGACAACCATCTTTATCAAATATTTTCTGCATCATGAACTTATATTTAGCGATTAAAATCTATTCATTAAAAGGATACATCAACTAATTATCCGATAAATTTTTACTGCAATCTTTTGACTTCTCATTATTCAAAAGCCACTAAAGCTTGAATAATAATGTCAGGTTGTTAATTAAATGAAGCAATATAATGCATAAGGTTATAACGACAAAGATATTTCACCGAGTCACTACTGATGAAAGACGTTTCCGGTAGCAGAGAAGATGTAATCGGTCTTTCAGTGTATGTACGAGCACATTATGACTTGACGATTTCGTTAAATAAACTTGTGATATATGCTGTACATTTTAGCCAATTATGCATTACGTTGTGTCACAGTTTCGTTTCGTGTGATGAGAAAAATAAAGAAGGAGTTAGTTTAGAAGACGGAAAGAAAGACAATGTGATTATCTTTGTAACATATTCACTTTTCGAAACGGACAGTATAAGCGTAAGACGAAGGTACATCGATATCTATTAAGGTAAAGTGCCCTAACACCCAAAAAACGGTTCCTAAAGCTGACACTCTCAAAAAAGGAAACTTTTTAAGTATTACCAAGTTAAAGATATTTAATAAGTGAAGGGATTTAAGAAGTGATACCGTTCAAAAAGAAAGAAAATCTTATTTTAAATTATTTTAGGAAATTGGTAATACTTTAAATGTCTTTTATTTGAGGGTGTCAGCTTTAGGAACCGTTTTGTTAAAATATCACCTTTAGGGCACTTCATTTTATACAGTCGGTACGTTCTTTGATGTGCAAGCATGCAATGCATTTCATCGTAAATACGCCGTATGTAATTTTGTAGGATGTAATTTCTTGCTTTCATAAGTCTGTTTCTCTTAGTCAAATCATCAAAGGTTCATGCCACTTGTGAAAAACAGTTTTTATTACTCAATAATGCTTTACACATATCTGATAGCTTAAACGACCTGGTGATTTTTTTCAAGACAGCACAACACACTTTTTGAGGTGGGAAATTATAACCTGAAATAGAGACCAAGAATATCTAAACAACCGGTTTAATCCAATCTGACGCACAAATTTGCTATGTGCGTCATCAGTGAGTCAAAGATGCATATGATAACTGGAAATACAATTTATAAAAAAATGATAAAATATTATTTTTATTAAAATATTAATAACACAAACTATCAAATTAAAAAAAAAGTGTGACTCTCAAAGAATTAGTGCAAAAAGCTCAATGCTCAACAAAACATATACAAATCAGTTGATGTTGCGTTGGGGTGCTTTCTTACTAGTTGACACACTGAAGCCTAGAGCAACTATTTCATGTTTATTTCTTTTTCAATTTAGGCTTTATATCTGTTGATTATTTTATTTTTTCATGAACACCCATTGTTTTTATTGTTTTATAGTATTAGCAGTTTTAAACAACGCTCTGACATTACACATGTAAATTCTAAAAATGCGTGTTGTACATGTCCAGAAATAAAATACAATATGATATCACACAGACAGGAAAGAAATATTATCTAACCACTATCTTACAGCAGTTTAACAATAAATTCAGTGATAATGTCAATTGGGTTAGTTAGAAACATGGGATAATATATACTCGTTTGTATATATGCATATGTACATAGATAAATCACCATGTTATAATATTTTACACTCGCAAGTTGAAGTCTTGTTGCGTAATCAATTACCCGTGCATACGTACAATATAAAAAAGTAACATAAAAACGAATTTCCACCCGTATGATCATAGTGGTATAGTTCACGCCATCTGAAGATGACTGTTAAGGTTGCGTTAAAACAACAAATAAGTCTTACAACTGACTTTTTTTTTGAGAAAAGGAAACGACGATAAGAAAGAAATGTAGGGCTCATTGACATTGAACTTGAAGATTAATTTTAAACCATCATTAGTACATTATATGCTTTTTCTTGATATTATTTACAGGTTTGTAAAGCGTAGTTATAGTTCCATTTCTGCGTTAAAATATGCAATTTTATTTCAGAAAATTGCACTATTAAGAAAATATTCTGCGTTAAATTACATATTTTGTGGCAGTTATTTAACTGCAATTAACTGGAGTTTGTAGCTTTCTACCTACAGCTAAAAACTTACAAATAGGCTAAGTACGCGTTCAAGTACGATTTTTACTTAAGACCTTTTCATTCAGTCCTGAAATGTTATAGTTCCTTAAATACTTAATGCTCTATTAAATACTAATTACAAGACTTTGTTTCCACATAGTCGAATTTTAATTGTGTAAATATTATGCCTCCTGAAAGGCAGAATTAAATATCTTCATGAGTAGAAGAGTATGAACAACGAAAATCCTTTGCCTTTCGCATCCGTCATTGTCAAGGACACTCTTTAGATTAAAACGGAAATAATGAATAAAAAAGATTGTTTCGAAGCAAGATAATTAAATCACTTCTAAAGGTGAAAAAATTTCTAGCCGTCTTTTCCTTTTCGTCATTTTAAAAATACTTGCGTGTATAATTATAGGAAGAGTTTTTATTTTACTACGCCGTGCAAAAATTCAATTTAGAAAAGCAAATGCTTTCAGTAAAATTCTGATTTTTTTTTATTATGTAGGTTTTTTTTCTCTACAGCGAATGCATTACTGTTTACTTTTGTTTTCATAAATGTTTAGATTTTATTAAAAACATATTTTTTAATTTTGAGTTCGTACCTGGTAATTAACTATGTCATTTAAATATTTCTAACGAAAAAATGCTTCTATATACAATGAACGAATCTTTTTCAACTGTTTAGGGGGGGATAGATGGTAACGTAGTTGATTTTGCTGATTTAATGAAAGCAACCTTTAAAGTCTATTTTTCAAGCATAAATAAAAATACTTTCAAACATTTTACAGGGATTTTTTTGAAAAAAAAAAATTATCAATTTCAAAAGGTATACTAAATCCACCTTGAAATAAAATTTGATAGATTTAATTTTATGTCGGTTTTCTCTTTACGAAGTAGTTTCGCATGTGTGCATACAGTGTGAAACTAAGTTGTACTCTTTTTGCTATCTCTGTTTAAGGTTTTCTGTTTTTTATTTTTTTCAAACGCTTAAAATCCTTTTGATTTTTGCACAGAATGATTCTTGTTTAGTTTTGATATTAAACTTAAAGCTCTCATTTAGAAGTAAACGAACTACTTACTCGCAGCGAAGATGGCTTTTCAAACATCAGATATAGCAACTGCCTCAATTAGCCTTAGGTTCTAAATTATTAACACTTTACTTGGTTTCAACATCTTTATTTGCATGATAGTAAGGAAAACTGATTAAATGAAACTGATGTTATAGGTGTTTATTTCAGGAACTGCCCTAAAAGTACTCATGTAAAATAATGAATAACTCACAATTTGTAATAGCAACGAAATAGTTCAGATTGAAAACACGTTCGGCAAAAAATCAGTATACAGTAAAACCTGTTTTTGTGCGGTCCTTTTTTATGCTATTTTGTTTTTGTGCGATTCTAGTTTTGTGCGATTGGTTTTGTGCGATTTTATTTTTGTGCGATTTTTTATGCGATTTATTTTTATGCGGTATATGAGCGGCGTTAGCACCAGTTTAATGTTTCCTATCAATGTATACATACATATTTAAAAATTATAGAAGGCTTTGATAATTTCGGAGAAAATGACCTTGACGAGATGATTGAGGACCAAACTATCGATGATAGTGACATTATCAAAAGTTTGATAGATTATGAAAATGGACAAGAAGAATCAGAATCTATTACAGCAGATAAAATATATGCAGGAATCCAGATTTCTAAAAAATTGGAAACGCATTTTCTTAAAATAGATACCAATGCGGAAAGATGCTTAAAATTCCAAAAAGAACTGAGATCATGCATGTCTCACTATCGTGACGTTTACAAGCAATTGACCAGTCGACCGTCGTCACAAAAATTGATCACTGACTTCATGGTACCAAAAAAGAAATCAATTGAAATCCTATCTTCAAGCGACGAAAGCGATTTTCAACCAATTCGTCACAAGAAGATGCGCGTTTTGGCTTACGACGAGTAGGAGCAAACGATTTAATGTATAATTTGAAAACTTCTCCATGTATATGTACAATGAAGAATTAAATACTTTTACAATTTCTTTAGGTCTAATTCAATTATTTAATTTAATTGAAAGCATTCTCTCATCTATTTCATAAATCATTGATGTATTTTCTTAGTCCGACTTTTTTTATGCGGTTCCTATCCACCGTATATAAAAAAAATAGGTAGTATATCGTACAAAGTTGTTTATTATATGTAAGAATTAATAAAATTTCCGAATATTTTTTGTGCGATTTCTTTTATGCGGTCCCTATCCACCGCACAAAAACAGGTTTCACTGTATATCTCTTTTGTGATCACACACTATTTCTTTTTAATCACAACCGATTATTGTTGGCTGATGTTTAATAAAGAATACGAGTTAATTTTAAGTTTATATAACTTAAATATATCCTACAGCTTTTAAACTAAACTCAGTGGAGCGACAGACCATGAGAGTCACAGCCTGCTGTAACCGTCCCTGCCTACGAGACCGAAAGCCATGCGGTGCAGAGAAGCACATGTTCCAATCAAGGTGGTTGGCTTGACGCGGAACTCCTAGTGTTTAGTTCCCAAGCATGCGTGGTCTTCGTTTCACCTTCAAGTGGCTGAATTGACCCTGCCCAGGAGGGAGATCGAACCCCGAACCTGTGGCATGGTAGCTCGAAACGCAACCACTCAGATAATGGGCTTCTTTAAGTTCATTTTTAGTGTTAATGCATCACAAAAAATTACATTATAAGTTTACTTAGGATGTGCTTAAAATATATGCTACAGATTTTTGAGATTTTTTTATGGTACGACAGGTAAAAAAACGAAATATTAGTCTACTTATCAGCGAAAAAAAAAAAAAAAAAAAAAAAAAGAAGTCGTAGTTGGTTTTCCTTATGACTGGTAACAAAAGATAACCAAATAATGTATGTCTCTTTAGCGCCATTTACCAAGGCATGTTAAAAACGTTTTAAATTAATTTTATTATTAGAGAATACTAATGGGAGTTTAATACTACTATATTTTATGTAAAATGCATTTCTCACATTGTTAGCATTATCACAATGTATCTATAACAATACACTTATTTTAAATTGGACATTAGAAAAAAGAAATAATTGAAACGAATTTTCAAATTTTATTGTAATATGTTATAGACATAAGCGCTTGCTTGAGTTTATTATCTTTTGTTTGCTTTACTCTTTGATACCGAGATTTTTGATATTGTTACAGAGAGAAAAATAAAACCAAGAAAATATTTCCCAGATGTAATGAACGTCAAACTAGAAACTGACTAAAATAATTTCATACTTCTTGCAATTAATTCAGTTACAACTAATTAAGATGTAAGATGTCTCATTGTTTGAAACAACGCATATATTAAGGGGTCGTTCATAAATGATGTCACGCTTCGAGGGGGGGAGGGGGGGTTCTAGAAATTGTGACAGTTTGTGACAAGGGGGAGGGAGGAGGTATTAGGAAGTGTGACATCACCCATTTTGGTTAAAGTAAAAGTATTTAACATCAGCAAATTAATTTTTTTTTTCATTTTAAAATTTGCTTTGTATTCTTATTGATTTTATATCGATAACATCGATGCTGATTAAGGTTTAAATTATCTTCTAGATAGAGGTTAAAAGGAAATCTTGGGTGTTTAGATTTTTAAGACAAAGTAGAGCGTTTCATTTTTACTGACTTCGAACAATCTTAAGAGAAAAAAATATCAAAATAAAGCAGCTGAACCTAAAATAAGCATCATCTCAACTTTAGTTTCCTTTCATAACTATTTTGATAAAATCCACACGTATGAGCAAAAGTATCGAGACAGTACGATACCACCTAATTCTGTTTTTGCACGAACATTTTTACACGAATTGACACAATACCAATTTAAAGTAAATAGTATTATTTCACTCATTTTTTAAGCAAGTCTTTTGATATAATACAAGCTGCCGAATTCAATTTCAAACTTTTCTTTTGCCTAAATTCTAAGATTAAAAAACAAATTATTTATGGCGTAGTAGACACCCTTGCTTTTTTTTCCTTGTGCATTACAACTACCACACTCGACGAGGTTGCGTAACAGTTAAAAGCAGGGCTCGATAAATACTGAGCCCCAACTAGATATTCAGTGCTGGCGCCAAAAAACACAAGGATTATTCTGCAATTCTTTTAAATGAGCTGTCATCACTTGGATGATCTACTTGGTTAGTTGGGGATATCACTTGGAAGCTGTTTACTGATGCCTGTTTTCTAAATGGAATTATTTAGATATCAAAATCTGCGAAGGGGGAGGGGTATATTCCGCTATCACCCCCTCCCCCCCCTCTCTTGGGAGCTGGCTCCTTACTCTTTTGCCTGTCGCCTAGATTTTTAGAGAATGTTTTCAATCCATTGTTTTCAATTCTTCTTTTGTATTAATATTTTTTTAATTATTATATTATATGCTAATTGATTTTATTTTAAACCTTAATTTTATTTTACACAAATTAAATAGACAAATACTTATTATTCTTAGGCTTATAAATGTCATAAAAATTCAAAAATAAAATTGTAAATGTGATCTATAACGTAGTGCTTTGTTTCTAAACTGCAAGGGTATATGCTTACGTAATATAGCGTGACATGTGACAAAGGGGGAGGGGGGTGAAATATATTGAAAAAAAGTGTGACATCATTTATGAACGACCCCTAAGGTTTTTTTTTCTTCACTGAAAGAGGTGCTAAATTGCAGAATTGTTTCCATTATATATATTTTAAAAAAAAAATTAAGTTATATTAAATTATTTATGTATATGTATGCTCTGACTTCACATCAAAACTTGGAGAACATATATCAAATAGTCTTCCCCATTATCCCAAATAAAAAACAATTCCAATAAATATTTCGCTATGCAGAACAAAGCAAAACAAACACTAAGTCTTTAAACTCGGATGTCGTTATCCAAGCAATTCATTCTTCTCACATAATGAAGACGATAAATCTGTCAAGATAGCGAAACAGTTATTGATATGTTAGAAAATCTCGGACATTATTCTTTACCTTATTTAGGAAATGAATCAAATAACTGTCACTGAAGCAGAAAATATATAAAACACAAATCATTTTGACCTATTCGTAGGAAATATATTTTACATAATTTACTTGTTTGCAGCTTAATTTTTTATTATTCTATTTTTTCATATACACGCTAAAAGTGTGCTTGTAAAGAAACTATTTCGTAAAAGTTAATACTACTAAAGATAGTATGATTGAAAAAGATAATTTACGAAAAAATTACATAGCACTTGTGAAATGTAATGTCCATAAATGTGTAATGTTTTAATTTTATTGCGGATATTTTCCATTTCTTTGGAAAAACTAGAAACCGATTTTTTTCCGTTTTCTTAAAAATTCTTAAGATAACTTTGTTTTGAAAAGTCCAATTGACTTTCGTTACAGCCATTAACAAACACAATTTCCACAACGTGGCGTGAATTTTAAATTTATATTTTTAAACTCTGATAACTTCACTACTCTGATGTAATATGAAAGAGCATATTTTATTTTTAATAAAAACTAGGAGCATCTCCCGGCGTTGCGCGGGCCATCACAGATTTTAAAAACCTTTAAAAATTATTATGGTTTTAAGGACCATCCCGCGGCCACCCGATATATCACAGGAAAGTCACTGCAAATAAACAATGCAATATCGTCTGCGCTTCAAATTTATGAGGAACAATGTCTAGCCTCTCTCGAGATTTCTTTGGTTATATATATACACACGCTAATATTTTCGCAGACGAAAAATTGAATGCTACCTGCGATGTCTCAAAATTCACGCACATTAATTAAATAAAGGGCCAATAGTGATGCTTCAAAATGCTAGAAACGTAATAAATAAAAATATGGAGTTTTTTATTAGTATCTCCATAAAATTAAAGTCCCACAGCGACAAAATGGATTTCTTGGAAAATTTCGAATTTTCCGATATCTCACTCGACTTTTAACTCCCAGCCGCTCGAGAGGATACAGCGCGACATATATAAATAGATAGATAGATAGATACGTTTGTTTACTCTCGGATTTTAATACATGGGATGGGTCCGTAACCATCCATGATTTTTATTTGATTGCTTCGTAGGAAATTTTATTTTCGAGGAATTCATCTTATTGATTACTTGAATATAGATATTTTTTTCTGAATTACGGTTCACATTTGCATCACATTATGCTACACTAGAAAACATAAAACATGTTTATACTTTCTACTACAAATAAAAACTTATAATTGGCGTTTGTCTGGAAAAGAGATGGACTTTTTAGAAATAACCCTACGCAATGAATAGCAAACAAATTACTTATTTTAATAAATGTCGAACTCAATCCTAATGAGGGTCTTTTAGTACCTTTAAGTTTATTGAAACAAAGTTTAACCTCGACATCAAACCGGTATTTATACGTCATTTATAGAAAATACCAGTCATTTGAAAGGGACGAGAAAAAAATCCCATTCCAGAACAGCATAAAGCATAAATAAAGTCAAATATATTCAGGAGAAGATATATTTCTTTGCTTCAAAATCTGGATATTCAAGCACAGTCATTATGAAGTTAACGAGTATGATCGTTATGTGAAGGAGGGATTTCAAGAGTTCTTCCTTCTTTACATTTTGCATTAATGTTATATTTGAGGGCCGAAGAAATAAATGAAAGGTGAACAAAAATGAAAGAGATATGCTTATCTATCTATCCATACTTTTCTTCGTTTTAAAATGTATTTCTTTGTTGGAGCAAGCGGGAGGGTATTATACGATTGTTGTAGAAAGAAATAGAGATGATTTTCCTACTTCACTTGCAAATATATTGTTGGACGTTGGAATACTATAATACTTTTTTAAATACAAAAATAACTTTTATCATTTTGAAAATTATTTATTTAAAATGTAATGTCGAATGATTTGTTTTAGTTCTTTAAAAGTACAACTTATACTTAACTTGGAACAGCAATGTTTATTCTTTTCAATTTTTTTCCTTATTCAAAATACAATTTATAGTAAAAATATAATAATAGGCATGTTGTAAATACTAATTTTGCTTTTTTTTTTATAAACATCTGCACATTTTTTGGTCTAATAAACCTGAGTCTTTGTTATTATTATTGTTACTTATTTATTTTTTAGAATAAAACTTACGAAGACACTCTGCTTCTTTCTTAGTAAAACAAAGAACTACTAACATCTTAATTAAAAATATGTCATCAAAATGTCTAAACACGCAAGTAAGGTTTTTTTTTCTGAATTCACCTAAGATTAGGTAATATTAATTTTCCTTATCTCAAAGATAAGTAATAATAATAAAATTGTACTAATAATATTAATTTACAAAGATATTTTTAAAGTGAACTTTGCAAAACTGTTTTGACAAAAGACCTTATTGGTCTTTTGCTAATACAAGAAACTGTTTATTTTACAAAGCATAAATGTCAATTTTAATTTTAGTAGTTCTTAACGTAAACTGGGATTTTTTAAACAAAATTAAAACAATTGAGAACTGTGACTCAAAAAACATGAGCTCCGATTTACAAACTTAAACGATTGCATTTGAAAATAGGGGTGGGGGAAAATAGTCTACCTCGCCAGTAACATTTTGCGGAATTTTTTGACGGTATTTTGCCCAAGACAAGAATTCTTCCTTTGTACAGCTTCTTGTTCCAAGAAGAAATTACCTTTCTCAAGGTCAGCATCATATCATTACATGCATACTTTTCGCCTTCAAACTCCTTCTCTGTTAGCACTTGGCCTTTGGGATGCCCACCCCCAGGCGCGCGTTAGGGGTGGTAGATTGGTCCACGGATTTTACATGCACGTATCCCCAAGTGTACATGGTAGATCTCCACCGGGTCGGGTGTCAAACCCTTGACCTTCCGGTTGAGCATCTTCGCACAATCAAACACACACAAATATACAAATATACATAAACATATATATTGTAGAACTTACTATAAGTATTCCAGAAACGTTCACGCTATAATGATGTGCTATTTGATTCTTTTAACAGAATTTAAGGTTGGTTTATATTCATATCATCATTTTTTTAATGGCATTCTTAACGAAGTAATTGTCTCTTGAATTTATTTTTTAACTCGTAAAACGTTGTCCTCAGGAGAAAAAAAGTGATTTAAAGGCAATAAAGCAAATTTCCTTTAACGATAAAGACTTTCATTTTTCTTTTCTTATGCTCAAAAGTTCGTAACTTTTAAGCACCGCTATCTCTTCTCACAAAGATGTTTTGTATTCCAATTAGGTTTCTTTACCGTAATTTGTTCGGCAAGAATAAAAACATAAGTTCCCCTCCCCCCTCGATAATTGGTGTAAGATCTACAATTTCTTCATGTACTTTGAAAGTTTTTCTTCATCTTAAACCTTTAAAGGGCCATTTTTTTGTAGTATCGGTATGTTAAAATCTTTTCAGATATTGTTTTGTTTCAAAAAGAAATTCAAATAGGACAGTAACTAAGATTAGCATGACTTTTTCCACACACCCCTTTGAGGGGGGATAGTCATAATATTTGAATATTGATGCATGTGTGTGTAAATATATTTAATAGAGTCTTTGGCAAGATTCTGCCAATTGGAAAGGATAAAATAGCGTACTTATAAACATCTATAATTTGATGAATTTGGTGGGAAGAATACTTCCTACCGCCTTAGAAAGAGTTAAAATAGTAATACCAATAATAATAAAAAAAGATTTTCCCATAAAAAAACAGTAACTTATTTTAATGCTGTCAAAATTTATATGTGACATTTTATTTCAATAATTTAAGTACTAGTTCTCGTATATACGTTTCTTAAGAAATAGGTAAAACGGTTTATTAATAAAAATGAAATTAACATATGAAATAAATGTTACATATTCTCTTTTTTTTTTTCAATAGGCATTTATTGTACCGTAAAACTCTTCTAAGGGTGGATAAAAGATTTGTTCGAAATAGAGAATTGTCCACAAAATAGTTTTTAGGCTCAATAACTGGCTACCAGATCCGCTGGCAGGGTGTCCGTTAAAAGGAGTTTTATTGGATTTCAAAATGGAAATATTTAAAATGAGAGCTTTGATAGACAGTATGTAGATTGAAAGTTCTTTTTTTTCCTGTAAAAATTGTCTGATACCAGTCAAAAACAGATGAAGCCAATCCGAAACTTCCATACTCTGCTAAGGAACCCTAAGAATAAACATATCGTTATGTGTTGGTAATATTCTGGCTTCATCTATCCCAATGAACTCTCATTCTTAAAGTACATCAGAGTTTTATTTTCAAAAATACGAATTAAACTCAAAATTGAAAAACACGTTTAACTATGCTTCACAGTAGAAATAAAAGCCTAATTGTTTAAAAGTGTCACTCTTTCTGAAATATAAATAATTTTTAAGTAAGGAAATTAAGAAAAATTGGTCAAGTATGAAATATTAGTTAGGACATAACTGATTGAACAAACTCATAAGAAACCGAAATCATGAAATTGCAGTTAAAAAAACAATCTATTCAAATTTTAACTTAGTTTTGAATTGATAGCTTTTGTCCCCATGTGGTTTCTCCTTCTTTATGTAGCTCTGAATAACAATTACAATGACACAATATGTCAAAATGTGTGCATTCCAGTAATCACGGCCCTTTCATTAATTATTATTTGTATTATTATTATTTTGTTAGAATTTTTTGAGTTTATCTATTTTAGTGTAATACCCAATGGTTTTAAATTTTTCAACTATCGATTTTTTTTTCTTTTTTCAATTCATAATTGATTATATATTTGCTTGGTTTACATTTCATTGGGATCAATAAATTTTGTTATTTTATAAAATGTTTCATTGCGTATTTTTAGTTTCATTCTTCTTTCCGTACTGAGTTTTGCAATAATTTTACCCAATTTAAAATAAAAAGCTCAGAATGCGTTGCGCCAAATATTAGTTACTATAGCCTAGTGCCTTTGATCTCACTTTATTTTCGAGGAAGCAAGTAATCTAACGTATGCTATATAAGTACAGAAAAATGTTTCACAAAATATTTTCTTGCACATTTTCCGAGATATTTCATTTCACATTATGGATCCTTAATTTTTTAATTTAAATTTCAACATTTAACATTTTTTTGAAAAATAAGAATGAAAGAAAATAGAACAGTATTATTGAAAACTTTTAATCTTATAGGGACTTTTCTTCTAGATCGTAAATACAATTTTAGTTTGTAAATATGTTGTGAATGTTGATTCAAACTGTCAAACTTTCAAATATTACTGAAATAGTTTACAAGTTCAATAATCACTCGAGAGGGGTGGAAGTTACCTCGCTTTTATAGAAACATAAGTTCTGCTTTTTACACGTGCATTTCTTTTTCTTTTGAGATGCAGATAGCATAAATAAAGTCAAATATATTCAAGGTATCATATATTTCTTTGCATAAACATAGGGATACTCAAGCACCGTCATTATGAAGTTAACGATCATGATCGTTATGTCAAAAATAGAGTTCAAGAGTTCATAAGCTCCGCTGTTATTTATTTATTTATTTATTTTTATACTAATACTATAACCGAGGGTCAGATAAATGAACGAATGGTAAATCATAAAAATAATATTCGTATCTTTAAATACCCATATATATATATATATATATATATATATATATATATATATATATATACTTCAATAAATTATTTCTACTCGAAATAATTTTAACGTGTGTCGTTATATAAATATTTTCATATGGTTAATCCATGAGAAAAAAAGGTTTTTGCTATGACTATTTAAGCACTGCTGTAAGTTCACTATACGTAATTTTACGGTTTTTTCATGAGCGAAATTTCTAAGAGCTAAAGCGAAAATGTGAATAAATAGAAAAATATTCCGTAAGAAAAATGTTGAAACACAGGTATTAAGAATTATATTTACCGGAAAAATACACAGTGAAATAATTTGCTCTTGGAAACTGAGGTCTGTCGGCCAAGAACAATTTTTTTTAATATTTAACAGGGGTGAAATTACATGATCCTAATTTCTTCAGTGGTTTTTAGATAAAGAACAGCTCAAGTGCATCGATGTCGAATGCGTTTCAAAAATAAGAAAAGTCAAACCTAACTTGAAAATACTTGGTTCTTTCATTTGTAAGTCTCTTTAGGTTACAGTTGATTTTTTTTCAAATAAGAGAGTTCCTAATATAAATTTCATGTTCCAAACAACACCTATCGTTTATACATATGCACACATGTCCTGTAACAATGTCGCATTCATTATCAATGAAAAGTAAAGTATTGAAAGCATAAATTCCAAAAGACATACATTTTAAACTTACATAAAAATACTTCTGAGATTTGCATTATTTTTATGTGTGTTTTGTGAGATTTTTATGATTAACAATTAAGTTCCTAAAATAGTATTTGATTTTAAATAAATTTCAAATAAAGCATAAATCCTCGAGATGGTTATTGCTTATCCCCTTCAGTTGTGTTTTACAAGCATTTCAATCGCGGAATAAATATTTATTTAACTGGTCAAAGCGAATAAATATCAAAAATGAAGAAGAGTTGCTAAATGCGTCTGATTTATAAATTAAGTCCCACTATATGAAAAACAATGATTTATTTATTTATTTGTTTTTTTTTTTTAAATTTCTTATGGAATCCCTGAAGGTGCTTTTATTGCATTACATGAAAACAACAAATCGGTGTTCCTTCGTCATGGGTTTTTTAACGGTACGTGCATTTAACAACTGCCGTAATGTGAATATTTTTGTTTTTTAACTAAGTTGAACTTTCTATGTAGAATTTGTTTAGTTGAAGGTGTTATAACTTTTTTTATTAATTTTATTATTTATTTATTTAGTTATTTATTTTTAGATGGCTTGCTTGCTAATATCTCTATACAAATTGTTACAAATGAATGAGTCATACAAAACCATAATAATAATAATGAAAAAAGTTAAATGCTTTCACACACACGTCTTTTTTTCCCTTGTAGATGAAGCCCAATATTAGAAAAAATTGCACAAAATTCATTTCACTATGAAATATTGCTCAATATTCATCTAGGGTTCTCTGTGGCAATGGTGTTACGCCATTAAGAACTAATCTCATTGGTAGAATCTCTGTATAAAAGCATGTGCATAATTAAGAGATTTGAACTGTCGGTAGATACGCTAGTGAATATCCCCCCCCTTATGCCACTAAAATTCAAACGAATCGACGTTAAAAGCAAGACAGTTGTGTCCGTACAGTGTTTTATAATGATACAACGGTCTTAGATCGTCGGTATATCTTTCGACAAATAAGCCTCAATGGCATTTACTAATTATTACGTGATTTTCTGGGTTCAAAGCACCATGTAAGAAAGTTGCCATACTGGAGGCTTTCTAATTCGTGACCGGGACACATTCTGATACTAATTAAGAGAAAATATGGAAAATCTCCTTCAGGATATTGAATGCGGTGTAGACAATAAGCCGCAACCGTAATCATTACCTCTAATCATCAATTTTTAAGCCCAAAATCTAAAACCCAAAATTCCTAAAAAAAATACAGCTCGCAAGTCTAGATTATGTTGGCAAAAGTACGCTTGACTGTTACTAGAATATATTTTGCTCAGTTAAATAACATGGTTAAAAAACACGGTTTATTGCAAAATGTGAATATACAAGTCATTTCTATGTTTTAGTTAAACGCTTCCTGAAACTTGTTTCCAATTGCGGTTTGGACTGAATGAATGCTCTGCCAATAAAATTCAGTAAGTAATAATTAGTAAGGTACATATCATTTGTTTTTTGGGTTTTGTTTTGATTAGTTATGAATTAATATAAAATTATTTCGTCTTTATGGCAAACTACCTTAGCATGATGATTAAGTTCTTAAGTTATTTTATGGAAAAAACAAAGTTAAAGAAGTGAGGTGAAAAAGAAGAGGGACAAATGTCTACTAAATATCGAAACTCAAAATAGCAGAGAAAATAATTATTGAAACCTTTTTTTTTTTTTTTTTTTTTTTTTTTTTATCGTTTTGAAAAAATATTTTCTGTTAAAAAAATATAGTTAAAACTCGAGAGAAAAAAGTTATATTATTTTTTTTTTACTTAATATCATGAACCCATTAAAATTGAAAACGACGATAAGATATCTATTCAGAATGGCAATCAATGGCATGTTTTTTTTTTTAATCTCTTTTCACGTGTTTTGATGCTCAATATCAAAAATGCATTAGTTTCAAGCGAAAAAAGTATTAAATCTAAAATGAATAACCTATTTATTCTATTTTTTCCACCTCGGGGTAAAAAATATGTATTCATTTTCAAGTAAAATAAACAAGGGAAATTAATTTTATTGAGCTTATAAAACCAATTTTTCTTTGAAACATGAAAAATCACTCTTTCTTAAAAATTTTATTTTCAAAGGAAAATTCTTAATAAAAAAGTGTAACGATTTAAGATCAATTCGGTTTATGAATATTTTTTAAGCACGTGGAGCTTTTTAAAATTTATACTGATTATTTTGGCATGTGCTTTGATAATTAGATTAAAACGAATTCAAAACTTAATATTTTTTTCATTATTTTTTTGCGAGGAAGGGGGAGTAAAAGTTCTTTTCAGATATTTTACAAAATGTTTGTTGAAAAAAGACGCTTCCCACGCATAAACGATGCCCATGAAAGCATGCGGAAAAGTCATTGAGCATTTTAATTTTGTCACCCTCTAAATAAACCTGTACTTGCGCGTAGTCACTCAAAAAAAAAAAAAAGTTACACCATACATGCGGCATCATAAAGATCACGCATTTGGTTCTACAACTATAAATGACCATCCCAAGAGTTCCATATGGCAAAGTTTCAATTATGAGCAAGAGTTTTCATCTATACTGCATTCAACGAGAAGTGATAGTCGAAGTAAACTTGTTCCAAGCAATTCAGTCGATGAAATCACGATTCATAAAGTATTTTAAATTACTCTGTGGGCTCTAATGTTAATTTTTAACCTGTACAAAATCGAACAAAAATTGTTCAAATACAAAAAAAAAAAAAAAAAAAATATTACGACGAGAAGTGTTTCCAGTTATCTTGTTCCAAGGAATGTGGACCTTATGTGCAATTTGCTAATATTTACTCGTAGGCACTAATGTTAAGATTTTTTGAACTGTTCAAAATTGAACGTAAAATCGTTCAAATCAAAAACTCTGTTATGAGGGTCGAGATATTTTGAATGAAAAAGCTTTTGTTCGAATTGAGTCATTCGTTAGGCACGGGGGGGGGGGGGGAGACTGACAAGCACACATTTTCTTCATCTCAAAATGCTACATTCATTTTTTTTCTATTTTCAATTTGTATTTAATTATTTATTTATTTTTGATTTTCTTGTTTTGGACTCCCGCCCCCCCCCCTCCCCGAACGGTATTACTGTTTCGAAATTATTCGTGTGACTGATGTCAAAAAATGGACTTTAATTATTTACAGAACAGCGTTGAAAGGGAACTCATCAGTGAATCAAAAATGAGTTTACCTTTCTCAAACGCATTCGATTTTAATTTATAAATGAAACATGCGAGTCGAAAAGCCATGTAACAACTATTCTTACAATAGTAAATTAGCTTTATTAATTGCTTAAAAAATTATCCGTTTCATTAACTTATTTTGCTACATCTTATTAATATTAAATGATACATTGCCAATATGTGAACCATACACGCATAGCCTTCATTTAATATTTGGCAGAGACATTTTTTTTCCTCCCAATCTATTATAACCATTTGAGAATTTTTCTTTTTCGATACTGATCAAATAAAATTACTTGTTCTGGAAGCACTGGCAGACAGTTCAAGAAATCGGCCACCCTTTTCTACTGAAGCAATTAGTGTAAGATAAAGGATGAGGATAATTAACTTCACTTAATTAAATTTTCTTTTCTTTTACCACTTTATTTGTTCCTAGCAACAAATAGGAGAAGAATGTGACATATTTGCCTTCAAGTGTTGGAAACATTTTTAGGAGAAGCTAAATTCCTGATTCTGTGCTAGAAAAATTCCTGTTGTAAATTTATTTTTTATTTTATATTTTCTGAGAAACTTTTATTGATCTTATAATTTTAATTTAATTTCTTTTAATAATAATGTGCAATATTATTGTTTTAAAACATACGAATAGTGTATAAATTACCAATTTTAATTAAATAAAGATGGTATTTGCCTTTAAGAGTTTGAAACATTTTTAGGAGAAGTTTAATTCCTGGTTTTGCGCTAGAAAAATTCCTATTGCAAATTTATTTTTTATTTTATATTTCCCGAGACATTTTCTTCATCTTCCAATATGAATTTTATTTCTTTTAATAATAATTTGCAATATTATTGTTTTAAAACATATGGATTCTCTATAAATTACCAGTTTTAACTAAATGAAGATGATTTATATCACGATATTTGCATTTAAAAATCCTTAACATGTTTTGAATTTCAACCTACCGAGTAAATGTACATTTACACACATGAACTGAAATTTGAAATTTATTTTCTGAAATACAGCTATTGTCTTTGCTAGAATACAAGTGTAGTTATTGTTACAGTTATATAGAAGAGGAAATTGCTTTGAAAACAAACTATGTTAAACATTGTCAACAGTAATATAAAAATAAGTTCAATACCCCAAAGACAAACCTAGAATAAACTGTACTTCGAGTTTCCTATGTACCTGGAAAACACAAACTAAATAATGAAAATCCAATTACGTATCCAACAGACATGATGTGCAGCAGCTACAGAACAAATGTCATTGTAGGAAAATCATTAAAGTTCTGATTATTTTATCCATAATGTACTAAGCCTTTTGTTTAAAATGCTTGGAATAGAAGTTTCAAACGTAAAATTTTAATTATAACCACTACTGTCATATATAATTTATGAGTTTTTCGTTAAATAGTAATAATAAAATATTGACAAATTGGCGCATGCAAACAGTCGCATCTTTAATAAATAATAAATATTAAGTTTAATTCAAATTTACAAATAACGATACGTTTCCGTCATTATTTTCATTATGCATTATCACATTTGAAAACCAGTTATTTATTCCTATTTCTATTCCAAAATTCTAATTAAATAATAATTCGAAGAAACAGCTTTATTTAAACTTAAATACGGTATTCGAATTTTATGAACGGAAAAAAAAATATGAATATTTCTGACGAATTAAAGTTTTCGCAATCAAGGACTGCAGTGAGGTTTTGCATTCTTTGATTTTATGTTTATGGATTAATCATAAAATTTTGCTAGGCGGAAAAAATATTGAGTTATACATATTATTATGTAAATACCGTTATTTAAACAAGTAAAATTAATTAAAATCTCACCTCAGAATGTTGTCAGGAACAGTTTGAGTGCCACATTTCCTAATTTAAAAGTATAGCGTAATAGGTATAAATCATGACACTTACCTAATCAAACAGAAGAATAATAATGTTTTGTTGGCATATGAAATCCAAAGTTGCAATAATATTAACTGCGGCGATAGAAACATCGAGAAGGTTTAATATTGTACATTTGGGGTCATTTAACATTTGGGATCTGTAGGAATTTAGCCAACTGCCCTTTTTATAAACAACCGAATCTGCATTTAAAATATCATTTTTGGTGACATATTTGCTACCGATATGGAGACACATCAACAAATTATTATATATATTATTAATTCATTTTAAGAAGAAAGAAGAAAAAAAAAAGACAAATATTAAAGAAAGAGCTTTGGATTACACTGTTAAAAATTTCCGTAAGAAAATAGTAAAATAACCATTTATTTGATTGTTATTTTACAATATTTAATTATAACAGTTGAATAACCAATAAAAAATTGGTACTCAAACCGCTGATTGCGGAAAAAATCGTTTATTCTCTGTTTATCCTAAAGAACGTTTAACTAACCGTAATTTTCAAGCGCTCTATAAGAATCGGGCGTCCATCTTGGTTGCGAAACCCTACCGGTCGTACGTTGTTTTAAAATAGGAATACGTATTTATTAGTTAAAATCTGCATTTGTATATAAAAAAGATGAAAAAAAAAAGTGGCTTAAGCAGTGGATACTTAATAGAAACACATACACACGTAAATAAAAAATTGGAGACAGCGGATTCCCAAACTGTTTGCAAGTGAGCGAACCCATAATTTGAGCTGCTGAAGCTTGTTTGAAGCTTGTTTGTATTTTAATTTTTGAAGCAAATAAAATGATTTTCGTCAATATACAGTAAATTTACACCAAAAATTAATTTGGATCCAATCAAAAACTGAAATCTCAATTTTAAGGCTGTTTGCCTGTTGGAAAAGAAGATTTATTGATAAATAAACGTCCGCTTTACGTGATGACGGTGGCCGAGTGGATAGAGAGCAAGACTTGTACACCACGCATTCGAGGTTCGAGTCCTGCAAGCTTCGTTTACGGTTTCTACGCCTCGAAATGGTTCAAAAACGGTGGAAATTTTGTTATGAAAACATTTTTAAATGGTTATAAAACAGTAAACTTTTGTATTTACGGCTTTTAACCAAGTTAATTGGAAATGGTTAGGTCCCGTAAAGATAGAAAAATGTTTCAAACCGTAAATTTAACCGTGAATTAGATGGACAGACTGCTGCCGGTCACCTAACCGTAGTTTCATGATGAAATTTCTAACGGCGTATTAGATTAGGTACAATTATAAATCAAAACAAAAATTAGCTTTAAAAATAAATAAATAAATAAAATAAATAATATTAATTTCTCAATCTAATGTCAGGTTTAAATTTCTTACGTGTTCTTCGTTGTTCAGTTGTCCTATTTTTCTGGATTTTTATCTTGTTTAAATTTATTTTAAAGAAAACTGCTTACCGCACCAAAACACATCCAAAACTACACGCTTGGCAATCGACTCGTAATAATTACGCCATAGCATTTCTTCTATCAGTAGGAAATGAAAATAAAAAGTTTTAAAGCCGACTTTCGCTCAAATAATTCTTTGGGTGTATGACAAATTGCTTCATAATTCCGAATTTCATGAAGGCACCATCTTTCATTTTTTTGAAGAAAAATAGCTTTCAAGTCGACGGCTCAATGTATTTCTATTACACATTTTTCTTATCGTTTTTTTTTACTCTTATTCCTTTATTCTGAAGATAAAAAACTTCAATAAATTGAGCTATATATTTTTAAACTTATTACGTTTCTCTCTAGCTACGGTTCACTTATGCTTACTTTCAGATCTGGTTAGAAAAGAAAGATAATAAGCAAGTATTGATTTCATTTCTGGGAAATGATGCGATATTTTTAGTGCACTAGTTGTTTTCGCTATATATTTTTATTATTTATTTTATTTTTCGAAATACCATTAGTTCAATACTTTCGCGAAAATATTCAAAATCATAAACCTATTAGTATTATCCCAGTCTTAACATTTTCTCCATTTATTTTTAAAAATATATTTTAAATACTTTAAATTCTTATTTATTTAAAATTGCAAATGAAAAGTAAAAATTTAGTCGCGAATTGAGTCAAATTGGTAGTGAAACATCGCACATGTAACATACATATGTTGATTTGTTTCGGTGCACATCCATTTTAGGGAGCAAATGTCCTCTTAACCCTTATTCTCATGAAGTAGCATATTGCTACCTGGGGTTTTCCCCTACTTTCTATTTGTTAAGTGACGTCAGCGAGTATGTTGCATTGTTATTTGCTAGCCCTTATTCTCATAAAGTAGCACATATGCTACTTTATGAGAATAAGGGTTAAAGAAGTTCTAAGAACGGCAGTCCAGCATTTCCATATTAAATGTGAGAAAAAATATTTAGATACATCAACGAAGGTTTGGACAATGTCGAATCATCTCACTATTTTCCAAAGCAACGATTATAAAACAGAGAATAAACATAGAGTGCGCTACCTAGAAGCCACGGGTCAGGTCTTTAAGTCTGTATAAAGGTATCTCTAAGTGGCTTACTCCTGTTGCAGAGGTGCCACAAATAGTAATATATTTACTCCAGAGGCTCAAGGAGACTATCACGTACTATCTCAATTATTTTCTTGTCGGATGATTGCCGCATAGTAGTAAGCGTTCTGTCTTTGTAAAAAAATAATCCAATATATTGGAGTATTCATGCAAGTTACCTAGTCTTGTTTTGAATGAAATATAAATTAGTCGACGGTAATTTTTAATCTTAACATCAGTAATTAACAGAATTTACAATAATAGTAACGTAACATGACGTGTTATTGATGCATGACGGGATAAAATAAGGTAATCAAATGGAAACAAGTAGTATCTCTTATTATCAGCTGTACCTTGAACATGTTAGTACCTTGAGCCACCTTGTGTTTTGGTACCTCCTACAATACAAATACATTGAGCTTTACATTTGTGTCGGTTTTTGAAGCCAACTTTCATTTTGCATCAATTTGTTACTAATTATAGTACAACTTTCAGTTGCATTGACTTTTAATAATACACAGTAAGTACCACAAGTTAATATAACTGAAAGTTATTCCATACTTATGAACAATTTCGTGCAAACTGAAAAATCAGTTCCTTAGTTCTATTATTAACATAGTAACATCGTTTTTATCAAGGTATTATAGAGATTACAACAGCCTATCTTGAATGAGTTTTACATAAAACATGATTTTGTTTAAATGCACCATATAAAGTACCTTGCATCAGCCCAAGCCATTCTATTTCCAGATACAGCGTGTTGTATTCAAGCAGTCCAAAATACATCACGGGTATTTATTTATTCATTTGTTTGAAATTTAACTATAATAAATTCTAATTAGGCTCTAACTTCTAGCGATTACTATCTGAAACAAAACTAATTACATGTATTTATAATCCGAAAATACAAATTTAATTTGAATAAGCGATGTTGAAAAATGCAACTGCCAGTACAAAACAATGTTGGTTTTCTGCACCTAACTAAGATTCAAATCATTGCGAATTGTTAAAATACACGACTGATTAGTATTGTAACATCTTTCTTTTGTCTTTATTGCTTAACGAATGGCCCTCATGGGTCAAAGTATACTACTATTGTGGATCAAGGTATAAAATACTGTGTTTCACGATAAGCCATCTCATAGTTTCAAAAAATCATTTCTCTTGGTTTCAAAAGTTCTGATTTTGTTTTAGTGAAAAACTGGGATGATGTTAAAAAATCGTAATAGAAAGTACGGTCTTCACATAATGTACAAAAATAATAAGTTAAAATTTTGTAAATTGATTTTCAAAATTAGTATCAAGGCACACCAACTTTACGTATCATAGTACGGAATGGAACAAATGTGAGTAAAACTGTCTATTGTTCAAAACATTGATAAAATTATTAATGAATCACAAACTGTGAAACAGTGTGAAAAAATTAAAACCAAAATTGCTCACAGTAAAGCTCAATTGTTAAGACTAATTATTTATTCCACAATATTTAAGTCTGGATTTTTTTTCTCATTTTTATTACCGCCTTAAATTGATTAAAAATAAAAAATGTTTTTTTTTTCATTTTCCTCAATCAATAATAGTTATAGTTGTGTGAACTTCAAAGGCACGTAGAATATAAAACAAATCAATTCACTAAACTAATTGTAAGAGCAATAACAATATAGATAAAAAGTAAAGCGCCTTTTCTTGAAATGTAGCTAAGCGTGTAACTTTTTTGAGGCAGATGTAAGAAATCTTTTACTCTGAAACACTGATTTGTTGGTTACCTAGCGAAGAAAGCTATTATTGTGTAATTTTACCGACAATAACAATTACCTTCAAAAGTTACTAACGGTTGAATGTCTCAGAATTGATACTTACTGTAGGTTTCCTTTTCAAATAATATATATTTATTGTAGCTATTGGTTTTTTAAAATGTTTTTCTAACATAAAAAACAGTATATATATATTTTTGTAGTTTGGTGACTAAAACATTAGGTAAAAAGATTTTTTCTTTATTGGATCAGATATATTACGGTGTAATACATTTAAAATTTTACTATGTAACTTCATTTGGATATGAAGAAAAACGCAAACTGAGTGATGTGCACACGATTGCGCACTTGATGTCACACTTCATAAATTAAATTAATTTATTTATTTATTCATTTGTTTGAATTTTTAGTTAAAATCGACATGCACAGGGAAATGGAATTCGTAATGTACGCCAACAGGATGTCAGTATTTAACCAGAACTTCCACCTAGCTAAAGTATCAACGATAAAGGGGAAAAAAAGCAATACTTTGAGATAATACATTAAGAAAATACAGCTTCAATAAAACGTGACACATGAGGTTTTTTAATGTATTAAGATAAAGTTGATGACCACTGAATTGACTTCCAGAATACACCTTTTTAAAATGGAACAAATATAGCATTAAAATCTCACCTCAAAATGTTGATACAAAATATTTCAGTTTATATACTTCCTCATTTAAAAGTACAGTGTAATAAATACTATGAAACGTAGCACAGATAAGTTTAACGAAAAGTAAGTGTCATTGAAATATTAACTTTACATAACATTAACTAAATGAGATAGGACAAAAAATTAATGTAATGATTCAAGATGAAGATAGAAGCAGATCAAGCCCATCAAGTTAGCTGTATGAGCAAAATGTATAAACAGCAACCCCCTGTGAAACACAAGTTTTTAATGACGGATGATATCTGAAATTTAGAAAAAGATAATAAAGCAGAATATGTAAAGAAACACAAGGTGGTTGTACATACGGATGTGGTGGAATCTCGCCAAGTATTGCTAATTTTGCCAAACTGACACTGGATTTGGAAATTAACACTGTACACTTTCGATTGTATTCTACATAAATACTTTCGTTTATATTGAAACTTTACTTTCATTTCGCCAAAAGAAGCACAGCTTAAAAAAACAAAAAACAAAAAAAAAACTTATAATCTGAATTGCTTCGTGGAAACAATTCAGGTCTTTGGAAAAAAAGAAGGAAATAAAAAACGTAAATGCACATCATCTTAATTCTTCCTTCAAAACAAGACGAAATTGGTGAGTTGGACGTTTTTTTTCTTTTAATCAACATGGACACAAAATTACATTGCAAGCCAAGCGCGAAAAAAAAAAAAAAAAAAACCGAAAATGTTCTATTTTTCACGAAATACATAGTTATCACAGTTATTTTATTCGCTAGATAAATGGTGAAAGGGAGGAGGGAATTATGCACATCGGACCATTTATGATTTCTTTATTCGTTGTTTGAAGTTCAAAGTAACACTGAAAATTAATTATGAGCATATATATCTAATAATGTTCTCAAAAATGTAGGCTTTAAGCTCTGTTAAAATAAACTACATCAACTGATACTTATAGAATTTCAATTTAATACCGGAGGTAATTTAATTAACATTTAAGCGATTGAAACATTAAGTAGTATTATTTTTCTTCAATTTACATACATGTGTGTTCTTACATATTGTGAGAGTGATTTCAGAAAAAAAGGATTTGTTTCATTTCTTAGATAAACATAAAATAACTAAGAATACTACGAATATGTAAAGAAAAACACTATAAGTAATCCATATGAAATAAAATTGTATTGTTTGTCAAAACTACTACTAAGTAGGCTCAAAACACAATAGTTACCCAACAAATCTTTGTCAAGAACAATTTTTCAACTAAAATTCCACATTTACTGTTTTACTGATGGACATAGCTAAAGTATTTTTACAAGGCTTCGTGAAGACAAACATCTCTAGTATCAGTATCCAATTGTAGAGCAAACAACTTTGTCATTTTTCGAAACATCCGCTTAGAAAATGACAGATAGTGCTAAGCTTTTTAAAATAGGAAACTCCAGTGTTTCACATAAACTTTGACATCCTTCAGATACACATTTATGTTATAGAAAAATAATAAAAAAACATAAATAAGGATATTAAGGATATTAAACACAGAGAGAAGCCAAGAAGTTAGGCTGTTCCTCAGAAATAGTTTTATACGTGATATTATAGTTCAAGATTCATAATATCTTCTCATTTCTTGTAAGTCTCTCAAAAATATATATTGAAGCTTCGATAAAGAACATTTAATTTGAGTGATTGGTCACTGTCCTAACAAGAGCTTCCTTTTTGTTTGAACAGGACTACAATAACTATTACTGAAACGTGACTATACTGTCTATACTACAAAAACTTTGATAAATAGGCCCTGAGCAACCATTTGTATAAAAATCTTAAAACAAGTATTCAGAAACTGATGGTTGTAAACTTGAAGCAAACTAAATGCAGCCGTCCTGTAATGCTTCACAAATACTAAACCCTCGTTTTTAGCGTGCAAAACGTAACAATAAATAGTCTAGTAACTCCTTTAAAGGGATCATTCATGTCACGCTTCGAGGGGGGGGGGGGTCGTGAAATTGTGACAAAGTGTGACAAGGGGAGGGGAGGGGATAACAAGAAGTGTGACATCCTTGCTTATGCGACATAGCGTGACGTGTCACAAAGGGAGGGGGAGGGGGGGGTCCTTTGAAGTGTGACATTTTGTGAGAAAGGAGGGAGGGGGTCAAATATGTGTGAAAAAAGCGTGACATCATTAAAGAACGGTCCCTAATACACATTTTTAACACATGAATTCCGAATCCTTAGTTTTAATGATATTTTCTGAAAAAAATGCCTATTTGTTTTAATGAAACTGAAATAGCTTCATTTAATTATTCCCTTTATTTATACAATTATTTATTTAGTCATTATTTTAGATGCAAAACTTTTAAGAAATAAAATGAATTAAAATACGTCCTAGTCAGCATCTCTTTAAAAAAAAAGTTTCATCAATTGAATTAACCCCTTCTCTCTCGCTCCCGTGAAAATGACGGGCTGGAGTGTTTAACATTTCAAAATAAAAACACATCAAAAATTAATATAAATATTGTTCATACACATATTTTTATATAATTTTCGGGGATAAAAAAATAGGCACTTTTATGACCGTTTTCTTGAAAATTACCCGACCGTTAAGGGGTTAATAGTCCGAACAGAGGGTTTTATTATTCTTAGTTTGCATGTAGCCCTGCAGTATATGTCTAGACATAGGTGCTGCGCATAAGTTCCGCTATCGAGTCAAGATTCAATATCAAACATAAACTGTATATTGTTAAACATAAACTGTAAACTGTTTCAAACTGTGTACTGTTTCTGTCTGCAATCTCGAAGTCTGTGATCATCGAAAAAAAAAACAGCATTGCTTTAAAAGCCTTACTTACTAACTACCATTACTGAATACTATTCTACAAAAAAAGTGTACCAATGAAGCATTTTTTAATACATGGTGCAGTTAAGTTTGACGTTAAGTCTAACTTAGATTATGGCAAAGTATAACAATTTAAAATAAAAATATCATATATTAGCAATTTATAACATTTTTTCTTCTTATAGTTGCAAAATTATTGGCATCCGCAGCAAAATGAAAGAACGTCATCATCCAACAGTGAATTATAACTGATGACAATAACTAAACATGGTAATTGTGTTGTATATCTTTCCGTAACTTGTTGCTTCCCCAATTATTTTCTTCATTTTTTAAAGTTGGATTCTGTCACTTTGTTCGCATTCTTCAACATGTCATAAAACAGTTTCAAATAAATTAAACATTAAAGACTAGATAAATCATAAAGGTAAAAATGAACCCATTTTTGTAGTGTTGCATGACAGGGGATAACTTTTATTACAGATAAATTTTATTTTCTAACTCGGGAAGAAGGAATACTTATTAAAAGAAAAAGGAAGAAAGACAAATACACGCAGCGTTTTGCTCTTAACAAATATTAAATTTATATTGTATATACGTTTGAATACAATGCTATGTATTGTATATACGTTTGAATACCTGTAAGAAAGAGTTGTTTTTTTTTTTATTCTCATGTTCTTTTTTTTTTTTTTTTTTTTTTAGCATTTTTTAAAAGTTATAATGTAAAGTAAGGTCAGGCATTTTAAATTATTAAATGAACATTATTAAAACGCAAAATTTAAAAACGTATTGCATGTACGTGTCTCGGGCTTACAATGCAAACCTTTTCCAATATAGATTTTTAGAGCCTACACTGAGAATGAGTTAAAATACTGCTTGGCGTTTGAATGGCTTCTAACGGCTGCTTGAAGGTTCTTCTAGCTCAAAGGTAATCATTTTTATTTCTTAGCTTAGACAACTTCCCAGAACGGAATGAAAAAGGGCCCTGATATCACATCTTCCAAATTACATTTTTAAATGTAGTTTCCTCATTGGTACATAAATCAAAATTCTCGTTCAATCACATCGTGTTAATGTAGCAACTCCGAGTCAAGACTACTTAGATTCAAAAATTGCAGCTCTTTTTTTTTTTTTTTTTGAAGAAAATATTTTCCTTAAAATTATTCGGTGCCATCTCATTTTTGAGGTACTCAAAAACGGGGTTCTCAAAAACAGAAGATGTTTCCTCAGTGTTTTGTGGTAACACTCTATCATCAAAAAAAGCAAAATATGTACACTAAAGATGTTGCGTGTAGTTGCCACCATTTTTGTTGTTACTGAATTTTTGGTGTTTAATTGGTATAAAGTGGAAAATTATTCATCTTTAAAGTAATTCTAATTTTATGAAGTGGTTTTCTACCACAACATAAGACAGTATAACGTTCCTTAGCACATGAAATTTGTTAACTCGTATTGAAATTTCATTGCTATTGCTCATTTCTATGAAAATAGGATAAATGAGCATTTGTAATGAATTTTAGATGCGTAGATGAGTTTACGAACATGACATTGAAAAAAATCCTTCTGATGTCTCTATATTTTTGGCAGGAAGCTGTGAGCACACTGACTGTAAGAGCAGGCTCTACCAGTGTGCCAGAAAACATCGACAAACAAGGAACATATATATATAGCTTCCGAACGTACCAGCTGCGGGTGTCATAATATTTCCGTGCTAAATTATCGCATTCCTCAATTCCTGGACATGGTCCTGTCAGGATCATTTCCTGACAGGAAGCTGTGAGCATACTGACTGTAAGAGCAGGCTCTACCAGTGTGCCAGAAAACATCGACAAACAAGGAACATATATATATAACTTCCGAACGTACCAGCTGCGGGTGTCATAATATTTCCGTGCTAAATTATCGCATTCCTCAATTCCTGGACATGGTCCTGTCAGGACCATTTCCTGGCAGGAAGCTGTGAGCACACTGACTGTAAGAGCAGGCTCTACCAGTGTGCCAGAAAACATCGACAAACAAGGAACATATATATATAGCTTCCGAACGTACCAGCTGCGGGTGTCATAATATTTCCGTGCTAAATTATCGCATTCCTCAATTCCTGGACATGGTCCTGTCAGGACCATTTCCTGGCAGGAAGCTGTGAGCACACTGACTGTAAGAGCAGGCTCTACCAGTGTGCCAGAAAACATCGACAAACAAGGAACATATATATATAACTTCCGAACGTACCAGCTGCGGGTGTCATAATATTTCCGTGCTAAATTATCGCATTCCTCAATTCAGAAGATTGTTAATTACCCACTCTTCCATTATTTTTTTCTGTTTTGCAGCCTCCGATTTGAAGCCGACGAATTAGTAATCTTGTATTCTTTCTCTGCAGAGCCAAACAGATTCTTAAATCGTTCTGACGCCTCATGCGGTAAATAATTCCTTAATTTTGATACATATACTATTGCTCTGACACCTCGGGTGGTAAATAGTTAATTAATTTTGATACAAATACAATTGTTCTGAAGAAGCGATCGTTAAAGGAACCCTATGTCAATTGATAAATTAACATGATCCTTAATTAAATTTGTCCTATAACTTTTTAATTTATTGCAGTAAGAGTAAAATAATATTTGCCCCTTCCTGTAATTTTAATTTCTAAGTAAATCTCGGTACTTAAATCTGAGAGCAGTGCGTGCTGATTTTTAGGTTAAAATTACTAAAAATTAAGCAGGTGTGTTTTTTCATAACTAAACGGTGTATTAGATACACTGAGACGATTTTAAAAAAGCAAAAATAAAAATAATTTGTTCTTATTTTTAAAATTAAATGTCCTATATAGTTTTTATAGAAAATGTATCATCAACAATGCTTTCCAAGTCAAAAAACTTGCTGTTTCTCAGAAAGCAATTAAAGCTATGCGAACAAAATACAACGTCCTTAAACTGATTTCCTCTGGATTGAAACCTAGGATTCCATACTCTTATGAAGATACAGAGAAATCCTCGGAAGAAATATAATGTGTTTCAGAACTCAATTCTATTTATTATCGGCTTCAAAGCTGAGAATGTAATATCACGCACTTGAAATGGCAATAAATCGAAGAGGCTTGCCTGAGAGGTGATAAAATGCTCGTAAAATCTAAAAGGGGGGAGAAAAGAGTACAAGAGAAGCCACTGATATTACGCAGTTTGTCTTATATCTTTTGTGTGAAATCCCCACTCCTGCAACACGTTAAGAGAATATTCAATGCAAATCTTGAAACGTTTTGGCTGGGTTTATTTCTTAAAGAACATATGATGTATTAAACTTGCATGCAATCAAAGAAGGTTGGCTAGATATTATACACGAGAAATGATTAAGTTTCAAGCAGCAATTCCAAATAAGTTATTTATTTTTAAATAGCATAGAAGGTGATAGGAAAATGAAACTTATGCGCAGAAATGTTTTTTTCCTTTCAATATAAACTACTGATACTTCTTATGTAAGGATTATCACTATATTCGGTGTCACTGAGGTCAGTGTCGGGGAGGGATGATAACCTCTCACGGCTGGTTGCTGCGGTCCGTGTACGCTAAAAGGAGCTGGAGCATGTAATTTAAGTACTAGTTCTCTAATTTTAAGTACTAGTTCTCGTACATACGTTTCTTAAGAAATAGGTAAAACGGTTTATTAATTGAAATGAAATTAAAATATGAAATATACATGTTACATATTCTCTTCTTCTTTTTTCAATACGCCTTTCTTGTACCGTAACACTTTTCTACGGTGGACAAAAGATTTGCCCGAAATAGAGAATTGTCCATAAAATAATTTTTATTTTTTTATGTTTTAGGCTCAAAAACTAGCTACCAGGTCCGTTGGCAGGGTGTCCGTTAAAAGGAGTTTTATTGCATTTCCAAATAGGAATATTTAAAATGAGAGCTTTGATAGACAGTATGTAGATTGAAAGTTCTTTTTTTTCCTGTAAAAATTGTCTGATACTAGCAGAAAACAGATGAAGCCAATCCGAAACTTTCATACTCTGCTAAGGAAGCCAAGAATAAGCATTTCGTTTAGTGTTTGTAATAGTCTGGCTTCATTTATTCCAATGTGCTCTCATTCTTAAAGTACATCAGAGTTTTATTTTCAAAAATACGAATTAGACTCAAAATTGAAATCCCGTAGTGGACCAGTCGGTAGAAACTCGGTTCCCGCAGAACACTGAAAGTGAAGCAACATCGACTAAGGTCAGTGTTTGGGAGGGTGACAACCTCTCGCGGCTGGTTGCTGTGGTCCGTGTGCGCAAAAGGGAACTGATGCACGTTAAATAGGTCGTGGCTCTAATGTCCTCCAAGTGAAACGATACCTCTGAGGGTGCCAATCCCAGGTGACGGTCCCTCATCTGGGAGATGGTTCAAAAAATTCAGAGACCTTTCAAAGGGCCGGAAATCGGACTCCTGCCTACAAGGGCCCCGTTAGACTCAAGAGCAGCGTACCCATTCTTCCTCGCCACGCGCGAGGACAGGACGCCAACGACACCACTACATTGTGTTACCATATTGGGTTTTTATGCTAAAGCTAATTATAAAACGCAAGTTTAAAGAAAATAATACATTTAACAGTTTTATTTAACTATACATGTATACGCTTACCTTTCATTTTACTTAGCTAAAAATAATACAAAAATGTTTTTAAAAAGCATTAAGTTTCAAAACTTTAACTTATACCCAGCTTATTGTTGAGGTACTCTTAGAATGCAATTTCGAAAATCAAAATAAAAGGGGGAAAAACTTGTTAATGCTTTCAAAAATTTAAATATCTATGTATTGAGTGCTACATGAATCTCCTTTCTAATATGATCGGTAGATTTTCTGTTTTATCTAACTATCAGCAATACTTATTTTATAAAATATGTCCGGACGCAAGCAAGTATCATATTTTTTTGTTTTTCACCATCGATATAATACCGCTTGATTTTCAGTAAATATTACAGTATAAGAAATTGACCTTTTATTTTCAATTTGGTAATTATGTAATCTTTTTTTTACCTCATTAATGGTTAGAATAATGAATCATATTTATGTATACAGATTTTTCGTTTTTTTAAAAAACAAAAGATATTAATATTAATTCTAAAATCAATTAAATTAATAGCGCATGTCAAGGAAATCTTAATTCGGTTTGTTAAATGTTTTATTTGTTGATAAAACAAATGTAAATAATTTTGACCTGCAGCGTCAATTAAATGTTATACGAATTACTGTATATTTCATTGACAACTGTAAACCGTTTCATAAGTTTCAAAACACGCTTGCCTTCTACCATTAGTAAATTATTTTCTTCAGTTTTTAGTAGGGATTTTATGGGACGGATGTGCTTATTTAAGAACTGCTGTCCCTCTCCTGATGAGAATTTTAGAGGCAAAATGACGTTTTTAGGAAATCTAATCTTTCTACGGGATGTTTAAGATATGCGGTCTTTGTTCTAATCGTGCCTCTTAAGAATTGTCATTGGTGTACTCAAATGAGGATTTTTGCAAGAATTCATAATTTGCGAAAACTTTAGCCGGCTTTTGTCTCAAACATAAAGTTATCTACAGATAACATATATGCGCACCAACAAAATGGTCAGTCCAGTGGAATTTTTTTAACCCTTTCTAAGGCGGTGAAAATTACGCTTCCCACCTGGGAAGTATATTTACCACCACATGAGTCAATATTCAAATATTTAAGCTATCACCCCCCCCCCTTCAAAGGGGTGGTGGAAAAAATCATGTCAATATTATTTAATGTCTTATATGAATTCATTTTTTGAAATCAATCAAAATCTAAAAAATACTTTAATATTCCGGTACTTCAAAAGAATGGCCCTTTAAGGGGTTAATTTCTTACCACTGTCCCATTGATAAAGATATAAATAAATATTACATGCAGCCATATGTTTTAAACTCATTTAATTAAAAAAAAAATTTATTTATTTATTTTCTATTTCCATTGCGTTACTTGAAATGCTATTTAGCAGTGACATAAATTAATATTTCTCCTGATGAGAAACACCAAAATATCGAGCATATATTGTTCAAATAAAAAAAAAGATGATTTTTTTTTTGAAAGAAGTACTATTGGTTTAAATATTTAGCACAAATAAATTCAAAACAATCCGCACACAAATCATTTCAAAGAGACAAATTACATTTCCATAAAAATGTATCCCTTCAGAGATGAATAAGTATAAAAACAAATATATTACTTCATGAATACTCAATGCTCTACCATTCGATATAGAGCTGACATCAAAGCTAAGAATGCAATATTACTTCTCAGAGGGCAATAAATCGAAGAGGCTTGGCTGAAAGTTCATAACACGCTCGTAAAATCTAAAGAGGTGGAGAAACGCCGGAAGCTGATTCTTCAGTTATTACATACTTTGTCTTATGTGTTGAAGTCTGAAAGTCTTATTTTCCTTCCTCATAGGAGCCCAGAAAAAGTCCAGCAATATCTGGAGTGATTTAATAAACAGAAGAACACTTTTTTGGTAGTTCTTAGCGATTCTTTGAGGTGTGTTATTGTGAAATGCACTAAAACCTGTAAAGTTAATCACCTTGGTAAGCTGACCACCTGTCTAAGTAGACCACTTTTGACAGTAACGGAATAAGCCCTAATATAATGTAGGGAAACCTTTGTACTTGACCACCTCATTTGGCTACCTGTCTATATTGACCACTTATGTACGGAAAATTTGGATGGGACCACTCTTCGTAAGTAGACCGCCTAATTATTACTATATTTATTTGTCTAATTATTTTTTCAAAGATAAAAGAAACTAATATATCTTCTCCAGGATATTTTTATGCTACAATGTTAAACCAATATTTGTCTGGATGGATGAAACATTAATATAAAGTTTGCCTAAACCCTTTGCAAGTTATCTTTAAAAGGAAAACTATTATGAGCCCTCCTTTATTCTTTAAATAAGTTTCTTCTTTTTTTCTATCTGATGTAGCTATTTTAAAACATTATGTATTTTTAGGAAATCTTTTTTATTATTTAAGTAACTTGCATAATTAATAAGTAATTTATCTTTATTTTACCCAAGAACTTTACTTTTAAAGTTGTATAGGATACATAGTAAGTTATTGAGGTTAAATTTCTCAACTGTTACTTTAGATCAGCGGTCTCCAAACTTTCCAACCTTAGGGCCATATTGATTACTCCAAGGGCCAAAACCATATTATCATTAATTGTTGCCGGTGGTAAAAAGTTGAATCAGTCCACTAGTGGTGTAAAATATGATTACTTTTTTGCCAGATGCCATTAGCTAGCTCTCCGCGGGCCGGACAAAATCTGTCCGCGGGCCGGATGTGGCCCGCGGGCCGTAGTTTGGAGACCCCTGCTTTAGATAATCGCGAAAAAAATAACTAATTACTATTTTAAAGTAACGTTAACATATGAGGCTATATTTTAATTAGTTACAAATAAAGAAATGCATAGTGTAAGATATGACGACAAAAAAAAAAAAAAAAAGAAAAAACTCCACCCGCTATAAGTTGACCACCTGTCTAAGTTGGCCGCTAAAGTGCTGCACCGCATCAATGTATTTCAATGTACTGAAATTAACCCAGAACGAACTCGTTTTATGCAATAAGACATCTAATAAGTGACATTCCAATGCCGACTAAGGTAGAACAGTAGTACGAATTCCCCCAGTTATCATCAAAACGTCCGAGAATTCAAGTATTATATTTTTATCACCTTTAGTTACACTCTTATCTGTAATAAGTTATAACATTAAATTTTAAATTAAAAAAATAGAAAAATAAATATATATTTTTTAATATTTATTTTTTTTTTTTTGCTTCAGTACTGGGCATACTTACTTTTCATACTTGAACTCTTCCCTACCAAAAAGTGTGCTAAATATATATACTATACCTGAAAGATTGCCTCATTGCTGAGTTCTTTAAGCCCAGCAATATAAAAATTTGAAAACAATGTTCCAACAGAGAACAACCCTTTAAAATAATGATTTGGCCATTTGATGTTTTAAAAACCTAATTTATATTATATATTACCCCCTATTTATACGATGAAATAGGTAAATAACCTTTTAATACCAAATGATGAACAGTTACGGAAGAAAAAAATATGGAACGAACACATATATTTTAAGCATAGAACAAGAATGAGTCAGAAAAATCCCTTGTTGTGACGAAAGCCTTTTAGTGGTATGAAACTTGTAACAGTAAGAAAAAATGATTAGTATTAAGAATTAGTAGTAGAAGCGCTTGTTTTAATAAAAATTAAATAAATAAATAGACATAACCACAGTTAAAAAAAAAAAAAAAGATCCTGGACACTTCTTTTGCCAGATAACATATAAATCTTCCAATTATTTAACTCATGCCCTCTTGTCTTTTTGACCCTAAAAGAAATTTTTCAAGTTTAGAAACTAGTGACCTACTTATGCTGCATGGCAAAGTTGTCTTTTTTTTATATGAATATCAAAACGAAAAATGTCAAGACGTTTAGGAGAGTTCAAGTTCGGGCAGTATCAGCTTAACATGTTATTTATATTATGAGCCTGTGTGCTCCTTTCCCAGACCTCTAAAAAAATTATTAGAACACTATTGCTTCTGATCTTGAATTTGAAGGTGAAATAGCTAAGGTTTTACTAACTACAGTATTTATATTGTTCTACCATTACAGTTCTGTTCGGTATAAAGCCCCCAACAGAATAATTATTTATATATTATTCGAGTACATAATACGAATCAATTTAGTACGAGTACGTATTCTAGTATATAAGTACTAAGAACATTCTTATACAACGTGTACCGTATAATTGAATATAATTAAAACGAGAGAGCGTATATTCCAAAAGTAACCTCTGACACTAAACACAAATTTTAAGATCAAAATGTTTCTTATCACAATTCTTCTTTAAATTCTTTACGCATTTTGTGTCCAGCACTTGTATTAACACTAAAACCATCGTTAAAAGTATGAGTAAATAGCTAGTTAAAATCAACTAGAGTTTGCCCAATAGTCGAAATTCGACCGTAATAATTAAATTTAACATTGAAAACATTATGCTATTTATGTAATTATAAGTATTATTCGTCACGTTTGGCGAGTTCATTCTGATCATCTTCACTTAAAGCAAACGTATTGTGAATTCCGCTTATAAAGTGTAGCCAGTTGTATTTCTGCCGAAATCGTACTAAGTTGAATGACAGTTAAATAAAACTTAAATGTTTGTTTCCAGACACTATTCGTATTTTTCATTCCACTGTTTCAGAGAAGCCTTCACTCAAACTCTTATTATAATTGCTTTTAATATTACTGCTTAATGGCAACACACTTTTGAACAATGAGTCTTGAATTTATTGCCTAACAATTAATTTAACCAAGACATTTTGCCATCTGCTATCTGTAATACTATAACATTACAATCACAAATGAGATTTGCCTGACTGTCCCAAAAATTTGTTTATTGGTGTTCAGTTAAAATAGTAAATAGCTACTAAAACAAATAATAATAAATCAGCTAAAAAACGAAGGAGAAAATGGCTCTTAACACTTTTGTCTTTGCCTATTTATATATAGATTAGTAACCCGGGCGGTCATACGAAATGACCGCTGTTCTAGATATTATAAATATACAACATCCAACATAATCATCGTCAAAACAATAGTTTTAACGAAACCCCCTGGAAAAAAGAGCGCTGTCACTTTAATATATATATAAAATCACAGACGATAAATAAATTAAAACAAAGAAAGAAGGATTAAATTAAATTCACGTTTACATTAAATTTTAATTGCAAATCTAGCGAAGCTTCACTCAAAATACCAGGGAAATGTTTTGATTATTAGTATATTTGACATGTGTTACAACAATGGCAACTGCGTTACAGTTACATTGTTCATTGAAAAATTAAAAAATTAATTAAAAAAATACTAATGGGGTCACAACTTTCTTTTTGCAGAGATGAGTTTCTCGAGTCGTAAACATGAACCGTGACGAATTAGTCCCGATCGGCAAAACGGCCTAGTATTCTATATATAACATATATATAACATATTGTTTCATAGCATACAAAAAATAATTAGATAATGTTGCATTAGTCGTAATAACGAGTGAAGCATGAATGTATCGATGCGTTATTAAAGAATTAATAGCGACTTTTAAATACTTCACAATACCAAATATCTATTCTATGCCTCAAATAAATCTAGTCTGCTACAATATTAATAATAGAGTACCCTGATTATTACATGCACCTACATAAACCTTAATCAAAAGGTCCCTTTAATATTGCTTTCAAAGGGCACTCCAATTTCAAGAAGATCAACTCTAGAATGACAACAGCCCTCAGAAGTATTACAGTTTGACAGCCATCTAATATTAACTACCTTCGCAAGTATGAAAGTTATTAGAAAGTGGTTGGAGTTTGATAATTCTTGGTAAATGAAACTTTGAATGTGCATTTCATTAATGAGAAAACTTTTTAAAACTTTTAAGTCTCTGAAATATTTCAGATTATCTCCTAACATAGAATGACATACGCTACAATAGGAAGGATGATGCAAGAAACTTTCAAATTATTTATCTGTGTCAAAACCATTCATTTATTTTTTGTAACAAAGTAATCACAAAATTCACTTTACTTATAGAAACTATATATTCGTTGTAAATCATCTAAAACGTACCAAGAAAACTGAATAAGTGAAGTAAAGAAACAACAATGCCTTAGACAGAAAAAACATTCATGATTTCACTAAGGTACTCATTTTGAAAAGAAAGCACTGTTGGAAAATTGTGTTTCCTTGAAATAAAATACTTCATTATTTTAAGAAAATGTGTTGAACATCAGTAATATTCTGATATTTTTATTTATTTACTGAACTTTTTTTTTGTACCATGTTGTTTGAAATTTAATATTTTTGCATTCATAACATGTTGCACCGGCTGGAAAGAGATTAAACAAAGGTTTCGGTGACACTTAAAATCTTAACACTAGATTTACCAGGCCGTTTTCAACCATTTCTAAACTTTCATTTTACACCTAGTTGCTACTAATTACAGCAAAACTTTCAGTCACATTCATTTGTCCTACTTACTGTGTATTAGTAAAAGGCAATGCAATTGAAAGCTGCACTAGTATTAGTAACAAATTATTCAAAAGGGAAGCTCCGAAACAGTAAAAATGGCTGGTCTGGTAAATCTAGAGTTAAATAACATTTCTTCCTCTAATTTTTTGGGACCTAGCACTCGATTTGTGTGGTTGAAATTACTTCATTGCTTTAATTGAATTTTTTATATGGTTGCCATGGTTAATATTTAATATCTAAATTAAAAAAATTACACTGACAATCTAATAAATATAATTTTATACATTATTTTAAAATGTTTAGTATCAAGATAGCAGTAGGAGAAAGAAAAATGCTTAGTTGCAAGAAATTTGTAACAGTACGAAACCCTTTTAGTGGTATGAAACTTGTAGCAGTAAGAAAAAATGATTAGTATTAAGAATTAGTAGGTGAAGCGCTTATTTTATTCTGAGCCAAAATCAAGAAGCTAAAAGAACAAATTGAGGCAAAGCAAAAATCAAGATTTAACTCTAATTTTATTTATACGTAGCATTACTTAGCATTAAAAAGCGTCGTTGTCAGGATATTATTAATTGTTTCACTGCTGAGAATTGGCTGACTTTCGCTCCACAGCGAACGTAGTAAGTTCCAAACTGCATCTGCCCCCCGCCTATGAGCGTCCGTAGCAGCGAAAGGGTGAAGAATAATGCTGTTAGATAGTTTATCATGGTAGGCAGTGATGGTATTCAAAGTTTCATTAGCATATACTAATTTTGCCGTTGTATAACTTTCGGTAGAATGTTATTTCCTGTATCTTATTAGAATGCAAAATCTGTCATTTTATAACGATGCAATAGTGTTTCATCCCATTGCAATCAAACTAAAGGCAGAAAATGAAATGACTTTTTCGTACAACAACGGGAAAAGTCAAATATATTGGTTTACATTTTTGTTTAATAAGCGAAGAGCAAACACAAAGTGTTTTTGTAGCTTGCGATAACTGATATGACTATTATTTTTTTGCGTTGGTTGTTCGCCTCGAAATTCATGCAGTTATTAACGACATTTAGCGTTACACCATTATTTCTAATAAAACCATTATTAACGAATTTTAGTTTCTGAAATTTATTTACTTTTAAGTGTTTAGACACTTTATGGAATGAGACATATCAAACCTCTTCAAGTCTTAACTTGGATTTTTTTTATTAATTTTGCGATATATAATCTACATGCATATCACGATGCTTAAAATGTACAGCTCTTCATGTCTTAATTGTGAAACTTTTATTAATTTCGCGATAGATAACTACATGCATATCTCGATCATTAAGATGTACTAATGCAAGTTGTGTATAATACATTATACTTCAATGCGTTATACAAATATAATGAGCGTTTAAATTTACCTAGCTATGAAATAAATTTCTATGACCTTTAGAAACAGTTTCTACACTTAAAGGAGTTTGCTTCTTACATAAGGCCGCATTTCCGTGATTTATTTGTATAAAGAAGGACTTTCGGCTTTCAGATCTGCTTGAACTTCAAGCGGTTTTCTATGTAAACGGTGTTTGCCTGCTAATTAGTGACGGTTTACTAATGGAAAAGGTAGTCCTGCAAAGCACTGAATAATTGGATTAGAGAACCTAATTTAATCAGCGGGAAGTTCTGATGTTGTTAAAATTAATTTGTTTCCAGAAGTTCGACATCTTTAAAGCCAATGACCAAAGCAGCTTTGAGGGTGTTTCAAGTCTATAATAGAACAAAAATTATAAGTGAAGTATTCATTACTTAGATCATAATAGAATTATTATTATTATTTATTATTATTTTTATTTTCTTACAATTTGTTTTACATGTTATTAAACATCATATATTTCCGTTGTGACATAACAGCCGCAACTAAAAATATTATAATATCAAGTCTTAGTTATTGATGATGGCGTTTTCACTGTTTAATAAGACACTGAGCTAAGAGAGGGGTAGCGGTAGACCAACGTTCTCTCAAAAGATGGGAGTGAAACTTATATCTCCTCTAGGAATGTTTCTGGGTGAATACTCGTATGAAGAGAAAGAATATGCCTTTATAATACATTTTGCATTCGTGTGTGTGGGTGGGTGAGTTGGGTTATAGTAATTATAATATTAAAATATGTATCTATTTCTATATGGATATGAATATGCTTAGACACTATCGCATCCAATGCAAGCATTTATGCGATAAGTTAAGCGGTAAGTTGATCACATTACCGCATACTTTTGTACAAACAATTACACAATTTTCAGAAGAAATCATACATTTTAAAACATACATTTTTTTTTTACTTAGACAGGTATTCAATTTTTCATAAAAAGCTACATTACACACTAGTGAAAGGTATATTATTTCTGTCTGTGAGGTGGTTAACAAAATTATACTTTTATATTTTCAGAGCTTATAATTGCATTTATGTTCACTGAAAATTGTGCACGCTCTTCTTTGTTTAACATTTAATTAGAAAGTATCCTTTTACAATTGCCACTACACCATACAAAATTCAAGTTCAACCTTTCACCAAAAACCAAAATGGTGAAATTTACCTGCAACAAACATTTGGTACAAAGTTGAACCATTATAACGGTGTAGTTTTAGCTGGTTTTACCATGACTGAAACTAGGAACCATTATAACGGTGTAGTTTTAGCTAATTTTACCATGAGTGTATTTTTACCAAATTTCAATTTATTGTTCTTTTGCTACATTTAATTATTTAAATAATAAATTATGGAGTATTCAAAATTCGCCTCAGTCAAGCCTTGAATAATATTAATTTCATTTTAAACGCTTAACTGTGGCTTGACTGTTTATCCGTAACTGAACTTGTCACTCACTTTTAATGTAGGTTTGCGCGTCATGCCATTTTTTCTCAAGGGGGCTTATATTTATAATTTTCATTAAATTACGGGATTAATTTTTGCACTACAAATATTTCAAAACACCTACAATTTTAATTAACAATTTGTTTTTAGTCTTTTTGTCAGAAGAATTCAAATGACAGCAATTTGTTTACACGTACTATATTCTACGGCGTAAACTTCCTGTCGTTGAATGCCTTGCCGTGTGCATTTTTTTCGTCAGTTGGTAACTTGATAGCGAAACAGTACGACGCGTACCAGCAACGCTCCCCAGCATTGGAGATATTATTATGTCTCCTTTGACTGGGGATGCAGTATTTTTTCAAAGTCTGGACGATTACTATTTGAAGGCAGTCATCATCAAAAATTCAAGAACTTGATTCCGAATGAATTTTTGTCATTTAGCTATTTCAACAGAAATAATCCTCATCCGGCTGCTCCAACATGAATAATTCATTAATATTTTCAAATCGTATGATCTTCGTTTAATCCATAAGAATTGTTGATTCTTCAAAAGCTGGACGAATAAGCATTGAAGGCATACATCATCAAAAAAAAAAATAATAATAATAAAGGCATTGAAGTTGAATGAATTTTAACATATTACTATTACAACGTCAATCGTGTCATCTTACTGATCCAACTGAAAAAATGTTTTCTTTTTATTTATATTCGCATATTCTTCATTTATTCAGAATGAACTGTTTGTTCAAGATGAACTGATTCAACGAATATTAAATTTGAAAATATCGAACAATATTAAGTAGTATCAACAAAGGAATGAATGATCAACTTTGATGCAACAAAGTGGTACCACAGGTTGTATTATTTTTATTTTCTATTGGTTAACCAAAAGTTATAATTTGAATAATGGCCATATAAAAATATTTGATCGTCGAAAAAGCTTATTTGATAATATAAATAATCTAGAATTTGTTAATAAATTGAATTAATTTTAATTCAGTATTATGAATTTTTTCACGTACATTTATTTGTGCTTATATTTCAGTAAACGAAGAATTAATAATCTTAAATCGTTTTTGATATGCAATTAATTTCACAACGTGAATATATTTATGAAATTTTAATTAGCATTTTTGCTATCTTCCATTATTACTACCACTATACTCAATCCAACCTTTAACAGTGTGAAACTAGGAACCATTATAACGGTGTAATTTTAGCTAGTTTTACCATGACTATGAAACTAGGAACCATTATAATGGTTCGACTTTAGTACCAACTGTTGGTTGCAGCTAAATTTCCCATTTATTTCCTTTTTTTAGTAAAAGGTTGAAGTTGATTTTTTTAGTAGAATTTTTTAATGTATGAAAGAACATTGATTATTCAGAAGAAAAAAAATCAATTCTTTTTAAAAAATATTTTTAACGGGAACATATCTTTCAACATTTCCAAAGTTTTAACATATTTCTATGAAAATAGCTTGTGGTTTATATTTGGCCACGAGTAACCACAAGAACAATCTGCATTGCTATGACTAATATGATTAGGCGAATCCAGTTTACTTAGCGGAAACTTCCATTAGTGTTAAAATTAATTAACTCTGAGAGAATTTGGATTTGCGAACATCGATGTCTAAAGTGATGCTTTCAATTTTATTTTAAGCGTGTGGGAAGTCAATGGCATAAGTCTTCGAAAGCACTAAAATTTGTAAATTCTGAAATTGTTCTATAGCACGTTGAAATGTGAATGGGATTTTAATGGGAAATATTTTCGCAACAAATACTCAAAGTTTCTTTTTACTAATCCAACATAACGTTGTATTTTAACACCACTTGGAAATTTTGCAAAAAATGCGTCATGTGAGAAAGTAAATACAGCAGAACTTGGAACTTTCTTATCACATTAAAATATTAAACAAATTTATTAAATTTACAAAATGATGATTAAGCATTATACATTTCCTTCTTGTGTTTTTCACGAATTTATAAATTTAAAAATGAAAAATTTCTTTATTTTAGTTCTTTTTCTTTTTTTTTTTTTAATTTGCCCCTTAAGAAAGCAATGTTTTTCTGAACCAACGTGTGAGTTTCTGAATAATATTTAAAACTGCACATTTTGACAGTTTACATGGTTTTAATTCCTGTTACAAACGTCTTAACTTGTTTATTCTCAAATTTTTCGTTAAAATAATAGCTAAAATTGATAAATATTCATCATTAATATTCATGATATTCATATGGAGGATGTTAAACTAAAGTAAAATCGTAAACGTTTTTCGAGGAAATCCATATTTTTAATATAGTAAAATACAAGTTTCTATGACCGGAATATTATCACGCAATATCTAAATAAAAAATATTATTACACAAGTATCTTCTTAATTTTTACCAAAGACAACGTAGCTACGTTGTCTTTGGTAAAAATTAAGAAGTCGTCTTGAATACCATAGTAAATATCGACTACATCTTCGTAATAGTTGTTACTAATTATAATATCCTCGGAAGCATAGTTATGTTAATACAAAAAACTGGTTTTGTAATTGGAATTCTTATCCATAATAAACCGTAATAAATCTTTAAAGTGACAAAAAAGAAACTGTAGTGGTCTTATTTCCCGCAACTTTTTCTCAAAAATATTACGAAAGAAATGTTCTGAGAACTAAAATATTTATGAAACTTAGACTGTGCCACAACATTTGAAATTTAATTTCGTTTAGGATACAGTGTAAGAGCGGGGAAATTTTATAATTGTGGTAAAAAATCATGAAGTAATAATAAGGGAGTTTTCTCATAATATTTTATAACTGAGCATTCATTGACAGATTGAAATGGTCACCTCTTAAATGAATATCACATTTTCAAAGCTAAATGACAATAGCATAGTTACAGATGTAAATTAAGAGTATTTGAACAAGGGCAATTAAAATAAATGTCAATAAAATAAGGACGAAAAAAGGCTGAAGTGTCATGATGATTTATTTTTATTAAGATACTACCTATTACAATTTTCAGCAAGATCTTTAATAAAGTTTTACTACTTATACCGCAACCAATATCTTAAAAATCACGCTTTAGTGTTCTAAATAATGCAACAGTAAAGCACGTGTCACGCTAAACATATATAAAGATATTTTATTCTAGACAGAGTAAGGGCAAAGCCAAAGTTTCATCGAAGATACAATAAATTATCTTTTTTGTTGTCATCTTCTAATTTAGTTACAATTCACATCTGTTCGCCGCGCTGTTTAAAAATTAAAGGGCATCCATTGGTTACGCCCAGTAAGTAACTAAAAACAATGTTAGGTGTTGAAAAAGTAATAAATTAATGGCGTGTAAAACTTCTTCAAGACAAAGAAGCTATAGATAATAAGTTCGTGAAACCTGCTTCTAAAACTACTCAACTAATGGAGACGACGGTTCAATGGAAGTATCTTTCACGAGCGACTAAACACGGCTACTAACTTAATATTTTTTCAAATCTTTTGCTTTGTGCGTTCCAGATGAATTCTTTCGTTTAAAATGAACTCAAGAAAAATTCCTGAATTCAAGTGGTTTAAATTGATTTGTTATAAATTTTAAATCCTCGGGGTTTTTAATATGGTTACTCTGCTCAGATGTTTGGAGAATGTCGAACAATTCGAATGTTTCCTAAATTTCCTTAAAAGCAATCTTTAAGTAATTAAAAAAGTCTAAGGATATAATGATTGCATTTATCTTATAAGAAAATTATTTATCTGGCCCTTATTATTTTAGAGCAAAAGGTATACAAAAACATAACATTATCAATGTTTTAAGTTTAGAAATATCATGGAAGTTTTCAAAATTTAGGTATTTTAGCGAAATATGTTTTTTTGTATTGTAGCTCTTGTATAATCAGCGATAACGTTTGGTAAATCTTTAAAAGATTGATATAGCTTTTGTTTCGAATTTTTTAATCTTGAAGATTTTTTTATAGTTTTTTCAAAATTTCGTTGACCAAGATTAGTCTTGTTGAATATCAAATAGTTGTATAATTATCTTTAACATACTAATTATAACATATTATCAATGACCACGTGATTGTGCCGTGTACGTAGACAGGAGACGAAGTCCTACAATTCCTCAGACTGTCAAAACACTTCGAGCACAAAAGTCACATCGAAGAAAAGGAAAAGGTAAATTATCAGTTATTTTCGAATTTGTAAACATTGTATTCTTTATTTAATTAAAAAACAATTTAAAATTAAAATATTTTTTTAACCTTTTTGTGACACATAATGTAGCCTACGTTCTGAAAACTACTACTTATGTTTTTTTTTGTAATATTGCTAATTATAATAGTTTCTCAATCCGTAATAAAAGTTGATTTTTGGAAAGTTGTTGTATTGTACATTTAATTTGCTTACAATTGAACGCACGTCAATTGTAACCAAACATTATTGCGTATGTAATAATGTTTGGTTACATTATTACGTATGTAATAATGTGCGCTTTCATTATTGCGTAAGTAATAATGTTTGATTATATTATTACGTATGTAATAATATCTGGTTTTGTTATCATGTAAGTAATAATGTCTGATTATATTATTACGTATGTAATAATATTTGGTTTTGTTATCATGTAAGTAATAATGTTGGATTACATTATTGCGTATGTAATAATGTAACGGGTGTTCCGCGGTAATTCATTTTCGGGATGAGTGGTACACTGATATCTGTGGTTTGGGAACCACTGCTTTATATAATTAAAGAGTCAGTTAAGAAAAAAAAAATGAAAAAAAAACCCGCAAGGAACATGACTTGCATCACAAAACGTTTGTGTTCGGAACATTATTAAGCATTGTGAAGAAGTAGCCTATCGCTTAAATATACTCTACATCGATTAAAAATTACCATTGTTGTTAAAATGGGGTGTAACTACTTCCTTTTCCTAATTTCAATACATTAATGAAAATATGGTTTCTGGTCAGTTAATGAGCCCATATATGAAAAGGAAGTTGTTCACGATGTGCCATTCCATATAACCATCATGCTTTACGGCTTTGTGCTCTTCCTTTATGCTAAAACTTGCCTACGCTAATGCTAATGATTTCAAAAGTTTACTTTTACCTGCGTTAAATTTTCGACATACACATGAATTAATATTTGTAATTTGCTTGTAACTAAAAACTCGCGTACTGTTCTCTAAAAAGTAACGGCTTATACAGTGCTATAGGAACAAGAGATAAATACATCCAATATTTGGAATAATTTACGTCAATAGTAATAGTTTAGGTTGTGCACACATAATTTGTTTGAGTAATGCATTCATTTCATTACTTCAAATTTGGTTTCAAATGTTATTACTTTGGCACCAGTCATACATTTTTTAAATTTGAATTGGTTATTTTAACAAAATTATTTTAGTCCATTATTAGTTAAAAGTTCTAAGAAAAGTTTTGAAGTGTTTATACCATCCCGGGAGGAAATCCTGAGACTAAAATAGACGCCAATGGGGATGAAGATTTAATTACACCCCCTAAAAAGCCCCATTAGAGTAAGGGCAAAATGACCTTAATCAGGTCCACAACAACTAAAAATTCAATTTTGAATAATAATAACATAATTTAAGAACTTTTTAAAAACAATTACAACAGTGCGCCTTAAAATGTATTCATATTTTTAAATATTAGACAACTTTAAGTGAATAATGGTCTTCAAACATTTTAATTTTCGGTTGTAATATTTAATTTTAAACCTCTTTTTTTTTACAGTTGTAAATAATGTCTTACAGATTTAAAAAAAAAATCACACAAGATTGAGCTGAAAGGTTTAGTGGAATAAGGAGTAGTTAAGATCAAAACGTTCTACTGAACAAGCCTCATTTACTCATGTAAGTAACAGTAGGAACTTTTCGCCTGTTTTCTGAACTAGGTTAATGACTTAATGAAGACAGTTGTGCCGACTAAATTAGTAAAGATTAAACCTCGTTTCAAGAAAAGTGAAGACGTCCTGTGAAGTTTAAATTGAAGCAAGATTTTTTTTTTTTTTTGCCTGTTTTACAAATAAACATATTACTACTGCTGTACAGAATATTGTAATTCGGAAATATAAATACAGATCATAATTAATGCTAAGATTCAAACTTTATATATATATATATAGGCTCTCGTCTTGGGTGTCTAGGGGTTTCTAAAATCATAACTCACTATAAAGATATAAAAACTGACTATATTTACTCTTTCCTATTTACAAAACTAGATACAGAACAGCTTCAATTACGAACAACATCATCCGAGCACCGCAGCGCTTAAGTCCACACTGAACGGAGTCTTACTCAAACTAACTGCTTGCGCTCCCTATCGCCAAAGGGTGCTGCTGTCAATGTCTCTTCGCACTCGCATCCTACATATATATATGTACCACACCAACCCGTTTCAATTGTTTCACTTTAGGTGTGTGTCACACGAGATATATATGTATGGAACCGTAGCCAGTAGCAACTAAAAATGAGCTTCTTATAATATCGCCGTAATAAATTGGTTAGTTAAATGTGTTGTAGTTTTAGTAAAACATTTCATTTCATTGATTTTTATATAGTTTCTTAATATTGTGTGATAAACCAGAGAAGAAATCCCCTATCATATTTTACGGAGCAATGATCTCTGCAGATTTAAATGTGTCAAGGAAAATTCAACACTGCACAATTTTAATCACAAAGTAAAGGTGGATATATAACAAGCATAGCTTGCTCCACGATCGAGTATTCATCTCTCTAAGTAAGCTCAAAACCAGGTATAATCTGAACAAAACGATATCTCTGCCAGTTGCAGAGACAACACATAACTAGCGGGTGTAAATAATAATGACATCTTTTCTGAGGCAGAATCTATTTCGGGAGCAGGTAAATGTGAAAATGAGAAAAACAAAACAAAAGCTTTATTCATTATCACATGAGGTTAAGCTGGCCACAAAAAAAAAAAAACAAATAATAAAGCTTATGTATCGTGCTCCAGTATAAGCACAGATTTTAGAATACCATCACAGCGAGATGAATTGCTACCTGTTAAAGAAAATGGTAAAGATCTTTAGCGTGATAAAAACTATTTTGTATGAAGCGAAATATGTCTGGTTTCATTCCAACGGCAAAAGAACTGCTACTTGCGGGTATAAAGTGGCAATCTTTAAGAATTCACTCACAAAAGTGTATGATAAAATTATTACAACAGAGTATTTCCAATGCACTGGAAAGTTTGCTAAAAGATTTTAATGCCATGAAAGGACTTCAAAATAATCGCATGTAATACAACAGTAGTAAATACTGAACTAATGAATGGAATTGTTTGAACTGAAATATTCACTTGAAGAATTGACAAGTCACCTTACACTGGCTGCCAAGAAAGGCTGCCATCATATTTTTTAAATTGAACAGTAAAGCACCTGTCAATTGTCTTTAATCCTATTTTCGTCTACCATACCAACTCTCGATTATGAATTCGTGGCCGAAAGCTTAAAACATTGCAATATTTTTAAACAGTTCTACAAACCAGAAATATAAATGACAACTTGAAAATCCAGATATGGTTTCAGACTGTATTAATTATGCAAAGAAGTCTCCTTTAGAAATCTCATACTTATCCTGTAACTAATGAAGAACTTTCACAATGCCAGATAAAAATTATTATGTATCCCATTTCGTACTCCCTCGCTCATAAACGGAGAATATAACTGCAAACGCCGTTAGGTTTCATAGTAAATACAGTGTGCTGAAAGTATTCTTAAGTTTAAGAATTAACTGTCACTAATGCGGAACATACTTCATGAAGTGAACAAAGACATTTTAAATTTTCTATTTCTGAAAGACAGGGGTTGTAATGGATTAAAACGGTTTTCCACCCTGATATGCTGCAAAATATCTTAAAAGAAATGGGGTGCAGTGTAGATGTATCTTCTAGTGGTGAACCCTGGTAATGCTTTTGGCGGCTAAATGAAATACAACTTTGGCTAAGAAATAATGATGTCACTCTACATCTATACGCTGAGAGAAATTCTAATGATCTGATGGAATAAACTCGAGGATTTTTCATGTGACCAAGACGTAAAGCAATTTCTGAGTTTCGCCAGGCCACAGGATCTGACTGCCTCCTAAAACACCTTCATCGAATTCATGTTGTTCAGGTACGTTTTTGCACGCTCTGTGCTCTTGAAATTGGACACAAACCATTGTTATTATTTATTTATTTACCTTTGATAGTTTGTAAGTATTACACTCATCATGTAAATACTATTTATCATGAAAATGTCTAGCAAATGTTAGTATATTTGTGCGAGATGGGAAAAAAAAGGTATTTAAACGTAATCGTAAAATTAAAAAAAAAATAGCTTAACTATTCTAAACTTTGGTTGATACTTCAAGAGTTTACAGTTAAAGTTTGTAAAGAAAACCGAGAAAAACTCGTAAAAACTCAACATATAAAGCTTTCTTTTTTTTACTATAAAGGTTGGAAAAATATTCTGACATTTACGGTTTGGTGTTTGTTTTCCTTGCGTGGGATTCGCCAGATCGTAACTTATGTTTTACTGCGTCATATTATGTGTTTCCGATTTTTATTATTTAGAGAATAGAGTAAAAGACGCAGAACTTGAATTACTTACAAAATATTTAAAAAAAAGGAAGTCTGAAGTTGTTTGCATAGATTGTTGTTTGTGACAAATGCATTTTTGATATTGAAAATCCTCTTATAGTCTTGAGAATTGTCCGTTTTCTTAAACAGTTTATATATATATATGCCAGTTGTATATAAATTCTCTAAAACATGCTGTTGCTCGTGGTCAGGTACTTTTGTACCTGACCACGCTCTACATTTTCAACTGAACCATCGGCTCAAAGTGAATCATTTACAATAAATTTGTTATTAAAATCAATTTATAAGTTTGTATGAACATTATATTACTTACATCATTTTTTTCTTATTATTATTTTAACTTAAAACTAAATTTAAAAAAAAAGACATCAAAATCAGCAATTACTGAAACGTTATGGGCCGGGGAGATATTGGAAAATCAAATTCGAAACCGTTCTGTAGCGGATTTATGGGGGGGGGGGGGGGAGAGGGCAGGGGGCACGTGCCCCCTCAAAAGGTTTTTCCCTGTTAATTATTCTTTAACTTTCCTTACTGAAACAAACAAAATTTTAAAACATTACGCAAAAAAAAAAAAAAAAACACATATTTAAATAAAATAAATTTTGTTCGGCAATCAAAGTCACTGTGCTATCAAGTGCCTCTTGGCAGTGCTTCCGATTCGAAGTTGTTTTGTTGAAAAGGGACAATTCGAATCAAAGGTAAGTATGGTATTACTAATTTTTGTAGTTAACTTTTGTGCTTCGAATAATTGATCTGCAAAACGTTAGCCTCTTACAAATGAGTTTCGCTTTTATTTTATTTGTATGCTTCTAACTGTATGCTTTTAACATGCATCAGCAAATGATTTTGATCACGATATATGTAATAATGAAGTTACTTGAAATGTAAACCATATCATTAATTGAAAAATACCACTTGAAATATTAACTTCGTGATTGTTCATGAAAGATATTTCAAAAGAGCATGTGGTTCATTTAAATTTAAATGCATGGTTAGCGTATATCATGGTAGATTACTTACAGTCATTTATTTCAAACTCAGTTGGGATTTTTTTTTTTAATTTATGAGTCATTTTCTCAAATTCGTACAGAAGGAAACATACAATTTCTTCTACGAAAAAATACTTATCTTCTATTTTAGACTAAACTTTAGAAATCTACATAGCTTCTTGAAGTCTCTTAAAATGGATGAGAGGCATTTGGCGTAAGGCCAAGCTAATTTGTTTTCTTAATACCCAGATTTAAACCAGAATCGTTTTTTCTTTGAATTAATTAAGTATGATATTGAAATGCAAATGGGACCAAGGGTTATTTTACGTTATCTTTCTTTTTTACTCTTTGCTTTACTTATTCATGCAGAAACTTTCTTCTAGAAGTAATTGTTTTAAAGTATGGGTGAAATTTTATTTAAAACAAGAAGTTTGTCTAAAGTACAAGATAAAAAATACACATGATTGTGTAAAAATTAGCTGAAAATTAAAATGGTTAGTGACTGGTGGTAAACGTAACCCCCCTGGTTACGTTTACCAATTAAAAGTGTAAAACTCCGAGAGGGAGAAAATATTTAATGCAGCTTTATTGTGAATTGTGATGTAGTATTACAGTTAATACTGTAAATTCCGACAAGTTTTAATTTTGTAAGACATATGTTTACGAGCTTTTTAACAATTAATGTTAAAATTGTCTTCTTTCTGTCTGTTTCTAATCGAAGGATTATGGGATGTTCGTAGACATGAATTATTAATGTGGTTAAATATAGTAATGTTCTTGGTCTAGTATTGATCGATTTCAATAGAACAAAGATTTTAAAAAAAAAGTAAACATCTGAATTTAGTCCCTGGGCAAGGTACTGTTCCTTATTATATTTAGAAATGTTTGTCTCGACAATCTGAGTGAGCGTATCAAGAAAAAAGGTTTATAAAAGTATTCATAAACTTAATGAAATTGATCAGGGACCTAGGCACTTTCAATAATTGTGGAGCAGTTCAGAATTCGTTGACCCTGACCAAACTAATAGACGTACTACAGATTTTTCTTAATTACATATTTACTACTCAGTCTGAATTTTTTTTATACCTATTTGGCAGTGTCTTTCTTAACAGTGTGCACACTTTCCAGAAAAAATTAACTCACGTCTATATTTAGAGCAGAAAGAAATTGAGAAAGGAAATAAAAATAAACACCTATCATCTTAAAAAAATTGACAAATGAGCTGTAAATTTCCTAAAAGGGTCCTAATTTTATTAATAAAAATTCATCGTTCCTCCATGGTTCGGGCTGGAATATGCACTACTGAATCAATGTTGGTTTCAGTAGATGAAGGAATGAAAATGAACTACATCAAACCGGGAGAATTCTAAATATGCTGCACTTCTTGAAACTCGATTTATTTTCATTGTCGTTTTCGATACACTGCTATGACAAATATACTTTTCCAAATAGTTTATATGTTTCTGATAACTTAGATGTTTTATTTCTTACTTCCTGGAGAGTACCTAGTCACAACTTTATTTTGTTAAAAATCATTTTAATTAATTTTTATCTCGATGGGTAGAAACACTAATTAAAATAAAATTAAAATTTAGAAATAGTTGCAAAATATATGAACTGAAACTTTTATAACATGATATCTTATCTAATTTGTAACTTTTTTCTTTACCGCCTGTATTCATTCACATTTAATTATTCACATATGCTCCTTAGACCCAGTTTGCAAGCATAGGCTTCTGCCCCGTTTATCTTTGCTACAATATCATATATACATCTCTCTCTTTCTCTCATTCTCTCCCTCTCTCTCTCTATCTATCTATCTATCTATCTATCTATATATCTATATTTCTATATATATATATATATATTCAGTTGAAGAACGACACTCATGCATTCATGTAATAATCAACGCAATTCAAAAAGTCGTCAAAGTCTTTTAAACTTTTTCAAACAAATCTCAAAATCTCGTAATCCTAATCTTGAGAACAATAAGAGTTGACAACGTTGGCTGAATGTAAAGTAGAACTTGAAATTCTTCGAAAATGTCAAACGGAGTGCAAAGAGGAATATTTTCTCAAAACCGACATTTAATATCCTGGGAAAAAATGTGAGTAAAAATAAACTGTTATGCCAAGAGAGACCCTTTCAAAGTTTACCCAAGGCTCCTTTTAAAGATCGATAGTAAAGCTGCAGTGAAAAGCTGGGCCGGACCAATTTAGACCCTTTTTCAGTTCCTTCCCGGTTCCTTTTCTCCAGCTTCGAATTGTATGCATTTAGAAGTCTCGCTCAGAATAGAGAAACAGCATTGGGATTTGTAAAGAACGCAAATCTCTAGAGTTTGGAACGAACAGGAAATAAGTTCTGTCGTGGTGAAGCATTTCTAAGAGAATTTATTTTCATTAGGTGGAGTATTAAGCTTGTAATTTTTTCGCTAAGAGATTATATTGCCTTTTCAGTGTTGGGTGAAGTACCTGGTTTTATCTTTGTTTAGGAATGAATTCAATTTGTTGACTTTGTGGTTTGTTAAGGAAAGTAAAGGAATATTTTCCGGACGTTTAATGCCGAATATAAGATTAAAAGCTGTTCTGACAAAAGCATGATAGCAGCAAGAAACACTAGTAATTGTTTTATTCAAGTTTGGTTGCGTAATTTAACTCTTATCGTGTCTTGAAAGCATAAGTAATTTCAAAAATTACAATTAAAAAATCTTATCCTGAATAAATACCGCTATGTAACATTTATTGTATTTGATTCTCCCCCCCCCCCCGAATTGATAATAATCCTTTCTTCCCTTATAGCATTTCTCAAAGCTTAAATGATTCAATCTATGCATTTTAAATGCATTGTACTTTTTTTAAGTAAAATAATATATGAAGGGTCCACTGGAAAAACGGTCTAAGTATAATCAGACGGAAGTCGAGTAAAGTGAAAATTTAAGTTTACTTACTAATAAAACGACAATTTCAAAGGAAAATAAAATTTAAAAAATATTTTTTCATAATATATGTTTTTATTTAAATCAGATTACTTGAAATTACTTTGTTTTTATAATAATATAAGCAAATATAACATAAACAAAGAAATTAGTGTGTGACTTACGCCATTCTTTCAATTCATGTCCATTAACTAGTATCATTTTTCCATAAAAATCAAGCGTCTATTGGTGGATCATCAATGTATTCGTCGTCTGTGTCTTCGTTTTGGTCTGTAAATGTCAACGTCTTGTAAAATTCCTTGGCCTTTGGTCTCTCCAAGAATATGGTTAGGTCTTGCAAATCCTTCCACTTGGGCTTTTTTGAATTAATACGATGGTCATAAAGTGTCTCTAACGATTGTTGCTCCGGTTTCTTACTTCGTTTCGGAGCGTTATTACCAATAATCGTCGAATAATTGTACAAGCCCGCGTATGTTGATTTATGGGATACTGTGCCTATACCTTTACGATCTATTTTTAACATCCGTATTGGCCTAGTTTTGAAAGGACATTTTTGAATAGAGAAAGGGTTAAGAACTTGCTCCACTTTTGAAAATCAAAATTCTCACCACAGTCCATTACTTAGAGCCCAAGCTCATGAGTGGTTGCACGTAAAATCTTCATTACGTCTTTATAATTGCCGGTTTTTTTTTTTTTGTTTTTTAGAGTCCCTTATCGGCTTTGCAGATTCTTCATTACTTTCGGAAAAGTCACTATCCATTATTAGAAACTAAACTGTAAACGAAAAACAAAAAAATGAAACTAAATAAGTAAAATAAAAGCAGAGAAAAACTAAGAAATAATGATTTTATAAACAAATAATGATGCATCCACAAGTTTGTTATTATAAAACATGTGACAACTAATATTGATAACGGACATCTGCTGATAATAGCGAGAAGCTAGCAGGAACGACAGAATAATATGGACTTTTGCTAGTCTTCCATACATTTTATTGGACTTCAGTCGTTCTTCCAATGTACTATATATGTTTCTAGCGTTATTTTGGATAACAGAATGTGTTCTCAATAATAAACATTATTGCATCAGATAGTTTCCATAAAATGCTAAGAAATGGCACCACCAGCTCAATTTCAACAAAAAGTGACTTAAGTCGTTTTTCCAGTGACCCCTTCATATGTATATGTAGCGTCTTGTAATTGGAAATGATTTAATATGTTACATGCAAAAGTGTTGCATGTCGGTATGTTATGTTTTATATTTCTCTATAATGTGTATAGTTGGAGACTGTCCTTGCAAAAACAGCTCATTGGTAAATCGGAATTAATAATTAGTATAAGTTTATATTAATATCATATCAGTTCTACTCGGCTAAATTTGCACAAACCTGTAAAACAGCTAATAGTCTCTAAGATAAGCAGACAGTCGATCAGTTCATTCAGAATAATGTGGCAAGGGATGGTTAACGCCATGGGAAGCTGCATATTGAGATGTAATTTCAATAGCTCTTCAAAATGAGTAAAAGCAACGTTAAAGAACACAAATAAAGGGTTAAAAATAGCCGACCGGTTTCAAGGGCAATCAGCATTTGCTAAAACACGATTGGACCGGGGAGATATTGGAAAATGTAAATTCGAAACAAAATAGAAGAGATATGACAGACAGCAACAGATTCATTACATATATTATTTAACTTTTTATGAACATGGTAGGCTTTCAGAAAATCCAGCTCTCCTATAATATAAGGTATGCTTAGAATTTTAGCCTTGTTATGTTGCCATTGTTCAATGAAAGGCCATTTCCATTGTTCAATGAAAGGCCATTGCCATTGTTCAATGAAAGGCCATTGCCATTGTTCAATGAAAGGCCATTGCCATTGTTCAATGCAAGTTGTTGCAGAAATGCCATTGCCTATTAGAAGGACAGCATCAATTAGATTGAATATGTTTCTTCTATTTTCTGGAAGCCTACCGTGTTCATAAAAACTTAAATGATATTTGTAATGAGTCCTATGATGTACCTGATATTTCTTCTATTTTGTTAAACGTTTTCGAATTGGCATTTACCAATACTTCTTTAGCCAATCGTGTTTTAGCAAATGCTCAGACCCGATTGGTTCTTGATTCAATCCATTTTTCACGCAAACACCTTTCGTCTTACATTTTTGCCAAATGACCCGTTCTTTCTCGATTTAATCTCGAAATATATATTGTTCGCAGTTAAGGCTGCTGATGAACGACGATCGTTTAAATTCGACATTGCACAACAAGTTGAAGAAAGGGCTTTGGTATAACTTTATGTTACACGCATGAGTATACTGAATGGCAGATGTATCGCAAAACAATGGTGGAAAGGTTTTATTTGTTCGAAGGATTTAGGAAATACAATTTAAGTTCTTATGAATTATTTGTACTACTGGTTTTAGAGACAATGGTGTACACGTCAAGCATATATATTAAGCACACAATAAAGCGTCGATAAGACATACACAGGGCTCACATCATCTGTGCAAATTCAAGTCACAAAACGCCTTCGAACACCGTTACGCTGTTACAGTTAACGACTCGGTTAGAATGAAGAACGACTTTTTAACAAAAACAATTTTGTTACCTTGTTTTGCTCTGAAGCATTTGTAAATAAAACTAATGTTGGTTTTCTATTAATAAACAAATAAAATACAAATTAAAAAAAAATAATTAATAACTGGTATTTAGTATTACAAAACCATTTTATACACACTATTTGTATAACAGTATGGGTAAAAAACAAATACTTAAATATTAAAACGCTTTTTAATATATCATTTCTTTACTCTTCTGCGCAGATATGTTTTAAAATATCCTTAAACACTTTTTACATTGATAACTTGAAAAAATATAAAAAATAAAAAGTGCAATTTCTCTCGGTAAAAAACAACAAAATAAATACAATTGATTTTTTTTGTAGGAAAACTTAGTTTTTGTTTTTATTTCCAGGAATAATGCAGAAGCAACGAATTACGGTTAATTTATGAACCCATGAATAGAGTTATATCCTATAACAACTTTTTAAACTAATACCGAGCTGTAAATTACAAAACAATTTATCCACAAAACTCCATAAATCACATTATCTTAGGTCACGAAAATGTCTTTAAGTATGTTTACTTCATGAACATAAAAAAGGAGAACTTGGACAAAAAACTTTAGACAATACTAATTAGGTATCTAAAGAAAACAGAAACTCTAGAACCAATTTTTCAGAAATAAACTTGATAGATTGTGTTATCGGAAACGGTCAAAGAGCTCATTTATCAAATTGTATAACACGCTAAAAAACGTATTTAATGTGGTAGGGACGAATCGATAAATTAACTGCCGACGCTTTCTTCCTAAATAATGGCAAGGATCATTCGATCTACATCAAACTTGTTACCTTGTTATATTGCTAAGCACACTCAATGGGCTATTTTCTTTAATGCTGCAATTTCAACGATAATTTTATAGTGAAAATTGCAATTTATTTTTCGTGCGTGATTATTTTATTTCAGATAATGCTTTCTTTTTTTTAAATTTTATTTTCTTAGTACCCGTTTATGTACTAAGGTACAAAATTTCAATACAAAAACTATTGGTGGATTATATATTTTAATTTTAGTAAAGTAAATATATTTATACTTTGTAATGTTGACATTTTTAAGTTAATCTCGATTTCGTTGACATAATCCAATATTACCCCACGCACAGAACGGTATTGCAGTTGTAATCATACAAATACATGTTGAGCAACACATAATATCACACACAAGTGTTGCGAAGAATATGATGGTAGAATAAATGATAAAAATATTAGGTTAACCGGGGTTTTAATTCAGCTAAACTCGATGTTCTTTGGAAATATTCCATAATGTTCTTTAAATTAAGTCCTGAACTCTGTTAAAATAATTACATTCAAACAATAGAAATTTGTTGAATTTTCTTTTGCAGTTTTTTCCTCGATACAAACAAAAAATGTAACATGTTACGCAATTTCTGAATTCCAAAGCAAGATGTATATTTTTATTCAACCTTAAAATGGCTGCTTCGTAGAAGTAAACTATTAGATACGTAATAATTTAAGATTTCACATTTGTGCAATGAAACTTCAAATAAAAGATTATTCTAAGTCGTTTGCACGAACTTTTTTTAAAATATAGAATATCATACCTTTTGCAATAAAAAAGCTGTTTCTTCTACTGCTGAAGCATCTTTAAAGTGATATAGCGGACAATTTGAATTACTTTGCTGCTTTGGGATCATTCATAAATGATATCACGCTTCGAGGGAGGAGGGGAGTTCGTGAAATTGTGACAAAGTGTGAAAAGGGGAGGGGAGGAGGTAACAAGAAGTGTGACATATTGGGTTGGGTCCTCTGAAGTGTGACATATTGTGACAAAGAGGAGAGGGGGGGGGGTCAAATATATGGGAAAAAAGCCTGACATCATTTTTGAACGGCCCCCTTTTAGTTTAGCTTTATCTTTTCATTTTTGAAGATTTATAACACTGACGTGCAGTTACTAGAAAACCTGTTACATAGGTTACTAGCAATTTATGAAACAAAGTCACCATAAAACCAAATTTTTTAATGCTAATAAAGTAAGTTCCCGATTGGTTTTTCAATTCAAAATAGTTTGAAATTAATTTCATATCAAAAGGAATATAATGTTATAAATGTGTAGAATCAATGCATATTTTGATATTTACTTTTGCTCTTCATGGCCTGAAGAGTGTGTGATGCCTAAAGAAATAAATTGATCCGAGGGGAAAGTGTGGACACTACTGAGAAAATCTCCACAAGAGCCCTTAGCCAGCTTTCAATGGGAGAAACGGTAGATTAATAATGAAATCGTATGAAAAGCGAAGGAAGGCAGCCTTTTGATACGCAAATTACTGAATTAAAAACTGAACATTCATCACCACGAGATAAATTTCGCGATCTCTCAGTTTTATTTAAGCAGCAAGATAAACATTTTGTTAACAGAAGCTGCCAAAAGATCATTTTTAATTCAAGAATGCAGTTTTAGCCAATTTTCTGACCGTGTAAAACACCAACAAACATTTTTTTTGCTTCGTTTATTTTGGCAAACAGTTTAAAAAAAATTGAAGATTTAAAATTAGGTAAATGTCTATTATATTCATGAATTTTATTTTCACCACTACGTTTAGATTTGCAGTTTTATAACGCAATTAAGTGTGTCTTCTTAACATATCTAACTGCAGTCATTTATAAGGAAAAATACATCAGGCGTAACAATATTTAAAATATCAAAATAATAATTAATAACAACTGTTAAGCATCAAATTTATTATTATTACGGTTTTCCTTCAGTTTTAGGGTTCAATACAAAGCTCAAATCATTATTCTAGCTTGTCATAAATAGCCTCACTTCTTGTGGCTAATGTGGACAGAAACGTTTTTTTTTTAGAAAAATATTAAACAACTAAAAAAAGAAAAGAAGAAACGTGATACGTTAAGAATTATATTTAGTACATTTTTTATAAAAATTGCCCACACCAGATTCCTTTGTCCCTACACAATTTTTACCCCATTTGTGAAAAGAAATTGCCTGCATGGGTGATAAAAGCAGCTTTTTTCCCCTCGTAAGTGTTCAAGAGTGATAGCAACTATTTGAAAGCGTTGAATATTAAGAGTTTTCACTAAAAAGTATAATATCAACTTTAATTTTAAACATTTTTTTCGATTACAGATACGTAATAATTATGCATTAGTGAATAAAGATGTTATGCTTATTTTCTAAATGTTTTATAAAGTAAAAGTGCTATAAAGCGCATAATGAAGATATATTTAATCTTGTTATAATATCCACATTACAGCTGTTTCTTTAAATAGTAAAACTCAAACAATTTTCATTTATCTTTTCAATGTAAATAATAATAATAGAAAACACACACGATAAAAAGTATAATTAATGCACTTGTGCAAAAATAAATACTTTCTCTGATTAAAGTTCATTACTTGGAAAATTCTAAACTATCTTTCATTTTTACATAATCATAAAGATTACGCAACTAAATTTATAACGCACGTTAACGCAAATGATAGTTCTTGTAATGTGTATATATATATTTCAATCACATTTGGATATTTTTAAAACTTATGATTCATTTCAAAAAACCGTTTATGTAGGAAACGTACAATTTCTTCATCAAGACTGAAAAAAAAAAAAAAAATATTATCTAGAAAGTTTGAATAAGGAACCACCAAATTTCTTGAGGCAACTTTAAATGGATGAGAGGCATTTGGCGAGAAGCCAAGCTAATTTGTTTTCTTAATATCCAGATTTAATCCAGAAAATCTTTTTCCTTGAATTAATTTGGTATGATATTCAAATAAAATGTAGACAAAAGGTGGGTTTTTTTCCTATGCCCAGTTTAGCCATGATCTTTATTCTTTGCTGCAAAAATTAAGTTTTTTGAAATGTAACACTTATGACGAGTAATTTTCACATTTTATTTCCCAACGTAGGGATAGATAAATTTCAAAAGCTTAAAAGTGGACTATTAAAAAAGCTTAGGGAAATTCCAGTGAATACAAAAACTTATGTAATGTATAAAAGTTAATCAAGGTTATGCAATTTGTATTTCTTTGTACACCTTATAACTTGTTGCAATTTAGGTTTTTAAATATATTTTACACATATATACTTTAAAGTCAGAAGTACAATATAAGTTAAGGAAGAGAGAAGCAAAGGGATGAAAGTGGCAAAAAACAATTCCGAGACAAACGCGTTCGAAGTTTGATCTTATGGGACCTTTAATGTTATTTTTTTTCAAAATTAGGTTGTTGCGGAGCAGCTGTTAGAGATAATTAGCATCTCTTGACACAATATAGAATAGTGCTTTCCCTATCATTTGCACTGGTTATCTCGGAATTTTCAATTTTGTCACTTACACCCCTTTGCTTCTAAGTACACCAAATCTCAAACCAAGTGTAATTTCTCTTCAGAAATAATTCGTATTTTGCATTCAAATGTAGTTCCAACAATAAAGGATGCAGGTTAGTTATTTTTATAGAAATCGGTTCATCAAATGATTGTGTTTATTGCGTTTCAAACTGTTATGAAAAAAATTAACGAACGCTGTTACCACTAAAACAATTGTTTAAAACAGGTAACTACTCTCAACAGGTGATTATAAAAATACAAAATTATGGTTTAAATTAATACTGAATTAATAAAAGCAATCATTTATTGTTGTGTTAAAACCGCTGTAGGGGGTGGGTGATGATATTTGCGGATATGTCTTCAGTTCATTTTAGACTTTTGATTTATGCAGTTATAGAAACGAAAAGCAGCTAAAAGACGATAGCCATTTGCCATCTTTTACCGTCACTTTTTTAAGCAACTTCATCCATTTGATACACACAGTAGCGCACATAAACTTTGCTGAATAAATTTGTTTTTCTTTTGAACACATGTTGTATATTGTTACTATTTGTATCAACAACGCAAAATACTTAACTTGATGTAAGTATAATAAACTCCCGATTATCCTACGTGATAGGGTGATAGGGCAGGCCGGAAAAAGGCTGGTAGGAGGGATGAACTCAATTCTTTGCCCTACCAACTGTTAAAATACGCATTTTCTCAATTATGATTTAGTACAAAACTGCCATTTATCTTAAGCCTTATAGAATGGGAACGCGGCAGTGGCACTGGACCGCACAGTACGAATAAACAAAACTAGTCCTAGTAGTACAAAGGCCGGATACTTGTGAGCAGGATACTAGAGTCTAATGTGTGTAATAATTTAGTTAAATCTTAGCCCTAAAGCTTGGGATATACTTGAGTAAATTATGTTCTTTTAAACCTGCAAGGATTAATTTCAAATTTTATGTTTATAAGCAAAATATCTTAACAATTTACTTTCAGATTAACTTGATTCTTTTTGGATTACAATAGCCTGAATAAATTTCTATAAGTTTAAAATTAATATTTTTGCTGTTAATCAGAAAATCCTTTCCTGGTGGTAAAACTTTGAAGTTTTCCTTTATGTTTCGTACAACGTACATACTAAGTTTCAATGACGTGCGTTTACTTGAACAAGCTCTTTGTAGGTCTAAATAGAATTCGTGATTTTTTTTATATTAAAAAATCGGATTTTTAAAATTTAAATAAGATTTTTTAAAGTTTAATCAGATTTTTTTAATTTTTTTAAACACCTTAAACGTTTTGTATATTTATTACGTTACATTTATAGAAATGTATGACATCTTAAACAATATGCAAAAACATTTTAACGCTATTTTCACATAAATACACTTGTTTTAATAATAATAATAATACTAAAATATTTAATACAAATGCATGACTCAAATGAAACTTAACCCTACCAGTAATAATAATACACTTTTAAGTACACAAAAGCTGAGCAAAATTAATTTAAATTCTTTTGCTGTTGAAAGCTGAAAAAATGTAACGATTCTTTGTACTCTATTGTTACATTAAGTGCACTTTAATCATTTTATATGTTATACTGAAATATTTTTTCCCTATTTAGTAAAAAAATATGCTCACTCCGTTACTAAAAACTGAAACTTTTTGTTCTAATTAAACAATTTTTTAAAAAATTTCTAAGATGGAAAAATATTTTACAAGGAAAAGAAAACTTCAAGCTATCACGGGGCATGTATGAAACTTTAAGGATACATGTTCTTTATTCTAAGCATCGTTATTTTAAACACTATAATTCTGAATTATTTACTGTGTGGTATGCATTAAGTTGAATTTAAATACATGTGTGTTTTCAAAACGCACACACAGAGAGATAATGGTACATGATTATTATGAATTGCAATATGATTGGTTGAATTAATTATGCTTTGCTGTTGAGGAATAAGAGTATTGTAAAATTTAAAAAATAGTAATTAGTGCTAAAATTGTGCAATATGTTTATTCACATACACAGTGACGGATAGACCTATGACGTTATGTTTGAAACAGAGGTTGTAAATGCAACATCTTTCAATTTTATACAACACTTTCTAACAAAATCAAGATCAATTTCAAAAATGGTTTAAATCACTATTAAAAAAAAAAAAAAAAAACACTTGATTTAAATCATGATTTAGATATTGATTTACATCATGATTTAGATGAAGCTGATTTAAATCAACAAGCCCTGGGTCTAAACAGAATAACTTTCATTTTATCACCCCCTACTAATGTATGCGTTTTAGAGTCATTCTTTCAATTGTGATATATAATATGCAAATTCAAACTTAATGCACATAAATTTGGTATACTAAGTTTTAACAATAATTGTAATGATCTTTAATAAAAACATATTTCGATGTTGAAAAATATAAAATATAAATACTTTAGAAATTTACTAGACGAGCGTAAACACACAACTCAGCTAAAGAGTAAAATGCCAAAAAAAGAAGTTCATTGAAAAAATTCATAAAGTACACATATTAAAAGACAAGAAAGAGAAGAAAAGAAAAACAGTTTGCAAATAAATATTAGAGTGTGGTTTGAAAATCCATTAAAAAAAGGCAAAAATGATGTGTAATAGAAATGTTCTTCCGGGTAAAATTTTATTTGGAAAGCAAAATAATTTTGACTTAATCTCTATATTTTCTTTCCATAAATCAGTATTCAAGCTTTTTTATTATTACACAAAGAATGCAACAGCAATACTTTACATAAAAATGCGACTTGAATATATTTCGAAAACTTTTTGTAATGAGCGTTAGAGTTTGCGGCTAGATCCATTATTGGAGGGAAAAATTGATTTTCCCAGAGGCAATTCCAAAGGATAAAAATGTTTCTTACTGAAATTGAAAGCATAGCATGGTGAACTTCAACTTTTCACTAATTGCTTTGCGGTTTGATGGTTAATAGGAAAAAGTAGGTGCCTAAATAAACAATTATCTGTTGTTTTCTGCATACACGGTTATATATATATATATATATTACTGTTATATTATATAATAAAAGTGTTATTTTATGAATATTCAACTAAAAATAAATGTAGAATAATGTAATAATATTAATTATCATAATTATGATAAGAGATACTAATTAAAATATACAAATCCACTTAGTAGCAGGGGCAATACAGCAGATTGATGTTGTAGTTTAAAGCCCGCATTCGAACCTTGCATTTGGTAGTTGTCTACACGCAAATAGGTAGTTCAAACTTGATAGCTAGCTACTAAAAGTGTTGTTAAGTTCCGTATGTGGCACCAAAATACTGCAAAATGAAGCACTATTCTTTGTAGCTAGCAAATGTACACCACGCTTTGGTGCAGCGGGTCATCTAAGTGTTTACAGGGTTAAAAACTGCTACTAAAACCAAGATCATAAGATAACTCATAATAATAATTGTTCAACTCCGAAAAGAACAAGCTTCATCCTGAAAAGGGGGCCCAAAGTATGAGCGAACATACAGACTTAAAATACTGTAATATCTGATAATAATGCCGAATTAATTGTTATTTTAACATTTTATATTCGAAAATAATGAATATAACACTTTTAAATTTAAATTTTTTAAAATTTCCATAATACTAAAAATAGCCATTAATTATTTAAATAAATTTGAAAGTTGTATTTGTTTCCGTGCAAAAGAACAAATAGTTTACAGATACTTTGAATTTTCAGAAAAGAGGAACGGTTATATATATATAATATTATTGTATAGAACTAAAGTGATAATATCTAAATTATTCAATAAAAAATATTTGTAGAATATTAATTATCATTATTATTATAGGAGCTACTAAATAAAAAAAAGAAAATCCGATTAGTGGAAGGTGGGCAGCATAGTTTAGAGCCCGAGTTCGAACCTGGCAGCCCCTGCATGGAATTTTGTAGTGGACTTCATGAAAAATGGTAGGACAAACTTTGATAGCTAGCTGTAAAGAATAGCGTTTACTTGCGAATGTGGTACCAAAATGTTGCAAAATGAAGGCCTGTTCTGTGTAAGGGAAGTTCATAAATGATGTCACGCTTTTTTCCTATTTTTAATTCCCCCCCCTTTGTCACAATATGTCACAGTTCAGCGGACCCATCCCCCTTTGTCACATGTCACGCTATGTTGCATACTGCAGGATGTCCCACTTCTTGTTACCCCCTTCCCTCCCCTTGTCAGACCTTATCACAATTTCACGAACCCCCTCCCCCCTCGAAGCGGGACATCATTTATAAATGATAAATAACTAGCAAATGTACAGCACTTTTTTGGTGTACTCTATAGTAAAATTGTTTACAATTAATCAAATCTAAAAATGAACAAGCCACATCCTCATTAGGACCAATGTGAGCAAAAATATTGAATTAAAATATTGTAATATCTGACAATAATGCTAAGTTATTTGTTGTTTTAATATTTTGTAGTATAAAATAATGAATATGACACATTTAATTTAAAAATAGTCATTATTAATATTGAATTTGAAAGTTGTATTTCTTATCGCGAAAAAGAACAAACTGTCACCAGATACTTTTAATGTTCAAAAAGGGAGAATATTATAAATCTTTGTAAATCTTGGTTCTTTGATAGTTTCAATTTTATTGAACAACAGAAGCCAATCGTTCTTATATCTTCCTTTTGTTATGCAAAACACATTTGCATCATCTTTTTCTCAAAAAGTGACTATCTTTTTACAAGCAAAAGAACTTGTCTAAATTAATTTCGATTCCAGAATCTTTGGAATCATATTGATAAATGTTTATTGCATTATAAATTCCATTTAGTTTCATAAATCTTGACACCATTTGTAGCTTCCGAACGTTTATTCAAGAAAATAATGTTTCATTTGTAAGCAGGAAATTGTTATCTTTATTTCTCACCCTTTCTATTAAAATTAAACTGAAGCCGAGAGATTGACTGCAAATATCTAACTCACCCAACTGTGAAGAAAGTTTTTCTTTTGGACTTTTTAGAATTTGCATGTATACATTTTATTTACCGTCTCCTATACCCTGTGTGAAGCTTTGTTGTTGCTTTTGTTTTTGGATTCTCCCTTTCGCATATTTTTCGAACGCCAGACGGTACTTCTCATGTACAGATATATATGTATATACTTAGAAGATGAAAAAAAAAATCCTTAAAAGAGGAGAAAACCAGTATTGGGAAGAGGGGAGAAAAAGAAATCTGCTAGTGTTCAAGTAAGTGTGAACATACCAGCTGGTGCAACATTGAAGGAGAAATGATTTTGTCCGCTCTTCTGATGTTTTAGGGGCGATGGAGGGCTGGAGGCAAATTTGGGGGAGGTACGTGGTGTGGTTGGAAGCTTTGAAAATCGATAGTCGTTTCTGCAGACGAAATGAATGGTAAATCTTTGCAGGTTATGGTTAGAAGTTTAAAACGTGCTCATTTATTTCCCGCGGAAAAATATTAATAAAATTCTAGATTGATATTTGAATGCTGGATTGCTTTTGTTCAGTGCTGCAGTATGTTGTTTGTTATTTTTCAGAAGGGAAAATATTTTAAAATATACCGCAAAGAGTTTCACAGTTATATCATGCTTATTTGTTTGTATTATAAATATTTGAATATATTGTGGTCAATTATTTTGAAATACGTTTCTCTAAATAAATGAGCCACATATTTTCGAAGGTGCCCATTACTCGTGTCTTGCTGTTTTAAGCAGACCGAATCATTAAAAATTTCTCGATTACAGTACGAATGATTCTCTGCGTATTTATTAACATTTCTATTTTATACTGCTCTTGATTTTAGGTATCGAAAAAGGATAACAATAGAGTATTTTCCTGATACATCAAACGCTGTGCACGTCCTAACAGAATGCGAGTCCAATTAGCAGATACTTTTCCGCGCGTAGGTCTTTGAAAGAGACATTTATAGCTACCCAAAATGTCCACCTTTTTCTTTTATTTAAACAATTTGATAAATTGTGACAGTAATAGACGTCCTCTCTTTTTGCTTGATAAAGTTCAGGAGATGTTTCCGTCACATGCATTTTAGCAGTTAGCGTCTTGTTCCTTTAACTCATTTATAAAATGCATCCTTAAAAAAGACTGATTATTTGAGGATCCAGTTATTAAATAAAATGCATGTGGACATTTTCATAATACTCTATTTTCTCCATTTGAAGAACTTGGTTATTTTGAATACATCAAGCAGCATTCACTTTTTTTTATTATTATTGATTCCGTAAATAGTGCTTAGTATGCGATTTTGAATTGCATAATGTATATATTTGTTGATTTATTTATTACTATTTTTTAAATTTTCTGTATGGTTAAATATACTTTTCAATCGTTGATAGATCAATTCGCACTAAAACTTTTTTTTTAACTGAATTTTACCTACTTCCTGCATAATGATCAATTGCGTAGGTCTATTAATGCACTCATATTCGATATTAAATCACTTGTCATGTAAACTTTGAGCATAATTAAAGCGTCATCTATTATTTTGAAGAATAGTTTTTCAAAAAGGGTTTCCTAATTAACCCCTTACGCCCCTATTGTTAGTTTTCTCTCTCTGTTTTTTCAACCCAAATGCAACGTACGTGGTTTTGACGTAAATCTAGCATACTATTAGTTTTGTGCACTGGTGTGCTGCAGTTTAGAGACGTACACTTTATAAAATTAAGAAAGTGTGTAATTTTTCAATGATGATATCAAAGTATTATAATGCGTAATAATTCAGAAATATCTGAACCGTTGGTTCTTTCTTTTTAAGTCCAACTGTTCATTACATATTTCTCGATTTCTTAATAATTTTTTATTCAAAAACTCGGAGCTGAATTGTTGTTAAAGTGGCGAAAACCTGATGAACTTTTATATAAGGTAATACAGTTATGCATAATTAAAATACACCTAAATTTACTTAAAGTGTTATGTTCGACATTGATAAACTGTCATAATAAAATGGATTGTATGCGCGGATAAATAATAAGAACTCAAAATAACATAAACCATTCGAAAATGTTTGAAGACGATAATGCGCTGCAAATGACATTGAAAATGATTTGCGTTGAAGTGTTGCAAACAAAACACAAATGACATTATGTGATTAGCGTCTATAAAATATTTTATGCAAAGGTGAAGTGCTAATTACTCTTCATGATATACCAACGTTTCTCAGTAAATACATTACTACTACGCCGGAAAGTGCACTTTGGTGTAATGCACACTAACCCAAAAATATCACTTAAATCATATTTTGGCACTAATGATGCTTTGGAATTCACTCAACTGTGTTCTGCGGAATATTTTCTGGAGTTGTTCCGCAATTAGAAAGCTAAGTAGTAAATTAAATTGACAGTGATTAGCACTGAATTAATTAGTAGAAAATAATTACCTCCGCTGTGTTACTCATTTAAATATTTAAAATTCTATTCGTAAGTTAATATGCTTGAGGAAACCTTTGTGAGAAAATAATATATAGTTGTGTATTTATCTTGAATAATCAAATTTGATGTGGTGATTATGAGAAATATTGTAATTTGTAATGTATGTATACCATTTATTTATTTTTGAATCATAATTCAAAACGTGCAAAATAGCCGTTAGATATTGTGTTTCAATCAACAATACTTGAAGCCCACTAATTCTTCATTCCCTGTTTTCACATATCTTTCCTTTGAATTGTAATGATGACCTGAAGATACCCTTTTAATTTATGCGTTAGATAAGAGTACGTTTCTTTTCTTTTTTTTTCGTTTTTTCGAACAAATGAATTGATGAGTTCTATCTGAATTTGAACAAGTGCATATTACTATTGCTCAACATTACTATTTTTAAAATACCTGTCAAAAAATGTTTCACGCAAATACATATACTTTTAATGTTAAGTGATTTTTAAGTTTATCTTTTTCTATCGTTTTCATTCGACAGCTAATGTAGTCAGTTGCAGGTTATAGAAACGTAAATAAAAAAAAATATCCAAGCGACAATTGACATACACCTTAAACTGAAGGAACGGAAGGGGGTTGACAAAAACGAGCGCAGTGCAAAATATTTATTTTTACACAAAAATAAAAAATAAAAAACATTTCTTCATTGTGACTAAATTACTGTCGTATATTTTTCAACTTTAGAAATTTTCAATAAACGGCATTAACCGGCTTTTCTGTTTTTTTTTACAAGAAACTAGCTAATGGTACATTCACGCTAAGGACGACCTGGGCATTTTGTGTACGACGTAATAGATTGTGGCTACGGTTTGTAAAACTAATAGCGATGAGATTCCAGTTTCATAGCGCAATCAACATATCACGGTCGCTTGGATAAAAACCAGCTTCAATGGCTCAAAAAAAAAAAAAAAAACATACAGGGTTGTGCTATTAAAAATATATATAACAAATGAAGGACACTGAAATGTTTTGTTGCTGGCGACCTTTATTGTTTTCTTTGGTGTGAAAGCAATATCAGTGTCCAAATATTATATTTACAGCTTTATAGAAGGCACTATTATATTAATGCTTGCAAAGCGGGTTTGAAAAAAACTTCACCATTGATGTTGAAAATTAATTTTCACATAATTTGTAAAAATTACACATTATTACTACTTTTTCAGAAAATCAGAACATTATGGCTGCATTTTAGTTTTTTTCCCCCAACAACCACTCTTGGGAAATATTTTTATCGTTTGAAACATCTTTAATTGTTTTTATAATATCTAAATGTGAATATTTTTTTCAACGGCAGCGCGAACTTATTTAGCAAGAATATTCCTGATTACGGTATTATTATTTTCCCAACAATGATGCAAGTTTTCAAATTCCAAACAATGATTAATTTGCATTTTCTACATGTTACATACAATAAAAAATTATTTTGGAGATATCCAATAAAACAGACACCAAAAAAGAAAAATAATTGATTCTTGTATTTATGCATATCATGGTTTTACATGCAAAAGGAAAAGCATGAAGGAAAAAAGTGATTTTCTTTGCTAGGGAAATGACAAGAATTTCTATTTAAATTGCGGTAGCTTTAAATTGCTCTGGGAAACGGTTTACGTGTTATGGATGATATCATAAACATTTACTGCAATAAAAATATGGATATGACATTTGGAATGTGAAATATTTTGGGTACGTGTTTTTGCTGAATGCATAATACCTTGCAATATGAATCCTCTGCTTGTGCGTCTGTTTGTCTAAAGGTTTCTGGTTTAAACCCATGTTTCAGCAATTTTTTTCTCCTTTCAAAAGTAAGTTAATTTTAAATGTAACTATTTCGTAATAATTAATCTAGAGTCTAGTGTAAAATTACGAACATTTAAAACAAGAAACTATAAAGACTTAAAAACAGGACATTACATGGAATTTAGGGGAAAAAGATAACGTATACATAAATAAAATTAGAAACTATAAACGTAATGAAAAACGAATAACGTGAAAACACAGAAAATGTTTAAGCAAAACAAAACATACAGTGAGAAAACTATCAATTGCTCTGATAACGAACAGAAATAATAACAAACAATAACGGAATATAAAAATTCAAAAAGAGAAAAATAAATAACAAATGATAATGTATTACAGCTGTAATTCTTTTTCTGGTAAACGAAACATGTATTGCCCAATGCCGGGTCACCAGTTCACGGAAATGGCGGGTTTGCAACCTCAGATCACATTTGAAATCTGGTGCTTTACACCAAATGCCGATTGTTGGCAGCCAAGGACAGATTTATATATGTTGAACCCACGCCGCAACTGTTATGATTCTGCAATTTACAGAAATTAAAACTGGGTAAACTCCTCAAATTAACACACTCGGAGTATGCAGAATAACGAAAGTAAATACAATTATACAAATTGATATATAAAGCTTCTAATTTGCTGTATTAATCTTATTTTGCCGAGTCTTACATACCTCTCATTTATACTGAGTATAGATCATTCATTGTGCAAATGAAATCAAAATATATCCTATTATATATATATATATATATATATATATATATATATATAAATAGTAAGGGGAGGTGAGTAGATTTAGAAGCTATATTTTAATCGTATTGCTTTGCAGGTCTGGGAGGGGAAATTTCGGCTATAGCATGTTGTTTTTTTCTATTTTTACATTTTGCCTCAGTCAGTATCACGTAAACTCGAAACTTCTTTTAATAATAAAAAAAAAAAAAATTGTTCTTTTTATAACTGGATAAATTATTTTGATTATTCACTTGACTTGCAACTCCCAGTCTTATAATTTTTGTTATAAAATTTTTTTCTTCTCACATGCTATGCTGGGATTTCTCAGAAACCTGCAATGACAATATTTCGTTATATATGCTTCCTGCTCCCTCCCACTGATGAAGAGGCAGGCTCTTTTTCATTTTGAATGTTTATATTTGTGATTTCCCACGTTCAGCCTTTTATATTGTTGTTTTTTCACATACCCACTAATAATTTTTTATATATATATTCTCTATTTCAAAAAATATATATATATATATATATATATATATATATATATATATATATGTACATATTGTGTATATATGTGTGTGTGTGATTATAGATTGTATTAAATACTAGCTGAAATGCCCGGCGTTGCGCGGGTAATATTGCATCATTCGCAGTATATGTGACGCATGTCCAAAATGCTGTTAAAAATATATAAGGTAAAATTTTCGCAAAAATATCCAAGTAGCAGATTTGCAACAGTCCTTAAGAATCCTATTTAAATAGTAAAAGTCATTAAAAATCACTATTGCATTGAAAAGAACATCATAGAAATGTTCCTTTGAGAACAAAAAACACAGTTCATAAATCTCCACATTAAAATGCCAGTTCATAAAAATTGCTATTAGAGAAAGGGCAACAGTAACAAAAATGCATATATGCAGCGGGATGATTGTGCAAAAATGATATCAAGAGTCCGTGAAAATCGCGGTTACAATATAGACAGCATCACATCTAAAAATTTCCATCAGAATAAGAGCAGTATTATCTTTAAAAAAAGTCCATCAGATGAAAGACAACGAACCCTGAATATTTCTGCTACAATAAAGAAAACATTCCTTAAAGCCTCCCATTTGAATAAAGACAACTATTCCAAAACATCGCTAACAGAATAAGGACATTAGTCTTCAAACATCCCCATGAGAATAAAGACGTTTAGTGCCTAAAAGTACCCATTAAACTACAGATCTTTAAGAGCTGCTGTTCCTAAAACTACCAACCGACACCTTTAAATTCCCCATCAAAATAAGGACAACAGTTCCTAAAAATTCCACTTGCAAAATCGTCAAAACATTTCCTGAAAATTCAATTAAATATAACAGTTTTATAAAATTTGGATAAAAACGGAAGAAAGAAAAGCATTATTTTCAAAGGCAAATGTACATTTAAATTAGAAAATATTTTGTACTGAACCAATGTTGACGTGTTAAAGTAAGGTTGATAGAAATAAATAACTAAATTATGTCCAAATGACGCCAAATAGACAGTAAAAAAATTAAATAAATGTTACAAAATAAATAACTTGAGTAAAAGATGAAATCAATAAAAACCGCTACGTAAAAAATTAAAATGAAGCAGAAGATCGCCAAATTGATTGCACTGCAGTAATGGAAGCTTAACGCAAATGCGCCATCATCCTATAGTGTAAATCACGTATTGAATTCAATAAGAAAAATATTACTAATAAGGATTATTGGCGCGGTTTGGAAATAACAAAATAGTATACTGAGAACAATTTACTGGATGGTGGGCGAAAAAAAAGAATCAACACTTGGCAAAATTTTAAATTTCATCAAAAATAAATCCCGATACAGAAAACATTCCAACCTAGTTTTTATCCAAGAAATAAATATAAATCGCCAAAAAGAAAGAAAATCATCCTGAAGATAAAGTAATTAAAAATCGTCTGCTGGTAATAATCCACAAAATCTGCAAAAAAATGAAATGTATTTTTAGAATTTATTTCGTTGATAAAACGGCATGAACAACGATAAAACAGCATTTTTTCAATCTTACGTTAACAAAAATCATCTAGTTGGCGACAAAAATAATATTTATTTTGGCGAAAACACGCAAATTTAGCAGATAAATTCAGAGGTAAGCCTTGCTTTAAAGTTCGAAAACTACTTTAAATGAATATTGCGCGTGTTCTATTCGTTCTACGAACTTCTGAAAGAGATCATCTTGTGCCGTTTTTTACGGGCATCAGTATGCTGCAAAAATCGAAAAGGTGTGACGTTTCTTCGATGAGATATTCTTAAAATTAACAGTTTTGCTTAAATTGGAATAAAAGAAGAGCAAATTCGAATTTTCGGAAAAACGCTTCGAGGTGCACGAGGACCTGACCCAAGGTACCTGTAACCAAAATTTCGTACTTCAGGACCGCTCCATCTCGCCAGGAGGCGATCGACAGACAGAGACACACACACACACACACACACACACACACACACAAACTTTCGGTTTTATTTATATAGATAGGAAAATGTCAGAAATGCCCGAAATAAATTTCAACAATTGCCTTTGGGGCACAATTTCCTTTTGGGCGACCCAGAGAGATATTGTTTTATGGTCCTCTTACTTTTTTAGTTCCTAATAGATTCTCAACAAATATACTTCTGACAAAAGGAACACTACTGATTAACTATAATTTACTTTCAGTATAATCAGGGCCCGATTTACATTTTGAATCACTATAGGCACAGCTCTTGTTTGGGGGCCCCTCACGCAACAAATTTTTTTTAAACATAACATTCAGTATTTGTTTGTAAAACTTGCCCGTCACACCATATTTTGGGGGTCCCCAAAGCGCAAAAACTAATTTGTTTTTCAAATGTCAAAGAGTCAGACTGACATTTGGGAGCCCCCAACGTGCAAAATGATTTTGTTTTTAAATTACAAAATGTTTGAATGAAATCTGGGGGCCCCGAAAGTGCAAAATCGATTCTGTTTATCAAATTTTAAATTGTCAGACCAAAATTTGGGGCCCCCAAAGTGAAAATTTCTTGTGGTTTAAAAAATAATTTAATAATACAAATTTTCTGTGAAGCAAACACTAACAGTTTGTTTTTGAAAAATGACATTTTAAAATAATTTTCTAAAAAATTTTAAATTACAAAAAAAATTAATAATAACCAAAATTAGGGGCCCCCACTTAAAGTGAGGGCCCTAGGCCCGGGTCTAACTGGCCTAATGGTAAATAAGGCCCTGAGAATTTATATATATATATATATATATATATATATATATATATATATATATGAGAATATAGAACCCGTTTAAATAGTGATCCCTATATAATGATAGTTACTTTACATTTTCTTGTTTCTCTGGACATAATACCGGGGTTTCCCAACTTTCGTAAACACGCTCGGAAATATTGGTAAAAAACTGCTGTTAAACCACAATGTTAAAACCCATTAAACGCCACTGGGTGTTCCAACCCATTTTTATTTAAAGTGAAAGTTTTTTTTTTTTTTTTTTGCAATCACGGAGTGTATTTTCGTCTATTTCCTTCGAATTTGAAAGAGATAATAATATAATTAAAAGGGTTACTATGCTCCCAAAATGGCAATATTGGAGCCTAACAGGAGCATAAGATCTCACGTGCTTTTCCATTAGATATTTGCATTTCGGTATTTTATTGCTAAAAAGAGACTACTTTATTATTTGAATCAATAAAAATTAACTTGCTAGTTCAAAAGACATGTTTTGTGCACTTTCTTCATACACTAAAGTGCAATTGTGTAAACTTTTTATCTCGCAATGCGAAACGTTACAATGATGATTTCCTTACCGAAGCTAACTTTGGAATGTTTTGTGCATACAGAACCATCATAGCGCATTAAGAAACACACAAACAAAATGTTCAAAATAATAAGATGTCAAAGTGCCCGCATAAATGCATCTCCTGAATCATAAAAACAATTCCGGTTATAAATGTTTTTCTTTTACATTAAAATTTTTAAAATTATGTAACTTTAAAGCATTGAACTTTCTAAAATTCTATAATCAGGTTTTCTTATGCATTAAATAATAGGAAAACTTCTAAAACTTAAATTATAGTAGAAAGAAATAACTTTATCAAAAGATACATTGATACTGAAAACAGATTGCTCTGAGTCTAATTCTAAGTTTAATTGCATTTGTTTCATTTTGAAGTTATTCATTACTAAAATCTGCGCCACAATGCTTCAACAACAGTTGTTCCGACGGTAATTATTTCGTACAAACTAGAAAACGTTCCTTCAAAGCACAAAGTATTTTTCGAATACAAGTTGGGACGGGAAACAAATTTGAATGTCGGAACACATTTTAATTAGCAAGCAGTTTCGAAAAATCCAAAACAAAATATATGTTTTGAGTAGTGTTAACGGAAGTTTGTTAATGTAAAATATTTGTTAATCAGTAATGAACTCATTTGCACAAATGAAAGATTTGTGAAGGATTTAGGAAAGAGATTCACATTTCTATGACTCAATGTATACGTTAGTCATGTTTGTATGCAGTTTAAACAGAGTAAGTGCAATTACAAAAAAAAAAATTAAAAAAAATCATACATTTTGTATAAAAGCATCCATATTTTTGATAAAATATCCATTAACCAAAATTCTCGATTTTTTAAAACTTATGATACATATTTTTAAATTAATCTTATAAATCAATATATCATTAAATTATCAGAAGACAACATGTGTTAAAGTGGTATTTCAAAGAAACTTTTCTCAGTAGTTGTTTTGAAGCTTATAGGTTGTGTTTAGAAAAGAAAAATAAATTACGGAACAAATCAATTATATTCCCGCTATAAATAAAGATAAAATTACTTCACAAACGTCTGTACTTATTCATAGCCTTATTTGCGTTATATCAACGGTTAGGAGCTGGGACGATAACTTTTCTTTTGAATAAATAAATTGTATATTTGAAACAATAATATTCTTAACATTATTAAAGCCTCTTTTTTTTAAAGCCGCCAGTTTCAATACATTTTCAGAAACGTTCAATGCGGAGGCAGTTCCACAGGTAACGGGAGGGTGGTGAATTTCCCTTACCTTCACTCTTAGGTCAAAAAAGGGAGGTGGTGTATTTGTGGTGCCTCCATCTGGTGTCATCCAAATACATAAGGAGCCAAGTCGTGCTTTAATCGTTGTGGTGCTCATCTATAAACGGAAGGCGCTCTCGTACTGTCTTGATTCCTGGTCGCTCTACGAAGGGGGCTTGGATACCATTGTGGCATTCGAAACAAAAACAACAATAATGTAAGGAATAATTTTATATGGAGTGCAGCCAATTGCAACTAATGGGATTTTTTTAAATATTTTGATGTCATTTCAGAAGAACGTATTTCTTATTCAGGAATCTTAAGCAGCCACTTTTTGAGTTGTTCTGCTCCGATTTCTAAATATTTGCAAAGGCTACATTATGTGCACCAAACAATCTTATACGTTTACATCATTACATTTTTAGTTAATTCTTTTTTATATGATAACATTTTTTAAAAGTTTAAAAACAAAAACAGAGCACTGGAGCACAGCAAATGTCTTTATTCCAAGTCCACTCCAGTTTCAAATCTCGTTGCCACACTGGCGCTTCTCACCAAATCCCTGTTCTTACTCAACTTTGATGCTTGATGCTCTTAAAAACAGAACTTTATGTGATGTGTACTGCATACGATTTTTTCCCCTTCGTCAATATGTGAAAAACAATATTTAAAGTTTGGAATAAAATATTCATGGCAAATCTTTTCCTTATCTTAATGCAGTTTAAAAATCATATGTAAAATACACACGCTTAAAGGATTCTTGTATTTGTTTGGAAAAACAGTTCGAAGACTTTTGTTTAAAATATGTTTGAGTTTATTTTGGATTGAAATATAATATTTTTAGTGGTCAATTTTATATTTTTAGTGGTCAATTGTCTGAAACGCATTGCAAAATAAGAGAAAAGCTACAGAAAACTAAGCTTGCATTTCCCCTTATTGTTCAATACTTTGGGAAAAGCTAATGCTTAAAATAGCGGAGTCTAGTAATCTAAAATGATGCACAAAATTATGAAGTGATAAGTTAATTTTTTAATAGGCTAAGAGCAATTTGCATGCACTGCAGCTTTAAAGCAAACTTTAGGAAAGCAAATAATATATTTTTTTCAATTTGAAAACCCCCCTGAAGGAATACAAATAAAACAAATATTCATAAGAAAAGCTATAAAGTATATTTTAAAAAGTAGATACGTGTACACGCGTTTTAAAATATACTTTTAAATTGATGATTTTTTTAATGTTTGGTTTACATGATTTTTTAGATAAAAAGAGATAAAGTTCAATAGGGGGCAACGAGAGTTTCACTCGCAAACTACAGCTTTTGAACTCATTTCTTGGCAACAGTTTGCAAATGGTGGAAAATATGCATCAAAAAGTGTTTTTCATTGATTAGTCTAGCTTAATAATAAGAATTGTGTTATTACACAGCCAGCACTTACAACCCATACAACACTATGAAAATAAGGTATTAATATATTAAGCATAAATTTAATTTTATCGTCAAACATAATGACTTATATATTGTGCATAAATACCTTATTGAAGCAGAACCAAACTGTATTAAAATCTTGCATCACGTTGATAAGGTGAGCAATTTCAGAACGTACAGTGCCTAATTAAAAAGCATATGGTTACAAACATGAACAAATAAAGATAATTACAAAAATTTATTCTTGGCTACCGAATCCTTAAACTAATAATGATAGGTAAAAGAAAGATTTCTAACGCTGAAAAAAATCCTTCTTGGCGACTAAACGCTGTAAATGAAATAACTTACCAGACGTAATCTTTTTCGGTTTCTTTCAATTTCGAGACATATTTGAAATGTTTGGAAAGCTTTTTAAAATGAATTTTATATTATATATTGAAAATATATCCTTAATACCGAAAAAAATAAAATGAAAATAAACGTAATAAAAATTAAAAAAAGTTTTTTTTCGTTCATTGAATTCGCAAAAAACAAGAAGCGGTTCGACCCACTATGCATAGGTACTGCATATCCTCCTGTAAAACACAATAAGACTTAACATTTTGTAAGACTTTTTGAATCCTACATAAAATCTTACAAAACATGAAACATATTTTTAATTACCATTATGGGTGTCTATCGCACATGAGGGTCTGTAACGCGCATTTTCCGTTAAAGTGTGAAAATCTATATATTTTAGATTCAGCCATTAGGTAAAAGAAGAAAGGAATAAAACCTTCGAAGACTTTTTAAACTTTCAAAAAGCAGTCACTTTTCTTCTTTCTAGGGGAGCACAGCTCGTAAGTTACTGAAAGAAATAACGTTCGTCATTTTTATTCTTTATTTTTCTTTTCGTTTCCTGATCGTGTCGAAATCAGCAGCACTCAGCAGTCTCTTGGAATGTTGAGTGCACATTGATGGATTAAAGAGATCGGCATATTCCTATCCGTAAGGAATAGTTGCACCCTTGGAAGGAGGTTTGGCACTTTGGGGAAAGTTTATGTCACTCAGAAAAGGAATGAATTATAATGGAAGAAAGTGATTTTTTTTGAACGACTGAGTAAATTATTATAGTACCAGTATTTCTTTTAATATTTTAAGTATGTGGATAAGAAAACTATCAGATAGCTAATATGAAAACGTTGAACAATTGAATCTACTCAAATTTCAAATTGTGCATATTCTTCTGTATATTACTACTACATTCGTTTGTATAAAACTAGCATAGTGATAATCATAATATTTTAAAATATACACGCATGCGAAAAGGTACAGTAGCAGAATACAAAAAAAAGGGGGCAATTTTAACGTCAGTATGATACAGACTCCGCTATACCTATGATCGTCCTCTCTTTAAATGGGTCATTTCGTAATTTCAAATGTCCCACTTGAATTCCAAAAATGTACCGGTTTAAAAAAATAATAAAATAATTATATAGACGAACATGTGAACAGGTCATGCATAACCATTCTGAAAGCGAGCAATACGAATTTTGTTTGATTGCAAAATTGTAGAAACGAAAATCTATTTTCGTATCTGAAACGCAACGTAATTTCATAGTAATATCCGTAAGTTCTGATGCAACAAAATGCCACTGAAATAAGAATAAAAATACCGCTGATACGAAAAGACTTACGAATACATTCCTGTTTATTTCAATTCGCAGTCAAAAAAAAAAAAGGTTTCTGAAGCTATCCATCGGGCAGTTTTAAATGCACTTACGATACAGCATCTTTCATAATGTGGATTTTGGTCGCGACTTGCGACTTCGGCTAGAAGTTCCGATTAGAACTATACGAACCTACTTTTCCGTATCCCCTCCCCCAACTTTAAATTTATAATCTAGCTGTATATATCTTTCTCATTTAGTTTTAGTTTTTATTACTTTAAATATGCCCTTTTCAATGGTTAATACATATTCATTGACTCATTCATTCATTTCCTCCTATACATGCGTTTATACACTCGTTTAATTATTTTTTCCTTTACTCACGCATTCATTCTATAATTCATTTTTTTCACTCATTCATTTAGAAATAGCATTAAAATTCCCGATCAAAAAATTTTATAGGAAAATAGGTTTGTTGAGCTTTGGTTGAACTTAGTATCTGTACACGTTCTACGGCCTAACACCTTTCCGATAAAGTTTGTTCGAAGCAAATCTGTCTGGTAGATCAGGATTTATATAGGATTTAAATTTCCCCGTAGAATCTGTTTTTTTAACTGTTCAAAATGAACAAAAATTGTTCAAATCAAAAGATATTTCACTCCGAGAGCTTCTTCAAATAAAGTTCCTCATGGGAACTTGATTTTTATGCCCAGAGTTTAAATAATTTGCTTCATTTTTGTCCATTAGGTGCGAATGATAGGATTTCAAAATTGAGCGAAACATTTTTAAAACCAAAAAGTAAAATATGAAAATGAGATGTCCTCGCCGAGATCTTTCGATTGCAAAAAAAAAAAATATTTCGAATCGGACTATTCCCTCAAAAGTTATTAAGGGGAAAGAAGACTGAACGACAGACAGACCAACATACATTTTTTCCCATCTCAAAACCATACTTTCAATTTTTTTTATTTTTCGATCTTTATTTAATTACTTCATTTATTTTTGGTTTTTCTTTACTTTTAACGATATTTTAACGATACATTAAGCCTTCTTTCACACTTTATTTATTTATTTACATGTTACGAGAATGTAGGATAAAAAGCGTATGGAGATACATGGTGCAAATTTTCCCGCAAACTATTTCGTATTCGTTTAGCATGTGACTGTCCAAATAGTTTTTTGGATATACAATGTATTTTTTCCTATTTTATCAATTGATTTCTGGGGAAAAACATAGTAGATAGAAACGTATCATTTTCTCCCAATTGTTGCAAAATATGGCTGTTTGTAAATTTGTGACACCAAAACGTTAGTCTTCAGGCTGCCTGAGCATTTCTTGGTAGCGGTTATAGTGACCCCCCCCCCTGCTCCGGATCCTTTACAAGACAAAAAACTATCAGATCACCCGAATGGATTCCATCTTCAATCTACCTCATCTGTCTGACATTCAACAAATTGCTTCGTTGACGTAAGTATATAAAAATAACCTAAGTTGTTGTTGTTGTCGTGTCCGCGCGCGTGGCGAGGAAGAATGGGTACGCTGCTCCTGAGTCTAACGGGGCCCTTATAGGCAGGAGTCCGATTTCCGCCCGATTGAAAAGTCTCTTAATTTTTTGAACCAGCTCCCAGATGAGAGACCGTCTCCTGGAATTGGCACCCCCAGAGGTATCGTTTCACTTGGAGGACATTGGAGCCACGGCCTATTTAACGTGCACCAGCTCACTTTAGCGTACACGGCTCTACGGGAAATAACCGCGAGAGGTTGTCCCCCTCCCAAACACTGACCTCAGTCAATGTTGCTTCACTTTCGGTGTTCTGCGGGAACCGAGCTTCTACCGACTGGTCCACTGCGGGACAACAACCCGAGTATATTTTTCAAAAAAAAAAAAAAAAATACTAGTTACTTATGCGCGACCATGTTTATGAAATCACTAATTCTGGAAGATTTACAAATTGAATTTCTGTGAAGCAAAATATTACGTGAAACGATATCATAAAAATTAACTGAGCCAGAATTTGAAAAACAATGCTGTGTTTTTATTGACAAGTTGCTATATTTATCTATTGACAATGCATGACAATCATAACTTTCAGTCAGTTAAGTAACTTACATTCCTATGCAGTAAGGATATATTAATTATGCATTTTCGAGGTTCAATTAATATGATTTTATCTTGTAATGATAAATGAACTTGTGTTGTACATGTGATATTTAGAGCACTGATTTTAACGCAAGTAAAATGGAAGAGGCGATACGTGCTGCAATATAATAGGTGTGCCTCTTTACGATAATACAAGTCTCACCATGTTTCTAATATTGATCCAATTTATTTTCTTAAGAGCAATATTGTGGGTGCTTATCTTTAAATAAGATTAAAGAACTAGTGCTTACACGGGGTAGTTGAAAAAGGACTCGCCCCGCAACCACCGAGTCCATGTACATCATATTCTCAAATGTAAAACTTTTAACATCAACCGCTGACGAAGCTCAAATGAACTTACGCGGAAAAGTCACGGTGTTATGTTACAAAATATAATCAGCAAAATTATATGATGACCTGATATTAAATGATTTTTGAAAGGGTACTTCTAAATATTATGTGGATACTTTACTGTGCTGATTACCATTCTGTTTTAAATTTCATTATGATGTAATGGTTGTTAGCTTCCAAATTCTATCACTTGAATCACCTTTTCTACTAATGACACTTTAGAAATTATTCAACTGCATCATGCGTAACATTTTCTACAAGAAATTTGTAATTAAGGGACCTTAAATGAGCTGCAATGACAATGAATATCTCTTAATTAATGAGTAAGGAATTAATTAGCTGCTCCAGATCAACTATAAATACCTTTATTATTTATGGGACAATAATATTTCCGCTAAAAGTAATGACATTTAACCATTCATATGAAAGGTATTGGTACTACGTGGTAAATTAATTAATTAGAAAATATCAGATATTTATTTACATTTGTTGTTGTTTTTATGACAATCACATCACGCCATGCATTAAATATGATGATAAACATCGTAAAATGTACAAATATGTTAAAGAGAAAGAACTGCAAGTTTTTCTTCTGTAAAGCATTCTTCCGCAAAAACTTAGTTAATTCTTCTAGCAGAAAATGAGAACGGCACGCCGTAGTAAGTTTATACTGAATAATAACAGTTGATAATATTAATCTATTCATGTAGAAAACATTTGATATTGAAATTCTATAATATCGTGTCATTCTATAAATTTGAAGAGAGTAGATACATTTTATTTAATTTAATATTATGAGCAAAAATATTATTATTCTGAATATTCGAATCTATAAAATGGATAGAATGAATTTGTTATATATACTTTAGGAAAATAAATAAACAATAAGGCGTTTCAATTTTACTCTGACCATTTATGACGGTTATATAAATCTAATTTAAATTACTTCTGGGGAACTTTTATTCATCATGGTGTTTATGATATTATATTGCTGTTTGAAACACACTAAGTTTAGAATATTCTAAAAACTACGCAATGCATTGATTATATTTTAAAATGTGCAATATTGTTTATTTTTAAAAGTAAATCATTTGCTAAACATGAATGAAACACTCAAAATTTCCTTTAAAATAGTTTTATGATGATTGGGTTTTTGTTGACTTTGAACCTTATTAGGTTTGTCGCTGGTTGAGTGATCTGTTCGTATAAATTATGTAAAGCAATGAAAGCAACTATAAATATTTTTTCCCATTACAAAGTAATGTACAAGGTCTGAAAATGGCCAGAGGCCAATACGCAGCCCCATTTAAAGGAGTTACAAGAAGTTTTAAAACAAACGTAAAGGGAAAGGGGGGTTCAAAAAATGTATATAGCATGATATAAATTTTTAAGTTGATGTTTTTAAATTATGAAAAAAAGTTTGTTCATTCCTTGATAATAATGTATTATGAAGGAGACTCGATCACGATGAAATCACTCTCCGTATTTTAAAGTATTAAAATCCTAATAAAATATAAGTATTTGTCATTTCTATCAGAATAGGTACCACAATTAGATTATTAGAGGGGAAATATAATAATAGCTTTAAAAAACCTCTTATTTTCTGTCTTCCCAACAGCAAAAACTTTTAAATTACACCTTTAAAGGAAACCCCATAATCAGCTAGTCGCCATTATCCGCCATTTTTTCCCTTGGCATTATTTATGTCAGCTTGTTGACCCTTTCTGAAACATGATCCCTCAGAGTGTAATAGCGAGATCAGAATAAATGGATTAACCAAGAAACCGTGAATAATTAATCCTTTACCTTAAAATACGTTTTTTTCGTCGCCAGTCTCTTGATAACATCCATAACAAAGAAGGTTAAAGAAAATGCAACATAATGGCATCCCAAAGCTCGGCGAATGAATAATGCATCTCTAACACAACCGCGGCGCGCCTCACTGCTTTTATCCTACCCATTTTGACGTAGTCTGAGCGGAAGAAAATAGGTCGTCAGTTTAACTTCAGACCAAACTTTCTTTTCACATATTTTCTACATGTAAGCACTTTCATCTAGAGCTAAAATTTTCGTTGAAAAAATTCTTCCCATTGCTTTTTTTTTATTTTGAATGAATAATATGCGGAGCGGACGTACTAACATATTTTTATTGTCATTTAGAATGAATGTTGAATCCTAGATCTAGTTAAAATAAATAGATTATAACTAATCGTTTTTGTTTCTTATTTCACTCCGGATAATCTTAGAACTAAGTAAAGCAGTTTTACAGAAATAAACATATTATCATAGGATTAACAGATTTGGAAAAAAATGTTTCTACAATATTTTTTGTATCGTCATTTATTTTGTAATGCTACTTTTACAAATGTAGAGTTGGTGCAAAACAAAATCAAATACCTTCTAAGACGATTTTAAGATATCATTGTAGTTTTACATATTTAAATGAGCGCAATTTTAGAGAAAATAAAGTATTTTAACACTAACGCTTACACCGGCTAGGATTTTTTATCTTTAAACCCTCAATTCCCAAGAGCATAGTCTACCCTAAGCAATCAAAGTATTAACTGCCAAAGGCCTGTTTTTTCGCTATATTAAACGCTTTCCCTTTAAAGCTATGAATAAGACCACTTCATTCAACTAACCTTGAACGGGTGTGTGCATACGACATGGCTGGTGTATGGAGATGAGTGTATGTCACAATAACATTGATTAAATAAGCAAAGCGGCTCAAAAATAGTCGCGAATTGTTGGGCGACGAACAGCGGTCAGAAGCGCTAATTTCCACTCAGACAATTAGCTCTTCGAGAGTCTAGTTCTGACTGACCGTACCCCTAACCCTTCGTGCGTTATCATGCGAGTTAAATATAAATAAAGAAACAATTCAGAAGATGTTACACGAAAATTTGAAAATACGAAAGCTCTGCGCAAAGATGGTGCAGAAAGTTTTCACAATGCAATAAAAACAACTGCAAAAATCCACCCTACAGCCCCGACTTAGCTCCTTGTGACTTCTTCTTGTTCCCTAAAATGAAGAGTCACCTCTAGGGAACCTACGATTGCAGCGTAGAGGCTGTCAAGGAGGCTGCGACCGTCTTCTTGAAAGGCCTAACTTTTGATGACTATCAGAACTGCTTCCAATCATGGGAGAAGCATTGGAAACGTTGTTCTCCGTTTGGAGGGTACTACTGCGAAGGCCGTTAATAAAGTTTTATGAAAATTTGATTTACCTATGTTTTATTTAAAAGTTCTCTGAAATTAATTGCCACACTTCGTTTACATGCATATAATATGTATATATATATATATATATATATATATATATCAATAATAGAAACGTTTGAAAATAAATGCCAATATCACTCCCTCTCCGAAATTTAAAAAAAAATAATAATGCATATCTTTCTGTCTTAAAAATTAAAATTAAAATTTGATACTTTTATTTTAACCATCACTTTTCGAATTCAAACTAAACATCAGGATTTTTTCTGAAAATATTACCGCCTCGATTTTGCTAAGCAAACAACTGTAATGGATGATGAAATAGTTGTAACGACTCCATGGGGTTATTATTTTTCTCTATTTTAATAGAAATTTTCTACTGTCTGCCTAACTTTTGAAAACGAAGAGTTTTGTACTTTCTAGTTCAGTAAATAAATAGAAAAGCTTTTGTTACCAAATAAATAGAAAAGCTTTTGTTACCAAACAATAACTTACGATTCTAATATTCATTTGTAATTATTTAAACACTCGTAGCAATAAATTGTTCGTTTTTTTTTCTTTGATGCAAACTCTATTTGTTTTTGGTGGATTGAATACCAGAGTGTTCTCTCAAAATACATCTGAATATTTGTTTGCACTCTTTGTCTTAAACTTCCATTTAGTAAATACCTCTGTAATATTTGATATTTCAAACGCATATATTTATCTTCAACAAAAGGCAGCCGTTGGAAAAAAAGTAATTAAAATGTGCTTATATCACTGAAATACGGCACATAATGTTCAACTATTTACAATAAAGCCGTTTTTCACAATGCCAAACTAAAATGTTTCTTTGGGAAGTTTAGTATCTAAATATTTTGGTTAGTTCAGGTGATCGAAATTCAACCGTAATCCATTACATTTTTCAAGTTTAGCCTTGAAAGTATAAACAACTTTCAGAGATTTTAGTTTTTCAGTTTGACAAAAGTTTATAATATCTCTTCAACGCGATTGATTGACCACTAAGTTATTTGATTCAATGCATTTGTAACACATATTATACATGTGATTTATCTTTCTGCTAACCCCCTGTAAAGAAAATAAAATAAAACTTATCATGCCACCATATTGTTATTGATTAAATTAGAAATACAAACATTAACTTTCAATTTCATTAAGAGTTCAAAAAGCTAATGCAAATCAACAAACTCACGAAACGTTGATTCGAAGCAAAATGACGCGTAACCGCACTTATTATCTCACTTTATAGTATATTAGTCATTCTCACCTTCAAATTGTATTTTATTTTGTTTGACATTGAACTGGATAAAAAATCTGACTGACTTATGTATATATTGGAAATGAGTTAACTGACACCTTAAGATTAGTATTATTTTGCTTTAATTTAATAAATTACGTTTTCTCTTTCGTTTTTTTCTTGACATTTCTTCTTTGAATTATAAATAGTAAAAATGTAAGTATTGTACAAATATTGTAGATTTTAGATGTAAGGAGTAGAAGTAGCATGGAAGTGTGTTATAAAATGTCATAAAGACTGAGAGGAAAAAATGCATTTCACAATTTTTTTAGTTGATAACTTTTAAAACTCATCAATAGCTATTAAATAAGAAAACAGAAGAGAAAATGGTACTGAAATGTTCTGTCTTTCCTATTTATATGGAGATTTTACAAACTTTATTTGTTTTATCAATATTATTGTAAATATTTCCACTGTATTTCACTTCATATAATATATAAGTCTTATTTAAAAAATAAACGTTTTTTAGAGACTGAGGAACAATAAAAACAATAATATAAACTGTGTTTATGTAAACAGATGTAGCCCGTAAGGGTATGTAGAGCAAAAATTAATAATAATGCGAAACACACTGAAATATTATGCTTTCAAACGCATGTTTCATTTGTTTTTTTTTTCTCTTAAAAATATCAGAAGGAACCCATAACATATTAGGTATGGGCTAGCAAGTGATGATTATCATAACAAACATAGCATATAGGTCAACATTGCATATAGGTCCATTACTGAGCTTTAAGTTATGCTATATTGCACGCATCATTGCATCTATAATCACTCAACCCGTGAATTATGTTCCAAATAAAATATTTCAAAACTGTTTTATCTCAAAAGTTGTTTAAAATATTGGAAAACACAGGAAACCTATTTTAAATGAATAATGTATATTATGCATATTATGTATGCACTTCCGTTGGTTTTGAAGCTACACGCTTTGCATTCGTCGTGATGAATAAAACACCTTTGTGTTCGTATTCTGAAACACTTTTTCAGCTACATGTCTTGCAAGCTGGGAATTTTATGATTGAAAAAGACGGCCGCATTTTCATATCAGTTTTATCCTAAGTGTCTCTGAAAGCACGAGACATATTTTGCATATACGTCATTTTTCTTTGTTTTACAACCATGCTCTATGACAGAGTGGTAGTGAAAATATATTTTCGTTGAAACGTTTCATTTGAACATTGAAACACTTCATTTTAATGAATACTTTGAGTCACAATTAGTCATTTTGATAATATAGTAAAGTGTGTATTTCATGTTTAAGATTGACTATTGATCGCATTTTAGGCATTAGAATGATTTGATACCTAAGAACTAAAAGTAAACCTTGACTAATATGGGACTAAAATTTTGAATCTTATTAGCACGTTGAAAAATGAATTGCAGATAAATCTTTTTTTTTTCTGTTATTTGTTGTCACTGTATGAGTGTAAATGCATGAATGAGTATTTATATTGCTCTTGAGCTGCAGGTCACAAACTTGCATAAAGAAGAATTTATACTGTTCTGAATCAAAAAGAATCGTCCCTGAATAAACCTTTAGTTCTAAATTACCCCACTTTCCGGTGTCTGTCATAAATCTGTCCCAGAGAAAGATTTAAAGCAGTGGTCGGCAACCCGTCAATCGCGATCGACCGGTCGATCGTGAACCCATTTTATGTCGATCGCGACAGCATTTTGGACAGTTTATAGCTTCAAAAAAAATCAACGACTTTGCAATTAGAAGGCAAATTTATTATCATTTTTTTCCCTTTAGAGCATGTTGATTAGTTTGTGAGACCATTTACCGGACATTAAAAAAACTTGCAATAATATGGAATGTCAGCAGTCACATTAACTATACTCTCGGTGAGAGTTAATTGAAGAATGTGTTGGCATTACACATATGTGTTTTACTTAAAAAACGAAGCAAAACAAAAACAAACAGTACTTTATCAAATTTAAAAGAAATAATGTATTAGGATCTGAAATATTCTTTTGATGCGAGTTAACGGTGTTAACATAGTATTATTTTAGAAATTTTATAAGCATCAAAACTTGTTCTGACAAGAATTAACCTACAATTTCAAGACCGGTGCAATCCTAACATGCCCTATTAATTGTGTATTAATAGTAGTGCAATAGTGTATTAATAGTAGAGCACCCCCCCCCCTGCCCCCGGTCCTCCGAGTCGCTCTTCGTCTTCGCCGATCTTGTAAAGTAGATCTTCAGTGAAGAAAATACGTACCTAGCTTAAGAAACAGCTTTTTTTCGCTTCTAGTAAAAAAATAAAAGAAATGTTGCCTTTTCTAGAAATGTTTTATAAAAACAAGATTAAAGCTCTTATTTTTATTTCTAACGTCTACAATATACTTACGTTCTCCTTCATTTGGTTTCTACTTCAAAAATAATTGGAATTAATGAACATCTTCTAATTATGTCCATTCTATGCCTAAAATATAACGTGAACTAATTTAGATCAGATATATCAACCGATAAAAATGCTGGTTAAACACATGTAAAATATCAAAAAACATACATATATTCCATATTTTTAAGGAACTTTCTAATTATTTTGCATTTTTAGAAATTTACTTATAAAAACAAAATTAGTTATATCTTTTTTAAACTTTATTTTTGAGTCATTTATCCTCATTACTCAATTTTACTTCGACAACACTTACATTAACTTTTATTTGATTTTTGACTCCCAAAAAATGGAATAAACGAACGGTTTCAGTTTCTATAGGTATACAAAATATAAAGTAACCATCAGAAAGAAAAAATAAATTATGATTAAGTTGCTGATGTAGCAACATAAGTTCAGCATTAAAAATAATAAATCTTCTGAAGAAATGGAATTTTTAATTACATTAAGAAAACTGTTCTCCAGATTTCAAAAGTCTGTGTTAATTCAAGGAGAAACATTTCAGAATTTAAGTTTCCAATTAAGAAACTTCACAGTCAATTATTACTTATTTCGTGATTAAACTACTTCCTGCTGCTTAGTTCTGCTTCGATAATTATTTGGAAATTCTTAACAAATTTCAAGTGGAATAAGATTTTTGTTTCAAAAGTTTTCAATTGAGATTTGCTACAGATGAGAGTAATGTATCGCAACGTATATTTTTTTCGCAAGAATTTTGTCCGCAAAAAACTAATATTTCCGTTTTACTTCATTAACTTAAAACAAAGAAAATTTTTAAAAAACCCTCATGAATACATATAATAAAATAATAATTATAAAAGTATTAGAAAATATACATTCTTCTTTTTATTAATATTTTCTTTAAATCACCTAAAGTTTTTATTTTGGAGAATTACTGCAAAAACCCGTCTTGTAGTAGAATCATTCCTACTAAAAGAACACACCACTTTTCACAGTCGTAAAAATATCCTTGGTAAGCTCAGAAGCAAAAAAAAAAACATCAAACACATCCAAGACTATTTGAAGATCCTAAGAACTTATGTTTGTTTCTCATAGTTAATAAAACTGGTAGTTTATAAAAATGTCGCAATGGAAAATAACTTTTACACCTTTTTAATATACAGCAGTGCTAAATATTACTTGTTTCGATTGGAAAATAAATGACACTGCAAAAACCTTTTTGTTCGAACAAAGGATGGTGATAGTGCTTACTTACCTACTTTGCACCGAAATACAGTGCAACATACCACATTTTTAAGTGTACATTTGCTTAAAAAACCGTCATTACACTCTTAAAAATTTCCGTAAAAAAGAGTAATATAACAATTTATTTGATTGTTGTTTTACCATAATTAATTGCAGCAGTCGAATCACCATTAAAAAGATGGTACCCAAACCGCTGATCGTGAAAAAAAATTGTTTATTCTCTGTTTCTCCTAAAGAACGTTTAACTAACCTCAATTTACGTATTACGGTTAGTTAAACGTTCATATAAATATATATATATATATATATATATATATATATATATACACCTGTCATCATGCAGGAGACTTAAATCACACAATTTTAGAGCGCAAGAACGTTCGATAAAATTTATTATTTTATGTGGCAAGAGCTTCCAGAAGCACTTACCACGTGCATTAACCTTTCTGAAGTAAAGAATGGTAAGAAATCCATATATTTTATATTTAGCCATTAAAGAAACCGACGGAAAAGGAAACTTTCCTCCACTTTTAAAACTTTCAGGTAGCCTCTCTTTTCCTTGTTGCTTATAAGAAGGGTGAACGCGGTTTCAGAAAAGAAACACTGACGTTATTTTTTGCATTTTTTGCTTGGTGGTGACGAAGCCAGAAGCACTCAACGTAACTGTGACACGTTGAGTGTGCCTTGATAGATTAAAGAGAGCGGAATATCCTTATCCGTGAGAAATGGCGGGAAACGCACTTGATTCTTTCGGCACTTTGGAATAAGTTTATATCATTCACGTTAGGATTGAACCAAAATGAAATGGCTGAAAGTTTTCTGACGGTCTTTGGGAGAGGATGTAGCCACGTAATGTTCATGTAGCCACGTAATGTAAAATACATTTTGGATTTATTAAACTTATATTTTTATAAAATTACATTTTTATAAACCTATATTATAATTATTTGTCATGTAGTTTAAAACCATGTAGTCATGTAGTTTTCATGTAGTTTAAAAATTAATTTTTAACTACATGTACTATCAGTGACAGTAATTTCTTTCAATCAAGTGCTACGTTCGGTAAAGTTTTAATATTTTTTAATATGTTGTTATTAACAACTTTCTTAAAACAGAATGACAAATTCGGTGATTTTGTATTGCTTTCTTCATTTAATTAACTTATAATAATCATAATATCTAAATTTTTTAAATGCTACATGACTTCAGAAATATCATCCTGGTTTCAGGCATCATAACACGATTTAGTTAAATTAAAATATAAAGCAATAGTAAATCACGTTATGTTTAAGTAAGCATTGACATTAATGTAATAAAAGAAGTCAAAGCAAATGATGTAACTAATTCATCGAATACAAATGCGGAAGCATTTTCAAGCAGGGATCTGGAAAAGCCATTTTTGAGTTGCTCTGCTCCGTACTCCGAATAATTTTAGGAAATCATAGTATTTGTATTTTTTTGTTACCTATTATTATCATAAAACATTTATTTGCTCCACTTTCGAGCTCGCAATATCGCTCAACTTCATGTAAAATGGAGTCATATGTATTTTCTGAAAGATTGCTGCGCTTTGAATTTTTAGGCCCTTGTGTAAAAAAATCCCCTTTCGATCGTACCTTCCAGAGAACGCGTATCAGTCGTGTAAATGGAAGTGAAAGGCCCAGTTGTTGCTGAACTACCAAAGGATCCGGACTGCATGCATGTTGCCTTCCGGATCAACTGCAACATGTATGCAGTTGATGCATACATGTTATACGCCTAAAAATGCCGGCACGGTTCATTAGTTTGTTCAAATAAAAGTCAATTTTAAATGGTATAAATGTAGCTTTGTTTTAATGAGATTTTTACTTGATTTTACATATTTTTACACTCAGAAAGTAGAGACACAAAGCGGATTTTTTCCCAATCAATCCCAGATGATCACGGCAGAGCCCAAAATGTGTTTGGAGTGAATTGTGTCTCGTTACCAGAAATTTGCTATTTACCTAAAACTTATTATACTATTTTTCCAATTTCACACTACGGTATTAACTGAAAATGAGTGATGTAGTTATTGGAATAACCGGGAAAAATAACTGCATGCAGCGCGAACATTTCTACTTCCTTTGAGTCGGGCAGTTGATTGAGTAACATCTGTCTTAAATGCAAGAATCAATTTCGTTGTATCATCTATGTGTAACACAAGAAATATAGTTTTATGCATAAAGATCACTACAAATACATGGTATGCGAGATAGTATACAAATAACTAAGACAAAGTTTAAATACGTTTTTTATTAATATTATATTTTTAATCTTATATAATTTCACTTCATGTAATTATTTAACAACATAAAATTATATTTTTATGAGCCATTCAGATGCAACTAAAAGTTTCAAAATTTACTTGGAAATAAAACCAAAAAGCATAATGATGCTGTAATATATTCAAAAAGCATTGAAAGTCATAATTAACTTGATATTAAAGTCTTTATTCGTATAAGAAAACTAAACGCGCAATAATATTAAATTTCGTTACTTTTAAGGATATAAAAACGTCAAATTTAATATTACATAAAAGAAAAAGACGAAAGAAGAAGCTCGTTAAAGAGTTGAATATTCACTTAGACTACATCGAGTCAAAAATAGCATAATTATACGTTTTTCGCCCTTTATTCAAATTTATAAAATACGACTCAAAGAAAAGAAACTCATTAAAGAAATGCACCAAATGCCATTGACAAGGAATACTTGAACAATACAATTTCGCACAATATGAATTTAACAAGCGCAAGGGAAATAGACTCATAAAAAGCTTTTGAGATGTTCGTTATTTACCGTCTTTAAATGTACAACAAAACAACATAACAAAACACCCAATTTGTTAAATATGTTCAATTTTTTTAAAAATCTTTTTTATAACTCTTCAACGCGTATTATAATTTAAGAGATGAAACAGATGTTCTATATAAACAGCTCAAACTTTTTCATAATCATTTCAAATTCGAATGTATGGTACAGCATACAAACGAATATGACACGTGATGAAAGAAAGAAAAATGAGCATTATATTAAAAAGTGAATTTATCACAGCCGATAAAAAGAAATTAGAACCAAATTAGAGCATAATGTTTTTAAACATATTATGGTAAAGAAAAAATTTAATTCAAGTGTCAGCACATTGCACATGTGAAAGCATGAGGAAATTTATGATTCCGCTTTTTATTATTGTCGTCTTTTCCAGCGATAAAATAAAACTAGTTAAAAACTTTAAGTTTCATTTCAATAAAAACATTGTTCTAACAAACTTAGTTAAAAATTTAGAAAAACTTTCAGAAGTTTGAAAAGCCACCTAATTTAATTTATCCGAAAACGTAACAGAAATATTTTCCAGCACAGCAAAATGCTCTTTCCACAAAGAAACTTTTGCTTTCTTAAAGAGCAGAAAAAGAGCTATGAAAAGAATAAATTGGAAACGTATGCCTTCGAAAAATATGCCTACATGAAAGGGGAAAAAACTAAAATAAGAGGGGAAAGAGGCGGAAATTTAAGAATGAGTGACTGGGATGCATTTTGGTGACATTTCAAGATGAGTGATCTAAAGACTTTCTTCTCTTACATTTCTTTTTTTATTCTTTCTATTTATTTCTTTTTATATGATTTTTTTCATACATAAGCACTATTTTCCTTCCTTGAACTTTTACTCGACAAAAGAAGGGATTTAAAAGGCTTTGCGTAGCAGAAAAGGTTACTCTGCTTTATATTTATGTATATGTTTTGCTCTTGATCTTCTTTATTACGGATGAAAAAAGCTCGTGCAAATATGAATATAAAAATAGAAAGTAATCAGTTGAAATTTTGCAAAGTAGTCTTTAATTTTTTCTTAAGTTCAAATAAGTCAAATACCTGTGAAATATGTGTGTACGTGTGTTTTCTTTCCCTTTACGCAGATTTCTTGTTAGGAGTTGGGAGGATTTTAAACCCATTTTTTTTTCTTCACAATGGCATTCTTGTCTTTAATTTTGTACTTTATTTCATTTTACATTAATTTTTATGCACAGTTTGCTGAAGTTTAGATAGCTCGCGTATTTTTATTTTCTTCTATATATATATATACATATATATAAGAAAAATTTTCAAATTATATGTATATATATATATATATATGTGTGTGTGTCTGTGTGTGTGTATTAACGCAGCTAACAATCTTTCATTTTTTAACCAACTTCACAAAGGAAGGAGACCGATTTTCATGAATTTTTTAAAATCGATCGAGGGTGGTTTCCCATAGGTCCCATACCTTGGTTTGACCATATTCGATAATTAGAAAAAAAGTTATGGGTTGAAATGTGTTTTTTTTTTTTTGCTTTTTCATCCATAACTTTTGACTAAATGAACCGATTTTGATTATTTTTTCTTTGATCGATAGAGGGTCGTCTATCTCAAATATCGCACTTCAGTTTGACTACATCTGTTTAAAAAAAAAACGTTATGAGTGAAAAATAAGTATTTTTTCATTTTAATTGGACAGACTAGGCTCGATTTTTCTTTGTTGGAAAAGTTGTTAATAAAAATGAAACTCATTGTTAAAAAAGAGTTTGTTGCCATTAAGATATAATATTAAAAGCAATTATAAAAAGAAATAGACTGAAGGCTTTTATGAAGAAGAAATTAAATCCAATCAGTTTGCTTGCTCTAATGACCCTTTAAAATAGATTTTAAAACGAAATTTATCTTACAAACGGTTAGTTTTCAGTGTCATTCCCTCAAAGGTTTCCCCTTTGATATGTATGTATTAAAAATAGAGTATTTATATAAAAATGTATTTACACTAAAATGAATAAAATAAAATCATTTGTGGAAAAAAATAGAACCGACTTCAAACTATAAATTGCGCTAAAAAGTAAAAAACAATATTATTCTTTAAACAAATTTGGATACGACTTTTAAACATAATTTTTGAAGTCAGTGCAAACTTATGATGGATTTTGATGCATGATTCCTTTTGTAACTAAGAATCAATTACAAATATAAGTAGCGTACAGTTTGCAACAGTTTCAGTGTAAAATAACGCATGGTGTAATTATAATTAGACTGTCATAATTTTGCACCGACTTCAAAAATTATGTTTAAAAGTCGTATCGAAGTTGTTTATAGAATACTATTATTTTTTACTTTTTAGCGCAATTTATAGTTTGAAGTCGGTTCTATTTTTTCCAAAAATTATTTTATATTATTGTTCATATTAGAAGTTCCTTCAAAAAATATTTATATTTTCATGATAAACGTAAAAAATGGTAATAACTCTCTGATTTTTACCAGACACATGAGAAAGGGAAATTAATGATTTCTGAGTAATTCATGGGTAAGCAACTTTATAACAAATGCCTTCTCTGGCTATTGTTACGTTCATATTGTGACTTCTATGACACTTTATTGAATATTCTACAGAGCCGCTCCAAATATTATGAACGGAACAAAATGGATTACGTGAAATTCGCAAAATTATCCGCAGTTGCCCAATACAATATTGCGCAAATATATCAGCCCCACACACATGAACTTGGTCGCAGAAAAATAGCCACTAACTTCAAATTAAAACTTACTGGCTCATTTTTACAACAGTGAATTAATTAGAAATCATTCTCTCCATCATCTATATTTAACAACAAGGCTTAGTTTAATCCTCGTTTGAAGAAATAAAATTTAAGCACCTACCCCCGCTTCTATTTTTTTCTACAGTTTTCGGAAAAATTCTACCTGGTAGGTTCTTATCTTTCTTAGAATAGTATGAACATTTAGAAAATAATGATATAATTTTATGTATTTTGTCGAAACAAACTATGAATTGGAGTTCGAAAAGGAAAGAAAAAAATAAATGGGACTTCGAGCGATACCTCTTTCTCAGGGCTTAATTTAATTTTGTGATGAATTTCATTCCAATCTTTTCATTTGTCATACGAATTAGCTGTAGATTCATAACAAATACCTTCTCTTGCTAAGTAGGGTCAGTTGGGGTAATTGTAAACAAGCTTCATAACTACACTTGTGGTGGTTTTGAAAACTTAACTGCTGGTGTGTGGTGAATTGGCAACATGGAGAAGACACTGAAAGAGTTTTGTAAGTTTCAAAACATTTGTGGAGCTGTCACCATTGTTTGAAAATGACACAGTGAAAAAAGTTGTTTAACAAAATTTAGTGATCTTACGTTTTCGTCTCCAGCTCATCTTCAAAAGCGATGTAAGTGGTTTCAACCATTTTTATTTGTCATATGGAATGCTGCTAAAAGTATTTAGTCATGAATTTCATCCTCCCTGTTATTTTTCATGTGCAAGTCAGGTGTTTACAATTACCCCATATATTTCGTACTCTGGGGTAATTGTAGACACTTAAATTTATCCTATTTCCAATATTCTGGAGGGACAATAAGTATTATATTTTGATGCAAATTACACTTTTGTGTCTATTTTACATAACGGTTGTTGTTGTTGCTAATGCCACCTGGAAATCCAGGACCTCTTGCAAGGAGACCATGAATTAAGAAAACTCCTACTGATTATTTATGAGCTCCGCTAGAATGAAGTACACTTGGCTCAGAGGGCTTAATGATTTTGAACCAGCTCCCAGATGAGAGATCGTCACCCAGGTTGGTCCCTCAGCGGAAATCATTTCTAACTTGGTTTGCATTTGAAGCGACGATGTATTTTATGTGCACAGCTCCCTTTAGCGCACTCGGTCTCAGAATAATCAGTAGCTGCAGGTGGCCACCCTCCCAAGCGTTGACCCCGGCCAGTTGTGCTTCACTTTCAGTGTTCTGTGGGATCCAAGCTTAACCGACTGACTCACTGCGGGACAAATTTTACATAAATTCGTCGCATTACTTTATTTTTTGCAAGATATTTCTCGTTAAATGATCTCAGCCGACTCATAACATAACTCAGCGGACCACAGACGGCCTGTTGGCCGCAGATTGAGAGCCTTTGCTCCGGAACTTCTTAAGCCCTCAAGCCCACTGTGTATGAAACAATTTTCCATTTGCATCAACCTTATTCGAAAATAAATCACTGTTTACAATTACCCCAGATCTCTGGGGTAATTGTAAACACACTGGGGTAATTGCAAACACGAGTTCATTTGCTGACAAATTGTCATAAAGTCAAAATTTTTGCACACATTTACTCACAGGAAGTACAGTAGTGGCTACAATGCTCACAATTTTATCTCTGAATGCATTTAAGAGGTAGGGAAGAATCAAAAGTTAAAACATTGAAAAAGCGTTTACAATCACTCCAACTGACCCTATTACATTTGCACTCATGTTTTCATCTTCTATGACACTTTATTGAATATTCTGTACAGCCGCTCCAAATATTCTGAATTGAGTTCATTATATGTCATTAATACAAGATTGTAAATCACTCTTGCAAAATGTGCAAAACTTTCTGTTTTTGCAGTTGAAGAAATGATAGAAAACGCTGGGTTCGTAGCATTGTAGACTACTGCAATCTCAATTTGTCCGGTAGTAAGGGAATAATGGGCTTTCTGCCCCAGCAGGCGGATTACGGATCAGGGGGCGTGGCTGATCTGCCTCCCAATGCCCCCAGGCGTGCCCTCAGGCGTTAATCGAGTGGAGTTGAGTTGTATGATCCCAGGCGTTTTTCGAGTGGAGTTGAGTTGCATGCCCTCAGGCGTTTTTCGAGTGGAGTTGAGTTGTATGTCCTTAGACATTTTTCGAGTAGAGTTGAGTTATTTGCCCTTAGGCATTTTTCGAGAAGAGTTGAATTGTTTTTAAAAAGTTTATAGCTTTGGAATGGCAGCACCTTTTTGTTTCAGTTTAGGGTTTTGATACGTGTTCCGTTGCGGCGCCATCTACGAGAAGAATTACTATTGAACTTAGACTTTTTTCCAACGTCTTCTCTTACAATTCAAGCAGAAACTATTTAATATTAACAAAAAAATTAATTATAATGTATAATGAATTAAATTTAATCCTGTTGATTACATCCTGCCATGTCTTTATTTCTTTTTTCGACTTAGAAAGATTTTCTTTTTCGACCTTTTTAATGTTTCCACTTAGCGTTCAAGCAGGAACCATTTTTTAAAGTTAATTATTTTTACACTGTGATTAGAAAATTCTCGTCATTTTTACTTAGAAAAAGCTTGGATTTGTTTTTTTAGTTTTTATTTATTTATTTTCAGACTTAGAAAATTTTTCAGTTCCAAGTGATTTTCCTTCCTAAATATGTTAAACATAGTAGACTAAAATTTTTCTGATGCATTTTGCAAAATGTTTCTTAAATCTGAATTTCAACTGCTCGTCACATTTCATTTATGTTGTTTTCAGACATAGAATTTTTTAAACTTTAAAAAAATTTATAGTTGCAAGTGATTTTTCTCCCTAAGTACCTAAGTATGTAAAACTTAGGTGAAAGGCTGAGTAAAATTTTTATGATATATTTCTGAACTTTTAAGTCTTAAAAATATGTTTAAGAGCACATTTCATTACAAAAACTACTTAAACTACTTTAAATGAACTTCGCACGAAAATGTAGAAGTACTAACATCAAAACTTAAATTTATCTAGTAAAACTTAGTACAAATGTAATCAAAGCGTCGAGTACAGAACCTCGAAATATATATTAATTTGATAAAAACATTGAAAGAAAATGTAAAGTACTAAAGAGAAAGCATTTCTCTAGTAAAATATAGTATTTAATAAGAAATACTAATATATTATAAAACCGTTCAAAACTTTGAATGAAAATTATAAAATCGAATAATAAAAAATGCGAAGCAATGTAGAACTGATAATGTATAATGAGCCAAATTATATCTTGTAATCATTTATTTATTTATGCTACTTTCAGGCACAGAAAATTTTATACTGAGATAACTTTTCAAAGTTATAAGTGATTTTATTCACCCTCCTAAGTGTGTTTAACTTATTTCAGAGGTTCAAGTAAAATTTCCCTTATTTTTCCGAATTGTTTTTTAAGTCTTAATTCTAAAAACATGTTTAAAAACACATTTTAGTGTAAAGTTACTTTTTACTTAAGGTACTTCATATCTTCACTTTTTCTAACTTACATTTCAAAAAATATCAAGTGAATCTTATAAAGCTATTTCACAGAAGCATGCAGAAAAAGAAAAAAAAACATTCACACAGTAAAGAGACATATGATAATAAACAATTCATTTACTCAAAATAAGAAAAAATTTTAAAAAATATATTTTAAGACTAATTTTTTCAATCTATTTTTATACATATGCATTGGATGTAAATTGTATTGCACTTCAATATATATCACATAGAAATAACTATTCTATTAAATAAAAATTCTGAATAAAGGACATACATTAAATAATAGACACAAAATGTAACAGGAATAAATATTTACAATAATTTTCAATTTACAAGATTCATGTATTAATTAGATGGTGACCATATGCTAAGGTATTAATATGATCATCTAAAATGAATCTTTTGTCATCAAAGGGAGAAAGAGCTGTTTTGTGTAATTTTTGTGTGTATAATTGATGACAGTCACTTCCTATTTTCATCATTTTTTCACGAGTTGCTTTAACATTCTCTAAGCAGTTTTTGTAATCAGTATGTGTAATTTTTTGCTGCACAACTTGTCGAGAAACACCTTTCGCTGTTTTTTTCTCGTGATGTAATGATTTTATGGAGTACATTTTGGCTCTAAGTCCAATGAACTCTTCAACGATTTCACCATTGAGTTCGTCTTTAAAGCAACCGATTTTCTTTTTATTTCGATTGCTATATAGAGGAAGATCAGTGGGATACTCGGAAGTATCATATAAATGAAGATGTTTCTTCATGTCCTCGTATACATCCTCTGTTTGAATTTCATAGGTAAGAGAATCAGTATCTGTGAATAAAAGCTCTGCTCTCTCACCGTAGACTTGTAATATATGATTATAGTGAAAATCATACATCAACACTTTACTAAGTTCAAGTATAATAAAACCGACATACAATGGACGGTTAAGCATGATATTGGTTTTCACTCTTTCCACTCCTACTAAGTCCTCTGAAAAAATTTTAAAGGTGCGGAAACTTGGTGCAGCAACTAATTTTTTTCCATGCATTTCTTTGTGCACAAGTTGAATGTCCACTCGATTGCGTAAGTTCTCCATAGTTTTCCCGTATACAGAATTATTTAACAGTTTTAAAAAGTCTTTTTCAAAGGAATTTGCTGCATGTTTCCTTTTCCTTTTCTCAGTGTTGAATTCTATATACGGTTTCAACCATGGTTTTTGTTCGAAAATTAGAACTTTGTGCACTTTTTTCAGTTTTAATCCTAAGTATAGGTATAACTGAAGATTTCGGTGGTAAACTATATAATTTTCTTTATCACATAGATTAGGCACCAGTTTATCACACTCTTTGAATTTCTGTCCATGCAGTTGATTTAAAGTGTCTTTTGCAGCAGGTGACAACATATGGTCAGAAATTTTTAATTTTTCAACTGCCAACGGATATAAATTGTGACTTTTGTGCAGATGAGTGCCGTATTCTAAATCAACCTCTTTTTTTTTTTTTTTTTTTTTTTTTTTTTTTTTTTTTTTTTTTTTTTTTTTTTTTTTTTTTTTTTTTTTTTTTTTTTTTTTTTTTTTTTTTTTTTTTTTTTTTTTTTTTTTTTTTTTTTTTTTTTTTTTTTTTTTTTTTTTTTTTTTTTTTTTTTTTTTTTTTTTTTTTTTTTTTTTTTTTTTTTTTTTTTTTTTTTTTTTTTTTTTTTTTTTTTTTTTTTTTTTTTTTTTTTTTTTTTTTTTTTTTTTTTTTTTTTTTTTTTTTTTTTTTTTTTTTTTTTTTTTTTTTTTTTTTTTTTTTTTTTTTTTTTTTTTTTTTTTTTTTTTTTTTTTTTTTTTTTTTTTTTTTTTTTTTTTTTTTTTTTTTTTTTTTTTTTTTTTTTTTTTTTTTTTTTTTTTTATTTTTGTACTATGTATCCCTTGATGAATACGGAATATACTTAGTACTTTTACATTTTCATATTGCTTTAATATTTCCTACTTAGTACATTTGATTCATTTACATTTTCATTCTAAGTTTTAGTAGATAAATCAGAGTTTTAACATTTTGTACGTAGTACTTTTTACATTTTTACATTAAGTTTTAATATTCTGCAAATGCATAACACTTTTATTTTGAAAAGTTCCATATTTTTTACATTTTTGATCTAAGTTTTTCTGAATGAATTTAAGTTTTGTAGCTTTATACTTAGCATTTTTACATGTTTTGTTGTTTTGTACTTCGTATTTTTAAATTTTCAGTTTTAGCATTTTGTTGTTAGAACTTTTACATTTTTGATCAACATTTCAGTAGATAAAACTATGTTTCGATACTTTATACTAGCAATTTTTACATTTGTATAATATTTCAACATTTTGTACTTAGTAATTTTACGACTTCAGTGTAAGTTTTAGTAGACACATCATTTTTTTTTTCCTTTTGTACTTACTACTATTACATTTTCGTGTTCCTTTAATATAATATACTTAGTATTTTTACATCTTCATTCTCTGTTTTAGTATATAAATCTAAGTTTTAACATTTTGTGCATAGTACTTTTCATGTTTTCGCATTAAGTTTTAGCATTTTGCAAGTGCATCACACTTTTGTTTTGAAAATTTTCGTACTTTAAATTTTTGTTCTTTGTTTTTCTGTATGAATTTAACTTCTGATGTTTTGTACTTTGTACTTCTAGCTTTTCGTGCTATTTATTTAGTTTTCGCACTTAGTACTTTGCTTTTCATATCGAATTTTTAGTAGCTGAATTTATGTTTGGCAATTTCACGTTTCGTAATTTTACATTTTCGTTCTGTTTTAACATCCTTACTATTTTTACATTTTAGTAGGTAAACATAAGTTTCTACAATATGCACATATTACTTTAACTCTTTCCGAATCATATTTTAGATGAATCTAAGTAACAGTTTTTTATACCACTCTTAATTTTTTGATGTTTTGTACGTTTGTATAATATTTTGCAAGAGCATAACACTTTAGTTTTGTAATTTTGCATTTCTGTTCCTTTCTGGATGAGTTTAAGTTGTGAAATTTTATAGTTCTATGTTTTGTTCCATGTATTTCTAAGTTTCCTCCGTTTTAGCATTTTGCACTTAGAATTTTTATGTTTGACTTAAATTTTCGTGCGGAGTTCTATCATTTTGCATGTGAAAAATAAATGCAAACATTTTTAGTTAGTAACTTCATACATTCTCTACTGTTTTATGGAATGAATCTAAGTTTTAACATTTTGGGCATAGTACTTTTACATTTGGTACCAAATTTTACTGTAAGAAACTAAGTTTGGAACAAGCAATAGTTGTAGTTTTACGTTGTTTTAACATTTAATACAGGTATTTTTATCTTTTCATACTGTTTAAATATTTTATACTTAGTAATTTTGCATTTTTGTACTATGTTTTACTGGAGGAATATGCTTTGTACTTAGTATTTTTACATTATCGTTCTAAGTTTTACGAGTACAATCAGGGTGTTTTTTTTTTTGTTTTGTTTTTTTTTTTTTTTGCGTTCATGTGTTAAATAATATTGTTGTATAAAATACACTTGATAATCTTTGAAGGAAACTGTAAGCGAAATAATAATGTAAAGTAGAAAATAAGTTAAAAAATGAAATCTGTCATGCAGCTAAAATTAAGATTTAAGAAAGAGTTTGAAAACGTATCAGAAAAAATGTTGCTGTACTATAATAGTGTTCTATAAAATACGCTTGATAATCTTTGAAAGAAACTGTAAGCGTAATATTAATGTGAAGTAGAAGATAAGTTTAAAAATGAAATGTGTCATGCAGTTAAAATTAAGATTTAAGAAAGAGTTTGAAAACGTATCAGAAAAATGTTGCTGTACTATGTTTTACTTACTTAGAAGAGAAAAAAATCACTTGCCACTGAAAAACTTTCTAAGTTCAAAAGCTTCATTACGAGACTTTCTAATTACAGTGTAAAATCATATTACAATTAACTTTAAAAAAATGGTTCCTGCTTGAACGCTAAGTGGAAACCTTAAAAAGGTCGAAAAAGAAAATCTTTCTAAGTCGAAAAAAGAAATAAAGACATGGCAGGATGTAATCAACAGGATTAAATTTAATTCATTATACATTATAGTTAATTTTTGTTAATATTAAATAGTTTCTGCTTGAATTCTAAGAGAAGACGTTGGAAAAAAGTCTAAGTTCAATAGTAATTCTTCTCGTAGATGGCGCCGCAACGGAACACGTATCAAAACCCTAAACTGAAACAAAAAGGTGTTGCCATTCCAAAACTATAAACTTTTTAAAAACAATTCAACTCTTCTCGAAAAACACCTGCGGGCAAATAACTCAACTCTACTCGAAAAATGTCTGAGGACATACAACTCAACTCCACTCGAAAAACGCCTGAGGGCATGCAACTCAACTCCATTCGAAAAACGCCTGGGGGCATACAATTCAACTCCACTCGACTGACGCCTGAGGGCACGCCTGGGGCATTGGGAGGTGGATCAGCCACGCCCCCTGATCCGTGATCCGCCTGCTGGGGCAGAACGCCCATTATTCCCCTACTTCCGGTAGTGTGCTCCCATTTTACAATAGTCTTCTCAGCTAAATGCCCAAAATGAGAGCATTTTGTTGAACAATTTAAGCTTATATCTTAAATCCCAAGAAGTTACATTGTGATTATCATGTAACAGGTAGTTTACATAAATTGAGCATATTCTATCTAGATCATTTCATACTAACATAACATACGATCTATCCCTTAGATAATATTAACTCCTGTTCGGATTACTCCTAATCGGATAATTCAAGGATTTTACAGGTTTATCATTTTACCCCACTATAAAGTCATATTTTAAGATATTTAAATAAAACAAATTACTGTTTTATTCAATTGGTTTTTCCATGGAAGAAAGACAAAACTGACTGAGCATTAGGATAACGTTCCAACTGTTTTACTACGATCATGTGACGTTGGCGAGCTCATCGGAAAGTCTTTCAGCCAAGTCGTATGTCATTAATGTGCTTCACTTAAATTTATTCAAATGCAGGTAATTGAATATCACCATTATTGGGGCGCCAAATGCAGAATTTCCTTTCTTTTTTGGGTACAAGATTCACTTTTTTGCCAGCTGCCAGTTTCTAACTTACGTATAACAGAACACGCAGTCTATCTTTATCACTGATATATGAATATTACTGTAATTGTAAATAATAGATTATTTATATTAATTTAGTTTGTGTGACCTTTATATCTTAATTTTTATTGATTATTATTATTCTTAATGTATCGGACTGATGCAAATTTAAAGCTGTTGTCATAAAAGGTCACGCACTAAGATAATACTAAATGGCCTTAAAAAGCCTTTGTTTTAAGTAGTTGCATTTTTATGAATAGGTATATATATATATATATATAGGTAGCTATGTGCATATAATGTTGTTAAATAACTTTAGTCATGCTTCTAACAATTATTTTATACAATGTTCATTGTCCAAATTGTTATATTTATGCAAAAAAAAGAAAATAAAATGTTTATCAAATCAAGTATAGCATATTTTCTCAACATTACTTTGTTTTAAAAAACGAGGTGATTTTAGCAATTTAAATTAATTGTTGTTCAAATAAATCCTTTCTTTCAAAAGAAAAGGAACCTAAAGTTCCATGAAATGTTAGCTGTCACTAATAGAAGAAGATGTTTTCAAAACATGTACATTTCAAAAGTATTTATTTTTACTTTCTGCCTTCCAAAACATTTCAAAAGTCAACTGCAAGTGAAGTTTACGGGAAAGGTCAAAGTATGCTCATTTTCCGGTTTGGTTCTTCTTTTTTCAGAATTCTCCAGATTCATTGTTCGTGAAAACTCGGAAAATAAATACGAATGGTAAGATGTTTTGTTATATAAATGTTAAGCATTTTATTTGTTGAACAATATATGAATGGTCGTTGATTTAACTGCTATACAAACATATTTTACTGTGTTTTTTTTTTCCAAATATTCTCAAAAACATTGGGAGGTTGAATAAGTTATCGCTGTTTTTTGTCAAAATTAATGCTTCATTTTAAAAGATTATTAAAAAAACATGCTATTGAAAGTAGTGTGCGTCGCTAGCCAATACTTTTCCCCATCTTTCTGGCAATATTTGAAGTCCACGTTGGAAAAACGACACGTCTTTTGAAGCTATCCAAGAGTCGACCCAATTTTTGGCATCTTCATAAGCACGGAAGTGCTGCTCAGCCAGGCTATGTGTCATCGACGGGAACAAGTGGTAGTCGGAAGGGGAAATGTCCGGTGAATACAGAGGTGGGGTAGGACTTCCAGCTTAAGCGTTTCCAAGTAGGTTTTTACCTGTCTTGCCACATGTGGCCGAGCGTTGTTAAGCTGAAAAATGACCTTGTCATGCCTCTGCTTATATTGCGGCCGTTTTTCCTTCAATGTTCGGCTTAATAGCTGCAATTGTAGTCTATAGCGATCTCCCTTTATGGTTTCATTTGGTTTGAGCACCTCATGATAAAATATACTCAGCTGATCCCACCAAATGCACAGCAAAAGCTTGGAACCCTGGATATTCGGCTTTGCTAAAGATGTTGATGCATAGCAGGGTTTACCCCACTGCGCTAATTTTCTACGATTAGGATTACCGTAGTGTATCAATTTTTCATCGCCAGTTACGACACCATGCAAAAATACTTTTCTTTTCTGACGTTGAAGCAGTTGTTCACACATGAAAAGACGCCGTTCGACGTCTCTCGGCTTCAACTGGTACGGCAACCAATGATCTTGCTTTTTAATCATTCCTAACGCTTTCAAACGTTTCGAAACTGTTGTGGGGTCAATTCCTAATGATTCTGCAAGTTCAGCTAGCGCTTGACATGAAGTAATGCTTCCAATTGTTCGTCTTCAAACTTTTTCGTTGAGACAGAGCTCTCTTTATCTTCAACATCAAAATCATCATTTTTAGATCGTCAAAACCAATCTCTACAAACTGTTTCAGACAGAGCATGATCGCCATAAGTCTCAACAAGAATTATATGAACTTCAACTGTAGATTTTTAAAAAATAAAATAGTGCAGTAGAATTCCCCTCAAATACTCTTTTTCTGGCACAAAATTTGACATATTTAACGCAATGAAAAATCAAGTTGTTTGCACTTCCGGGAAATAACATACACTGAATTTCAAGCTTGCTTATAGTACTTCTAAATGGCTGTGGTCATAAACTGACGCAACCATTTCTGGTAGCGCCACTTGTTTAAAAAAAGCGAGAACTTATTCAGGTACCCAAAATAAAGACGTTATTTCCACATGATTTACGTATTATATATACTTCAGTATTAAATCTTGATTTTAAGTTATTTTAGAGATTTTTAACATTAATTTATTATTATAATATGCTGTACCAGACGATAATCATCATTTTTAAGCGTAAAATTTCAGTCGAACTTTTCAATAAAATGTATGGCGAAATGTCTTATTCAATAAGATAATAGTTGTACTGCACTGTGGTTTTTCAAACTGGTACAAACTTCACTGACTTAATAATTATTTGTAAATATAATTTTCATAACAATTTGGATAGTAAAAAGTTATAAGGTGATTGCTGAAAAAAAACATAAAACATTGCAGTGATTTGCGTGTTACGCAGCGAGCACAGGTTTTCGAAACTTCAAACTTGGACTTACTTTACCCCAGCTGACCCAAAAGCCATATTAAAAAGTCAGAACTACACCACACTTTGTGATTTAGCTTTTTATTAAATGTAAATTTAAACTAGACTATACAACCAATAAAGCGACATTACTATTTCTCACTATCTCTCTTTACAGAAAGTGCTAATATAATTATATAGCGCCATCTATTAGAAGAGAATTCGTTACAAAACTAGATTGTTACAATGTGGTACAAAGTGGCCGTTCATAAATAATGTCCCACTTTTTTATCATATATTTGACCAACATCCCCCCCCTTGTCACAATATGCCACACTTCAGCGGACCTCCCTCCCCCCTTTGTCACATGTCACGCTATGTTGCATAATGCATGATGTCACACTTCTTGTTACAACCTCCCCACTCCTTGTCACAATTTGTCACAATTTTACGAACCCCCCTCCCTCCCTCTAAGCGTGACATCATTTATGAATGATCCCAAATATACGTATTCATATGTCCCGCAGTGGACCAGTCGGTAGAAGCTCAGTTCCCGCAGAACACCGAAAGTGAAGCCACATCGACTTAGGTCAGTGTTTGGGAGGGTGGCAACCTCTCGCGGCTGGTTCCTGAAGGGGCCGTGCACACTAAAGGTAGCTGGTGCACGTTAAATAGGTCGTGGCTCCAATGTCTTCCAAGTGAAACGATACCTCTTGGGGTGCCAAACCCAGGTGACGGTCTCTCATCTGGGATCTGGTTCAAAATTAAGATACCACAACATTTCAGGTAAAAGCCAGACTTCAGCCCTCGTGGTACCTCGCTCTAAATGAAGCTGCATAATTACCCTAAAGCCAGTGGATTATTGATCTTCTGGACCTGGTAGGATTTCCTATGCGAGGGGGATTAGTAACAACAACGAATTCATATTTTCTGAAAAAATAAATCAATTAATGCTCAAATATTAACCACTTTTCTTAAAGTGTGGAGTTGTCCCAGAATTACCCAACATTTTGGAATATACTACAATAAATGTTAAAAGGGTTTTGTTTTAGAAATAATCCAAGCCTGATTCACCACATTCATAATTTAATGCTGGGATCATACATATGGGCATGTGAAGTAAACAAAAATCACAGTGATTATAGACTGTAGTTAGTACATACAATGGAAACTGATACATCCTTTTGTTTCGTGTTTCAATGCGGAAGCATCATTAAAAGAATTCGTTTAATTTGTGATGTGATACAATTATACATACCTACAACGCATCAAATTTTCTGTTGCTAATGGGAATATTTAAAAATATATAGCTTAAATTTAGAGTTCCTTCAACATTACAAAATAAATAAATAAAAATAGTTTCTTTCTTTCTTTCTTTTTTTTTTTTTTTTGTTTTCTGCTCATGTACTAGAATTTTATTTTTTACTTTTTAAACCATTTTAGAAAAGTAAATTTTGCTAATGTTTCACTACATTTCTATCTATATGCCTTCTGGTATTATCAATACATCTATTAAACAGCTGATAAAGGACATATTAATTCAAAAGAATATCCAACAAGAATTGTATGGATATTTTTATAAATTAATTTATTCTTATTTATTTTTACCCGTTCATAGCATATTATTTTTATTGTTGAATTAATTGTGTTTTAAAGTACAGAGCACAATGCATGAATTCTACACTCAAAATCTACACTATAAAGAATATGGCACAATCATCAGTTTTCATATTTCAAAGCAATTTATTTCAAAAATAATTTAAGAAACGTATTACACATTAATAAAAAATATATTTATTATACTAAAAAAATCTAAGCACTTTGACTCATCTGTTTTCTAAATGCAATACTTCCAGTTTTTACTACAATAAATATTTTTAAAGAAAATATCAATTTACTTCTATTGCACTACTCGTAAAAACAAAATTCCTATAAAAAGTTTCTTGTTCCCAGCAATATATCAGGATATAAGATTTTACAAACAAACACTAAATTTCTTTGGATGGAAACCAGAAATTTTTCTTCGCAGTCAGAACTTTTCCCTCTTGTATGTACTAAATAAGAAACGGGTGGGGGAGAGTGTCTGTAAGACTTTTGTGGTATCCTCTGCTTCTTGTTGATGCTACTATAAATCCCCGATGAAATTGGACAGCTTCTCTGTCTAAATTGAACAATACTTATGTCTCGAAAGCGAGTTGAATTGTTTTCTGCGTTTCCCCCCTCTTATTTGACCATGCTTTTGAGGAAATATTTACTCTCATGTGTTTTATCAAGCTGTAAGGGATGTGAAGCTTATAGAAATTTAATATAGTAAACACGATCGTTTGTTTGATAAAATGGTGAAGGCTGCTTTTAATTCTGGACTAATAAATTAAAGGCATTAAACTGCTTGTTTTATGGCACTTGAATTAAAATTCTCTATGGAGGCAATTCACCGCTAGATGGACTCACGAACGATCACAGTTGTCACGTGATATCCGCTTATTGTTTACTAAGATTTTCAATTGAGTTCTACGGTTTACTAGTCAAAATTAGTTTTCTTAAAATTAATTAGACTATTTTCACAGCCTTTTCTGGTTATAACCCAGTCTTTACATTTAATTTAATCATTATTTAAGAAATTTATAATTATTAGAATAGTTATAGTGTTTTATTTAGTGTTAATTTTAAGTAATGTAGAAGAAATTTATTTAGACCTAGTTTTTAATTAGATTTGTCGAACTCAAAGTAAAGCGATGTTACAGCTTCCTTTGTTTACATTGCTTTCCTCTCTGCCACGTGACCAATGACGTTGCTTGAATTGCCTCCACTGGGTTATAATTTGCCCTTTCTAAAGCATTTTTGAATCATTTAGAAATCTACTTAAGTGGTGAAAAAATTGTATTTTAATTACTTAACCCACGTATAGAATTTATTTCTTTATTTGATGTGTAACAATTTTCTTTTATTCTATAAAATATTATACACTGTAAAAAAAAAAAAAAAAATGCCGGAAAATACACGAGAATCTCCTGGAAATCATTTATCCGGAGTCTAAAATAAAATTACGGAGATTTAAAAACATGAGATTACAAAGTCTTAAAAGATGGAACATATGCAGAATAAGAAACAGCGAACTCTTTATAAATTGACAGAGCAATAAGTACTGGGCCGCATCTGCGAGTGTTATTATTTTGCATACACAAGCTCGACTTGGCCAAATATGTCTATGCCTTAGGGTGGACTGGCTGCCGACGGATAGGTTGATTACTGGAGCTGAAAATAAACTGTACGCCAACAATATATAATGCATTTCTTTGCAATTTTGAAACTAACCACAGATTACCGAGAAACTTGATGCACGGGATTTTAACGAGCATCTACGTAATTGAACATATTTTTCTCTGGTTGTACAGAGTGCTGGAAAAAATGTTATTATCGAGAAACATAATTATTTGATTTTAAACACGTTCTTCGTCATTTTACCGAAATCCTCAGTTTATCTTCCATATTTTTACAGAAATTGCTCAAAACAGAAATTGTGTAAACACAAGCATTAAATTCCTGAAAAATTCCGATTTTTTAATTTCCACTGATCTACACTCTCAAAGGAGAGCTAAATTTCTTTTGACCATTTTTGAAAAATGTCTTTCAGCAATTCTCTGTGTGTATGTGGTCATTTTTTGTGGGTGCTCTAACTCAGGATGTTTTGCATGACATTGAACTATATTTGATACACACATGAATCCTGATGGGAAGTGATAGTTAGTTTTTGGTAGAATTTCCTTAAAGAAGATGGGGCAATTGAATATTTTATACTTTGGTAGGACTGCTATATTTAGAGAAATAATCAGATTACAATTGGTATACATATACTTATAAGAAACAGTTAATGAGTACTTTTTCCGCCATTCGCTCCAAAGTTTCAAAGCCAACTAGTTTATGCATACATCATACCTTTTCCTCTCTGCTTACTGAAATATTGCAGAACCAAACATTTCAGAAAAGAGTAATTTGCTTTTGATCACATTCTCTGAGGGATATTTATAAACCTTATAAATACGAACTGAACTCTTTTAGAAAATGTAATGCAAAAGTTTAACTTCTACCGTATAAACATAATTACATAATTTGCTTAATGCATAAGACGCTTAGTGTCTCTGTTATTGATGCAGGAATTTTTAAGGTATGTTAAACTCAATCTCACAAAATCGGATGCTTTAATCATATTTAAAAAATCTAATAAGCACAAAATAATAAACTCTTTAGCATAGGTTTTTTTTATCATAGTATGAAGATGACTTATTTACACAATATCACATGTAAAACTTTAGACGGGGTTTGTCATTATGTACATAATAGCGAAATGATTTATGTATTTTTACAATAATGGAAATGTCCAAAATGTGAATTTATTGTGCCATATTAGTTGTTGTATAAAGTTGAAAATTTTGAGATGTATTAATATTCTGCAAATGCTGTATGCACAATATAATGATAAAATGAAATAGTTTACAAACATCTAAAATTGTGTTATAAGTAAAATGCTCTAGAATAGAAATGAGTCTGTAATATTTTCTACTTACAAACGTTTCACTTAAATGCACTTCTTTGTTCCAAATTGGGGATTCGAAGAGAATAAAAAAAAGAGCAGATTTTTTTTCTCGACTCTTGCATGTCAACAATATTCTTTGTATCTTTGTGCTTCGATTCACCAGCACCATCTGGGTATCCACCCTTCTAGCATATGCATGAGTTGCTCTGCCCTGAGAAAACAGCTCTTGACTGTCATGTTCCTATCCCATCTTTACATTCATGAATAATTTTGATATCTAAGGCTCTGCATTCAAGCGATCCATTATTTCTTGGATATAAAACAGTTCTAATTTTATTATGCGTGTATATACATGCAGGAAAGGTAATTATATATATATATATATACACATATATTTGGGATGTAACGAATATGTGGCCACTATTCGGTATTCGGCCTATTCGGCAGTTTGGCCGAATATTAATGGACTAATCGGACGAATAGTTCTGCTGCAGTAGAAATGTAAAAAAATAAAGAAATTAGTAGATGTTAAACATTTAAATTTGCATTATAATTATTGCAAAATAATACATTATTATATAGTTTTAATAAATAACATTAATTTAGAAAACAAATTACTTTTTTAAAACCTTGTTTTAGGCTTGCTTGAGCAAACACAGATTATAAAGTTGTAATATTGTATTTTATGTTTAGAATTTACCCCCAAAAGCTGGCTATAGTTAATTTATGATGTATAATATGAGAAATTTGTTTTGTTATTATTAATAAAGTGGAAGTGAAGACTTTGTCTGAATAGACTGATTTATTGTGAATATTGGGTAGGAGAGAAATGTGAAAAGGCTAGAATATATCATGAATATTTAGATAGCATAAGTTATTGGGCTTTTTGGAATTAAAAAAATATTCCAGTTAAGTGCATTAAATTTTATTAGATCTTTTAAAAATAGGTATGTAAAACACCCCATAAAATAAAAATATTATTATTTTTTATAAGTTTTAAAGTATCTTCAAAAAACAGTTTTGAGCAAGTTCACTAAGCAATAGTAGTTCTTTCATTTGAATTAAATAATTAGTAAAATAATGCTAATGCTTACTACCATAAAACCTGTCATTTCTATTCGACTTGTGGGTGAAATTCTCTTTTTATTACATTCAAAACAGTGGAGAAAATAGATTCATTTTAAATTGTTTTAAATTCTTAACAAACATAATTAAATCATACAGCATAGATTGTGTGTAAATGGTGTTTGACTTTGTGAACAATTTTAAATTTGACAAATACTTTCTATTGCAACGATTTTCTAGAAATTGTAATATTCGGCCTAAGACGTTATCCGAATATTCGGCTTCAGCCTGGAAGAAGTGGCTGAATATTCGGTATTCGGCTATTCAGTCAAATCACTAGTTGTTACATCCCTAACATATATATATATATACCTTAGAGCCTTAGTATTTTAAGTCCATTTTCCCGATTTTTGAGATGAAGTTAAAAAATAAACATTTTTAGTACTATAAGACTAGACTTTTCCATGCGAACCTCAGAATAAAGATGTCCAACTGGAGGCTTAAACTTTCGGGACCCTCATGTAGCTTGTGGCTTAGTCGTCGGTACTCTGTCTGTCCATTAAGTGCAAAGTCGGAAAAACTCAAAAAATGGACTTAGGATACCATGATTCTGTTTGAGGTATATATATTTATATATAAACAAATACACTTTAAAACTATATCTTAAAATTACTATTATTAAAGTTGCAATCGCGATTGCGGGGAAAAACTAAAATAATTTACTTAGAACTAACACCAAAGGAAACATCTGTAATCATGCCACAAAACATGCTGCCAGCAAAACGCGTCGATTACATAAAATTCAAAAAATATTTACATCAAACATTGTTTATTGGTACTTTCAACAGGTCAATAGGACTCTCATCTATACTATTACTTATTAAAAAGGACATTAAGACTAATCACAAGGTAGACTTGATAAATTATCCTTTAAAGTGCATCGGTGCTAAATAGTGCACCTAAACGATCCTGCGATCAGAAGACAAGTATTTCGAAGAACATTTTAAGATATATTTATTAAAACTCACTATGCAAGTTTATAATTAAATTATATTTTAATTTTGAGGTAAATCATTAAGATGACGTTTTCTTTCAAAGATGCATATTATAAGGGGAAAATAAAGAAATGTATGGGTTTACTAGTGTAAAATCAAATGTCATCTTTCTAATTTCTCTTTTTACTTTTATTCACTTATTTATTTATTTTTTTAATTACAAATTGTTTTTCGTGATAAATGAGAAGCATTGAATTAAAGCAAAATATATGTCCCGCATTGGACCAGTCGGTAGAAGCTCGGTTCCCATAGAACACCGAAAGTGAAGCAACATTTACTGAGGTCAGTGTTTAGGAGGGTGACAACCTCTCGCGGCTGGTCGCTGCGGTCCGTGTACGCTAAAGGGAGCTGTTGCACGTTAAGTAGGTCGTGGCTCCAATGTGCTCCAAGTGAAGCAATACCTCTGGGGGGTGCCAATCCCAGGTGACGGTCTCTCATCTGGGAACTGGTTCAAAAAATTAAGAGACCTTTCAAAGGGGCGGAAATCTGACTCCTATCTACTAGGACCTCGATAGACTCGGGAGCAATGTACCCATTTCTTCCTCGCCTACTGCGAGGACACGACAACAACAATAAACAAAATATGTAAAAGCAGTGACAAAGTTAAATTTGCAACTATTTATCATTATTAATATTACATTTTATTACTTTATTTTTTTTCAAAAGTGAAGAAAAAAGACTTCAGTAAAGTAAATCACAATCCCAAGTTCAAGTGAGTAAAAAAAAAAAAAATAAGAAAAATGAAATTAAAAGCAAAACAATAATAAGTAACTTTATTTCAATGCAAAGCCTTTAACATGACATCATGATTTTTTAGGAGGAACTGCTTACATACATATCATAATTGGGACAAAAAGCTTTCAAACTCAAAATTTGAAGTGGAAGAAAAAAGAAAATATGCAGATTCAAAAAATCCTGCAAAAAATCTTATTTACTAAAATGCTACTATTTGTTATTATTTTATAGCTGCCCAAGATATTTCAGTGCCACCGCTTCAGAGGAAAACGAAAAACCCTTAACACAAGTTAATTTATTAGCTTGCTCCAGTTTTTAAATCGGGAAGATCTGTCAAGACGAAATGCATTGAAACTGTCATCAACATCCTAAGATGCTTTCGAGCGTGCGCTGAATTTTTGTTTATTTGCTGTGGAGCGAAATTCAGACTCATCGCCTCAATCATCCTGTCCGCTCGAGATTTCGCGAAGGTTTTATTCCAGAAGTAACGTTACGCAGTTATTCTTTCTCCACTGTGGAAGAACTCTGTCAGTTCCTGAATGGATTGGCTGGAAGAGAATGGTTAGTCATTGATGTATCGCTTTGGTTTTTTCTACTTCGCTAACTTTAGCATCTCCAAGTATGTGACATAATGTTTTATTAAATCAAGGTGATTTCTCGTTTCAATAATATTTGAAATAAACTCAAACAGTGCTACATACTTGAACATCCATAAAATTTAATCAAGTATTACAGATTTCATTTCGCCATGTGCAATTAATGCACATATACATAATCTAATTTGTATTTATTCAATTAGATTAGAGTGGCATGAATAATTTTGTTTATCTTTGCTTTACAGGAGAAAGAGTGCAGAAAGTTAAAACTTATGCATAATATGTGCTAAAAATGCATTAAATTGAAAAGCTAACTCAGTCGTCAATCAGTCGAACTGAAGAGATATTGCTGCTAATTGAGTTATTTAAATAAAATAAACTGTCCTTAAACAGGAAAACTAAAATGCCTAAAATTTCTTTAACCGTTATTGGCTGAACTTAAAAAAAATGATGAACTACGGTCGAATTTTGACCTTTGGGACGAAACCTAGTACAGTAGAGCCTTGGTTATCCGAGCCCCGACTAACCGAGTTCCGTGTTAACCAAGGTACATTTGACTTTGAAAAAAAAATTTTTTTGGCGGCCGATGGCGGCGTCACTGACTGACGTCGGTCAGCCAATTATTTTCTGGTGACATAAAGACCTAGAACAACCGTTAAATAGAAGAAAACAATATATATATATATATATATATATATATATGTAAGCTCTCTTTTTGGCGTCTAGGGGTTACTTCAATAATCACCCACCATAAAGAGATAAAAAATGATTATATTACGCTTAACTATGTACAAAAGCTATATACAGAACAAACTTCAATTACGAACATCAACATCATCCAAGCACGGCAGTGCTTATACGTCCACACAGAACGGAGTCTTTCTCGGAACTACCCGATTTCCTTGCTTTCCGCCTGATGGCGCTGCTGTCAATGTCTCCTCTCACTCGCATCCTATATATATATATATATATACTATATATATAGACTTCTTCAAGAGACAATTGTAACTGGAACATGTACTCTACTGATGTGAACATATAAAATTAGATATTTGCATGTATGTAACGTCATTTATTCATTTCATAATATGTACAGTAAATGCCGTTTTTTTTACATCTTTGACGACATTTTCATTCATTTCAACCCATGTTTACCTCTCGATTTGGACAGAGTCCGTGTTATCCGAGTTTTCGATTGTCCGAGGTACCCTCGGTCCACATTACATCGGATAATCGAGGTTCTACTGTATATTATAAAAATGCTTCATACTTCGTGTAAATAATAAATAAAAATATTTTTGACAAGTTAAAATTCACATTGCACAGTAACTGTATATGAAAATATATCATAAGTCCGACACAAGCTTCTATGCACAATCCATCAATTCTAGAAATTTGATCCTTATCCAAACCATCCGTCATTGCGAAAAGTATCCTTCTGTTGACGGCGGATGTATGAAAATTGTCTCTAAGGGAATAAAATAGCCCAGTGATGAACCCAAAGGGGAAACCGTAAGAATGATATGCTGTTTTGTTTATGAATATAAATAGCAAAAGAAAATCCTTATTCTTGAAAGTCTGAATTTTTATTTGACTTAAGAGATCTTTTGTGTTTGGAAAATTTTTAAGCAGTTTTACTGTTGAATTGAATTATTAGTGACAGATCAATTTTTGTGCCGAAATAATACATACTTATATACTATGCAGTGAATTTATATTAACCAACAATCAATATGTTAATGCTAAAAATACCAGGAATTGTTTTAAAAATTATCCGCAAAACAAAACGTTTTAAGTTTTGTAAAGCAATTTAGTAAAACAATTACTTTATCAGACAATTGGCTACTAGGACTTCAAAGAACAGCACGGTAATCTAAAAGAGGCAGGGTAAAAAAGGATACAATACGTCTAAATTTAAAACGTTAATTTATTTATTTACTTTTTTCAGATTATTTAATTGTCAGTACCGGAAGAATAATGAATAACTTTATTTCTTTTTTCTTATATATTTTATACATTTTTGAATCATACAAAATTCTATATGTGATTTAAATATTTTACAGAGACTTTAAAGTGCAATACGATGTGACTACATACATAAATACTGCTCAATAAGATCTGAAATAATTGCACTGTATAATTCTCTTTGCACTCTAATTATTTCTCATGAGGTTATTTATAGTATACACAATTGAGTTTTCATATAATGCATTCAAAAAAAATCATGATGTATAAGCTGCTCACTCGTTTTCATGCTCTTAGATCTAGTGCTTGTAAGAAGAAACTTGAGATTTTTAGCACAATACCTGCACATTCCAAACACTCACTTTCAATTTAATGTAGATTCAAAATGCTAATGTATATAAACAAATTTACGATACGTTGATTCGAAGCAAAATAGCGTGACATCGCACTTATTATGTCATTTTGTATCATATTAGACAGTGATATCTTCAGGTTGTGTTTCATTTTGTTTGACATTGTACGTGACAAACAATATGACATATATATATACATATATATATATATATATATATATATATATATGTATATATATAGTATATATATAGGGAAAGGATTAACTAACACATTAAGATTAAAACAATTTTGCTTTGACGTTCATTTAGTAAATAGTTATTCATTTAGTTAGTTCTCCTCTGGTTAAGTAGTAAAAAAATCATTGAGCATTGTACGAATATTGTATATTGTAGATGTAAGGAGTTGTATCAAACTGACGAATACGGACTTCCAGAAAAACACTTCAAATGTACATGTTAGAAATGTTTTCTTTAATAACACTGAAACTCATTAGCAGATACCAAATAAAAAAAATCAGAAAATATGTTCACAAGCAGAGGGAGAAAATGATATTTAACTGTTTTATCTTTGCCTATTTATGTATATATATATATATTTGGAGCGTAAACTGTGCATGCGTTTACCTTTACAATATTCTCTGGATAACCGTAAAATAATGCTAAATATACAAGGATAAAAAAAAATGAAAATATCGAACACATAAAAAGAAACACTTATGTTTAGTTTTGCTAGTGATAATTTTTTTTTAAATTTTTGTCAAGATCTGTATTAAAGAAATGCTTATTTTAAGGTAACAAATAATTGTCTCTAAATGTTGAGAAAATGAATTGTAGTGGTTCATCGCAAACAATATACTATTTGAGATTGGATATCGTAAAAAATATGTTGAATAATATAGCACCATTATTAATAGTCTTCAGAAAAATATATTCATATAGTTATAGAAACAAATTTGTAATTCATGTTTGAATTGGAATTGCAGTTGGGAAAAGTATAAAAGACAAATATAGGAAAGAAAGGCCACTTAAGCTCTCGCTTATGGTAAATATTTCTCTTTAACACTTTATTAAAAATAATTCACAAAATTGTTTCCTGCTCTAACACTGTAACAAGATGCTTGTTACATCTCGCGATCATAATAACTTCAACCAAATACTTTGGTTATTTACTTAGCCCTTGGTGACAAGCCTTGGCATTTTTACTCACGGTTCTTTCTGATTAACCGCTAGGCGTAACCACCACTTGTCACTTCTTTTTTTAATTGCCTACGCCGCCAAAAATTTTATACCATTTTATTTTTTAGAAACAACATTTTAAATTATTTTTTTAATTAGCTTTTTCACTGGGTATTTACCTTTCAACCATTTTTTAATTTTAATTTAATTCCGTCGCATTTCAACATCACAAATTTGAATTATTTTAAATATGCGACGGGAACTATGTACTCTCTCGGAGTAATACTCCCCTTTTTCGCGCCTTTTCCAATTGTTCCGGGACTGAATCTGTGTGTTTTCCCCTCATTGCTACTGAAAGTCGAATACGCTAAAGACGCGATCCGGCGTCTGGGCAATTTTGCCTATTCGTCGGGCAAGCAATGTTTTGTAAAAAATGCTGACTACTACCTCTTTTATTCCTGCTGCATTGGTTTTAATATAAAAATGTTCTAATAAGAACAAATCGTTTACTGCATAGCTTTTGTTCTTTGAGTTTATGCTTTTTTTACATATTAGATTGCTGGAAGCGATCGGAGTTGATCGCAAGCCTCCGGGTGATGCCGTTATCATTTTATCATAAAATACCTAGCCAAGAATTCGTTGAACTGTATCATTTTAATGTTTTATTGACATTACGACAGCAATGCATAGTTTGGAGATGCTGACTGATCTACGTGTCTGAAGATTGCATGTCAACACAAAGTTGTAAAAAATTTTTTTAACCGTTAAGTTACAACAATGACCAAGTTAACCAGCATTCAGGAATCCGTCCTCGGAACAACTAACGCTCCAAAATGAACATTATTACGAACTGATAATCAGCCACCAAATGAAGGAGCAAAAGTACGCTTCATTATTTTCATATTGGTCAATCAACTTCTGCACGCTTCAATAATCAGGTAGTCATCTTCAAGTATCAGGTGATATAATCTATTACATCAATTTCTAACGCCAGCTTTGTCACAACCGCATTAGAGATTTGTAAAATTCTTCTGTGCTAACTACTTAAATTAACGAGTTGTACTATTGTGTCACACGCTAGTTTATTTTTTAATTTTTTTTAGAGAGCTCTTTATTTTTTTATATGCAGTCTGATGTATAATGCAATAAATCTTTACAGTCAACGATTAATAATTTCGTAGTTATTTCTAGTATGTATTTTTAAATATATTAATTTACATAATTTTTTGCTTAATCTTTTTCATTTTTAAATGCTCTAACATATTCTGATTTTACACAACGCAATGTATCTAAGTACTAAACCCAAATATACCACTACAACACTAGATAAAAATGGTGCCGTGACGAAAGAAATTAATTATGTTTTATTAGGTTGAGAACTTCGGTTATGATCTGTGACATTCATCTCGGATACTCCCTAAATACATCAAATAATGAATTTTTTTTCACATGTGTATTAATTTTCAAAAAAATTAAGAGGGTATATTTTCTATATATCAGTATATAAAACACAGATTTTGAAATAGTCAATCGAATGCTTTTTTCCAATATATTTTATTGATTATTTGTGTTGTTTTGCATATTTTTCTTTTCTTATATTTTATGTTCTATTTGTTGCATTGTTTTTACAATTTATGCTTATCATTGATGATTGTATCTGATTTAAAATCTTAAAAGCTTTCAATCAACATCAAAAATATGACAAGTAAATCAGTCAGTCAAAGTTTGGCATCTGCCTTACCTCTCTTTCATGAAGATAATGAGGATATTAATTTTTATCTAAACCAATTTAACAGCATTGCAAACCTTGAAAAGTGGTCATATACAAAACAACTAATTGTTTTGAAATTAAACTTGGGGGATAAAGCTTTAGAATTCATCATAAATGACCCTATTGCATCAAAATGTGATAATATCCAGGATCTTCAGAAGTTATTGAGAAATAAATTTCAAAAAACAAAATCCTTTAATCAAATTCAGACACAATTCTCAAAAATAAGACATAAACCAGGGCAATCTGTCAAAAATCTTGCTGATGAAATTTCCAAACTTGCTTCCCTATATGTTGGCATCAAAGACTCGAGCAGTGAGGAACTAATAAAATTAGCTGATAATGTTAAGTTATCAAAATTTTTAGAAGTAGTCAGGGAGGACATTGCTCTTGATGTCAAAAAGAATGGTCCTCAAGATTTTCAAACTGCTGTAAAATATGCAACAAACATAGAATTGGCTTTGGGTGATGTGCCTTCAACATCCACTTCAAATAGCTCTTTTTGAATCACAAATAAATACTTTATTACAAGCTCAAATAGAGAGCAATAAGATGATACAAAATTTGTCTTCCAAATTATCTGAGCTCCAAAATGAAAGAAATCAGGTAAATAACTTAGTTGCTCGAAATCAAAATTCTTTCTCACATAATGACCAAAATGTTTCATGCCACATCTGTCACAAAAGGCATTTGACAACTGATTGTTGACATTTTCCTCGTCCAAATAATTTTGTAAGGGGTAATAACAGATTTGTAAGAGGGAGAAATTTTCGAAATATTGGTTCAAGGGGTAACCACCCATACAAAAATCAGGGGGAATTTTACAAACAGAAGAAATTTAAACTAAAGGGGGGTGCTTGTAAAACAAAATTTGCCAAAACCAGTTCTCGAACAGGTGCCCAGGGTAAAAGAGAACCAAAAAAAAAAATCATGACAAAGAAAAAGAAGAAGAAAAAAAAGGGACTTCTACCAATTGTCAATCAATTACTAATCCCGTAGAAAAATTTGTTTTGTCATGCAATAATGAAAACAACAACAATCTCCCAATAATCCAACTTAGGTTTGGTAATTTAACTGTTAATGCTCTTCTGGATAGCGGTGCTTCCTTATCACTAATTGAACCTGACATTATATACAAAATAAAACAGGAATGGAAGGTAGAATTTGTTTCCCGCAGTGTGAAAATTGTCACTCTTGACAAATCCACTATTCCTTATATGTCAGCAGTCAATATCAAATTCAAAATACAAACTTCCTTTTTCAACAATATATTTTTTGTAACCAAAAATCTGTTTAATTCTGATTTTAACATCATTTTAGGATATGATTTCATACAGAGAAATAAAATCATCTTTGACTCAGGAAACAGGAAATTAATTGTAGGAAATTGTCACCTACCTTTCAATTTGACTAATGAAATTAACAATCAACCAACTCAGGAAAATATAAATGATGTACATAAATTCAATACTAGTAACACTGTTAGAACTTTGTGCAATTACACAATACAGCCAAAATCCTCTGAAATAATAACACTAAAAATTCCTCAAAATTCACAACATCTAGAACAAGTCCTACTCACTCCAAAAAAAGGTAAATTGGATATTTCTGTTACTGAATCCATTCACCAAATATCCTTTAACAATTGCATTCAAACTAGTGTAGAAAATAATACTGACAAACCAATTACCCTAAGAAAAAAAACTATCTTCGGGTACATTGAAAAATTTCATGAATCTGACTGTGTCGAACCCTCAAAAACTCAGCATTTTCAAATTAACAATCTCAATTTGGCTGAAGTTAGAAAATTGCGAAAAGAAGAGATCAAAGAATCTGATTTTGATGTAGCTCATTTAAACCCACAACAACAAAAGGAAATTCTCCAAATTTTAATGAGTAATACTGCAGTTTTTTTCAAAATCATATATGCCCTTAGGCTCTACAAATGAAGTAGTGCCCGAGTTTAAATTACTCCATGATTTCCCTATCCAGACTAAACCATATCCCATACCCAAAATAGCCAAAGAATTTGCTCAGCAAGAAATAGCCAATTTACTTAAAGCAAAATTAATTGAGCCATCTTCATCATCTTATTCTTTTCCTGTAATTTTTGTTAAAAAAAAATCTTTGAAGGGGGATGACCCCAAAAATCTGAAATTTAGGATGGTAATAGACTATAGATTACTAAATAGCATAACTGAATCCGTAAAAATTTGTTTGCCCAGAATTTCTGAAATGTTACATGCCATTGCTGGTAGATCTTATTATTGTGTTCTAGACTTAAAATCTGCCTTTTTCCAAATTCAACTTAAAGAATCTGACAAAGAAAAACTTGCCTTTTGCACGGAATTTGGCAATTATCATCCAACTGTCTTACCTTTTGGTACACGAAACTCAACATCCTTTTTCACTATGTGTATCATAAAGGCATTAAACGACCTAAGGGGGCGCAATATGCAATTTTTTCTGGACGACATAATTATTGCTGCTGATTCAATTTCTGAAATCAAACAAACCCTTCAAACTGTTTTCAATAGACTAAAGAAATTTAACCTCACCTTAGACCCTGCAAAAATGCAAATATGTAAGCAGGAAATTGTTTATTTGGGTTTTAACTTAAGTAAAAAAGGTTTTGCTCCATCTGATGAAAATATAAAAAAAGTTACAAAATTTCCTACTCCTAAAAATGTCAAAGAGGTTCAAGCTTACTTAGGTATGATCAATTATTTTCGACATATGATTTACAATTTTGCTGAAATCACTCAACCAATTGTCAACCTCACAAAAAAAAAATGTACCATTCATCTGGAGTGAAAAATGTAAACAAGCTTTCGAAAAGATTCAGAACCTTATGCTTAACAAACCTTCTTTAAAGAACTTCAACTCGGGTGATAATTTATATTTGGTAACTGATGCTTCTAAAATTGCAATATGTGGTATTTTATTAAATAAAGTAGGGGATAATTTTTGCCCAATTGAATTTTTTTCCAGACAATTAAATCCTGCAGAGCAGAAATATCCTTCAATTAGAAGGGAATTGTTAGCTATTTTTGCTTCCATAAAATTTTTTCATGACAAACTATATGCTAAGACTTTCGAAATTTTGAGTAATGCAAAATCACTTACTTATCACATTCACTTGGACAAACAACCTGAAATTGTTGCCAGGGGGCTTTTGTATTTACAACAGTTTAGCTACAAAATTTCATTTATTGAAGGCTGGAAGAATCCAGCGGATTTTTTATCGAGAGTAATTCAGGAAAATAATGTTGTAAACAACCTCCAAACATACAATGTTTCTGATCAGCTAAACAATAATAACTTAAAAATCCACCAAAGACAAGATAAACAAATTTCACAAATCATTCAGGAAATTGAGAACAATTCAGAAAAGACAAAATCTAAATATTTTATTGATTCACACACTGATCTTGTCATGATCAAATTGATCAATCAAAACAAAAAATTCAAATCCAAAAGTTTGGAAAACAAAATTTTAGTTCCTAGCTCTATGTTTAAAATTTGTTTAACCGAGGCTCATGCACCTCACTTTGCTACTCAAAAAACTTATGAATTCTTAAAAAAGAGATTTTATTGGAAAGGCATGTTCAAAATGACAAAAAAATTTTGTGAAAATTGCAGTTAAAGTCTACAGCACAAACCAAAACAAACTTCAACAACTTACAATCTGATATCCAAAAAGAACCTACACCCTTCTGATTACTGTGCGATTGACATCGTAGGGCCACTTCCACGTTCATTAGATAATACAAAATTTATTTTGTCGATTATTGATCATTATTCTCGATTCCTAGAAGCTATTCTATTAACTGACATAAAAACCAATTCCATCATTAAAGCTCTAGACAAATATTTTTCACTTTTTGGGATTCCCAAAGTTTTGATTTCTGACAACGGGTCAAATTTTTGTTCACATGAATTTGCAGAATTTTTGAAAAAAATAAATATTGAGCACAGGAAGAGTTCAATTTATTTTCCTCAATCTAATGGACTCCTTGAAAGAGTTCATAGAACCATGAAGGAAAACATTGCTGCAATGTGCAACAAAACTTTTGAATGGTCTCAGAAATTGTTAATTTTCAAACTCCATTATAATAATGCAATTCATTCAGCTACAGGTTTTTCACCATCTAAGATATTTTTTGGCAGGGAACTCAACATACCAATTAACATGCATAATGATCCAAAACTGGTTGAGGATCACAAGGAGTACTTAGACAGGATTTCCAATGAAATCAAAGAAACCAGGGACAATTTTAATAAGCACGAGGATCAATATTTTGAATCAAGAAAAAAAATATAAAAGGGAGAAAGAAATCAGAATTTGAAATTGGGGATAAAGTTTTTGTTACCGCCTTTCAACATCCCAACTCATTGCAACAAAAGTATCATGGACCTCATGAAGTCATAAAAAAATTCAGGAATGACAACTACTTAGTTAAAGATGAGATCAATAACAAAACAATGAAATTACATGCTAGCAAACTTTTTCAACAACTTGATCTCAATTTAGATTAAAATTTTAAATTGGTCTAAATAATTTTTGTAATGAAAGTTAAAATAATGCGTGAAACTTTCAGTGATTTGAGGAAGTCTTTTCAAAAAAAAAAAAAAACGGTCATCTTTGTTTTTTCTGCATATGTTGTTTTGGCCAAATGACATTCTAGTTTTATGGCAGGCTGGTTCCGCATTTGACTGGCAGAAATGTAAAATTCAATGATGAAATGATGTTCAAAGCATTTTTGGCACATTTTTTTTTTTTGTGATTTCTTCCTCAACTCAGTATTAAATCATCGCATAATGTTTTTGTGTACAAATATGAATAACAATTAAGGCACTAACAATATATGAATGAGATAAATTTTTGGTACCATGTTCTGATTGCAATATGTTAAAAGTGTTTCACAAAACAACATTTTTTCCTTATCAAATATATCATGTATGGGTATGTAAAGGGCTATCCGTGATGAATACACAGTGTCACAATTTGTTTTTCATAATGTGTTAGAGCATTCATGTTTTTGTTTACATTTTTTCAAATGTGTTTATTTACGTTTTACATGTCATCCATGTAGCAGGATGATATATGGTTGTGATCAGTCACGGTATGATTGGTAAACATTAAGGTATTCTAGTTACTTCAAAAATTTTTCTTTCGGGGGGGGGGGGATAATGTAACAAGATGCTTGTTACATCTCGCGATCATAATAACTTTAACCAAATACTTTGGTTATTTACTCAGTCCTTGGTGACAAGCCTTGGCATTTTTACTCACGGTTCTTTCTGATTAACCGCTAGGCGTAACCACCACTTGTCACTTCTTTTTTAATTGCCTACGCCGCCAAAAATTTTATACCATTTTATTTTTTAGAAACAACATTTTAAATTATTTTTTTAATTAGCTTTTTCACTGGGTATTTACCTTTCAACCATTTTTTAATTTTAATTTAATTCCGTCGCATTTCAACATCACAAATTTGAATTATTTTAAATATGCGACGGGAACTATGTACTCTCTCGGAGTAATACTCCCCTTTTTCGCGCCTTTGCCAATTGTTCCGGGACTGAATCTGTGTTTTCACCTCATTGCTACTGAAAGTCGAATACGGTAAAGACGCGCCCGGCGTCTGGGCAATTTTGCCTATTCGTCGGGCAAGCAATGTTTTGTAAAAAATGCTGACTACTACCTCTTTTATTCCTGCTGCATTGGTTTTAATATAAAAATGTTCTGCTAAGAACAAATCGTTTACTGCATAGCTTTTGTTTTTCGAGTTTATGCTTTTTTTACATATTAGGTTGCTGGAAGCGATCGGAGTTGATCGCAAGCCTCCGGGTGATGCCGTTATCATTTTATCATAAAATACCTAGCCAAGAATTCGTTGAACTGTATCATTTTAATGTTTTATTGACATTACGACAGCAATGCATAATTTGGAGATGCTGACTGATCTACGTGTCTGAAGATTGCATGTCAACACAAAGTTGTAAAAAAAATTTTTAACCGTTAAGTTACAACAATGACCAAGTTAACCAGCATTGAGGAATCCGTCCTCGGAACAACTAGTGCTCCAAAATGAACATTATTACGAACTGATAATCAGCCACCAAATGAAGGTGCAAAAGTACTCTTCATTATTTTCATATTGGTCAATCAACTTCTGCACGCTTCAATAATCAGGTAGTCATCTTCAAGTATCAGGTGATATAATCTATTACATCAATTTCTAACGCCAGCTTTGTCACAACCGCATTAGAGATTTGTAAAATTCTTCTGTGTTAACTACTTAAATTAACGAGTTGTACTATTGTGTCACACGCTAGTTTATTTTTTAATTTTTCTTAAAGAGCTCTTTATATGCAGTCTGATGTATAATGCAATAAATCTTTACAGTCAACGATTTAATTTAAATTTTTGTAGTTATTTCTAGTATGTATTTTTAAGTATATTAATTTACATAATTTTTTGCTTAATCTTTTTCATTTTTAAATGCTCCAACATATTCTGATTTTACACAACGCAATGTATCTAAGTACTAAACCCAAATATACCACTACAACACTAGAAACACACATAATGATTTTTTTATTATCCAACATGTACGCTTGGAACATTAAAATCTTTCAATTTTGTCGAAGGAAATCTGTGCAGAGAATGGAATGTCCATTCCATTATCTCAGCATTGCAGTTTTAGTTGTTTCTTTTGATGCGTAAAGTTAGGTAAATGCCTTCAGAGATGGCGAGTATAGTGACCAGCCCAAGGTTCGATGTAATCCATCATTGTCTAAGTTTCGCCTTCATCCAAACCATCCGTCATTTGATAAAGTGTCTTTCAGTAAACAAAGGATGGCAGGACAGCATCACTTGGGAAATAAAATCCTGAACCAGTGCAGAAAGAATAAATGACATAGTAGAGTATTCAATTAAGATTTGTGTTAGAAACAATACATAAAAAAATCGGAATGTTGGTTGGCATTTTTTTCGAACATTCGGGCTTGTGTCATAAAAATTACCTGAAGATTGATGTAAATTACATCACTCTTTAGCGTAATTCAAGCAAATATGGGGTTTGTAGGATGTTTGTTTTTCGTTTTTCTTTTCGTATTTTTGTCCAATAGATTATGTTGTTGTGTTCAACATTTTTTTCCCTCTAAAAAGAAATAAACAACAACAAAAAATAAATTATAAATAACATAAATAAATAAATACATAAATAACATTAAAAATGATTAAATTAATAATAAACATTACATGTATCAAAATGCTTTAAAATAGTAGGCGACATAAACATTATCAACCAAAAGAGCTGTGATTTTGTTTTACATTCATTTTTTATCAAAAAATAAAATAAAATAACGGATCTCTCTGTTTGAGAAAATAAACAAGTGTTCTTAAGACGTCTTTAGAAAAACGAGCCGCAGTGGACTAAAAAAATATAAATAAATAAATAAAATGTTCAATAAAATCAAACTTAATAAAAAATAACTGAAATATGTGCATAAGTAGAATCTATGTTTATACTGAATAACAAGCACATAAAAATATTTTATGGGACAAAGAAATTGGATTACTGTGAGGTGACAGCCAAAGACAAAACTGCAGTATAGGTGGGGTTTCTCATGTATATGTCAGGATGTTTCAAAGTGGCTCACATTCATTATTTCGAGAGTCAAAATGTCAGCATTGAAATTTCAACCATAAGAGCACCAAAATGTTTCAATTAACATGTTATAAGCGTGCAAAAAACGTATTTAAAAATTAAAACGAAAAACAAGAATAGTACATAAATGAAACTGGGACTTCTTTTCAGAATTAAATGAACTTTAGAATTAAAAAAAAGCACTCCCTATCTGCAATGTAAAATACAAAAACTTGTACATGATCTACAATTTAAATAAATGATGTACATATATACATGTATATATACTGCAATAGTACTAAATATTTTAATTCTTGCGGATGCAAGATATTTCAACAACAAATTTACAATGTTCATTATTGCTGTTGTATTAATTTTCCTTAACAGTTGTTCTCTGCATGGGACATTTTCCCTGATAATGACAATGCTGTATTTTAACAGAATTTATATACATATTATGTTGCTGTTGTATATAAGAAATAACTTTAAGACGGATCATACTTGACTAATGAAATAGATCGAGAATAGACCTCAACTCAATTGAAAATCTATCGATCAAGATAAATAAACATGTTATCCAAAAACTCCCCAAAGAAAAAAATCCCTAATGATTGAGGCATAAATACATTATCGGTATTATATTACAATATCAGAGGATTGTAACAGCTTGTTGAACTTCAAGGAAATGCACTGAAAAGCCTCAACAGATCTTAAAGGTTTAACAACTACCGAAGTCTAAATTTGTCAAAATGAAATAAGTAATCAGTAAAGAGAATGAAATTTCTACTCTAAGATATGAAAGGCTTAACATTGAAAATCTTACGTTTGTGCTTATAATAGTAAGAAACCTTTTTTTCAGTGCATGCATCTGTAGTTACATAGTTTGAAAAAAATCTAAAAAACAATATCTAAAAAAATGTTTTTCACGCTCCACTTTAAAAAAATAGGTAAGGTTGAACACCTAGACGAGTTTTACTATTTTTACTATACTTGATCACCCAAATGATGTTTTTCTTCACATTATAAACTATATAAAAATAATTTTCAAATGTTCTTGAATTTCATATAAAATTATTGTATTTAAGAATTATATCAAGTCCGTTTCAATGAATTCATCAGTTTGAGTTTTTTACTGAAATGCACATCTGAACTATTAAATCCATTGAGCTTCCAAGCAAGCGTTTGTCGCATTTTAAGTATTGCTATTTTTCTTTTGAAGTATTGCTGAGTAAATAAAATTAAAAAAGACATTGTTGTATTGACAAGTAATCTTATATTACTTCAATATATAAATGGCATTTTTTTTAAAAAGTCCTATTAATGCATAAAAAAGGTACTTTATCTCTGATAAAGTGTATTTCAATTTTCTTCAACGCTGTGAAAATTTCTCTAAAATAAAATTCTTGCATCACATGAAATAACATTTGCAATATATATACTTAAACTTTTAAAAATATGTTTGTTTTACATTTAATAAAATATATTTCATCCAAAACCACACTCTGAAGATGTTTTGGAGCATGGTAAAAACAACAAAATTTTATTTCCTTTGTTTTTCATTCTTTGTACGTCGCAAATCAATTCAGGAATCGAAAACAAACATTTAAATTCTACATGGATTCAGCCAAGCATTACGAAAATCTTGTTTTTCGAATCCTGTTATGTGTGCAAGCATTTGTTTAAACCTACTGCTAAACAAAATTTTCGAAAAAGTTTCAGGACATAGAGGAGAAAAAACAATAGGTTGTTTCTATTTTTTAAGGAAAGTAGTTACCTTGAAAAAATGTGCAATCAATTGAACAATGTACGGAGACTACTCCCACTGTCAGAAATGCTCAAATAAATAGACGTGTGTGTGTGTGCATGTGTTTTTCATCCGAGTGATTTTAAATTGCCATTATTGCTGCGTTCATTAGTTAATACATATTGTATACCTAATGTTGATCTGAACGAAACCTTAACCATCTTCACTTATAATTTAAACGATAAAGTTCAATGGTATTTAACTTTTTAAAAAGTTAACAAAAAAGTTTGGCGGGTTTTAATCAAACGAGCATTAATTTGGAGAGTCTGGTGCGCCTGAAAAATACTACCTTGCATTTATACCAGAGCACTATGCACCCAGAAAAGTTCCAGGGCTATAATGAAATACGACAGGCTTGTAAACAACAATACTATTCCTTAACTTGTGCGATTAAGGTGTATTATCTTTTTATTTTTCTACGCTATGACGTACTTTTTTCAACACCGTAATCACTCGTTCAGTATAAAATAAAAAATAATATGCACGAGGAATCTTCTAAAATTAGCATTTTCTTAAGAAGAAGTGCCTCATATTATATCCCAGGCCTCAAATTTTTCGGTTTCTGCGAGGAATTGAATTGTACGTTAGAAAGAAGATTTTTATTGACAACTCCTTATGACGATATTTAAAACTAACCAAAATGAAACTAAAATTACTGGAAATAGTAGACTTTGTTCCAAGTAACTTTTTTTTAATTTTAGCTAGCGTTTTTCCTGTCATTTATTTATTTGCATATATATATATATATATATATTTTGCTATACTTGACATGATATACTTCAGTTTCAGCGAAAATTCGTTTGTGTGGTAAACAGTTTTTAGATGCGTAACTTTTTTTTGATGCAGCTTTACTTTTATGTTAATTCTATTATTTACGGGACATAATCTCCAAACTAAACAAAATGACCTAAACAAACACCGTTTACCCTGCCTTGTCTCCTGTGAATATAGATTAAAAGAAAATTTATACTAACTCTAGTCTCAGACCGCAATATTTTTACAAAGAATTAACCGAGTTTTTCCTCTTTTTCCAATGCCACAAGGGTATTCCAAATAAATAGATTCTTCTACTTCCTTCTGTTTATTCACTGGTAGCATCTTTGTTGAAAAGAAAGTTGGGTAAGACTTGAATATATTTCGAACTAAATGAAAATGTACTTTTCGATAAACCAAGTTTCGTACACTTTAAACGGACAAACTGAAAATCAGTTTAATCAATTTATATGGTCTGCATCTATCCCACATGGAAGAAATGTGTTGAAAAGATTATGGAGTCTCGTCATAAAAATATAGATTTTTATGTACTCAGGAAGAAATTTCAAATAAAGTTAAAAATGGATTAAAAGACGTGTCCTTGAATGATGTTACAAGTAAATATTAAGAATAAGGCTGAAAAAGGGTACATAATATTTGCGAGAGCAAGTATTTCTATTCGTTTTCTTTGGCTTAAAGTTTTAAATTTTTATGGGAAGGATGGGATGATTTTATTATTTTATGTTATGATTAAGACAATTTAAAACTGTTTTCTTTGAGTTTTTCGAAAAGAAAACCGCCATTGTGCGAAAGATATAATGTATATTTATAGTTCAGGAAATTTAAATTACTACTGCATCTTTTGCATCCTTTATGTAATATTAGGCTACCTTCTTTATTGCGACGTCATGTTGTACTAGCTGACTCTATCATCGGAGCTTAATTTTTTATTTTCTAAGGATATATCTGAATGCATTGGAATGTCACTTTTTTAGTCAAGTTCCTCTGCAAAAATGAAAACCAAAAAAAGAGGAGGGGTCACTTGAAATCGTTTTGAATGCCGCATGAAAGTATTTTTCTAATGCAAATGTTTGAAAATCAACGAAGAACAAACAAACTGAAATTGTAAAAAATGTTCATTGATTTCTACTCATATCAAATCGTATGCGCTAACATATATATATATATATATATATAACTTAATTAATTGATTTGTTCATATCTTTCGTCGAAAGCTTTCTCCAATAAAGCATGTTAGTAGTAAGTTCGAATTAAGCCCAGGACCTAAATATGTTTCAAATTTACCCGTAGGTGCAAATGTTAAATTTTCCTCAACTGTTCAAAATGTAACATAAAAGTGTTTAAATCAAAAGAAAAACGGGAAAGAATTGTTCACGCCGAGACATTTAGAAGGAAAAAAACTGAATCTAACAGTTCCCTCAACATTTTTCCCCACTTCAAAATCTCAAAACCCTACTTTCATTTTTTTCACAAAGACTAAACACGAAAACAATTTTTGGATAAACCATGAGAAATCTGAACACCTAGGATAAATTGAGCTCCGTTTCAAAGACTGCCATTCACAAGGAAAATCCACAATACCTCATTTAACTCTAGATTATAAAAAGCTAAGGAAACATCAATCGGGAAATCAAGTAAATTCTTCCTTTTATGTTTTTAGCTCTTTCATCAAGACGAGTTAATTTCTTCGCTTACCAAGTAAACACATGCGTAATAAATTACTGCACAAATGTGTTATTGAAATTTACATTTGAAATTACTCCCGCAATCACGTCGTATTGCTTTGACAAGGTTCTAACTGACCAAGAGCAGTTTCGAGTAAATTGGTGCATAACTTTTTCATTTTTGTAAGTTCTTCATTCATATTATTCATCAACCAATATTTAGGTGATCTCTACATGCTGAAATTCTTGTTATTGATAAAAATTGTTCAATAGCCACCAAAAAAAAAAAAAAAAAAAACCTCAAAATGCAGTTAGAACCTTGTCACAGTGAAATAGACAAGATTTCACATTTATGACAAGGTTCTAACTGCTATTAGAACCTTGTGAAACCGAAATACCATTCAAAGTTTGGTGAGAAGGAATATTTCATGATTAGTGTGAGTAATACAAACCAAAATATTTCATAGAATACAATTTTATTCATTTTTATTTTCACACAAACCATTAATTCTACAATATTTTCACATTATAAGCTTGATTTGACATGGAAAAGTTTATAGATTAAGTACCACCCTATAATATTCTCTGTCTTGTAGAGGCATGTACTGCAATGCACTCCTGATATCATTTTTTTAAATTCAGGTAACTCAACATGAAATGTCTGTATTTTGGGTTTCACTTCAAAAACAGAGAGTAAATTGGGCGATCTGCCTTTTGAATTGGACCTCTTTCTCTTTGTAGTGTCATTGAACTTAATGTTCTCACAGTTCATTGGTTCATGTCTGTTGTGCCTTGTTTTGAACTCTACAATATTCGATGATTGTGTGAATTTTATAACTGCAAGTTGAGTAAAAGGAATTAGTTTGTATTGAAACAGTTTTGAAGTTGATCCAGAATCTTTAAAATCTGCTAAATTCATTTGGATGACACGGTAAGGGTTTGATTTGTTCACCTATTTCAGTATTCGGATCAATCCAATTGGGCTGTAGAAATCAACTTTCCTCATTAACTTTTCCGTCTCACTATGAGCATGATCAACTTCTTGAACGCATGAGTGCCCAGGCAAAGAATACTTCATTGTAATAGAATTGACAATGGGGTTATCCCTCAAAAAATGTAAAACAGCATTGGATATTATACTGTTCCAATTTTGTGGGACACATGAATCTCACCATGTGATAAGCTCAGTCACATCATTTTATTCAACTACTGTACTTAATATTTTTATGAAGGCACTTGCAATATTATTGCCTGCTCTACCAGCCAACTTCTCAGTCCACAATGCACAATATACTTTTTCGGTAGTTGTGAAATATGCAGTTAAATTATACACATTCATTTTTCTCAAATAAAAAAAAGAGCTGTTGGTGATTTGGAGATCGAATAGCAACACTGGAATAGTACTGTCTTTCTTCTTTTCAGCCCTTGATTATCTCCATTTCTGTTTTATAAACTAGATGTCTTTCAAAATCTTCTTTCAGCTGTTCTGTCAATGTGTCAGTTTTTTTGAGCTACATGAAACTTCTCACAAAGGTCACATCTATCATTGAGTTTAATTATACATGTTACCTTTTATAGTTCACGAGGCTAAAATCTTCATTTTCAGATGATGAGGTTGGTGGAATAAATTCATCAGACGATTTATCACCAAAAAAATCAGATGAACTTGATTCATATGAAACGTTGTTATCATCCATGTTGCAAAATGCTGAATTAATAATATAAATTATTATTTTCACACAACTTTTACAGTATTGAACCCTTTCTAACCTTAAAAGTCCACTTCTGGTTACATTAATCGTAACAGAGCTGATTGTGAAGCAGTTGGAACCTTGTCATCCTGAAACAATATTATTTACTTGGGCAGTTAGAACTTTGTCATTCTAGCTAGTTCCAATGTTTAACAACAGATAGTGTTCTAAGTCAGTTTCCTGGATAGAAATACTATAGAGCATTGAGTTTGTACTCTAACCTCGAATTCACAAAAAAAATGTCAGTTAGAACCTTGTCAAACCAATGCGACGATTAGTTGAGGCACTTGTTCCAAATTGTTTATATTTTCATCTCCACGGTGAAGGTAACGTGAACTTCAAAAGTTTAACCAAACTCTTATTCGTTATAACTTGAAGAACACGTTTTATTTCTATAAATGTATACAGACTATGATTGCTGCAGCTTCGAAAAAAATGAAATGACTAACAAATGTTTTGCACGCTGCACTGCTCCGCACGAATGGACTGATGATTATCCTCTGAAATTCATGTACTAATATATTTTTTATATAAAGAAATATTCCCTATTTTGATCATTTTAAAGTACACTACTGACAATTAAAATTGCTACACCACGAAAAAATGCAGATAACAAAATGATATTTATTGGACGCATATATTATATTAGAAATAACAAATGATTAAATTTTCAAGAAATTTAAGTGAATAGATAGTGAGAAAGTCATTTGCATATCACAGCATCTTGTTCCTGTCGTTTAAATTTATTGTCTGTAGCATGTCGCCTTCTTGGTGTAGCAATTTTAGTGGCCAGTAGTGTAATTGTAATTTACAAACATGCTAAAACAATTGCCGAATGGATCTCTTCAAGCATTTACATGATAACGCCGTAGGAAAAATTAGCCTTAATTGACAAATAGTCACACTTGTTCATAACAATCAGTGTTTTAACTGTACATCGGCTATAGCTTCGATAAGGGGCTAGTCCGAGCAGAAACCTATTAACGGCAATCTCTGATTGACTCGTGACGTCAGCCTTTTCTAAATTTTGTTTTTCAATTCGTCGTTTTTCAAATAAAATTCTAAGAACTTACTTTGATGTAAAGTCACAAGCGAACAGGCACATTTAAATCGAAGATAGAATGCATTTATACTCTAGAATTTCTCCCTTGTTCCAAAATCAGTAGTTGTAACGAGAATGTGTGTTTCACTGTACTTAGCAATGAGGATGTATTGCTCATTACTCGTTTCCTAGACATGCGTTCGAAATTTTTGTCGTGCAGCAAGGTATGGATTCAGGTTATTTCTGAAGCTAATAAAGGAATAATGGAAAGTAAATACGGTGTGAAATCAGAGATACTGACTATGTATTACAGAACCTTTGAATGCTTTAAAAACAGTATAGCCTTTTTCAAAACCGGAGAAAATGAAAACTATTTTTAACAAAAGTATCGAAAATGCTTTGTAGCAAATGCATTCGCGTACTAAACAAATAGAATAAAATAAATGAATAAGAACATTTTTATCCAGCTTGCGTAATAAATCATGCTTCTTAAAGTGCTCCTACTTATAAAGAGTTTAAAAAGTATAAAAGTGTTTTCATCACACATGTAAGATATTTTTATTGTACTGCAACAGGAGTTTCTCATCTCGGTTTTAGCGAGATAATGAAATAAGAATCTTCTAAAATTCCATTATTAGTGTGCAAAACTTTTAAAGAAGTGAAATCGAATGGCAGCCAGAGTTTTGATACCGTTTTCCCAAAAGAATTACTCTTCATTTTTGACTTCTGATGGCACGCTTGGGTCCTTCAATACAATAATTCCTTGTGCGTAGCTTTATGTTTATTCTAACACAACTCGAAGCCTCGAAGCTGGCTAAGCGACCACTTGTAAAACACATAACTAACAAAAAGCAATCCAATAATATAGTCTTCCCATCCGCCTTTGCAAAAGAATAAATGTATGGGAGTAGTAGTTCATCTTTTTAAAGAGACTATTGGGATAAATAAACTCTTAAATTTATTCTATTACCAATATATATATATATATATATATATAAATATATATATATATTGTGGATACATACTATTCCTCTGTTTAAATGCAAAAAATGCTTACAGCTTGTCTTGTTTTTTTATAGATATAAATGATAGTGAATGTTCATGTTTGTCGAAAACTGATGCGTTTTGTTCTCAGTCTAATTACGAGATTGCTTTAATAAAATAGGCCACACGTTGCCTTTTCAAATGCAAAGAACTTTTTCTTGAAATGCTTGATAAGATTTCAATGTTTTTTTAAACACACAATATGCTCTTAAAATAGTTGAAACACTGTTTTTTCTGGAGTGCACCGAAATTGCTTCGCAGTGTCATTTATAAAAAAAACAGCGTTCCATTTAAATGTGCTTTATGCGGCCGAGAGTTACAAACCTCATCTCAAGTATGTAACTGCAATAAGAGTGACAAAAAACTAAATCTTAAGCTAACAAGTGCAACGTAGGATATTAAAATAAATCAAACTTTTCAACTCTTATCAAAATTTCATCTTTGTTGAACAGAAATGCTGTTGCTTTTACAATATAATCACTGACCCTCCCTCCCCTTCGTCCCTTTCCTATGTTTCAATATATTCAAAAATAATACATTTTATATCGCTTTTTATATGTTATCTAAAGTGATCTTGAAAATAACGAATATTTGTTCGAAATAAATGTAATACTCATTTTTCAAATTAATTTTTAAATGTTTTTGAGTTATTTTTTATTATTATTATTTTTTTTATTGATCATTGTAACTCCATTTCTTCAATTTTGCTGAACTTTACTTATGCATCACCGAAGTGATTATTTCTAAGCACTTCTTGTCGAAATGACTCTGAAAAAAAATGATGTTTATCAATTTTAATATTTTGAATTAAATAAAATCCAACTAAACTTCAAACCATCAAATAATATATATTTATTTTTCTCTACTTGAATAAAGACAATTTTCTCTACGTACTTATAAAAAAAGGTTCTTTACGTGAAAGTTGTGAAGTGCTTTTAAAAAGATGCAATAATTTCTGATATTGAAGACTTTTCTCTCGGGCTAAATAAAATTACCACTCAAAAGTGAAACAAGGACTTATTTCGAGCTTCTAAAATGATTCAAACTCCTTCTGTGTTTTTGTGGTTTACAATCATCACTCCAATTCAAGTTTTTTTGTTTTATTTAAAGATTTTTAGATATATGTAGAAAAACGAAGACTTATTCTGGTTTGTAAAACCGAAAGGGAAATAAGGTAATTGTAATTTGCATACGAAACATCTGAATAGAAGTTTTCACTTTGTACTCTTTCTGCTTTTTAACCTTTTTTGATGAGCTAAAGAAAAGGAAATAAATAAATATAAAATATTTTCATTTAGATTAATTATTGTATTTTATTAAGTTAACAAGCAATTTAAATGTAAAATTAAAAAATGCAGAAAGTAGGAAACTATTCAGAATTTCTGGGTTTACACACATTTCTTGAAATAGAAAAAAAAAGTTGTAATGCTTTTGGGCAAATTCATAGTATACTTGTGTGTGAGGGGAGGGGGATTACTTAGTAGTTCTTCAACCTAATTGCTGCTTCATACGCAGTAAAAACATTTTAAGATGTAGAAATTTTCGAACCTGGAGAGTTGGAACTTTCACGAATGAAATTATTTTGACACAGTAGTTTTCATCACTAAAATCATTTTCTACCCCGTTCAGAATTTCCTCTATCATTAGTAAAATATATAAAAAAGCGAAGAAGGTGGTTCGGTGACTCATACCAATGTTACAAAGCTATGGAATTTCAGCACACAGAAGATACAAAAAAGAAAAAAAAAAATAGAAAAGAAAGACGGTGTTCAATATCAGTAGTAGTAGTAGTAGTTGTTGTTGTTGTTTTTGTTGTCGAGTCCTCGCGCGTGGCGAGGAAGAAAGGGTTTGCTGCTCCTGAGTCTAACGGGGCCCTTATAGGCAGGAGTCCGATTTCCGCCCCTAAGAAATGTCTCCTAATTTTTTGAACCAGCTCCCAGATGAGAGACCATCACCTGGGATTGGCACCCCCAGAGGTATCGTTTCCCTTGGAGGGCATTGGAGCCACGACCTATTTAACGTGCACCAGCTCCCTTTAGCGTACACGGACCGCAGCAACCAGCCGCGAGAGGTTGTTATCCTCCCAAACACTGACCTTAGTCGATGTTGCTTCGCTTTCAGTGTTCTGCGTTAACCGAGCTTCTACCGGCTGGTCCACTGCGGGACTTCAGGATCAGTAAAATGGGCATTAAAAAACTCGTGTATTCAATTGGACTAAGCATCTAATCGGGGTGACGAGAGAAATAGGTTGAACTATTTGGGCCAGGTATTTCGAAGCAGCAAATAAATAAATAAAACTGCCAAAATGACATATTAATAAAGCATTAAACAATCCAAACACATTAAAACAATGTGACAAAAATGTCCGCAAAAATGTCGATTTTGTTTAGTTCATCACTAATAGAAAAACAATCTTAATTTGATGTATTGCGTTCAGAATGCAAATTAAAAATAGACTCGGTACTCGACGGCAGTGCACATTACGTAATCGTTCCGATGTCGTAACATTTAGTCTTATTTAAAGAAAATGCATACCACTAATATATGCATAAATGTCACAATTTTCATCAAACTAGACTAAAGCATATGATTAAAACTAGTTATTATGTTAAATTTTACTTCAAAAGTAAAATGATTTGCTTCTTATGTCATTTAATTATTAAAAATAAATTGAAATACAGTGTTTTTACTATTCTTACTGTAACGTACAAACATAGTTATACATAAAAGTGTAAGTATACTATAAAACGTATACATAAAATTTCGGAATTATGAAGTATGCTTTTACTAAGTTTTGTTTAAATAGTGAAATAAAAATAAAAAATAACTACCTATTCATGAACATGTGTTAATTCTTTGTATAATCAGTGCTTCTTACATATGCAGCAAAAAATAAATGCACATTAAATAAATGCCGTAAAAGCATTGGGTATAATAAATGTATTTATATTTAGCCTAAGAGGTAGCCTTAATTGGTAATTCATAATTATTAGTCAAATATACTTACTGCATTTAAACTTTAAACTACATATTTATCTGGAAGTTTATTACATATTTATTTACCCCAATGCCGTACATACTTTCTAACCCTGAATCAAATATTCTCGCCTTTTATCTAAAACTGTTCCCGTCTCATGCCACATTTCTATCGACAGAATTCTCAGTAAATGCTTTCGGTTCAACTTGAGTAACGTCCAGCAAGCCATCTTAAAATTTTAATCTTTTGGGCCTCAAAGAGCTTACAGCGTCAGTGAGTACTGAATTTAATTAATACGTTCACTCAATCGTATGAAGCCTCCTGGAATGGAAATGTAAGTACCGAGAAACTAAATAGTTTAACTTTTAATGCCCATAATACTTAAATTCAAGGCAAAATCCGAATAAAAATACATACTATTTTACGGATTTGATACATAGTGGTAAATGCAAACGTCTTTTCAGTTTTACCTTCTTCTTTATCCAGTACACAGATAAAAAATGGATTCCAGAAAAATGTCGATATCCGAATGTTGACGGACTTATACGTTTCAAGTGTTGCTTAACACTTTCTGACAATTGTTAATTAATTTTGTATATATTATAATACGCAGTCTCTTTCTAACTAAACTGCATTATATACTGTTCTGAGTGTTATTTCAGGGCAATGCATAATATATCAATAATTGCAATACCTGTGATACATATTAAATATAACGCAGACTAAAATGAAGGTAAACACTTACCTAAAAAGCTTTTACCACTTCATAAATTTATTTTTAAAATAAAGTAAAATAAGATTTATTCTAACTCAGTTTATTTTAACTCTGTGCAGTATATTTACACAATTAGGCCAAGTTTTAGTATCCACATATGTATGTACCTTTATATCCAAAGTTTCCTCTTTTCCCCAATACACAAGAGAATGCCAAATAAATAGCATTTTCCCCGTCTTTCTGTTCATTGGGAACCATTTTTCTTGAAAATAAAGTTGGAAAAGACTTAAATATTCTTCTAAGTAAATAAAAGGGGACTATACAAATAAATTCGTTGCTGTACTTTAAATGAAGAAACTTGAAATTTAGGTTGCTGCAAAATCGCATGTGGTTTACCTTTAAGACTGCACTGAAAAATTGTTAAACAGGACTTTTTCCGAATAAATGTAAATAAATATATACTGCTTTGAGAAAAATATTCACTTTAAACAGTCGGCAATAAATGACATTATAAACACTACGACGAAATAACTAAAATATATTTTCAAGAGTCTTAAAAGCAGTTCAAAAGTTTATTATTTTTTTACGTTAACAGAAAATAAACTGAAATACCAATAAACTGAAATACCATGCATCAGTTAAAACAAATTGAAGCTTTTCATGCAAGTGCAAACATTTGCCGATTTATTTTTTTTTTAAGTAAAAAGTTGAATGTAATAAGTTAATTTGTTCCTGAAGTGCTCCCAAATTAAAATGCTTATCTGAAACGCACAGTAATGATGAAAAGGGAAAATTATCATTAATATATTGCAAACGGCCGTCGTATGAAGTAATGAAATGTAGTCAAATAGTACGTAGTTAGTATTACGTAGTAATAGTTAAAGATAGTAGTTTTGTTTTTTCAATTACACTGTAATGCGTACACAATAGTATAATTAATTTCTTTTGTCCGACATTTACATGTTTCTTGAATTTTAAGAGTAAACAATTATTCAAATTCAGCTCTTTTTTTTCACAACTTCACTGATACTCCTTCGCTTCCTTTCTTTTTCAATAAAGTTATCATGAATTTAAAGAATTCAACGACCCGATTTACTAAATATTTTGTTTACAAGCGAAGTTGTAACACGATTTTTTAAGAATTTAAAAGTAATTGAAAGAGTTTTGTATCTAAGCGAATAATCTCAACCACTGACACTTAAAAAAGCGTCAAATGAAACAGTGCTATCATTTTGTTATTTCAGCGAAGTGAACAAGCACGGGAAAATTGAGAAATTACTTGCTTTCAATAAAATATTGCTTTATTTCTTCAATCCTTATAATTAAAAATGTAGAAAACAAGTTTTAAAAATAATAATTGATTTCATTATTAAATTTATTTTGGATCTCTTTAGTATTAGAAACAGAAACATATTTAACAAATTTGTGTGTGTGTTTATTATAAAAAAGCAATGAAAATGAGTATTAAAATGAACAATAAATAAATTGCACTGAAATAGTGTTCTCGTTGAAAGCATAACTACTTTTAAATGTGAGGCAGCAAAGTTTGTGAGCGCTAAAAAAGTATTTAAACATTTTTTTTTTATCTTTCTTTTTTAAATGATGCAATGTTGTTCATTTATTTTTATATATATATATAAAAAAGAATACTGATCGTGAAGAAGAGAAAAAAATGTGTGCACATACTATAATGTCAGTATGTAAACTCGTCGTCAGTATGCAGTACTAGAAATAATTTATTTCAATGTTATAAAGAAAATAAATATGAAACTAAGAAAAATAACCAAATAACTTTCAATTTCAAATTTGTCCTTCAGACATTGTTTACTGTCAGGCTTTAATAACGAATCATTTTCACCAACACCGTTCATAGTATGCATGTCAGCTATTTGATGTCAAGAAATAAAACAATAACAAACGTATTGTTACGTTTTCAATATAGCCCAGAAATAACAAGTTTGTTGTGCTAAGCATATTTTATCCGTCAGGTTTAAGTAGTCAAGAAATATTTCTGTAAAATATAAATAAGAACCAAAAGCATGAGTAAAATGAAAAACAAAATATTTGAGAGTAAATGATCATAGTTTTTCCACTTCTCTGGGAAAAAGAACCGGAAAAAACACAATTTGTAGCAGAGAAGTAGGCATATTGATAAACAAAGGAATAAGTTATCTAAGCAAAATCGAGATTCCTTCCGGATTCCTCACATTTTTTATCTGGAAACGATGTAACATCTTTAAAGTGACGTCGAGGTACACTAGCGCCCTCTTTTGACCGTGTTGAAATTTCGATTATCATAAGAATGCATAAAATCATCACTCATCTATAAAACCATAAAGTTGTATGGATATTTGAAGTTGAAAAATAAATAATTAAATATATTTTAATTCGTGTTCGTCAGATTAAACAATTGTAATTAAGGGTGACGGAATAAAACATTATTTTTGGTAAACTGATTTCGTTTTATTTTGTTCCTTAATTTTACTGAAGGGAAATGTGAACGGTGCAGGTAACTTAGTCCCACAGATAAAGGAAATGTATGAATAATTTTGTTCAAAGAATAAAGGAAATGGATGACCATAATCATTGTGTTAAAAAGTAAAAGTTTGACCGTAAAATATGTGGCAAGTAATCACGTCACGTGTTATCGAGACGAAAATAAAATTCGTTAATATCATTTTATTGCAGCTCCTTCCGTTTTAATGCAACTTTTTCAATATATTTTTCATTTATAATGGAAACATGCACGAACTATATAATTATTTTCAAAACGATGCATTTTCATTATAGTAGCGATTTTTTGAATCAAATAAGTAAACGCTGGTTGTCAAAAGTTTGTATTTTCTCTAGAATATCTTTAGACATTCTATGGCTTCGTTTTTTATTTAAAATAGAACATTATATTTATTTCTCAGAATTAAAAAAAAATATTTGTTTGTATTGTCAAAATATTTGAATGTAAGGGCATTACATTTTTTCTCAAAAATATGTTATTGCTTTTATTTATTTATTTATTTTTTTTTCATTTTTTTTTTCACCCAATGAAAGCCCTATATGTTCAAAATGGATATTTACAGCTTATATTTAGGAAAAAGTTAACATAAAGTAAGTTATACTTTCAGTTGAAACAAATGCTCATATTTTCGGAAAATAGTTATAATTATTTTTTAGATCTCCGGGGATCACAGTGCATCACTTCAAATGCATGGCAGAGAAAACACCCAAGAAAAATATTGTGCAAATAAAAAAAGTTAGCAAAAAAAAAGAGATATTTTAAAAAATATATATACATGGCGCATCCGGAATTTTTACGCGGAGGATACGTTAAACTGTTTATGAAGAAAATCATTCTCGAGGGAAATCAGCAATGGTTCACAGAACTCTGGATTATCAAGCTGACGAAAAACTAATCAAGAAATCAAATTAATGCTTTCTTTTATATTTTCCATTCTTTCACTAAAGGGAACTCTTTAACCACAGCCTCAGAGAATTTCTCTTAATTTACCGAGTAAACACATGCGTGATAAATTACTGCACAAATGTGTTATTGAAATCTTATTTTAAAAATGCTTCCAATTAGCTCAGGCATTTATTCGGAAGTTTAAAACTTTTTCCACCTGATTTTCCATTTGGGACTAACAGCTATTTATCTTAGTTTGTTATATAAATATTTTTCTCCTGAAATACATTAGGGAACAAATAGGTAACTCCAATTATAATGGTCTAATTGAATTATCATTCATTAGTTTAGCGAAAACCTTTACCAAATGTACGGAAGTAAGAGTCAGTTGTATTACCATGAAAGGTGAAGAGTTTGTTTCATGTCATGTGTTGGCTAAGCACAAAAAAGCTAGTTAATAAAGCTGAGATGTAATCGAAAAATAAGTGAGCAGAATTTAAATGAACGATTCCTATATTATTATTAGTATTCATGTTGCTTTTTCTTGATTTCATAAAATTATCACATATTTCTTACCTGAATGTTTTCTAAGGACGTACAGCAGGAAAGAAGAAAAGTACTGATAAATATTTCTTTCTTGGTTTCGGTTGCTTAATTATTATTATAATCTTTTTTTTTACCATGCAAGTTACGGATTTTATATAATACTGGTGCAAATATAATCATTTTTTAAAATTCGTGTTTGGAAGGCACTTAAAGTGTTAGGGATCATTCATAAATGATGTCACTCATCGAGGGGGAAGGGGGACAAAGTGTGACAAGGGGAGGGGGTAACAAGAAGTATGACATCCCTGCTTATGCAACATAGCGGGACATGTGACAAAGGGAGTTAGGGGGGTCAAATATATGGGGAAAATGTGACATCATTTATGAACGGTCCCTTAATTGTTATAATTCTTATTATTTCCAGGAATGCGCTTAATTGTTGTAATTATATAAGATAAAAACCATGTGCGTTTATTAAGGTTGCTGTTTAACCTGCTGGGAAAAACTGGAGAGGATTAATGTTTTTGTATTATTAAGCTGTTCAAGTTATTAAAAATTAACAGGACTGAAGGCGGTTACGTTACTTCGGAATGATGCAAGCCACTTTCGGTAAACGAAAACTTAATTATTGCCGAAATTTTTAAAAAGAAATTACTGAAGATAAATTTACTATATTTTAGGGAAAACCACTAGTTGTAGATTAAAGTATCGTTTCAATTAGTCTATCAAATTAGCACAAAATCGCTTTTGTAAGATACTTGCTATGTATCACTGCTTGTGATTTACTCATTGATCTGTAACTAGTGACCTCATCCTATATCAAAGAAGAATAATGTTCGAAAAAAGATAAATTGGGCGGAAAATACCCAATGAATATTGTTGAATATTTAGGAATATAGCAAGTTCCGGTTAAAACTGACTAATTTTATTATAAGGCGCTCTCTATCTATTTCTCGTCTTTCTATACACAAGATAGATACACACGCAAGATAAATAAATTAATTTCATCGAGATTCCAGAATTCAATTAATCTTTTCAGATCTCTTATAAATACACATTAGTATTATTTTTTATATTCCATCAATTTCGCATTTGCTTGTGCTGCTTTTATGTACTACGTGTATAAATTACGAAATACAAAAAAAAAAAATAATAATATTACAACGGAAAATGTAATAAACACCTAAATTATAAAAGCATAAAGCAATATATTATAGCAACAATTTGGTTGGACGTATTTATTTATTAAAAATAATAGTAATATATGAAGAAAATGTGTCTTGTGTTTAAATATAATTGTCTACACAAGTAAAGTACATTAACTAATATCACAATAGTATAAATACAATTTTAAAAGTTTAGTATACATACATACATATATATATATATATAAACGGAAAATAACGGATATCATATTTAAATTGTCAAAGGGAGAACAAAATGTAAGGTGAAGGAAAAAAATAACGATCTATAAATCTCCTCAACACCCTAGAGTAAAGGAAAAATTCTGGCTAGAAGTTCAATTCGTATGGTAGTCACAGTTTCGATACCCTTTTTCCAAAAGAATTACGAATCTTTCTTTGTCTTTTGCTGACACACTTGCGTCCTTCAATAAAATAGGTCCTGGTGCGTAGCTTTGTGTTTACTCTAGTACAACTACGTGCTGGCAAAAACGACTACTTACAAAACACACAAAAGACTAAAGAATCCAATAATGTAGTATTCCCATTCGCACTGCCAGAGGAGAATACGTGTAGGAGGAGTTTTTCCTTTATCTTTTTAAAGAAGACTTTTGAAATAAATAACACTGAAGGTTTCTTTTGTTAACCGACGTTTATTGCTTTAATATCGAAAAAAGAATAATTTTATTGCGTTGTAAATAAACTTTGTTGCGTGTTTTGTATTCTGAATGCAGCTGCATCATTTTTTGTACTGCTATTTTGACGGATATCTTTTGACGAAAATAACAAAACGAATATCTTCTTTTTTTTTCTTCTTAAGTAGACTTCATTCAAATTCTACCTCATAAAGCATGCCTGCGAACCTACGATAATAGCAATTTTACCATTTTAAAAGTAATTCTCGTTTCGTATGTAGTATTAGCAGTATCGCTCTAACTCAACACATTTGATTTGCACCACATCTCTCTCTATTCCTATTTTTTTTTTCTTTTTCTTCTTTTTTCTTGAGATGACTGAAATGTTTTTAACATGCATGAAAATGAAAAGAAAATTAATCCCAAACAGGAGGCAAATTCTTATAATGAAATACCTAGACAAAGCTTATTATTGATATGATAATGTTCGTTCTGTTCTTCCAGGAGAAAGATGAATCATTTATTTATAAAGATAAATAAAAATATATTAAATATATCTCTTCAGATATGTCTTTTAATTATACGTAAAAAATTTTAAGTATGCATTTTTAGGTCCACCTTATCATGTTCCATTAGTAGTGCATACGAAACTTAAATGCAAGTAAATTAGTTAAATTAGCCAGTACAAGGTAGGAGAAAATAATTTATCAATAAAGTGCATTAGAAACAAAAAATAATGCAAATTGAACTTCACATACACACAGAAAATAAAGAAAGTTACAAATTCACTTCATAAAATTGAAGTTTGAATGGTAATTTAAAAACTATGTCTGATTTCTACTTAAACGCTTGAGTACGATTTACGCTCATAGGTTCCATGGTTCAGCGTAAGACATTACCACATTACCGCAAACATATGTTTTATTTGTAAATTTATCTTTTATGTTTTTGAATTGTAAATGTCTTTTTCAGAAAGGTTTATTACATTGATTATTGTCATGTTATTCATTTTAGAGCCACCCTTATCTAATTAATCAATTTTTATTTTGAATCATGATGCGAATGTCTTTCATAGAAATCGCAGAAACATTGCAATACATCTAAGGTATTCTGAATTTACCTTAACTTGCATGGAAGTCACACACAAAAATAATAAACTTCCTATCGAATTGGTAAAGAGTCTCTCTTGGCCGTTCAAATACACAGGAGACTTGTTTTCCTTGTCTAACACTTTAGTTCTTCGAGTTAAGTAAAGCGTTAGGAACGAGTCGGATAAAATAACATCAAAACATAGCCGCATAGCATAAATAATATATTCTATTGCTTGAAAATGTATTACAGCTTTTGCAATTCTTTGATGTCATCAATTAATGATGAGTTTATTTAATTTCATTTTTTAAGATAAAAAGAAAATTTACACTTTCTCGGAATGAAAAAAAAAATAATTGCACCAATATTCAAAATTGATATTTAAATAGAAAAATACGCATTTACTTGCATGTGCATCTTTATACATCTATATAAATAATAAAATAATTTTTATAAAAAAACAGAACCGACTTCAAATTAAAAATTGCTCTAAAAAGTAAAAAATAAATTCATTCTTTAAACAACACCGATGTGACTTTTAAACATGGTTTTAGAAGTCCGTGCAAAATCAGGATAGATAAAATTTTTTGTAATCGTGAATCAATTACAAATATATATATATATTCGGAGGATTGGCAACAGTTAAAATATGAAGTAGCAAATGGTGTAGTGGTAATCAGACTCATAATTTTGCACCGACTTCTAAAACTATGTTTAAAAGTCACATCGATGTTGTTTAAAGAATGAATTCATTTTTTACTTTTTAGAGCAATTTTTAATTTGAAGTCGGTTCTGTTTTTTTATAAAAATTATTTTATTTTATTCTTCTTAGTGTAAATACATTTTGTATATAAATACTCCATTTTTTTAAAAATCCATATCAAAGGGCAAAACTTCTTTAAATTAATGGCACTAAAAACTAATCATGTGCACGATAAATTCCCTTTTGAAGCCGATTTTAGCAAACAAACTGATTGGATTAATTTTTGCCACAGAGAAGCCTTCAGTCAAACTCTTGCTGTAATTTCTTTTAATATTATAGCCCATGACAACAAACATGTTTTTAACAATGCTTTTATATTTATTAATAGATTTCCCAACAAATAAAAATCTAGCCAAGCCTTTCCAATTAAAATAAAAAATACTTGTTTTTCACTCGTAACGTTTTTTCTAAAAAACAAATGTAGGCAAATTGATTTGCAATATTTGAGTTAGACGACCCTCTATCGATTAAAGAAAAAAATCATCAAAATCAGTTCATTTAGTCAAAAGTTATGGATGAAAAGACAAAAAAATACTACATTTCTGTCCATTACTTTTGTTCTAATTATCGAATATGGTCAAACGAAAGTACGGGACCTATGGGAAACGACCCCTGGTCGATTGAAGAAAAAAATCATGAAAATCGATTCATCCGGTGCGAAGTTATGAGTGGACGAACAAACAAAAAAAAAAAAAAAAAACGACATACATACAATACGAATGTATAACCTCCTTCCTTCGTGAAGTCGGTTAAAAATGCAAGTGTTCGTTTGTGCAAGCCGCAAATCTCCGAAAGTACTTGACCGATTGGTTTGAAATTTTGCCAGTTAACAGAGTGATTCAAGCGGATGGTTTATAGACCCGTTAGAAAAAAAAATCCGACAGGTGGAACTTTTTTTATTCCAATTTAAGGCAAAATTGCTACATTAATTTCCCATTATGGGGGTGAAGAAAACATTGCACATATTAATATAATATATCAATCGAAAGCGCTGTTTTTTCTGCATAAAATGGAATTTGTTCGAAGTTTCTAAGTCAAAAAGAACGCCAGTTATAAGCTTTTTAGTTCGATTTCTTAAGGCTTACCTTGATACAAAAATAATAATTAGCAGTTTCCTCAACACCGGGTAACATAAGCTATGTAAATAAAGATGTAAGTGTTTGTTTGTTCATACAAGGCTGAACGTGATCCAGTTTACCGTTACGATCAAGTTCAGCCTTGGTTCCTAACCTCAAATCTCCGTAAATACTTCGATTGCTTTGAAATTTTATCAGAACATGTGTTTTAATATTTCGCTTTTAATTTATTTCAACTTTGATTTAAATATTTCGGTTTTTAATGTTTTATTAAAGAGAATGAGCCACTGCAACTATTGGCAGGGTACAGCTATTTTCATTTTGATTTAATATTTTTTTCTGTTTGTATTGAAGTATTTGTTAGTATTTTTGCACTCGAAGATTATGGAGAACTTTAAAACAAAGACTACTTATTTTGAATAGCAACAGTTCAATTCAGCTATTTTCATTTTGATTTAAATTTTTTTTAACTGACTTCACAAAGGAAGGAGGTTATACACTCATATTGTATGTATGTCGTTTTTTTTTTTTTTTTGTCCACTCATAACCTCTTACCGGATGAACCGATTTTCATGATTTTTTTTTAAAATCGATCGAGGGTGGTTTCCCGTAGGTCCCATACCTTGGTTTGACCATATTCGATAATTAGAAAAAAAAGTAAGGGACTGAAATGTGGTAATTTTTTTGCTTTTTCATCCATAACTTTTGACTAAATGAACCGATTTTGATTATTTTTTCTTTGATCGATAGGGGGTCGTCTAAATCAAACATCGAACATCAGTTTGGCTACATCTGTTTTTTTTTTTTAGAAAAAACGTTGTGAGTGAAAAATATGTATTTTTTCATTTTAATTGGAAAGGCTAGGCTCGATTTGTCTTTGTTGGGAAAGTTGTTAATAAAAATGAAACTCATTGTTACATTAAAAGCAATTATAACAAGAAATAGACTGAAGGCTTTTATGAAGAAAAAATTAAATCCAATCAGTTTGCTTGCTCTAATGACCCTTTAAAATAGATTTTAAAACGAAATTTATCTTACAAACGGTTAGTTTTCAGTGTCATTCCCTCAAAGGTTTCCCCTTTGATATGTATGTCTTAAAAATAGAGTATTTATATAAAAATGTATTTACACTAAAAATAATAAAATAAAATAATTTTTGGAAAAAATAGAACCGACTTCAAACTATAAATTGCGCTGAAAAGTAAAAAATAACATTATTCTTTAAACAACTTCGATACGACTTTTAAATATAATTTTTGAAGTCGGTGCAAAATTATAATGGATTTTGATGCATGATTCCTTTTGTAACTATGAACCAATTAAAAATATAAATAGCGTAGAGTTTGCAACAGTTTCAGTGTAAAATAACGCATGATGTAATTATAATTAGACTATCATAATTTTGCACCCACTTCAAAAATTATATTTAAAAGTCGTATCGAAGTTGTTTAATGAATAATGTTATTTTTTACTTTTCAGCGCAATTTATAGTTAATAGTCGGTTCTATTTTCTCCAAAAATTATTTTATTGTTTTTTCCGTTTGTATTGAAGTATTTGTTAGTATTTTTGCACTCAAAGATTAAATGGAACTTTGAAACAAAGATTACTTATTTTTAATGTTAACAGTTCATTTAGCTTGTGGCATTCGTGTTACGCACCGTGGCAACAGAGAGAAACACGAGCGAAAAACACTTTGAAATTCAACTATTCGTTTTTCTGTGGATTTACGTGAACTGTAATATTTATCTTTCTTCAACAAATTTGTATGTATATATCGTTTATTTAAGCGTGCATCAAAATATATAATAAATATATTTTGTTAACTACCTTACTGCTGTAGTGATCTGCTTCACTGGTGACTACCGGACTTTACACGCAATCATATACCTTACCGTATCGACTTAAGATGGAGGAAGAATCAACGCAGACTGAAGTGGGTGACGCTGGTAAGCATATAGAAAATTATGGTTTGCACATCTTGAAGCGCAGTTTAAAAACGCTAATGTGAAGTCAGAACAGACAAAATACAATCTTGTGGTAGCTTCCCTTGATCAAAAGATGTTGAGTGTTATCTCCGACATAATTTTTTCTCCGCCTGAAAATCAACAGTACTCTACTTTGAAGGAAGCATTAACCTCCAGACTAACTGAATCGGAATCGACTCAGATAAAAAAACTTTTTTCAGAACTAGATTTAGGAGATAAAAGACCTAGCTATTTACTTCGTGAAATGCGCCATTTGGCGATTTGCAAAATTAACGACGATGTTTTGAAGCCTCTCTGGTTGCAACGATTACCACGCGAAGCGCAAGCTATTTTATCTGTTAGCTCCGATTCTTTAGAAAAATTGGCGGAGTTGGTGGACAAAATTTTGGAGACTTATAATTATCGTAATGTAGATGCTATTTCGGTAAAATCTAGTTCACAAGCAGCCGATAAAAATTCATTAAGCCTTACTTGTCTTATGACGAAAATTGATGAACTTTCACAAGAAATACACGATCTCCGGAGACATCGAAGTCGCGTTTACGGAAGACGTAGCCGATCAAGCAGCCGATCTCGTGGCAATAGCCCCGACGGTATATGCTGGTATCATCGTCGCTTTGGAAGAAAATCCACACAATGCACAAAACCTTGCAGATTTATTGAGGAAGGCGAGCAACAGGAAAACGGGACGGCCCGTCGTTAGCGGCGAATGATTACGGCCAAACTTCAAGCCGCCTGTTTATTTTTGATCGCTCCAGTAATCGACAATTTCGCATAGACACTGGAGCCGATGTATCAGTTTTACCCGCTACACTGAAGCAAAAACGATGGCCAGACAAAAACTTTTCCTTGTTTGCTGCAAATGCAACTTGTTTAAATACTTATGGAACGCATCGTCTAGCCTTAGATTTAGGCCTTCGAAGAAAATTCTTATGGACTTTCATCATTGCTGACGTTTCAAAGCCATAGAAAAGCATAGGTGCAGATTTTCTGACAGAGTTTGGGTTGTTGGTGGACGTTAAACAAAAGAAGTTGATCGACCCCAGAACATCATTAAGATCTTTTTGCAAAGTTGCCAATGTTCCTCCAATGGTGCTGACTACTGTATCTTTCTCTGCCACTGATCCACGAGTTTTTACTCTTCTCAAGGAGTTTAAAGACGTTACCGTGGAACGTACAGGCACTATCAATGTAAAGCATAATGTGACACACCACATTGTAACAAGTGGCCCCCCAGTTGTTTCAAGGCCAAGACGTTTAGCCCCTGACAAGCTTAAAATAGCTCAAGCAGAATTCTCGTTTATGATGCAGCAGGGAATTTGCACAGACCTTCAAAGAGCAATTGGGCTAGTCCATTGCACATGGTGCTCAAGACAAATGGTAGTTATCGTCCTTGTGGCGATTACCGAGCGCTGAATGCAGTTACTAAACCAGATAGATACCCCCTGCCTAATATACAAGATTTCAGCAGTCAGTTGTATGGATGCAAGATTTTCTCCACCTTGGATCTAGTCAGAGCATATAATCAGATTCCAGTCGAACCTGGTGACGTAGAGAAGACTGCCATATGTACACCCTTCGGACTTTTTGAGTTCCCTCGTATGGGTTTTGGGTTTCGCAACGCTGCTCAGACCTTTCAACGATTCATACACTCTGTACTTCGAGGAGTAGAATTTTGTTTCGCTTACCTCGACGACTTACTCATTGCTTCAAAGAGTGAAGAAGAACATCTAGAACACCTAAGAGAAATTTTTTGCCGACTTGAAGCTGCTGGATTGGCCATTAATGTGAGCAAGTGTCAATTCTTCAAATCTGAAATAAACTTCTTATGGCATCATGTTTCTGAGCATGGAATCACTCCAACAGCAGACCGCATCAAAATCATTGCTGAGTATAAGAAACCAGATTCGATTAAAGGCCTAAGAAGATATCTTGGAATGATAAATTTTTATCACAGATTCATACCTAATGCAGCAGAAGTACAATCAATCTTGTGTGGTTATTTGAAGGGTAAAAAGAAAAATGACAAGTCAGCAATAGTTTAGACAGAAGAAATGAGCAAGGCTTTCGAGGAAAGTAAAAAACAACTGTCAACTGCTACCTTGCTAGTACACCCATGCCATACAGCGGAACTGGCTTTAATGGTTGATGCTTCGGATGTGGCAATCGGAGCGGTCGTTCAGCAGAACGTGTCTGGCGTCTGGGAGCCTCTGAGTTTTTTCTCCAGGAGACTTACGGACACTCAAAAACGTTATAGCACGTACGACCGAGAACTCTTGGCTGCGTACTCGGCTGTTAAACATTTCCGATATCTAATAGAGGGGAGAACTTTCACGATCTACACGGACCGTCGTCCTTTAATATACTCTTTCCAACAAAGAAGTGATAAGGCTTCACCCCGGCAAATGCGACATCTCGATTTCATCAGCCAATTTACGACAGACATCCGACACATTTCGGGCTCCAAAAATGAAGTCGCTGATGCGTTATCAAGAATTGAAGAGATTAATGTCCCAGAATCCATCGATTATGTTCTTATGGCTTCTGCGCAAGAACAAGATGAAGAATTTAAATCTCTGTTGGAATCAAATACAAACTTGCAATTCAAGAAATTTCCCGCATTTGGCACAGAAAGCGAACTAAGCTGCGATATTTCCACAGGCAGTCCAAGACCATATGTACCCGCATCTTTTCGAAGGAAGGTGTTTGAAGCTCTTCATTGCATGGCACACCCTGGTGCGAATGCTACTGCCAAAAGTGTTTCGAAGAAATTCGTCTGGCCATTTCTTCAGCGCGATTACAAAAATTGGGCCCGGAATTGCCGTCAGTGACAAAAATCTAAAGTTTCGAGGCATACTCGTGCACCCTTAGGAAACTATCTTCCTGTCTCTCAAAGATTTGATGAGGTACATCTCGACATCGTCGGTCCCTTACCTACATCCGAAAACCAAAGGTATTGTGTGACAATGATCGACCGATTTACCAGATGGCCCGAGGCATTTCCCGTTCCAGACGTCCGTGCTGACACAGTTGCAGAAGCAATATATCAAGGTTGGATCTCACGTTTTGGAGTACCTAGTGTCATTGTTACCGACCGAGGAACCCAATTCGAATCCGCTCTTTTTGCAGAGTTATCGAAGGTGGTCGGGTTTCAACGGAAACATACCACCGCTTATAACCCAAAGTGCAACGGCTTCCTCGAAAGATGGCATCGTACACTGAAAGCGGCTATCATCTGTCATGCAAATAACCAATGGACTAAAGTTTTACCAACTGTGCTGTTGGGATTGCGATCTATTTATCGCGAAGAATTCAATGCGACTCCTGCTGAGTGTGTGTACGGAACAAATATACGCCTCCCTAGTGACTTTCTTCAGTCTAATCCGGACAATACTTGCTCTTCAGAGTTTGTGAAACAATTGCGACGTCATTTCGAAGATGTGAGACCAACACCACCATCAAGGCACTCTAAATCTTCAGTGTTCGTGTCCAAAGCTCTATCCACCTGTCCACAGGTATTCGTGCGCACAGATGCCGTAAAGAAGCCCTTACAGCCTCCTTACGAAGGCCCATTCACCGTGGAAAGAACGGGGTGACCAGTACTTCACACTGAATATCAAGGGTGAAAAGAAAAACGTCAGCATTAATCGTTTAAAGCCTTGTTTCGGTGATGATTTGGATCCTTTAGACGATAAACCACCGAAAGACATACACGTAGATCCTAAAGAATCGCCACCTAAAAAGACCCCTAAAGTTCAGTTTAAAAGACTCTGCCTCACCGGACTTGGTTTCCTTTACACCTCACCTCAAGACAACCCGTTGCGGAAGGCCGATCCTTCGACCTTCAAGATTTATGCAGTGATTCTCCATGCGTTCAGTCAAAGCCTTCACTGGAGGGGGAGTAGTGTGGCATTCGTGTTACGCACCGTGGCAACAGAGAGAAACACGAGCGAAAAACACTTTGAAATTCAACTATTCGTTTTTCTGTGGATTTACGTGAACTGTAATATTTATCTTTCTTCAACAAATTTGTATGTATATATCGTTTATTTAAGCGTGCATCAAAATATATAATAAATATATTTTGTTAACTACCTTACTGCTGTAGTGATCTGCTTCAAGCTATTTTCATTCTGATGTTAAAATTTTGAAGTATTTTTTAATTATTTTTGAACTTGACGATTAAGGGAACTTAAAACACAGATTATTTATTTTGAACGGCACTTTTTTTAATTTAGAATTTTTGTGTTTGTGTTTCTTCTGTTTGGATAAGGCTTATGTTGGAATTTTTCAATGTGCTGAGCCAGACAATATCAAAATCTTCACCGACAATGGAACAAAAAAAATTGCCCGCAAGCATTGTGAAAAAAAAATAAAGCTCAAGACCAATCAATCAAATTGAGCAGTTTAGATTTTCTCATGTGTACAGTTATAAATTGCGTGTTCTAGAATGGGTAAACCAGACAATCTATATTTTCAGACAATGAAACAACAAGCATTGTCAAATGAAACATATATGTGTTTTTTCTTACTTTTCCAACGAACCACACTGAGCCACAGCAACTCGTGGCCGGGTACAGCTAGTAAACAGTAAAATTATTAATTGGTCAAAATAAAGCTGTTAGAATAAATGTTTAGAGTAGGAAACGTTATTTAACTGCATTCATATTTTATGGGCAAAGCGTACTTGTATTTAGTGCAATGTAGAAATTATCATAACTTTTCAGGCAGAAAAGTAAGGCTTGAGAAATATTGTTAAGAAATTAAGGGTACCGATTTCTCGCCAAGCTTGGCGACTTTCCGATCATGTTAGATAATCCTGATTTTTGCGAGAGTTATCTGGAATCTTCATGTCACGTGGTCCGCGATGTTATATAAGGAGTTCTGACGAGAAGTTAAAAAGTTCGGTTCTGTTTTAGCCTTTGGCGAGTGTATGCCAATATGAACCAATGTGCTGTAAGCTTCGTGCTTGATCATACACGTATTTGCGAAGTAAATACGAGATCACCGTTGGTTTTACGGTGATTTGTCAACTCCTTGCGATATTTTTGTGTTCTTAAAAATTTGTACCTGGTGTAAATATCTTGTAAATAAATTGATCTATTTTTACAAGGAATTAGTCATTGGTTCAAAGTAGGACGAACCTGTAACAATATGTTGCTGCATTACAATTTACGGGCTTGGGCTTTACAATTTAGGAAATTTTTAGCAAATTTGAGAATGATGAGAATCCCGTCTTAAACGCAAGGGATGATTTGGTATATCAGCTTTCTGGAGCCTAATTTTTCCCTATGTTTTTAGTGTTACAATAAATAATAAATGCAATATATTTATCCCAAACAATATATTAGTTTATTAAAAATCTGATAACTAGTTAAAATTGAAACTCTTCGAGGAATAATTTTAACTTTTTGTGACATCTTAATGGGTGCACGAGTAATAAATACAATTTATTCAAACAAGCTTGAAACTCAATTCTTTATTAAAATCTTAAGAACTTTAACCCCTTCCCTCTCACTCCCGTCAAAATCACGGGCTGGAGTGTTCAAAAGTAGAGCACCGAAATATGAAAAAAAAAAAAAAATCCACTCCTAAATCCCGATTTTTTTTTCTTTTCTTACATACTAGATGATAGTGTCAAACTGTTTATAGTATAATTAGAGATTAAACATTTTTTTAAATGTTTTTCTTGAAAAGAATAGGCGCTTCTTTTGTTGTTCCCTTGAAAATTATCCGACCTTTAAGGGGTAAAGAAGGATTAACTACTTCATTTTCACTTATTTTGATTTTCAAATAATGCTTTTCCCCTGAAACTGACAATGTGTTATCATTAAAGTGTGTGCAGTATATTATTGATTTAGTGAGTACATAAATAAGATTAAGTGCAATAACAAATTTCTTTTTATTCTTTTCCCTTTTATTGGAAACATCCTTAAAAATATCAAAAAATACCAAACACGAAGCAGAAATGATGGAACAAGAAAGACAAAAAAATGAGCAGAAGTAGAGGAAAACTACATCCCATTCCCAATCCTCCGCATCACTTAACTCTGGAAACTGTTCACCATCATCAGAAATGACGTCATGCAACGCTGGCTCCCTCTATCGGCCGGTCTAAGATGCTTGGCGCATTATCAGCTTGAATGATTTTGAATGATTGTATACCTTTAGTGCTTCTGATATGATAGACAGGAATAAAATACAGTAGGACTTCTATCTTTCGGTAGTAAGAATATGGGGTTAAAAGAAGGAGAACTCGTTTTGTACTTGGAAAGTGTAATAACAGCAGTCATTAATAAGTAAATAAATAAAGAATACTGATATTAGCACTACTACTAATAAAAATGATAAAATTAGTATTATTACTAGTATTCTTACTGCTATCATAAATATTATACTACTAAAATTATTTTTTCAGGTGGTTTGCTTTTGTGAGTTTTATGACGCCGGAGACTTATCAGGCTATACTACTCGAAATTCAAAAGAAATGCAGAAACTTAATAATAAAGCCTACATCATAGTCATTTTTTGGAAAACAGTCTATATATATATTTATATCCTTATAATTTAACAGTCGTTTTAAATACCACTATGGAAAAAAATGCCATAAAAACGTTTAAACCATCTTTTAATTTTGTTACTTCGTGTTCAAGGATTACCGGGAAAATACTCTGGTTTCATGAGAAACGGTAAGTAACAATTAATACAAAAACGGAGACAGGAGTACGATAACCACTCCTGCTTAAAGTAAAACGAAATGCGTGTATTTAATAAGATAAACATGCACTCAAATTGTTTTTTCTGTCTTTTCATGTTATTACCTAGAAAATAAAAAATAATAAAAGAAAAAAAAACTCGTTAAACAAGTCAACAATATTTGTCAGGGGACATTCCAAACTTCTGTAATTGATTGCTTGATTGCATAAATAGAACTTGCATAAGAAGAATAAAAAAACTAAATCCTTAATTTCAGAACTTGATTCACGCTAATTAATCTTAACGATTTGGGCAGGTATACTACTCATTTTAAACGTTTAAGAACTAATAGTACACTGTAAAAAATTCTAGTTCAACCTTTCACCAAAAAAATGGCACAAATGGTGAAATTTAGCTGAAACCAACATTTAGTACTAAATTGAACCATTATAATGGAGTAATTTCGCCTAGTTTCATCATGAATGTGAAACTAGAAACTATTATAGTGGTTCAACCTTTTGTACCGAATGTTGGTTACAGCTAAATTCCACCATTTTTATCATATTTTGGTGAGATGTTGCACTAGAATTTTTCACAGTATAGCCTTTTACTTTTGGAAAAGTGATTATTTAGTAAAAAACAATTTATCATTTACGGGATAGCCTGGGATGTTTTTCCACGTTTAATTATTTTCAGAAAAGCAATGTCAATAACACGACACGACAAATAATTGCTTTTTTTCCGTAATGAAATGGCATATAACATAGTACATTTCTTAGGTAATGCATTGCCATCGCCAAGTTTCTTTAACACTTCGTCGGTCGCGCTGTATCTAACAGATACAAAGCGCTGAAATTACTTTCTTTTAAATCGAAGGAGGAATGTCACGACCTTGACCAGGGCAATATCTGCCCTTCCGGTCACTAGGTCTCCTGGAATGTTGTGGGAGTGGGTGTCGGGGGATTTTCCCCCCCGCTTTTGGGGGTTCATTTGCGGTTTGTATCTGTGGGATACAGCGCGACCGATGACGTTCTCCGTTTGTTACACTATTTTTTTTTTTAATTTTTACTTTTATTTCGCTTTTGAAAATGAGTAAAAAATATGCTTTCTAGATTTAAGTGATCAGAAAGATCTTGAAACAGTTCATATTCTTTTTTTTTTTTTTTGATGAAAATTTTAAGATTTAGATGCAGAAATTCTCGATGAAAGTGATAAGGACGAAGGAGATTTCACGGATGTCATTCTGGTTATGGAATGTTGTTCAACAAAAAGACTATGTAAACCCAATATAAGTGCCTAAAATGCAGCGAAGGTTTTTGTTTAGAACATAAAGTGATGTTTGCAAAAAAAAAAAGGAGGAATTCATGAACCAAATGTATTCGAGTCGGATTATTTTTTTCATTTCCTAAAATTATTTGAATAGCTAATATTTTAATTAAGAATATTTTCACTTAATATAAGTATATATAAACACCTATTGTACGCATATATTTTATTACTTTACATTTCTTTTTGTTTGTAAGTATTTGCGTTGTAATTTAATATTTTCATTGTATTTTGTATTGAAATAAAGGAAATAAATTAGAAATAAAGGTGCAAGTGTAGAGGAGGTGGAGCCTGGTCCCAAAAAAAAAAAAAAAAAAAAACATAAAAAAAAACAACTTTCATAATTACATTTATGCATTGCTATTACGAAATGTATCTGTGAGATACAGCGCGCCCGATGGTGCAAAGTTTGGAGCTCTCCCGACGGAATGTTAACGAATTCAGTACCACTTTCTAATCAATTGCAGTATTATCCGAGTTTCTTCATCAAGCTTAGAACTTTAAAAGCGCATCTTCTTTTGGTAGGACAAACTGGGCAAGTTTTTCCTACTTGCATTATTTAACTTCTGTACTTTTCATCTTTATCTGTTTTGGGGTAGCAGAATATCCTTATTTTTCCATATACTTTTGTGGTGTCCCGCAGTGGATCAGTCGGTAGAAGCTCGGTTCCAGCAGAACACCGAAAGTGAAGCAACGTCGTTCAGTGTTTGGGATAGTGACAACCTCTCGCGGCTGGTTCCTGTGGGTCATTTACGCCAACGGGAGCTGGTGCACGTTAAATAGGTCGTGGTTCCAAAACAAGTCCTACAAGTAAACGATACCTCTGGTGGTGCCAATCCCAGGTCCCGGTCTCTCATCTGGGAACTGGTTTAGAAAATTAAGAGACCTTTCCAAGGGGCGGAAATCGGACTCCTGCCTATAAGGGCCCTGTTAGACTCAGGAGCAGCGTACCCTTTCTTCCTCGCCACGCGCGAGGACTCTACAACCACTACTGATCCTGGACACAGTTTTTATTTTCTATTTTTTTTCCTTTTTTGTACGTGCGGTGTGCTGAAATTCCACAGCCTCGTAACATTGGTATGTGTCACCGAACCACCTTCTTCGCTTTTATATATATTTTCCTAATGATAGAGAAAATTCTGAATGGGGTTAAATTCTAAGCTGTTGATCGTTCGGTTACATTTATACAGAAACTGACACGATTCTTTTAAAGAAATTTGGTGGTTTTTGGCAGAAAACGTCAGGTCTAATTATGTAAAAATGTACAACGCGCCGCAGATACGGAGCAGGTTCTTCAGCTTACTTAATTACCATGTTTACAACTATAATTTAAATGGTAAAACACAGTTGATATATCTTTCTTATTTTTATTGTGGAGGTACTTTTATTGAAAACTGCAAAACACAAAGAGAGACTAAAACCGATGTCATTTAGTAGTTTTTCAGAAACTATCAACAATTCTGCAATGGCACATGTTTTTAAACAGAAAGCGTTATTATTATCTGAGACATAATGAACACAAACAAAAAAATTAAACAGCATCATCTTTTATTGCCCTAGAATTAGACTTACGTTCAAAGCTATCAAAGCAGGAATAATCTTCATCTTTTTCAATACTTGAACGCATAATGCCTTTTACCTTGTTAAGCCTTTGATGTTTTGATACATTTTACCTTTGAATACAGACGTCCGAACACGATATCTCAGCCAGAAGTATAGATTACGTTTTATTCATTATTTTATTACAAGAAATATGAAAAAGGCACACTTGAGAACGCACATTTAATTAACCTATGAAAAGACTAACTATATAAGCAATAAAACTCTTTTAATTATATCAAAACTGCGCAAGAGGACAATTACTATAGAGACAAGTGCATAATTATTTCAATAACAATTATTCATTTGTTAAAGGTCTGACCAGAACGCAAACCATTCAGAATTTATCAGGCATCATGCAGTGAATAATGATTCCCCCAAAATTAAATTCCATCTCTAAGTTAATGAAATATATTGAATGGGCCTTACTAGATTTTAGCTGACCCTTAAATCACAAACGCAGCGCTTGTAAGGTAGAGTGGATGCGAATTGTAATTATTTATTTAGTTTGAACAATGTAAATTTTGAAATATTCATGTTATCTACAAAATATTATTGCAGTGTACTAACCGATGCAGTAATCATTATTTGAATTTAACTCTGTGGTTTAAAACACAATAGGTACGTAACCCATTATGTAGTAGAATTTGCTAACTGTAATGTAGAAATGTGAATAGTAAAATATAACATAAGAATATTTCATGTATTTTTTAAATGTATTTTATTTTTGTAATGTGCAAGATTGTATGTAGTTAATATTTTTTTCTTTGAAAGTAAAAAGGCAGGATTTTGAATTTTTAGAATTTACAAGCAACAAAATACAATTTGAAATATAGCATACATATATATATATACTCGTATATATAAATCGCTCATTTTCTATCAAATGTTTCAAACGCATCTGTAATATGAGTCACATGACAATGTTGTTTAATCCTTGAACGGGCTTATAGTTCTTATTAATAATATAATTAATTTATTGTCATGTAATTCCAATTGAATACCTACTTTTCTCCACCAGACTCTCATCTGTTAGCCGAGGCCTTATTATTGCTTTCGAACGGAGCTGGTAGCCGAATCGAACACCCTACCGGTAATATATCCGTACTTTTAAGCTGATGTTAAATTCATCCTAAGAAAGAAAGTAAGCGAAAGTAAGTGTAAGTTATTAGATGTACTTATTATTCGTTATTGCATTAATCACTGGATGATATAAAATAAAAATAAATAATTATTACTGTCTCATCCAAACTTATCGGTAGATGTTTTGCAGAGGGAAATAAAAATTTCACTTTTGTTGCCAGTTCAAGAAAGAAAATCGGTCTTCAAACCTATAACGAATGTTAAAAACACAATAACGAATGTAAAAAGTTTTTTTTTTTTTTTAAACGCAATGTTTCCTAACAGACACACAATGTAGCTAGACTGGTCTAAGTTTTATAGGTTAGTGATTTGAAGACAAAAGTTGCACAGTGTAATTATAAAGTTTAGTAGTTAACTATTAGTAAACATACACTAAAAAATTCAGAAAAATTTAAGCTAAAAAGTAATTGCATCCATGTTGTCAGTAGTTTGTTTTATCGGAAAAAAGTATTTTTACGATATTGCTCTGAATTTGTTCTGATGTACAGGCAATTTATTCCTCGGAAAAATAATAAGAAAACATTTTTCGCTAATATCAAACATGCTCAACCTACCCTACAGGTAAGGTAAGTTGAGCAAGGATATGGGGTAAATTGTGCAATTAGGAAATCAAGCCATACAATGGCATGTATCTTGCATTCAATTATTGGTTTTAAGACCAATTTTCTTTCTTGAACTGGCAACACAAAGTTCTGTTTTTATTTACTTCTTCAGAGCATTTAGTTTCAGAGCGATAAGTTTGGATGAAACAATAATAAATGTTCAGTTATATTTTATATAATGCAATGATTAATGCATTTATGAATAATCAGTAGATGTAACAACGCTGATTTACTTACACTTACTTTTTCGACATGTTATGAAACTGCTGGTTTATAATCAATTTTCCATTTCTAGCATCTATGTGATATAATTGTGAAGCAGATACCATTCGGTTTTTTTTTTTTCGAATATTAAACATTAAAATATTCAATCGGGATAGAGAAAACATTTTTTAAAATTTAAATTTTTGAATAGACTCATTTTGTCTACTTAAATCATACTTTTACAGTTATATGATGACCAATTGGACCTAAATATTGAAACTAAGAAACTAATCATTGTTGTTGCAATTTCTTGTAAGTTTATAGCTGAATCCATTTCTCCTCTGGTAAATTTTCACAATAGGCTTCACAGGAAAACTAATCACCTCCACCCCTTTAGTCCTAGTGCTGTTCAATCCTTTCCTCACTAGGTTGGATATTTGTCTTTCTTTTATATATGTTTTGCTTTTGTTTTTAACTTTATTAGGTTTTTTTACACATTATTCCTCTTGTAATGCAAGTATTTGTCGAAATTGTAGCTTTCCCTTTTTCTTTCTGATATCTGCCGTCTTTCTTTCGGTATGGTCAGAAAATTTCATGAAAACATATATTGTCAAAAAAACCGTTAGAATACGAGCCGAATCCTTTCTAGATATCAAAAGTATAACATATTTAAAACTCTTGTGATCGAAAACGGATGATTCTTGATGTGTACAGAATAAATATGAGTTGACACTAAATATTTAATTTTTTCGCGGCAAAACAAACAATGATTGCGTATACCCTTCATTCGTTCAACACATCGTCCCATGAGATCGTGCAGTGAATTCCCCCTTTGTGGTCGCCTCTTTCCACAATTTGATGAATTACCGTACAATGGCATAGTTTTAGAGATATTTCGATTGCCCAACTAGTCCCACTCTACCGCATAGTAAGAATACTTTTTTGTAATATTGCAAAAGTAAAAAATCCCCCTCATTATTGCAGTTATCCTTAAAATGACATGTAAATTGAAAAACGAAAAAAAGTATATCAGAGGATGTTAGTTAAAATAGTCAGCCACTTTATAAACATATGTACTGCTTTTAAATTTTTTTTCCCAATGCTTTTCCTTAATTTCCTTGTTTTTCAAAAATCGAAAATGTTTCCTTCATCACCTGCATTTCGAAAACATATTCATAATACCGTATCCGTTACGGTATGAAGCATAACAGAGAGTGCAATATTTTCTTTTGCGTCTCGTACTTCCTTTTTTGTAATCACTTTCTATTGATTGTTTGCAAACAAAACTGAGTTCGCTCAATAATATTTATACGCAATTCACCAATACGAAAAGAAAAAAAAATAAATAAAAAGCGTAAGTGACCTATTTCTTTTTATTATAGTGATCTTAAAATCAATAGCACTAAAATATATACATTCAGGCTATTTATTCAATGGAGATCAATTTAAAGAAATACGTGAAACTGTTGAGGAGGACAATTGACACAAAATGGTGGATTTTTCACATAATGGTTCATTACTGTAAACTCAGAAGCAATTTGAAATTGAATCAATTTCATTGCTGCACTTACGCTACATGAAAACATTTGAATGTTTCCGCTTTCAGAAAGAAGTTCTTGAAATATAGTAAATAGCATTACTTAAATAAACATTACACTTCTCTTACCCTATATTTAGAAAGAACACCACATTTGTTCAACAAATAGACTAAACACTTTTTTTCGTTTTTTATCTAGGTTCTTAACAAGAATACTTTGCTGGGATGACATATTGACCTAATGCATTTTGTCTTATTGGAGTTAGAACAAGTATGAAATACAATTTCTGGGTGCGATGGATTTAGGGTCAATTGTTTATTATTGTTTTCTTATGTTTTTCTGATGACACTTTGGGTACTCTACTCAATTTCAGAAAATAGAAAAAAAAAATCAAATAATTGGAATCTTATAAAAACATAAAGTATAGATTCATCTCAAGAGTACTATAAAAGAAAATTCACTGAATTTTATATCATACGCAGTTAGGTTATGCTCTTTTCTGTCATTTGAATTCAGCGTAGCATTTGTTGGATTTTTTTCGATTTGAGACTAGTTGAAAATTCAAAGAAAAAACAAACAGAAATTATTTGCATACTTTCTACACTAGCCATACTAAGCTAAATTACTTATTATTAGAAAACACTTAATGCAAAACATTATTTTTTTAATTAGACACCTTCTCACCTTTTTTCTTCATGTCTTGGTTCAAATACAATGTATTAAATATCATTCCGTTACACTCTCAAGTTATCTTTTCACATTTCAGAATTTTAAGCACTTTTAACACTAAAAACCAATTACAAAACTCAGCTAAGACCATTAGATTTCTTTAAACAAACGTTCTTCCCCAGCAGTTATGCATCCTTGCACGGTATATGTTTTCTGAAAGTGCACAGTGCTTTTTAGCATTTTGAGGAACAGCCGATTGTTAATTAATTTATTTTTTTGGATGTTGATTCTTCTTTTTTTAAACGAATTAAAATTTATTTCCTGTGGCTCACATGCGATCGATAGCTTTATTTTGATTTCCTTATTTTGACATGTATTTGACGGGACCATTCTCCATACTGCACAGGTTTTCTTAAAAAAGAAATGTAATCCTTTACAGTGATTTTTATTACTCCAACTTATTACTACTATTTACATTTTATTTTTTCTATTTTTTTATCTCCAGTGAATTAGTACACATGTTATTTGCCAATTTGAGCACGGATGAAAGGTTTTTTCCTCTTTCAAAATTTTGCTTGCTGCTATTAGTCTCTGCAAGCTACAAAATTTCGTTTTTCTGCTTACGGTCAATGAATAATATATAAAAATTATAGTATATATTCGGAAATCTTGTGGTAGACATCTTGGAGCTTACAGGTAAAGGTAGTATGCACGAATGCAAAGAAACAATTTGTATTAGTTGCATATAAGCATATTTAAGTTAACAGGTACCAAATATATGTAAAAACAATAATGTATACGACAGATACGTTAAAAGACCCATCAGGGAGATTAAAAAGAGTAAAGTGCAGACACCAAAAAAGTAAACTACAACTGAAAAAAAAAGAAAAAAATGAAACCAGACATTTTATTGTTGTTGTTGTCGTTGTGTCCTCGCGCGTGGCGAGGATGAATGGGTACGCTGCTCCTAAGTCTAACGGGCCCCTTATAGGCAGGAGTCCGATCTCCGCGCCTTTGAAAAGTCTCTTTATTTTTTTAACGAACTCCCAGATGACAGACCGTCAGCTGGGATTGGCACCCCAGAGGTATCGTTTCACTTGGAGGACATTGGAGCCATGACCTATTTAACGTGCACCAGCTCCCTTTAGCGTACACGGCCCTACAGGAACCAGCAGCGAGAGGTTGTCACCCTCCCAAACACTGACCTCAGTCGATGTTTCTTTACTTTAGTTGTTCTGCGGGAATCGAGCTTCTACCGACTGGTCCACTGCGGGACAAGACATTTTATTGGAAATCTGTTACCCCGTTAAACACGAAATTAATTTCGGTGTAACCGTTATTGTGTAGATTGGAATGAACAACATGAGTCACTCAAGCAAGTCACACAAGTGCACACTTAGCAAAAATAGCTCTTTCAACACATGTGAAGAACTTCTGTTGACTAAGGAATCTAAGCAGAAGTCAGCTGGATAAACCCAGTCCAAGATCCTCATCCATGTATCCAGTCTAATTGAAAAATAATCAGATTGTGTTCCTGAATTTTGGAGTAGAGAACGGGTACAAGGCGGCAAAATGAACTTAGGGAAAATTATCGCTTTTTTATATGAGGCAATTTCTTAGCACACTACAGTTATCTGTAAACTCTCATAACTTCGATGATTTTTGTCGTCTGCCTTGATAGGATACCACATCTAAACTTTCCAGATATACCTTCAGAGTAGGGTATGCATCTGGAAACGTCATATCTAGATTCTCAACTTCTGGGAAAGAATGCTTTCTTGCAAGATTGACAACCACTTTTAGCTTTTACAAAAAACGTTGAAGTGTTTTCTGCTACATAGCTTCACTATTTATATGGTTTACAAAAATATTCATAATATTAAAACCTATTGAAAAAATTACGCGTTTTGCCTGTAGTGTGATTTTTTAAATCCTTTTGACAACAATTAAAACAGTCATTACTAAAATATCATTCCGGGAACGGTAAAAAAATTGAGACAAAATGCGAATGAAGATTTAAAAAAATCAATTAAAATATTATTAATTAGTTATACGCATATATGTGCATATGATAAAATATTGCTACTGTATCATTTTATTTCTATTTAGTCTGGAAAGCATTTTCCAAAATCGAAAAAGAGAAGCCACTGTAAACGTTGTCATTTATTTTATTCGAGCAACGTTGCGTTAAAAAGCAGGTGACAGTTCAGTGAACAGTTAATCAACATAACACTCTTTGACATCTTTTAACACGGAAATACTGGAAGGCGTGTGTAAAGTTTAGTTGCGAAAGTTTTGTTCTGTAAAATGTTTTCTGAAGGAATTCCAAACTTAAAATTTTATCACCAAAACTTTCCCGTCACGCAATTACCACACCAATCTTCAGTTTAACAGTTGAGTTGTAGTTGAAAGCAATGTAAGCGTTTTCTTTTTATCGTTTACTTTCATGGATTTTTATCTTTCCCTTTCAGACTCCTAAGACGCAAAAGTACAGATTTATTACTTTCAAAATAAACAGCATTGAACAAAAGTTTCCTTTTAACTTCTGTTTTTACTGATATGATAATGTGTTACTATTTTGAAATTAATACTGATTGTTTTTCCGTATAGCCTTTCTGTATATGAAAAATACTCAAATATTTTTACTTATGTATTTGTTTTTAATAATGATTTTTTAATTATTTTCTGCAAAATAGAGTTTGACTGAAAAGTTAAAAAACAATAATGTAACAAGAATCACGAATTGGTCGGTTTGGTGGTATCTAGGGATACAGTCAACATATTCTACCGACGCTGACCCACCTTTCCAATTTCATTTGAAAACATGTATTTTTTATAGTTTTTGTTTTTGTGCATTGCTTAGCTACGCATTTCAGAAAATGACACAATAGTAATATAACTGAGGTATAGCAAAATTGTTTTCGGTAACTGAGGTTGCACAAAAAAGAGAATCAAAAGTTAGTGGCATTATGGAATATCAAGTTAAATTGGTAAACAATTGCAATAGTTAACAAAAATAATGAACTATATAGGGGAGAGTTGGGCAAAACGGGATATCATTCTTGTTTCTATTTACTGCGGAAAATCTGTTGAAGAAAACCACACAATAACTTTTTTGCAACTATAACATTTATTGAAGCACCTAAAAAACATATTTTAAACTAATTTTAATGACTGTGAAATAGTAAAAAAAAATATTTTCCAAACTCTTACAAATCCCGTTTTAGCATACTTCGGTTGGACAAAACGGGATAGGGATTACAATGTTTAATATTTTGCATAAAACTAACTGAAAATCATAATTAGCTGGAAAAAAACTGTAAAGCAAAATTTCCGCTAGAAGGAACAATGTCTTCAGTAATCAGAGACTTAAAATAAGAGTATTTTTATTATTATTTACAAAATGGGAAAGAAGACCTTTCATTTAGGTCTATAGCTGAACAAAATTCACATAAAAATGTGTCGTTCTCTTCTTCGGCAGCTGTTTAACTGCAGTGCGATTAAACAATTTTGCGCGGGCCATACTCGTGGGTTCTGGATTTCGGAGGCTGAGTTCCTTAAGTCTGCCAAGAACTGAATACAACCAACACTTTCCAGCCATTTTTTTTTCTGTGTTAAAATTATGCTTAATATTTTTTCTCTCGGCTAACTTAAATGCTAGTAATTGAATGTCCGTTAGAGTTATACCAAATAACCTCTCTTCTAGAGTCAAAACATACTCAACAAGCGCTTTTTCGTGTTCAGCATCGAATACTGTCTTATATCTGCTCACCTTTTTCACTGCTGCCATTTCAGGGGTCAATGTATTTGTACGAGCTTTTCTTAACTTTTCAAACTCCATGTGAGTCGGCTGCTTTTTTGAATGAAACCCATAGTTCCATCTAGCACAGCGCGAACGGCCTCAGCCGTGCTGAGGCTGTTCGCGCTCCAGCCAAAGTCCTTCTGTTCTCACTCCAGCTGTGCCTGGTTGAAGTTCCTTCATACTTAGGTGACATTTTGTTTTCTGACAAAAAAATTGCTAAGTTTATAAAAAAAAAAGTTCAAATCTTCAGCAGAGTATAAAATGCAATTAGTTCTAAAGAAAGATGTGAAATCCTAGAATCAAAAATAATTATATTGCTCAATAACAAACGTTAATGAACAAATTTTACATTACTGTATAAAGAAACTAAATTTTTCAGAAAGATATATAGCTAATATAATTAAGCTGTTCATAAGCCTTAGGTCTACATCCATATATATGTCTATTAAAAAAAGTAATAGGCCAATAAATACATTGGTGGACAAAACAGGACATAAAAAACTATCCCGTTTTATCGAACTCATAAGTGTCCCGTTTTGTCAAACTCCGACACTTTTCAAAACAAACATGGCTGCTGCCTGAACGTGAACGTAAAATTAGATAGGCTCCACATGAGAATATTCCTTTATAAATGCTTAATCAAATGTAAGACTCACCGGAATTGTATTCCCATATATGTAGGCAGTATAATGTAGAAACAACGCACGTAAATCTAGAAAGTAGCAAGAAAACAGAGTAAAAAAATTCTAAGAGCTACAACTTTAAATCAACTAGTACTCTCGAGGCAGGGCGAACTGGGGCTGATGTAATGACGGTTGGAGAACAAGTTTCTGTTGTCGTCCACGAAATACCAGCACTAGCCTGGTCCCTCCCGTTTTGTCCGACTATCCCGTTTTATCCAATTTTCCCCTACATGTCAAAACATGTTTTAGCAAGTAAAACGACTCTTTTAATTGATATTAATAAGTTCATTCATTTACAATTATTTTATGATGATCTTCTTCGGCTTCGCAACTTTTAAAAAAGAAAAGAAAAGTGTTATATTTACTGAGAAATTGTATTGCTGAAAAAAAAAATCAAAAATATAGTCTTGACTATTTTTCATGTAGCAATCACAAAGTCATGAAAATTTGTTTTTTAATTATAGCAAAAATTAGTTCAACAGTTACTTTAGTGATCTTCGAAGATTTTGCTCCCAAGTTCTATTTCAATTACTTTCAGTTAAATTTGAAGACTTTTTCTCGACATTATTCCTTTCTTTCCATTGGTTTTCTTTGAATCTTAAAATTATGATTCCTGATCATGAAATTAATTATATGATTTTTTTTTTTTTGGATTCATTTATTTAAAACTTGTCATTATGTACTTTTTACAGAGCAAGCGTTCACACCGTTAAGTAACTAACACTCAAACAAACCATTTTTCTCTTCAAAAAATGCAAGTGTGTACTATAGCTGCGCCCACCTAATAAATAAATAAATAACCTAAACGAATAAACAAATAATAAAAAAAATACGGAGTTAGGTTTTTTGGATCTCATAAGATTGAATTTTGAGATATAAAACACAGATAAAGTTGTAGTTAATGCAGTTCAGTTTATCTTTTCTTTTAGAAGTTAGATCAAAATTTTTAGCTAGAACTATTGTCAGAGAGTTAATTTTTAATTTTTTGCCTGTTTTAACTAGGCATCATTTAATCCAAATAGCGAACTATCTCAATCAAACACACACAATATTAAAAAAAAAAAAACTAATAAATTTTGCTACTGTTCTACAAAAGAAACTGTTCTTATATGATTTACATAAAAGCAAATCGTGGGCTTCTCGTGCTTTTTTTTTTTTTTTTGTAAAAGAGGGAGGAGACCAGAGCGATCAAAAACAGCGAAAGAAATCATTGAAAAAAGGAGGAAAAAGCATGAAGGGTCCCAAAAGGCCATACGGGAGTGCCAGCCCCTATGGGCATTAAATACAAATAGATCTCATTTCTCTCACCTAAATGGTTCACTACTTTTCTTGTTTTCATGCATGGGGTCGGCGCGCGTGGCTGTTACAAAAAAGGGCCAAAAAAAAAAAATGGAAATTTGGAAGGGTGGAACGAACTACTTCCCTCAATCATCCCTCATATTCCAAGCCGCGCATGATCATCGCTTCGAAGCGACAGCTGGGTAAGATGGAATGGAATGGTAGAATAATGCTTTCCCGAGCGCTTTGAATGCGTTTGGTGTCTGGCCAGTTTAATATCTGCTCGTTTGGTAGGAGGCGTTCGCATTCTCTGACGATAGAATTCGAACCCACTTGGAGGTACTTGATTTTGGAATTTGAATGTTTAGTCTCGATTCGGATGCGAAGCTGCGTGGCATACAAATGCTAAAGGGCGCAGAATCATAATTTCGTAAGGAATTTATCTTCCAACTATGAACACTTTGGGACATGATACAGTAGTATCTCACATTGTAGAAAAGACATAGGTTTTCATTAACCCGTATCTACTCGTGCCGATTCACACAGGATAATTTCTCTCGCGATGGGCATTTTGTACACCATACAGTCTCCAAGTAAAAGATTCAAGTTTTATACGATTAGTTCTAAGTCAAATACAATAACCACGTGCTACACTTAAGAACACTTAAAACAGGCATTAAACAACTTCTATTCTTTGTTACAATACAAAAAATCCAAATACTTATTCAGTGTGTTGCCCTTTTTCCCACTGCTTTGCGAAGTGCAATTATCGCAGAATGAACATTGCAAACAAATTTCGTAGTGGATCCCAAAAAATCTTGTACATCGTATCGCCATCGAGAAACGGTATTGAAATTCTAATTCACTGTGGATTTCAATCCGCTGCTTAAAATGCATGCCGCATTTTCTTAATTCATCAAATCATTTTAGTACGACCAGTTTTGTAACCCTAACTCATGTTTTCGGAGCTCATTTTTTTTCAACACTGCATTTAAAAAACGTTAGATATTTATCAATAAACTAGGGAGTCATTTGCTCCTATTACGAATTTAGAAACACTGCTCGCTACGAAGAACTTTCAAATGCGCCACAATTGATTGACGATTCGTCGCTCGATTCGTCGATTGACGATTCGTCGATCAGATTCGTCGCCAATCCTTGACCTGACTAGCCATTGCTGTGGGTTCTGTGAATTTATTTATTTATTTTTATGTGGAATCGATATTTTATGTTACAAAATTCGAAATATCCTTCTACATCCCCCAAGAAAACCTGTAAAATTTTGAAATTAATAAAGAAGAAATGAATGAAATCTCTGTCGCTCTTTGTTCGACAGATATATTGAATAATCACGAACACAATTTATACTTTGGAAATAAAATCCCAATCCTCAAAGTTAATTTAGTTTTATATATTTCTAATTTCACTGTAGTAAAGAATTAAATGCAACTAGATCCGTTTTTTAAAATCTATTCATATATTAATTTACTTACATGATATATCACTTTTATTAAATAAAGAAAAATATGTAACATTCATTTTGAAAAAATGATTTCATATTATTCAAATCTTTTATGAACTCTTAAAATTTCAACAAATTCTTTTTTTTTTTTTAAGATTCATCTTTCTTGTTATTTCTTTAATTTACAATCTTTACTTGAATTTTATCGTAAAACAACGTTAGCTAATTTCACAAAACGATTAGCAGTGTTATAAAAAAATTGCACTATGATTTTAACTCCGAGATTTATCTCTTTTGCTGTATTTTTTTAAAAAAATAATCATGATAACTATGAATTAATTTCATTAAACTGAACAAGACATTATTAATTTTAAAAATAAAGTAAATAGTTCTATCGATCTAATTTACCAGATATTTTCCGTTCTCTTTTTTCGTTTACGTTTTAAATATATCATCAAAGCTATTCTTTAATTTTTTGAAACTGAAACTGATCATGCTATTAACCTTTTGATGCATCTGCATATATATTACTTTATCTTTTCCCCCCTCAATGCACCACTTACTTTTATAATTTCAAAAGACATTTAATAATCAAACCAAGATAAATAATCATTTATCAGCACTGTATATATGTACTATATATATATATATATATATAGCAATCAGTTCATGACGAGATGGGATCCTGAGTGGACACCTGAGCTGCGCTGAGTGTGTGATTCGCTCAGTGTTATTATGAATAGAACAAAATGTGGCTCTGACCGAAAACGTTAGAATTGAAATATATATATATATATATATATATATATATACATATATATATATTAATTAAGCAAGTGTACTATACGTTTTATATACAGACATAGTCAAAAACGTTAGTGTTATTACGCTAATAACGGTTTTCTAAAAAAACTTCTCGCAATTTGGCATTTTTAAAAATTATCTTCTTCTACAAATATTATTATAGTTTTGCATGTTGTGTCTTTTCTTCTCTTTTTCATATTATTAAAGGAATGGGGATATTGAGAAGTTATTTCACATCGCTACGTGATTAAATTTATAGAAAAATTTCAAAGATTAATGGTGCATTGTAGTGAATAAATTTCATATATATTCTTTGCTTTGTTGTATTATATATTAAATTACCTTAACAGGAGTACGGGAGATAATATAATGTAAAATATAATAATGCGGGTGGAGAAATCTCTCTAAAAACAAAATTTTTACCATGGAAACTTTTCACGCCCATGAAGAGCTATTTTATCGAACCGAACAATCAAGAAAAAAAATATTAAAAATATGTTTTTCCCTATCATCTATTGTTCGCGTTTATTTTTCCCTAAACCGTTTCTCCTCAACGTTATGACTTTCCATACTTCAAAAGGGGAAGTAGTATTCAAGGGAAAAAGGCACCTACAACTCAAGAGTACGGCGCACAGATTGAGCGTGTAACACGATTACTCAACCACTACATGACGTCATCGCGGGGGGTAAGCTGTGGGGAAAAAGGGTTTGATGTTTTTCCCCTGTCCCCTCATTTCCCACGGTCGAGTGGTTCTGTTCGCTCGAATTTCGCCAATTTAGGCATCTGGCACCCTTCTCTGACACCCTCGGAAAAAGCAGAGGGGGGAAAAACGAACCACACTAATCTTTGTGATAATAACGGTATAAGTCAATGTATTTTTTCCCCTTCCCGTACATATGAACATAACTATATCTACTCATCTATCAATAAAGAAATATTCAAGTCCATATGCACAGATGGAATATTTAGTTTGAATTTGTAAAATGTTTAAACAATTGGCTTTTGTTTTCTTTAAGAAACGATTACAACTTCATCATTAAAAAATATGTCAGTGAAAATGGCGTACATTTCAAAAATCCAATTTCTTTGAAATAGTTAGAAAACTGCATGTCTAGATATAATGGAAAAATAGATCAAAGTTTAATTTTTTTGTTTTTTTTTTCTTTATCCTGTCAATCCTGTTTTCTATTTCCTGTCATTCTTTTTCCTGTCATTTCTGAAAATGGTTACATTTTCAAAATCCTAAAGTTTTCCGACTTCTAATTTTCTTATACCCAAAAAGCGTTGAACTTCTGATGACTTTTAAGATATAAATCAAGTTTGTTTTATTTTTATCAGAAGTTATTCAATAAAAATAAAATTCGGAAAACAGTAGATGGAAATTAGTTTTCAAAGTAATCGGCAAATGACTTACACAATAAAAATTTTAGTAGGATAGACAATATGGCACATCTTTAATGGATAGCATATCACTAAAACTGTTCTTCTGTATAAAAATAAAAATATCTTAGTTAAAATCACACTTTACAAAAAGCTCATAGACTAAAGCCACTGTTCCTCTGAAGCTCTCCCCAAAAAAGGCCCGTGAAAGATGAATTGTTAAGCTAAATACCTATTCCCCCGCAGCCTTTTGTTAGCAGAGATTTTTAATAATTCCAGTGCCATTGCAAAGTTCGTGGTGCGTGTTCTTTGTCGGTCCTAAGTTCCGACGTCAGATTAAGCAAATATACCGCTTATAGGCACGTAGTTGATTGTTGATTGTCAGACATATGCTAATTTGCAGGATATTGGCTTTTTACTGAAGAACACCGAGTTCAATCCGTTTTGTAAACAGTTTATCGTGTTTGTAAACTGTGTAGCTTGAAGAGAAATAACTTTTGTCTGTATAGTATATACTTATATCTACAATGTGTCACAAACTCTTTTCGTACGAGTCAAATAAGGTTTCATAGGTATTTTTGTTCGTTAATGTCTAAAAGCAAGTTGGAAAATGAACAGTAAACTCAAACCTTACATTTTTATTTAATGTTAGATTAAAATATTTTTTGTGTGTACAAGAATCCTTAAAAACTGTTGTCGACATATTTCCTTTTCTAGAGTTTCTTTCAATTTTTGTGACTGAAGAAGCCTTCCTTCTCGTCGTGGCATAATTGAGGAGCAAACAGTCAAACCTTGTTTTCTCCACAAAAAAAAAAAAAATAAATAAAGTTACTGGTTTTTCTTTGAACTCCTCATTAACTGGTACAAAAGTATGTTGTTATTTGTAACCAAAACAAGCTTTAAACTTGTTTTATTTACAAATAACAACATTTTTTTTTGGAGAAAACACGGTGTGGATGTTTGCTCCTCAATTATTTTTTCATCGTAAAGTGGACTCCAACTAAAGATTTTGTCAATACGTGTTTTTGATTAAACATTGTAATACGGACGGCATTTTTCTCTGAGCTGTCATTGAATATGTTATATATACCAGTGTTTCCAACAGTGTGGTACGCGTACCCCTTGGGGTACGGAGAAAGTTTCGTGGGGTACGAGCTGCACCAGGTTGAGACCTCATTCCGTTAATGTCCCTTTACTGCACACATATGACTTAGAATCTAAAATTTTATCAGTAAAAAGCATAAATGTTTGGTTTCCTTCTAAATCAAAGACCAAAGGGAGTTTTCACATTTGAGATTTTAAAGGTGTCCTATTTTTAATAAAATTTTTTGTAGGTTCCCCCCCGAAATGAACAAAAATACACCTGATTAGGTGGGTAAACGTGCACTGCTAAAGAGAAAACACTGAAGTCGAGGGAATCTACAACCGTAAAAACAAGTAGTAATAAAAGAAAGAGAAAGTCGTTATCAAAGTATGTTTTCTCCCTTTCTTTCTTTCTCTGACGAAAGGTACACATATGTCGAAAAATTGGGAAACACTGATGTAGACTACTGGGAAAAGAAATCTGAGATACGAAAAAAACTTTAAATTTTTACCACTATGTGAGAAAGGACATGCGCATGAAGAACGTGAGAAAGGACATGCGCATAAAGAACAAAAAAGGAAAAGTTAGAAAAAATATTTTATTACAGAATTTGTTCATTGTGCATTCCATTTTCGTCCTTTACACCTACAAAGCATGTTCAGCAGTGGCGCGTCATTTGCAGTAACATAGCGATGGAAATTGCAACTGATAGAGTACACAAGAAGATATCCCTCGAACGTAAAAAAAAAGAACTACCATTTTCTTGTTGCAGACTACATTTCCACATGGCCCATATGGGTGCGATATGTATCAATGATATTTGTCCGTTATAACGCGCTGTACGTAGGTCTAAAAAGAGTATCTTTAAATAGAACCACCCTGTATATACATTAGTGTGGAACGAAAAATCGAAATGTGAATAACAGAACCAGCGTATCTAACGCTAAAGTTGTATTCTAACCATACTAGCATGTACACACAATTTCTTAGATTCCAATACATTTCTTCCGGAGCCAAGTAACTTAAGAACGTGCATAAAAACAGTTTTTATGATACTTACGAATTAAAATTTTTTAGTATTAACCCTTATTCTCATAAAGTAGCATATATGCTATCTGGGGTTTTCTCCTATTTTCTCTTTGTTAATAAATAGAAAGTAGGGAAAAACCCCTGGTAGTATATATGCTACTTTATGAGAGTAAGGGCTTGCAAATAACAATGCAACATACGAGCTGACGTCACTTAACAAATAGAAAGTAGGGGAAAATCCCAGGTAGCATATATGAGAATAAGGGATAGTTGGTTTAGGAATTGATTTTACAGGTAAAGAATGATAGGGCTTAAGAAACTTCAAAATGTATAAAAATTAAAATTTATTTACATTTATTTTACATATTTTTAAATATGTGCATTTTTCACGTGTTTAATAAAACTTGGCAAAGCGGTAGATGCAAATAGATTTCTATTTTTTTAGCCTACTTTCCCGTAAAAGTAAAAAAAAATAATAATAAAGCATGAAAGAAGGCTTAATGTATCGTGAACATATCGTTAAAAATCAAGAAAAGTCAAAAATAAGTGAAGTAATTAAATAAAGATTGAAAAATAAAAAATTTGAAAGTAGGGTATTGAGATGGGGAAAAAGTGTGTCTGTCGGTCTGTCTGTCGGTCTGTCGGTCTGTCCCCCCCTAATAACTTTTGAGCGAATTGTCCGATTGGAAAAATTCTTTTTGCATTCGAAAGATCTCGGCGAGGACATCTCATTTCTATATGTGCAGCCGATTTTTAATTTATCTTTTTCTTTTTTTGGCTTTTAAATCTGTTTTTAGCCTACTTTCCTGTAGAAGTAAAAAAACAATAATAAAGGATGAAAGAAGGCTTAATTTATTGTGAAAATATCGCTAGAGATCAAGAAAAGTCAAAAATAAGTTAAGTAATTAAATAAAGATTAAAAAATAAAAAAATTGAAAGTAGGGTTTTGAGATGGGAAAAATGTGTGTCTGTCGGACTGTCTGTCCCCCTAATAATTTTTGAACGAATTGCCCGATGCGAAAAATTCTTTTTGCATTCGAAAGGTCTCGGAGAGGCCACTCATTTTCATATTTTACTTTTTGATTTGAACAATTTTTTGTTCAATTTTGAACAGTTCAAAAAATTTTAACATTAGCGCCTATGGACAAAATTGAAGCAAATTCTGTAAACTCTGGGCACAAGAGCCAAGTTCCTATTGAAAGCTTATTGAAAGGAGTTCTCGGCGTGAAATATTGATTTGAACAGTTTTTGTTCATTTTTGAACAGTTCAAAAAATTAACACAGGGCTTACGGGGAAATTTCAACCCTATATAAATCCTGATCTAACGGACCGATTTGCTTGGAACAAACTTTATCGGAAAGCTCTTATAACGTAGAACATGTAGAAATAGAAAGTTTATCCAGAACTTACGAGCCTATTTTTCTATGAAATTTTTTGATCGGGATTTTCAAGGATATTTCTCAGTGACTCAATGAGTGAAATAATGAATGAATGAATAAATGAAAGAGTGAAAGAATAAATCAATGAATAAATGAATGAGGAAAAGAATGAATGAATAAATTATTGAATAAATGAAAATATAAATAAATGACTGAATAAATACATGAATGCGTAAATGAATGAATAAACACTTGAATGAGGTAACGAATGAATGAATAAATGCATGGCTGAATAAATGAAACAATGAATGAGTGAGTGAATGAATATGTATTATCCGTTGAAAAAGGTATATTTTCAATAATTAGAACTAAAGATAAATAAGAAAGAGAGAGAAAGAGATAGCTAGATTATAAATTTGAATTTGGTGTATACGGGAAAGTAGGCTCGTATAGTTCTAGACGGAACTTCTTGTTTCTTAATGTCAATACATAGCACACTAGATTCCCACCACACGCTTAAAGCAATTAAATAAACAATGCTTAACTATTCAAATTTTCTTGGGGCATTGAAAAACAAAAATGGATTTCATTAAATGAATTTATATAGAAGTACAACAATTGTAATCAGCAGTTTTTTTTTTTTTTTTAAACAATGCGCTTCAGAATCTATTCAGTCACCGATGGATTTTCAATTGCTAACTCCGTCACGTCCAAAATTCCCTAACCCATTCATACCATAAAGATAACATATAAATGTCTTTTCTTTATTTCCCCATTTTTTACACCCCGCGGGTCTTTTTAAACAGGGAAAAAAATCCCCATCTGTCATCCAACAATTCACAGACAGCTTTACCTCGGGTTAGTATGATTTTAAGAAAACTAAAAAAGAAGATAAAAAGAAATGGCTGCATGAAAAAAAAAAAAAAAACAGGATTGTAGCCGAAATGTCTAATCTATAACCAGATGTGACAACCAGAGATGGTTTTTTGTCACTTCTTCCATAACTTCATCTTGATAAAGGGATTGATTCTGATCGATAAGTTGTCGATTTCCTTTTGCATCCTTGCGACTACTATTGGCCCTGGGGAGTGTCAAAAAAGTATAGCCAATATATTTCTGTCACAAGAATTTCTTCGAATTTAATAAATTTTTACATTAACTCATATTTCGCGTTTCTTGGTATAATTTTGTGAATTGAAATTGAAATGTATTGTCAATGGTATAAAAAAAGTTAGAAAATTATGATTGATAGTTTCAACATGAATGTAAAAATAAAAATTGATATTATGCAATATCTAAGACTTTACTTTTGAAAATATGGAATATCACACATCTAATGCAGCGTTGTTTTTGCAGTTAAATACTGTACGATTTATAATACAATGTTTTTCAAATTACGTACCATTTCATAATTAAGTAGGTATACCTTATTGGGTTTTGATATCTATGAACCGTTCCATACCTGATTTTATGTGGAACTTGAAAAGGTAGTTGTAATAATTAAGTATCAGTACACAGTGGAGCAATGTAAGTTCCGGCGGGCTAAAGTAATCTAAGTATGACTTTAAATACGAATTATAATCTTTTTATTTTTGTATTTCTGTGAAAATACTTAATATGCATTGGCTTCAAAGTATGGTAGAACTGATAGTTCTAAAGTTTTTTCTACAAAAGTGCTGTAAGGGGTTTGTGGTAGAGAGACTTGCTCCGGAAGGCTATGTTGAGCTTCACGACAGTTACTATTTTACAAAAAATAAATAATATAAATTGCTTCAGTTCTTCCCATCACACGGGACTATTGGCTGTATGGCACGGGCAGTTGGTTTTTTGGAACGCATGGAACTATTTTTTAATAAAATATCAGACAGAGTAGCAATTATCCACAAGCCATTTATGCGCTGTTTAAAATTCATTTGGAATGCTCTCTTTGAAAGATACCCCATGATAAATATAAAGTAGGATAATCTTATGTAGATAACGTTTAATAAAATAAAATGACCATTTAAATCTGAGCGCGAATAACATGCCTTTTATTGCTAAGTAAAAGATTTCTAAAACAGTAAAAGATAATGGATATGTTCTTTTCATTACTATTTTTCATCATATTTTAACCTTCATTAACATATTGCTTGCATTCGTATTGCCCCCTCTTTGATAATTTTGTGCTTATTACTCGCAGACAATCAGTTCAACTTATGCTACTTGCCCCAATTTATGAATTTATTGTTTGTCAATGTAATACTGACAATTATATTTTTCAGAATAAGAAACCAGAGAAGAACAAAGATAAAACAAATAAATTAATTAAAATGGGAGAAAAACATTAGAGGTTACTCGAAATTACTTGATGCATGTCTTGTCCTGTGCCCTCATTTTTGCATTCTATTTTCTGCAAAAAAGTAGACAAAATTAAATATTCAATTCAAACCTAAAGCCTAATGAACTAACGTTTTTGGTAAAAAATTTCAGCTAGTACTTGGACTTAATACCATAATTATTTTTGAATGTATAAAGTAGTATTCGCACTTGTTTATTTTGGTTTTACACTTGGTAAATTTACGCAAAGCTAAATTTTAATAAAATAACAAAATAATTAAAATACTTAATAACTCCCACAAACGAAAATATATTAGATGCAAAATTTTCATATATTCTTAATAAACATCGCATGCAATAGGTACTTTTATTAACAACTATATTTTGATAAACATATACAAAAACATAGCAGAGACTTTTCATACGTACGCATGCGTTATTTCATATGCAAAGAATATCTACAGAAGCACAGGAAATTAAAAACTTTTGACATGAGTCTACATGCCTCTTTAGTAACTAATTTAATCGGTTTTAGAAATTAATGGCAAACCTTTTCTTAAAAACTCGTTACTAACGCAAATCGCAAACAACAAATGCTTGTATTTAAAGTATGTATGTAACTCTTCAGCAGTTGGATACAATCATATTTAGCTTACCTGGAAGATTACAACATAATTAATCGGGACATCACTCATCATAAATTTCCCTTCAAGTCATGAAGTTAAAATTAGTTGTAGATCAATAGTCCTGAAGAGTAGTTCATTGTAATAAAGGTTTTATTTATGAATTAATTAAATTATTTATTTATGTTAAATTTATAAATTAATACGCATTCGTATATGTTCACCTACGGGGCTCTGATTAATTTTACACCTAATTACAAGCTCTCTCGAGCTGCGATGTTAAAAACGTAAATTATGATTATTTGAGCAAAACATAGATGGATTCACATTCGGAAAAATGTACTACATATTTTATAACTACAAATGGAACCCTTATATTTCACATAAAAGGGGCATCATATTTCTTATATTTACTATGCGTGCGTTTTTATCATTGTATTTTATAAGATTTTACAAGGTCAAAAGGGCACTTTTACTAGCTCTTCATTGTATTTCTCCTAACTTCATGTGATAAAATGAAAAATTCATTGATATATTACATACAACCTTACCTTTTCCCCTTTCCAAGAAAGAAAAAAAAACTGCAAGGTGAAGTCTGAAAACAGTTGTAACATTGCAATAATTCTTGGGTAGATTGTTTAAGACGGGCGTTTCACACAGTTAGTTTGGACATTTTCAGTTTTCAACAAGTACTGATAAATTTTGCGAATTTAGAAAAAAAAAAGAAGTGCGTTTCTCTTATCAGCATTAAACTATACACGTCTTCAGTACATGGGTAATATTCATGATTTTACTCTTATTTTCACATTATTTCTAATTTTTCTTCATCTGAAGTAAAATTGATAAACAATACTCAACACAATTTGTTGCGGATATTATTAAAAATGGGTTTTTTTTTCCTCAACTAAGTATCTAGAAAGTTTTTAGATTATTTCGAAAATATGAATGCCAAATGACAAAAAAAAAAAAAAAAGAAGCAAATGCATGTACATAATGTTGGGCCGTAATGGTGGGGCTCTATTCGTGGTGAGGCCTCAAATGAAAAAAAAATAGAAGAAAAGGCATATATATATATATGTATATATATATATATATATATATATATATATTCCAACAACTTCATTGAAAATTTAAATGTTCTGTATAAGACACACACACACATAAATATTTAATGAGGAAAATGTAATACGCTTGTTTTGACTTTCGCGGGACAAAAAACATCAGTATGTACCAGTAAGGGAAAGTACCTACGTCGTTCTTTGCTTGTCTCTGGAAAAACTTACATTTATATATGTATACAATAAATTAGGCTGAAAGCTTGTTCTACATTTTTTTATAAATATTACTAAATGCTTTGACCTAGAACCCTTAATCAATTTAATTGAACTGCTACGTGTATACAATTCTGTGTATGGAATGAAGAGTGATTATTCATGTGCTTCAAGTAAGGTTGATTTTTTCCCTAAGGATGAAAATATTTTTGAGGTAAATATATATATTTTCTTTTTTTTTATGTTTTTGCGTTTATTTAAAAATAAATGGAAAATGCCTGCGTTTTTATTACCTACATTTTCTACTTTTAGCATTTTAGATTTTTTTTTTCGAGCTTTCTGAATTAACATTAATTTTTAGTCATTCTCAAATGAATATGATTTAGTTCATTATATTCCAAGAATGCCTTCAGGATGGGGTTTTCAATTATTTCCGCATATACGTCAGTAAGCATTAACATTCGGTAACTGTAATGAAATTCCCCTATAATAAAACAATAAATTGTTTTTCTTTTCCAGGAGACATAATTCTTTGTGCGGGAAAGAAAAAAAAAGTACTCGAAGAAAAAGACCATTAATCCCCAAGCTCATTACCTCCAAACAAAAATTCTGTTTCTGAGTGATGATGAAGCAGGGGAGGAATAATTCTGCATAACTAAGAGCCTGTTTTTATAAGAATCGTTATTTCATGTTTATCGAGCTGTATCATTCATTGTATGGTTCTTTGTCATTTCTTCTTAATTAAAGTTGAATTTAAAGTCTTCTCCCAAAGCTTTAAAAAGTATCTCGTGTTCACGATACCGTGAGTTTCAAGAGAAACATCAATTTCAGAAAACATGAACAGCAAAAGAGCGCCATTCTTGAGCTTTATAAGCATGAAATATGCCTTTTTATCACTTTCACCACATAGTGAAACGACTGGTACTTGACGTTATCATTCGCTCTATATTTTTATATAAACATTCATTCAAATCGCTCGTAAATTATTTTAAGAAGAAACACAAAATAGATAAATAATATAACTAAAAAAATATAAAATTAAAAAAAAAAAAAAAAAAAAATCAGAAATACACGCCTATCATCTGTAACTAGTAAGTGTGTGTTGTAATATAATTTGATTAAAATCAACTCCCACTATAATTTATTTTGGGTTCCAATCGATAGCTCATTGCTATGTACTTTTTAAACGAAAATTGAGCGACAAAAGCATGAAAACAAAGGGTAATGAATGGCAAGTGCCCTTTGGATCAAGAAACGTTTTGCCTGAATTGGGCTGTATCCTCAAAAGTAAGCAGACAAATACACATTTCTCCCGCCTTATAACCATATGTTCTTCTTCTTCCTATCATTACTTTTTTTTTAAATTTTAATACTTATTTACATATTTTTCTATTGTGTTTTATTTTGATAGGATTTTTTCCGATGGTAAAAGCTTTCTCAATGTAAAATAGTAATAACAATAATAAATAAATACAAAATAATAATAGAATTTAAAAAAAGAAAAAAAAAACTTTAAAAAATACAAAAATTGGAAAAAAAGTAAAAATTGCTCAATGTTAGGAACATAAAAATACTGACAACAAACTTTCATTATTTTACCTTAATACAAACACAACAAAAAAGAAACGCATCTACGCATCACTTATTACTTTGCGCTTATGATAAACACTACTTCTTTATGATAAACTATGTTCCCCACTTATAAATATTAAAAGTATATTAAAATTTTGCATGTTTTTCCCTCATAAATAATAATAAAATATGCATTATAAACACAAATGAATTTTGTTCAGCAGTGTGGCAGAAATGTCTTTTTAAATATATCTACCTAAAGATCGATGCATTCTTTTTTTGAATAATGGTTTAAAGGTACACATGACTTTTCTTTTCTCTTTTCTGACTGAACATAGTCAGTATTTTTGTGATTTTCTTCTGATGTTGAACGTAAACCACAAATTATAGATAGGAACTTTTAAGCACATTGTTATATATAAAAAACTTATTTATTAGTCTCATTTCACACATTTGAAACGGTTTCCAAATTTAATTTTGTTTTTTTTTAAGTAGTTTTTTTTGTGATGTAAGCGATACATTAGTAAAATATGCATAGAAAGTACGTATTATACAATTTAGTTATTTTTCCAATTTCATGAATTACAAATTTTTGATTAGGAAAATATATATTTGAAATATTCAATTCAAAAATATTATTTAAAGATTACAAGCTGATTTTTTGTTCTTTCACCGGTAGAAGCTATCTTCATATTTTTATATATTTCCAATCTCTCTCTCCACCTTTTTTTTTCTTCAAATTTTACCTAAAGTTCACTTAGTAGCAGGTTTTAGAAATCTAAAATTTATATCGTGTCTTCATTTTTTTTTCTTTCAATGTTAAATTGAAAGTAAGTGTTACAATGTTTTTTCTTTATCCCACACACATACTTCGTTCATGCATTCTTTCTTAAAATTGTATTATTAACATAGCTTTTCAGATAGATAATAATGCGTTTATTTAAGTGAGTCAAATTACGAATTTTAAATCCTTTGCCCCAATAATTTTAAAATAATTTAAATAAAATATTATTAATACCTTCTTAAAAGTCTACTCTAAAATTAAAGAAATAAAAATAACATAAAAACATATAAATTAATTTGAATTTTAAAAAAGCTGTTGTTAAAAATATTAAAATAATTTCATTCAATTTAGTTGCAATAAACTTACTCATGACACCATACAAAGCATCAGAAGTAGAAAATATATACATGTAAGGTGTAAAATAATCAATGTATGTAGTAATGTATTTTATTTAAATACATTTATTCGATCCAGTATCAGCATATATTCTAATGGAACAATTGCAAGCATTCAAAAGATTTTCTATGAAAACATTGTTGTTTTGGCAGCACAATAAAAAGATAAGTTATACAGAGATACCAATTATGAAAGCTTTTGTTATTCATTGTTCATATAGAAAATTTAGCAATTATGAAAAACTTCTGAAGAATAATTTCTTTTATTTGGCATAAAAGGCTAGTTTGTGTGAAAGAAAATAGCTCTGCCAAAGCTCATACATATTGTTTACGAACATGTTATTTGCATTTAGAAAATTATGATTTCTCCGACTGATTTTATTCATAAACAAAGGACTTTAGCTTTAATAAAAGCATATACAATAATTATTTTAAATATGCTTCTTATATAAAAAAAGAAAAGAAAGTGGAAAAAGCAAATTGAACAGAATTAAGCAGTTGGAGGTTTGTTTTTTCTCAATTTTTCTTTCAATCTTCAGACACAAAAGAAGTTTGAGACAGTAATATTTAAGAAATATTTTGAGAACAAATATTAACAATATCACAAAGTTTTCTAATTTCGAAGACAAATATGGTATGTTTATTGTTTTCAATTCTTTCGTTATTCACTATTCACACACGCACACATTTATATATTATACGTCAGGGGTATCCATAAGAAATCAATTATTTCAGTGGCCAAAAAAACATTAAATTTTATTAAAATCGATTATTATTAGTAGATTATGCAATTTCCACCGTTATCTAATAGCTCTTGACATCTTGCTGGTGTTAGAGTTTCAATCCCCATCCTCCTTAAGAAGATGCCTTGGCTGCATTTTTTGTGCTAAATATGCATTTGGTAATATTTTACGTTACCACAGTAGATTAATTTCAACTTCATCACAGATTATTTGGAAGAACAAATACCATAATGAACAAAATACATTTCAAGGATAAAATGTTTCTTAACTGATAATGTAGTTTAACCTCTTCAGACCCCAGAACTAAGCAGAAACAATTTTGACGCAATTTTTTGGTTATCTGATTTAAAAAATGATTACAAAACAAAATAACTAAAAATATTTTTTTATTTTCATTAATAATTAGTTTAAATAATAATTAATGCCCAATTTCCATGTTTTCTTTGTTTAAAACTACGTCAACTATCTGTTGATTTTAAAAAAAACACAATTGGGTGTTTCAGCTTTCAAACTGCACAAACAGTAATTAATTTAAACTGTACCCAATTGGGTACACTTGGAATGAAGAAGTTAATAATGCAGTTAGATAAGCAAAATAAGAAGAATGAAATTTTTAAAATTCCTAAAATAAATTCTTGTTTTATCAGTATGTAACATATATATATATATCAATAAAAAACATACATAAAAGTTTGAATTTAAGAGAAATGCTCGGAATGTTGTTAAGTTATTGAGAAATGCTTTAAATTTTGTTAGTATTAATGTTCTTCTAGCTAAGGTATAGGGTAGTACGTACGTATCGTAAGGATAGGGTATTACGTAAAGTGAGAATAATTCATTTCTCGAAATTTACTGATCCTATATATACCCCTTAAATATCTAGTCCACGCATAAATTGAAAACAGAGACTGCACGTAATTGGATGATGAATACAACAGCTGACCACTTTGAAGCAATTATTCACAGCTGACCCGCAAGCTTACAACGTTATTCATCATGACGGCCATTCATCAAATGTTTGACTTGAAGTCGCAAGGTTAAACACCAACCATCGATCATCATGCTTGAAAATTAATTTATTGTACTACAGATTGTGATTTATGATATTTTAAAGTAAGTAATATTTTTATTCTTCTATTCCTCCTTATAACGCCAATGGAATTAATGGGTGTATAAATTACAACGTAAATAAGGATTTATATAATGAAAATCCACAAAAGATACAGAATATCAAGTCAAGAACGAAAAAAAAAGAAATGGAAAAAAGATAGGATAAGCGATCGAGAAGCCGCATTTTTACACTTTTTTCGTTTTTATATTACTTATATTAGAACCATATGAAATAATTCAAGTTATCAAGAACACTGATATCAAAATACTGCCTAATACATTTCTCTTAATCATTTATATTAAAAAAACAGGAACAGTAAAACAGTAAATGCAAATTATAAACTTTTACCTCAGATTTTGTAACCAGAATTAAAATTTTATTTTTAATGCCAGTTTTTGTAAAAAAATATTCGGCCGTTGTTTCATAATTAAATAGAGGAAAATCCTCCTCGTAATCTTAAAATGTGTTTTTTCTTTTTTTATTTTTAGTAGCTGAGATTGTAAAATGTATTCATGGTTAACTTATGGATTATTTTCTTATTACTATTAATTAATCAATCCCTAAAATATATATTTAATGTGGTTGAGCTCTGATTTCACTGAGCAAACTTGGCCGGTGTAGAACATCTGCGCATTTGTGTCTATTCTTTAAAATTAAAAACATAGAAATAATATTTTAAAGTGTGGGATGGTTTATTCCGAACTGTACTCCAAACTTCACTTCCATGATAGTATTATAGTATAATTTTTATATATTGATGGTATTGATAGTATATTTTTTCACTGCTTGAGTGTATTTCATTTTCCTACACTGTAAAAAAAAAAAAAAAAACTCGAAAATACATGCGAATTTACTGGAAATCCTTCATTTGACCTCTGCCTTAAAATTACAGAGAGATAAACACACGTTACCGAAGAGACTTAAAACGAGGACACAACAATTAATAAAAAAACACAGAGAAAACATACGCGTAATTAAAACAAAGAAAAAACACAGATAGCTGTACTGGTCTGGGCAGACCCGGCGCCACAAAGTACCTATTAGCTTCAAGCTACGTACTCATTGAATTCATGGGTCCGAAAGTCATGAGGTCATTGGATAGCAATTATCGTGGGTGTAGAGTAAACGTTCCCTCTTTTTCAGGACTATGCCTAATATTGTGGAGGTAGAGATATAACATACGCATAATTAAAACAAAGAAAAAACACAGATAGCTATACTGCTCTGGGCAGACCCGGCGCCACAAAGTACCTATTAACTTCAAGCTACGTACTCATTGAATTCATGGGTCCGAAAGTCATGAGGTCATTGGATAGCAATTATCGTGGGTGTAGAGTAAACGTTCCCTCTTTTTCAGGACTATGCCTAATATTGTGGAGGTAGAGATATAACATACGCATAATTAAAACAAAGAAAAAACACAGATAGCTATACTGGTCTGGGCAGACCCGGCGCCACAAAGTACCTATTAACTTCAAGCTACGTACTCATTGAATTCATGGGTCCGAAAGTCATGAGGTCATTGGATAGCAATTATCGTGGGTGTAGAGTAAACGTTCCCTCTTTTTCAGGACTATGCCTAATATTGTGGAGGTAGAGATATAACATACGCATAATTAAAACAGATAAAAAACACAGATAGCTATACTGGTCTATGCAGACCCGGCGCCACAAAGTACCTATTAACTTCAAGCTACGTACTCATTGAATTCATGGGTCCGAAAGTCATGAGGTCATTGGATAGCAGTTATCGTGGGTGTAGATTAAACGTTCCCTCTTTTTCAGGACTATGCCTAATATTGTGGAGGTAGAGATATAACATACGCATAATTAAAACAAAGAAAAAACACAGATAGCTATACTGGTCTGGGCAGACCCGGCGCCACAAAGTACCTATTAACTTCACGCTAAGTACGTACTCATTGAATTCATGGGTCCGAAAGTCATGTGGTCATTGGATAGCAAATATCATGGGTGTAGGGTAAACGTTCCCTCTTTTTCAGGACTATGCCTAATATTGTGGAGGTAGAGATATATTAGGTTTACTATCTATCAGTGGAGGCTGAACCCGGATTACTGCCTTTAGGAGGTCTTATTTACGTGGAACCGTGCTTTAATTTTTCATCGCTATGAAAAGGGGGCAGGGGTACTCAACACGAACTTTGATGTAAATTTCCTGCCAAGTTGTTTTATTCGTACGTTTATGCTATTGCGTATTTGATTTAATTATGAAGTAAGATAACTTTCTTTATTTCCGCTTAATGATGTGTTTTGCTTTAGTTAATTTTCTTGAAGGAAGCACCTGGATGATAAAAACAAGTACGTAATATTAGTGGAATATTTTTTGAAAGCGCCACTAGAAAGCAAAACGAAACGAATTTAATAAATAACAGAAGTTCATTCATGCAAAACATAAGTAGTTTTTCCGATAATTCTAAGAAGGAAACATACTTCACAGATACTAAATAATTTATTAAACAATGAATACAATAAAAATAGAGAAAATAAATCAATCATCATTAAAACCTATTCGAAAAGGATATTCGAATGCTATTTTCTTGCCTGAATGTTCTGGTTTTCTTAAACAACAAAATATCCGGTCCCAATTATTGCACAATGAAAACAGTCTTATTTAAGAGCTCCATAAATGTGAGGTTCAACGGTAAGAGGTTTTCCATTAATTTTTCTGCGTGCACACTAATGAGCATTACTTTCATAATATACGATAATTAAATTCAACTGTTAAAGCATTACAAATGCACTTCTCTTCCGCGCAAAAAATGATCTTAATGCCATTAAAAATCTCTTTCCGGGAAGATCATCAATCGTAAAGCTCATTACTTCTAAAAAGTAAAATTTTGTTTGGGAAGTATAATAATCCATGGGAAAAATTATTTCTCATGAACATCTACATATATTTTTAATACATTTTTCACTTAATATTTTTACAGTCTTCTATGTTACAGTATAGAGGCTTTTTCTTTTATTATATCTTGGGATTAGTATTTCATATTTCATCTTAATTAAAACCTTTTTAATATTATTTAATGTATTTCGTGCTTACAGAACCATAAATTTTATATCAAAACTGATATTCTTGAAAAATAATGTAACATCTAAGAATTTTTTTTGAGCTTTCTGGAAATGCACTTTACTAATGAGTACATTGTTGACCCCATTCGATCCTTTGTTTGTCTCAAACGAAAGTAATGAAGAAATATCGTAATGTTCATGTGTAATTACGTTACAACGTTTTAGAATTGTAATGTAAGTCTTGTGTTTATACAAGAAACGAATTTAAGTTTTTGTTCTAGGATTTACGACTTTATATTCGGAACAACTAATTTTAACGAAATACGTTGTTTTCTATACCAAAGTTTTGCAAAAGAAATGCATCGTAATGCATTGTATACAAATTTAAAGCTCGTTTACATTTTGAGTGAGGAGTATATCAGTTATGGTGCGATGTTCCATTCTGGTTATCTAGCACGGAAACTTTACTCATAATGTAAGTAACGTAGATGGTGATTATATTTTATCGCAAAAAAGTGAGTGCTTCTATTTGACGAAAAATATTATGAGAAAATATCATCAATGCTTTTAGAAGCTGATAAAGCATACACTGTTGAAAATTTCCGTAAGAAAATAGCAAAATAACCATTTATTTAATTACAACAGTTGAATAACCATTAAAAAGATGATACTCAAACCGCTGATTGCGAAAAAAATCGTTTATTCTCTGTTTCTACTAAAGAACGTTTAACTAACCGTAATTTACAAGCGCTCAGTAAGAATTGGGCGTCCATCTTGGTTGCGAAACCTTGCCGGTCGTACGTTGTTGTTAAAATGTGAATAAAGATTTATCACTTGTATGTGTATATAATCTGTATGTGTATATAAAAAAAGAAGAAAAAAAAAGTGGCTTAAGCAGTGGTTACTAAATAGAAACACATACACACGTAAAACAAAAATTGGAGACATCGGATCCCCGAACTGTTTGCGAATGAGCGAACCCATAACTTGAGCTGCTGAAGCTTGTTTGTATTTTAATTTTTGCTGCAAATAAAATGATTTTCGTCAATAACAGTAAATTTAGACCAAAGATGGCTTTGGATCCATTCATAAACTGAAATCTCAATTTTAATGCCGTTTATTTATCAATAAATATTTCTTCTCCTGTTGAAAAGAAAGATTTATTGATAAATGAACGACCGCTTTGTGTGGTGCAGAGGGCCGAATGGTTAGAGAGCAAGGTTCGCATGCCATACAAGCGGGTTCGATTCCCGCAAGCTTCGTTTATGATTTCTACGCCTGGAAGATTCTACTCTTCGAAATGGTTCAAAAACGGTAAAAATTTTGTTTTGAAACCATTTTTAAATGGTTATAAAACCGTAAACTTTTGTATTTACGGCTTTTTAACCAAGTTGATTGGAAATGGTTAGGTCCCGTAAAGATAGAAAAATGTTCCAAACCGTAAGTTTAACCGTGAATTAGATGGACAGACTGCTGCCGGTCATTTAACCGTAATTTCATGATGAAATTTCTAACAGTGTATATGTGGTTATAAAATGTCCTATGCAAACGCTCCAATGAGTAGTAGTGAAGATTTTTACATGTAAAGCAATATTCAGCTATTAAAAACTATACTTGTATCGACATATACTGTAAAAAAAAAAAGTTCAACCTTTCATCAAAACAATGGAAAAATGTTGATATTTGGCAGCAACCAACACTTGGTTCGAAATTAAACCATTATAATGGTGTAGTTTCACCATGAATGTGAAACTAGGATATAATGGTTCAACTTTAGTACCAAATATTGACTGCAGTTAAATTTAACCATTTTATTTTCTTTCTTTTTTTTTTTGGTGAAAGGTTGAACTAGAACTTTTTACAGTGCCCTCCTGTGAAAAATGCTTTTTGTTTTAAACTAATAAAGGAAGTACAATTCTTACTGCAACCAAACCGAATTTAAGGGAATGAACATTAATTAAAACATAGGATGGGTACAATTTTTGTGTTAGTATAGCTCCTAGGGCAAGATAAGATCTGATGAGATTGTTGCATAGATGGAAGTATTTTGCCTCTTTAGCCTGCTATAAAGTTTTATTAAAACATTACCGTTTCAGAAAGATTTAATAATAGCTGAATATTGTGATAATGCTGAAAACATTTTTTTCATATGAGCATGCCTGAGCAGACAACATTTGTTGTGCATACACTCAAACTCGCAGTGAAGAATTATTTTAGAATTGATAATAGTAATTTTAGATATGAGTACTTATTGGATTTGGTAGTAAAACTAATTTGGTAGTAAAACTATTAATAGATAATGCCTTAAATTTTATCCATACTCACTTTAGTACAATATCGAAATGAAATAAGTTGCGATCAGTTTTCTTTTATACATACGTCGAAACAAATAAAAATGATCTAATTTAATCACGTTTTCACTTATATCATAGTCATAATAAAAGAAGTGCATGTAGACCGTTATGCTCTGAGGCAAAGCATTTTAGTGTCGTAAGAATTATAACTCTAAGAATAGCTATGGACGCTGATCTATACACACTCTAACTACTCTTTTTGATGGAGTATACATTTTACAATCAGGAATTGTTTTTTTTTTTGGAAAGGTAATAACGTAAGTAAAATAGTATCTTGGCTTTAGCTTTTAAACATTCAAATTTTCAAGTTCTTCATTAACAGCAGTAACACGTGTAAAACGGGGCTCTTTTTGTAGACGGCAAACTCTGCAGCAGTTTCCCTTAATAGTTGAAGAGCGGTTCTAAGTATAATCTGTAGCAATAACGTCCACGACAAGTATATTAAACTAGAAAATGTAATGTCACTAGAAAACATGAAAAATGTCAATATTATAAATAATCTGTTTCAAACCGGATATAACATTGTAATACTTTTTATGGGCTGCTAGTTAAAGGGAAAAAATAGCAAATGAATAGTGATCCTCACCTCAGCCACTAATCAACCGAAAACAAGAACTAATCCTCAGAATTAAAGAAGTTAAAAATAAAACAAAAAATATATTTTTTCTTTTTTTTTAACTTTTACGAGGAAAGTATGTTAAAAAGAGGGTTGTATTATGAAACACCTTGTTTCAGATTTAAACAACACGCCAGTCCAAGCGGTAGTACATTCGCGACATAAAGGTATTAATTTTAAATTACTGAATACATCAATTAGCACTTTGGCAATTGAAAAATTAGGTACAACCCAAAAAACACGCCAATATAGGTACTAGGAAAAAACGTTTAATCTAACCTTGCAAAACGTTTCAAAGTTCCGACAACAGAACACTTGCTCTCACGACCATTTACAACTAGATACTGAATTCAGCTGCCTCTAGTGATTAAAAGGGACATAGGCGATAGAACTTAGACTGGTTTCCGGAAGGTGGGAGCAACTACTAGACTAAAATACTGCCGTCTCATATTATAATCCTGTTCGAAATTACCACCGCCACCTTTACCATAAAAAGAAACATTACATTATTTATAATCCAATTAACGCGTGAATATCAAATATCGTGATAGAAGATCAAGTTTAACAATTTTTTTTGCACATCATTTCATGGTTTCAGTTTTAGTGCTGGTACAATTTTCATAATATTTTCACAAATGCGAATTACAACAAAGAAACACTCACTGCTTTCCGTTGGAATATTAAAAAATAATAATAAACAAAATTCGTTTTTATCATTCACTTTCTTTTTATTCTGACACATTTTCAGTTCTGATAAATATTAAAAGCATATTAAAGTTTTGAAGTTTTTTGAAATAAAAAGCATAAGACATAAAAATGCATGATGAAAATGCAAAGTTAATAATTTTTTCAGCAGTGTTGCAGAAACTTTTCGTTTTTTAATATATTCAGGCAAAATCGATACGTTCCTCCCTGTAGGAAAAGATATTTTCCATAATAAGAGGGAAATTGAAATGTTTCCTTATCTTAGTTATTATTTTTTCTTAAAATCCTTTTTTAATTCTCCTTGAATATAATCAGCATACCATTTATTTTATTTTTTTTTCTTCAGAATAGACATCTGCTGATGATTTTTTTTTTAATTTTAAAGATTAGTTATTTTCTTTGAAAATTTTAACTGTATTAATTTTTAATTATTCTGTTTCTAAAAAATAGAAGAAAATCACATCCTTCAGATTTTATGCTTTCGGATATGAGAAAGAATGCAATTCCTTTTTCCATAATTCTAATTTATTTTAAATAAAATTTTTTTAGAATAAAATATATAGATAGATATATAAATATGTTTTTATAGAAAGCTTTCTAAACAAGTTAGATGAAACTCAATAACTGTGTTGAGTTTGAAAATTAAGTAGTGTTACTTCAATCGATATTTCACTGTGTTTGTGTTGTGTTTACAGTTAATAACAAATGCTGTTTAAAAAATTAAATTTCAAATTAAAAAATCAGGCAAAAATATGTACGTCAAAAAATATTAATTTAGTTTTAGTTACACGTTATAGTGCTACTTTACGAACAAAAACAGATTCAAAATCGTATTGTAGAAAAATTTATTAGCTTTGGGAAGAATTTGTTATCAAGTAGTTTTTATTAAAATTATTGAATTATAAATATAAATCAAACTTCATTCGTATAAAATTCAGAATTCCTTATTATAAGAAAATTTTCAACAGATTAAAAATAGACAAATTCATCTGATGCTCTCAACTTGTACATTATTAAAATATAAGATAAAGAACTACCAGTTCGTAAATTCAAATATTTGGTTCGTTTTGCAACAAAAATTGATGTAATTTGTTGGCTACAAAGGATAGTATTTTATTTAGCTAAATTTTAATGCGTACTTACACCCTTTTTTGCATGAAAAGTTGTTTTTGACACATAAACATTTAATTATTTAAAGAATGAGAAACGCGAATTAATCCCGAAAAATTTATTGTGGTATTTGGAAAACGAAGAATTCTATAATATAATTTTAGTAATAATATTCTTTTTCGTAAGCATATTTACTTAAAAAAAGAAAGAATAACATTTTTTTGGTCATTTCTAGTTTAGCTACCGCATCATGCAAATTTACAAGCAGAGAGTGCTTGTTTTGAAAAAATGTAAATAAGAAAAGTACCAAAATTATACTTTTTAGCAGTGCTTAAATCTTAAGATAAGTTGCTGAAGTTTGTTCAAGTCCAGAATTTGAAAACTAGAGATTTCCTAACTATTACGCCAAAATCCAATATTCCAGTTTTTAATAATTTTTAACCCTTTATAAGGCGGTGGGAAGTATGCTTCCCACCAAATTCATAAAATTATAGATGTTTATAGTAAGCTATTTTAGTAAGCCCTTTTCTGATTGGTAATTCTGATTGATAGTAAGCCCCTTTTTAATTGGCAGAATCTTCCAAAGACTCTGGAAAATATATTTACCACCACATGCATCAATATTCAAATATTATAACTATCCCCCCTCAAAGGGGGATTTTTGAACAAAACATAATCTGAATTTTTTTTTAAAATATCGATACTACAAGAAAATGGCCCTTTAAAGGTTTAAAGAAATAATTAAAAGCAATTGACATTTCCTAGCTGCTCGACATTGCTCGTTTTCTAGCAAAATTTAAATCTTTACCGTGGTCTGTGTTGCATAAAACTTTCAATTCTCAGTAAAGAAGAAAACTTGTGTAGGATTTACTTCCGTACTAGAAAACACAAATGTATTGTTTGGACACAAAATGTATGAGTTGCCTTGGGGAGAGAAGAGAAAAAGTGTCAAACCTAAAGACAACTTTTAAGAATACATATTTATATATAACACAATTTGAAAGTAATCATGAATTTCGTCGATATATATCTACAACTTCTACCGACAAATCATTACAGTAAAACCCCGTAATACCGCGCCTCAGTACACCGCGGAATCGGATATAACGCGGTGACTATCCTGTCCCCTGACGTTTAATCCACCCTTTGTCATTACAAACCACCCTTTGTGTTCCAGATTCTTTGACATTTTTGAAAAGTAAACAAATTCTCTAGTCTGTGAGAGTGTATAAAGGCTTAAAACATTATTTCTTTGAAAAGTGCGTTCCTCCCCTTCCACACAAATCTACTTTTTTATTAGAATCTCTCCCCCTTCATAATCTCATGTTAATACCTTAACAAGATTTTTAAGGCCACATTTTCTCAGAACACAATTGTTTTTGTTGCGGTTGATATGGTTTTAGCTTAATGGTCTCAAAACTTTAATCTGAATAACCTATCACTCCATAGACTAACCGCTCAGTTGAGAAGTGCTTCTTGCACAGCAATTACAGCAAATAAAAAGGCAGAAAATTAGAAAAACAATTATACAATACAAGAAAAGTCAAGAGTAGTTGATAAAGTTAAAAGTGGTGCAACAGGAGCAAGTATATTTCGTGAATATGGTTCCGCTGTAGTTTCATTATATCGCGGTTATGTTATAACGCGGGAGCCAAACATGTCCCCCGGCACCCGCGTTTTAACGGGGTTTTACTGTACTATAATGCTGTTTTTGTAGAGATAAAGTGCATAAATCTTCGCTTTGAAAACATACTGTAATTTTAAAAGTAAACATTTTAGGTTTCTTCTTAGTTCAATTTTTATTCTTTTGTATGTCTTAAAATCCCCGAAATTGCGTAAATGTTAGTAGCATATAGGCACGTCTATGAACTATTTTGTTTAAAAAACTAAACAAAGTTAGTAACTATATCTGAGTTTGAGTAAGACATTACTTAGCAGAAACCCTTTTTTCAAATCGAAACATATATCAATGGAAATCTCTTATCACACCCCGTTGGCTGTACTTTATTTCTTGCACTTAGTTACCCCACGACAGTCAAAGAATTTCCCCCGGTGAAATTTCGCAGAAGGGAATTTAACGAAGGTAATTATCACTCAGCCATGTTTAAGGGCTTTTGTCTCAGCTCCGGCAGATAATTTAATTGCTATTTAGTTTCCGTGTTATAGTGTTTTAAATGTCCCCCACTTCAGCTTGGAATGAATATTTCGTTGCTTTGCAACTTCAAAGTAATCGCAGCATAACATGTTCTTGGTTACAAGAGGGAGGGGGGGGGAGAGAGATAACTCACAAGGTTGCGTCGGAAAAGACTGCTTTCTGATGCCGAGGCTTAAAATTTTTGTTTTCCGCACGTTTAAGCAAGGGGCTTTAAATGCATTTAGACCAGAGTTAAGTGTTTATTTAAAGAAATATTATGAAAGTATGTTCAGTAATTGTAAAGAAACTGTAAAAACCTTGAAAATAACTTCCAAAAAAAGGCATTAAACTGTTTATATTATTATTATTATTATTATTATATTATACTTGTTTGCAGCTAAATAGACTCAAAATGCATTTGTTGTTATTTATATGAATATTTTAATTATATACACACACATATTAAAAAAAATCTACATAAACTCTTAACTCTAACTATAGTTTTGTCAACAGCGGTCTATAATTCCTTGTTTAGTTTTGTAATAATTACACAATATTAAAACTTAAAGCAAGCCATTATTTTCAAAACGATTAATTAATGTAATTACGTTACTAATTTTACCAAAAAACGTAAATAAATAAAAAGTAAAATAAAATGAAATAAAAATATAAAACAAAATAAACTAATGAATGAAAGGGCCAGGCGTATACTTAATACACACAATTTGATTGATTCTGACCCATAACCAAAAAAAAAAAAAAAATATGGCGAATCATAAGATAAAGCTTAGCAGTTGATTCCGTAGATATAGACGCTTTTATTTTTCATTGTTAATAAAAATAATGCATTACTCTGTTACACTTAACGCCATCCACTCAATTTGTTCTACGCTGAATGTTGTTGTTTTAGTTATGCATACAGCCATAATTATGAGCAGACATAACATTATTTCCTTAACCTTAGTTACGGGACAAAAAGACCTTAGACGCATCCTAACTATTTGTCCACGTTGAAATTCCGTTATATTTACAGTTGAAAAATTTCTTTCTTAAAACAATGTCTTGCAAGCATACACAAAAGAAGTCATTACCTATAAATTACACTTAAAAAAAAACTTGTCAATCAGGAAAAAAAAAACACAAGAAATATGATCCCATATTTTCGTCCAGTCCCCTTTAGCATTATTAATTTAAAATTACGTCATTACTGCCGTCTGCCCAAATCCATATATGGAAATCCATATATAAAAAAGCTTATTTTCAGATTTAAAAAAAAGCGTTATAAAACCTAACATCATGTTTATGTTTAGCATTTACAAAATAATGACGAGACGATTAAAGAATTTAACAACGGAAAATTTAATAAGAGTATAAGCACCCTTTATTAGTTACTAATATAACACGTAATGAAAACAGTAAAGAAAAGGGCCTTGCTCCGTACACGACCGACAAACCCTTTCTGTTTTTACTGGAGATTGTACATACCACGCATCCTAAGCTTATGGTTTCCGCAGTTTTTTCAGATTTTACTTTAAATATATATAAGAATAGGATGCTCTCAGAATACATGATATCTGAATACATGATTAAATATTGATTGGCATCTTTCCTTACCATAGATATTTTACTTCACCGTTTACCTCAATCATGTTCGAAAATACCTTAATAAATAAATGAATGTATTCATGAGCAATTTTGTATGTAAAATACGGAGCACATTTGTGAGGTTCCTATTCATACTGCACATGTTACGAAATGATTACATAAATTGATATATAGTGTGCGATTAAACTCTGGAAGAGCTTATGATTTATTCAACATGTTAGTTTCGCCCTGTTAACATTAGTTATACTGAAGTACGTGAAAGTAAATGAAAGTAGGATTCCCCATGCAAACGCCGTTATGCAATTCATTTAAAATTCCCTTTTGTTTAATAAGGCTTCATTAACATACAGTTCGCTGTTTTATTTCTCAAGAAATGTCGTAGTAATAAATACTGACTATATACTAATCCTGCAGTGGTTACCATGAGCCAAGACAATGTTTCCAGTTTTAAGTGAATGTATTCCGTGCAGTAGAAGCTTTTTTTTTTTTTTTTTTTTCAATTTTTATTTTTTCAAGTTAAACAATTGCACAACTGTTTTACGTGATTTTTAATTTATATATATATATTTGCAGAAATGCAATTATAGTATTAGAAAATTGGAACATTGCACTCGAAACAATGAAACGACTCTAAATTTAAAAAATATATGTCGAAATGACTCATTGCTGATTTTTTAACCCTTCAGAGCTCTCGCCGTGAGCAAAATACTCACACTAAGAAGCTAAAACATATAGCTGGGATTTTACGTCATAGGATAGTTCTGTCTAGCTTCTTCTCGTTCCCTCCTCTTGTAGTCACGATGTGTTTCGTATTCATTAAGTCTTTTTCAGACTGTCGCCAAGAGCATTTGCTATTCAGAGTAATCAAGTGTGGGTGTTCTCATAGTGCAAGTTCTGGTGAAACATTTTTTTTTTTAATGTGAGTGATTTTCCCATCAAACGAGGGGACCTCATGGGATTTACCAAAAGTATTTTTTTATTTAGTTTCATCAAATATTAAACTAGGCGTGTTCCTAAATGAAATAAAATACATTAAAATAAATGAAGAAATCAATTACATAGTAGAGTTAATGAATTATTAAAATTTATTTTTACTGGAGAGTGGTTTTTATATTTGACGAGGACTTCACGAGGAAGGTTGTTGGTCCAAATCGCTCTGGCTACTTGTCAAATAGACATGCATAGTTTGCACAAAAAAAAAAAAAAAAACCTTAATTTTTATAAGGAACATTTTGTTACCAACAAATACAAAGTACCTAGGTTGCATGACACTATATTTCATGAAAACAATACACTTGTACGATATATTTTGAGTAATATTATTAGTTCGGATAACATTTGGTGTTTAGAATGAATAAAAATGCGTTGAAACTATTTCATATACTATCATTTTTTGAGGAAATTAGATGGTGTGAGAAAAACGCTCAGTCACGAGCTCTGAAGGGGGGTTAAAGAAAGAGAAAATGAAGTTTTAGTGCTTAGAGAATAGGCGAAGTATCACATTTACGGCACAAATTTCAAAACATGTTTCAAACACGTGTTCCAGGGTCAGAAAGAATTTATAAATGCATACATTTTTAACTTTTCGGATGAAAGTAATTCACGAGAATTTCTAAAAGAATTGTAACTTCTATGCTGCCTGCAAATCATATGAATATTTTTCAGCTTGAATTACTTTAGAGAAAATATTAAATGTGTCTAAATGTAATTGTGAGTTTACAAACGTTAAGAACACACCATACAACAAACGTGAAAGAATATTTATGTGTGGGACTTGTTGATAAACCACGTCTTTAATTATATAATTTGACTTAGTTAAATTAACCATATAACTTCGTTTTTCCAAGTATTTAATATCTGGAATACCAACATTTTTCTAGCAAATTTTTAAACATTTCGCTTTTGTCAATAAAGCATTCCTATGCAGCAAATAAATAAATAAAATTTGAGAAAAAAGTAATAATAGTCGTAACAATAAAAAAAAGTAAAATTAAAACTAAAGATAGTTGGTAAAGATAATTCATAATCTAATGATAAATTGCAAGTTTATGGCAAACTAAATAAACATTGCTTGTTAGGAAAAATCGAAATAAATAAAATTTTGAAAACCCTTTGCAGAAAGCGGAAAAAGGAAAACTCTTAGCCAATTAATTACTCTGCATAATTAAACGCATTCTCGTGGGAATGCGCATGACCTTTTTTATATGAAATGACAAATTTTGCAGTTTTATTGTTTAATATTTATTACAAGTATGATGACGGAGCTCAAATCTACCTTTTTAAAAGCACGTCTTCAACCACACATTTGTTTCTAAAAAAACAACAATACCATTACAAGTAAAATAAATAAATTCTTACACGAACATTTGTAATGTTATATACCCAATATTTTCAAAGAAGAACAAAATAATGCACAAGCAAATACACACACACAAGAATGGAGCAATTAGTATGGATCAATTTGGAAAATAAATACAACATGCAAGAAAAAATTAATTAAAGATAATTAAAAGTTTTAGGAAGGAAATACGAGTATCATTTACTTATCTAGAGCGTACATTATAGTCCGACTCTTTAATTTAAACAACAACGATATTGCGTCCCCGTTACTGCACAGTGAATGCTTTCTTACTCTAAGTTTCCAGTAAACGTTTTCCTGAAGATGTTTTCAATTAATTTTTCTGTATGCACGCTAATGAGATTTTCTAATCCCTCTGGCGCAAGACGTAAACTCAGTTGTTCAAACCATGCAAGAATATTTCTTTCCCATGAGAAATATTTGTTTTGATTAAAATAAAAATTTCTTGCTGAAGAGAATGCGAATTCTCAAATTCATTATTTCCAAAAATCAGGAACATTTTGGAGTCATATTCGACTGGAGATCAGTTCATTCCGCATTTATTGTAACAGTTGAGAAGAGGAACGTTGCAATTTTTTAAAAGTAGTTTTTATTCCGCATTGTGTATCTGTATGTATCATTCATCCCCTGTGGATTGATGCAAAATTACCTTAAACCTCGTTAACCGTTTCAATGAAAATGGTCACACAGTGAATTAAGAAGCATGGTCTTTTTTATAACTCAAAACGGCGAACCATTCTGTGCTATATTTATCTGAAGAGATCAAGTACGGAGTGCCCTTGTGGATCTCTGGGAGACCTACCTCTAAAACTGGAGCCAAAACCACTGGAACTTGATATGAAGCAGTGCTATACCATGGCCTACCAGATCCTATTGTTTTTACTATATTTTGCCGAATTGTTGGAAGTTATTTTGTTTTTTCATTTTACCAATAAGTTCTTCAACCTGATTCATTAAGTTGGCCATATCTATATTCATCATTAACATTTTCTCGACGGGGCTGGGTCAACAGTAGCCCAGAGAAAATTTCCTTTTTTCTGCAACAATATTATCATAAATATGATATTAAAAAACATTTTCCCCACAGCACGATACCTAAATTAGTATAAATTGTACATCGGCTCTCTACCTAAGGCTTCGGCTAAAAGGTGCAAGGGTGTCCGATGGAGAAAAGTATAAATTGTTCTTTAATGAATTTAATATGCATCACCATTCGAAGCATCTTAATTATATTCGAAATGGTTAAATAAATAAATTAACAACCGTATAAGATAAGGTTAAAATAAACAATAGAAAACGGGGTTTTCAGTAACACTTGTAGAATAAGAAAAGAAGTATTATTGGGTTTCTCCTAAAGTATACCTTATAAATCTAAAATATGTTTCTTCTTTTTTCTTCTTTGTAATGTGGCTACGTATGGTCATTAACATTTGCAGGCCTAGTGCGTAACCCGGAAATCGGGATCCATTTTTTCAAGTTGCACCACTGTCGTTGGATGCCATTGCCACTGAGAATTTGGACGCTCAGTTTCCCCTAGATGGGGGCACCTGAGCTCTCATTTGATGCGACTTGCACTAGGTATTTAATTTAACCGAGAGTATCCAAGATAAACGGAAACTCAAGGGATCTTTAACATGCCGCACAATCCTACGACATGGGCTCAAACGATTTTCTGCATCTTGAAAATCCACCGACTTGAGAGAGGTTTGAACGTGGGATCGTGGGCGTACGAGACTTGCGCCTTACCACTAGGCCCCCTGTCGACAAAATACGTTTCTAAAAATCACTTACTACTTAATGTATAGCGGACTCTCATGGACAATTGACAAAATCTGCGATCATTCTTTTTAACTTCCAAATGAAAATAACAATCCAAATTAAAAAACAAAAAAAAATCTTTTCTAAGGCTATTTTAAAATAAAGACAACAAGCCACATTTTAATTTTTAATGTCATAATCCATCGTAAACCCTCCTCAGTTTTGAAAAATAGTAAAAGATTAAAAGTTTTGCAAAATTTTAATAAAAAAGAACAGAGTATGCAAGTGCATCAATGAAAATTCAAAGTTAATAGTTTTCTCCTACAGTGTTGCGGAAATATTTCTTTATTTAATCCATTCAGCTGGGATCGAGGCGTTTTCCAGTGAAGAAGATACATTCATGATTTGAAAGAAATTTCCCTTTTTCTTTTTTCCCTTTTAAAGTTTATTCTTAAACGCGTTTTTAATTCCGTTTGGATAGTAAATAAATAATATATATTTTTTTGGACTATACTTTGGGATTATTCGTCTACCGAAGTAATATTTTCCCAAAGGAAAAATTATTTCATTCTGCACTTTGTTTTATTATTTTGCACTGCCTCCTTTCTAGGCAATGTAATAATATAAAATTCATATGACTTCGGATGAGATTATATGGCAGAGGAAAGGATTTGAAAATTTATAAAAAAAGAAATAATGCACAATGCATTTGCGTAATTTTAGTTTTATGTGTGTAACAAAGACTTTAATCATGATAAAGTAATTTAAAACAGTTATATTCAATTCATTCTTTGAGTTCCAAATCAATCTAAGTAATGTTTAGTGCTATTTACTAGATCAACAAGTTATTTTGAAAAATGTAGGAACAGCATGTTCATAAAGATTTAAACGAGCCTGCTTTCATGTGTGCAGAAACTAATTTTTAATCCATTAATTCATCATGTAAGTGGGTCAATAATATTTCACGTGTCCCATTTTATTACTTAAAGTGCTTGTTTTTAAGCAAATCAAATTTTATAAAAACTAACTCTAAGTTAGTTTAAAACAGTATAATATTAAATCGCCAAAAATCTTTAAGTTACATGGTTTCATTTAAATTCAAAACATCGTTGCATTATCCAAACAAAACTATTGTTGCCAATCGGCAAATGATAATGCTGATAATTTCCTCAGAACCAAAATTATTAATTCTTTTCTTATAATAAATTATAATAACTTATAAAATGGATGAATTAGTGTATTGTCATCGAGATAAGCTTATGTGGAAATTTTGAAGATACTTTATGCAGCAATAGTCGTTGAAAACCGCCTAACAAAATTCCGTGACAAGTCAAGTTAAATAAAACCATGTAAAAATGCATTGTTTTTCCTCGTTTGTGCGATCTTTTAATAATTCGAGCTAAAAAATATCTTTCATAAAATTGAAACATAATTTCTAGTGGTGAATATGGAATAAACCTAGATTACTGAATAAAATATGAATGCAAGAACATAACAAGGGTACGCTTAACTAAAACGTTTAGCGAAAAGTAATACGTTTACATTTTCGCGGAAACAATAAATCCAAGAAAGCAGTCAACAATGAGGTTCTAGTGAAAATATCAACAATTTAAGTAACATTTCAAATTTGTTAAAAGCTAAATTGCGCAAGAAATTGAGATCATGCTATCCATCAACGTTAAGTCTTCTTTTATTTAAACATTTTAGAATAAAGCTATTTTTTATTGATTATTTTTGTTTGTGCGTATGTGTGCGTTTAACATAAGCTAATGCAAATAACACAAGCTATTGCTCTAGAAAAAAAAGAATAACATTGTATTTATCGCATCATTTTTATTTGTTTGACAACATGCGAATAGACATTCAGTAAAATAATATGCATACAGTTGAATAGAGGTCCAACTCCACATTGATTCATTGTGAGGTAATTTTGAGGTACAGAACCTCAAAGAATGACGAACGCCTAGAAAACGTAAGAGGGTGGGGAAAAGGTATGCTGAAGGGACTTTTTCATGTATGATTCGATAAAGTCTGTATTTTGCTAAATGCTTAGCACTTCGTTGAATCTAGAAATCTATATTTTTCGGAAACAACAAGTAAACTGACATAAAAAGTTTTTTAAATTATCACGCTTATTTATATCCGACTAAAGTTCTTTATCTCAAAACCACAATTTTCAGACTAAGTGACTTTTACCAGAAATCCGACGAAATATATCCTTATCTTATTTTCATATAACTTTGCTAACAGAAATTCCTAAGTACTTCAGTTTTCCCACTTTAAACCTAATTTTGAAATCAGATATTTCGATTATGACATAGCAATTCTTTGACATGCGTAGTATGAGTCTCTTCGCTTTTTATGCATTTCGATGGATATTTTAACCTCAAAATTGTTGAATTGTCTGAATTTGTCTCGTATTATATGGCAAATTCTCCGACCTTTAACTAATATTTTTTCTATAACATTTTTTTTAATTACAAATGTTTGTTGATCATATTTTAGCATGTTTACCGTCTACATTTCCTTCTACCGAAGAACAGTGTAATTCTAAAGCACGAGCCCAAAATTTTAACTAAAACCTTACATGTAGTTAATTTGGATTTGCTTATAAGCAAAAAATATTAACCAGAAAAATGATAGCTTATAAAACCACAAGCGTGAAAATATTTAATGATTCTGAGTTAAATAAATTAGACACTTTATTATTAACAACCCTAGCATGATAAACTTTTTAAAGCTATATTTAATTCTGAAAATTGAAAGAAACCAGTGAAAAAATTAAACGTATACATGTTTTTGAAAAATTTCTTTTTCGTATTAAACGAAAAATGCAGAATTTAGGGAAAAAATCGCAGAGGGCTGAAAAGTACTAAAGAGAGTTTCTTCTAAACATATTTACTTCCACAAGTTCCTTCTTTTTTTCACTTACGGAGAAAACGAAGATTAGATAAATATTGACGGATCCACTTTCGCTATGACTTCAGTGGTTTTTTCTTTTTTTATTTTTTAATCAAAACTAGGCTAATGAAATAAAGTTCTTTGAAGACATATTTGAGAAAATTGTCAATGTTTTTATTCAAAAGTAATATTGATTGTGATATAAAAATTCAAGAAGCTTATTAAATATTTAAAAAAAAAAACCCTACAACACAGTACTAAATATAAAATATTACTTTGAATGTAATAGAGTTGAAACTGTACTTCTATACTTTGTAGCTTTTTGACAGAGCTCGCAGCAAGATCTCTCTTATAACTCGAAGTCTTTTTCATTTTGTCGGATTTAATTTAAGTCTTATGCTAGCAAAATCGTTGTAGATTTCTTTAAAATGTGATACAATGTCCTGTAAAATCCTTAGCAATGTCAGAAATCTTTGGTTTTTATATTTCTTGTGTGCTTTAGGGGAAATCCAAAAAACGCGGGTTTGTGAGCTTTAGAAACTTGTATAGGGTCATTCCATGTCAAGTGATCTAAAATCCGAGAAAAAATGTACCTCACCTTCTTTGATTTTTTTCAAATTTAGCTTATCAACTGTACCCCTCAAGGTAATTAAAAATCCAAATTTTTAGATTTTTATCTTGTTTATGTTTTTAGTTACCAGGCTTTGATTTTGTAAAAAAACTCACATTTTTACATGTTTGCTTCAACACAAAACAGACCATAACTCATCAACAAATAGAGATAAAAAGTTCTAGTAAAAAGCATTTTAAAGTATATTGAATGCCCTTTCTTATGATATACATCATGGCAAATTTTATTAAACTTTTAAATTTAAAAAAATGACCTTTTTTTTTTGAATTTCTCGAAAAATGTCTCATTATTTTTTTTAAAAAAATTCTCAAATATTTCTGTGCATTTTATCTTTGTCTATGCAAAATTTCAGCCTGGGGACTCAATGGGATCATATTTTCCCGAATTTTCAAAAATATTTGATTTACCAAAAAATGAACATTTTTGTGATTTAAGCTATTTTAAGGTGATGGTTTCTTAAAGGAGATTATTTAATTAGCCTTCTAAAAACATCTATGCATAAGTGAACAAGCATGGACATGTCTGTGCATGAAATGTTATAAAGCAACTAACTTTTCGACAGATGTCCAGGTAGTTGGTTTGCTTCCCAGGTATGGGGTGCATAGGGGGTGGTTAAATCAGCGGGCTAAGAGCATGAACCTGATTCTTAAGAAACTTTGCATAAAGCATTCAATCAGGTTCATTGATGTTTGGAGTTCTTGTCAGCGTGATTGGGTTGCGAGGGATGGTCTGCATCTTAGTTCTAGGGGTGTAGTTAAGGTTAGCGATATGATTTTAGAAGCTTCAGAGTCAAAAAACTAATTTTGGATGGAGGGATTGGAGAATGTCATGGTGTTGACTTCTGTTCTGGAGGTTTTAAAAATGAGGGTAAAATGTTAAGCAATAGTAACATTAATAGTAGTGATTTGAGGCATCATAAAATGTTTAAGACAAGCAAAATGGGCATGCTCAGGTTTCTATATAACTAATGCTCGCAGTATCAGGAATAAAATGGACGAGTTAAATAGTGTTATCGCAGGTGAGGAGTTGGATATTATTGGAATTACGGAAACATGGGTTACTGATGATGATAAGGATTTAGTGAGCATTGCTGGATACAATTTGTTTAGGCAAGACAGGCTGGGTAAGAAAGGTGGAGGGGTTTTATTCTATATTAAGGACACTTTTATTTGCGAATTTTATATTGAATTGGTCATTAATAATAAGCCTAATAATATTGAAATGGTCTGGGTGGAGTTGGTGAGCAATAAGGGAAAGAAGTTACATTTGGGAAATGTTTACAGGCCGCCTAATGTTAGCCAGGATCAAGCCGAGGAGATGTATAGTGTTATTAGGGACATGTCTGGTAAGGGCTCGGTCATCATGATGGGGGATTTCAATTTCCCTGGCATAGACTGGAATAGTTTTTACACTAGAAATGGCAGGGAAGAATATTTTCTGAAAGTGATTGAGGACTGTTTTTTGGATCAAGTCGTTACCCAGGGGACTAGGCATGGTGCTGTTTTGGATCTAGATTTTTGTGATGTCGGAAGTTCTGTTCAGGGGTTGAGTATAGGGGAACATATTGGAGATAGTGATCACAATACTATTAGGTTTTGGACCAGCTTCGATGCTCACAAAGGTGAGCATTTCAGATTTGTACCTAACTTCAGGAATGTTGATTATGTTGCACTTAGGCAGGGTTTGAAAGAGGTTTTTTCTTCTGGGTTGGAGAATAGTGAAGCTAATCTTCAGTGGGAAGAGTTTAAGGGGAAATTGGAGAAAACAGTGATGGATTATGTTCCTTTTAGAAAGAAAGGGGATTTCACGAAAATTTGGCCCATGTGGTTCTCTAGGGAGGTGAAAGAAGCTCTCAATTATAGGCAAGCCACTTTTCGGTGACTTAAAGAGACTGGGTGCCATGCTGACAGGATTTTGTATTGTGAAGCTAGACGTGCTTTCAAGTATTTGGTACGGAGTAAGAAAAGGGAACTGGAGCAAAAGCTTGCAGATAACATCGAAAGGAATCCTAAGAAATTTTTTGCTTATGCTTATTCAGGGAAAGCTCGTAATACTCAGGTAGGCCCACTAGTGGATGAGAACGGGAACTTGATTCAAAATGAGGGAGATATTGCTGATATTCTAAACAATTTTTTTTCCAGTGTATTTAACAGAAACTGTATCTCAACAGTTGACATAAGCGAGACGCAAGCTAATACACAGCTTGAGGATTTTGTATTTTCTAGGTATGATGTGTTGTTTCATTTGAAAAAGATTAAAGCAAATAAGGCTCCAGGACCTGATAATGTTTATCCAAAAATTTTAGTATAATGTGCAGAGGAATTAGTGGATGTTGTCTTGACTATTTTCATATCTTCATATAACTCGGGGACTGTGCCAGTGGATTGGAAGCTGGCAAACATAACGCCGCTCTTCAAGAAAGGGTCTAAAACTAAGGCAGGAAATTATAGGTCTGTGAGTCTTACTTCCGTTCTTTGAAAAATTTTGGAAACTCTGATAAAAATCAAAATAGTGAATTTCCTGGAGGCAAATGGAGTGTTGACTGATTTTCAGTATGGTTTTAGAAAGGGTACGTCCTGTACAACTAATTTGTTGCATTTCTATGACAAGGTTACCATGGCATTAGATAATAAAAAGTGCGTAGATGTTGTTTACATTGACTTTCAGAAAGCGTTTGATAAAGTACCACATGAAGCTCTTCTTAGCAAACTTGCTTATATTGGTATTGGTGGAAAACTTTAATTTGGGTTAAAAATTGGCTGACTGGGAGGAAACAAAGAGTAGTAGTGAAGGGCAATTATTCTCAGTGGATTGATGTTTTGAGTGGGGTTCCACAAGGTTCAGTTCTAGGGCCAATATTATTTATTATTTTTATTAATGATATTACTCAGAGTATTTCTGGGAACATCAATATTTTTGCTGATGATGTCAAAATCATGGGAATTGTGGACACGGAGGAACAAGTCAATCAGTTTCAAGAGGATTTGAAACAAATTTCTAGGTGGGCAATTAAGTGGGGTACGTCTTTTAATATTGGGAAATGTCAAGTGCTTCATTTTGGTCATGGGAATAAACATGCAACCTATTATTTACAAGGTTCTATCATTAGGGAAGCAGAAGCAGTTGTTGATCTAGGAGTATTGATTAGTCATGACTTCAAGTCCAGTCAGCAGTGTAGCATAGTAAGTAACAAAGCTAACAGGATGCTTGGGTTTATCAATAAGGCTATTTAGAACAGGTCTAGGGAAGTTGTATTGCCATTATACAGAAGTTTGGAGACCTCATTTGGAGTATGCTGTTCAGTTTTGGTCTCCGTACCTAAAAAAGGATATTACCTTATTGGAAAGGATTCAAAGGAGGGCTACAAGATTGGTAAGTGGTCTTTCAGACTTAGATTATGAGGTTAGGCTTAAAAGGCTCAATATGTATAGTCTTGAGCAAAGAAGAGTCAGAGGGGACATGATTCAGTTGTTTAAATTCATTAAAACGGGAAATGTTGATGGACTACAGCAGTGTGCAGAAAGTAGAACCAGAGGTCATTGTTTTAAACTTTCCAAATCTCAGGCTAATCTTGAAATTAGGAAAAACTACTACTTCAATAGGGTTGTAGGCAGTTGGAATAGTTTACCGGAAGCGACTGTTAATTGCAGTAGGGTAAAAACTTTTAAGAAAGCTCTTGATGTTCATTGGGGACTGCTAAATTAACTAGGACCAGCCTAGCTGGGCCCTGAGCCTGTTGCTGGTCGTCACTTTTGTATTTGTATTTGTATTTGAAATGAACAAGTTCAAAATTTATTTGGGGGAGGGGGGCAACAAATACATACACATTTTTGTTTTATCATAGTTGTTTTAAAGTATTGTTTTCAAATTAGTCAATAGTTATTTTTAAATGTACAAATTGACTTATTTTATGCATAAATGATAATTTTTCCTGATTAATTCTTAGATTTCAGATATATTTTAATGAGATATTAATCATATGAAGGGAAAAAAAGTACATCTGTTTAAATTACTTCAGCCAGTCAACACCTTTCATCACATTCACATGTAATGAACCCTTTCAGGTTTGTCATACATTTGAACTTTCTTCAAAGAATTTCTGTTTATGAAAGTTATTACTATGTGAAGACACTTTTGTAGTAATTTCATGTTCACTGAATGGAACAAAGCTGTTAAACTTCTGTGTTCCTGCGACTGATAGTGCTCTTAAAAATCTAATTTTTAATAACTCCCTTTCTTCTGAATGTGACTAAAACAATTACATAAGAAAACTGAATTAAAAGAATGTTCATAACACTTCAATTGAAAAGTTAAACTGGTGTTAGAATTTGATCTGAATGCAGTTTTTGAAGGCTAGCTTTGGCAGTAAGACGTTTCACTGTCCCGACCAAGTCAACACACACATTCCCATGATCTGTAGCATAGAAATGCCATTCCACAGCAGCTGCAATATCTGTGTTGCAGCTCCTGTAAATTTCCTTCCTTCTTATATTATTTTTTATTCATGTTTTGGACGTGAGGTATGGAAATGCTAGGATATACAGGTAGATAAAAAAATAGCTTTGTTTTTTCTTATAATGCTTCCTTTTTTCAACTTTATTTGTAACCCACAACCTATTCAGGGGGGAGGGGTAAGCTACAAAGTTTTTTCTTTTCTTGCTTTGTCAAATACTAGCTCATAAGCGCAAATCAAGACTAACAACCAAAAGCTGCAAACTCTAGCAGTTGTGCACCTTCTATCACAATTTCAGATGAGTTTTAGTTAAATACTTTTTTCCTCTCATATCATTAATATCTCATTAAAATATATCTGAAATCAAACGATAGATCTGGAAAAAATTATTATTAATGCATAAAATAAGTCAAATTGTACATTTAAAAATAACTATTGAATAATTTGAAAACAATACTTTAAAATAACTATGATGAAACAAAAATGTGTATGTATTTGTCGCCCTCCTCCCCCAAATAAATTTTGAACTTGTTCTTTTCATGCACAGACATGTTCATGCTTGTTCACTCATGCATAGATGTGTTTAGAAGGCTAATTAAATCATCTCCTTTAAGAAACCATCATCTTAAAATAGCTTGAATCACAAAAATGTTAATTTTTTGGTAAATCAAATATTTTTGAAAATTCGGGAAAATATGATCCCAATGAGTCCCTAGGCTGAAATTTTACATAGACAAAGATAAAATGCGCAGAAATATTTGAGAATTTTTAAAAAAAAAATAATGATACCTTTTTTGAGAAATTTAAGAGTTAAATTTTAAGGTCATTTTTTAAAATTTAAAATTTTAGTAAAATTTGTCATGATATATATCATAAGAAAGGGCATTCAATATACTTTAAAATTCTTTTTACTAGAACTTTTTATCTCTATTTGTTGATGAGTTATGGTCTGTTTTGTGTTGAAGCATGCATGTAAAAATGTGAGTTTTTTACAAAATCAAAGCCTGATAACTGAAAAACTAAACAAGATAAAAATATAAAAATTTGGATTTTTAATTACCTTGAGGTTTACAGTTGATGAGCCGAATTCGAAAGAAATCAAAAAGGGTGAGGTAAAATTCCTTGGATCACTTGATATGGAATGACCCTATAACGAAAATAATTATTGTATCTATCTATATACATATATATACATATAAATATCGTAATTAGAGGTCAATAAAACATTTTTAACAGGGTCCTGTTTTTGTGAATTTTAAAAAGATTTTGTGGAAGCTCGAATAATCTCGTGAAAATTCAAAATTTCAACAAATAGTGACAAAAAATGGTATTATTATTCGCAACTTGTTTAATGAATAATTCTGTGTAAAGCAACATTTGGTAGCTCGGAATTTTGTAAAGGGCTCCTTTTCAATTCATTGGAATAATAATTTTTTAAGGGATTCGTAATTTTGTTAATTTCATAATTTAGCAAAGGTTCCGAAAACGAACCCGAATTTCCTTTGGAGTGACCCCTGGTAATGCAGTTACTATTGGATCTATTTTTAGCAACATTTTTTTACCTAACAATTTCGATATTCTTGCAGATTTTAACCGTTTAAAAGAGTTAAAGCTAGAAACTACATTTTTTCTTATTTAAAATTTATCCATTTATTTATTATATTAATAATTTTTACTACATCTTCTGCCTAAAACCACTTTTGTATTTGTAGTTTTCCGTGCGACTGCTTGAATTTTTTCCGACGGAAACTTGCGCGTGCTTCAAACTACCATATGACAGTGATTTATTCTTTGTTTTTCTATAATGTATTGGAGGAACAATTTTTACAAAAATATCCCCATCTCTCTCTTTCGTGAATCACACTGGTACTGAATCTGACTTTTTACTTATCAATGACTTATTACACTGTGCAACAAATATGAACATTTTTTCTGTCCTGTAGATGAAACTATGTGACTCATATAAACAAAAGGTGCTTGATTCAAATATCAAAACCAAAATGGTCCATCACGTACCATTTTTTGTTGGAGAACGACTTCTCAAATTTATACAATTTGGTTATAGAAAAATGTAACCGAGGCTTAGTTATTGAAAACACAAACACTAAAAATATTTTTTGGCCGTTTCTTCTTGTAGGCCTCTGTTGGTGTACCCTGATAACAAACCAGCCATATTCAGTTCGCCTACTTCCATTTCATTGACCGCTGAAACGCTTTTCAAACATAGAGATGTCCTGATGACACCTTTCCATATGCTCATCACTAACCGTGCCAAGATTTTGATCAAAGAAGCTATCAAAGATCTATATGGCATTCCAAAAAGTCTACTTTTAATGACTTATGGAAACCTATAATACAAAAGCATTTTATCATGTCACCAACAAGATCTTCGTAGTTTTCAGCTTTCTCATTTGGATGCAATAAAGCCACTCCTTCTCTGCCCAGAGCTTTTAGAAATATTTTCATTAAACCGAGTTTAATGTGTAACGGTGGAAGAAAAGCACACTGTAGATTTTTAAGAGGTTCATCTGATATGTTTTTGGGGCCAGGGATAAAGTTTTTTTCTTGGAGGCTACTGTTTATGGATGTGGTGATTGTTTCTCTTTCGACTCCATTCGCAGAGAAAGCAGCAGAATTTAGTGAATCCCTGTTATTATTCTAATGACTTTCAAATCTATAAAAAAATTACCAGTTAAATGTAGCATACTCGATTAACTTCAGTATAGAACTCATGACTTCGTAAGTTTCCTTTGTGTTTGCAAAATATGCTACAGGAGTAAATGGGGGGGAAATTATATAGAAGAGCACTGATAACGTTCGCCATTCTGTTAAATGATATTAATGTCCCAATGTCTAAAATAATTCCTTCGTATTACAGAAGTATACGATTTCTTCTTTTTGCTCAAAATAGTCTACAAAAAAGTAGTCTTCTAAATGACTCAAAACGTCGGGAAAGTAGATAAAGCTTTTGCTACCACAAATGTCACTAAAGTACCCAAGTTCGTAGTTGCCAGAATGTCAAAGATCTCGCTGTCAATGATAAACATATAATGTATAATAAATTAAGTCAATAAATTACAAAAGTATGCAAATTTATCGAGAAAATACGTAAATATCTGAAAAGTGGATTTTTGGGAAAATGGTGCATGGTAGACAAAAAATACTTGCTCATTCGTGATTTACTTTTTGTTTAGATAAAGATTGAATAATAGAAAAGTTCCTATTACCCCTTGCTTCTTCTACTTCATTCGCTATTCTTTATTGCACATGACAGCACAAGATCCGTCCCCCTCCCGGTGTAATTTTCTGGAACGGAATTTAAGGAAGGTAATTATTATTCACCCACGTTTAAGGGCTTTTGTGTCAGTTCGAGCAGATAATTTAATTGCTATTTAGTTTCCCTATTATAGTGTTTTAAATGTCTCCAACTTCAAGTCTGCACTTCGGTGCTTTGCAACTTCAAAGTAATCGCAACATAACATATTCCAGGTTTCAAAATGCGATAAGAACAGAAGAGATATTTTACAGGGGGGAGTGGAGCGGCAAAGCCTATAATCATTGCCTTTCTTTTTCGCTATTTTAAGCAAAGCGTTTGAAATCTTTATATCACTGGGATTAAATAGTCAAAAGGAGTTTTATAATGAGGACTTTCAAAATATCGTGTTGTGAAAGTAAAACGCTTTTGACGTTTAGTGCATGGTTTATATATAAATACGCAAAGAAAAAACAGTTAAGTAGCATTTTCTCTTATGTTTGTGAACCGATTCTCTTACTTTTTGAGAAAAAAATAGTAGCTATTTATATTTCGTGCTATCAATAAAACAAAAATAAATTAAAAAAATGGAAATAGCTAACTATTTTTAGCTATTGATGATATTTGGTGCTAAAAAAAAATAAAAATAAAATAAAATAAATTTAAAAAAAATAGAAATATTTGTTCTTCAACTTTCGACGTAGATTCGAAACCCTTTTTTTAGAAATCTTTATTTATTATACTCCCATGCTACTCCTTCAATCTACAAACTACAATACTTGTAAAAAAACTCAATACATTTTTTATTATTTATAATTTAAGGAAGAAATGTCAAGAGGAAAGTAAAAGAGAAAATATAATCTATTAAATGAATGTCAAAGTAAAAATTAATTTTAAGGTGTCAGTTAAGCAATTATATATATATACATATGTTACTGTAAAATCGGAAAATATCGACAATCACTGGGGAATGTTGACATTTACCATCCATCAGACCGGTGATTGGTGGCGATTTCCGATTTCGGACATTCACAGCAACATACAAATTAAGTCAGTCAGGCAGTCAGTCGTCCAGTTAAATGTTAAAAAACTGAAATATGATTTGAAGTTAGCAATATCTAATCTCTACTAATAACAAAGCAGCAAGTATGTCTGTCTGTGTCCGGCATAGGGCCAAGACCGTTCTGCGGATTTTCATGAAATTTGGTACGAAATTAGTATGAAGCATGGGATGTGCAACTCGATGAGTTTTCTTCTGAAAGTCGAATTTGTTATTTTTTTATTAACATTTATAGCCAAAAATTGCATAAAATGGTCATTTTCTATAGGAAGAAACTATCGTATTGCTTCGAGCAAGATATCATTGAAAAGCCCGTACAAATACTGTCCCAGAAAGAGTTTCGCCCTTTTTGCTAAAATTCGAAGCCACTAAATTAAATATAAGAGAAATTATAAGCGTTTTTCTCTGTAGTTCGAAATTATTTTTACAGTAATTTAACTAAAATTTTATATTTTCCGGTTGATTGATAAAGCCCTTGCTTACTTTATTTGGATTTTTGCCATTCTTTTTGCATATATATCTCTACTAATAATGAAGCCGTAAGTATGTGTGTGTGTGTCTGTCTGTGTCCGGCGTAGGGCCCAGATCGTCCGGCGGATTTTCATGAAATTTGGCACGAAATTAGTTTGGAACATGAGGGTGTGCACCTCGGAGAGTTTTTTCTAAAATTCGAATTCGTTCTTTTTTTATTCCAATATAAAGCCGAAAGTTTCATAAAATAGTCGTTTTCTATGGGAAGGAATTATCGCTTCCTTTCGATCTTGATAATGTTGAAAAGCGCATAAAAAACTGTCCCAGAAAGAGTTTTGTTCCACGTAAATTAACTGGAAAAGAATTTATAAGCGTTTTTCTCTGTTGTTCGAAATTATTTTTTCACGGTAATTAACTTTAATTTTATTTGAATTGTTACCATGCCGACTGGCTTACGATCCTCTTCTTTTTTAGCGAATTAATATTTATTTCTTGAGGTTTTTATCATTTTGTGGAGCAGCCGATTTTTAGTCTACTTTCCCGTAAAAGTAAAAAAAATAATAATAAAGCATGAAAGAAGGCTTAATGTATCGTGAAAATATCGTTAGAAATCAAGAAAAGTCAAAAATAAATTAAGTAATTAAATAAAGATTGAAAAATAAAAAATTTGAAAGTAGGGTTTTGAGATGGGGGAAAAAGTGTGTCTGTCGGTCTGTCGGTCTGTCTGTCGGTCTGTCGGTCTGCCCCCCCCCCCCCCCTTATAACTTTTGAACGAATTGTCCGATTCGAAAAATTCTTTTTGCATTCGAAAGATCTCGGTGAGGACATCTAATTTCTATATTTTATGTTTTGATTTGAACAATTTTTTGTTCAATTTTGAACAGTTCAAAAAATTTTAACATTAGCGCCTATGGGCGAAAATGAAGCAAATTATGTAAACTCTGGGTACAAGATCCAAGTTCCAATGAACAAGCTCACTGGAAGAAGTTCTTGGCGTGAAATATTGATTTGAACAATTTTTGTTCATTTTTGAACAGTTCAAAAAAATTAACATAGTGCCTACGGGGAAATTTCAATCCTATATAAATCTTGATCTAACGGGCCGATTTGCTTGGAACAAACTTTATCGGAAAGCTATTATGACGTAGAACATTGTACAGATAAAAAGTTCATCCAGAACTAACGAGCCTATTTTCTTATGAAAGTTTTTGATCGGGATTTTCAAGATATTTTTGAATTAATGAAAGATTAAATGAATAAGCAAAATAATGAATGAATAAATGAGTGAATAAATACATAAATGACTGAATAAATGAATGATTGAACGAATCTGTATTAACCGTTGAAAAAGGCATATTTGAAGCAATTAAGAACTAAAGCTAAACGAGAAAGAGAGAGAGATAGCTAGATTATAAATTTGAAGCTGGTCTATACGGGAAAGTAGGCTCGTATAGTTCTAGACGGAACTTCTTGTTAATTATTATTATTTTTTTTTCTTTGAATTTTGATTATTCTTTTTTTAAAACGAAATAAAATACTGCACAAGGGTTTTTTAAAGAAATGTTATGCGATTTTTGTTATTCCAACTTATTATTACTATTTATATTTTTATTTATTTAATTTTGTTTCTAAAGTGAATTAGCAAACATGTTACTTGCCTATTTGGGCACAGATGAAAGGTTTTTCCGCTTTCAAAACTTTTGTTGCTGCTGTTAGTTTCTGCAAACTACAAAATTGCGTCTTTCTGTTTTGCCGTCAATAATGAATAATAAAACCAAATATACTTAAAATGTACTAATTAAAATTATTCTAATGGATTATAATCGTCCTTTTTGTGTGGGTATTTGAACTAAACAAACAAAATGCGTTTTCTCTCACATGTTTCCTTTTTCATTTTGTTCGGTTTCTTTCTTTCGATTTTCTATTTTTTATTGTGTAGGATCGCTGGTTGATTGCCATGGGCGGCAAATTTTTAATTATGTAGAATGCATTTTAATAAAATAACATAATTTACACTTAAAATAGTTATAGCTATATACACAATGGTGAATCGACTGGTCTTTTCATTTCTTAACACATGCATAGCCGTGCGGGTACCACTAGTTTGGTAAATAAAATTATATTCACAATGTTTTCAGCATTTTGATGTGCAGCCGATTTTTAATTTATCTTTTTCTTTTTTTGGCTTTTAAATCTGTTTTTAGCCTACTTTCCTGTAGAAGTAAAAAAACAATAATAAAGGATGAAAGAAGGCTTAATTTATTGTGAAAATATCGCTAGAGATCAAGAAAAGTCAAAAATAAGTTAAGTAATTAAATAAAGATTGAAAAATAAAAAAATTGAAAGTAGGGTTTTGAGATGGGAAAAATGTGTGTCTGTCGGACTGTCTGTCCCCCTAATAATTTTTGAACGAATTGCCCGATGCGAAAAATTCTTTTTGCATTCGAAAGGTCTCGGAGAGGCCACTCATTTTCATATTTTACGTTTTGATTTGAACAATTTTTCGTTCAATTTAGAACAGTTAACAAAATATTACCATTAGCGCCTAATGGACAAAAATGAAGCAAATTATTTAAACTCTGTGCATAAAATTCAAGTTCCTATGAGGAACTTTATTTGAAGAAGCTCTCGGAGTGAAATATCTTCTGATTTGAACAATTTTTGTTCCTTTTGAACAGTTCAAACTAAAACAGATTCTACGGGAAAATTTAAAGCCTATATAAATCCTGATCTAGCAGGCAGATTGAAAGTAGGGTTTTGAGATGGGGAAAAAGTATGCCTGTCGGTCTACTTATCGGTCGGTCTGTCGGTCAGTCGGTGTGTCGGTAAGTCTGTCGGTCAGTGTGTCGTACTGTCGGTCTGTCATTCTACTGTCAGTCTGTCTGTCGGTCTGTCAGTCCCTCTCAAATAACTTTTGAATGACTTGTCCGAATCGAAAAATTATTTTTGTGTTCGAAATATCTCGGCGAAAAAATTTCATTTCTATATTTTACTTTTTGATTTGAACAATTTTTTGTTCAATTTTGAACAGCTCAAAAATTGTAACATTAGCGCCTATGCGCAAAAATGAAGCAAATTATGTAAACTTTGCCCACAACATCCAAATTCCTATGAGCAAGCTTACTGGAAGAAGCTTTCGGCGTAAAATATTGATTTGAACAATTTTTGTCCATTTTTGAACAGTTAAAAAAAAAATAGCGTCATTTTTTCATTATGTCGACGAAGGCTCCAAATTCGCCAATAATGATGTAGCCAACGCCAAACGGACTATCGCCGCTGGTAACCTTTCCCGTGCTCTGTCGGCAAAAAGTCTGCTTGGCGAGTTTTGCGCCGTGATAATGGAAAGGTACTAAATTAACATTGGCACCTACGGGAAATTTCAATCCCATATAAATCCTGATCTAACCGACGAATTTGCTTGCAACAAACTTTATCGAAAAGATGTTACGCTGTAGAACATGTACAGATACAAAGTTCAACAAGAACTGAACGAGCCTATTTACCAATGATTTTTTTTGATCGGGATTTTTAAGGATATTTCTCAATGAATAAATGAATGAATGAATGAGTGAAATAATGAATGAATGAATAAACGAGTGAATGATAAAATAAATAAATGAGTGAATGAATGAATAAATACATGAATGACTTAATGCATGAATGAATAAACGAATGACTGAATAAAGGAAAGAATGAATGAGTGAGTGAATGAATATGTATTATCCGTTGAAAAAGGTATACTTGAAGTAATTAAGAACTATAGTTAAATGAGAAAGAGAGTGAAAGAGATTGCTTTGGAATTTGGTATATACGGGAAAGTAGGCTCGTATAGTTCTAGGCGGAACTTCTTGTTTTTTAATGAATTAAAATTTACTGCTTGCGGCTAAATTCGATCGCTTGCTTTATTTTGATTTCCTTATTTTGACATGCATTTCACGGGACCATTATCCATACTATACAGGGTTTTTTAAAGAAATGTCATCCTTTATAGCGATTTTGGTTATTCCAAATTATTATTACTATCTATATTTTTATTTATTTCATTATTTTTTTCCTCCAGTGAATTAACACATGTGTCATTTGGCTTTTTGAGCTCGGAGGGAAGTTTTTTACCTCTTTCAAATTTTTGCAAACTGCTGTTACTTTCTGCAAGGTACAAAATTTCAGCTTTCTGTTTTGCTGTGTCATCTCTACTCTCTACTAATAATAAAGCAGAAGTATGTCTGTGTGTGTGTCCGATGGACTTCGACAGCAGAATTCAATGGGTCAGACGTTGTCCAAACTTGCAACGCGTGCGCAGTAGTCCAGGAAACAAACATCAGTCGTAGTTTGTTGATTTTGAAGAGTAATGCGAGTTGAACGATACATTCTTTAAAACAACTTTTACAGGTATAATTCCTTAAGAAAATGGAATTTCACAGAACCATAGTTTGTTCTTATAGGATGAATGATTTTGAAACTTTAGATGACGAAGATTTTCATGTGCGATATTGTCTGCAACAATTCATATTCAAGCTGTTGGTAGAATACATCGGAGATAAACTGCCAACGAGTAATAAAAATAATGCATGTTGAAGAACGGCTCGTAATAGCTCTAGACAAGAGCTTCTCAACGTTTGATCGGCGATATCTTCGTTGCAGTCTAACTCATTTGTAGCGAGAGTAATGTAAACAAGCGGTCAACAGTGGAGTTGCGTGACGTCACATGGGTAAGTTGAATATGGGTTCTAATTGGTCCGAGTTTAACAGCGGTCAGAGACAGGATTCGCTCGAATAACGGTTAGACCGGCTGTTTGGCTGTGTTAGGTGTTATAAGGCTCTCAATAAACACGCTGTCGGATGGCTAGAAGGAACCACAAGCAAGAATTTTTAGAAAATGACTTTTACTCTGCGATGTTCAGTGTCGTATATGTATTTGATATTTTTCTTGAATCATTTATAAGAAATTGTGAAACAAACCATATTAACAAAATAATGTTTATGTCGCTTTTTTTTTTTTTTTTTTTTGAAAACCACAACTTATGTTGCGTAATTAAATTTTGCATTTAAAAGGTTTAACAAGATAAATAAACATGATATACATACATACATTTAAATATATCGTTATCTTCATGAAACTATGTTATTTTAACATTCGTTAAGCACTAACTACAAAAGACACCTTAAAATCTAATGAAAACACTGTATCATATAATTTATAAGTTAAGCATTTTTGTATTTACTCTGTACATATATGCTTTCAAGTTGTATATATTTAAACTGCATGTTTCCTATGAATAAGTTTAGAAAACCCGATATTTTCTAATAGATATGTATTTTTTTTTACTGCAACTTTTTTCATTACTACTAAATATTTACACTTCCCCCTCCCTCCATTTAAGGAGAGAGTGTAGAACTCGCCCGTATTTTAAACGCACAAGAAAATAAATAAATTAAAATATAGTTATCTCCAATTAATCAAATGTAGAAATTAACCGATGATTAGCAGTTCACAAAGAATATTTCTAAAGTTGCTTAGTTGAGTATGAAATACATGATTCAACTGAACGAAAAAACGCTTTTAATTTGCTCTACCCACGTTAGTTTCGTTTCGTCATTCTTAAAGTTCTTTAAGTATGCGAAAAGTAAATAATAGTCGGCTTCTTTCATGTGCCATTATGCAATTCATTTAGAATTAACTTCTGTTTAATTAAGCCTCATTAACATATATTTTGCTTTTAGCTCCTTAAGGAAATTTCATAGCTAATGAGTTAACGTGCTAACCATTTCTGCAGCTGTTACTCTGAGCGTGATAAAGTTTCTAATATGAAACTCATACAATTTTTATAAGGATTAAATATTAATTTTTTAATGCTGAGATAAGTGTTAAATAACTAAACTTTTGCGTTATAACTACACATATTAATTTTACTGTAAAAAATGCACTCTGTATGTGTGGATATTTTGAAGATAGCATTTATTTATTATTATCTTTTTAGCATAAACGTGAAGACGTTGTAAGGAACTAAATGCACTACCCGCTATTCCTTAAAAAATCAAATGTTCGGGCTTAGAGACACTGATGCGAAACTGCACTAGGAATTCAATTCAGCCGTGAGTATCTAAACCAAGCATACATTTAAGGGATTTAACTTTCTGGAGTAATTTTTAAGACATACTGGCCTTTTGGAAAGATTGTAACATAACCAAATTACACATTCAAATGAAGGACAAGTAGGCTTTTTGGGGGGAGTGAGGTGAAATGTATAACTTTAAAGGTAAATAAGTTACTTTGACATTGCTCATGGTAGATGTCAACATAATTACATAATTATACAATGCAGAAGAGTAACAGCTAGCTAGAGTTCCTAAATTTTTCAAAATCATGGCACCCTGAAAAAATTATAATACTCTCACCTAACCCTAGTCATATAATATCTATCCGTGATTTGAACATAAATAAGATTCAATCGGAAGCACTCAATAAAAAACTGCATTTTAATATTCATTTTACATAATTCAAAATCCCTGGTTTTAAAGTAACTCCAAGGCGTAGTACAGCATGTGATTTCTTTGCTTTGATGAAATTGTTCTCATCTTACTTAATATTTAAAAAAAAAAAAAATTAACAAAGTGTCAATTGTAGAAGTATATCATCAAAGGCATGTATAAACGTGTACATAAAACCATTTCTCCTGTTGTTAGACTTCAACCAGCAAATTTTTAACTCAAGAACATCAAGTGAAAATTAAAAGGTAACTATTTTTTAATTAGTTATTTATTCCTGTTTCACAGCATTTTATTATCTAAAATATATATAACGATACTAGAACTGTTGTTCTGTTTCTGTTTAATGATTTGCGGTTTATTTAATTTTTGGATGTAAAGCCAAACAATGTGTTTTCGACGAAATTCTTGACTATCGATCTTAAATCCAATAATGCCGATGTGGTGAACCTCTTCAGTTGCTAGTCTCCCACTCTCGTTATTTTCTCTTTCTCGTTTTCTGAGTTGGAGGAATGTCTTCAATAACTTGTTCACGGAACGCAGAGCTGAAGAGTATAACTAAATTACTTAAGGAACAAATGATGCATAAACTTTGTTAATTTTTAAAATAGAGGGTTTATTTTCGACAGTATTTAACAATAACTTGTTATTACTCGTTTGACTCTCAGAAGCAAATATGTTATTTCGACATTCTTCATGCTATGTGTCAATAAAGTTGCATAATTATACACACTGTTAAAAATTTCCGTAAGAAAATAGTAAAATAACCATTTATTTGATTGTTATTTTACCATATTTAATTACAACAGTTGAATAACCATTAAAAAGATGGTACTCAAACCGCTGATTGCGAAAAAAATCGTTTATTCTCTGTTTATCCTAAAGAATGTTTAACTAACCGTAATTTTCAAGCGCTCAATAAGAATCGGGCGTCCATCTTGGTTGCGAAACCTTATCGGTCGTACGTTGTTTTAAAATATGAATAAAGATTTATCAGTTCAAATCTGCATGCGTATATAAAAAAAGAAGAAAAAAAAAGTGGCTTAAGCAGTGGTTACTAAATTAAAAAGTGAAACACACGCACACGTAAATCAAAAATTGGAGACATCGGATTCCCGAGCTGTTTGCGAAAAAGCGAACCCATAATTTGATATGCTGAAGCTTGTTTGTATTTTAAATTTTGCAGCAAATAAAATGATTTTCGTCAATATACAGTAAATTAAGACGAAAAATGACTTTGGATCCAATCAAAAACCGAAATCTCAATTTTAAGGCAGTTTGCCTGTTGGAAAAGAAGATTAATTGATAAACAAGAAGTTCCGTCTAGAACTATACGAGCCTACTTTCCCGAATACACCAGTTTCAAATTTATAATCTAGCCATCTCTCTCTCTCTTTCTCGTTTAGCTTAAGTTCTTAATTGCTTCAGATATACCTTTTTCAACGGTTAATACATGTTCATTCAATAATTCATTTATTCAGTCATTCATGTATTCATTCACTCAGTTATTCAATCATTCTTTTGCTTATTGATTTAGTCATTCATTAATTCAAAAATATTCTTGAAAATCTCGATCAAATAAATTTCATACGAAAATAGGCTCGTTAGTTCTGGATGAACTTTCTATCTGTACATATTCTACGTCATAAGAGCTTTCCGATAAAGTTTGTTCCAAGCAAATCGGTCCGTTACATCAGGATTTATACAGGATTGAAATTTCCCCGTAGGCGCAATGGTAATTTTTTTGAACTGTTCAAAAATAAAAAAAAATGTTCAAATCAATGTTTCACGCCACGAACTTCTTCCAGTGAGCTTGTTCATTAGAACTTTGATCTTGTACTCAGAGTTTACATAATTTGTTTCATTTTCACCCATAGGCGCTAATGTTAAAAATTTTTGAACTGTTCAAAATTGAACAAAAAATTGTTCAAATTAATTGTTAGAATGCAAAAAGAATTTTTCGAATCGGATAATTCGTTCAAAAGTTATTAGGGGGGGACAGACCGACAGACAGACCGACAGACACACTTTTTCCCCATCTCAATACCCTACTTTCAAATTTTTTATTTTTCAATCTTTATTTAATTACTTCACTTATTTTTGACTTTTCTTGATTTCTAACGATATTTTCACGATACATTAAGCCTTATTTCATGCTTTATTATTATTTTTTTATTTTTACGGGAAAGTAGAGTAATAAACGGCCACTTCACGTGGTGTAGATGCCCGAATGGCTAGCGCGAAAGATTGGTAAGCCATACACCCGGGTTTGATTCCTGCAATCTTCGTTTACGGTTTCTACGCTTCGAAGATTATACGCCTCAAAAGGGTTGAAAAACCGTAAAAAATTTGTTTTGAAACCATTTTTAAATGGTTATAAAACCATAAACTTTTATATTTACTGCTTTTTAACCAAGCTGATTGAAAATGGTTAGATCCCGTAAAGAAAAATGTTCCAAACCGTAAATTTAACGGTGAATTAGATGGACAGACTGCTGCCGGTCATTTAACAGTAATTTCATGATAAAATTTCTAATAGCGCAGTTATATACTGGCTGCAATGCTAGAAATTTGGGGCTTAGAGCAGGTTCTGTTTAAATATACCTCTTCCTAGAATATTTCTAACTCCCAAATTTCTTTTGGGGGCATAACTACGCTGATTTCAAGAGAAGGAAAGATAGGATTTTTTGAGGGATTGGATCGACACGTATTGTGATACATGTGATTTTCAGAAGTAGATATACTTCTATAACATTTTTATGCAACATGTCAACCTTATGCAATGTAGAAGTGGTAGCTGTTATTTTGTGGCTCAGATCAGGTTTTTTTTTGCATGACTGAACCCTACTGAAGCCTTCAGTTGGGTATTTTAACCTAGAAGATAGTTTTCTTTGCATTGAAAGTTGAGCTTTATGTCACCTCGAAACACGGGTCTGCAATCTTTTGAAAAAGTTGTGCGTAACATATCTTGTTATTTTAATTTTTTTTCAATGCATAATTACGTAATAGAAAAATTTTAAATTTGCCAGTTTCGTAACTTCTGTCCATAACGTTTTGTACATACAAAAGCAAAACATATCCTTTTACACAAAAGCGCAATATAAAAAGCCCTTTATAGTTTCTTATTTCGCATTTTCATGCTGAGGAAATGGAAAGTACGATTTTTTTCGTGACCAGATGATTCGTTCAATTGTTTAGGATATGACTATTTTCATACATTTGTTTTGACGTTATGTCTTTGGGTTGGTTTGATGTCTTCTCCATCTAGTTCACCCCTCCAAAAAATATTTCAGTTTAATTGCTTTGTAGAAAAAGTCGAAGAATTCAAATAAAATAAGATAAGTTACTTCTTATAGTAGTACGCAATACCTCTTGGACAATTCTATTATCATACGAGATAGCACCTCATCCCATCATCCTAGGAGCAATATTAATGTTGTTCTGTTTATCAATGTCTAATCGGAAATGCTTCCTCCACACATGGGTGTGTGCAGAATCTGCTATGCAATTAAAATGAGTTTCAGCTATAAGCATTATGTGTATAATATCAGTATATTCGTAAATTTGAAGAGCGAGTACAACATCCTTTAAAATACACTTCGCAATGTACGAGTACTCAAGAAAAGAACTCAATACTTCTAGATAATACGTTGTTTTTTTTTCTTCAAGATGTAACTTCACGAGAAATTATAATAATTTCATTATCGTTTATTGTATATAGCAAATAAGTGGACAATGCGAACCTCGCAATGCAAGAAGGTCCTAAGTAAATGAGTCTATTATGGATTAAGTACTTTAACCGAGTTATTTTTCGTGCACATATTGCCATCTTTTTATCTGAATTTCTTTAAAAGTTATTCAAGACCATGCAAATTACAACTGAAATTCAATTATGCGATTTTGCCACAAGTATTCTAAAATTTTTTACCTACATTAAAAATAATAATAAGATATAACGTTATTGACCCTGGGATAAATGTCGATCAAAACGGAAAGCGATATTTGAAGATTATGGTTAAAAGTTTTAAATGCCTATCCTAAGAAAATAAACGATTTTATTTTGAGTTGTGGCTAAATTAAAGCTTTTACCGAGGTGAAACTATTTTCCTCATTCTAACTAACGATAAGAAGGCAAAACTTTGTAAATGGAAGTGTTTCTAGAATTAATTTTTTACTTAAATCTAATCTATGTCTCTTCCACCAAACATTCATTGATAATTCAAATCGAATAATGATACGTTTGTTATAAACTGTTTACTGTAAGCCTATTTTTTCTTAATGACTAAGTCATTTAACCTAGAATTAGAGACCACCAGAATGCGGTTAATAGCTTGACATCCATTTACCAATGTCATTAATTTTGTTCCCTGATGGGGCACTAAACAAAGCGCCAAGACAGACGTCTTTCTTTTTGTCCTCTTTTATTCTACCAGTATTGATTAAAGATTTTCGTAGAAAGCCCCAGACTTTTCTGTGTTCTAATCTATGCAGGCTCTGTCTAACAGACTTGCATTGGAAATAAGTACGCTTAAAATGACTAAGCTATTCCATTAAAAATCATGGTTTAAATAGTTAAGAAAAAGTTTTGTCTCATAAAAATTAACGTGGAATTCACTATCACTCATTATGATTTTTTAATTTTTTTAAATCAATAACTCAAGAAAGACAATAAAGAATTATATGTTCCGAAAAGAGTCTTTTACTCGATTGTGTGTCAAATCCATCCAATTCTAAATTTTTAGTATTAAGATACCGTATGGAAGGCATAAATCAATCCATTTATACAATTAATTTTGCAACCCCCATTTGGGGACAACCTGCTAATATTTCGCCCGATGTAGTGAGATACCACCAACTTTAACGGCAAAATCAAGATGCCAACTCAGGTGAGTTTTGGGACACATGATGCAATATTTTTCGAGCTTCCCATAGAGCTACCATTTTAAAGTTATTATAAGAAATCAATCTTTTAAATTGTACTTTTTACATCTGATTGCAGCAAATCAAAGTAAGTAACTAAAATGTTCTTCTCATCACCCTGAGGTACACTCGCATTGTTTTTTTAATCTTTTAACACTAATTACTTATTTTTATTTAAATTTCATATTTCAGATGCCAACAAATTCATTAAATCTTAAGTTTGAAGTGCCATTATCTATCTGTGTTATGCTTTAAAATGCATAGGAATTCATTTTTAAAATAATAAACTAAAAACCAATAATAATAAAAATGTTCTACAATCGAACACACGCATATCACGCACACATTTGTGCAGTTGTTAAAAAGTATACATTGTTTAACAGACGTAAAAGGAAGTAATGAAGAGTGTCTCTACGTAGTCGACTCACGGTGTGCTACATCTAACTCACTGTGTACCATCGTCTCACTGCGTACCATCATCTACCGTAAACAAATATTTTAAACTCCATACCATCGTTTGCGTATGGTATTGATATATTCATGCGGTTTCTGCGCTTCAGAATTGCTATTTTCGTAGATGTTTCATTGTATTTGTTTATTACATTCGCTTCATTTTGTTGTTGAATAGGAACTGCAGTTTTAACAAAAAAATGAGACGTTGATAAATTTACGTCTTTATTTTGTTTCTTATTTTTATTCATAGTAATTATTTATGTTTTACAGAAGTTTAATGATAGTTTTGTATAACGTTTTATTACATTTGTTTCACTACATTCATGCAATCAAGCCTATTTTTGAAAACAAAAATGAGAGCAATATGTTTCAGTTACATACTTTAATTCTTTTAAAATGTTTTACTCATTATTATTATTTTCGTATTGTTTGAGAGACTGCACTGCATAGTTATATCCCTAAAAGATGTACGTGTTTTAATTTATGTTTACTTATTTTTCCCTATCAATGAAACCATATTGTATTTTTTACAGATGTTTCTCATGAAAAGAATTTAGATGCATGGCAGACGTGAGAGCAACAATTTAAGTAGTGACCAGTTTCATCAAAAATTGAATTACATCTGTATTTTTGCTTGCTTCTGTTACAATGTAAATGGACCAGAATATTTTTCTTACAAACATGTATTTGTGAATGAACAGAAGAAATCAAGGAAATATATTTCTCTGAATTCCGAATATATGTTATTTTTTACATTACTCATTATTTCTCGTCAAACAACAAGTCCAGAAATGAAATTATATATTTTTTAACTTTTTTAAATAAGCTAAGTACTTCAAGATTATTCGTTATCTTTTTTTTTATTTCCTTCAGTTTTTTTTTTTTTACTTTATACTAACTTAACTTATTAACTTATTAAGTAACTTATTACTAACTTATTTCCTTCCTTTGCTGTTTTTCCATCAGCTTGTATGTTTTTCCATTTCTTAAATTTACTTAAATGTTTATGCATATATTTTTATTTCTTAATAATATTACAACCAATTTTTTGCATATATATATTTTTTCGTTACTCATTTCCTTGAGATTACTTTTTCTAATAATTAGTGTTAAGGGATGTTGATAGATTTTCTGGATTTGTATCTTGATCTAGTCCTTTTAAAGCATTGCAAACCTGTACATTGTACAACCTTTAATAAAATCGGTAACGTATTCCAAAGCCAGAAATGTTCACTTCTGATGTAGAGAACGTGCCTTCATATGGTTGGTTAAAATGATGTCTATAAATGTATTACTTTCTATTTCATACACCTTTTGTATCTTAATCACCCGCTGTTTTTTTATCAACATCATTATTTTAAATGGTATCATACAATTATGCATACTAAGAAACGTATAAATCAGAATTATCAATTTGGAAGTATGATAAAGAAACGATATGATTACTACAAAGAAATCATCAGTAGTGGTAGAGTACATTCAACTTTACCACTATTGAATTCACCCAACGTAAAAGTATATATTATTCAGGTGAGTTATGGAAATACTTTTTTTTTTTCTATTTAATCAGAGTGCATTCCTTTATGCCCACTTCACAGTTTGTGTCAAATAATTAGACCTTGCATGAAACTGTAAACTCATTCATATGCGAGGTGTGACTGGAAAGTTTTAAGAACGGGCTTGTAATTACACAATGGTGGTACTTACATGCTACTGTGATGCATCTCCTTCAAAATAGTACCCTTCTGGTTAAACACACAGACTCCAATGGTGTTTCTACTTTTGGAAACATTCCTGGATTTTTTTTTTGCTCAAGTGGGTTAAGGGCGCTCGCCGGATTCGCCTGGATGTCTTAAATCGAGTCAAATCGCTTCCCTTTACTGAAAATTTCCGTTTAGGAAACAGGTAGAAGAATTTTTGATCAAATTTAGCATTCCTGTTCCTCCACAACCGCCCTATTCCCCTGATACAGTCCCTGCGGACTCCAACCTGCCTCCTAAACTGAAATTTTCACTGAAAGGGAAGCGATTTGACTCGATTTTAGACATCTAGGCGAATCCGGCGAGCTTCCTTAACCCACTTGAGAAAAAAATGTCCAGGCATATTTCCAAAAGTGGAAACACCGTTGGAATCGGTGTGTTCAGTCAAAAGGGGACTATTTTGAAGGAGATGCTTCACAGTAGCATGTAAGTACCACCATTGTGAAATTACAAGCCCATTCTTAAAACTTTCCAAGCACACCTCGTATGCATGCGTCCCTGTTTGTTCTATAATGCTCCCAAACAACGTATAATGCATCGACAAATATTATTTTAAAGGTATGTATTTTCGTTGGAAAGTTTAAAATACATTTTGCATATTACAGGCTAGTCGTAGCAAAACTTAGGAAAATACTGAGCATCAGTGTCGTTTTTAAATTCTACAGTGACTTACTGCATCTGACTTACTGCATCTGCCCTATCTCCTGGAAAAGAGAGAGAGAGAAAAAGAGAAAGGAAAAACAGGGTACAGAAAATAAAATGTTTCTATTCTAAGTTATCTTTATCTGCAAAAAAGAAAACAGAAGCGGGCTAATATATGTACCATGTTTACGCCGTTTCATATACTTCATATTTATGCAAATAAATAATTCTTTAATTTTATTTGCGAAATTGGAAAAGTAATCAAGAATCGTTCTTGTAATAATGTGCAGACTAACCACCTGAGCGCTACCGCGATGTACCGAAAATGTCCCCGCGAGCTACTAGGACCTAGCGATCAATTGTTTGGCGACCACTGTTATAGAATATTAAAAGTTGAATGTTTATTTTTAGTGTCTTGAAACCCTCAATATCCCCTCTTAAATTATCACTGAGAAAATAAAATATGTAGCATTGGATAATTTATTTCCAGCTGTTTTTCACAAATCGATAGGTAAACAAGTTTAGATCTGAAAAATGTTGCTTTTAATCACTTGTGAAGAAAATATAAAAGAATAATTAAGCATGTTTTGAGTGTACTGCGGTAATATGTAAAATCAATAAGATATTTTTTTTTTTTCAGAAATATAAATCTCAGAGATGAAGTGAATGATTCAGGACAGATCAAAGCATCGCAAATTACTTTCCATCTTTTTTTAAATTTTATGAAAGGGATCCTTGATCGTAGCATTAAAAATGTTCTTTAAAGAGCATAATTGTGTCTTTTATATTTTTGAGCTAATAACGTACTTTTGCGCCTTTTTATCTTAAAGAAATATTTTACTGACGATTTTAACCTTTTTCTGTTTCTTCGAATGGGGAATTCATTACTTATTTCCGAACTTGTATTCTTTTTAATGATTAAATAATGTAATGTTAGTTTTTCATTTTGTAATATTTTGATAAATTGGTAAAAATTCATTAAGAACAGATTAAATGAGCATTAAATATCTTCGACTCATTGAGTTAAATTTGTTGTTGTTACTAAAAAAAATTTAAAAACCTAAAATGACTAGAATTTTCTACCAGAGTTCAAGAGCTACGTAAACTAATTATCTACTAAATTTTAGAAAGAATAATAATAATAAAAATAAAATAAACACTGACTTATTTGTTTTAATAATTTTCAAGCTTATTCACACATGAAGTGAATGTATGTGTGTTTGCTTATTTGATAATCTGCATCCACTATACAAATCCACATTCATTAATAGTTTTCAAGATGATTTGCTCAAGATGATTTTCTGAAGTCCATGTTCGGAAGGGGTGGAAATTTTATTAAAAAAATATTTTGATAATAATTATTTTTTTATTGTAATTATTATTGTTATAATCGTAAATTATCAGAAATAAATCGAAAAAAAAATAATATAAATGCATATAAAATAAATTAGCAATTTGGGAGTGAATAAAATCAAAGCTAAAATTTAAATAAAATAAATCTATTCAATTTACATTCTATTTACAAGAAGGGGCAATGGTGATAGAACATCTCACTTCAAGTTAGAAGCACTAGCCCCAACTTATCAGTCACACTACTCTCAATCTTAATTACAACAATGGTGTTGACAAAATCATTTGCATAATGTGTTCTCACATGATATAATATATGCATCAAAAACACTCCACAATTAGTTTCTTTTTTTTTTTGGTCTTTTTCGCTGATGTTTGAATGATACATCTATTAAACTACAAGATAAACATGTTTACTATCAACATTTAACTAATAAGTTATAATTTCAAGTGAACTCGCATTAAGTGAACTCGCATATACTCACTGCCGGGAACAATTGGCTTAACCTCTCTTCACTTCTAACATAGAAGTCAACTATGAAGGCTAGATATTTATACTTATACCGCAATTCGAATTTATATCATAAACTTTTTATTTCCAATGTAACAGCAATAGTACCCTGAAGAAGTTTTAGTGCCTTAAATATTACAGCCATACATTCGGGGAAACACGTGCACAAATATTTTTTTAGAATTTAGCTAAGAATGCGTAAAACAAAGTTTATAATTCTATACCCCAAATCCGTCTGTTAGATCAGGATTTATATAAGATTGAAATTCATTCGTCGGGGAATAGTAATAATTTTTTCTGAACTGTTCAAAAATGAACTAGAAATTGTGCAAATCAAAAAATAAAATGCGGAATGCTATGTCCTCGTCGAGATCTTCGAATGCAAAAAAAAAAAAAAAAAGAAAAACATTTCCAATGGGACAATTCCTTCAAACGTTATTAGGGGGGGGGGGGCACAGACAGACCGACCCACAGATACACCATTTTCCTATCTTAAAACGCCACTTTCAATTATTTTATTTGTTTATCTTTATTTAATTACTTCACTTATTTTTGACTTTTCATTAAATTTAACGATAATTTCATGATGCATTGGGCCTTCTTTCTTTCTTCCTTTTACGGGAAAATAGGCTATCAAATGTAAAAATCCCGATCACTTATAGGCTAAAAATGTATTAATGCTGTACTATAGTATAAACATAAATACGGAAAGGACGTCAGACCAACAAGCTGAAGCAATGCATCAATACCCCATTTTAAATGCAAATACAAGCTTTGTGCTGTTCTCAGACATGAAATGAAATAAACAAATTTTGTAAAAGAAAATGCAGACACACGCAAAACTAAGCACTAAAACCCGTCTTTGTATTCTATCTTACATGTAGTTTCCTATCATTCTTTTTATTCGGAATTTCTTTTTGTACCTTTCTCATGTCAAATGTAGGTTCCAACCGACTCAGTTGAAAATGTTACTTCTGAATATAAATGTTATTTTCGTGTTTCTTTTAAAACCTTTGCTATTTGTATTTATTTATGTTATAATTTTTTAACATTCGGATGCTTAGTAACATTTGAAATTTTTAAATGGCTTTCTTCTAGTAAATTTTAATATACTATCACGTTTTATTAATTCTTTACTTCGGTTTGCAGATGTAAAACAAAGTGAAGTATTTCCATCAGATATTTTTTTTACTTATATAATGTATGAATCGTCTAGTTTCAAAACCAGATACATCCACTTTTTCGCTCCAAATATCTTCCAAGTAAAAATCATTTTTGTGTTAAAATTTCAGCAAATTCAGCCTATTCTAATGCTCTCAGCTAGAAAACCTGGATTCTCTAACATTTCTAACATTTCGAATTTCTTAAATATATTTTATATTTTATATGAAGAATTTTTTGCCCGTCGTGAAAAATTAGATTTTTTGGATGTAGCTGGTTTTGAAACTAGACGATGTATATAATACAACTTCATATTTTTCTATGAAAAAAAAACTGCCATAGTTATAACATTCGGATGCTTTTAACATCTTTAATTCAAAAAAAATATGCAACATTTGTATAATAACTTGCATTTCATTAAGATAAGATTTTTTAAAAATATGTTTTTAAATTTATAACAAAAGACAAAAAATAATTCCAAAGACAGACTTCCATTTTTTACTATAATCAAATTCCAAAATAATGATCATCATTACCCTGTCTCATTGAATTCATTATAAGTAATTGCTTTTCGTAAATTGAATTGTTAAATATTTTAATTACTCTGGCTAAGCTTTTAGAAATTCGGTCATTAGTTCTGATGATAATGTTCTAGGACCATCAAGAAGCTGCAATTAAATTTCATGGTATCATTATTCAAGATTTAAAACATAGGATTAAAATCAGTCAAAGAAATTAATAATGTCCACAGAGAAAGAAATACATTAATAGTACAATGCATGATGCGCCACAAAAGGCTGCACAATATTAGCAAAAATTTTAATTTTCTGATAAGGAGTATATACTTGTAATGTAAGAATAACGACTATTGATACATAGGGGAGAGTGGGAGAACTGTGCGCAGTTAAGGAAAACTTAAACTAACACTAATTTAGGTACAACAATTTATGCTAAACATGTCAAACCTTTCATCTTCACACAATCGTTTCTATCATATCTGCTGTTACTTTTATTCAATCAAAAAAATACAACTACTAGTAGTTTTTGGACACTATGATCACCGATTGCACATTAGATACATGGGGTTAATATGCGCAGTAAGTACGATTCTGAGTAAATGAGTAAATATTGATTGTTATAGTCTGGTAATTCAATTTGCAATTACCCTGAAACATATTGACATAATTTTCCTTTTTTAATTGAAAAAACTTACAATAATAAAAATTGTAATTTTTCAAAGTGTCATATCCTTTAAACTTGGCATGACTTACTTCTAAAATAATTTAATGCAACTAAGGTGGAATTTATCTAGAGATAATTGTCGTATCAGAAATAATGAGGGTCCCAAATTGATGGGAATTTTTACGACTGACGGCGACAGTCCGTCTGGACTGACAATAGCGAAGGATGCTATGGATACAAAAGCTTATCCACGAAATAAAAAGCGATATTAATTTTATGATCCTGGATGGCTACGGAGGCGAAAACAACGTGGGAGGACGGGAGTAGGCAAGAGACTCTGATTGCGTAAATCCTCGGAACGCCCCCTGATAAAATTGCTACCCAACGACCGATGAAAAGCACCATGGTTGGAGAAGACCGATGAAAAGGAAAGAGGTAAATTGAGAGTGATTTGGCCAATACCTCTCGGCAAAGGAGGGAAAAGCTTTGGTGGAATAAAAACCAAAATATCTGATAAACGTATGATATTTTTTCCTAAGTTTTGAAGATCAGATAGAATAGTCTCATGGTACTAATATAATAGTCTCATGTACTAATACATGGAACTCTTGTGGTCAAATACTTCTGACCGGTTTTTTTACTTCTATAACTAATATAAATCGTAGGAGACGTTCATAGTGGTTCAGATATAGAGGCAATAGAGAGGAAAAATATTCCTCAATATATTTTGCTATAAATAGTTTTTAAATTTCATATATATATATTAGTGCCGTGGCCAGGTTCGCGACGTAAATGCGCGTGAAATCGTAAAATGGTAAGAAGTAAAAGTTGTGACCAACAAAATGTGTTTTAGGTGCGAAGGAAAAGAACAAACTAATTTACGGGAAACTAGATTAATTTATTCAAGGTAAATCACTATCTAAAATTATCCCTTAAAAGAGTTGGGTTTTTTTTCTTGGCACCTAAAACACATTATGTTTTTCATAACCTTTATTCCTTACCACTTTACGATTTCACGCGCCTTTACCTCGTGAACCTGGCCGCGACACTAATAGATATATGAAAGTTAAACACTATTTATAGAAAAATATAGTTACAAATAATTTTTTCATCTCTATTACCTCTATATATGGACCACTATGAACGTCTCCTACGATTTACATTAGTTATAGAAGTAAAAAAAAAAAAAGGTCAAAAGTATTTCTGTGGAATTGCTATTTTGAGGTTTCGTTATATATTTGATTAGTTTTAAAATCATGAACTTGACTAATATTTTGTCAACATTTTTAGATGACACAATAGTTTGAGAAGAAAAATTATCTTTGTTTATAGTTTTATTTTAACGTTTTGAAAATCACCAAAAGTAATAAATTTAGGTACAATCTTTTTTCCCCAAGAGAAACTCTCGTTTTTCAATTTAATTTATCATCTATAACATGCATGTTCTTCGTTCTAACAATTAAGTGAAATTAAAACTAAAACTTTTCACTTACTAACTCTAAGCTTTGTTGAAATAGAATAAAGGACATAGAAATATAAAATGCAGAAAAATATTTATGAACTTTTATACGATAGAAGAAAGTAATTAATCTTCCAACTTAAGTGCTGATATAAAGTTTATGCTATATAAAAACAATTCATCGCATTTTTTCGTCCTCCAATGGGGCAGTTTATTTTGTTTTTGCTCTGGATGAGTTTTAAGTTAATTAATTTTTGAGGATTAATTGGACTTTCACATTGTTCAAGGTTAGCATATTTTTAGTGAAGTATATGTGGGAATAAATTTTTCTTTAATATAAGGGATTTAATTGCTAAGCAAGAGTTGTTTTCCCCTTTGGGTAATAGGTGCATCTCGCTGGTCATTTTTCAATTTTCAACTAAACCTTAACACTGAATTTAGCTATAAGCATCCATTGTTTACACCATAAAATGTTAACGTAGAGTTTTTGTAGTGTGAGATATTCTAGCTAAAATTTCAACAGAGCAGCAAGACAAAACATACTTGCTATGCTTTTTCCTCGGCACACTTCATATAATTGCCAAAAAACTGCATTGCTGTTATTGTTCTAAATCAGCGATTCTCAACCTGTGGGGCTCGAGAATATCCAAGAGAAATTATTACTTTAAAACATTGATTAACAGACTGAAAGGAAAGCACACATACACATAGAAAACAAAATACATTTCGTTATATTTAGTAACTTATTAAAGTAAAAAAAAATACTAAAGTAAAACTTTCTCAATCAAAACATACGAATTTAAAAATTATTAGTGAATTCCTTGGGCCTGTCTTGCAAAGCAAAGTTTTTCGAAGGAAGGTTTAATATTAGAAATAGCCACTCTCAGTTGTTTCTATATTTAACCGAGATCTATAGTTTGTCTTCGAAGAAGCCAGAGCAAAAAATCCAGTTTCCAAAGTAGGATGTTGAAAATGGTAATAGAATGCGAAATGCCCTTGATCTTAGTGCAGAAAAATCATAATATATTAATGCCCAAAATCGAAATAGTAATTTATCACTAAATTATTTTTTTTTCTAAATAACTCGTTTTTACTCTTGTTTTGGCAGTTAATTAAAAATAATTCAAAAACAGAATCAGTACTTAATATACAGTATTTGGTACTGATTCTGTATGTACTATTGTATACATTTTATGGTAAGTGGGAGGCGCGATGAAAATTATGATAGAAAATTGGGCCGCGAATTCTGAAAGGTTGAGAAACGCTGTGCTAAATAACATAAGATAATTTTTCAAGATATAAGGCTGATGTACTTGTGTTATGTAATTGCTGTGTATATATGTCAGTTATTCTTACTGCACGAAATAATGTAGTCCCAAAATGAGGTAGTTAAAATAAACAAGTAACACTAAATAAACCACATCTATTCCTACAAGTCTGGGTGTCGAAAATGTATGAAAATATTCCTAATTATTTTTTTCTTAGATCAGTTACATTTTTCCTCACGTATTTGCAAAAAGTAGTTCTGGAACAAAAATGCGCCATAACATAAAAACACACACAAAAACGTTATTTTATTTTTCTACCATAACATCTCCCATAAAGATTGGCACGTGAAAGGCCAACCCAACTTTAAGTGTATCCAGTCACCTACAATTGATACATTAAATAAAATTGTTATAGCTCAAAGTCAACGTAAATAGCACGCTCCGGTAGAGTTACGACTGTCGCTATTTGCAAAAGTAGCGTCATAAACTTATTGGTGTCTCTTTCCCTCATTCTCAGTAAAAATAACACTTTATTTACATGCGGATACTATATCAATCTGTCAACATTTCTTCTTGGGAATACCTGGGAAATGAGAGGAAAGCTATTTATGTGAAGTGTTTATTTTTTGCTCCCGGTTTATATGTATGCATACTTCAAATTTTTTGATCGGTTGATATACAGCCATTATTTTAGTATGCGAGTCACAATTTACATCAACATAATTTTACATTGTTTGCAATGTGCGCAACATGATTATCGAAGGCTTGATAAAGTTTTTTTAAACATACTCTCAGAAACGCATGCTCAAATATCACAAAACTTTCGCCGTATTTGACAAACTGGATTCGTGAAAAATATTCCGAGTAAACCTTTCGTCAAATTAAGGAAATATGTGTAGTAACTTTTTAAAGTCACGTGATCGCGTGATGAAAGAATCGTTGCAACGAAATTTTCTTGACGGTTGAAGAATCATCAAAAGTGAGCGTTCTATTACTATCCTTATTCGTAACAATTGTACAAAGTCTTATTAATTTGCAGTAAATATGCAATGAAATATTTATAAAACGCACGTTTCTTTAATTTTCAATAAAACATTACATTTTGTAATGGAAATAATACATTGTTATTTCCGCAAGTGGAATAAACAAAATATCTACCTGAGAACCGTAGAATCTTAAGTACATTTTTCAAGTTTTTGCGGGTTTACACTTACGAGACATACAGAGTACCGACGACAGAGCTACTAGGTACATGATGGTCCCGTACTTTTGAAGCTGCCATCGGACATCGTGATTGTAAGCTTTGTACGGATAAGTCTAGTCGTATAGTACTAAAAATGTTTATTTTTCAAATTCATCGCAAAAACTCGAAAAATAGGCTTAATATAAAACTTATAAAATAGACGTGCATAGTTTGCAAAAACATCTCATCTTTTTCTTGATTTTTATAAGGAACATTTTGTCCCCCACAAATTGAAAGTACCTAACTTGCTTGACATAAAATTTCACTAAAACGATAGGTACATCTGTACGATATATTTCGAATATTTTTGGTAACATTTGGTGCTAAAAATAAATAAATAAAACTGTTTTTAGTTGAAAATATTGCATTTTTTTGTCATTTTTTTAGGGAAATAGGTGGTGTGAGAAAACGCTCAGTCACGAGTTTTCAGGTTACTCATTTTGACACGAGCTCCGAAAGGGTTAACAATTAACACGCTACCCTACTGCTCTAACTACACTCTACTTAAAGCTTCCGGATTCGCATGCGATGCCCGCATGCCTCATGTGTAGAGGCCGATATGTGATGAACTTTCCCCACCCCGCCTTTAAGCTTAAAATATTTGAACTATCTTCGGGAATAAAATGGAGCTCAAAAGCAAGTAGTAGTATTTCGAAAACGTTAGGAGAAAAACTCCATACAACATCAATGTCCGTTAAGGAAGTAGCTTCTGTGTCCCCTTCACACTGAAATTAGCTCATGCGTAATAAGTATGTTGTTATTACTATTATTACTTTCATTTTAAATTCAAGTTGTCACCACCATGATTTTCATTTATTTAATTAATGTAATTAGTGAAGAAACCGCATAATTAGTTTTCTAACTTATTTAAAACCATCAAAAAACAAATAGATGAAACAATATCGTAAGCATTAGAAATTCACGTCTCTGACAAACAGTCTTCTGAAGTTTTCGTAAATAAAAACAAGATACTCGACGCTGGTTTGAGTAGGTATAGACGAGGTTCACCACATTGGTAATTATTGGATTTAAGATCGATATTTGGGGATTCCGCCGAAAACATTTCTATTGGCTTTAGGTCCTGGAATTAAAGGAAACCTTCAAAAGTAAAGCGAGGCTGAAAGATATAAGATAGAAGGAAGTAGAATAAAGTGCATGGGAGTTAGGTAAAATATAAAAAACGGAAAAACCAAAAACATTTTAAATGAAAGAAAATGTTGGCTGCACTTTTTATGGAATAAATGTCGAAAGTAATGGTAAGGATTGATGAAGAACATACAAGAACTTCAAACACTAAGTAAATTTACAAATATATTTTATATATGTATAAGTAACTAACGAAAAATGTTGTGGTATGTTGTACAAAAAGATAGCTCATACTCTTTACCTAAAAAGGAAGGTGCTTATTTTTGCTATATTTAGTGCGGACTTGCGTATGTTGCTCAAAATATAGGGAACATAAGCATCACCCTCTGTAGCCCTTAACTTAGTAAAATTTTCTGTTGCAACATAAGAACTTATTTTTTTAATGAAGTAAACTGATTATTTAAACAAGTAGTACAAAAGTTTAAAACATAAGGGAAGCTAAATGCCTCACAATGAAATTAAATTTTGAAACAGCCGTTATACTTGTGTAGTCTCAACGAAACTGTCATAACTAATTGCTTTTCTCAATTTGAACCATTAAATACTTTAATTACACCACGTACATTTTTGGAAACTCGGTCTTTAGATCCTACTAAGATGCTTAAAATATGTCGCGAAGATTCACTTAAAATTCAGCATGTCATTAATCGAGACTCTGAGTAAGTAATTAGAGTTAAGATAATCATTAGTTACACGCTTATGCATTTGGAATAATAGTGAAAAGCTTGCCTCCTACAGAATTTTTTAATCCTTCAGAATATGTCGGGAAAAATATTTTTTAAAACTGTACGAAATAAAAACAAATTTATGCATATTGGCAAAGAAAAAAACACAATACCAGAAAGAACTCATTTTAGAAGGATTAAAATATGCAAAAGCAGTAGTATACGTAGATAACGTGTTAACTTTATTGAAAGCTATAGTCGCCAGTTTTGAATTAAAGCAGGCGAGCATGGAAATATTCTATTAGAATATTGCTAATGTTCAATGGAGATCCACGCCCTTGCCCAGTAGTTTTGAAGCTTTTCAATCAATGTGTAAAAATCATTCTGGCTGCGTGTGTTAATATTCTAAGAGAGATTATTTTACCAAAAACAATTCATTTCCCATAGTTTAGGGGGATTATCTTCATTTAGTTTTCACTCTTGTTCGTTAACATATTTCTTATGAATTTTTGCCACCCTGCTCTGACACAGTCGATACAGCAAGAATCGTATGTCTGGTGTTAAAAGGAGTGGGATGCTGTTTCTTCACGTCAACTGAAAAACTTTTCTCATGTCGCGCGTCTTCACATGTAGTTATTTAAAAAAAAGGTGCAAAAAGCTTGGTTCCTTCATATGACGGACCTTAAAAGATCATTTACAAGGTTCAAAATTGTTCATCATTCTTGTAAAATAACTACAGTTGAACATCAGCAGTCTAACTGCCTGCATTTCTTGTGCAAAAAAGAGATGATCCTTCCAGACCCCGTTGCTGAAGAGAATACTTTCAACCAACTCATCAGTATCAACTTCAACTCTCACTCTTCACCCGTTCAAGATGTCGAGTGAAGATGAACTTCCAATCTGTGTAATTCTCTCGCTGTCTCCGACCTCGAAGACACTTCGTTCTATTTTGAGAAAAAGGACATGAGATTTACGATGTGAAAACTTTTCATCGCTACAGTTGCGAAGTAAAATAATTCACTCAAAAGCAATATGTAAACATAACTATTACCTTATAATTATGATAGGAACACTCGGATAGTTTGTAGTATGTGCATCAATTGATGAATTATCAAATGTATTTCATCAGTAGTTGAAAAACTTATGCAACCAGTTTATATGGCCATGGAGAAAATAAATTCGCAAAACGAAAATTGACAAGAGGACTCATGAAGAGAGGAGCAAAGAAACGTTTCTAGAAAGGTTTCTCTATCAACTGAAATTTTGGCAAGGGCCCCTTCATAAATGACGTCACGCTTTTTCCCCATATATGTGACCCCCCCCCCTCTCCCCTTTGTCACAATATGTCACACTTCAGCGGACCCCCCTCCCTCCTTTGTCACGTGTCACGCTATGTTGCATAATGCATGATGTCACACTTCTTGTTACCCCCTCCCCTCTCCTTGTCACACTTTGTCACAATTTCACGAAACTCCCCCCCTCAAAGTGTGACATCATTTATGAATGATCCCCAAGGATAATGATAGAGTTGCAAGAAGAGATCACCTGGTGGTAAAAAAAAAGAAGTATTAGTTTCTAATTTGACATTCCTATTTCCCATGGTTCATAAGTTACAGTTTTGATTATCCATTTGATCTAAAAAAGAAAAACTCCAAAACCTCTGATTGCAAAGAGTCATTTTTACTTAAAAAGGAAATACAGTTCGTTTTTTTTTCAAAACCTTGTGAATGAAAGAAAAAAAAACTTAATTATCGTCAACTTTAAGAAATATTTAAAAAGAATATTTTAGGATCATTGATTCCACAAAGAAATAGTGCAATCTGACGTTAAAATTTTTTCTATCCTTTATTTATAATTTTTCAAGTTTATCCATAGTTCTTCAACAAGCATTTTTGTCACTCCCCCCCCCCCCCCCAGCAATTAAGCAAAAGTAAGCAAAAAAACTCACGTTGTAACATAAAGCCTCTGCTGAAACTCAATGCAGTACAAAGAAACACAAAATGAAAGTACGATTAAACTGAAAAGTTTTATACGACAGTAGAGAGCAATTAATCTTCCAGCTTAAGTGCTGATGTAACGTTAAATTTTATAAAAATAATTCATTGGGGTTTTTTGCGATGCTAAGGGAAGTATATTTTTATGTTTTGGACGTAGAAGTTAATTTATTTTTCGGAATTAATTGGACATGAGTTTTAATTATTATTAAATTCCTTCACGGAAAGTAAACTTGGGCATGATATTTTTTAAGCATATTCAGATGCAAAAGGAACTCGTTCATATCATTTGTTCCATTCATATCATTTGTTATAAGTTTTGTGAAATGTATTTTTTTTAGGAAAGCGTAATATCCAGAAACACGCTTGCAATGAAAGTTGCATAGTTTTGTTCTAGAGTTTTAAAGCACATGCTTTTAAATCCATGGAAGACAATCCTTTGAATATTTTGCATCTATTTCTCATAATAGTTTTTTGATATTTTATAGATTTTTATTATTCTCACTTCAGCAGAAAAAATGATGTATAAAATGACATAAATTTATAATTTTGATTTTTTGCAAATTTGATAAACATACTACAAACCAGCCGAGAACTCCTATCATAATGAGAAGAGAATAATTGTGTTTAAAATTTTATTGCATGTGAGTGAATTATTTTACCTCGCACCTGTAGCGATGAAACGTTCTCACACAACTCGTTAGTTATTTTCTCAAAATAGAACAAATTGTCCACAAGGTCGGACACAGCGAGTGAATTACACATTTAATCATAATTTAATGTATTACTTGCTTATGCATAGTATGCTTTTTTTAATTTATTACTTTTTTCTGCATTATATGAGTTTTTATTTATTTCATTACATGCTTAAAAAATGATATTAAATACTATAGTATAAAGGTACTGGTTATGCTTTGTCTCCTTGACTCACTGTCATCAAGAGCTTCTCCACCACTGTGAAAAGATGTGTAGTTTGTGCGGTTAAGCAATCATTCGCATATTTTAAAGATTTTATATTTTCCTCAATAATAGAAACGAGCGAATGAAAAAAACTTTAAAAACGAAATCAAAGAAAACCCGCAAGTATACCAATAAAGGAAAAAATATTTTTCATCAACATTGTAGAAAAAAAAGAAAACATACGTAAGTATTTTAAGTTATTCTTATAACCTAAAATTAAAAGAAAGCAAAGAAAAAAATGGAAAAATCACAGCTGCCATGCATTTTCAAAGAAGCATTAAGGAAAAAATCCAGGAAAAACGAAGTTATATTTCAAGAGGAAACTTTTCTTTAAAACTTTTTTTTCGGAAACAAGAAAAACTTTTACCATTTATTTATTTCTTTTATTCAAGCATTTGAAATATTTTAAGAAGCTGTTTAGAATCGGCAGTTTTTGAGGTACTTAAGTGTGGCTCTATCAATCTTTTAAGTAGAATATCATGGAAAAAGTCTCGCATTTAGTAGATTCAATTTCGTTTTATTTTTATTGAATGAATTGTATCATATTCGAGGAAATTAAATGTTATGTATCTTTTCATTATTTAATTTCTAATGTTATTTCTTAAATTACTTTTAAAATTTAATTTCATTTATAAAAATATTCCCTTTTATCTTTTTTGCTTGAAATACTCCTTTTAAAACAAAAGATAGAAACTGAATTATATGCAACAATTGATTGCTTGCGGCAATATTACTGCTAAAAGACTTTCAAATTTGTTTTATCAAAATCTTAAGCGTTATTTTTTAGCAAATTTCACCAAGGACGCTAAAGATGACACAATAGAACTCCGGTTATCCGAATCCCGTTTATCCGAAAATCGGCTGAACCAAAAAGGGAAATGGTTCGTTTTTTTGCCGTAACGGGAAAATGCTCCGTTTTACTTAAAGTTTTTTTTTCATAAAGGGCAAATGGCCGTTTTTTCCATAACTATCAAAAATATATTCAGTACATGATAAAATGTATAATACTAAATTACATAAACGTAAAATATTAATTTTTTGTATATAATTTATTTCAACAGCTATATTACATTCTAGTTCAGAGCTGGTTGTAATCTGCTTGGCAATCCATTGTATTTTGCAGTTGGAAGAAGTTCTATGCGCAGAGGGGGAACATGTTAGTTATAAACATGGCCTTTGCCTATAATTCTCGCTTATCCGAAAATTTCTATGGCACCTCAATTAACCTAAAACGTTACGGTCCCGTGCTTTTCGGATAACCGGGGTTCTACTGTATTTGTTAACCCCCTGACTGCTCCTCTTTTTTTTTAGAGAATTCGATTCGCTAAAAATTGGTCAACATTATGCAGCTAAAGCCATCTCTGGAATAAAACCTTAATTAATGTCCAAATACCTCAGAAATTTCATTACTGACGTTTTAACGACGAAATAGCGGGTAATATTTCAAATGCACAAAGCACATGCCCGTGGAAATCGCGGGATGAGCAATTTCGCTACATTTACGTTGCTCGTGGAAATCGGGGGATAATCAATCTCAGCGGGTTAAACAACATATATCTGCTCTTGTTCGATGCTAAGACTTGTGAATGACTGCTTTTTTTTTTTAAAGATAAACCCATTTAAACATTTATTTTCTGCTCCGTAAGTAGGAAATTAACCAAGTTTCGGCATCATACCAGCATCATACTGTTGTTTTAAGATATGTATTTCGAATTTAGTTACAAAATGGGGTAAAAATTATCTTTATTTTTTAAAGTTGTCTCAGTATTGAACTAGAGCAGTGATATTTCAGTACCGATGCTCATGAACATACTCATGATCTAATACAATAATATAGAATAGTGTATAAAGTAAATTTTGAGTGACAACAAAAATCAAACTAGACAAAAATTCCACTTTTTTTTATTAGAGTTTGAAGCATAGAAACATTAAAACAATTAATACAAATATATACAGTCATTATCAACAACGTGGATAGGAATAATCCTGATTCTTTTTTGGAATTCATTTCGTCAAATTCTTCATTTCAAAATGGCCACATTATACAAGTGTCTAAATTCAATAATTTTACAAATTAAAATTACTTAAGTCATAACATTAACTACGGACTGCAATGTAATCGTGTATCACAATAAGCTTTTTATGCAAACATAGCAATTTAGAGCTACATATATTGCGCTAATCTTGATTTCGATGGCTCTTTTGTCCAGGTGGTTCCTCATACCTGGGTCTCCCCAACATAATAAATTTAGAAATACTTTATCTCTTAAGAAGCAAGAGAAAAATTTCATTAGCCAGCTGGGCAACTGTTTGTTTCACATGAATATTCTTTTAATTATTAAAAATGTCAACTTTTCAATAAATGAGGAAACATGAACGTAAAAATTTGGAAAGACTTTTTAAGACAACAAGACGAAGATTTAAATTAATTCTCTCGACTCTGGAACCATCGATCGTTAAGAAAGTATTTTCCATTACTCTGCCGGATTTAATAAATGGAATACCCAACCGATGTCACATTTTTTAAATGCATTTTAATTATAAACGCTGCTTAAAGTTCAAAGTTTTTCTTCCGCTTCGTCCTATACTTAATTCTAAATTTTCAAAATGTATGCCACGAATGAACAGCGTTCTAATAAACGTTGTAAAATTCCATAGGAAGAATACGGGAGTAAATCCACTCATATATGGATGCAGGGTGCAAAGCACAATTCTTCGGCTGTCTTTATTTTTGCAATCCATACGTAAAAATGCAACAATATTATTTTACAGAAGTGAACCTAGTTGTTTATGTGCTCTTTTATCGGCAAAATTCTAGTTAGGGAGGTTCTACTCTCAATTTAGCACATATCATTTAAAGCATCAATTAACAGAATAAAAAATGTCGCATTTTTTAATTTCAAAGGTTGGGATAACTATCTTGAAACAAAAATGTTTTTAGTACACCAGTTGGAAAGTATCGCAGAGTAACTTCATACAGGGGACTGACATGTTTGCTCAGGTATTAATGAAGATACCACAAAATGTAAAAAAAATATTAAAACACAAAAATAAATATTAAAGAAACATTAAGGTTTAACTATTTCCTAAATGAAATGTTTTATTCTTGTAGTGTAAAAACTACAACTATGAAAATAAATATTTCCACCAGTTCTTCGCGTGTAATATGGATATAAATGTATGCAGCATAAAAAATCGGGGGACGGCATCTTCACACTAAAGAAACCTAACCTAATCTTAAAGAAACCCAAGGCTTTAAATCTAAGAACAAACGTATCCCTCTGAAATTAAAAAAAAATAATAATAATTAAAAACAAATAAAAAATCTCATCCTATTTACGCTACTTTTACCACAATGCTGGTAAGCTTAGAAAAACAAAAAAAAACAAAAGAAAAAAACCCTGAAAAAGAAAATGCTTATGTTTTACGTGTGTGAGAGTACTTTTTTTTTTTCTTTCTAATGGGGCTGCAGCTTTGGTCCTCAACCATTGCAGACCTAGTGCGTCCCCAGAGATTGCTACCAACTCTTTCAGCGGCACCACAATGAGTGCGGTACCATTGCCGCAATTTTTTGACGCTTAGTTACCCTAGATGGCGGCACCTGAGCTCTCGTTGATGCAAACGACACTAGGAATTTAATCTAGCCGATAGTATCCATGCCAGACGGATACTCAAGGGATCTTTAACAGGCCGCATAATCATACGACATGGGCGCAGACGGTTTTATGCATCTTAAAAATCCACCGACTTGGGCCAGGTTTGAACCTGGGATCTTGAGCGTACGAGGCCTGCGCCTTACCACTACGGCACCCTGTCAACGTAAAAGAATTTTGAGTACTGGTAAAATCCATTTTTGAGAAAATTCTACTGGCAACGCAAAAACTCTTACAGTCGTTTCCTGAAATTAATTCCATTTGTTTCGCAACATGCATCATTAGAAAATAAATAAATTAATTAATTCGGTCTCTTTCTTTTGGACGTGTATCTTAGAAAAAGTTTGGAATAAAATAGTACCATATTTTATTAAGTTTCTGTATGATTTAAAGTAGAATATCATTAAATTGAAATAATGTATTCTTCAATAAAATTGAGATTCAGAAAAAACAATAAAATGTTGAATATGTAACAGCTGTTATATGCTTCTAGCAAAGAAATTAAAATAGAAGCGTTCTGGAAAAGAAAAAAAATCCGAGTACACTTTATCAAGAAAAAAGGTTTCTGTGTACAAGATGCATCTTTTGAAACAATTCATATCGATCATCTGGAGTTTCTGATGATATTTTTCTCTTCAAATTTCGTTTTTATCAGATTTTTTTTCTTTTTTAGTGTTTCCTTTTCTTTTATTTACGTAAAGCGAATTCTTGTTTAAAAAATAACCACATTAAACAAATAAATGTTAATAAGCTTAAAATTTTAGGAAGGCTTAAAATATTGAAAAACTGTTACAATGGTTTAATTTGTTGGAATGAATCTCTAAATATACTTTATAGATAATCTAATAATGTATAATTAACTTAGTAATCAAGCAAGACTATAGTAAAGACTATATATTTGTGCATGTTCCTGAAAATTAAGCAGAAAAATAGTTTTTGAATAATAGATGTTCGTATACTAAACATTTAAATATGTTAACAAACACAAACTCGAAAAGTTTATATTTTTAAACGTTATTTTGGTCACAATGTTTAATGCATGTATGACAGCTCTGCTATTTTTTAACCGACTTCACAAAGGAAAGAGGTTATACATTCGTATTGTATGTATGTCGTTTTTTTTTTTTTTTTTTTTGTTTGTCCACTCATAACTTCGCACCGGATGAACAGATTTTCATGATTTTTTTTTTCAATCGATCAGGGGTGGTTTCCCATAGGTCCCGTACTTTCGTTTGTCCATATTCGATAATTAGAACAAAAGTAATGGGCAGAAATGTAGTATTTTTTTTGTCTTATCATCCATAACTTTTGACTAAATGAACCGGTTTTGATGATTTTTTCTTTAATCGATAGAGGGTCGTCTAACTCAAATATTGCAAATCAATTTGCCTACATTTGTTTTTTAGAAAAAACGTTACGAGTGAAAAATAAGTATTTTTTATTTTATTAATTGGAAAGGTTTGGCTTGATTTTTCTTTGTTGGGAAATCTATTAATAAATATAAAAGCATTGTTAAAAACATGTTTGTTGTCATGGGCTATAATATTAAAAGAAATTACAGCAAGAGTTTGACTGAAGGCTTCTCTGTGGCAAAAATTAATCCAATCAGTTTGTTTGCTAAAGTAGACTTCAAAAGGGAATTTATCATGCAAATGATTAGTTTTTAGTGCCATTAATTTAAAGAAGTTTTGCCCTTTGATATGGATTTTTTAAAAAATAGAGTATTTATATACAAAATGTAGTTATACTAAAAAGAATATAATAAAATAATTTTTATAAGAAAACAGAACCGACTTCAAATTAAAAATTGCGCTAAAAAGTAAAAAATAAATTCATTCTTTAAACAACATCGATGTGACTTTTAAACATAGTTTTAGAAGTCGGTGCAAAATTATGGGTCTAATTACCATTATACCATTTACTATTTCATACTGGAACTATTGCTAATTCTGCGGAAATATATATATTTGTAATTGATTCATGATTACAAAATATTTTATCTATCCTAATTTTGCACCGACTTCTAAAACTGTTTAAAAGTCACATCGATGTTGTCTAAAGAATGAGTTTATTTTTTACTTTTTAGCGCAATTTTTAATTTGAAGTCAATTCTGTTTTTTTATAAAAATTATTTTATTTATTCATTGTTTTCATTACATTACTTTGAACGACCTCATTTTTTTCCATACTTGGTTAGCTTTACATTTCTACATTTAAAACTACTTAACACACAATGTTTTATTATTCATAACTATATCGTTTGTTCTATTTAATATATCGAAACATAAGACTTTCCTACTTACAGAATGAGCAGTCCCGACGACTTAAAATTTGAACAGCAGCAGCCCAACTCTAGCCTCATCCGATAGATGGTAGCACCAGTGTATTTCCACCTTCAAAATTTAAGCATAGTACTCAATTGAACGGAAAGTCCCTCCAGTACCCCACACTTAACTTCTAGCGATCGACCACATGACTTCCGGACCCATTGATATAACGAGCACGTACACTTCAAGTACTTGGAGGGTAATTTTCGGCGAAGGGTCTCGAAAACGGAAGCCTCCAATCCCCAATCCCATACTCAGATCCCTTCATTGCTCACAGCTTAACTATACATAAGTCATTATACTTACTTTATGTGTGCGATTCTTTTACTCAGCCGCTTGTAACAAATTATGGATCACATGTTCAAGAATTCCATAACCAACAATATGCTTATTTTCTTACGCGATTGCATATCTTAATGACAAAGACATTACTAGTTTAAAGCTGTTTGGGGGAAGCACTTATGAACGACTTTTTTCGCACATAAATGGCGATACTTTAATTACATTGTTAATACCAACAATAAAACGAAGTTCCGTATTGAACTATACGAGCCTACTTTCTCGTTATACACCACCTTCAAAGTTATAATCTAGCTATCTCACTCTCTCTTTCTCGTTTAGCTTTAGTTCTTAATTACTTCAAATATACCTTTTTCAACGGTTAATACATATTCATTCACTCATTCATTCAGTCATTTAGGTATTTATTCACTCATTCCTGTATTTATTTACTCATTCATGTATTTTTTCACTCATTTACTTATTTTTTCATTCATTAGCTCATTTATTCACCTCGTTTATTTCTTTTTTTATCATTTATTCACTCATTTGTTCATCCATTCTTTCACTTGTTCATTTAATCATTCAGTAATTCTTGAAAATCCAGATAAAAAATTTTCATAGGAAAATAGGCTTGATAGTTCTGGATGAACTTGTTAGTTGTACATGTTCTAGGTTATAAGAGCTTTCCTATAAAGTTTGTTCCAAGCTAATCGGTCCGTTAGATCAGAATTTATATGGGATTGAAATTTCCCCATAAGCGCTATGTTAATTTTTTTGAACTGTTCAAAAATTAACAAACCTTGTTCAAATTGATATTTCACGCCAAGAGCTTCTTCCAGTAAGCTTGTTCATTGGAACTTGGATCTTGTACCCAGAGGTTACATAATTTGCTTCATTTTCGCCCATAGGCGCTAATTTCTAAAATTTTTTGAACTGTTCAAAATTGCACGAAAAATTGTTCAAATTAAAAAGTAAAATATCAAAATGAAATATCCTCGCCAAGATCTTTCGAATGCAAAACGAATTTTTTGAATCGGACAATTCGTTCGAAAGTTATAAGGGTGGGGGCAGATAGAACAACACATTTTTTCCCCATCTCAAAACACTACTTTCATTTTTTTTTTTTCAATCTGTATTTAATTGCTTCCTTTTTTTTTACTTTTCTTTATTTTTAACGATATTTTTACGATACATTAAGCCTTCTTTCACACTTTATTTACTTAATTTTTATTTTTACTGGAAAGTAGGCTAAAAAGGAATTAATGTAATGTTGCTCTCATTTGTACAGTTTCTAACCAAGCACGATAGTTATGTACTGAATTGAATAACTATGTAAACGGCTTAAAAGGCCACACACTACTTTCGAGGTGTTCCTTAGTTTCGGATGTAACAATCTACGATCCTTCTCCGTGCAATACGGTTATATATAATCCGTAGTCGGATACATTATAGCATACGACAGATACATGCTAAATATTGAGCAATGAGATGCTAACTGCAGGTTGTTGAACCTGTTTGTCGAGCATTACCTCATACGTTAGTGGTTATTAAGTATTTAGTTTGAAACGGAATGTACCCTCGTTAATATTTCATCGAAGATGTTGATCGTATCAATGTTAAACGGTAGTATACTATGTCCGTAACGAATTAGTGGCGATTACATATATGCACACTAAATAAAAAAGAACTTTTTGGAAAGTGTTTAGCTACATTTTATTACTTTTAATACATTATGTGCCACAAACCGGTAAAATCTATTTTTCATTGAACGTGAACGTGAAGTACGTTGAAAAATGAATTTTATCAAATCTACTTATATTTTAGTTATGCAACGCCGATTAAAATGATACTAATAGCGTACAACTTAATGTTTTTAACAGTTTTTTTTTTTTTTTGGCATTCATGCGCATTTTACACATTTTCGCATTCGAGAACTAATTTTATTTGTTCATTTATTTTAAATTAGGAGAAAATCTCTTTATCTTTAATTTTTAGGAAAACTAATAAACATACAAACTTAAAGCTTTTAAAACAATAAATATATGATTTAAAAATTGGTGAGATTGGCATACATAAAGAAAAAGGAAAACATATTTATGATTACAAGATAAGCGTTATATTTTGAACACTTCGCCATTGTTTTGATAAGGCAACTATTGCTACTTCTATAACTGGTAAAAAATAATAAAGATAATAATAATAAATACTTAATGATGATAAATATTAAATGATTACATACGAAATACACCTGGATTTGGCAAGAAAAGTAAAAAATAAATAAATAAATAAACAAATAAACTATAAAAATGGTATTAACAAAGAGAAAATCATTTCCGTCTAAAAATAAAAATTTTCTTCAAACTTTTGTGTGTGTGCGCACTGCTTTTCATAGTGCACGTTTACTTTATTCATTTTTCAGAAGAGCATCGAACGATCATTTGCATTTCAAATGAATTATCATGGAGCATTGCATTAGTTTTCCCGTCTTATACTTTTTCTTTGAAGTTATTGGGTGGAAAAGTTACCACTGGCATTGGTATAGATGATACTTCCATTCCGTTTTCTATTCTTGGGATTTTTGCCATAATATCAATCTGTATTTTCTACCAGAAAGTTTTAAAGCGGAATTTTTATGATTGCCAACAATTTGCTTTGTATGCACATATTTTGGTTATCAAAGCCCATATGTTTCAAAAACAATAACCATTGCACTTATTAGCACTTATTAGCTCATATAATCTATGTCTACTCACACACGTGTGTGTGTGTTTGTATAGGCATGTATCATAAAAGTTAACCCAAGGTATGTGTGGCGGAAAGAGAACGTGTTTTAAACTGTAGTTAAATTGATAAGTAAAAAATAAATTCACCAAAGCAGGGTATTTATTAGGGTGGGTCGAAAAAAAGTAATGTTTTTTTTTTTCGAAACGCTATACCGCGGAAAACTTGCCTATGGGGTAGGTAAGTAACATGCAAATTAAAAAACAGATTTTTATTAAGCTCCTAGCTAGCGCATTGTACTTAAAATTTCGATTTTTTTTCGAAAATCAAGTCATTTTACAAGTTTTTTCGCAGAACTCAGCCATTACAATTTTTAACTGCTATAGTGAAAATCCTTTATTAAAAGGGTTGAAAAGCACGAAAAAAAATTTAAACCGTCAAAATCTTTCAACTTGCGGTAGCGCAAAAGTATCAAAAATCGATAAGTTATTGCCATTTAGGTACATGACCACACCTTATGTGAAAGGTATAGTCACGCATGCTGACATGTGTTAATAGCCCCCCTTTTTTCTTACTTTACAATTCAATTGATTGTAATAAAACAGAGTTTTCCAACCGGTAGATCGCGTGTTGTCGGAAGGGGGTTCGCGAAAAAAATATTTCAGACATGATTTTTTTTTTAATAAATTATTTTCCCGATAATGCACAAAAGTTGTAGACTGGCATAGGAAGCATGCGTACAAAATTTGAATTGCACTTTTTTCTATTATTGTCTGATTTCGAAAACTTGAATCACAAAGTGGTATCGAAAGAAATTCCTTGATCAATTTAAAATTTTAAACGTATGTTTCTCCTACCATTTCCCACTTTTTTCTCGCAAACGCGAAGAAAACTTAGATGATTTACAAAAAAAGGTTGAGAACCGCTGTAATAAAATGACCATATAAAGCAGTGGTTCTCAACCTGCTTTTAAGTGCGAACCTCTTCTAAGATCCGAAAGAATATGAAGAACCCCTTTAGTCCTTAGTAACGGGTAACAAAACTGGAAAATTTGCTGGCACGTTAATTTCCCTTTTTTTACAATAGTTCATCACAAAAAATTAAAATAGGATTGTAAAATATCCAAGTTTAAACCAAAGCAAAACATACAGCTACAAGAAAATCCATGTTTTTTTAATTTTTAATTTTACTAGACGTTCTTTTTGAATTATTAATAGGGCAGTAACCATATGTATTCGCAAAAAGATCTTTAAAAAGTATCTTATCGGTAGTGCGAAAAAAATGTTAGTAGAGTGTCATAATAACTAACTATACGTTCACAATTTTGAATCAATCAATAAATGTCTGTCGGAACTCACAAAAGTTGTAGGACATTACAATCTTAAAATTCATATGTTTTCAAACTTCTCACTGCGAATATGCAGAACAGTTAGAATAATGTGTGATAAATGTGAATACAAATTTTTAAAAAATAAATGATTAAATATCTTCCGCTAAATTTCAAGGTCTGTATGGGAGAAATTAGCGGAAAATAATGCAAAATTTTACAGTTATTAAAATATTCAAATTTCTGACTTTTTCTTCGCGTTAGCAAGAAAACAGCGGGAAATTGTAGGAGAAACATACGTTTAATTGCAATATGATTTTCGCGAACCACCTTCCCACACCACGCGAACCACCAGTTGAGAGACGCTATTCCATTACAATGAATTGAAGTGTAAAGTACAATAAAAAAAAGAAAGGAAATGGGATATTAACACATAACTCAGCATGCTTGACTATTCCTTTCACATATGGTGTTAGTATGCACCTTAAATGCAATAATTTACCGATTTTTGGGTCTTTTGCGCTACCGCAAATTGAAAGATTTTGACGGTTTAAATTTTTTATTGTGATTTGCAACCCTTTTTATAAAGAATTTTTACTATAGCAGTTAAAAATATTAATGGCTAAATTCTGCGAAAGAACTTGTAAAATGACTTGATTTTCGAAAAAAATCGAAATTTTAAGTACAATGCGCTAGCTGGGGGTTCAATAAATATCTGTTTTTTAATTTCCATGTTACTTACCTTCCGCAGAGGCAAGTTTTCCGCGGTAAAAAAAAAAAAAACATTACTTTTTTTTCGACCCACCCTAGTATTTATGCTGTAATTACGTAAATATATTATAAGCAAAACCTAAATTTTGAATTATGAGGAATATTTTAAAAGCTTATTAGATGATCATTAGTTGTGATATAATTTTCTTATCTTTTAAAAATACCTAAAAAATAATTTTATTTTATGCGGGTCTTTTTAAAATAAAAAACTAATTAATTAAAAATTAGTGCTAATTTAAAAGTGGCACCGATTATTTTAGATATAGCAATTTCGTAATTCTGAGACAATATTTGAAGCTAGCGTGATACAAAGTAAGAGCCGATGTTTTAACGTAAACTGTTGCTAAAAAAAAATTTCATTTCTTAGTTACTTAGTACATGCTCTGAAATTACACAAATTAAAAAAATTACACTTTTAGAGTAAGCACAGCCAATAGTTTAAATTTACTCCTTAATAAATCGTTTCGTGAAATCAGAATAAAATACATTCATTAGCTTACATAATTTTTGAAGAGTGTCACAAATTATTCATTTAATTATTATTATTTATTACATTTTATTATTAGATTGATTGCAAGAGTGTAAGAAGAGCTCACTAAAATATTTATGAAATAATATTGATTATATATATAAATATCCATTTAAATGAACACAAAAAAATCTGTTTGTACATAATTATTTCTTTTACAAATATTTACTCGCACATTGATTTATGTTTTTCACCTAGAAACTAATTTCTTTTGCATTGAGAAAGGAGTTCCTTATAACTGCGAAACACGAATGTTTAAGTCAAATATACTTTTTAAAAAACTAAGAACGTATATTTTTCATTTTAGAGCACATCATCTTCAACAGTGATGGTTTTTGATAAACTTACGAAGTAAATAACAGTGGTCAACAAGTGTTTTGGCCCAAGAATGAATTTCACTTTCCCAGAAGCAGTTTTGCACGAGGAATCCATATCTGCCACCAAAATTTTTCCATCACATATAGTGTTTTAGTAATGAGGAAGGAAATGTTCGATTTTTACGTTTTTTCAGTGTTTTTCTGATCATGCAGCATCGTTTTTATTGAGATAAAGTACACAAAAAAGCTTGAATGTCAACCGTTAAATCAGTGGTCATTTCATTTTGCTGGAAAAATCTTAGTGGAGTGTCGCAAACAGCCCCCTCACACACCCGAACGAAAGTGCGTATCAAATTACTGCACTGGGTGCGGGTCTCCGTAGGAATTTTGCCAGCATTGGGATACAAAGGCAAATAGGCAAAACATTGATACTGTACGGCACGTTTAATGAGCATGAGCTACTATTTTTTATCGAAAATGTCTCCTGTTGTGTGTAAAAATGTCCTCTGAAAACATGGGAGCTGTATAACCGATGAACATGGAGAGCGTTCCATCAGGACATTTCAGTTATCGAAAAGAGATATCAAGGGAAGTGAAGTGCAACTATGGGTCTGGACGTTACTTCTACACGTTAAAAAGGGACATTCCTGAGGCAAAGTCTGCCTGAACATGTCAAAATCAACCCTTTTAAGGTAAATAGAAAATTACTTGGTTTTTTGGTGGAAATTCTTTAATGTAAAAAATGCAATGGGGGGGGGGGGGTTCTAAGGACTTTATTGATTGATCTTAGAAGTATTTTCCAAGCTGAATTCAAAAAGGAAAACCCTTTTCCTTATCACTTAATTGTTTTGCTTGTATGTTACTGCAATAATTTAGGGTAAATGTTATTAATGTCAACTATTACAGCAACTTGCACGGAAAATACGTGATAGAGAAAAATGGTTTTCATTTTCGAGTTCAGCTTGAAAAATGCTTCTAAGATCCGTTAACAAAGTCTTCGGGGCAGAAAAAGTTTTTTTTTTTTTTTTGTAGACCAGTGTAATTATCATAAATTATAAAATAATTATTACTTTGTATACATACTCTATACACTGATATAGAGACAACGTTTGCGAAGTTTCATGAAGGTGGGATAAGAACAATATCTGAGTTGATCATTTTTAAAGTGAGTCAAACTGTGTCTGAAATCTCATTTTAATAAAAAAGTTTCTCAAGTTTAAACTTTGCTACATAGTATGCTCATTCAAAGAAAAAACGCACAACAGACGTAGGCTATGAAAGTTTTCTGCATCTAATTATCCAAAAAAAAAGTTGAGAAATTTAGCCAAAACTGGTCATTTCAATGAGTTTGTAAAGCTTAGTTACATTTAGAGCTAAATGACTATTAATTTCTATTCTACTAATTGTCCTTGTAAAGTCTGATTAACTCCTCCTAATATGCTCAGGCTTGATATCTTCAAAAAAATATGTACGCATGTAACGCCAATCAGAAATATTTTACTCTCTTGTGCTGCTCAAAACATGCAAATAGAAACGGAACTGGCATGTACTTTATTTTGCAGGATAAACATTGTGAATTGAAACAGAATGTTTTATGCCAACAGAGATTATTCTTTTTAGATTAGAATTTTTTCGTACACATTTAATTAATTTTGCTATGTAAACGGACAAAATGTTTCTGAGATTCCCCTCGTTTTCTTTGTACCCTAAACACGTGCTGATGTTGCTTAAGGGGCAATCCAGCACTGTCTCTGTTTTGCACTCTGTTCTTTCCAAGATAAAAAAATATCCCTTCTGAAGAATTTGCCCACTTAAAAATAGCATATAGCTTGAATTTGGTTTTGAATTTAGTTTTTGGACTGTAAAAATGTTTCAAAAAATACTACAGCTTCAAATTAGGTCTAAAATCAAACGGAACTCGAAACTAAAGTTTGTTTTAAAAGAAAGTAAGATTCTAATATTGGCAAATTTCGATGAAAGGTAAATAAAGTAACCACATATAAAAATATGAAGGAACAAATACAATAAATAAAAATATCTACCGTATTCTAAGTTAAAATATTTTCTAAAATGGTAGTTCCAACCTGAGACTGATACTGAATAAAAAGTTTTAAAATAAGAAAAGTAAAAATATAATAAAAAAATGATAAATGGAAAAAGGAAGTAGAAAAGTTTCTAATAAAAGGAAGAATCCTTTGTGTGTTAAAAATATATAGTCTTTCTTTCCCGATGCATCTCTACGTGTATGCGCATTTTCCTTTTACGTTACTTGTTTATATTATTCGTTTCTCAGAAAAGTATAAAAGTCGATATTTGCATTTCAAATGACGTGAGGTAGAGCATTGCATTACTTCACCCGCCTTTTTATTTTCTTTGGCATTTATGCACTGTCTGAAATGATTACAGGATTTTTATCTGATGCATCTTATTTTACTCTTACTCATTTTTTTTTTTTTTTTTTGCTTAATCATGTCTGAAATACTGCTTTCAACCTAAAATGTGTCTTAAGAGATATTTTGAATATTTTATTGTCACCAGAAAAAAATTGTGTATTAGTTATAGATTATGCCTTAAGACAATATGCCAACAGAAAAGTCTTTGCAGTTTATGATATGACATTTTCTTATGAAATGATAAAAATCCGGAAAACAAACATACAAGCTTTATTAACATGGAAGAATACATTTACCACTTAGAAAGCCAAATTCATCAGTCAAAATTTTTCCCGAACAAAGAGAATTGATTTCTAGGTATATAATTAAGTTATTCTGTTTAAGATCATTGTTTCGAGCAGTGGCGTTGCAAGAAACATTTCAAGGGGGTGTAAAGGTTCACCTCCTCGATAAAAAAGGGATGTCAAGGTTCAGCAATTGAGATCTTATATAAGCAATCATACATACGCACATAAAATTGCCTAGAGGATTCGAAGGAAATTTTAAGTGAAAAGAAAAACTTTAATTTTTATTATTGGAATGTTTTTTATCATCATGGAAGGGGTCTGAACCCGGGGATTATCCCATTTCCTTCGCCACTGGTTCCAAGTTTTATTTCACAGCTAGTACAGGTAACTATTTTCGGTTGGATCACATCTCTGTGAATTATTATAATCGCATGCGCCATGCTGTTATGAGATCCCCGTGTGGTTATGTACTAGTTTATAAAAGTTTTCTTTTTGGTTTGACTGAGCGACATATAACCGAGGTACTAGTTGTGGATCAAAGGTCACTTTTTACTTGCCCTTGGAAAAGCACCAAGTTGAAGTTGCTGTAGCAGTAAGTAACCCTTAAAATGAGTGGGGAGGTTGATTAATAAGTAAAATATATCGTGAAAAAAGAAATAGTAAGATTTAGTTTCACTTCCACAATTAACCAACAAACATAGGTTGATCCACAATTAGTGACATCACCCCATAAATTTTTAGTCGGAACATATGATGTAAAATTTACATTTGTAATTTATTTTGCTAATTTCTTTCAAGGCATTAATATAAATTTAATCACCAGCAATGTTCATGCAAAAATGTTAGATAAACTAATTTACTAATTAGTAAGCACGTTCCTTCATTCTATGTTTAACCATGCACTTCTGTTAAGAGTGTACCTCCTTCTTTATATACTGCATAAAAAATTCAAGAAGTATCACATAGGAGTAACATTAATTTTGCAACACTTAAATTAATTTTATCTAAAACAAAAATCAAAACTATTGGTAAAAGATACTTTGACATATCTTTTAGCTCTGATTATTTTTAATTTAATTTCTCGCAGGAATTGAAATAACTTACACTGAAACCAACACAAAAATTTATGAATTGAAAACAGTTCTTAAAAAACTAAAATATGAAATTATTTCAAAGAAGACACTAAATAGTAATTGATGAGTTTAAGATCAAAGAACCAATTATGAATTTTTGGAAAATATTCAAACCTATCATAAGATTGGCAATGAGGTTCCAAAAAAAAATCGATTTCATTTCGAAGTTCTGTCTTTTATCACCCTCTTCATTTCTTAAATAAACCTTTTCCAAAGAACTTATTATTGATTTTATTATTACTGGAACGCACCGAAAACGAAATCCTTTATCCATTAGAATGTATCCGCATTATCATTTAGAGTGGATACATGAGCACTCCTTAAAGACCAATAACGGAAACTATCGATTTACGAAAAAGAAATGAAAACATATTTCTGTAGTTTTATTCTAATATCTTATTCTTCACATATCAATGTTGAAGAAACATCTACCAGCCATTTTGGAGATTATTTGCATACTTGAAAATACGAAATCATCCGTACTCCTTCAAGTAAAACATTTTTTGCATGGCTTGCTTCAAAAATGTGTTTTATTTTTGTAAGTGATTATTTTTAAGTAAAGATTACTTTTCATCAAAGCAAACTTGAAACAGGAAAAAAATTATAAACAAATAGTAGCGCATGGAATTCATAAATATTAAGAGCGTCAAAACCTTTATTTTGCGACGCTATACTAGTTTTGAAAGTAGTCGTTCTTTTCCTAGCCCTTTTTGAAAAGGGCTAGGAAGATATAGAAAAAATTCCGCCAAAGAGGAAAGTAATTCCAAAGAAAATAATCCAGCAAATGATAAAAAATCTAAATTTACTATTGATATTTTGTCCTATAATATCGTTCAAAAAGGGTCATCATCCCCGTTTAATCTCCTTTTTTTTTTGAGGTTGTTTATATTGTATGGTGTAAGAAATAGCTCCAATTTAGCTAACCACCTTACGGCCATTCCTTACTTTCACTTACTTAGCGTTATTTTATTTCTTAATTTCCTTTTTTTCAGGGGTTGCTTACTGGCACGGTTGGTAGATGGCACCAATTGTTTGACTTCGTTTTTGGAGGGATTATTTGCTTTGGCGGGAGTTTTGCTGTGTCTTTGTTTCCTTTTTTTCCTTTGCTCACTTTATCTTGCATCGAAAAGACAACTCCTTGTCATTCCAAAACACGTGTCTGAATTTTCTACTGTAATTTTATGCTTAATTGCGTTTTTAACTTAACTTATTTGTTGAACAAAAGGTAAACATTTTCGTTTACCGTAAAACTGCTATTAATGATAATTTAACACTAAACTAATGTGATATAACTACATCATATTTTGAGACTCTTCTAAATTATCGATAACTCACAGTACAACAAATATACACATACAGACAGGATACGAAGAATACTTGAAATTACGGAAACTATTTATTTGCTATTTAAATGAGATAAAACCTCAAGCCAAGAAAAAAAATTGAATAATAAATGAAATAAAAAAAAAGAATAAATTTTCTTTCGATTGCAATGCATCTTTTTCTGATCTTTTCTTCATAAACTAACACAAATAAAGCAATTATTCCCCCCTTTTTTGCATTTTTGCATGTCTATTAGCTTGAGAAGAAACACGACCTCTAGGCATTTGTTTTTCTTTTTCTTCTTTTTAGTATGATTTCAACTTTTATAAGTTCCTTTATTAGTCAGATGCGTTATCAAATTTCTTATTGTACCGAAAATTTTTCAATGGATTTCCTGCAAAAAATATAATTAGGGTGTTATTTTTTCTGCAGAAGAATAATATTAAGAAAAAGAGAGAAAAAAAGAACTAACACACCAAAAAAAAAAAATAAATAAATAAATTTAAAAAAAAAAAAACATTGTGCTCTTGAATGTTATTGCCTTTCTAATTGAATCAGAAATGTGTTTTCATGGTGTGAAATTTCTTCATGCATAAGTCTTTATCCATAAGAATTAAATACATAAAAATCTGACAAGCGCTAAAAAAGTTCTTTCCTTTTACTTTCTTTATTTTACCTTTAACGTGTGAATATTATCAGTGTTTTAGTTAAAAACATCAAATATTATAACACAAATAAATAAAAATGCTTTGGGCTGAAATATGAGTATGAGGAATAAACAAAGTAAATAAAGCATAAGATGTCGAAATAATAATACAAATAGCTTTTTCGAGGCTAAAATGAAGCTTTTTCATCAGCGCAGGAAAATAAATTTTCAACACACAGCTGGAAAGCTGAGAGTGAATTGTCGACTCACGCAAATAATACGCAAATTTTACAATATTGTTACGCAATTTTCTCAATACGTAAATTATCACAATATTGCGTATCAATACCGTGTTGAATTATTCTTACTTTTGAATCGAATTGTCTAAAACTCATTATTGTAAGAAATTATTTCATTATTGTGTTACATTATTAGACGTGCAGAGTATTTACAGTTTCATAATTTCTCAACTTTGCGTACACTAGGGCAGCGGTTCCCAAACTGCGGTACGTGTACCACTACTGGGACGAGAAGCCTCTCTGGATGGTATGCGTGCAGGCAAAAAATAATCTGTCTATAACCAGTTAGTGTTCTATTCTATATAATAAAGTTATATTAGCAGTGGTACGCAAAATAGTTCGCAAGAAAAATGGTGGTACGCGAAAAAAAAAAGATTGGGAACCGCTGCACTAGGGGACGTAACTTACACTGACTTAAATACGACAATGCTCTTAATACATAAGGGCAAAACGCATCAACAATGAATATTCAATGCTTGTAGTTTCTGAAAAAGCCCTTTCGCATTTACTTCTCTTCCTTTTCGGTCTATGTGCAACAACTATGCCATATGTGAATATCCTATCATTATAACTACTTACACTTAGACAAAAGAAAACTATTATATAAACTAATGGCTGCTGTTAATATTAAGACTTATTTTATCAGTGTTCGTTATTTTATTTCGATAAAGCACGATAGATTAATCCAATTAAAAAATCTAACCTTTTATCTTGTTTCATAGTAAATGTCCCACATAGCTACACGTGACAGCAAAGGAATTTTCAACGAAGCAGTTTGGCGGAAAGGGAATGTAACTAAGGTGATTACCATTGAACCATGTTTGAGGGATTCTTCCCATCTCTTTCAGGTAATTTAATTGCTATTCAGTTGTCTATTTTATACCGCTTTGTGTGTTAGGTGCTGGTGGGAGCATTTCTCTGTTTTGCATCGTCAAATGAATATCATTCTAACACGCTCCTTCGTGTACGAAGTAGAAGTGATGCAATGGGAATTCCTTCAAACTAAGGCAGTACGTTACCTTATAGTAAGGAATTTCTAAATATTGAACTTTTTTCTCTAATTCCTTTCATTTTTTTTTTAATTCGAAAACTAAAGAAAGACATTGGAAATATCTGCGCTTTGCGGCTGCGTAGAAAATCTTATCATTAAAATAGATTTTGAAAATTTGATTATTTTTCTTTTTCGTTTTTTTCTTAACTTTTCAAAAAATAATTTTGTTATGATTCATACCGTTGTAGTTATATCGAATCATATTTGTTTTCAAGTATGGTATTTCTAGATTGAACTTTATATTTTTATTTCTAAAATTAATGGCAACATTTTTATTAAAAAAGAAGACTATTTTGTTATAAATTTAATTAAAAACTGTATTAATGAAGCCATAATCAAAATAGGAAGAAATGTTTGCTAGATATTGTTTCAAGCGGCTACGAAAGATTGGCATCAAAACATTACCAAAGCAGGAAAAAAATATTGCTCAATATTATTTCAAGCAGTTTGGGGAAACTGGCGCAGAGACAGCAGTATTTTGCAATAGATGCTATCTAAATAGGGCACTGCATTGATAGTATGGAGCAACTTCGCCGTTTTTCTTTAAAATGTGTTTGCACTGTAGAAGGCAAAGCTTCTTGCATAGAAGGAGATGCTATTTTCATGTGCACTGAATACTCAGGATAAGAAATATATGTGACATTGTTTTTTGACAACAAATATCACTTTAATATTATTGCGTATTTATTAATATTTAAAAAAATCATCGCTTACAAGAAGTATACTTTTTGAATAGTGAATTTTAAATTTAAGATGTGTAAAACAAATGAAATTATCTGAAAGAATGTCTAAAATATTTGTTCTAGTAACTTTGAAACAAGATAAAATGCTGACTAATGTTTTTTTTTCTTTAAGAAAACTATGCAAAAAAATAATAGTACTAATTATAAAAGTATTCTGATTGCAGGCACGTAATTAGTCAAAGGACAATTTAAAATATTACAATGCTGTTTCGATTACAATTTTAAATGGGTACAATTTTTTACTAATGTATTTTTTTCAATTGTTTCAGAATATATTTTTTATTTGCAAACAAATTATATGAATATATGTTCGTTTTTCATTTCGTTTGCCGGTGTTCATTTCAATAAAAAGTCTAGCGTACTTGTCTGTATGTTTTAAAATAAAATCTCAACTTTTAAAATACAGTTTTATAGTTCTTTAGATATATTTACACTCTTATCATTACATTTTGAGCACAATTTCTGCAACTATGAAACGCATGAATATCTGAGAATTAGCCATGAAAAATATTAAAGGCATATATATAAAATATATAAATAATTTAAATTTACATTTTTACTGCTTAAAACTTTATTAAGCTTAAAAAATTAAACTTTAGCCTATAGGAGATATATGTTACATGACTTCGAAAAATATTTAAATATCCTGTTTACAGTTGATTATTCTTCGTTATTGAAGAATTAAGAAAGAAATAATTATTTCTTAACCAAGTTACGTTTTTAAAACACGTTTGTATTATTATTTATGCTTGTAGACAACAGAAAATGTTCAATGTCATTTAATATCTACCAGTCTCATTCAATTTTTAACATTTTATGTAAGGAACAAAATGATCTTTGCAATCACGGCCTTTGTAGACTTTCTCGATAAGCCCTCGATGGTCTCATTATGATTCAAAAGGAAATTAATTTACATTGGAAATCTCTCCAGCCTGCTTTCCTAGATTTAGATGTATCATATCCCTTCCCGTTAATGAATAATCAATCTAAAGGGCGTAAATTACTGAAATATTGGATAACTGTTCATTATTCAGTCACATGAGAATAATGATGAAGTAGAAATAATGCTTCCTAAACAAAAGTGTTAACATTTAAGTTGAAACATTGGGTCGGAAAGTGAGGGATATTTCTATCTAGGTCATGATAGAAAAAAATTGTGTAATTAGATGCATTCTGTAACCAAAAAATCTCTAAGCATTTACTTTAAAGAAAAAGAAAAATATTATTTCAAACAGTTATTCCTAATTCTCTAAATTGAATCAATGTATAGTATATGAAGAAACATCATATCGCTTTTCTTCACACAACACTATAAAACAATATTTAAAGTATCACAAATAGTCAAACTACATTATGCATTACATACACATGAAACACTGGGTATTACATGTGCATTATGTATACATACACATAAACACCATGCATTACATGTACTATTATGTATACATATGTGTGGAGGAGGGAAACAGCCTAACCCTTCTCTACAATCTGATCACCTCTCACGGAGAACGTAGCAGAGACGAGAAAGCTGCAGAGGCGTAAATACTGATTAATATCCACTTAGACATAACCCTAACTTTTAGACGTACTTTCACCGTCCCTGACCCGGCCAGAATTCTACCTGTATCTGTGTTTTTGAATAATTGCTTCAACTGTCCTGTCTTCAATAAATCTGTGTTCGTCTGAAAACACGGATATGATTCTTGTCTCATAGAAGAGACTACAACTTACATATATAAACGCTATGCAATAAAACAAGTACAATGTGATGTGCAGATCAGAATTTTTGCTCTTCGACATTAGAATTCGACAGTAAACTTTTTCAAGAACAAACTTCCAAGCTCGGCTCGAGTTATTATTTTTATGAAGCACACGATAATAATTTTCTTCAATCATTTGGCGCTTATAAATTGGCATGTATAAAGTTAAAACTAGTAAACCGAGCTCTTTGTCTCATCTTACTGCACATTTTTTTTCCTTCAGTAACAAAGATTTTTCTACTACGCGTAGCTATTGATAGCTATTAATCCCCGATAAAATTTAAGCATTGACGATATCCACAGGAAAAAACAAATTTCCACTGTTTATTCAGAAGAGAGATAAAAATAGCCCTCATCTCACAGAAAGTGGGATTTTCCCATTTCTTAGGAGCAACACTTTCGTTCAACTGGGAAGGATTTAGCCATTATCATATGCCAGTTGGGAGATTGCACAATCCGAATATGAAAAAAAAGTTGAAATGCGTAATTTCTCTCTTTTTGGCTGGGTAAAACATGTATTCATTCTAATCTATGGAGAGCATTCGAAAAATATAAAACTAAAAAAAAAACTGATAAACGACATATACATGCATATCTCTATCTAGCTAATCGATACATTATATTATGCAATCCGAATATATATTTTTATTCTATAACACTATTTGCTCTACATAATATTTTAATTATTATGCATTTTCCAAACATTTTAAGGAATAAATATCTTGTCCTTGCTATACTTTAGGCTTTTTCGATTTGAACTACATGTGAATGTGCCCATTCATAAATTTAAATGTAGGTTTTCAGTTCAATAACAGTTTGCCACTTCAAACAATTAATCATCTTTGCATTCATGCATGATAATTTCAAAATGCTGAATGTTTTAAAAGGTTTGAAAAGAGATCCCACTTTGAGCTCTACATGAAGATTTAAAGCCAAGCTCTAAATTAAATTCCTAAGAAAACTAATTTAAAATTCTTAAGAAAGCTTAAATCCTCTTTATGGAAGTAACATTGCAACAACTGTTACCTGGATACATCTTTCAGCAATACAAAGGCTCAAACTGGTAAATGAGATCGCGCTTCTGCCTTAGAAACATTTTAAATCTTCCATATTCTAGACACTAATTCCGAAAATTTGAAAACATTTTCTCAAGTAGAGGTATTTTTTCAAGTTTTTAAATTTCGTTCTTCTGGTGCTCTTTAAATTTTTTAAATCTTTAAATAACACTTTTACAAAATCGCCAAACATAAATAAAAATATTAAAATTTTTACCTCTTATAGACACATCAATAAAGCAACTTATTAAACACAGCATACACGAGTTTAGGGGTTACAAGGAACTTTTTTCTCAATGCCCAAAAAATTGTAAGCAACTGGAAGGAGCTTTATCTTAAAAAATGAGACAAGAGAGGAAAACATAGATTATATTTAGATGTCCTCACTATCCTTTTCCATTTGTGAATTTATATTTGTCTGAAGTACTTCATGTGTTGTTCTTTCATATCAGATAAAAAGACTCAAATGACTCTGCCCACTTACCCTCATGCTGAGAAGTCATCTTTTTTGTACCTTTGTTTGACGGCGGCTTTAGCCTTACACGCAATTCCGGAAAAATGACTTCTTGTAAACCCAAAACACTTGTTGGAGGGTAGTATATAGTGAGACATATTTTACAGAAACACGAATTATTAGCTACTTGCAATCAACTAAAGAAATTATAAATATTGGATGTTTAAGACTGATGTTGTTTTTCCTAATGCCACTTGGGTATCCAAGCTTGCCTTCGCAAAGCGACCAGGAATTAAGGAGCACCTTCCGTTTATAGATCAGCATAAAACCGGTGGAAGCGCGACTTGGCTCCTTATGTATTTGGAATACATTAGATGGTGCCAGCACAAATACGTCCTGTTCCCTTTTTGACCTAAGAGTGAAGGGAAGGGAAATTATCCACCCTCGGAGCTTCCTCGGGACGTCATGGTCCACAGATTGTACATGTACATATCAACAAGTATACGTGGAGGGTCTTCAGCGTGTCGGGTATCGAACACCTAATCTTCCGGTTGGAAGCACGACATTCTAACCACTGGGCTACCACGGCTCTTTTAAAAACTGTTTTATCCCTTAACTACAGGAGACGAATAAGAATTGTCTTTAGTTTTATCAATCTTTCCGCTATTATATACTAGTTAACTTTTTTGTTTCGCTATATTTTTTTCTGTTAAACAAAAATTACACTAATATAGATATTGTTCTATTTGGAAAATGTTCTCTTAATACCATATTTGTACTAAAATTAAAACATCAAAAAAGAAATTTTCTGTGGGACTGATTTTATCTCAATTCTTTTGTGAAAAGCCATATTTTTAGCATGAAATGAATTAATAAAGTTAACAGAAGCTAGAAAGAAATAATGGTTAAACAAGCGGATCTCAACCTGTAGAACGCAAAGAGAAGCCCGATTATACCGAAATAAATGTTTTAAAATTTAACTGATTTACTGGGGGCGGGGGGGGGGGGGGGCAAAACAAAATATCTTCTAACGTAACTAAAATAATCTCTAATTTATTTACGAATAATGAACATATACATATAAGAGCATCATTGCATCAGTACTGTACTATGGATTTGATAATTAACTTATTGATGCTGAATTGAAAGCATGTTAAATGTATATTAGTGTTTCCCTGGGGTTTCAAATCTCGGGGGTTCAGGTCGCACTCACAAAGGATTCAATTTTTTTTTTGGGGTTTTATTTACTTCATTTATTTTTCCCCCTTTAGGTTTCAGGTTTTATGTGAAGTGTGTTTCTCTGCATGAAGCTTTTGTGAAAGGAAATGTTTCAAGACGTTAGACATATTTTCTATTTATGCAATTTTCTCTTTCTCTTACTTGGCTTACTTCTTTCTTCCTTTATACGCCACGGTCTACTTTTTTGCTGTGTGGCTTACCTTTATATATATATATATATATATATATTATATATATATATATTATTTTTCTGTTTTCTTTTTTACATCAAATCTTTTACATATCAAATTATTTAGAAGGAAATATTATAAAAAATAGACCCTGTGTGTTTTCTGTATTTAGCCTATATTTTGGCCTGATCGTAGAAAATCCGCTTTCGCAAAGGCAAGATCTAGTAAATGTGAATAAGGTACGAAAAACCATAGTTTTTACTCAAGAAAATTCATCATCCACACCTGCTCAAAGCAAAAAAAGTAATTTTTCATTCAATTGTCTGTTGACTTCGGCACTTACAGGATACTCTTTGAAGCGTTTCTTCTTCGGCAGTTTGCAATTTGGTCTTAAAACAGTTTTCGTAATCAAAACTGCAGTTTGCAAAATAAGTTATTTTCCAATGGTGTAAAAGGCAAGTAAATATTTTTCCTACGTGCATAATGATGTTTGTTGATGAACTCTCGTGGTAAGTTAACTTACTCAATATTAGTCATTTCTCGGCGTAGTTAACCTTTAGAACTTTCAGACTGTCAGTAACCAAAGTTTCTTAGACGTATAAAATGGGTCAGCATTATGCCATGTAAAATAAAGCAGTTGCCGAACTTTGGAATATTACAAATCAAAATTGTCTTTGTAAAGTAAGGGGCATCATAGAAATGATTGAAAATCGAAATGATGATTGTTAGTGCTACCACACAGAAATCACAAAAGAATAAAATGACAATTGTATTTACAAAAAACACAGCAAACAGATCAGACTGGTAAAGTAATGCAATGCCCAGTCGCGCATCGTTTGTGATGCAAATGCCAATTTTATGCTCGTCTGGAAAGAAAATAAATAAATAAAGGAATACCGAAACAGAAAATGCACACGCATAAAATGCAGCGAAAAAGCCTATGTGATTCGAAATCTCGAATGATTCATATTTTATGGGGGTGTTACTGTAAATTTTTATTCTGCTTTTTTTTATGTTCAATTTTCTTTCTCTCAGATATTTTTGTAGTGTATAAACATGTATGGATGCTTACCGAGTCAACATACTTTGTCTTTATTTGCAACCTAAGCAACCAGCCATCTTGTGAACGTTTATATGGCTAAACATATAGTGCACGAAGCTTAAAAAGGACTAAAAGCTGAAATAAAGATCCGAACCACTGTGTATTATGCCGAACCACGCCTTACTGACAAAAAATAGATGCCCCCTAACTTGGCATTTACACTCTTGCCATTGGAACGGAATCGTCCTGTTCCATAGATTATGGCATCTTTCGGATTGCACGGACTCAATTAGAAAATAACCTTCTTATGTAATTTCGAAAGTAGTTAGAAATGAACGAAACATTCAAATATTAAGAATGAAAATGTCCCCTTTTTTTGTACATTGAATTTGTAAGAATATTTCAAGAAATCATATTTACAAAAAGTAAAACTAAAAAAGTTGTTTTTTATGTAGGCAAGCTGTTTAGGTTAAGGATCTCTGATTATTCAGTTATTATAATTACAAGTACACATGTATTGAAAATTAAATTCAATATTTTACACCAACTGGTTTTTAACAAATTAATTTCATACAAAATAATACAATAAAACTCCTTTGTAGCGGACACCAGCGGGAGAAAAATACTTGCCCATAATAGACACGTATCCGCAAGGGTGTTTTTTTTTTTTTTTGGCTCAATGCTTTGCAAGAAAGGAATAAAAAACTGTTCGCCTAAGAGAGTTGTCCGCATTTGAGGGGTGCCCGTTGCGAAGAGTTTTACGGTGCTCTTACGATAACGCGAAAGCATATTTATTGTATGTACGCTTCATTGAAAATGCATAGTTCTTAAATTCATAAGGAAAAACAGCTACATGATAAATCTAAAATAATAATACAAAACAATTTGAAACTTCAAAATACCCAAATCAATCAACATGAAATGAATTCATCATATTAAGCAATAAATCCTTTAAAAAAAAAAGAAAAAATCTCTGAAATTTCTAAAAAAACCACAGTTGTTGATCCATATGTTGTCGTTAATTAATCTTAATACTGTTAAGATATTTAAAAATGATTTTGAAATATTCATTAAGATTTTAATACATGTATGATTAAAGCATTTACAAGTGCTTAACAAAACCAGTTTAAAAACGTTATTCTTATTTTTTTTCTACATAAATCACACAACAGGCATTAAAATCATCATTATAGAAATGTTCTAGAAATAGTTGGGAGAAACAATAAAAAAAACAATTAAGCGTAAAACACAAATTCAAGAAATTGGAAACACAGATCTAGTAGGAAGAACGAAATTAAGATTGCTTCCATGACAAATCAACACAAGAGAGCTATTGGCGAAGGCATGCTGAAAACTGAATTTGTATGCAGAGGTATGTGTGCGAAATGCCAGCAAAAATCTATCATAGACAAGCAGGGAGCGCAGCGCCCTGTGATACATTATTTGAAATGCAAATGTTGGCTTTATGCTCTTCTAAGGAACGAATAAAATAAACAAGTATCGAAAACGAATCTGCACACTGGCGGAAAATATAAAATACAACGGGAAAGCCAGACGGGAAGTTTCGAACTCACAAAGGATTCTATTTTTTATTTGGGTTTTATTTACTTCATTTATTTTTTCCCCTTTAGGTTTCAGGTTTTATGTGAAGTGTGTTTCGCTGCATGAAGCTTTTATGAAAGGAAAAAAAATATTTCAAGACGTTAGACATATTTTCTATTTATTCAATTTTCTCTTTCTCTTACTTGGCTTACTATTTTCTTCCTTTATACGCCACGGTCTTTTTTTTTTCTTTTTTTTGCTGTGTGGCTTACCTTTATTATATATATATATATATATATATATTTCTTTTTCAGTTTTCTTTTTTATTGGTGGAAAGAGAAGGAATGTTAAATATGAGGCGGAAAATTGTCAAAGTGCTTTTCGCCGGGGTTACATTCAATGTATTTACCCTCGTATTTCTAAGTGCTCAAATATTTTTAACACCAACACAATGTGTAATCATTTGGAAAAAAAATGATTTTTATTCAAAAAGCGTAGTAGTTTGGTAATAAAAGTTACATACTAAACATAGCGCTGCACCTAATTGCAGAGCAGTTATGACTTAGGAAATAAAAACAATTTTATAACATACGTATATTTTTTTCCGAATTTTTTTAGCGAAATATTTAATTTTTTTAAAAAGTTGTTCAGATTGAATACTTGAATTCAAATATAAATGTATGGAATGAGTGACAAAATTACAGAAGTTTGAAATTTGAATAAATGCTTTATAATACACGAAGCGCTGAGGCGACGGAATGTTTATTTTTATTTGTTCAATCATGCTGGGGGAAACCTAATAATGTAAGTAGAATTAAGATTGCTGCTTTTTATTGCAGTTTTTGAAAAATGTTTGACTAATTTTAGACATTATTTAAACAATATAGTTATATTTTTTTAATTACTGGTTACAAGGAATTAAAAATATCGCAACGTTTATTTACATGTACGTCTTAAGCAACTACTCTATGGGTGATGTTGGGTTCATCCATATTTCACTTTTCGTTGCTTTTACTGTCAGACATAGTATTATGTACTTTTCAATGATGTATTCAACGAATGCGAACACGTATATCACTTAAACATAATGCCTGTAGTTATCCCAACCTATAATTAAATAAGAAACTAAAATGATATACCACTTTTTGAAATCGAACTTTGCGAAGAAAGAGAACTGAGATGTAAAACTACCAACTGCAGTTGGTGTTTGAAAATGATGCGAGTAAAGATTTACGGATATGAGCGATGCGCTATTTAAATTAAAAATACAAATTAGCGAGATAAAAAAAAATACATTAAAAAAAAAAATAGCAGCTTGAGATAAAGTTAATTCACAATACACCAGAGATATTGTTTTGTTTTTATTTAACGTGAATTTAATTGTTTTATTTAATTAATTTTTTTGAATTTTTGACTTGGACTTTTCTTTATGGGATACTTTTGGTGGGAAGCAAAACAATTCCACCCAAAAGTTACATATCGTTTTTCTTTCTTTCTTTCTTTTTTTCAGTTTCCTATTTTTTTTAAATGTCACACAGATTCCCCATCTAACTTTACTCTCACAATATTTCTTTTTGTTCTTAGATTTCTCTTTTCTTTAAAGTTTTTTTTTTTTTTTTTTCAATAGCTGGAGATGGAAAAGTACTTTTTTGAAAAATTGCCTACTTCTGGGTACTTTTCTCCATCGGACACCCTTGCACCTTTTACCCGAAGCCTTAGGTAGGGAGCCGATGGCCGTCGGTCGACTACGGTGGCCCCAGTTGCGCCGAGGTAGCTCTTCTGGACTGATATGAGTACAACAACCCCGCAGCCCAGCTTCCCTACCTCTTAATGTGTGGTGGCCCTGCTTGATATCCTTATAACTTCTGGGTACTGCCTAAAGAATGGCTGTAATGCTAAGCGTCAATGCATATTATTTCGTAAAGCTTACGGCAATAATTTCAATATTTTTGCTGGTGTCTCAGAAAAAATGGGAAATGAATATAAAATGGATAAACATTAATTACATTAAAATTATAGTAAAATATTTATGCTTTTTTATGGCATTGTTAATGGCTGAGAGAGTATTAGTAGTTTAATGTACTGAAATAGATAGATGAAGCAAAATATTTATTTTAAAAAGAAATTGAGGAATCACAAATTTCTCGGACGCTTTGGTCTGTTAAGGAATCACAAGATCAGTTTCATTTTAGCAATTATAAAATAAGTTATGGATGTACTTATAATTTAAATGGATGAAATATGATATAAGTACATATTCAATATTGTTAATTTTAATATTCTTTAATAACTCAGAGAAAAATTTTTAATATTAACAAAAATGCAAAATTAGTTGTAAACAACTTTTAAGGCAACTTGTCTCAAACAAAACAATGGGTAAATAAATAGATAAAAAATAATAATAATAATTAGTTAAATCTATAGAAGAGAAATTAATATGATAATAGACTTCTATTTTTTTCTACATGACCTAAAACACTTGTGGGTTATTGCCAGAAGAAAATTGTACATTATTATTATAAGAACTCGGCATAACACACACTAACGGTTTTCTGCAGGGATCAAAATCTAAAATTTGATTTCAACGCGGAAAAACATAATCTTACTGTTTAAAAGGATTGCTGTGTAAGTTTATAAATTGGAAGAAGCACGATTTGACCGAAATATCCAATCGCCACCTGCTTAATGGTTTAAACGGTATGAAATGGTGTGTATACAATTATTGGATATTGTGCACAGTTCACACGTCCTAAAATTTGTAGTGGTCCAAAAAATTGATCGAGTAAATAATCTCTAGATGACTATTGATCCTTCTCTCCTTTTAGACAAAAACATAATTTCGGCTCCATCCTCAAGCCATCCCAATAATGCTTGTATCTATAGTGACTGCTTGTATCCATAGTTTCAGCAGAAAATATAATTTGTTTTCATGTATCGTCCCAATAATTTATATTTTCGTCCCGAAAATAATTCTTCTATAAGATAGTTTTCCAATAACTTATGTTATCTTTATCTTCATAAAATTGTGTTAGTACTTTGTACAATACTCTTTCAAAACGTCACAGGTGAGTTTTTTTTTTGGTAAAGCATTCAAAATTTCGGTACTCGAAAAACCTTTATTCAACAAATATTGATCATCCGGTGCTGCCGTTATTTCTTCAATTGTTTTAACTTTTTAAAACCACATAACATTATGTGCACAAAGGTAAAACAACGTAAAAAAGCACAAATTCAGAAAAAAGTATCGCAAATAGCTATTTTGAAGCTACAATGGAGCTTCTTAATCAGTGCCGAAAAGAAGTGCTCAACACACAACTAGAAAGCTGTGAGTGAACAGGCAAGAACCAGAAAGACAACCGATATTTATACCAAATGTGTCGAATGAGAGAGCACAAAGCATTTTGACCATTTGTCTTATAACACATAACATTATATATTTTTTACTTTGTTACCCCGTAGCATTTTTAAGTATATATTAGATAAAATAACTAAGGCCTGCAGCTCTGCTTCTTAGATAATCTTGGGTAACGCTTTCAGAAAGTACTAATACATGACTTTTTGCAATCATTCCATTACAATGTGGTCTATAATGGGATCATTCATAAATGATGTAACGCTTCGAGGGGAGGTTCGTGAATTTGTGACAAAGTGTGACAGGGGAGGGAGGAGGTAATAAGAAGTGTGACATCATGCTTATACAGCATAGCGTGACATGTGACAAAGGGGGGAGGGTCCGTTGAAGTGGAAAATTTTGTGACAAAGAGGATAGGGGGTCAAATATGTGTGTAAAAAGAGTGACATCATTTATGAACGATACCCAATATGCCAGTTTTCTAAGGTGTTAATAACTACTTTAAAACTTAAACAAAAGTTGATACATTTTGAACATAGTTTAAATTATTTTTTTAAAGTCGAGATAGTTCAAAAATGCTTAGCGAATAATCTTTAAATCACTCCTACAGAATGAATATTAATTTTTTTTCTAGAAATGCACCGATTTATTAATGGAAACATACAGATGATAGCGTGCGTAATATAAAAGCATTATTGTGTGAAACAATATAAATTGAAAATACTTGTACAAATACCATCGATCATAGAGAAAAATCGTATAAGACCAATTCTTGAGCATCCAACTACAGCTTGCTTACATACCAATGACATGAGAAAGCAAAAAGACTAGTGTGCTGAAGAAATTTCCAGAAAACATTCAGGGAACGGGAAAAATAATGCAGTGCCCAGTCTTGAGCCATTTGTAATGCAAATGTTAGTTTTATGTTCGTCTAAGAATAAAATAAAGTAAGCAAATATCGAAACGTTCACACTGCACACGTAAAATACAACAGAAAAGCCAGATATTATGTTTTGAATCCACAAAGGATTCCTATTTTATTCGGGTTTTAACTTAAATTTTGGGATGTGTTTAGGGATCATTCATAAATGATGTCACCCTTCGAGGGGGAGGGGGGTTCGTGAAATTGTGACAAAGTGTGACAAGGGGAGGGGAGGGGTAACAAGAAGTGCGACATCATGCATTATGCAACATAGTGTGACACGTGACAAAGGGGGAGGGGGTCCGCTGAAGTGTGACATATTGTGACAAAGGGCGGAGGAAGTCAAATAGATGGGAAAAAAGCGTGATATCATTTATGAACGGGCCCTTAGGTTTTTGTTTTTCAAGTAGTTTTTACCCATGGTGCTCTGTTCATGGGAAGTATTTGTTTATTAATGTAAAATTATGGTAAATATAGTTCTTCTGTTTATTTGAGTTACAATTAGTTTTAAAATACTAAATAAGAAACTTCCCTTTCAACAACCTTAAATTTTCTTCAGAATGTATTTCTATTTGGGAACGGTTTAGAACCCGTTAAGATACAAAAATGTTCCAAACCGTAAATTTCACTGTTAATTAGATGGACAAATTGCTGCCGGCGATTTAACCGTGATTTCATGATGAAATTTCTAACAGTGTAATAGGAAGGGAAAAATGGTATGGTCTATTAAGACTCTTGCGCTACAAAACTAAAATGTAATTAATAAACCAGCAACAACAAAACAAGCTACCTAAACACTTACAGCAATCTAAGTTTTTTATTTTATTTTATTTATATATTTATTTATTTTAATTGAGGCATTGGGAATCACTAGTTTTAGAAAATATCAATCGGCAAAGTTCGTCTAGTGTTCAAAACTGGAGCCGACTTTAATTACCAGCTTCCTCAAAATAGCTAAATTCATGTGTGTGTAATTTTGTATAACTTCACCATTTGTATATTACACCAAATATTTTTTACACCAAATATTTTTTATTTTTTTAAATATTTTTTTTAATTTATTTCATTTCAAAAACTCATTTATTTTGAAATTCTTATTTCATTTACAAAACCCTTATTTTAAATTTATAGCGATTGGAAAACGCAATTAATTCAAACTACCATATAAAATAAAATTAGTACCTTCCTGAAATTTAAAGAAAATTATACTCTCCAACATCAACTAATGTTGTACAAATTGGTTTAAATTCATGTACAACTTTTTGTACATTTTATGCAATCCGCTTTTTCTAGATCATTAGAAAGTAATATTTCAATGGAATTAAAAGAAAACGGAATTCTTTGATTACTTTAATCGATTCATTTCAGAGTGACCATTTGATAAGACGATCCAAATAGAGAAATCTGAGTGTTCTGAGCGAGTAGACTGTACTTGAAATTTTTGTTCTGCATAGTACGCGAAACATGCTTTATGCAGTAATGGCGATTATTTTAGTTACATAAATATGTATTGAAAACATAGCTCTTATGATGCATAACTTTTACAGCAAAATCAATACTGCTCATTTATACATAAGTACCCTTCGATAAGAATTTTAATATTACCTTCATCAAAACGATAGGTGAGTTCAATAAATACGGAGTCACACTGACTTGCGGCCACAACACATCATGTTATTCAAAAGTATTGACCTTGGAGGTTCAAGCATTCATACCACTGTGAGATTAAGCATGATACTCCCCTCTCATCAAAAAATTTCAGTTGTTGAAAGAACCAACATCGAATCTTCCCCCCCCCCCCCCATAAGCAAAATTTTTCCAATTAAAAATATAAATAATGATAATAAAAATGTATGCACAACAAGTTTAAACTTGGAATATTTTTCCATATATTTCACTACAAGTCTACTTGAAAGGGATCATTATTAAAACAGCACACAAAATATATTCTTGGACTATACAGCTTTATTACAGGCAGCACAATAATTCGTCTTGATAAAGTTTTAAAATAAGGTCATGCAGTTGAAAATTTAATTTTTCAGCAGCGAAAAAGAAAAAAATTAAATAAATAAATGCATGTTTCTTAGCTTTCTAATATTTCAAAATTTAACTACCCCTTGTATAACTTATGTAATTAAACCTTATAATTTTAACTACTATAACTGTTTAGCCCAACTCAAGCTTTCTGAAAACGAATCGATTTAATCATATTCCTGAATTTAAATCGCCTTTGTGTGTGTGTGTGTGTGTGTGTGAAATTGCATTTGTGATCAACAGTCTTATTTTTTATTCTTTAATGCCGTTCCCCTACCCCATAAAAAAAAGTCGGATCTAATTCAAGAAAAATAATATTACTCAATTATTTCCATGATTCAAGCAGCTTCTAGAAAAGTCTTAAGGGGCAGTCAGACAGTAATCAGGTTCAGAAAGCGATAAGTAAAAATGGTTCACTTCGTATCCCGTCATAATAAATTGCTTAACATAGTTTTTGTCACATTGTAATTCAATGATCAGATTATTTTTTCATACCTTTAATTGTTGTGGTAGATGATGTTAATACAATCAGCGTAAAAGTAAAACATGCTGGATGCATCTTTGAACATTTAACCACTGCTGATAATCTGATTTGTTGAACGAAATGAAAAAATGTTATCATAAAGTCGGGATCAGACTTCAAAAGTTATTTTTTACCTTTTATTGACCTTGCTGAAGACTTATAATGAAATCCTGTGTCATAATTTCATGATTAGATGAGAGATTGGTTTGAGTCTAAGCCAACAAAAATTATTTGATTTTTTTACCGAAATTTTATATTGTATTAGAATTCATATAATGAAATGTTACGTCATATTTTTCTGGACTACTGGACGTGAGAAGCTCATAACACTTTTCATACAGCACGCATGAGTTAGACAAAAAGGTGAAAGCACATTATATTCAAATGAATGCGTGGAGAAAATTAATTGCTTCGAAAGAGACCACGTGCAGTCCGATTATAGGATACAGAACGGGAACGAATGGAGCTAAATAAGGATTATTCATTTATTGACTAAGTCATTAATTTTGCCACTAGAATCACCACGATGTAGCACCTTGTGTTCATAAGATAAATAACTAGACATAACAAACTGTTTACATGATCTCTAGACTTGTAAAATTTTTCAACTTTAGGTAATTTTTTTTACGTAAGAAGCATCTAGATGATATACATTGTAAAAAAAAAAACTCCTTAACATTCACGGTTTTAAACCGGCAGCTGGGTTGGTTGTGTAAAACCGTAAAAGTAACTCCGTAGTCGCAAAGGTTTTTTCCCGTATTATGGGAATAACTTTAAGGTAAATAACCGTTGCGACTACGGATTTAATTTATAAATTTTACGGTTTCACAACCAACCTAGCTGCCTGTTTGAAACCATAAATTTTACGGGATTTTTTTACAGTGTAGGGTGAATATTACTATCAGGCCCCGGAAGTGGATAACCGAAACAATCCTTGAAAATGCTCTTAAACACACCAAAAATGACACAAAAAATGCCATGAATATTCAAAAAAAATCCCAAATTAATTTTCAAAAAATGCCATTAATATTATTTATTAAAAAAAAATGTCGTTGATATTCAAAAAAAATGCCATTAATATTCAAAAAATGCCATTAATATTCAAAAATGCACTTACTATTTTTAAAAATGCACTTAAGATCTGAAGTCAAAATTCCATTACAGCATTTAAAATATTTGTTTTTATAATGGCAGCATTGCTAAATGGCTTTCTAATGTAAATATATAACATCGGTTCACTAATAAATAGTAAGCATGTTCTTTAATAACTTTACTGTCTTAAATTACACGATCTTAACTGTCCTGAGTAATTAAATGTTCTTTTATCTTGAAAAACCGTTTTCAATGGATCATTTTTCTTCAAACTCACATACTGTATATTCTCCAATTATAACACCAGAAAGTTTTTTTAACATCAACAATATTTCGTTTCTTCAATTCATCTTCATTCAGTTTTGTGCAAAAAATATTTATTGTTCTACCCTCGGCCAATCTCTTTAAGTGTCTCGTAAAATTTAATGAATAAATCAAAGTAAGTTTTAATCAATAGAATATAAAAAAGAGATAAACAATTTTTTAAAATGCTCTAAAATGAGAAAAATACTTAAACATGCCAAAAATGCTGTTAAAATCTTCAAAATATGCTCAAACACAGGAAAAACGGCGAAAAATGCAGAAAGAAAAATGCTTTATCATCAACTTCCGGGGCCTGAATATTATAGTATGTCTTTGTGGCAACTGCTTTATTAATAATCAATGCTTACGAACAATAAGTCACAAAACGAAAATTTCCGCTTTGCTCTACAAAAGCCGAAACGAACTCTAAATTGGCAAGTTATACCCCCAATCTCATATGCTATAAAAAGAATACCTCAAACAACCCGCATTCTCTTTTAAGCTTCATTTATCTGTAATCCATTCTTCCATTATTCTCGATTAAACTTTGTCAGCCAAGTTTACAAGGTAGAAATGGAACAAAATCCTCTAATAAAGAAGTGGACAAAAATTGAATATTGTAGGCTGAAGTAAATCTATAAACATAGCTTAGCTTGAAATTGGTAATTGTAAAAAAAACGCATAATAAAAGTGCATGCAAATCATATACATGTATACATATATATACGTGTGTGTATTTCATAAATGTTGTAACTCTTTATACAGGATTTTCCTTTGCCCAAAAAATGTCGGTTCTTAAATTTATTATAAATAATTACAGTATTATCTGTAACAGACATTGGGAGCACCCAATCATTTTAAAATGTCGTAGTCCTCAGAAAAATCGTAAGACTGCAGATTGAAAAATGTCAATTTAACATGTAAGGAAATATGATTATGCATTATATGCAATAACATCTAATTAAACGCTTGTTAATATTCGAAAAAATAAACATTTTGAAGAGCAAAGAAAAAGATTTCAATACACTAGATAATTAAAATGAAAAACAAATGAATTACAGATGTTGCATTAATTACACAGGTGAGGTTGTGATGTAATTAAAGAGTTAAAATATAATCATAGTTCTGAAAAATGGCTAGAAAATATGAGAACTCCACCCGGATAATCTTTACGTTCTACTGAGTGAACATTTAAAAAAATGATAATGTGCCTTGAAACGGCACAAACTATTTTTCTAAACTCGAACGTATGTTTTCTTAATGTGATGATACAGAAAAAATATTTGCTTTAAATTTGTAGAGCTTTTTGCATAGCGGAAAAAATGTTCTAAAGCTGCAAATCTTCCAGCACATCCGTAATAATCAAATTAGTTTAGGTTACTCATTGCCTACATGAAATTTTAATGAAAGAATGCTATTTGAAATAGTTAATTCCTTCCTAGTTTTTAAACTAAATGAACAACAGTTTTTACAGTTGAAGTTTCTTTAGAAGTATTTCTTTAGCTTAATATTACCATGATATTAAATTATTTCGAATTTTAACAAAGCCTATAAAAACAAACCTACAAGCAATTCATCAGTTATCTTCCGAAAAAGATAAAAACAAGTCATAAAAGCTTCTGATCCATTGATATTAGAGTTATTTAATACGAAAAAGGAAATTTTAAAAAGATTTATTCTCTAGAGATCTTCAAAGATAAATAGTAAACTATAGATTAAGTTGTATGTGTATGCATTTAGAAATTCTAAATACATGCATTCAGAATTATCAGAAGGGACCGTCTAACTCACTTTAAAGACGGTTTAAGAATATTGCTTTGTCTTCTTCCTTTTCCTTTTACGGTTCGGGGAAAAAAGCATTATACTTGATAGTAAATAAGCGTAAATGCATCTGCAAAACCTAAATCTTATGAAACTTCAGATTAACAATAAATCGCTAGGAAGCTTTAAATCCCAATCCATCAGTCTTTATTCCTATCACGCCAGAGAATAGTGCTAAACTAAGCCTAAAAAATACGTTTTAGATATCTTCGGAGCCCCAAGTGGTTTCAAAATGGAAGCAATCAGGCAAACTTCCATAAACCCCAAAATACCCTGCATTAAAAACTTTCCCCTTATTTCAATTCTGATTCATCCGCCCCATATATATATTTCCTAACGTCGACCTTTTCCCTAGAGTGTACTAGATAAAATCTAGTGCAGCTCACAGGCTGGAACAAATCTGAAGATCTCAATTTCATCCATATTCATCAGGTGATCCCTCTTTAGTAGCTAATGCTGGGCTCCTGTTACGATCCTGATTTTCCTCTTTAAGGTACTTAAATGAAACAAATTCAGACTAGATTGTATCGATGCCCCACCCCCACACTGAATCGATAATAGGTAGCAGCCAGTCGAGCGACTGATAATTCGGTATGCATCAGAATTAATGAAATACTTAAGAAAAAGTTAAGAATGGATATATAAATGTGACAGCTTGCAAAAGAACATGCCATTTATCTTTATTCTTCGAGAGTCGTTAAGTTAACTCTCAAAAAGTCATAATAGGTATAAATGCTTTTTCTGAAGCACGTCATGGAAATGAGACAATATTTCTCCCTTATCTTAATGCATTAAATAAAAACAACGTCAAAATTATGATTGAGTCTGCATTGATAAAAAGCAGCTTTGGAAGTTTTAGAATTGAAGTATAAGTTTAGAACAGAATGTAATTAACATAACATTCGATTAAAAAAACTTTACACGAGTTTCTAATATTCATTAAGAGGCCGTTCATAAATGTCGTCACGCTTTTTTCCCACATCTTTGACCCCCTACTCCCCTTTGTCACAATATGTCACACTTCAGCGGACCCCCTCCCCCCCCTTTGTCACGCATCACGCTATGTTGCATAATGCATGATGTCACACTTCTTGTTACACCCTCCCCTCCTTTTGTCACACTTTGTCACAATTTCTCGAACCCCCCTTCCCCCTCGAAGCGTGACATCATTTATGAATGATCCCTAAGAGTGTGTGCATTTTCAGTTTAATATTATTTGAAAATCCATAAAAACCACTCAAGGTCTTAAACAAGGTCATAAACATTTTATATTTCAAGTTTATTCAATATAAAAAAGCTCGTAATTAATATTTAACTTTCACCTAAGAGTAAGGTTCAGCCCGATTTGCAACGATGGATTCCATTCGTTTTCTTCTCTTTTTTTTTTTTCAACTTGCATAAATTTATATTTTTTCTAAGCATACTTTGATAAAAGTGTTGAAAATTTTTGACGTAAACAATGAAAAAAAAAAACTGAACATTATATTGATGCGGAAAACAAAACTTACTTACTTAAAAAAAAAAAAAAACTTATTCTGTATAAGAGAGTATTATTGCTGACTTTAATTCTTCACTTTAATTATTAACTAAGTATAAATATTACAAACTGAAGTACAAACTTAACTAGTGATTTAGTAACTTATTAACTAAAAATTATTATTGATATATCATAATTCGCTTTATTTAAGGATGCTAAAGGGTTAACATGCAATGTCACTTAAACACATTTCTTGTGAGTAACTCTCTGTATATGTTGCGTGTAACGTGTTGATTTTGTAACAACTATCTGTGTAACTTGTTGAGTAACTCTCTGTATCAAGTTAATGAATAACTTACCTAAAAGAAGGGTTTTCTGCCTATTGCTAGTGCCAACCTAGAAATTATACGTTCCAAGTTGAAATTGTAACATTGCTCAGTAAAAAGAACATTTCTAGTTAAATTAAAAATTGTAAATTTTAATTCATAGAATGAAATAATTTATCAAAAGTATTATTTTTAAGAGGTCGAAATTAATAAAACCTTTCACTTTACAAAATATAATTTCATCATGATGTAACAATAAATACACAAATTAATTAGATAAATAAATAAAGTAAAAAATAAAATCAAGATTTCTACCTACAGCGACGATTTTTTAAGAAAAATGTTATAACTAATTTCCTACTCAAAATAACATTTCTGTTAAACATAAAGACAGTAAGATTAAAAATAAATCAATCATGTAATTACGCTACTATATCAAAAGCTATAAATTCACTTTATTAAACATATTATGCTAGTTATGTACACTGAAGTATTTTAACTATTATATTATAAACATTTCTCTTAAACGCTATTTATTTCCCTAGTACCAAACGTGAAACTGATGTTATGTTTGATTTTATACTCTCGTTTTACTAATTCCAAGGAATCAATCAAACTTCGGCGAACAAATAACTCCAGAATGTCAAGGCATAACGCATGGTCTGGAAGAATACGGATGTAATGAAAACGGGAGAACATTTCTGAAAAAATGATATCATCCATTATCTGTCTCACCGTTCAGAAAGTTCAGTTATCATCAGTACGTAGATAGAAAGGAAATTAATAGCTATAGATGGATGTGACATTAGGAATTTCCTGATCATTTCATCAAAATCAGAGTTTAGATATTTCTCCCACGAATATAGGAGTATTATTGAAAGTGTACATAGAATCATGGCGTGTGAGAAAAGTATCAATTTTTCCCTCGAGTTCAGAACATGTTTTGCAAATTACTTTCAAAACAAATTACACACACACATATATATATAGGGCTGCCCAGGGGGTGGACCAAGGGTCTAGTTCCACTCTAGAAGGCATCGTATTTCCGTTATCCTACCGACTTTTTTATTTATCCGGAAAACCCGATCCAGTTACTGAATGTAATAACCGGTTATCCGGCAAGTCAGATTTGGTTTTTAAAATTAAATTAATTAGCCACTTTTTAAAATATATGTAAATTAAAAACATACTACGTATTTGGAAACGTCGGTCAAACTTATGTCAAAAATAAGTATATAATTTACAGGTTTCAAACACTAAAGGCGGAAATCAGGTACGGACAAGTGACCCAAGATACACCGGATACGTGATATTCGAGAAAATCAATAACCGTTTTATCCCTAATTCTGATTTTGGTCTACTCCCATATATAATGTATATATATATACTCTATCTGTGTGAAAGAAAATAGTCACATTGCAAAAAAAGATAAAAAAGGAAAGAAAAAAACGTTACAAAGTATACATTGTGGGACACGGTTCGAAAAATGATATAAATTGATTTCAAATCGATTAGGTAATAAGTTGTTAAGATATATAGAGAAGGGACAAGGAAATGGAAGAACGAGAGAGCGAAGAACTGAAATGGAAACCGGTGATTTCCTAAGAAATATCAGGTAATAAAGGGGTTTGCTGCATTTGTATCTTTCCAACGAGATGATAAATATTGGAAGACTTTTGTACTGTCAAATGGAATTCGATTTTGATTCTTTTCTCTTAAAATAGAATGACCTTAATCTGGTTTTAGTAGGGAAAATGTGAATTGTGTGCATTGATCTCTTATTTTGATCCACAGCACAATGCTCTCCACACAAAAGTATTAAATTGCTGATGAGTAATAGTTACGACAGAAGTTTGAATTAATTTTAGAATTTTATTCTTATAAATGGTTGGTTATTCAATTTTCTTCCGTACTATTTACTATTTCAGAAAATCATCTTCTGCAAAAGTTTAGTTAACAATTACAACATAATTTCCCCTTAAATATGATTGAAACTCTCTGTGTACACAATGTTGGTGTATATTAGTTAAAATAAAAATGAAAGTTATTAAAAAATAAATAGACTTTTTTCCAAGCGAAAGGTATTTTCAGTAGTTCAAAATACTAAACCCCTGCAGCTGTACAAGCTGATGAACCGTTAATAACTGATATTGTAGGACAGATTTTCGCTTCGCGTAGCTCTGCTAAAGTTGAATTTCACCTAATTATGCAGTATTTTGAGAAGGCTTAAGTTGCATACCCAGTAAGTCCCACGAATAATTAACTAATTGCCTGATCTGGTGGTTTAGGAATTCATGACACCAGGACTTCACTGATTTTAAACTACCATCAAGGAAGTCGTCAGAGTACCCTGCAGCAAAAAATTAAACGCCATGTTCTGCCCCAGCTAATCCCAGACAGAGTCTATATCCAGACGGAGCCCGCATTTGTACAAATATGTACTGTTGTTGCAAATAGTCTTTCATTATATCTAACAAATGCGAAAAAATGTAGCAATGTTGTAAGTATGACTTCTTGAACCACAGCATGGGTTTTTGAGTTTAAGTAATTTTTCAAACTGAAAATCCCTGGATAAATCATTGATAAATCGGTTTAAGTCTGTTCAAAATAGTGAATAAATTGAATGCTTTTTAATCTATTGCTAAACTAGATTGGGTTAATATTTTCCGACGGTCGCTAGATAAATTGTCTATGTGTTTATCATGAGGCGTAAAACAGAACTGAGCATATCTACTGGAACTGATTAACTGTTCATATAATAATTTACGTAGTTTTCATTTTATTTCTACTGTATAAGATGTATCAAACTTGTTTGTACAACCAAAAGAATAACTAAATGCGCATTTGCTGAGTAATCTTGGACTTGCGTGATTAATATTTTTACATTAATAAGAATTGATTCCGCTAGTTATTCTCCGTTGAATAATTAGGGAAATTAATACATTGAACACAATATGAAAAGGTTGAAAAGAAAACTGCTTGGAAATATATTTTTTCATCAGTTACTTTAAGTTTGGCCTAAAAACGTTTCTATCCAAAATATAAAAGATAAAGGACATTTTACGTGTTAATGCTAAATATTGACTAAATTTAATCTGAAAATCTAAAACATTTTTCATCTAATTACATAGCTTAAAAAACTGCGATGTAACAAAAAAAAGGAATAAAATATTATAAATAATCTTTGTAAAGGTGTGTGATCATATCTTTTAGCTGCACTTTAATAACAGTGCCTGTGTTCCAAAAGTAGATAGCAACGCTTAAAAACATAAAAATACTTTATGCGTTTTACAACAGTAAATGTCATAAACATCCTTACTAAAATATTATTTTGATAATTCTCCATAAAAAGATACATTAAAAAAACTAGAATTAGTAACAACGTCTTTGAATATTAATTAATAAGAAATAATTTCAGATAATTTATGATTAACTTTTTAGATATAACTAAATGCTGATGCCAAAATAAATAAAAATAGAAAATAAAAAAACATTTTGAAATAAACTAAATAAAAATGAAATAAATAAGCAAATCAACTTCTAAAATCTAAATTGATGCCTAAAACCTAAATTTTAATTAAAGTCCCAAGTTATATTTCTTAAATCGTCCAGAAGGAATGGAAACTTCTTACTTGCATCACTGATCAAAATTTCAGAATTTGTGCTAGTAATTTTCGTTTATAATCTCTTAAATTCATTGCTGAGTTATGAATAATTATTCGTTAAGTTAAACACAGCAACTATATCACATTTAAGTGGATTAACAAAGATTAATGAGGACGCGCAGTTGGGTGGAAATTGGAATCGTTACCCAGAATGCCGCAGGTATTCTTGCCTGGTGCTCGTTATGGTTGGTCTCCAGAACTTCTAGTTTCATAATCCACGGCAGCCATTAGCTTAACGTTAGATTCACAGTTATAATCTATTGGCTGCTCAGATTCATTTTATTAAAATAAGAGTTTTATCAAGAGAAAGAAATCGTGCAGAAATGGACAAATTAAAAATCAAAAAGAAATAATAATTCAAATAGAACAATGAAATAATTTAAATAATAATTCAAATAGAACATCGAACAATAGACAAATTGAACAATAATGATTGAACAATGAACAAATATAACGATAATAATTCAAATAGAACAATGAAAAACATTTTTACTTGGCCTTATGAACCTAACTAAACCCTCGTGTAGCCGAAGTCAGTTTATATGTGATAATGAAAAACAGCTTACATTTTCCATATAACATAATTTTTAACATAATTTGCTTCAATAATTGTGATTTTTCCACAATTTGTGTGTGGAAATATAGGTACCTTATGAGTAGTTAACTTTTTCTGAGGGGAAAAATTATATTATTTATATACTTATTTATTTTTTTTATTTTATTTATTTATTTATTTATTTCATTAGGAACGTTAAAAACAGATTATAACTGTTTTCAGAAAATTCAAGGTTTTCTTAAATATTATGCATTTTCTTATATGCACTGTAAAAAAAAAAAAAAATGCTCAAAAATACATTACAATCATTGAAAATTGCCAGGAATCTGAGGAGAAAGTATATGGAATTAAAAACAATAAACTACAGAGACTTTAAAAAGGTAAATTACAGAGAATAAAAACAGATAACTTAGAGAGAACACTGTAAATTGACATCAGAAAAGTACTTAAGACTCGGAAAACTGACGGAAATAAAATACCTAAGACGGAATACAAAGATGGATTTCCGGAGTACGAAGTCGACGATAAGGGTACGCGATATCCGGCCTGTGGGTTCACAACTGTACCCTATTTTATTGGGCTGCTCTATTATTCGGTTAAACATGTCTTTGGAGTGGGGAGCCCGACGGCGATTCATAGTCGTTGAACGGAACACTTGTAATATGTTTTTTTCTGTTAATTTTAGAGAAATGAATGATAGTTGGTGGGAAAAGAAGCATTTTATCGTTTAGCTGTTACCGAAAAACTTGATTCGTGGCTTTTGAGCGAGTACTTGCATAATTTAACAGATGTGCTTTTTTCCCTGTATTATACAGCACGGAGAGGCAGGAATTTACTGAGCAGCTGGTATCAACAAACTTGATTATTTCATATTAAGCAATTTCTTGCGTAACATTACATAAACACTTAGTTTGCTTTCTGTGTTTTTATAGTTTTTTTTTTTTTTTTTGCAGAGTAAAAGAGTTAAACACATAGACTTATAAACCTGTTTTTTTAATCCCATAAAGACAAAAAAAAAATCATGCCGTTAACTCTTTCCTTCCCGATATATTTAATTTACAAAACTGGTACATATTGTATCACTTAAGTATAAACCGAACGCTTACAAGTCGGCTAAGACAGAATATTCTTTGCCTGGAGAAAAAAGATCAAACTAAGCAACACGCAAAAGTAATATTTTACTACATACAATGTAGTTATGATTTAAGAAGAATGGAACAAAAGATACAAGATCTAACGTCATCGATAATAAAATAACCAAGAACATTTGTTTCCCCAAATCTCAGCCTTGCTGCTGTCAACATTAACTAATAATGAGAATTCATGGTATTTCTTCAAACCCCACGAGATTTCAACTCCTTCTGTTAGCGAAATAATGGGAAAAGAAAAACGTTGTAAGCAGCATGAATCATTTCTACGGCAAGACAGATATAACACCCCTGCATAGCTATAACAATAACCGTACTTGATTAAAAATATTTGTGTTAGAAATAGTTGATTATTAAAATAAAGAGTAGTAATGGTGTTTCTAATTGTTTTTCTTTTTCTGCAGTTTTGATAATAATAAATATCTTTTAGTATATTCTTCATTTTAATTTATATTAAATTTTTTGTCTGAAAGTTAGTCCTCATGAATTGACTTATGAGCGTTTATGACCATGTAACATTTATAATAAATATGGGTAATAATTTTTGTATAAATTATTTAAGCTAGAAGTTTATGGGTGTTCACAAACATTCATTCACCAACATAGGCGTTAATGGGTTTCCATTAATTGTCTGAAATCCATGAATCTCAGGCTGAAATTAGGATCCGGATTCTCAAACTTGAAAATGTTGAATAAATATTTTCCAAAAGCATTTTTACCCCTTCGTTGTTCCTGAGGCTATGGAGGCTTGGCCCAAGTCACTTTCCACACACAACCATTATACGTAATAGCGTCGAACTGCTTGAGGGCTATCTCGGCGTCTTCCCGCCTGTCGTAATGTGTGAAGGCAAAATCCCTTAGCTTCTTGACGCGTTCCAACTTCAGGCTGCCTTCCATGGAGAGGATGTCTGGTGTTGCTTGAGTGGTTGCGCACGTAGAGGACCGTCACCCTTCTCATCGTCCCGTCCTCCACCTGTACTACTGGCAGTGCACAGTCGACGGTGATGTCGTAGTTGAACATTCTAATGCCGTTGTTGAGCATCTTCCGTCTCGCCATTGCTGCGGCTCAGTGACTCTCGTACTCCACAAAGGCATAACCCCGATTCTTGGTTTTGTCCACGTAGTAGCTGTACAGTATCACCTTAGAAACTTCTTCAGTATGCTTACTGACCTCTTTTTCGATTTCTTCCTTGCTCTTATTCTTAGAGATGCCGCCGATGAACAAGCGACAGTTGTCTATCGAGTTGCACACTCTGATATGACGATCCTGCCTGATTTCAAAATAATTGAGTCCCTTGATGGCTTTGGCGGCATCCTCGTTATTTGTATAAGTTACAAAAGCGTATCCCCGGTTGCTTCCGCAAAATTCGATCATCAGGCGTAATACGTAGATTTGTCCGAACTGTTCGCAGAGCGGAACGAGTTCGTCTTCAAACACATTTCTGAGCAGTTTCCCGATAAATATTTCAGATCCCTTCGGTGGCGTTTGTCCGAGACACATCGGGAGTCTATACTTGCGCTGGCCATTTTCCTGGATGATATTGTAACCCGTAATTCGATTCGGCGACAGACAAATCAGCCATTTTAAAGCGAGCACTCTGCAAATTAAAATAATTAGAACTAACCCATCTGGATTGTTCTGGTAATATTATTATTAAGACCGCCACATATACATCATTGAGGAAAACTTACAAATGTAACTCATAGATTTTGAAACAACATGAATCATATTAATATGTAAAAGATTCATCTTTACGTCGGCTTAATATTCTAAATGATAATAAGAGACTTGAATCTATTAGATTTATCACACTAACACATATTTGATTTATACCATTCACTTTATAAAAGATTTATGTATAATAATTTCTAGCAACCGAATAACCTTCACATCAATCTAAATGAGTTATTTCTGATAAATGCCAACTGCCGGAAGAATCGAAGATTTCGCGTTATGAGATATTTATTGAAATGCAACGTTCTATTCTTTTTAAATTTCAGTTTTTTATTCTGTGTTTTCAAGCTCAATTCTATTACAGATAAAATTAATGCTGACTGATAATGGTAAATATTCCTTTCAATTTAGCATACAAAAGTAAGAAATTTCAAACTTTGTTCCTGTTTCCCCTTCATGCCTAGTTTCCCAATTTTTTTTATCAATCCCGTAGGCCCCTTGCCCTTTTTTGTTTTTTTGTTTTTTATACTCTTTTTCTGGGGTCATTCTAAAATTAGTTAATTAGTGTAATATTTATATCTGAAAGTTCAAAAAAAGAAATAAACTGTTGGTAAAGTGATAGCTAAAAATTTTTGAAACAGTAGGGAAAGTGAAAAATGTCTAAAAATAGTACGTAAAAGTTACAAAACGTAAGCTAAAACGAGATCTTAAGATTTTTTTCTAACATCTAAAATTTTACTATAAAACGTCAACATGTAATGGCGAAGAGGAAAAGTTCTCCAGTTACGGCCTTTCTATCATCAGAAATGTAAACTTGTATTAGTTCCACGCAGTACGACAATGGGTACCTAGTACCTATTTACACATTTTTTAAATATATTCATTTAACATATAATTGGCTAATTATATAAAAAAGTATCATCTACATAATTGTCAAATTTTGTTATAGGTGAATTACGGTTTAAATTTGTTGAAAACTTACTTAAAGGAGATTCAGTACGGTAAACCCCTATTTACATCTGATACACCCCCAATTTATTCTGCCGTTGAGACGGACCCCTAGTAATTCCGCCCCTTGTAAGAAAATAGACCTCTCGGGGTGCATATGGACAACTTTGGGCACCAGTGATTTATTTATTAACCTAAATTATTTTGCATTTATATATATGTGTGTGTGAGTGTAGAAATTTATAAGTTTTATATAGTACTGACTCCAGGATGAAAGGGCCGCCAGGGGGAACTCTGAAAAGGGCACCCTTGAGTCGTGCTTAAAAAATATTTCTTATCCCCCCCCCCCGCAAAAAATTAAGCATTGAAAAAGCCTCAAATTTAACAAGGTTGCATTTGCGTGTGTATCTCAAAATATAGGTTTTCATTTTGAAAAATATGTAGGTATATACGTATCATTTACGCACGTTGTTATAAGTATTCTGCTGCAAAATTATGAACTACTCAACAAAGAAAATTCTAGGTCTTGGTGACGTTTCTCCACACCAGGTTTGGGAGAGGTGTACCAAAGTTCCAACAAATCGCGACCCCCACGAAAGTGCTCTTAATGTGGCTCTGATTGTTATTGATAAGTATTTCAGGTGACAGTGACCTAGGATTTCAAACTTGGTGCCATTTTAAACCTCAATCATAGAGCTTTCAAATTTTTCCTTAATCATTTTATTTATAATTCAAACATTTTTTTTTCTTTCTAGAGGAGGGTTGTGGTAGGAACTTTGGAGAAAATAGCTTCTTTCTATTTTGGCTCAATATATTTTGTCCATTTTACCATTAAGAAAGAAATTATATCAGGTGATAAAAAAATGCCGCACAATTATATGCAAGAAAACACTAAAATTAAATAAAATAATTTTTCACAGGGCAAATGGGAGCAATGGAAGCAACAATGCTAGTGCGATCTTTACTTCTTTTCTTATGTGGGCAAATGTTATGAGAGGAAAATAATGCGCAAATTGTGCTTGTATTCAACGTCTTATTTAATTTAAATTTTCTTTCCAATGGAGCCATAATTTTCTGTTTAAAAAGTTTTTCAGCCGTGGGGGGGGGGGGGGGGTGTAGACTCAAAAGTCTTGGAAAGGAAAAACTGTATTTAGGCCCAATAAGAGTTTTGCTGTTCACTGTTTAAGAAAGATTGTAAGCCTAAAGCAGATGTTAAAAGATTGCTGCCCGATTTTACACAGTTCGCTAATAAGCATATGACCGTTTTCTGCGTGCAAACGAGGAAATACATGAGATACAAATACTATGTTTAGCACATATATAAACTGATTGTTTATATATATACACATATATAAACTGAGTATGTAGAGATTAAAATGTTTGAATTGAAAAGAAAAGAAGTGCTTATTCGGCTTTGAAAATAGTATTTAACCGTTTTGTCTTATGTATAGATTTTGTGATTTTTTTTTCTTTTAGAAATAAACATTTTTAAAAAAAATTATAATGAACGTGTTTAAATACAAATGTAGCTTTCATGATCGTGTCCGAAAAAGTTATCATGTTTGAGATCGTGATTTCTGAAAAAGGGTTCAATTTCGTGGTTAAGAGTTCTTATTAATTATTGCTTTAATTCTAAGTTAATGTCATTAAATTTGGCTTCTTTCTATTTTTTGTACCTTTATTATATTTATTATTATTGTTTTTTAGACTGAGCGCTAAATTTTACGCGATACAGAAAATTCGTAAAATTGAAATTCGGGTTTTCTTTTATTTTACTGATTAGCTGATCTTTTATAATTAAAAGTCTTTAGTAAGCGGCTAGAGCATTTAAAATAATCTCAGAATTTGATGATATTCTTTTCTTGTAATGTTTAATTAAAGAATTAAAAAAAAAAAGAAACGGGAAAAGTCCGGATTTTTCGATGTTTTGCCGCGAACGTAAGTCGACATTTACTTCGTTTTTTCTGCTAAATTTCTCGACTTATAAGAGAGTAACTGTATTAAAAAATGCTATTTATGAATGAAATGCTATTATCCAAATCTTTGAGTTCTGGTGCTATTTACAAAATTTTTTGAATCAGGACCCAAAATGCGGAAATTTTGCCGCTTTTGCTCGATTTTATTTTTTGAAAAATCGGGAGTTTTCCGAATTGCCGCACATCATTAGCGGGCAATTAGCGGGTTGCAAGCTTCCCATCCTTACTAAAAATAGCATAATTTAAGTTGCAGACATTCATATTTGTTTAAGGTTAAACATTTAAAAAAAAAAAAAAAAAAGGCATGTGATGCGTCCATCTACTACCCCTGGTTATTCCAAGAAGCTAAAGGGGAGAAGACAATAATGCTCTGGAGTTCTGAGAAATTATTGGGGACAAATAAAGGGGGGGGGGCAGGATGCCTGGATTGAAGGCCGTTCGGCCGATGTTGGCAGGTCTGAATAGACCGCAGGGCGCATAGAAAAGGGAAGAAAGAGGCCGTCGGGCGTAAAAAAGATTTAAAAGTTCCACCGGGCGCAGCGCCCTGTCAAAATTGCTTAGAGTCAGCACTATTATAATAAACAGACAAGCAGGGAATAAACCTGTTAACAATAAGAATTATATTATTTAAAAAACGGAATACATTTTGCTTATTCTTACAAATGAATTGAGCAGTAGAACAGATCTATTTCTCCTTTTCCCCCTAAAGTAAGCTACTTTACAAACATTTTTGCATTATTTCCGTATCGGACAGCAAATGAAAATATTACACTGCTCTACAGAGGTTCGCTAACAACAACCAAATTACTATTTTTATTATAGATTCATATTGTTATTCAAATGCCTGTAAGTAAAAAAGTTCCCCCACGTCACATTTTTGTGTAACAAAAATTGGAACTTTCTGCTATTTTTCATGCTTTTTTTGTCGCATGTGGCAACCCAACGCTTCTGGTACCCTACAATCTCGCCGTATCTAGTTATTTCTGGCATCCCATTATGTAAACCTTCCTTGTTGAAGATATTTGTGGTTTTTTTTATTATAGTTCATGTTGAAAATGGCAAATTTTGAGCGCAGACATTGCAAAACTATGCCAGATAATTTTTGTTACATTTGTGGGAGGTTTATTTTTAAATCTCAAGGTAAAAAATGTGAATAAGGCTTGTTTCTTGTACTTCAGGTGCCTAGTTGGTGACCAAGAGGAAAATTGGTCTCCTCACGTGTGTTACGTGAGTTGCAATGTGGTTCTTGGTCAGTGGATGAACGACAAAAAAAGCGCTTTACTACTTGCTGTCCCAATGGTGTGGCGAGGACCTTCAAATGCTTTTAATGATTGTTACTTTTGTCTTACAAACATAGAAGGATATTCCAAAACGCAAATACATAAAATTGAGTATCCTAATATCCCATCTGCACAGATAGTTCCTCACGGCAAGCACTTAATGGTACCAACTGTTCCATTGAATTGAAAAGATATTGACATTCAGGAGAGGTGATTGACATTGAAGACACAACTGAAACACATGTTGTTGAAGGTACTTGTAACCCAAGTAGCGAACTCCATTTTATTCGTCAAAAGGAACTGAATGATCTGCTTCGCAAACCAATAGCCCACTTAACTTCCATGAAAGAAACGAACGCTAACGTGGTGACTATTCTAATTGCATTTAAGTATAAACAGTTCAATTGGCGAATTTGTGGAGACTTAAAGGTCGTAGCTATATTAATGGGTCTTCAGGAGAGATTTACTGAGTATTGTTGCTTTTTATATTTGTGGGATAGTCGAGCAACAGCACAGCATTTCGTAAAAAAGGAATGGCCACCCAGAACATCACTTCACCTTGGAGCTGGTAATGTTAAATACAACTATCTTTTTAAAAGGAAAAAATTCTGCTCCCTCCACTTCACATTAAATTAGGACTGGTGAGAAACCTTGTGAAGGCCATGGACAAAGAACAAGGATAAGGATTAAAATTTTTAAAAGAACGTTTTCTACAATTGAGTGAAGCAAAACTTAAAGAAGATGTTTTTATTTGACCTCAAACTAGACAAGTGATTTGCGACCCTGATTTCGAAGGGAAGCTTAATCAAACAGAGTTAGCAGCTTGGAAATCGTTTGTGAAGGTGGTGAAAGGATTTTTAGCAAAAAAGAAAGATAAAAATTATAAAATCCTAATTTAAGATCGTTTTAAGTCCTTCCAAGCCATGGGGTGTGGGATGTCGTTTAAAATTCCTTTTCTACATTCATATTTGAATTTTTTCCCAAAAAGATCTTGGTGAACAAAGCGATGAACAAGGGGAAAGATTTCACAAGGACATTAAGATTATGGATACCCGATAACAATGTCATTCGGAACCAGCAGTGATGGGTGACTATTGCAGGTTTATAAAGAGAAAAGATTTAACGTCACATAAGGAAAAAAATGACAACATTTCATCGCATTTATTAAAGTTTGATAGTTTTATGTTTTATTTAGTCTAAAATATGTATCTTTTCTCTATCGCAAACTGAATTCCATGATGAATTAAGGAGATTAATCATGATTAAAATTGTGATTTAAATGCATTTTTAGCCTACTTTCCCGTAAAAGTAAAAAAAAAAATAATAAAGCATGAAAGAAGGCTTAATGTATCGTGAAAATATCGTTAAAAATCAAGAAAAGTCAAAAATAAGTGAAGTAATTAAATAAAGAGTGAAAAATAAAAAATTTGAAAGTAGGGTATTGAGATGGGGAAAAAGTGTGTCTGTCGGTCTGTCTGTCTGTCGGTCTGTCTGTCTGTCGGTCTGTCGGTCTGTCTGTCTGTCTGTCGGTCTGTCCCCCCCTAATAACTTTTGAACGAATTGTCCGATTGGAAAAATTCTTTTTGCATTCGAAAGATCTCGGCGAGGACATCTAATTTCCATATTTTACTTTTTGATTTGAACAATTTTTTGTTCAATTTTGAACAGTTCAAAAATTTTTAACATTAGCGCCTATGGGCGAAAATGAAGCAAATAATGTAAAATTTGGGTACAAGATCCAAGTTCCCATGAACAAGCTCACTGGAAGAAGTTCTTGGCGTGAAATATTGATTTGAACAATTTTTGTTCATTTTTGAACAGTTCAAAAAAAATTAACATACCGGACTACGGGGAAATTTCAATCCTATATAATTCCTGATCTAACGGACCGATTTGCTTGGAACAAACTTTATCGGAAAGCTCTTATGACGTAGAACATGTACAAATAGAAAGTACATCCAGAACTAAGGAGCCTATTTTCCTATGAAATTTTTAGTTCGGGATTTTCAAGAATATTTTTGAATCAATGAATGATTAAATGAATAAGCAAAAGAATGAATGAATAAATGAGTGACTAAATACATGAATGACTTAATAAATGAATGATTGAATGTCTATTAACCGTTGAAAAAGGTATATTTGAACCAATTAAGAACTAAAACTAAACGAGAAAGACAGAGAGAGAGAGAGATAGCTAGATTATAAATTTGAATTCGGTGTATACGGGGAAGTAGGCTCGTATAGTTCTAGACGGAACTTCTTGTTGAGTTTCTTTTCGTACTATACGATAGTCATAACAAAAAGACTGTACGTGTTACAGCTTTTTTACAATTATATTCGAATTCTACGCTACAAAATTAGTTGGAAATAGCTAATTGTATTTGTGTTAGGGAAAAAAAGTTTTTTTTTGTCGACTAGTGTTATTGTCATGACATGCAAATGGAATTTATACATTTCTTAGAGGGAGCAAAGTTAACAAAACATCAGTAGCTCGGAGAAGTGGATAAGTAATGTTGCTGCACATCAGGTTAAAAAAAAGGTTTTGGAATACTTGCCAGAAAAATTTTAGCATAATAAATGAATATACTTTCAGTAAAAATGAAGAATTAGAACTAACCTACCTGCATACAAAATAGAATAATGCGCAGAAACGCTGCTTGAAAAACGGCTGACTTAGAGTCCGAATACATTATCAAAACATAAAAATTCATAATGTTGCCAAACGCTTGGCACTCGCTCTGAAAAAGTTTCAATTTATCTTACGAGGTTTAGCTACAGCACAAGTGTTCCGAAAAAAACTAAGCAATCTAATCAGCTTTTCAGGCAGTAATGGGATAGGAAAATGAACATTGCGATAGTGTGATACGCATTTGACAGGAATGCAAATTGGAAACAGAAAGTTCTGTCTAGAACTATTCGAGCCTACTTTCCAGTATACACCAACATGAAACTGATAATCTAGCTATATTCATCTCTTAGCTCCAGTTCTTAATTAGTTTAAATATACGTTTTTCATCAGGTAATACATATCTATTCCATCCTTCATTCACTTTGTCCTTCATTTTTTCACTAAGTGTCGACAGGGTGGCGCAGTCGTAAGGCGCATGCCTCGTATGTCGAAGATCGAAACCCGGTCCAAGTCGGTTTATTTTCGAGATGCAGAAAATGGTCTGCGCCGATGTCGTATGATTATACGGCATGTTAAGATACGATTCGCATGGATACTATCTGCTAAATAAAATTCCTAGTGCCGATTGCATCAACAAGAGCTCAGGTGCCGCCCTCTAGGGGAAAATGGGCGTCAAAAGAAATTGTGGCAATGATACCACAATCATTGTGGTGCCGCTGAAAGAGTTGGTATGCGACGTGGGGACGTGCTAGGTCTGCAATGGTTGAGGACCAATACTGCAGCCCCTTTAGAAAGAAAAATCTTCCACTAAGTTCACTTATTCACTATCATATTCAGAAGAACCTTTTAAAATTCAGATCAAAGTTTCCTGAGAAAATAGGCTTGTTTAGCTCTGGAGGAACTTCGTATCTACGTCTTAAGCTCCATTCGAAAAGTTTGTTCCAAGCAAATTCGTCTGTTAGATCAGGATTTATATACCACAGGCGTTAATGATCATTTTTTTGAACTATTCAAAATTGAGCAAAAAGTTTTCAAATGAAAAAATATTTCCCGTCTGGAGGTCCTTCGGCTCAGCTTGCTCATAAGAACTTGGATCTTGGGTTTAGATTTTACATAATTTGCTTCATTTTTTGCCCATAGTCGCAAATGTTAAAAGTTTTTCAACTTCTCAAAATAGAGCTAAAAATTGTTCCCATAGAAAACAAAATATGGAAATGAGACGTTCTCTCCGAGATCTTTCGAGTGCAAAAAAAAAAAAAAGTATTTCGAATTGGAAATTTCTTCAAAAGTTATTAGGGGGGGGGGGGCAAACAGACCGACAGACACATTTTCCCCATCTGAAAAACCTAATCTCAAATTTTTACTTTTCAATTTTAATTAATTTACTCACTTACCTAACTTTCATTTTTGACTTTTTTTTATTTTTAACAATATTTTTACTACACATTAAACCTTCTTTTTTTTCCTTTTTTTTTTAACTTTTACGGGAAAGTAGGCTAAAAAGCATGTGTATATAGTATATAGTTTTTCTTACTAAATTCAATCCATCAATCGTTAATCAACCTGCGTTTTTTTATTATGTTTGTTTATTATTTTATCTACAAAGCTAATCTTATACTTTCACGAATAATAGCTTTTCACCATTTAGTCAAAGTTGAAAAAAGTGTCTTCATTTATTCTTCAAACGCTTCGACGAATCCCGATTTTACACAAGGAGACATTCCTACAAAAGAATCTTGCATTAAATGGGTTGAAAAAATGGGTTGAAAGAAAGCATCGAGTAAAAACGATAATGAGGCATTATTACTCTGATGTTTTCTGCTAAAAGAAAAAATATATATTTTGTTGGTATTTCTCTCCGTAGAGAATTTCTATTTTTAAATAAATTCAATGATGCTTTCGAAAACTTTCATTTTAGTTTTTTAGTTGTTTGTTCAGAAAAAAGACCGATTCAGTTTAATTGTAGTCTTGTATGCATAATAAATATGTTGATTAATTATATGTCAATTTACTTGTAAAATAAATCTTAAAAAGGCGTATTTAGTCCTGTAACAGTATTTTTGTTAACTTGGTGCGTGGTCTTAATGAAATCAGTTCACTTCTCTGCCGTTAATCACACTTCACAGCCTTTAATTTTTGATATATTTCAAGTCCAGCTGTATATTTGAAGAAAGAAAACCGTATTTACCTACTTTGATTTATTAAATAGTAGGGGAAGAGAGGGAAAGATGGAAGTTTTAACTTATAAGAAAAATAAAACCGTACAATATAAATCTTTTGTTCAGATCAGTATTGGAAAAAAAGAAGAAACTACGTACTAAGATAACTCCGTTATTTTAATAATTAATCATTTTTGGAAAATCGGTTATGAATTATGAAGTAAAACCAGGAAGTATTCCATTTCGCCCTTTACCTGATTGCAAAACGGAAAGTTTGTTGGCTAAAATGGAATGCTTAAAATAACTTTTATATAACAAAGTATATGCTTATACAATTTACGCAAGAAACATACATAATGTATATCAGTACACAGTTATTGCGCCTAATCGCAATAAGATGGACATTGCAACCAGTCTTTAATGGATGGTTTCACACGAAATTCTTCACCAAATTGGCAAAACACATCTCCTTGTGAATACTTCTATTAGTGTTCCAAGCTTCCCTTTGGTTTTCTCTGTTCTTTTTGGTTTTCTTTTTCCATTTCCTTTAAAATTTCCTTTAAACACAAACATTCTATTGATAATGTCTTCATTTCTTTTCGCATCTCGTCTTGATGAATAACTAATTTTTGTTTCTTTTTATATCAGCCTTTTTTTCAATTGTGACATTGAAAGGAATACTGGTTATAATCCCTGACTTTTGAGATCTAAATTTTCAATTTTAGCTGTAGGAGTAACTTTTGGTGTTGGAAGTGTTTTCCTTGGAAAATCAGATATGACGTAAATGCTGTTCTAAACTGGTATCAACGTGTTGACATTGCTAACACAACAACAATTTAATCGGAAAGCATTTATTCATTCAGAGTTACTTTTAGTGCGTTTTTCTTCTTTTTCGATAATGTTTTCCCTTTCTACAGGAATAGCGTCAGGGATATTTTCATCAGTATTCCCTTAAAACACACTTTTTGCCATTTCTAAGCTTTTCAATTGCATTGAAACTGCTCATTTTTTCTACGGATCCTTTGTCCTCGGCCAAATGTCACTTTTCGACAATGGTATAACTTATTTCTTCTTTTGTCAGCTAATTTATGTTTCGTGCTCACCATTTTTTCTTCTTCATTATGAAAGAATCTTTTAACAACGTTTTCAACAGGCTTCCGCAAAATATTGCTACATGTTCCTCGAAAAAACAAGTCATGATTGTAACAGTTTGCTCTAAACTAAAGAAGAAAACCTTTGGTCACTTTATTTCGGTTAGGTGGGATGTCGTATTTTTAATACCAAGTGTCATTAGTACTTGGGCATTGTCAAACGAGTTCCGTAAAAGTGGGAAGGTTGGAAAACTCAGAAATTGAGTCCTGTCCATATTCAGTGTTAGAGAAATATCAATTGTTTCATCGATATACTTTTTTTAAGTCTTGTATTTTTTCTCTAATTTCATTAGAACATAATATAGAAGCGATATTTTTATAGAAATACTTATAAAAGATAATTCTGGAAAAAAATGTTTGAAATATTCTCTAAATAAAATTTAATAAAATAATAAAACATATATTTATGTATCGACTCGTTTTATTGGAAAAACATGGAGAAAGGGAGATAATAACTTATTCTGCCGTATTTATTATTTAAATATGCTGATTTGTTTAACTATATTTTCTGCACTTTTTATTTTCATTTAATGTTTCTCACTGAACAGTCTGATATACATTTTAAAAGTTTTATTAAGAAAACAAAAAAAAAAAAAAAAAAATGCCAGGAAAATAATTAAATATATAAATACTAATAAAAAAATTGACATTATTGTTCCATTTCGGCATAAAATATGGGATAATAAATGGAATATACAATAGAAAAAAAATGATGTTACTTTCATCATATAAGTTGTGTTCAAAACATATTTTGCGTAAAATATATACTTCTTAAATCACTTTGCAATTTGTTATTACACGCATCATTGCAAGAAATCTCGGAATTCGTACTAGTATTGCTCATTTATAATCTGCTAAATTCATTGCTGAGTTTTGAATAATTATTCATTTAGGTAAATACAACAACTGTGTCTACTTAAGTGGATTAACGACGATTAATGAGGAATCTCTGGTGGGCGGAAATTGGAATCGTTATGCAGAACGCCGCAGGTATTCTTGCCTGGTTGCTCGTAATGCTTTTCAGGATTTCCGGTTAGATTATCCGCTACAGCCATTAGCTTAACGTTTGCATTAATTATAATTTATTGGTGTCTCAATCAACTTTTTATAAAAAGAAAACAATGCTAATGAATTCATGCACATGAGATTACAGAAACAAATGAACGATTATGTAAGAGGCTCAATGGTAAGATAGGTTTTCAGCTATGGACTTAACATGCTGTTCATACAGTTGAATTCAATTTTTCAATGACAAGGAAGGAAAAAATATAAATCATGAATTATAGTTAGAAAAAAATATTTAATGAAACAGATTGTAATTTATTGCTAAAAATTAAAATTTATTTTCCGAAGAACGTTACCCTTATAAAAGGGAAATGAGAATGCACGATTATTCCATGACTTGTAGGGAAAATATCTTTGTTGTAAAAGGTAACGCAGTAAACATGTTTTAAAAATACCTAAAACGACATTTCACATTTTTTAATAAACGTAATAGTACATTAATCCACAAATTTAAAGGTTATCCATCAATGCCGTAAAATTTCAAATGTTTAAAAATGTGGTTTGTATACGTGGAAAGAATAGTTGCATGTGCAAAAGAGATCGGTGTACGTATATTTCGTGGTAATGGCGAAGACAAGAAGCTGATGGGGCACATTAAAATGGGCTTAAAAGGGACTATTTACACTTACGTTTTTCGCCGTGCCATTGAGCGCGGTAATACCTACAGCTCGACTACGAAATTCTGACGCTTGAACTATTCTACGTATGGGAGAAAAAGACGAATCCATTTGAGTTTTAGGGAAGTTCGTTTTGAAGGTGCGCTTATTAGCACGCGAATCTGAATGTTTGCTTCGCTAATTGTTGAAAGTAACAGTTCTTTTAGAACTGGTAGATAGCATCAGCTCGGAAGAAATCAAATATGCAAAACGAACTGACACTACAACAGAATACAGCACATTCCTTGTATCATTAGCAGCTTCCATGAACATGAATGTATTCTTTTTGGCACTCAACCAGTCAGAAGTCCTCTTTTGAGGTGGCACTTTAACTGCATCTAGAACGCAAGGTTTTTTTTTTTTTTTTTTTGTCTAATGGGGCTGCGTATGGTCACTAACCTTTGCAGACCTAGTGCATTCCCCGGAAAGCGGCATCCATTCTTTCAAGTAGCACCATTATCGGCGGATGCCATTATTACTCTGAGAATTTCGACGCTCCGTTACCCCTAGATGGCGGCATCTGAGCTCTCATTGATGCAGACTGCACTAATAATTTAATTTAGCCGAGAGTATCCAAGCCAAATAGGCTTCTCTTGGGATCTTTTACAAACCACATAATCATATGACATGGGTGCAGACGATTTTCTGCATCTAAAATATCAAGCGACTTAGGCCAGGTTTCAACCTACGATCTTGTGTGTACGAGGCTTGCACCTTACCACACTGTCGGCTCTGGAAGGCAAGAAAAACCACGGATTTCCAGAATGTGTCGCGAAAACGCACCACATTCTTAAACATGCGCAAGAAGTCGCTACAGATGAGTAACTTAATTGGAATCCGTTTCAGGACTGCGTGTGACGCAGAGTTTTCGAAATAACAACGTTCCATGTTCCAAACTACAATTTGTTAAAGAGTACTTTAATGAAAGAGAACACATAGCTCTTACGGAAAGTTGTTTTTGTTGTGCTGTGTTGCTTCAGTAGGATTCTAGAAAGTATATTCCAGCAATTAATTCGAGAACTAAAAAGAAACCTAAACGTTGTTTAGATTTTTAAAAAATCTAGAGAAAAGTATAACCACTTAAGTGTTTAGTTAAACTAGTTGAAGACAGAATTATCCTGATGATTTCAGAAGTTAGTTGAGATAGCTCATTTTTCGGTTTATTTCTGTGCCTGATGAAATCTTTAAAACATTTGTTTATGTGTTCTATGCTTTTTTCTCTCAGAGGACTATTTTTTTTTTTGTAAGAATTAAAAAACATACACAAGTTCGGTATCCTTGAAAGATGAAATTACTATGCCTGTTTATTACTGTCCAGCACTCTGAAATAAGCAGTGGAAACCAAAGTAATCGAAAAATAATAACCATTTATTAAAATTCAATTCATTCGTCTACTTCTAAAAGAAAAATAATTTTAATTTGAAAGCTAGGACGTGGTTCACTTTAAAATTCACTAAGCTTATAAATTCCTCGTCTTAATAAAAAACGTAATTCAATTTTCACATATAATTTACAATTAAGTATTTTTTTCTTGTCCATATTATTAAAATTCAGTGTCTCGCTAAATATTAAAAAGGAATATTAGAGTATTTGAAAAAAAAATATCAAGGAAAAGAAGAAGAAAAAGCAACTTTTTTCTCTTATGGTTTTATAAAATATGTGTAGGCTTTCCTTTCAGTGATTTCTTTTTTAGAAAAAATTCTAATCATGATAAAATGCAATATGTTTGTTGAAAATTGAAAAGCGGGTTATAAAAGTGTAATATTACTTTGGGGTTGAAAGAAAAACCCTGGAGAAATGAACTTTTATTGGCAGAAGTAATCTGCAGAATTATCCAGCCATCCGAATCATGATATGTAATGCGTCATGAAAAGGAGATCTGTTAAGAACGTATATTTTAAAAGCAAAAACATTTTTTTGGTGTGAGTTCATGTTTTTTTATTTGCATTTCTGAGAGCATTCGTAAAAGCGTTGATGATATCCAATAATCATGATAAGGAGAGCTGCTAAGAACCTACGTGTTGAAAGCAATATCAAGGTGTGACATTTTTGGTTTGTGCGTTCATGTTTTCTGATGTGCGTTTTTGAGCGCACTCGTAGCCGCGGTTATAAGAACGCTTCAAAATTGCATTTACACGCACACTTTTGATCGCGTATCTGAATGGATAAACGTCGGGACTGTAGTTAAAAACCCACGTCTAATGGTCGCTTTAGTTATATTTTCTAGTCAAAATTACATGCAGATAATTGCGTTTTGTGTGTTTTGAGACTGATACATGGTTTTCGATTGCCACAGAAAAAGTTTATATCAGCATTGTAATGATTGCGGAAATGCAATTAAAGAAAGCGTGCATGAAATAGGGTGATTAGAAGATGAAGTTTGATTTTTGGGGGGGGGGGGGTTAACTTTTTATGGTACAAAAAACCTCCGCCCTGCACTTTTCTTCTCAGAACCCTCATCAATTTAGTCAGAAGAATGCATAGTATACCAAAAAAAGGGGAATAAATTATAAAAAAATAACACTTTAATTATATTTTACAGTTACAATTTCGATTTTTCTTTTCAGTTTTGATTTCTGTCGTTTTTAAAAATCCTTATATGATTGGGAAAATGGAGGTCGTTTCTTAATAAGATTTAATATACCATGTAATCGAGTGTCAAAAGTTAAAAGACAGTTAAAAACTCAAAATTGTTAGGCTTACGCAATGTTTTTTTAGTTCTTAAAAATATATTAATGTTACTAAAGATGTTAGTTAGGCTCAAGTTTGAAATATATATATATATATATATATAGGTGTAGCAAGTTGTTAAGTATATGAAATTGTCAAAGTTAGTGCCAGGCGCAAATGCAGCACTATGCAGCGAACTTTAATATATTGAAATATAGATGTAAATGAAAAGAAAATGAAATGAAATAAAAAGAAAATGAACTATCTCGCAACATCGTCGCTTCAATTTATTTACAATACTTCCTTTTACATGCCATTTCTGCGACGCATTCCGAAACCTGTAGGACTATTTTTTCTTGGTTTCTTATGAATACGTTATGCTCCCCGCCCACTGATGAGGAGAGTTATTTGTTTTTGTCGTCGCATCTTTGGACCTCTCATCTCTGGGTGTAGGTGAGTATAATCGTTGCTACGTGTCAACGTCCTGCAGGTATGGGCGGGTGCGTCGTATTGGTGGCATGTTTCACGTCCGTCTAATTTTGTAATTTTTTTGTGTCAAAGCCTTTTGCGTTATTTCCGTCAAAGTTTCCTTTTTATGTTATTCACCACATTTTTCAATTTATCGCAACATCGTCGCTTCAATTTATTTACAATACTTCCTTTTACATGCCATTTCTGCGACGCATTCCGAAACCTGTAGGACTATTTTTTCTTGGTTTCTTATGAATACGTTATGCTCCCCGCCCACTGATGAGGAGAGTTATTTGTTTTTGTCGTCGCATCTTTGGACCTCTCATCTCTGGGTGTAGGTGAGTATAATCGTTGCTACGTGCCAACGTCCTGCAGGTATGGGCGGGTGCGTCGTATTGGTGGCATGTTTCACGTCCGTCTAATTTTGTAATTTTTTTGTGTCAAAGCCTTTTGCGTTATTTCCGTCAAAGTTTCCTTTTTATGTTATTCACCACATTTTTCAATTTATCGCAACATCGTCGCTTCAATTTATTTACAATACTTCCTTTTACATGCCATTTCTGCGACGCATTCCGAAACCTGTAGGACTATTTTTTCTTGGTTTCTTATGAATACGTTATGCTCCCCGCCCACTGATGAGGAGAGTTATTTGTTTTTGTTAGTCGCATCTTTGGACCTCTCATCTTGGGTGTAGGTGAGTATAATCGTTGCTACGTGCCAACGTCCTGCAGGTATGGGCGGGTGCGTCGTATTGGTGGCATGTTTCACGTCCGTCTAATTTTGTAATTTTTTTGTGTCAAAGCCTTTTGCGTTATTTCCGTCAAAGTTTCCTTTTTATGTTATTCACCACATTTTTCAATTTATCGCAACATCGTCGCTTCAATTTATTTACAATACTTCCTTTTACATGCCATTTCTGCGACGCATTCCGAAACCTGTAGGACTATTTTTTATTGGTTTCTTATGAATACGTTATGCTCCCCGCCCACTGATGAGGAGAGTTATTTGTTTTTGTTTCTTATTTTTTGACTTTTAATTTTTGTATTAGCAATTTATACGTTTCGTTAATGTTAGTTTACATGTCCCGGAACTTTCATTTTCTTTTCATTTACATCTATATTTCAATATATATATATATATATATATTCATTTATTTTTAAGTTTTCTCATTTCATGCAATAAATATGTTGCATTAATAAAATGAAATTCAAAATTTGAAACAATACTGCAGAATTCAAAAGTGAAAATTCATCACCAGTAACTTCATCATTATTCCAATGAATCCAGTGAAAAATGTCCACTATTAAAACTTTCTGGTGTCACCTGACAAACGTTAGCAATTGATTTCAAAGCAAATCTGCTTGAACAAAAGAGTCTCTAAAATTACAGATTAAAGAGGAGAATCTTGGGAGCAGTACTAAATTTATCATTCAGTTTATGACTCAAGAAATCGATATGGCGAGGACCTATATCGATCCGATGGGACCCAATCTCAGTCAAATAATGAAATGGTATTGGTATTTCAAATGGGCTGTGTGTCATAATGTGACATAGGATATGTTCACTCTGGAAGACAGATGACAGTTGCCAATGGACATTTCGAGTAATCCTTAGGAGAGAAATCGGGGTTCAGGACATGAGGGAATGTTGAGATAATTGGCTTATATTTTCCACAATTGGTTACAAATAAGAATTGATCAGTACCCATTCTTTTCCAACGCTTTTGTTAAGATATTTTTTTTTTACTTGATTTTGTTAATTGAGCTTTTTTTCTTTGTTTTCTTTTCTTTGTTTTATTCTCGATTACATGTGCCTTGCGTTTAAACTGCAATTTTGGACGACGAAATTTTCAACAAAATATGGTTAAAAATAGTAAAGGTACTATGTATATAGTACTATGTGCACAAGTAAACTGTGAAAAATAATTGCACGCAAATAAAGCACAAATGAGCATTAAAATGCAGACATATGTTTCGGGATTGCATGGAATAACTTTTTCAATGCTACCGCGGAGCTTTTAATATTGCTAAAATCCTAAAACGGTTTCAATTTCAAGTCGTTTTGGCCCCTAGTAACGCTCATTCTCTTCTCTTAAAGATCCTATTGATTAACTAAACACTTGAGGTATTTACAAAGTTAGTTGCCGTCCCGGCCTTTCTTACATTGGATTGACAAAGCGTGCTCTGAAAATTCGGTTATGGAAACACAAAGGTTAGGTGCAAAAGCAAGAGTTAAATATATCTAGTATTGCTCAACATTGTTAGAATTCCAACCACTCTTTTGATTTCAATTCTGGGAAAATTATTCAAAAATGTTCTTCCCCTTTAGAGCTTGACTTTTGGGAAGCTTATATATTAACAGGAATAGAGTTCTAATTTGATTAATGATTCTTCATCAACTCCATATATTTCACAGGTCTGACAGAAGTTCCTTTAATCTGTTGTTCTTTCTTGGTTGATTGGTGAATTTGCTTTTATTTTGTGTCTATTTTTTCTCTTTTTGGTCCCCCCTTCCTTACATTTGTACTTTATTTTTTCATTTTTGTTTTGATTCTTTGTGTACTTATTTGTATTTCTATTTAAATGTGTGGTTTGTTTTGCTTTTTTTTGTATGTGATATTCTTTTTTACTTTGTGTACTTTCAACTTCGTGCTCTCCTATTGGTGTATTCCCGGTTACTTCTACTTCCACTTCCACGCTACATTTGTTATCATTGGTTTGCAGGTAAAACTTAGGCTACATAGGGCGTGTTTTTGTTACTTTCCCGGCTTCAGTTGGATGCTATTTTGCATCTAGAAGTTCTACTATTGCACTGAAAAGGAAGTTCCAAGCAATCCCGAAACATACGTCTGAATTTTAATGCTTATTTGTGCTTTAATTACGTGCAATGATTTTTAAAAAATACGGTTACTTAATATTTTAGTTATGTATGTAACAATATAATTTGATATCACACTTTCAAATGATTCATATTTTGCAACAATGTTTTCTATAATATGAACATATATTAACTCGTGTTGTGAAACATAATGAAATAACAAGAGAGAAAAATTCCATAAGTGAGGCAATTAATCACTTAAATTCAAAAGGGCTTAATATCATAAATCAGATGATTAACAAGTAATATATTCTTCGTTATTTCATATTATATAATTGAAAATTGAATTTATCAAACTTCGATTTACTGACATACATTTGATTTATACCACTGAATTTGCAACTGATTTATGAATAATAATTTGAAGCAATGAATATTAACCCGTACGTCAACCGAAATAGATTACTGATAATAAATGCTTCCTGCCGGATGAATTGAACATTTTCGGATGTGAGAGTAGTGTTTCTAGTTTGGTCTTCCTATGAAATCTTGGTTATGAGTTTCTTTTTATTTAGATATATTACGATTCCCTCTAATCATCATATTTACTCATAATAGCTGATACTGACTGAAAAAGATTAAAAAAAAACATTTTCGATTAACACAATACATTCTCTGAAAACTGCAGGAGGATGAAGAAATCATCCAAATTTAACGAAACTTAACTAAAGTACCCTGCAAAAAATTCTAGTTCAACCGCTTACCAAAAAAATGGTGAAATTTAGCTGCAACCAACATTTGGTACTAAGGTGAACCATTATAATGGTGTAGTTACCCTTTGGGTGTAGGAACCATTACAATTGTTTAACTTTAGTACCAAATGTTAGCTGCAGCTAAATTTCACCATTTGTTTCCATTTTTGTTATTAAAGGTTGAACTGGATTGTTTGCCGTGAACAAGACAAACGACGAAAGAGAAATAAAAAATAATCCACTCATGTGTGGATTGTAAAACGGCATAAAATATTCCAAGTACTCAAACGGACAGTAATGAAGAATTGAAATTATTTTACAGTTCTTTGTCTGTTTTAAAAGTATTAGTTGCATTTCAGTATACCTTTTCAGAAGCCAAGAATGTTTTCGAGCTGTTCTGTAATATCGGCATTGTTTTGAAATATCTTCCTGAAAGTGGGCAGTCGTATTAGGAAATTGCAACTGGCTAAATACCACGAAAGTGATTCGCGCTTGTGAGGTAGGAACCATATAATAGAGCAGAGATTCCCAAAGTTGACTGAACTCCGACCCATCTAACAAAAATTTCCAATCTTGGGACCCACCTCTTAGCTGTCTTAGAGAAAAGAGAGCATAAATATTGGTATGTTCAGATCCCCTAGTGGCGAGTTGTGAAACTACTTAATGCTGTCTTATTTGTTCAAATTGAAATTTAAAAAAAAAAATAGTGTTACCAATATGAATGAAAAACTGTTGAAAGAAAAAACACAACTTTAATATTTTGTTTTACTTAAATATCTACACCTGCAAGCTTTTTTTACGAAGCTATTTCAATGGGAAGGATGTATTTTTTTATTATTACTCTTCATTAAAGTTTTAGCATCAACGTCACCTCTAGTTACTTTTATTCGCAGAATTTTTTAAATACGCAGACTTTTTTTAAATTTCTGTATTCAATGGCGAGGGATCACTCAATATTCACTCACGACTCTAGTTTGGGAAATACTGTAATAGAGTATAAGCAAAAACCCTGTTATTAGAATACACAATGTCATATTACTAAAGGACTACATACAGCATATCGCACATTGACGAGAAATTGTTATCCCTTCGTTAGTTAGTAAAACATTAAATCACGTCTACAGATCATCTTGGCAACCTCAACTTGTCGTCAGTTCAAGAGAGGGAGCTATGCGGAAGCATCCTCTGTGCAATGAGCCTACCAACACACATAACTGACGGTTAATTGGGTGTCTCAGAGAAGTGAGACAATCTAAACCATTGCCCCTCTCCCAGAAGAACACCTACGACCGACAGATCAATGGGACGATCGTGTGTTATCATGGCGTATCTTGGATAATCATGCCTGTTCTAAATTTAGGTGATCTTGAAGAGCAGACGCTACATCAGGAAAGTTGTGCAGACGAGAACAATGTATTCGCCACAACGGAGCAGTATTGACAAGTTCCGTCTTGTCCGTATCATCATGGTATAGTTGCTTTTATGGTCCTCGGCATTTTTGAGTTCTAATCACTCCCTTAATTAGTAAGACTACGATGCAAATATTCACACGCAATTCAAGTGTTTTCTTACACATTGAACGTTTCCATTTGAACGTTTAGAGGGTGTTCCTCAACACATGCATGATAACTACGTATTTTGAGCATGTCAGATACCATAGCTTATTATATCTTTTTCTTTCTGAAATGTTTGGCATGATTGTGATAAAGCAATATTATCAACCAATAGTGTACTTTATCATGAGAAACAAACTCGCACCCACCCAACAAGTTGGTTGCCCCCCTGAATTTAACGGTGGTTAGTTACATCATGTGGTGTTGATTCAGGAACGGAAAAATGCGCATCATTTGATTTTGAAAATAAACAAAAGATACCTTCAAAAATGTAACAGATGCGACGCAAATAGTTACAAAAAATGTATAACGTTATTCCAGTGTTATTCTCAGTGTGCAATTAGTTCCATCCTTCATAAGATACAATCAAGAGATTGACTTTCCAAATTGTGAGTAAAAAGAAAAAAAGAAGGAAAGCGGTATGTGACGCAGCGAAAATGATTTAATTTTATTAAACTTTGGAATAAATACTGCATAGCGATTATTCAATTTATACTGAGTTGTTTCCCTTTTTTTCTGTTTTTCCGCTGTTCCCTAAAGTACTTTGTATTCTTTTCGTGATAAAGAAAAAAAAGCAATGAAAATGAAACATAATTGCTCTGATACTTTCTGATAAAAAGCGTAAACTAGTTGTCGTATTTTTTGTATTTTGTGCTTCAAGAGGAAAGAATTGAATCCCCTTTTAAAGAAATGCAACCCTTAATACGATTTATTTTCTCTCTCTTTTTTAATGTTTGTAAGAAGTGTAAAGTAATAGTATTCCATTTTACAAGACATAATAAATACTTGGATACATAGAACGGCCATATTAGCCGATACATTAATAAAGTATAAGAAAATATTGAACTTATATATCTATTTTACTGAACTTTTCAACTTTTCATTGCAATCAAAATATCATTGCCCGGCTTGTTTTATTTTTAATTTTTTTTGTTAATTTATTTAAAATTGTAGATTAGATTATAACTGATAAAAAAACTTACACATTTCAAAAGATGAATCACAAAAAATGTGCATAAAGGTTTGTGTTGCACCTTTTAAAATAATTTCATTAAGTACATTCACTTTATCGCATATATACTCTCAGTTGAAGATGTGGTAATAATACCAAATAAATATGATGCAGTAATGACATTATAAGTATAATAGTTTGTTAGTAACCCATTGTTCGTAAAAAAATCTTGAGATTTAAGTATTCTCATTTTACTGTAGTTTACTCGTTATCGAAATCCCTGCCTAATGTCGCGGATGTGTTCATCAACGGTAAATGTATCAGCAATATAAAATCATAATAATAATAATCCAGAAAATGTACCAGTACTTATAATCTTATAAATAAAATAATTTATATCATTTCCTTTGATTCGTTAGCACATGGTTTCATGCATTTTAGATTTAATATAAGCATATTTATATATAGGCAATATAATAAACTTTTTTTAAAGTACATTTATTTTCACTTAGTGCAACTAAATGCAGAAGGGGTTGATGTCTCAAATGTGATTTTTATTCTCACAGCAGGTCCTGCGTCTTAATGAGCAAGAAGAAAACGAGAAATATATGAAACTATTCATATTTCACTCATTTCTTAGTCCTGCTATAGAATGCCAAATGAGACTACCTGCAAAGTATAAAACACGTTTCTAATCACGTGACTTTTAACACGCGCCACAGGCTCTGAATTTGTCAGTTTCACTTTGAGGTATGCTCAAGAGTACTAAAATACGCAAATACATTTAACCCTGCTGTTCTGTTCGCAGTTACTACGCACAAGTACCGTTCGGGTCAATATGACCCGAAGATTGAATACTCACTGCAGGGGTGGAATATTTTCCCTGTTTTTTATAATAGACTATATCTAGATAAAATAAACATATTTTAACAGAATTCATTCGATTTAAAGTTAAAAATAAGTATCCTGGGGTACTATTGTAAGTATCTATATGACAATTACTTTGTAAAACATTAAATGAACGAACATTTCTACATTGTACCTCTTTTTTATTTACAGTATGGGCAATAATATAATTATATTTGCTTTAAAGATGTGTTTCTACAATTTTAGCGCAATATATTTGTTTATTTTTCTGACATGATTGGCTAAACTTGCATGCGATTCATTTATTACTCAACAGTAAATTATAAGTATTAATTTATTTTTTCTTTTGCGTTGTATTTTTTTCTACTATATTGCGGATTACTCATTTCTATGGGGATTTTGCATTGCCTGAAAGTGTAGAGAAAATAATTACTTGCCAAGTTTTAGCAAAAAGTGCATTTTTCTTTTTGTGTCAATTTTTTTCCTTTCCATATGTTGTTTATAAATTCCCAGATTAATAAATGCGCTGCAAGCCCAACAGTCCGGTACGTTATAAAATATAACCCTTCTCCAGCAATTTCTGTTTCTAGAACAAGTATATTAGGAACTGAAAAGTTGATCCAAAGTAACCCCGATGGCTATGCTGGCATTACTATCTAAAGTAAGTTTGAATATAGCTTGAAAAGCTGTAACATTCAGAATTGTCCTTTCTTCTCCATAAACAATTTCTCTTTTAATATTTGTCATTGTAATGACTTTATTCTGCATGATGGAATTGAACATGCATGCAAATGCACTATTTTACCATTATTTCAATATTCACATGATGTTGAATACCTAGTAAAATCTGGAGGTATTTTTATTACATTTTCAGAGTTTTTGCAGCCAACGGTTGCAGGTGAATGAAACGACCAGTTTTTTTTTTTTTTGGGTATTTTGAGTGACCATACTGTGAACTATAAATTGAATGAGTAACCACATTATACCGTCAGTATAAAAAAAAAAAAAAATAATTTTCCTCACTAGTAATGGTTTCCATCCTCAGAAAGGTCTTCTACGTCGCTATCAGATTTTCCCAGAAGTTCATTTTTTTGCTAAAATGTTTATCATTTTTAGTATTTTCATAATAACGCTGAATCATGCGCGCATCTAATAAGACACAATACAGTAAAAGTGGACAGATGACTCATACCGTTGCCTGAATTCAGTCACGTGATCTAGCTATTACGTGTCAAGTAGACTGATCTGAAACACCACATCGTTTAACCTTGACTGACCTTTGATCTTGTGTGAAACTCGTTTGACTACTTAACAGTATTTGCTATTATCGTTTCCCGTTGAATTAGTAATACACCAATTCACTTTTTACATATAATTATTGAAAACATAGGTTCGGGTCATTATGACCCGAACAGTACATTGATACAAAATTAAAAAACACATAGTAAATAATTAAATAAAATAAAATCTTTTTTTGAGAAATGAGAGAATACCTTGACTTACAAAGTCACTAAATTTCAAACAATTATCTCAACACAGTCATTTTTTATAAACTGTTAAAAAAAGTTTCGGGTCAAATAGACCCGAACAGACCAGCAGGGTTAAATGTGTCCAACATTTTTTTTATTGTGCTTTACGCATTTTGATTTGTTTCTATTTGTTAATAGCACTCTTATTATTTTTTCAGAATAACATTTGCATTTTCGAGGAATGCACTTCAGTTATTAGCTTTTTCCGAACCTTTTTTAAATAAATTGCCTAGATAACATTTGCCATTCTATAGAAAGCCCAGGTATTATGTTCAATGTCAAGGCATTCTATAGAATGCCGGTGTTCCATACTTTGCCGCTAACATACTTTTTTCTCTCTCTTTCTAATGGGGCTGCCTATGGTCATTAACCTTTGCAGACCTAGTGCGTACACGGTAATCGGCATCTATTTTTCAAGTAGCACCACTGTCGGTGGATGTCATTGCCACTGAGAATTTGGACGCTCCGTTTCCCCTAGATGGGGGCACCTGAGCTATCATTTGATGCGAATTGCACTAGGTATTTGATTTAGCAGAGAGTATGCAAGCCAAACAGATTCTAAAGGGATCTTTAACATGCCGCACAATCTTGCGACATGGGCGCAGACGATTTTCTGCATCTTGAAAATACACCGACTTGGACCAGGTTCGAACCTGCGATCTCGGGCGTACGAGACCCTTAAAACTACTCCACCCTGTCGACCCGCTACCATGCATTATTATTATTTATTTTCCTTAGTTTTGTAGTTTTTAGAATAACCCAAAAGATGAGAAAACGTTTTGCACTTCTTAATTAATATCTTTATGGAAATATTGATGGTATTATATTTTATATTATGTAAAACCCTTTAAACACATACATCAATAAAAAGTACGCACGTCGACAAGGTAACATCCTGTTCAAACATTTTACCGTTTACAAGTTCGGATTTTTTAAAATTGTCTATAAATGTGAGTTATAGCAAGAAATGCATCGTTTTAAGTTAAAATTTCTGCATGGAGCTCCTTCCTCCCAAGTTTGTAGCACGAGTTTATTGCTGCTACGTACATAAATCATGCAGTAATAAAAATAATTTATGGTTCATATTAGTCCAGCTTATATTTCTAGAATTTCAGTATTTTATGTTACAAAACGTTATGTCACTTTCGTAAAATATCGCCAAAGAAATCCAATATAGGACTATATTCTCTTTATTTTTCTCAGCCTAAAAATACACAAATAGAATAAAATGAAATAATTGAATATATATAAATATATATCATTATTATAATGTAAATAGGAAATTACGTCTAGAACTATAAGAGCGCAATTTGCCGTATACATCAACATCAGAACATTAAATTTATAATCCAAGTATGTATCTCTCTTTATCAATTGCTTTTAGATCTCAATTTCTTCAAATGTATCTTTCTCAATGAATGTGTATCAATACTTAATACACATTCATTTACTCATTCGATCATTTATTCACTTATTTATTCATTTACTCACTCACTCGCTCTTTATCCATTCAGAAATATCGTTAAAAGTTCAGATAAAAAGAAGTTTATAGGACATAGGCTCGTTTAGTTTTGGATTAACTTCTAATCTGTACGTCTTCTACGTAATAAGATCCGTCTAACAAAGTGTGTTCCAAGTATATCCGTTAGTTATATCATTATTAATGTAGGATTGAAGTTTTCCCATAAGAGCGAATCTATTATTGTTATTATTATTATTATTATTATTATTATTATTATTATTTTGAACTGCTCAAAACTGAACGAAAAATTGTTCAATAAAAAAAGCAAAATATGGAAATGAGATGTCCTCGCCGTGATTTTTTGAAACTAAAAAAATATTTCGAGTCGGACAATTCACTCATAGGAGATGGGGCAGACAGACCGTCAGATACAAATTTTCCCCCAGCTCAAAACCCTACTTTCAATTTTTTTTTATTTTTCATTTTTAATTTAATTACTTAACTTATTTTTGATTTTCTTTGCTTTTAGCGATATTTTTACGATACGTTGAAACTATTTTTCAAACGTTTTTTTCTTTTATTTTTACTTTTACGAGAAAGTATGCTAAAAAACACGTGACATTACTGTTCAGCCCAAAAATCCAAAAACATCAGGTCTGAATCTTACATCTGAATATGATATACTGCATATTGAAATGCTCATTATTACTAATTAAAGTCAAAAATGCTTACATTAAAATACTGAAACATTCTTATAACGTAAAAAACTACAAGTGACATTACTGTTCAGCCCCAAAATCCAAAAACATCAGGGTTGAATCTTACATCTAAATATGAAATAATGAAAATCGTCTACACTAGTGTATTTGGCTAATTTATATTTATTTATATACTTTTATTTAAATTTATATACTTTTATTTAAATTTTTATCGTTTTATTTATTTTTTATTAGCGTTACGTTTATTTTTTTTATTGATGAATAAATAAAAATAATTAACAAATATACCTTGCTCTTCTGATCTCTTCCATCATATTCTTATATTCACTACGCATATTTTACGCATATTTCACTACGCCAAACAACTTTTGAAATCAGCAGCATGAAAAGATGGTCAAATATTTAACGTAGAGCCGAATAGTATTATATAAAAAAATAACTTAGTAAATTGCTTTAACTGGGAATTTCAGCCACAACGAAAGATTTAAAAAAAAAGCATTTGAAACTGCCTTTCAGTATGAAATAAAAGTATTGGTCAAATTGTCTTTAAGTTTTGTGCAAGGAAAAAAGAAAAAATAGTAGTAATGTCAATATTATTTTTACTAATAATAATAATATAAAATTTTTACTATTAATATTATTTCCGCATTCGAGAATAATATATCTTCCAGAAGTAAATGAATACCACAAATACAATAACAATACATTCCCTTGTAATTCAACAAACTCGAGAACTGGCTATTTGCTGAGAAAAATGACAGAAAATGATTTAGAAACTGTAAGTTACAGATATTGTAATTTATGGCATAAAGAATTTATGATCATATAAATGCAAGGCATTTTTTTTTCTGTTCCATTTGGCAATAATGGGTTTTCTTAGCTGTCTTTTATTGCGCATGTGACTCAAAATAAAATGATTGCTTCCTTTTTATTAAAAGAAAATAAATGCTTGGGGTGAAATAAATATATGACTATGAAAAGGAAACAGTTTCTGTTATATTTTTTTAGTTTATTTTTAATGTTCAAAATTTAAATGTATCGTACAGGGGAGGTAAAAGACACTGTGTCACAGAAACAGAAAATGTTTAATGTGATAAGTTTATTTATTTCTTATTATTTTCATTTTTTTTTTTGTTTGTTTTTGCTTTTTCTTTTGTAATTATTTATTCACTGGGATGTCATTTATGGGTTTTTTTAACGAAAAATTGTTGTTTACGATGTTTTGACTTTTGATTTATAATATTTTATGATAGCAGTTTTTAGAATTTCTTATATTTATCATTATTAGCTCTTACTTTTTTTATAGACCTTTTTCCCTCGAAGTGGCCATAATGCCCTTTTCCTCCCAGGTACAGATATAAGGTATCCAACGGTAAATACGCAATACCGTACATGGCATCGAGGCTTTTACAGAGTTGCCTCAAGAGACGCGTTGCGCGTTACGCCAGGTTCTTCCCAAAATCTCTCAGACACGCAACAACCAGAACCGGTCATAGGCTCCGGACCAGGGAGCGTTGCCTACCTTCTCTACCGTCCGGGTACCACATCCTCTCTACAAGGATAGACTAACATCCGTCGGAAGCAGAAAGGTGGGGATTTAGCGTTACCCAGGCTGCACCACGAGGAGGCCCCCACCATTACGGCCCCCAAATACAGGTTTGATATGTATGGATTCAATCTCCACAAATAATATTCTTATTTTTTTGCAAATAAAATCATCTTTTTCTTTCAATTTATACTCAGATAGGATATAATTAATTAATTAGGAATTCCAAAAAGTCATACATTATACTGCGTTTACGAAAAACAAGCGCAAAGAACACAAATCAATAAATTATAAATTAAAGATGCAGGATTTCGATACACCAAAAGGAAAAAAAATTAAAAGCAAACAAAAAGCCCATTTAGTTTCTGACGCCAAGAAAATGATTTAATTTTATTAGACTGTAACTCTTGAACAAATACTGCATAGCAATGATTCAATTTACGCTCAGCTTTTGTGCCTTTAATTTCTTCATTTATTCTTAAGTTATTTTCATTCTTCAAAGATAAGGAATAAATGTAAGCGGCACTAAAAACGATAATGAAGCATAATTACTCGATTCTTGCTGATAAAAAGCGAAAAATTTTTTTTTTTTTATGTTTGTGTTTCAGTCTGGGGAGAATTAGTTCCTCTTTTCGAGCATTTTAATCTAAAGTAGGAAATCTTATTTTATGTGTTTTTTTTTTTTTTCCTGTCAGGAGAAAACAATGTAATTGCACTTTTCGATAGAGAATAAATACGTTGATTATAACTCGCAAGCTTTATTTGTGACACATTCAAAAAAGAAAGTCCTTGCAATTCTTTATTGAGATTGCATCCAGCTCACACATATGATTTGTTTGCAGAACTAATGGGGCTATATTCCAGACAAAAGTTAATATTTGTTGAATAAATGGTAATTTATTTTGGTAAATTTGCATGTTTGCATCGTGTTTTTTCATTAACATAATTTATAAAAGTATCTACCACAGTTTATGAGTAAAACTTATTGGAATTTTAAATTGCGTCAGCAGGCATGAGTTATTTCAACAGCAAATATAGAACGTTGAAAGATTACACCTATCCGCAAAACGATTCAGTCCAAGAGGTAAATTGTGAATTTAGTTTCGTTTACTACTCGGAGGAGTACCGAGTTATTGCGTTCCGAATGTTAATCGTGTTAAGAAAAAACAAATAAATAACTTAAAAATTAAAAAACAGAACTACGGGCATAAGCATAAAGATTTTTTCGCTTATTGGATTTGAGTTATACGTGTTAAGAAAGTAGTCCTTTTTGAACTAAATTAAATATGAAATGAAATTTTGAAATACAAATAAATGCGAGTACAAAACGAGGTTACCAGCAACAGCACAAAGATTAACGCATCCCTCCCCTATAATGTATTTCTTGTTTAATTTTTAAATGCTTCTTTTTTTAAGTACTATTTTGAACTGTGTTTAATAAAATCCGGATAAATATCTTTGAACATGATATTAAGAATTGTGAATTGACTTTAACGTGTGAATATATTATAACATTTACATCTAAGTTAATAATGACTAACCAAGACAGATTTGCGTTTTTATTAAATGCCTCTGAAATCACAAGGTCTCTTCTGCGTATATTAATAGATGCGAATAACCATTTGTACATCGATCGTATTTGAATACGCTTTGAAAGACACGTAAACTCATTAGTGGAATTGCTTTTAGTTCCTGTCTTTAAAAAAATGGAAGGTAATGCTTCGGAAATTTATAAAAAAGGGGGGTGAGGAAAAATAAAAAAATGAAAATAAAAAAGAGAAAAAATATTTTTCCGACATTTGCTAAAAGTCATGCTACTATTTAGTTAAATAATGGTGTATGTCTATTATGTCTTGCGAATATTGAAAACCTTAGCTATTTTTTTCCTTCAAAAGCATTTACTTTTTGAATTGCTGTTTATATTGTCTTTCTCACTTCCTTTTGTTGCAAGTCAAAACTATTCTTGAAAACAACAATTTGATTCTAGGTCATTACCGCTGAATTACACATGTGTAAGTATATTTGTGTAGCTATGCGTGGAATAAATTTATTAAAATATCTGGATTCTTGCAACTTACAGATAGTTCATCTAAGGAATATCAATGCTGGATATATTATTTAATGATAGTGTACTATTATTCATGTTTCATAAGGCGATAATTGTAAACTAAATAAAAAATAAATTTACTCAGATGTCTGAAATGCATTGGTTTTTTAGGAGCATCAATGTCGCAATTAGGAACATTAGGGATTAAAAAAACTACTCTATATTAAACTAACCTAATTGAGACAGAAAAGAAATGTATTTTTTAAATTTTACAGTTAGATACTTAATTTGTTAAATTAATTTATTTTAGCATTAAAATAATAAGCTCATTCAATCCTTTTCAATTATTTGTCAATGTGTCCTAAATGTTGTCAAATACTCCTAAATGAAATATATTTTAAAATATCAGGGCTCGAAAAATCTTTAAATTTTTACGTGCCCTACCGGGCATGTTTGTCTAAAAAATACATGACGGAACAAATTTTTAACATGCCCAGAAGTTGTTTTATTTCACATAACCAAAAAATTTGAATTCGTCGTATAGCATTAATCAGACAAAAAATTAAATTAAGACCTTTATATATGAATCAAGAATTATTTTAACGTTAATGACATCATTAAAAAATTGCATTCAAATAATCATTACATAATAAGTCGTTACAAGTCAAAATTTGCAAATTTTAAATCGTATTACCAATTTGATTGTTGACGCGCATGTCCGTCAACAAGTCAGTTTTGAGCTCCGGTAAGAATGCAATGATTTTTCAATAAAATACGAAGTAAAAAAGTTTTATAAAGAAACATTTGTTTAAAAATTACATGCTCTGCCGGGCGTATGAGGGTTGAAGACTCATTCCCGATCGGAATTTTAACATGCCCTGGGCATGTCGGGCAAAATATTGTTCGAGCCCTGATATATATATATATATATATATATATATATATATATATTTTTAAATATATGTATATATAGATAGATAGATAGATAGATAGATAGATGGATAAATAGATACATACGTACATAGAAAATTGCGTCTCATTTATGCACATTGCCCTTATATGATGTTACTCAGGTAGTAAAGTTTAAATCCGGGACCAATAAGAATGCCGTACTCTGTGCAGAAGACGTATAAAAACTAAGATCCAGCTACTTGAATGAAAAAATAAATAAGAAAGTGCAGCGTTTCTTTATTGAACTGTTTATTACTATTTAAAACGATATGTTTTCTTTACGAACTTTTTCACCGTTAATTTTTTATTTATTTATTTTAAAAAATTACTTTGCGTTTTGAATTACTAATCAGGGTGCATTTTTAACTGATTATTATGTATGCCTACGACCATTTTTTACAATAAAGTTTTAATTCTGGTGAGCTATTTAGGAAAAGCTTAAAGAGAAATTCATATTTATTACTCTCGCTAAAATTTTCTCTCTCGCCTAAATACAATATGTCATCATCTTAAAAATAGGATTTATTCTATCTGTTTTTTTCACTAATGTGCTTTGTTATACGACGTTCCAACCATGTAATGAAAACACGTCCCATATTAAATCACAGCTATATTTTGTCCATCTAACTAACCGCATTCCACTTTTCCTTTTATTATAGATTTGATCCACATTTGAATACCAAACGATTAAGATGATGATTTTTTTATCATCTCCATCTGAAGCCATTAGTGCTTGGAAACGGTTTATAAATGGACAATAGACGGAATCGGGGTTTCCGGAGAAAATTGTTCTGGAGGAAGTCATTTTCAGAACCATAATCAGCGGTGATTATGGAGGCGGCAGAATTGTGTAATTACTCCCCGAAAATTAATCACCGTTCCATCATAATTTATGAGTGAAACTCTCTTTTGCCTCAAGGTTAGACAAGTATGTCAACGGGTTTAATAGCTCACACATCTAAATGTTTCTTGACATCTTTGAGAAATCATTTATAAACGTAAAAAAAAAAAAAAAAAAACAGGTGGAAGTTTTTATTTAAATTGTTAAAAAATTTTATATTTAAATTGTTAAAAAAGTTAATATTTAAATAGTACGGTTTCATTTTAATGAGATTAACAAAAGCACCATGAGGAACAAATTAGTGAGAATTAAAAAATATGCTAAAAAATAAACAAATAGAAATAAACACAAGTTTGTAAAATTTCAAAAGAAAAATATATTATTTTCTTCAAAACAGTACATTTGCATTTTTCTTGAGAACTGATTTATCCTTGCGCAACTTAAAACCATTACAACATTGTGGGCGTTAGTTTTTAGCCTACTTTTCCGTAAAAGTAAAAAAAAAATGTAATAAGGCATGAAAGCAGGCGTAATGTGTCGTAAAAATACCGTTAAAAATAAAGAAAAGTTTTTAAAAAATGAAATGAGTAAATAAAAATTGAAAGTAGGGTTTTGAGATGGAGAATATGTGTGTCTGTCTCTCGGTCTGTCCACCCCCTAATAATTTTTGAACGAATTGTCCGATTCGAAGAATTCCTTTTGCATTCGAGAGATCTCGGCTATGAAATTTCATTTCCATATTTTAATTTTCGATTTGAACCATTTTTCGTTCAATTTTGAACAGTTCAAAAAATTTTAACATTAGCGCCTATGGGCAAAATTGAAGCATATTATATAAACTCTGGGCACAAGATCCAAATTCCTATGAACACGCTTATTGGAAGAAGCCCTAGGTGTGAAATATTGATTTGAATAATTTTGAACAGTTCAAAAAAAATTACCATTAGCGCCTACGAGGAAATTTTAATCCCATAAAAATCCTGATCTATCCGGCGGATTTGCTTGCAGTAAGCATGTACAGATACGAAGTTCAACAAGAACTGAACGAGCCTATTTTCCTACGAAATTTTTTGATCGGGATTTTTAAGGATATTTCTCAATGAATAAATGAATAAATGAATGAATGAATAAATGAATGAATGAATGAATGAATGAATAAATGAATAAATGATAAAATAAATACATGAGAAAATAAATGATAAAATAAATAAATAAATGAGTGAATAAATACATGAAATGAGTAAATGAATGAATGAATACATGAAAGACTGAATAAATGAAAGCATGAATGAGTGAGTAAATGAATATGTATTATACGTTGAGAAAGGTATATTAGAAGTAATTAAGAACTAAAGCTAAATGAGAAAGAGAGACAAAGAGGCAGCTAGATTATAAATTTGAATTTGGTGTATACGAGAAAATAGGCTCGTATAGCTCTAGACGGAACTTCTTGTTTTTTTTAACTTAATAAAACGTGCAGACCGCATATTACTTATTTTATGGACTTCGTACTCTTAGAAACATTTTGTTTTTCATTTTGTTTCTTGCCTCATGTACTCAATCTTTCCGCTTAAAAATGTAAAGATTTTGAATATTACCAATTTTTCCCCGATTAAAATTAATGACGATTTTTTGAGGCAGAAAATAGGTGATTTTCATTCACTTTATTTTATCGATGATTCATTAAACCTTTTAAATTTTGATGTTTGGGATTTAAGGTGTTCTGAGCGCCTATAAAATAATGTTAATGCACTGTTCTCTTACTGTATTTTTATTCAATTGAAAATATATCTCTATAAAATCACGCGATAAAGGAAATTAATAACTTTTAGACAGAATATTAATCGATTCTTTCTCAATAATTTGCGTGCTCCTTCCAAGGTACCATGCATCATTGCTACATGCGTTCAATGATTCAGTTATCAATTCATCCATCAATGTTGCCTTTAATAGTACAAAATATTGTCAGACAAGTTGTACCATATATAATGCATCAATGTCATTGAATAATATGCTGCGTTTTATACTTTTACATCGAACTTTTTTCTCGATCATTGTTTTTTCCCATTTAAATATAATATAATGTTACTTTAAAACCGCAATAAAAAGGAATGTTGGCAGCTCAGGATTTAAAAGAATGTCAGTTAGTATTAGTGCAAACAACAATTTCGGATGTCCCAATACCATATAAAACTGATGAAAAATGTTTTTTGTACTAAACTAAACTGCCCTTCGATCCTAGTGTCGAATTATGTTTGAATGTTTTTTTTATTTTTTATGAATCAATAAAAAGGAAACGTTTCCAAAGAAAATTCAATTTACAATCATCGCAAACATAACTATTGTCTATTTGTTTGTATTATTTTAAAAAATGCAACGCTTCTAAAAAAAAAAAAAGAAAAAGAAAAACTTTTTTTGTTTTTATAACAATATCCTTTATTTGGATGTTTTGCATCTAGAAGCTCCCTGTCGCATTGAAAAAGGGATTCCAAGCAATCCCGAAACATATGTCTGCGTTTTAATGCTCATTTGTGCTTTAAATTAACATGAAATTTTATCTCTATTATACTATTATAATATCCTTCCTATCCATATTGAATAATTTAAAATCATTTTCAAATTGTATGTTTTTGCAATATAAAATGTATATATATATATAAAAAGAAAAGACAAAAAACAGCACAATATTTTTACCATTTTTTATTTCTACACTTCTTATTAAATGTTAATGTTAACAGTACCTAGGATCAAAACCTATTTTTAAATACTTAAAAATGCAATTAAGTACAAGTAGTTCAAGTTTGGAAACAATCTTAGTTTTTCTCTCATTTATTGAAGGACTCCAACGAAATATAATTCAATAATAGCAAAATTACAACTAAGAATTCAAACTGAAATCCATGTGTTCAATGTTTATAATACGACTGCTTAGAAAAGCATTCCAAGTAAAGAGAATGAATTATTTATCATATTTCCATAAATATTTATCAGCTCTGTTGACATTATGTTTTTTGCTTTTTATCCCTTTTTCAAAGAATGTCATTCTTCAACTTCACGAGCAGACATGAAACAAAGTCATGAATTTTATCTTTAGAAGAGACGATATGTTTAACGCGCCATTTTGTACAAATGCATGGACTTTCTGCAAGGTTAAACAGGCACAAGATAAATCTCTAAATTCAACAGCCGATAAATTTTATTCTGACAGCAATTCGTGAGTTAGTGGTTTTGACAGACGAGCGAAATCTTGATAACGACACACGCAAGAATTCAATTATAAAAGTCATCCATTAAAAGCATCACTCCAGTAACAAATTATCATATCTATTATGTCTCCATACGTGCGTTAAGAAAAGACGAAAAACCCTGTAATACATTTCTGTAAAAGTACAGAGGGAAAACTGAGTGTCTCTGTAAATTTACGAAGAACTTGCAAAAAAGAAAGTAATCAAACTTCTTGATAACAGTTTCTCGAAAAAATTCTTGTTTTCCGCACTCCTGTAAAACTAGAGAACGACTTGTTAAATTACGTAAAACTGAACAACCTGAGATCTGTGACTAACAAAGTCATGTATAATATATTGTAACTTCACAACGTAATTTCAGCTCTAATAAACAGCTTAGCCCTTGCTAGTCCTCCAAACTCAGAAAGCAACCTCGGCCGAGCGGCTTAAGGCACAGGAATCACAAGAGAGAGGGCTTAAGTTGCCGTTCATAAATGACGTCACGCTTTTTTCCCATATATTTGACCCCCCTTCGCCCTTTGTCACGCGTCACAATATGTTACGTAATGCATGATGTCACACTTCTTGTTACCCCCTCCCCTCTCCTTCTCACACTTTGTCACAATTTCACGAACCCCCTCCGCCTCGAAGCGTGACATCCTTTATGAATGATCTCTAACTAAGCTCACCTTCGAATTTATGAACACGGAATGTTAATTCAGCAAACTTACAAATGACACCCCAGCAGCGGCGCCCCAGCATCTGTGGCTAACAATTACAGAGTCTCTGGAAATAAAATTTCACGTTAAATTAAAGCACAAATGAGCATTAAAACGCAGACATATGTTTCGGGATTGCTTGGAATCCCTTTTTCAATGCGACAGGGAGCCTCTAGATGCAAAACATCCAAATGAAGCAGACAGAACAACAAAGACAAAGCTTATATAGCCTAAGATTAACTGTAAACCAATGAGAATAAAGGCAGTGTGAAGTGGAAGTAGAAGTAGTAGGAAAGGCACCAATAAGAGAGCAACAAACGAATGCAGTTGGAAGTACAGGAAGTAAAAAGCAATATCAATAAAAACAAAGCAAAAAAGACAATAGCGTGCATAAAAATGTGAAAATACATGAAAATTGCAAAAAAATAAAATAAAATACAAAGAATAAAATGGAAATAAAATAAGTACAGAAAATACCAAAAACAAAAAGCAAAACAATGTACACATGCAAAAGAGGGGGAGGGGGGGGGAGAGGAAAAAAATTGACACAAAAAAGGAAAACTAACAAGAAAACCAAGAAAGAACAACAAATTAAAGGAACTTATGCCAGACCTGTGAAAAATAAGGAGTTGAGGAAGAATCATTAACCAAATTAGAACTATTCCTGTTAATATGATAAGCTTCCCAAAAGTCAAGTTCTAAAGGGGAAAAACATTTTTGAATAATTTTCCCAGAATTGAAATCAAAAGAGTGGTTGGAAGTCCAACAATGTCGAGCAATGCTAGACTTATTTAGCTCTTGCTTTCGTACATAACCTTTATGCTCATTTAACCGAATTTTCAGAGCACGTTTTGTCTGTCCAATGTAAGAAAGGCCTCAACGGCAACTAATTTGGTAAATACCACAAGTATTAAGTTGATCGACAGGATCTTTAAGAGAAGAAAAGGAAAGTTTGTTGCTAGGAGCAAAAACAACTTGAAATTGAAACCTTTTTAGGATTTTAGCAATACGAAAACTTACAGAATGAAAGAATGGTAACACAACCAAATTCTTTCTAGAAATCACATGATTGGGACCAGAAGTTTTTTTAGATAGTTTGTTATGAATAGAATCAATTAAAGAGTGAGAAAATCCTCTATCAACAGCTACAGCTTTCAGATAGTTGAGTTCAATCTTGAGAAGCTCAGGAGAAGAGCAAATATTAATAGCACGATGGACAAGAGCATTAAAAGCCGAATATTTTTGGTTGGGAGGATGAGACGATAGTCTGTGAGGAGGTAAAGAAACAGCGAAAGGTTTACGATAGACAGAAGTAGTGAAACCAGACTCACTCCTAGAAATCAAAACATCAAGAAACGCGAGGCTACTATTAACTTCTTTCTCACAAGAAAACTGGATATTAGAATCAATGGAGTTCATAATCGAAAGAGCATCATCAATACCTAACAAGTTACTGTCCGTTAGGACAAAACAATCATCCACATAACGAACATAAAATTGAAATTGCAATTTTTGGAATAGTTTTTCCTCAAAATAATGCATATAGAAATCACTTAAAATAGGACTAAGAGGACTTCCCATGGCCAGGCCATCTACCATAGCATAGAATTTACCATTAAATACAAAAGTGCTCTGTTTCAAGCACACACGAGTAAGAAAAACTAATTCCTCAATTTCCACAGAAGTAAAATGGAATTCAGAAAGCCTTTTCCTGAGGCAAGTCAAAGCGCCATCAACAGGAACATTAGTAAACAAAGAATTAACATCAAAAGAAGCCATAACCGAATTATTCGGAACGAAGTTATGAAGTTTCTTAACAAAATCGGTGGAATTTTTAACAGTGAAAACATTCCGACTCCTAAGTGGAGAAAACACAGAAACTAAATACTTGGAAAGTTTATATGAAGCAGTGCCAATATTGGAAACAATTGGTCTGAAAGGAATACCTGCCTTGTGTACCTTCGGTAAAGCATAGAAACGCGCACAATTAGCAACAGAAGGAATCACAGACCGTTTAGCAATCAAAGGAATAGAATGAACAGACTTAACAGCAGACGAAATAGCTTTTAACTCCTTGTCGCTAGGATCTTTATAAATTTCAGAATAAGGACCAGAAGCAATTAAATCATCAGTTTTTTCAACATAAGATGATTTATTAAGAACAACAATCTGACCACCCTTGTCAACTTTGGTAATGACCAAATCAGAATTTGAAACTAAATTATTGACACAGCGTTTCACAGAATGGGTAAAACCAATATTAGGAACTTTTGAATTGAAATCAACATTGGAAGCAATAAGATGCCGAACTGACTCTTTTTGAGTGGAAGTTAAGGCACTAAATTTGAAAGCTTTTTCAACCGGAGCAATAAGTTCAGAAAAAGAAGGCTTTTTAGCCAAAGCAAAATTGTTATTACATTTCAAAGCATTAATTTCATTACTATTCAAAGGAAATTTCGAAAGATTTACAACCGCATTCCTATTAACAAGAGGCAAATCAGCCGGAACAGGAACATTTGAATCATTACACAACTTGGTAAATTTCTTATTTAAAGTAATTTTGTGACTGTCAGATGAATGAAGAGCTCTCGCCCATGACATTCTATCAATAGAATCAAAATCGAAATTAGAATTAGATACAGAAAGATGTAAATCATAAAGTTCACGTTCTATGAACGAAAGTTTTTTCCTAGTTTCCTGGATAGAAGCTCTAAGTAAAGCGAATTTAGAACGAAAAATTACCTTATCAACCCTAACAGAACGCGGTAAATTACACTTTAAAGTGATAAACTTAGGAATGACTTTCTTGCGCCTGCAAGCCTGGAGAAATTTTAAATGGTTCAAAAACCGAACCTATTTAATTCGTAGATTACAAAATCTGTTAACTTGAGACATAACCAGAATCAAAACAAACAAAACATAAGGGGAAAAAACAATAGCTAAACCGTTCAATAAACAAAACGAAACAGAAAGAACAAATTGCAAAAACAAATGCAAAACATACACCACGTAACAATATGCGGAACAAATGTCAGAAAACAAAAAAACAAAAATAAACAGTCAAGAAAGGCAATGAGGAAAGAACAAAAATCAAAAACTCACCAAGCAGCGAACAGATGGGAGAACAAAACAAAAGAAAGAAGAACAAATTCAGGCACGTTAAGCTTAACAGATAGTAATAATTTAACTTTGTGCAAAGTAATAGAAATAAAATTTCACGTTAAATTAAAGCACAAATGAGCATTAAAACGCATACATATGTTTCGGGATTGCTTGGAATCCCTTTTTCAATGCGACAGGGAGCCTCTAGATGCAAAACATCCAAATGAAGCAGACAGAACAACAAAGACAAAGCTTATATAGCCTAAGAATTAACTGTAAACCAATGAGAATAAAGGCAGTGTGAAGTGGAAGTAGAAGTAGTAGGAAAGGCACCAATAAGAAAGCAACAAACGAATGCAGTTGGAAGTACAGGAAGTAAAAAGCAATATCAAGAAAAACAAAGCAAAAAAGACAGCAGCGTGCATAAAAATGTGAAAATACATGAAAATTGCAAAAAAATAAAATAAAATACAAAGAATAAAATGGAAATAAAATAAGTACAGAAAATACCAAAAACAAAAAGCTCCCTGTCGCATTGAAAAAGGGATTCCAAGCAATCCCGAAACATATGTCTGCGTTTTAATGCTCATTTGTGCTTTAATTTAACGTGAAATTTTATTTCTATTACTTTGCACAAAGTTAAATTATTACAGAGTCTCTGTTTTTCATTCTCTGTAATTTTGTTTTTTAAAGATTTTGTAGTTTCCAGTTTTTAATTCTCTGGAATTTTACGTCAGACTCCGAATAACTGATTTCCATGAAATTCTTATGTATTTTCAGGCAAGAATTTTTTACAGAGTGTGCAAAATGCAGACACGTATTCTTCACTTGAAGATATTGATAATTAAATATCACACATAGAGATTTTTCTTTTTATTATGATTGCTAAAGCTATACCTATTTTTGTTATCTCAAGGTTGATTAGGTTATCTTTAATGAAAAATATAAATTAAAGACAATAACATCTTCTTAAATATAGCTTTAACCCAAATGTGACATCCGGATGATAGACATTGAAAGACAATATTTTCACTGTTCATTCGAATTGAGCTGGTATTCTGTTGGACATTGAATTTAAATCTTACATTGCGTTAAACAGTTAAAGTAGAAAAGCTGAGGCTAATTGAATGACAGGAGTAAAACTTCCGGTTCCTCATAAACCCCAAAAGCTCTCAGTATGGTAAAAATTATTACAAAAAAAAAAAAAAAAACACTTAATTTTTCTTTTCTTTTATATTCTTTATCATTTTTTTTTCGCTTGCCAAGCAGTACCCCTGTAGAAGTTTTAGCCCCTTAACCTATTTGCCCGTGTCTGACACGGGCGAAAATTACCGGAAAATTTGCCCGTGCCCGTGCGTTATTTTATTTCTAATGCCCGTCTGAGATTCTTTCACACTTTGTTTGCATAATATTTTTTCTCTATGTAACTTTTACCATCCCCCCCGCTCCCTAGTCTCTCCCCCCCCCCAATCTGAAATAACTTACACTATACTAGTTTTCAGAAAGAAACTCGTACTTTAAGGGGTGAAAAAAGAAGGGCAGATCGGAAAACATAAAAAATTTGCCCTCCTATGATGAAAATCTGAAATTAGCCCCAAAGTGTAAAAATTTTGTTTTGGGGGCCGGAAGATATTATTTAATTTCTGCTTAAACGTTTTTGTCACTTTTTTTCCAACCTATGGAAAAAAACTTCTGTAGACTATAGGGTTGGTTCTCTTGTTATCTAAGCTCTCAACATTGACTCAATAGTCTTAAAGGACCTAGGAGATCTCGTTTTAAAACTTTTGGGTTGCAAACTTAATGCGTACATCTTCATTGGACCACATGTTAAGATCATCGAGTGAAATGAATTTCTAACCAAGTTGACCATAAAAGTAAAATGCAGTTAGGGAATCTTTTTTATAATACTTAAAAAATTCTTTGAGAGTCAGAAGGTCACACAATTAAGTGCAGTTGTTTGAAGTTCAGCTTAAAATCAATGGCAAGACGAGTTCTAGGATGTTTCTAAAATTCAATATTTTTGACGAGCATAGGGATCACTTTAAGCAGAATGTGACATAATGCTCAGAAGGACCACATTTAATGCTTCCACCAATATATTCCGGCTGTGCGAAGTCAAAACAAGGGACATTACAATGAGAGCACGTTGGGGGATCGGTTCGGGTAAGCTATAATTAATTAAGGCAGAAATAAGTCTATAAAAACCCACTTTTCTAATGATTGTCTTTGTTTTGAACTATAAATAAGTATGTTTTAATATATATGTGACCCATTTGTGCGTAAGGGGCTTCGATAAATACCAAATTCACCCTTTGGCGCCTAAACGAACTTTGAAAACGTAAAACTTTTTAAAGCCTTTTAGATATAAGAAATCAGATAATTGCAATCAGTATTCAAGTACAAAAAAATGCGTTTTATAATATTTTTAGGAAAATAAATTATATTTCCCTTTTCTTTATTAGTTTGCATTATATTTGTCATCGCACTCAATCAGTCCTTAACTACAATCCTTAAAAAAAGAAGAAAGAAAAAAAACAATATTTTTAGGCTATTTAAAATCTTAAAGATATCAATTGTGGTCTGTTTTGTTTTGTTCGGTTTTATGGCGCAATAGCCTTTCTAGGATATACTGTGATGTGTGACTGTAAAACATTAGGTTCCAGACAATTTAAAGCATGCCAATAGATGTCGAAAATGCAAAAAAAACCTTCACACAGCTATTTTTTTCCATTCACGCTTAAATTATTTTATATGTTCCTTAATACTAGTATTTTTCTTATTAAGAAGGCAGTAAACCAAATCTAAAAACCACACTACGGTTCGTGACGAGACATCTCATCCATTGAACATGTAACTCTGGGACTGCCCAACTAAGGGGTGCTTAATAAAGCAATGATCCCCACTCCAACCTATTCTTTCTAAATAAAATAATATATTAAGCTTTAAAATATCAAAAAGGTAACAATCGCGGAGTATTGTTTGTAAAACAACTAAATAAATTTCAAAGGTGCCGAAGTAGGAAAATCTTCAACCAAAGACTTTTTTTTTTTTGATTCACCGTTAAATTATTTTGTCCCTTATTATTAAGAAGCCACAGAGTTGCAAGCTACTACTCATGCAGTTCAATTCTTTAACAAAGCAATGTTTCCCTTACCAAACTTTTCTTTTTAGACCAAACAATACATTTTTAAAGTACTTGATCGCCTAAATATAGCAAAAATGGAATATTAGATGGGAAACCAATTAATGTCAGTGAGCGTCACAGTTGGAAAAATCCTTAACACATATTTATTATATTTTATAATTCACATTGAAATCAAGTTGAACCCCAAAACGCTTCAAAGCTAACTTTATTATGAGAGTGTTTGGGATTCCTTGTCAAATCGATTCCACGCATTTGCTTAAAACGTTATTTTCCACCATCTCTTTGCACATTAACATACGTTATGAGATATTCCTTTTGCGAAGCTTTGACCGGAGTTTCTATCCTTAGGCAAATTCATCCGCTGTGTCTGTGTGGCTGTCATCTCTCTTCCCAAGTGAACATATCCGGTGTCATATTATGACATAAAGCCATTTGAAATAGGAAAGCCGTTTCATTATTTGATTGAGACTGAGTTGTAATTGATCAATGCTGGTTGTCTATTCCCTAATCTAATCTGCGTGATAAATTTATTAATCGAGTATTTCTAGTTAAGGGTAGTCCTACTCAATGATGTGCTGTAAATTGTAGAGGAAATTTCATTGATTGGACTGGACAAGGAATAGCTTCCTTCAAAAATGGAATTTATACAAAAAACGAGCAATAACACATGCACATTATATTTACTTATATAAATTTGCTTGGGAAATTTGACGTTCAATACATTAAGAAAAAACAAAAACAACAACAAAAAAAAAAACAAAAATGCGTAAGCACATTACCTTGTTATGATTTTCTGTCCAGTTTTTCTCTGAAGTTTTGCTATATTTTTTATTATTTATTAAATATTAAATATGTATTTTTATTATTTATTAAAACCGTACGTAAGGTTGAGGTTTTGAGATAAATTTGAATACGTATAACATTTCTGAGCACTCGAATTGACAAAAAAAATTCGCTTTCAATTTGTTTACAAAACCTAAAGATTAATCTACATGACATGGCTGCAGACCCGCGCCGTGTACACGTGCAACAATCTCGTGCGGCGCACGATATCGCCGAGTCAAAAAGGCGCCGGGCCACTGAATAAAAAGGCACCTTTAAGAAACCTGAATAAAACCCGAAACCCATTCGGGGCGGGGGGGGGGGGTTACAGGGTTTATTTTCAACCCTAAAAATGCGTTTAGTAGTAATTTGCACGTCGGCACCACCGAATACAGTGAGACACCCGGTCCAACTGTTATTCGAGCGGTTCTCCTTTAAGAAGGCTGTTAAATTCGGTATTCACCACCCAATTAGAACTGTTGTTCTATCGACACCCTATTTCCTGACAGTAATGTAGTGATTGGCTCAACTTACCAACGTGACCTCGCGTATGACTCACATTTCATTCTCTACAGGTGACTGGGCTTACAGCAATAATATCGTCGATCAGAAGTTATAAAGTTTCTGTGACGTAAAATTTCAGACCTATAAGTTCTTCAACAGATAATGCATACATTTTATTTTTCGCTGGTAGTTTGTGTCGGAGGTATTCTACTAACAGTTTGAATGTAGATTTTTTAAGACGATATCCCGCATAAAAGCTTTTCCATCCAAACTTTCAAAGTCATTCATTCGACAAGAACAAATTCTGTCTCGGCAAGATTCCATATTCTCAAGCAATTGTAATTGTAAAAATTGACTTAAAAAATTTATCTTTTACCCCGAATTCTCTTCAAAATCAATGAACTACGAATGGCATTTGTTTGCTGCCCCACGGCGTATGCGCTGCAGGTTTAGACAGCGGCTGCCCCTTTGATTTTCTACAGTTAAAGTCCAGAGACTGTCCGCACCGAGAAATCACTGTCTTCTCGTAGTGGAGAATACCACATTGGACTTGAGTTTAAATGGACCTTGAAAACTCTGCTCCTGAAAGGTTGGTTAACAAGGTTGGTAGAGAAGGGCATGATAGGGGGGATGGGGTCCGTTTTCTGCCGAACGTAGAAACTCAAGAAATTAAAAGCGAGCTATTGTCGAGAAACTTCATACATTTTCCTACAGCTGATAAAAGCGTTACTTGGTCTAATGAGGGTCACGTTCTCTAGCAATGAATTGGTTGTATTTAATTTATTTGTTTATGTATTTATTTATTTATTTGTAACTCTTGAAAAAATAATAAATAAATAAGTGAAGAAAATGTGCTTGAGCACAGAATGGATCACTCTGTATAAACGTATCTATACATAAATAAACATATGGATAAATACATAGATAGGCATAGATATATATATATGTGTGTGTACTAGTACTGGTTTTTAAAATAAAGTCTTTATTACGTTATAAAGCAACACAAGAAAAACGTGTTATGAATGGAATCGAAATAGATTGATTGTGAAAAAAGTACCCTTGTAAAATAGGCGGGATAAGATAGAAGTATAAATTCAATTTTCCTTAGATTAATTATTTTCCATACCATAACTGTAAATTGAAAAGACTTGAATTATTTCGCTCTAAAGCTCTTACTCTAGCTATATGATTTATTTGCCTATGTTTTCTCATACAACTTTGAGACTAGTGCGATATGGTTTAATTGAAAAGTCATTTCAAAAGTTTCCAGACAAGACGTTCTGAAAAGAAATGTCATTTTTAATTTGCTTATAATCTCAAAAAGGCTTCATAAGTTTCTCAAAGTTTGGAGATTCAGGCTATTCATAAGCCTACCTTAGTAGGTACTTAAGTAGTTTTCTAACATTCCAAATCTTTGAGGAGCATTTTTGAAGCAGTTAATTCTTTGAAAAGCATTTGAACTTTAACTCATGAACAGAAACGTTGTCTAGCATTTTTAATAAATGCAATATATTTCACTTTAAACGAACGTAATTTATGTTGATGAATTTGCGTGCACGTATGTTCGAACAATTCATGTATATGTATCTTCAAGTAAAACTGTAGCAAAATTATTATTTTTCTATCTTTTTTTTCTGTGTACTAGGTGAAGCATCTGAAATTTCACGGGTTACTCGATTTTCTTAACTGGCAGTGTGAACAAGGGTTCCAATGAAAGTTATTTTTATATGTAGTATCACTCACTAATCTGACCAAAAAAATTGTAAGACAGTTCATAATGTAAAATATCTTATTTAAAATCATGCATTTTTAAAATTCATTCAGATTTTACTGCTGCTGATTGGGTTCCTCAAATTCAGAGAAGCAAAAAATGTACATCAGTGCATGGTGAATATCGACATTAACCGTTGTAAATCTGATATTTGTAAATGATATTTAGCAACTATTTCGGACATACACCGAACGACTAGGTGAGTGCTGACATTCATCATATTTCGGTCATTTTCAACGTAACACACAGATTTAATTATTCATCCTATTGTATCCAATATATTATATATGTATACGCATATACGCCAATTTCTCGTGTGCCAATTTTTACACGTTAATATTAATGTAATGTAGTTTAATACGAATAATGAAAATTAATACATGACCAAAAATATTCTTTAAATGCATAGAAAAAGAAATACTTTTATTATTAAGATGGAATTTTTCTTCCGTCAATTAAGTTTCGTGTTTAAGGCATAATATAAAGGTACCGCTCGTGGTACTAAATTACAAAAATATGCATTCTATTATGCGCTAATTAGTATTTTTATATCAGTTAATGCGCTTTTCCAAAGTCAATCTGTATATTAATTTAACGTTTCTTCCTTTTATTCCGCAGTTTCTCCCTCATTTTAATACACAAAATGAAAAAAAAAAACTTTGGGAAATACATTACCATCCTGCTATTGTAAGAAATATCCATTGATGGCTCTGAACTATTCCTTCCAAAACTTTTAAACATAAATCAAGAACATGATTTTCCTCTGATTTTTCAAAAACTGCTAGATTAAAATTGCTGAAGATGACATACAAGTACGTTCTTTTAGCTGAACTAAACTTCAAATATTCTTTAAGAAATTAATAACTTCAGCTTTGATACTGTTTGGAATATTTATGAAGTCTTCTAATTATCTACCGAGTATTTCAAAAAAATAATAGCTGATAATACTTTAATTGAAATTTGTGTTTATGAACTACTTGAATAGCTGCCATTCAAAGAAGAAAATTTTAATTTTGGAAGTGCTAAATACGGAGTTTAGCAGGTTCTAAATAAAATGATGTGACAAAAATACGATATGCATTTTTAGTCATGTATTGTTGCTTCGAGAAAACTACAGAACTACAGCACTTAAGAACAACGTCTATAAGGCTAAGACTTTTACAAAATATAATATTTTTATTGCAAACACTGTTAAAGCTTTTATTAAGCTTTTTATACTTAAAACTTTTATATTTTGAATTCAATTCCATATTCAGTTTGTAACAATTAAATAGCACACTCAAACATAAAACTATTGTGCTTTATATTTATCTATATTTTATGTAACATCAGTATCAACCATAACCATATTATCGTCAATTCTTCAATCACTTTATGAAGTAGTATACATTTTTTTTACTAGTATTTCATTATATTTATTTTATTAAATATCGTGGCATAATTAATTATTACAATTATACAAGATTTATCGATTTTTTATAGTTAAAATTTTCTGGCTGATGTAGGTATTAACTCTATACACTGTTAGAAATTTCATCATGAAATTACGGTTAAATGACCGGCAGCAGTCTGTCCATCGAATTCACCGTTAAATTTACGGTTTGGAACATTTTTCTATCTTTACGGGACCTAACCATTTATAATCAACTTGGTTAAGAATCCGTAAATACAAAAGTTTACGGTTTTATAACCATTTCAAAATGGTTTCAAAACAAAAATTTTTACTGTTTTTGAACCATTTTGAGGCTATAATCTTCCAGGCGTTGAAACCGTAAACGAAGCTTGCAGGAATCGAACCCGGTTGTACGGTATATCAACTTTGCTCTCTTGCCATTTGGTCATCTAGACCACGTGAAGCGGCCATTTATTTTACAATAAATCTTCTTTTCCAACAGGCAAACTGCCTTGAAATCGAGATTTCAGTTTTTGATTGGATCTAAAGTCGTGTTTTGTGTAAATTTACTGTATATTGACGAAAATCATGTTATTTGCTGCAAAAATTAAAATACAAACAAGCTTCAGCAGCTCAAATTATGGGTTCGCTCATTCGCAAACAGTTCGGGAATCCAAAGTCTCCAATTTTCGATTTACGTGTGTATGTGTTTCTATTTAGTAACCACTGCTTAAGATACTTCTTTCTTTCTTTTTTATATACACATGCAGATTTTAACTGATAAATCCGTATTCCTATTTTTAAACAACGTACGACCGGTAAGGTTTCGCAATCAAGATGGACGCCCGATTCTTATTGAGCGCTTGAAAATTACGTTTAGTTAAACGTTCTTTAGGGTAAACAGAGAATAAACGATTTTTTTTGCAATCAGCGGTTTAAGTACCATCTTTTCAATGGTTTTTCAACTGTTGTAATTAAATATGGTAAAATAACAATCAAACAAATGGTTATTTTACTATTTTCTTACGGAAATTTTTAACAGTGTATTAAACATCGAATAAATATATAAAGTAACATTTTACTATATTGAACAATGTAGGGGCTCATGCTACCTACGAGTACAGAGCTTACTGAATTTTTATTGAAACTACATTTTATGTTTTCTCGGGTACTCACCATACATATTTAATTGTGGAATTCTTAGAAACACAAAATAACGGCCTGTGGTGGTTTGTGAATTCAAACAGAGGTGAAATCGGTGGATTTTCGAGATTCAGAAATTTAACCGCATTTTGTCATGAATAAAACGGCAGGTAAGGATCCCATGAGCACCTATTTATCTAGGATACCTTCAGCTAAATAAAAATATTTGTGTAAAATCCGTTTTTTTGGATGTGATACCACGCTGATAACCTACTAAAAAACCACTATTGAAACAAAAAAAAAATCCCGTAAAATTTATTCTTTTGCAGCTGGGTTGATTTGGAAGACCGCAAAAATTACGAAGTAAATCCGTAGTCGCAACGGTTTTTTTGCCGTAAAGTTATTCCCGTAAGGTAAAAAACCGTTGCGACTACGGATTTATTTTTCAACTTTTAGATTTTTTACAACCAACCCAGCTGCCGGTTTAAAACCGTAAATTATACGGTTTTTTTTTTACAGTGAAGAGATGGTTACTGGGCAATGCGTCTGCAAATGGAGGTGACCCAATAAGCAGCCACATTAGAAATAATGCAAATTTCTGAAAAATGAATTTTTAACAACAATAATAATAATAATCGCAAAATTAATAGTTAAAAGAATATTTAAGCCACGTGTTGTCGCGGATAAATATTTAAATTTTGAAATGAAAATTAAAAGATACTTTTAATTATTTTACTTTTGTCATGACAGAAAGGCAGCATAAACTCCGATTTATATATTAGTGTTCTCCCTCTAAGACGCATGATTATTGCTCTTTGCAAATGGCCTGTGTAAACCTGCAGAGACGAAACCGTAAAGCGAAGCGTATAAATATTTGCTAATGGCTTCTCCGTTCAGTGTATTTTCTGCAGTTGGAAGAAATAAGTAGGAAAATTGTTCATCAGGCATTAAGTCTTCACCAATGAAACTTAGAATAGCCCCCTATGTATTCAAGAAAGTTGGCTTAAATGAATTACACGAAAACTTTAATGGATTCTGCATTTGGAGATGTTTGCTTTTCGACATAGTAAATATTTCCATTCGAATTCTCTAAAGATAAATGGAGGCTAGGACTAGGCTTTATGTCAGTTCGATACCTTATAGATTGGCCTGATTTTTGGAGTTTGTTTACGATTTTTGTTCCACTTTTAATTCAAAATGTTGTTTAAAAAACTTATAAGTAGAAAATAAGTTTTTGATACTTATTTACTAGTACTTATTTTTTTATTCAACTATTTCTTCTAAGGTGTTTAAATTGCAATGATAAAGATATGAAAATAAAGCAATAGTTTCAAAATTGAGTCTCTAGATTTTTTAATCGATGCCACATTTAATAATATATTTTTGTGGGAAAACAAATCATTATTCCTAGTTACCGATTGTATCATAACCCTATATGTAGCGAAATAACTTATTTAGCATTTTATTAGCTCTTTTTCGTACTGGTTATTGTCTAATATTCTAAAAAATGCCTTGAGCTGTCTGCAGACTCTTTAGACACTTTTCAATAAACTAATTTAATAAATGCATTTAATAATATATAAAAAATACATTCAAATATTTCTATAAATCGCATTAGTACTAAATTTTAGTAACGGTTTTTTTCAATTTGTTTATTATTTTATTTTCAACACATTTTTAAATTTAATTGATCCTAATGTAATGAAATACTTTCAACATATATTTTTCAATTGCTTGAAATAGACTAATCAAATTTTAAAGGAACACTCTGCTACGCGAAGTGCAATATTAACATTTTTTTTATATTTGTAATTTTAGATTAAAAAAGCATTTTGCCTTTTACAAAGAACTACAAAACTGAACTGTAATTTGAAACTGAAAGTTTCTAACCGATTATAATGCATGTGATAAAGAAATATAATTAATAATTAATCCGTAATTTAAAAAAAATATTAGAGCATAATTATACATAATACGTAAATAAGTATTAGAGCCACCAAATAATTTTAAATATTTCAATAGTATTAAAATGTAAAAACTTTCAATAATCAATTCATACGGTGGAAGGATCTGTTGTTTTTGTTTCTCTAATTAAAAAGAGAGAGAGTGAGGTACAAAAAAAAGAAAACTGGTCAAATATGATTAGCAGTTACTCGGAGATAGTGAACACCCTGAGGAAGTAAGAACTTTTTTATGTTATGTTAAATCTTTTTCTGTGACGCAAGATACTAAAAGCCTTTTTTTTTTCTTGCAATTGTCTCGTTTGAAGCTAACCTAAATATAAAAATAAATGAATAAATGTAATTTTCTCTGAAAAAGTAACACTTACATTATTACATTCCGTTTTATTAAACAACTTTCATGTAAAAGACACATTTTAAATTCCTGGATGTCTTCCTTTGGAAATTTTTTAAACATTTTAAATTGCATAAAAAGGTTTGCATCAGAAAAGAATCTATATAAAGAGCTATAAAGGATTTTATGTTTGCTTTTAAGTCAAAAATGATAAAATTTATTATTTTGGATAGTGACATTCATAAAATGAGTTCAAGATATTGCGAGAAAAATATTTCGAACCCTTCGCAAGTTGATAGCAAAATATTTTGTCGTAAAAGTTATTGCTCCCTTCAGATTTGTCCAGTATCAATTTCATACGGACTTTTTTATGTAAAACACTCTTTAAGTGTCCTTCGGAAAGTAATTTGAATTTGTTGAACTATCGTGTGCAGCGCCCTCGAGTGCAAAAATTTTATTGGTAACTAGTTTATATAGTAACTTTAAAATGTCGTGAAGAATATTTCACATAGTTTTTATTTCGTATTGATTTGAATTTTTCTGAGCAGAACCAAAACTTGGTATTTCGCATGATTAAAAATGCTCCTATCAAAGCAGTACACGCTTATTTTAGAGAATGTAATTATTATTCATCAGAAGTGAGAAGTGTTACAGCATAAGTCTTAAATTTTGACAATAACTGAAAATGTTTAATTCGCCTTTTTCTTTCTTCATCTATCTAAATAATACTGCCAACAGTCACCAGACAGTTTCAGTGTTAGATTTTTTATTTTATAGACTACTTCACATGAATGACTTGTTTGAGAGCTCACACTTGTGGGTAAAATTTAATCACTCAAGCAGTTACAGGACTAACGCAAAATTGAAGAAAAAATAGATTCAAATATCCAATATCAAAGACAATTTTTTTGTAATTAAAAATAGATAAATGATATGTAAATTTTTAAAATCTGCTTACTTTCTATGCACAATTATTCTGTACAATTTAGTAAAGATAACGTATATATTCACAAAGATGTGAACCTTTCTATCAAAAATTACCCTTTTATGTTTTTATCTTGTAATACGCAAAGATTCCTCAAATTTCATGAAACTTACAGACAACTTGACAGTATGCAGGATAAATATTAAGTACAAAGATAAAACAACGTAAAAAAGCACAAATTCGGAGTAAAAACTTAAACTTGTATAAAAACGTACTTATTTGTAAGCATTACTTTAAGCTAAAAGAACTATATAACTGTATATTTAAAGGAACTTTACCTTCTAAGAATAGCACATTTGGGAGTTTTATTTTGAAATGAACGTGATGAATAGTTTTAGCTTTAAATAATATTGTAAGTATGGAATAAATATATAATTATAAAATAAAATTTATAAAATAAAAAGTTTTAAAAACTAATTGGAGTATGAAAAAAACTAAATATTGAAACAAATTAGGCGCTGTTTGATATCATTTTCACTTTGAGTAAAACAAACTTTTGATATAATACATGTTTCTGTTTTTTAGTTCTATTGAAGTTTTCGAAGAAGTTCCATATTAATTACGTTATATATATATATTTTTTTCAAACGCCTTGGTCGTGCGTCGTCAACTACTACAAACAAACATTAAAATTTGATAAATACGTAGAAACAATTTGCATATTTTTCTTTCTTGGTTGACAGTATGCTAATTGTGTTTATTTGTCTATCAAACTAGAAGTTTTTGCAATTGACAACACACGACCACGGCATTTGAAAATAAATATAACGTTATGAATGTGGAGCTTCCAGAAGACTGCAATAGAACTAAATAAACATAAATATCTAACATATGAAAAGACTTGCCTTACTCAATAAGACATAACAATCCGCTCCTAAGTTGTTGTTTTTTTCTTTTTAGTGTTTTCCGCAATCGGGTTAGTTTTACTTAATTTTCTATTTTATTCAAACTTTTGTTTTAAACCTTTGATGCGATAGTATTTCAAGCCATGTGATAGCGAAAAGCAAATAGAAATGTTAGAGTTACAACAGTTGGAACAGAATATAAAAACACAATATTTCCGGTTGTTATGAAAATAATTAAAATCTTTGAAATTCAAAGATACCGAAAGCGAAGTGTAACGGGATAGGGAAGATTTAATTTTTAAATGGATAACATTTTATTTTTATCGATGGTCTTTCACCCTAGTACATACTATATACACATGTACATAGATAGATAGGCTGTTAAAAACATAACCCTTCCTTTTGTCTTACCGGAGTGGGGTAAAAAGAAATTAAATGATTTCTTGGATTACAAGAGGGACAAAAATTTGTCGAGTAAGTTATGAAAACGTACGACTTGTAATATATTTTGATACATTATCACCACGACATAACTTGTTTATATAATTTCTAATTGCATCCCGATGGAAGAAAATTCAAGTATATTTTCCTAAAGCTAGTGTTTCAGTGTGGAAACCTCAACATTTTAATAAAACATGTTAATACTACCTTTAATTTCAATACTCACAATCATACGAAATATGAATTTTTCCTTTCAAATATTTAATATCTTGCATGAGGTATTTATTATTTCGAAACTTTGTTCACATTTACAGTTGACATTATTTCTGTTTGAACAATTTGCGCTCATGTTTACAGTATTTTAGGTATTTTTACCGCTTCTAATGGATGTGCATTTGATCGAAGTGTAAACATATTTTGATATGGTACAGTACTAAAATAGCATATTTACACGGAGCTCTACTGAATGATTTTCATTTGTGTTGCTTTGACTTTTTTTTCTTTTCGATTTATGCATAGAGTAATGGAAGGGATCTTATTTTTTAATGCAAAAATATTTGAAATGTGTTATTATTCTCAACTTTAAAGCATTTTCAATTTAATATGAATTTATTTTTCTTGCGGATGAGCGAAACAAGATGTATCTCGAATTCTTAATGGAAATGTTTGGAATTTTATTTTTTTGCAATAAAATGGAAATACGTTTATGTGATATAAAAACATTATTATATCTGCAACAAAACAAACTCTGCAACAGAAACCATCATTTCAAGGGACGTGGAAGTACTACAAAAGTTCTGTTATGTTCTTAGTTCAAAGACATACGTTTATTGCTTCCACTAAATGGCCTGGATCCGAAGACGCTGTGTTGCCTTAGTCATAAATAAAAGATAATGGCTCCATCTTTTTGTCTGTAGTTTTTCATATAAGTGAAGAAAAGTAGAAAAAGATTGAGCCGATGTTTCTATTAACGGTACATGAATAGAAACAAATAAGTACACTTACATTAGTTATTGAACTAAGGACTGATTTTTGCAATACTAAAGTCACATCAAATAGCTATATTTAACAATAAAATGAATTAACTCTTATTAGAGCATTCCGATTGTAACTATGACATTTAAACTGTTAAATTATAAAATAATTAAGCTAAGCGAAAGTATGAGGAAAAGTATGAATAAAATATTAAGTAATATGGCTGGGTCGCTGCATATTGGTGATGTCTCCTTATCCAGCCACAAGTTCATGCGGAAAAGGTGCGCAATTAAGTTGTCATTGAGTAGTACCCCAAGCCGCACCCCGGGGAGGACCCCACTATTGGAATGATGTGAAGGTTCATCCTTAAGTGATCGGCAGCAAGCATTTTAAGATCTTGCTTTTGTTAATCAACTTTTGCAAAAAACAAGTTATTATTTAAAAAGTGCACATCATTACTGAAAACTGAACGTCATGTGAGCAATTAAGGATCATTCTTACAAATACTGAAATAAATATACTCTAGATCAAAAATTGACATTTTATTAGGTTTTTTTTTTACATTATTGAAGCATACATAAAATGATGTCAGTGTCTTTATACATACCGTCAACTTTCAATATAGCCTTAGAATGCAAGAGTTACAAAAACTTGTAATGGTATAACACAACTTTTGCTTGTTTGAGAGATTAAAAAGAATTAAAACTAGAGGAAATAGCGATGCAGTGTAATTAGTTTTTTAAAAGTGACACATACAAATTAGTTAGTTAAAATATATCTCTGGTAAGCTACAATAGATATACTATAGCTCAATAATTGAAATTTAGATTATTTTTCCCTCATAGAAATCATACTTAAATAGATAAAACTTAATGTATCTATACATGAGGTCAAAATCAATATAGTCTACGAATCCATGTGTCACAAACATGTTTTATTGAATAACACAACTTCTTACTTGTTTGAGTAATAAATAGACAAGGGAGACATTAAACTCCTTATATAGGCGAATGCATTATTTAAAAAATTATTCAGAATAATTGAGGATCATGGGATGACTAGGAATTCCTTAAAGTCTAATGAAGAAGTCTCCCTCTTATTTATCAAGAATGCAGAAAACCTGGTAGTTAAGGAAATTTCCATTATCAAATATTTATAACATAGCCTTTTCTACCTCGTATCCACAGGCTTGTGGAGGCCATTTAGAAAGAGTAATAAACGTCCGTCATGAAGTCAAGCTAGCAATACATAAAGAGAGTTTTCCTAAGCATTTTCTGCAACGTTTCGGCAGGAAACAGTTCTCTTACTTTCGTGTATTTTTATGCAGAACAATGCGTTTTGAAAAATAAATGCATAAATAAATAACTTATTACAAAGACTGGGCTACTGAAAAAAAATGCAAGAATACAAATGTAAGATTGGGAGATTTTCGCTTACTTAAATGCGTCAACAAAACAAACCTTTGTTGAACAGAAAGCTAAAATGTCTAAAATTTATTAAACATTTGAGACTGAACTTGATTTAAAAAAAAAAAAATACTGTAGAATTTCGACCGCTGAGAGAACTTTATTTTTTAGAATTTTTTTCATGTTGAAGTTTTAAATGCTCAAACACTTTAAATTTTCACCTTTCTGTGGACATACATTTTACGGGAACCGAAATAGCCTTTCACACTTTACAAACACTTTTATAGCGTCCCTTCTTAGAAAAATGCAATAAAAGCGTGATAACCAATGCATGTCCAGAGGCAATTTTATAGTTTCTCATAAACTGGCTCAACATTTATTTTTGTATTCTTCCTTATACATGTTTAAGATATGTGATGTATAATTTAAAGCGAGGAGAAAACTTTTTGATTTATTATTTAGAATTTAGACATTTTATTCAGAAAGCTAATTTAATTGAAATGTATCTACCTAAATAAGCAGAATAAAGAACTTTTATTTTGTTGTTTGAAGTATCTTTTGATTTGGATTTTCTTATGCTATTGCATAAAGATATTTTTAATGCATAGTTACAAAAAGACAGCTTTATGTATATATGTGTATGTATACGTATGTAAAACTCTATAAATGTGCACTTGGTAAGAACATTTACGCTTTAAGATTTTTTTAATCATCTTTTAAGGTTTTTTTGTTTGGTTCACTTACGTGAAGAACGCTTTTTATGAGTATTAACCCCTGCAAAAACATAATGCACAGTTTCGATCTATATTTTGAATGTCAGTGTCAGTAAAAAGCAATGAAAGTTAAGTTTTTCAAAAACACAAGTTTTGAACCAAATTGAGCATTTGAATATTTTTATTACTGATTTCACTAGAGTGACCAAGCGAAAAAATAGATATTCCTACATATTTGTCATATTGCAGGACCCACTGTTTTCCGCAATCGTTGGAAAGTTATTCGGGATCAGGAGGACAGTGTGCTTATAAACTACAGCAAGATAAAACCGGCAAAAATGCGTCAATCTCAGAGAAAACCTAGTGTCGTGATTGGTGGGCCGTGGTAGCCTATTGGTTAGCACGTCGGACTTCCACCTGGAAGGTCGCGCGTTCGATACCCACTGAAGACCACCATGTATACTTGGGGATATGTGGATGTAAAATCCGTAGACCCCACTACCTCTCCCCGTGCATAAGTAATCCTAAAGCCTCGGCTAACAGGTAGGGGTCTGGTGGAGAAAAGTGTCGTGATTGGCTATATTCATCAAACATGTTTGCATGTAATAAGGGTATTATTAATGATGAGGTACATCTGCAAGGTGTAGGCTTATTATGTGCATGGGTCGCTGAAATGACATCTCTTTAAAAAAACATTAATGTTTCAAAAGCTTTTGTGTGTATGCTAGTTTAAAAAATATTCTATTTATTTATTTTATTTATTTATTATAATTTTGTTTTGGTAATAAAATTGTTTTCATTGTTTCGAATGCCATTTAAATGAATCACTTCATAACGAGTACACGTCTACTGCTTGCCAATCTAACCTGTCAGAAATTAGAGGCGGAATGCAAGAAAAGCGGAATCCGAATAAAGCCAACTAACTACATGCAGCGGAATGCAGATGCTTACAGCTCAGAGTATGCGTACAAAGCAAGTACGCCATCCAATGTGTATACATGGCGAAATATTGCACTTCCAAATTCGCATTTAAAAGTTGGTTGTTTGTGCAAACGTTCTGTTAAATATGCTTGTAAAAAGGAGATACTCGTACCAACAAGTGGCGAAAGTCAACAGCGGTAGAATTGTGCCCTATAGGATCTGCGGTTTATCCTTCTTCAAAAGTACTGCTCGCTTTGGTAGCAATGACAAAATCCTCAAAAGAGTATGGAATCGATGGGTATAAGAAGGCTATTCTCATGACCATATCCGTGGTTTATGCATTGTGCAACATGTTCTTAGCATTGCGGAATCGGAGAGCCACTTTACGTAATCTGAAGTAGGGCTTTTCTCGTGTGTACGAAGAAGAGTGTCCTTTTAATTTGATGGTCCGTCGTTGTGCTCCCCCCCCCCTGATCTGCTGACTTCAATCTTGTACAAGACAATTCATGAACGTTCTACATATGTGGCATTCAATGCAATCATCTTACCAAGAGATTAGCCAGAAACTACCTACAGCCAGTTGAAGAGCTATGGTATATATTTGAATTGACGTAGAATAAAATAACGGTATCTGTCACTCAAGTTCAGTAGATTCTGGATTATAGGTAAGCTGAATTGTAAACCTTCTCGAGTTTCGAAGAAAAATGTATGATATATATATTTTTTTTCTTCCAGCTTTGAAACAAATCATAGATACTCACGATGCGTTATAATCAAGAGTTTAATTTTGTTTTATTATTATTTTTTTTTAAATTTTGTAATTGTTCACAAAAATAAGTTAAAGCATTTGAAATCAATAAGCATTAACAACAATAATCAATAAGTCAAGAAATTCAATTGTGTCTAGTGTCGGAACCATTAAATGTGGAAGAAAGGTGGATAGTATGAAATCTAAAACAGTCCATTTAGTGTAGAAAAAAAATACGTTATAGCAAATAGTGGTTTTTAGGGGTGGGACTTATTCTTACTTATTTATTTATTTGTTTTTCTTAGTTTTTTAGAAAAGCAATAATTAAAAGAACTTATGAAAACATCAAATAATTTCAATTGATACCACTTTTCTTTCGTTAGTTTATATTGAAGTATTTGCTTTACAGAACGATGAGCAATGTATTGGAATGTAATCAGAATGCCATTTTTGAGCTTTCAAAACTCGGTTATTCTTAAGTAGATGCACTTTATGGTATTATTACTTTACGAATCAAATCTATCGTCAGTACATTTATTAAGAACTTGCTTATCAAGCATCATAAATGCAGTGCATGAGTAAGAATCGCCCTCTAGCTAATATGAAGTAGTTATCTAAATCTGAAGAATTAAACCGTTAAGATTTGAAAAGTTCAACATTTTAAACTATAGTCAATAAAGTATACATTTGAAAGTTGCTTACTTAAGTAGATTTAATGCATTCATTAAAATATTAAATCTATGGAGCATAAATTGATGATATTTCAGATAAATCATTACCATGTGAAGTGATTCCACTTGTTAAACGTTTACATCCTAGAAAGGATTATTTATTTAAATCTTTCAGTTTTTGAAAATTTGTTCAACGTAATGGCATTTTAAACGAAATTTGATAATAATATAACTAATTATGAAGAATTTACATTGAAATTAATTACAGTTAATTGTATATTATCACAAAGGATTGTTTTTATCATAGCACCTATATATATATACACATCAGAATTGGATCTGAATTTGCATTAATGACAATCTTACCTTGGAGTAAGAGTACACTGGGGAAATTTCGAAGTGTATGTATGCATCATTAAAAAAAGCAACAGTGTTTCTTTAATATCAAGCAAATCATTTCCAAACTTTCAGCAAGGACTAAATGTGTAAGGAATTTTATATTACAATTCTCAATATTTGCTATAAATTCCTTCCAGAAAAACCTCGTTTTCCGGTACACTTTATACCTTCAATCCAAATAAAAAATCCAATCCAAGAAAATATTTACTCGACTAATATAAAAGTTTGTCAAAGGAAAAACTCCAACTTTTAGTGTAAAACGGCATTTCGTTGCATTCCTGTTTTACGATGTCTAAGTAATTTTATACATATAGACTTCCATACTATTAATCAAATGCAAGTGTACATGTTTAGTTTGTAAATAAAAGTTACAGAATACATCTTCATTATGTTTTCTTAAATATAAAATAACATTTTTTAATTTTAAAATCTTTAGTTCGGTAAATTATTAATCAAATAAAATATTAATGAACAGACAAATATTCAATTTATTATATTTAACAAAATAGATTGCATTTTAAACTATTAGTTTTATTAATCACCACACACTTTTGTTACGGCATAACTAATACTTGATAATTGACAATAGAATAATGCAGATTTCATTCTAAAAGTCCTATGTATTGGCACTCGCTATTATATCGACATAGCTTTTATCAAGCATGAGCGATATCAGTGAAATGGAACAGAATAGAGCATCGGAAAACTGGCTGAATAGCAATAGATGCATTAAATGGCTATTGACTAAACAGCAATAGTTCCAGATAAACATCTTCCCTTTTATGGCTTCGTTGGCATTATATTCTAAGTATTATCATTATTTGTAGGTAAGATCAATAATATTGCATGAATTGATAAAATAACTGCTTTTGAAAATGGATGTACTAAACATTTTTGTTTAGCAAATGTCACATAAATCAGCATTTCTTTATTCAAAAAAAAAGCATACACATTTCCGCAAAAGTTTTATGTGGCGGTTGTAATTGACTATAGTTGTGAATGTGACGGATTTGTTTGTTTTGCGTGTAAAAATCTCTAATATTCCAACGCATTTCTCAAAGAGTTCTTTTATTTAATTATAATGCTTAAAGCGCATACTAAATTTGATGTACAAAATATTTATAATAATAATCGTTTATTTCATATCGTTAAACGTTGAAAATGTTTTAGATATTATTTCACAGGTAAAATTTTAGAATCAATTTATATTAACTTAAGTTTACACTGGAAGTACCCGTACGCCATTGTCATGAAAAAAGGGAACTAATTTTTCCTTACCATTCGTTTGAACATCGCACGTTCAATCAGCATTGCATTTTAGATAAGGGAAAAGAGATAAAGTTCAGGAGCATGTTTACTGTACAAGATCGTGGATTTTAGAACTGAAGACAGAAACTATAATTATTGAATTTTCTGGAACGAATTTATAAAAAAAACTTCCTATGTGTCCAATTTCAAGTCCGTAAACGGTATAATTTCCTCTGGACATACAACACACACACACACACAGCGAATTAAAGTTCAGATTATCAGCTATCACGAAATATACAAGCTTCAAGCACCTTTGTTTTAGTTACTTTATTTTTTTACCGTTTGAAATTATGGAGAATTTTGGAATTCAAGACTAATTTGTTTTTAAAAGTTAATTAGAAATTTTCGGGGGGAAAGGAAAAAATATCAATTCTAATTATAATATTTTTTTTTTTTAATACTAAATTGAAATTTCAATTTTTAAGGAACCGAATAAATTGGAAAAGCAACAGATAATTATCAATCGCACTTTTTTTTTTTAACGAAACTTCAAGACACGACGTATCACCAAAGAGTTACTGGCGTTATTGTTTGCTGTATCGGTTGCAATCAGTATAGCAATCATGTTCTATGGGTTTGAATCCCACTCTAAGCTGCAGACTGAAAGCGATCCATAAAGGAACTCCGTGCTCGGCCTGTTCAACAAAATTTAAGTGATGAATGCGATGGATTATTGTTTGAGTTACAACCAATGTACTACATACCAAAACGAAAGGCAAGTTATTCATTTGTAAAAAAAATCCTCCTTCAATGGGAAGTTGAATTTTCAAAAAGAAATGCATCTACCTTGATTAAAAAGTTTTATTATTTTCTCGAAAAATGGTGTATTAAAAATTAAATACTATTTTGTTCCTATGTTTACGCTATAGTTTCTAATATCAAGTAATCCGGATAAAGACGAGTATTTCTGCTAGTTAGTAATGAATGCAGACATCATTATATCTATTTTTACGTCATTATTGTATTGTTTGCTTCGTGAGATTAAGATAAGAAGAGATTTTATCAGTCTGAAGATGTTTGATCCTATACCCTACATCATGACTTAAGAATATATTCACCTGCAAAAATCTCAAAATAAAATGCTTGTTATTTTGATTCAAAGTCATTGCTCAATTGATTTGTTTCGTTTGTTCCGATGCCGAGAGATTAAGGTATGAAAGTATTTTATCCACGTTTTTTGGCACTATTGTGATCCAAAATATATTCATTTGCGAAAATATAAAACAAAATGCTTGTTATGCTTTATTTAAAATCCTTTCTGTGTCATTTGCCATTGCCATTGTTTTTATGTTTATTTAGCATTTAAATATTTTAGGCAGGGATCTGGCGCAGCCAGTTGTTTGAGTGGCTCATGTACGAGTTTTAAATACTTGCTTCGACTTTGCTCCAGATCTGCTTCGTGCTCCGAATAGTTTTAAAAGAAATAATCTCATTTGTCATTTTTTTAAGGTAATTTATTATTTTTATTTGCTATAAATTTTAAAAAGTTAGTTATATATTATTTATTTATCAGTAATAGAAATTATCAAAGATATACATTTTCATATGCACTGTGTTGTAAAAAATATTATTAACAATTAAAAACAAAAAATCGAAACAATGGAGCACGGAATATATTTTTGTTTCGCTCTAGCTTTGAGCACGTTGTTCCAAAGCTTGGTGCTCCTGCTCAGCACTCCGTTCTAGAACCCTAATGTCAGACATTTTTCCTTAAATGAAATAAAAATTTGTCTATGTTTAGATGTATATATATATATATACACGTGTGTATGTGTGTGTGTGTGTATGTATGTGCGTGTATGTATGAAGAATTCCAACAAAGAATGGGACACAAGTTTATAAAAGATATCACTTGATTTTGTTATAGGATCGTAGAAGCTTTTCTCATTGTTATCAGTTTGTTTCCCTGACTTACTTGCTATAAAGTTAACTCTCAGCAAACAACTCTAAAATGACGAGTTAGAAACTTTGCCTTTTACTTTATTTAGCTGCGCTACGAACTGTTCTTCCTTAAAGAATGTCGTAAAGAAAACGGATTTTCACTTCTTGAATAAACATTCCAAATGTCTTTTCGTTGTTGACTTTAGAGTTTGTTGACATTTACTTCCGCAAGCAAAAGTTTGGATCAAAAATATCATCATATCTCCATGAATCGATTAAAAATATCGTTGAGGGCAAACATGATTTGGATAAAGTGGAAATAAAGTATACACGCCTCACCTTTCTAGAGTAGTAAAATATTTACTATGCATGAAATAGAAAAGACTTTATCTCTTTCTCTTTCTCTCGGTGTGTTTCAGTTCGTCACAGGAATAAACACTTAGTGGTTTTGACTACAAATTAGTACTAAATTAAGTGAGCACCAATTTTTTCCATCAAAATATAGGCTTAGTGACTTTGACTACAAATTGCTACTAAACGAACTGAGCACCAATGTTTTCTATCAAAATATAGGCGAGTGCCCATTAGAATTTTCGAACTGTATCTTCATTTATTTCGAATTTGAAATGTGCTTTTAGCAATATAATATTAAGGAGAGTGTTTAGGATTATTCAATACTTGTCATTATTTTTTACTGACATAAATATATTGGCATAAGATCAAATTGCATGGATATCCAAATTAAATTCCCAGCTTGCAACGGAACAAAATGTCCAAAACTGCGTTTGGAACTACTATTTCATTAGCAATACGAGCACCACATTATGTGGAGTTAGTCGGTATCTAATCATTGTCCATTTAACGCATGTAAGAGAACCGATGATGCAACATCCCTCCTGCATAAGCAGAGTAAAGGGTATTAACGTAGTAGTTGAATTACTGATTGATGAGATAACGTGCAACGTTGAAGGGTTTGATATTGCTTCGGAATATGGAAAGCCAACACGTCTAAGAACTTAACGGAATAACTTTATTCAGTTAGAATAACATAGAGAAGTACAAGGAAAGAATAACATAGATAAGTACAAAGATAAAGCATCATAAAAAAGCACAAATTCAGAATACAAAGTATCGCAAATAGCTATTTCGAAGCTACAATGGAGTCTCTTCATCAGTGCAAAAAAAGAAGCGCTCAACACACAACTAGAAAGCTGTGAGTGAACCACCAGCTTCACTCACAGCTTTCTATGTGTATTGAGCTTCTTTTCTGCACTGATGAAGAGACTCCATTGTAGTAGCTTCGAAATAGATATTTGCGATACTTTTCATTTTGAATTTGTGCTCTCTTACGTTGTTTTATCTTTGTACTTGCATTTTAGCACAAAGCATTTTGATCATTCGTTATATTCATTTCTTTTCTGATACGTTAGCGTTGAGAAACTCCGCCACTGCCCTTTCAGCACCCCTGAACCACCGGTTGGGAAACGCTACCTTAGATGATCGTGATTCGTTGATTGCGCTACAGAATACTTTGTTAATGTAAATTCTTCTGTATATTGCTCATAATCGCTTTTAAATATTTTCGCTAAAATTTTGGAATGTGTCACATTAAGACGAAAACAGATTTTTTTGAAAAAGTTTTATTGATTTTTTGAATTTTAAACGAATGATTGAAGCATAAACTCTAATTTCCCTGATTTGCACTCATACTAGAGAATTAAAATGTCCCTTTTGAAGAATAAAAGTTATGCGTAAAATGATTGAAGGAAACAAGTTATTTCTTAAATATTTCTTGCAAGGGGACATTACGAGGTGGGAATTTAAGTTCGGGACGAGACTTCGTGTGGTAGTAGTACACCCTTAGGGTGTTAACATACTTTAATAATAGGGCGCAATATTCAGCCAGTTTCGAGAAAAAAGGCTTCAAAATTTTTCAAGCCCGTTATATACCAAAAACTGTTTCCGTTTGTCGAATGGTCCGGCGGCTCAGGCGGTAGCGTACTTGCTGCGCGAGCTCGAGGTGACGGGTTCGATTCTCGCCTGATACAAATTTTGTAATCCATTTTTTTTTTTCACAACCTCTTTAATGTATTTTATTTAAACATTTATTATTGGAAATAGTTTTTTTTACGAATTTTTTAAAATATATTTTTATTATTATAAGTATTTACGTGGTAATAAAGTATTTTCTGTGGAATATTATGAAATCAATATTTTTATGGAATCAATATTTTTAAAGAAAAAGCAGTTACTTATCCAAAAATTCAAATGACGAAATGAAACACAGAAATAATATTCATAATCTGTTACACATATTTATTGTCAAACTATAATGATGCACAGGAATCAGAATGATAATTGTCGTAGAAGCATGGAAAACAAAAGGTACCTCGACAATTCGCACAACAAATAAATGAGCATTTTTTACAATAACATGGTGTTTTAAGAAGATCCATTGAAAAGCATACCTCGTTTACATTCATAAAGACTTCTCTTTCGTTAGAAAGTTTACAAGCATACCAGGCATATTGGATCATATTACGAAATATTGGAGATGATAGTTGATGATGAACTATTGATTGTATTTTTATACAATCTTCGCGGGAATTTATTTCTCGGTTCTCTTCAATTAGATAAGAGCAATTTGTATGCGCTTTATTAAATTTTTTACCTGCCTATAAAAATAAACTGGAGTGCACTTCAGAGGAATAACTTTTATAGTACAAGTTGGACTTTTATTATCATCCTGGAAGACCTCATCGTATAATTCAGGCTTCGTTTGCCCTCCCCAGGAGTCGATGAGAAGAAGAAACATCTCTTTTCCCACGTAGGATTTGACACAATCGTTGAGGAAGTCGATGTATAAACTTGTGGAAAGCTTTCCAGATTTCGATGACGTGATGACAACATTCTTATATTTATTTGCGTATTCATTCACCAGCTTCTTAACCCTGGGTCCAAATGTACCTGTTGCCTCTTGCAAACATACAAAAACGCTGGGTAATACTCGTCCAGACAGGGTGAGAGCATATTGTGCGGTATACGAATGCGTAACTTCATTCATATCTTGTCTTTTGACAAATATGTTTTTTTTTTCCTTTTTCACAAAGAGTCCTATTAAAAATAGATTGATACTGACAGCCTAAAAAAATAAACAAAATACTACATAAATTATATGAAATGGTATTTTCGAAATCGTAAATCTTTGAAATTTATATTATTTTTTAAATGTATTAAAATGTTTGAACTTTTTAGAACTTTTTTTCACATACCTGTCTAATCAGTATTAATGACGTAATCCTTATTGAAATTTGGTATCAACTGTAAAGTTTGTATCCGTAAAGTTTCTTCTGAGGCCAAGATTTCTTCCATCGTTGCTGTTTCTTTTTGCGATACGAATTTGGTGATTTTTCGTTGACGAATTTGATGGTTTCTTTTAAATTTTATTACCCATGAGTCAGAAGCTTTGAATTGAAAGTCTGATGAATATTGTCCTGCAGCAGCTAAAGCCCATTGTTGTAAATTTCTGGTTGTAACTTGTTGGTATTTTTGTCTAGCTTCAACGAAACGGTCGTAAGTCCAAGAATCAATAATTGAATATTTATCGAACGTATTTCCACCTTTTTTTATGTCTTCTTCCTACTGGGGTAAATATTCCATTTTTTTCAAACGTCGACAAGCATTTTTATGCAAACTTTGCAGACGCCACGTAGGATGTGCTTTGGCAATGTTGACAACTTTTCTTTTATAATCCAAAGGAATATATTCTATCTCTCTGCTCTTTCTCTTTTCTGGTTCATACTCGTCCGATGAAGAATCTTCAATTTTCTCAAAAGAAATGTCTTCACACTCTTCATTCATATGAATCAATGCCTCATCAATTACAATCATTTTCTCACCCAGCATTTTTAATGTATTTTCATAAAGTTCTTGTCCTATCAGCATAGCTTCGTGAGAAATTGTAGCTGAAGATTCCGATGCAATCAAATTATTTTCATAGAGCAGTCCTTCGTAATATACTACTGCATCCTTTAATCGCAATTTCGACATTTCACTATACAAAGATTCTTCGGGAATATCCTCTTCAACCCTCGAAGGACCAGCAATTTCTTCATTCTCCATTTTCAGCGGAACACGTGTTCGTTTACTGCTGTACAATTTAAAAAAAACCCAAGAAACTTCCGACAACTGCAAGAGCTAAAAATGGAATGCAGTAGACGCTCTCGTTTGTAACGGCTCTTCGAACCCTTCGCTCCCCCCACTACTAGGCGGCGGTTGGCGTGACAAAAATCTAGAATATTCTAGACCCTTCTTATTCACTTTCACTTGGGGCTCTCTGCCTATCTTTTGTATTATACTAGAATAATCTTTTGTATTATAAGAAAAAGATAAACATATCAGGTCAAATCCGTAGCCTCGAAACGATTTCTTGGATAAGTAACTGCTTTTTCTTTAAAAATATTAATTCCATAAAAATATTGATTTCATAATATTCCACAGAAAATACTTTATTACCACGTAAATACTTATAATAATAAAAATATATTTTAAAAATTTCGTAAAAAAAAACTGTTTCCAATAATAAATGTTTAAATAAAATACATTAAAGAGGTTGTGAAATAATAAAAAACTTGGATTAAAAGAAATTGTATCAGGCGAGAATCGAACCCTCGAGCTCGTGCAGCAAGTACGCTACCACCTGAGCCCCCGGACCATTCGACAGAAGGAAACAGTTTTTGGTATATAACGGGCTTGAAAAATTTTGAAGCCTTTTTTTTTTCGAAACTGGCTGAATATTGCGCCCTATTATTAAAGTATGTTAACACCCTAAGGGTATACTACTACCACACGAAGTCTCGTCCCGAACTTAAATTCCCACCTCGTAATGTCCCCTTGTGAGTCTATAAAGGTGATTGACAATAAATTTTAAAAATATTTTTTAATATGTTAATATACAAAGTCATTAATTCTTTACAAAATAAATCCTTCAAAAACAAAAAAATTATGTTTTTATATGTTTTATAAAATAAAATTGCATGAACACATGACTTTTGGACCCACGTATTTTACGAGCATGCTTTTCTACGTGCTCTATGTGTACATTTACACCATCGGTCCTCGAACCCTGCGATTCCAAGCCAAATGCACTGATCACTGAGCTACCCACAGTACTTAATATGCAAAAGTAGCACAAATTCAGTTAGCTTCTACTGTTACTTTCTTCGTTTCCTTAAAGTCATGTTTGCCTCAGATATATCTCACAACACTCAATTCGAAACATAAATAAGTAAATATGACAAAATTTACAGCACGTATCTAAAGCAAACGGAATTTGCTCGTGCATTCTGAAGCTACTGCCATTTGTATTCGGCCAGCGCGATATCTAAATGTACGAAATATTTCAAATGCATAAACACGTCTCCCAAATTTTATTCATCTAGCTTCTAGCACTACTGCCTCTTGGTATTACAACTTTATTCTCTGTGTATTCTTTGTTAATGTATATTCTTCCTTATATTGTTCATAATAAATTTTAATTATTTTCACTAAAATTTTGGAATGTGTCAGATTAAGTAAGACGGAAACAGAATTTTTTTTTCAAAGTTTTATTATTTTTTTTAATTTTAAACGAATGATTGAAGCATAAACTCTAATTTTCCTGATTTCCACTCATACTACATAATTAAAATGTCCCTTTTGAAGAATAAAAGTTATGCATAAAAATATTAAAGGAAACAAGTTATTTTTATTTCTTAAATATTTATCAGTCTTTTGACTTGTGCTTGAAAAGAAACTTTTAAAATACTTTTTAATAAGTTAATATACAAAGTCATTAATTCTTTACAAAATAAATCCTTCAAACACAAAAAAAGTTAATTATGTTTTTAAATGTTTCATAAAATAAAATTTCATGCATTTCTAGCATAGTTATTCGATAAATAATCCAGGGATTTTATGTTTACAAACATATTTTGGATGCACATCGATGCCGTTTATACATAACATATGAACATAAAATTTCATTTTCTAGATTTGAAAAAAATTGTGAAACTATACTTGACTATCGAGTTAAAATTAGAAAAAAAAACCTCGTTAGAAATCTCGCCTTCAGCTCAATTTCATACATTGCAGAAATGCTTTAGAGAACATTTAGCAAATGTACCATAATGCGAGTTGTATTATAAAACATAGTGTTGGAACAATCGAATCCTAATAATGTTCATTGCAAAAACATTATTTTTGTTTGTTTTTGGATGAATTTGAAACAAGAATGTTTGTCTTACAAAAGTTACAATTTATCTAGAAATTTTCAAATGTGTGCACATGTAGGGCACTAAATTATTTTATCTCATTTGATAACAATTATCTATTTGGAAAGAATGACCCCAGCTTTCATACTATTGCTAGAACATTTCAAAATAGCGTCAAAGACAAAATAAGCTCTTCTTTAGCCTACTTCCCAATAAAAGTTTTTAAAAGAAGTAATAAAAGGATGAAATAAAGCGTAATGCATAGTAAAAATATACTTAAATATAAGAAATACTCAAAAATAAGTTAACTAAATAATTATTGAAAAAAAAATGAAACTAGGGTATTGAGATGGGGAAAATATGGTTGGCCCCCTCTAATAACTTTTGAAGAAATTGTCTGATTCAAAAGAAAGATCTCGGCAGGAAAATATTTTAATTTTTGATTTGAACAAGTTTTCGTTCAATTTTGAACAGTTCTAAAAATCTTAACATTACCTTATTTGGGAAAATATGAAGCAAATTATGTAAACTATAGGCATAAGATCCAAGTTCCTTTGAACAAGCTTACTAGAAGAAGCTCTCAAAGAGGAATATTTTTTTATTTGAGCAATGTTTGTGCAATTTTGAACAAACATTGTTAAAAACACATCCTTAAAAATCTACAAATTAAAAAATAATAATAAATAAATAACATGAACGCCTACGGGGAAATTTCAATCTTATACTAATCCTATTCTTACAAAAGGATTTGCTTCAAACTTTATCGAAAAGATGTTATGATGCAAAATATGCACAGGTACGAAGTTTATCCGGACGATCGTATTTTCCCATGAAACGTTTTGTACTAGATTTTTAAGGATATTTCCGAATGAATGAACGAATAAATTAGTCAGTAGGGAGTGCATAAATGAATGAGGGAATTAAATAGCATAAACCGTTGAAAAAGGTGTATTTGAAGTAATTAAGAGCAGAAGCTAAATGATAAAGAGAAAGGGAGGTAGATTGATTATTGATTTGCTATTGGCGTATACGGAAAAGTAGGCTCGCAGAGTTCTAGACGAAACTTCTTTTTTAACCTAAAATTCTGTATTCAGATAGGAGAAAATATTTTAAATAGTGTAAGGTAACGTTTCTGTTCCGTGTTAATTTTATTCTGTGCTCACCCACGTAGAAAAGCGCTGTAACACTTCCAGTTGAATACTAATTGATACAAATCTCTGGAGAATCAGAAATCTCTCCCCTAATGTTGTCCATGTAAAAAATACGTGAGATGAAAATAAATAGGAACTAATTTGTCAGCATTTTTATTCATCTTTTTCACAAGTTCTCGTTTATCTCTCAGTATTAATGGTATTTACTAATTAATAGTGATTAAGCACACACCTAGGTCTCTTGAAACACGTTCGAAATTCGAGTGAACCAGGTTAATCGTGTTTGGTTTAACAACTGATTACTAGGTTGAGACACCTCAGATTAATGAATGCCTGGCGATTAAGGATACGACAAAATTTTACATATAGAGAAGAAAAGCTCTCCAAAGCGTAACCTTTTTTACTTGTAAGAAAAATAAAATGATTTATTTACAGTATATATATATATATATATATATATAAAATATATATATATATATTGAATGCAAGTATAATTATGCAAAGTTTTGAGAAATTTTATGCTGTAGTTAAAGCAGTGCATTATGATTTCTTACAAGATTTGTCTTTGATTTAGAATGTCAGCAGTTGTAGAACTATATTATTTTTCCCTGAAAAGTAAGCAAAAAAACTGAAATAGTCCTGTGGACCTGAAACTAAGTTTTTTTTGTTTACATAAATGAAAGATTTGTATCCTTTTACAGTTTGCATGTCATTGCTATTTTTGCGCTTATTATGTTGCTTTTCTCATTTTTTTAGCTTTAGCATTTTTTATATTTTTCTTTTAGTTCTAGCATAAACGAAGTGCTACACCAAAGCAAAAGCTCGATGCAAATTACGTTCTTCAACTATTGATATAAAGAATTAATAGTTTATCAAATAGTGGGTCAATTAACATTTTTATAAATTCTAAAATAGATTGAATTGTAATTAAATTGCACTTATCAGATAGCTAACTACCTCAAAGTCGTTGCAGAAGTTTCTTATTAACGAGTAAATATGCAAAATTCCAAAAAGCCTACCGTAAATCAACTAAAACTATGCATTCTGTAAAGGAGAAACAAACCACTATTAAAATGCTTGTTGGCAACATTTATGCGTTTTCAATTAAGCCTCTTTTAGTAAAATTAATGATATTAATATCAGTAAGCGGAACAAACAGGTACTTGGTAATTCCCAATTTTTTTCTTTAATGGAACGTGTATAACTGTAAGTTGAACATGCTATTGTTTTAATTGTTTTGTAAAACATTTTACAATTGAATTAAAATAGCACTTTTAACCCAGCATGATTTTCCATCGCCAAAACAGCAAATAACATGCTCCAGCCTCTTAGAGAACAACTTTAATTAAGATAAAAATTTCCAAATGCACTACAATATTTGAATGCTTATTTCCCAATATCTTTGACAAATGCATTGATTTCAGAAAATACGATAAAAATTGGTTTTTAGTGTTCTACATATTTTCAAAAAAATTAAATGATATTTAAACCTACAATTTTGTGAAAATGATTCATTAACTAAAAGCAATCGTCCTCTGTTGTTGTGTGTGCAAACAAACTAGAATTTGTTGCTTTGTTTCCCTAAATATGTCCATGAAGAAAACTGTGATTAGAATTTACGACGTTTTACTGTTAAGTAAGTTCTCGCACAATACTCATTACTTACTTTTACTACTAATTATACATTTCTGCGGTAATTTTTCCTTAATACTTTTGTAGACTTCAAGAAGAGTTTATTGTACAAGTCATTAAAAATTTCCAGAAAAAAGAGTATTGTACAAGTCATTAAAATTTCCAGAAAAAAGAGTGCTGTACAAGTCATTAAAAATTTACAGTAACAATCAAGGTAAATTTTACCTGAAAATAACAAATGAATCGCTCCTTCTAATAAAGCTTCTTTGATCCAATTCAAACGTCCCAAAACTTCAAATGGTATAATCGAATTATTTTTGAAAACCCTTATTCACCATGTCTTGACCTATGTAATTGACTCTACCTCAAGTACTTAAGAAAAAAAGTTGGAGGGGTTTTATTATGTCGGTTTTTTTTTAATGAGCTTCTGTTGAACTTAAAACTAATTGAACTTAAAGAGGTTTGAACTGCAAAATACCAGAACTGATTAAAATATTATGATAGAACTAAAACGCTCGTACAGTAACAATAATTATCAATAATAACTAAGTAAAATATAAATTGAAAATTAAAATATCTTACCTAAAAATTATCAAATTTCTTTAATTTCTTCAATATGTAAGTTTTTGCAATGCTGGATAAGGGAAATAAGACATAAAAATATCTTAAAACTCCACTTTTTACTGTCTTTAACAGAGATATATTAAGTTTCAAAATGCTCCCTAAAAGTGTCAGATGAATTGAAGACATATTTCTTAATCAACGATAAGTTTTAAATACCTTCCGTCTTGAAGTAATTTGTAAATCAAATGTTTTTCTCATTGACTATTCACAAAACAATTTGTGTGTAAAATAATATGCTTATGTGTTGAACTAGAAACAAAATACTGTTTTGCATTTTTTCTGAAATTGAAATGCAGACATTGCAAAAGAAACATTGCATTGGCTCAAATATTTTTAATAAAGCTTAAAATGCGACTTTACGCACTTCGGTCTTTTTAAAATTTCGTGTTATTTCAAATATAAAGGGTTTTTTTTTTGTTTTTTTTTCAATTTGGCATCTTTATGATTTTTTTCACATATTCCTAAATCTATATGTAAAAAAAGTATCACTTTTACAACATAAGTATTGAAAAAAGGAAGGATACAAGTACAGATTTTTTTGCGTTTATTCAGTTCTTATTTTTTTCTTAGTAAGTTTTTCACTTTACAAATCCAATGCATTAAAGTTTTATATTTAAAGTAATGAATCCCAGAGAGATATTGGTAACTATGAGAGGATTTTTGCATAAAAAGTTGTAGTTTTTTAATCACTAAATTTAAAAACAATTAGTAAATTTCATGTTTGCATAAGTGTATATAAATAGTGTTTTTAGAAATTATTAAATTTCTCAACTCAAGAACTCTGGTTTCGATACATGTTAAAGTTTATTTCTAAATTTCAAAATGAAAACCAAGGGAAAGAAATAAAGGAAAGAAAATAAGAAAAGGTGTTCGGCAAATGTGTCAAACTTGAAAATCTAAGGTAAACTATTTTTCTGAAAAGAACTGGAAATATGCTTCAAATTTCAAGTTTTCTTCCCGTTTTTGAGAACTTGGAAATAAACAGAATTCTCTGACAAATGAACCGCAAAGAATTTAACGGAAAAATACGAGCTATGTATTTTAACAGTTACAACCAACGTGATTTTAAAAGACATCAAGCAGAAAACGTTTTCCGATACTGCGAAAATTTTCTACTCCCTGTACTTTTCGGAAATATAAAATGTTGCGAACTAATTACTACATTACAGATTTACGCAGAAGGCATAAAATTTCCGAAACAGTCATGCAAGAGTAAAGCTCTGTAAAATGAAAGATGGTGAGCTGGTTTATGCACCTGAGAAATTGGTGTATCGATTGGCAGTAGTTTTTGGGATCATTAACTCCATTATGTTTCCTACTTATCGAGTGTGAGAAAAATACGAAATGCAGTACCATGTTTTTTTCTTCATTCCATTGTAAGAAAAATAAATGGAAAGTGAGTCTTTCTGGGATTTCAGCGCATTTGTCTGTTTTATAAAAAAAGGCTAAAATTCCTTACAACAAGCAAAATTCAAAAATAAACGGAATAATTGAAAATCCATGCTTAAAACACATTTTCTTCTGTATTTTATAATTTTATTGCTGCAATAGTGTCATTATGGTAAATAAATATAGCAACGAGTATTAGTATTTATAAGAAATATATATTTTTTTTGCTTTTTTTTTTTGTAAATCAGCGAATTATGAATAAGTTAAATAATCACTACTATAGTTTTACTAGTTTAAAAATGCTTGTTGAATCAGTACTTTTATAATTTTGTACACTGCGCCATCTCCCACAAGTAAAAGTGTTACGAAAAATAAAAGTCATTTTCTACAATTTGGATATAACTTAATTGTTTATCCCAAATATACACAATATGCATCAAGCAGTATAGACATTCGTGTCTGGTGACTTCGTGAAATAATAAGTACCAAAACATTATGAAACGATGACGATCGCTGTGGAGTTCAACAATGGTATATTGAAATAATAAAGGATCTTTGTGCACCAGTAAACTCTAAAAAATAATGGTTGTGAATGTTTTTTACATCTAGAAGCTCCACTATTGCATTGAAAAAGGAATTCCAAGCAATCCCGAAACATATGTCTGCATTTTAATGCTCTTTTGTGTTTAAATAAGCTTGCAATTAGTATTACTTTTCACAATGGTATAGTAGTCGAATTGACTCCCCACCCATATAGGCCTGACTATCAACCAGTAATTGTTCCGTTGTTCAAATTTTTCATTCACGCCACTGATGCAAGCTTTTTCGGTAATTTGGACTTAATGTCAGGATTGGCAAAATATTTTTTGGAATCCGCTTTTGATAATTTTGCGCACAGGTTAAAGTAAATTAAAAGTAGGAATTAATGATATTATGTACCTTTATTACATGTTTTGGAGAGATATGTCCTGTGCAACTAATTTATTGTATTTTTGTGACAATGTTACCATGGCTTTCGATGTAGTGTGTATATGTTGTGTGCAATGACTTTTAAAAGCTCTGTTATATTGTAATTGGAGGGAAAGCTTTTTGAGCTGGAAATTGGCTGATTAGGAGGAAACAAAGAGTAGTATTGAGAGATAATCATTCATAATGAATTTATGTTTTAAAAGTTGTTATTCAATGCGAAGTTTTGAGTCCTCGTTTTATCCCCTATGCTTACTAATGATGTTAATAAAGAGTTTTCTGTTAACATCAATATGTTTGCGAATGATGTCAAAGTTACGGTGATTGTTACAATGATAAATAACAAACAAGTTCAAGATAACTTACATCAGTTTTTAGCCTGCTTTCCCGTAAAAGTAAAAAAAACCGCTTAATGTATTGTTAAAATAAAGAAAAGTCAAAAAAGTGAAATAATTAAATAAAGATTGAAAAATAAAAAAAATGAAAGTAGGGTTTTGAGATGGAACAAATGAGTGTTTGTTGTCTGTCTGCTGAATAACTTTCGAACGAATTGTCCGATTCGAAAAATTATTTTTTCGTTCGAAAGATCTCGGCAAGGACATGTCATTTCCATTAGTTACTTTTTGATTTGAACAAGTTTTCGTTCAATTTTAAACAGTTTAAAAAATTTTAACATTAGCGCCTATGGGCAAAAATGAAGCAAATTAGGCAAACTAAGGCACAAGATCCAAGTGCTTATGAAATAGCTCATTGGAAGAAGCCTGAGCGTGAAATATTGATTTGAACAAATTTTGTGTATTTTTGAACAGTTCAAAAAAAATTAACATTCGCGCCAGCGGGGAAATTTTAATCCCATATAAATTCTGATCTAACCGACAGATTTGCTTGCAACAAACTTTATCCGAAAGATGTTACGATGTAAAACATGTACAGACACGAAGTTCAACAAGAACTGAGAAAGCCTATTTTCCTATGAAATTTATTAATCGGGACTTTTAAGAACATTTCTCAATGAATAAATGAACGAATGCATAAATGAATGAGTAAAAAAAATGAAGGAATAATAAAATAAAATAAATGAGTGAATAAATACATGAATGGGTAAATGAATGACTGAATAAATGAAAGAATGAATGAGTGAGTAAATGAATAGGTATTATCCGTTGAAAAAGTTATATTTGAATTGATTAAGAAATAAAGCTAAATGAGAAAGATATAGAAAGAGGTAGCTGGATTATAAATTTGAATTTTGGTGTATACCTGAAAGTACACTCGTATAGTTCTTGACGGAACTTTTTGTTATGTCTGCAATGAAGTGAGATATAGCGTCATTGAGTGTGGGGAAACGTCGGTGCTTAATTTAGGTAAGGGAAAAATTCATGCAAGCTTTTATTTTTATGAGATCGATCATTAATGAAGCACAACCTGCTGTTTATAACCTTGCAGACTTTTAGTCAAGGCGTTACGTTTTTTCAGCCCTGTTGTACAACAAGTATCAAAGCTAACATAGCGTTTGGATTTATCAATATAGCTATTTCGAAATAAGTTCTTCGGAGTCCTTTCAAGTCTTTATATGGAAGTTTGGTTAAACACTATTTGGAATATGCTGCTCAGTTTAGGTTTCCATATCAAGATAAGGATATTGCCTGACGGGAAAGGGTTCAAAACATTTTCACTTGATTAGTTCGTTGAGTTTCATATTTAGATTATGTTTTCAGGCTTAAAACACCTATTATGTATAGTCTTGAGAAAAGAAGGGTTAGAGGGGACATGATTCAGTTGCTTAAAGTTGTTAAAATGTTATAAATTGATGAATTACATTTTTGCGCAGAAGACAAAACCAGAATCACGCCTTTAAAGTTCTAAAATGCCTGACTAATCTTGAAACTACGAACAGTTACTAGTTCAATAAATTTCCAGACCTTTGAATAGTTTAAGGGAAGAAATTGTTTCTTTCAATGGGTAAATATTTTTTTTTAAAGAGGGCTCCTGATTTTGGGAAATTAGTAAAGTGACTACAACAAGACAAGTTGCGCCCAATGCCGGGACCTCCGAGACAGCGTCTGCCAATCCGTCAGATCCTATTCCTCACTGGTCGGATCCATCATTTCAAATCTTATAACAAACGCAAGCATAAATTAAAATATTGCAAACATCGTTTTCTTTTCTTTACACTACGCGGCCTCAAATTGGAGACAGATACATAAAACCTAATCTACAATGTTACATCTCCACTTTAAAACAAACGAGTTTCGTTAGCATCTCGAGCATAATAGGTCTACCAAATTCTAATATTCATATAATTTATTCAGAAGTGCTGGTGATCACTTTTGTATTTGCATTTGAATTTAAAATATTAAAGAATAAAATCATTCTTCAACTTTTTTTTTTTTTTTTTGAAAAATACAAATTATTTACAGTAGCAGATTTCATCATCGGCTCTCTACCTAAGGCTTCGGCTAAAAGGTGCAAGGGTGTCCGATGGAGAAAAGTAACAGATTTCAGTAATAGAAAGGTATAGGTTATTAAAGTTTTACAATGCCTTACTAATCTTGAAACTACGAACATTTACTAGTTCAATAAATTTCCAGACCTTTGAATAGTTTAATGGAAGCAATTGTTTCTTTCAATGGGTAAATAGTTTTTTTAAAGAGGGCTCTTGATTTTGGGGAATTGGTAAAGTGACTACAACCAGCCCAGTTGCGCCCAAAGCTGCATTGTAAGATTTTTAAATGTGTACTTTGATACAGAAAATGAAAATTACTTTTGAATTGTGAAAAAATGAAAGCTCAAATTCTTTACACAATAAAATATTTTTTTTGAAACTTTAAAATGATATACCTTTTATTACTAATTGTAAAAGATATAATAAAATTAAGGACATTAAGCTGTTTCTCAATAATGTATGTACAGTTTTTTCTCTTTTACTTATGATGCGAAAGAACTAAGAGCAGCAGTAGGAAAATCAATTTACCCAACTTTAATGAAGATTTTAAGGTAATTTATAGAATAATTGACAAACGCTATTTTCCATACATTTTTGCAATGATTAAATTATGAAGATCCGGTAATTAGTTGCCTTTAAGGTATTGGAGGAAATCCTTATTAATGAGAAAATATGCAAATGTCTATAGGGTTGCTACAAATAAACAAAAACGTAATTTATCCTTTAATGGGGAAGCAATATGCGGATTACATTGGTAGCGATGACGTTAGAAACTTTTAATTAGTCTAATTTGATTTATATAATTGAGCTAAACTGGATACAAGTTATTTAAATACTTAATTCTTTACATTAACTTTGTATTATATAGCCGAATGATTTGATACTACTAAAATCGTTTGTAACAAACAATATTTTATTGCTTTTCACTAGTAGCAATGTCCTAAACCCGAAATATTTCATCGGACATGCTTTAGTTGGTAATGAAACATGTTTATTTTAAAGTGGAGACGTAGCATTGTAAATACGCTTTACGTTTTATGTATCTGTCTCTCGAATTTGAGGTCGTGTAGTGGAAAGAAGGGAAAACAATGGTTGAAATATTTATATTTCATGCTTGTGTTAGACATAAAATTTGAAAAAAATGCTGGATGTAAAAATTTTCTTCATTTCACTATTTATTTGAAATGCTATATTTTTCACTTGCTAGTTTCTGTGGTTCATATCAGAAACAAAGAACCTTCGGTACCATGTGCATAAAATTAAGTAAGTAGTTTAGGAATGTCATAGGTGTTTACAGAAGTCGCCGTTCACACTAAACTGCATTGCTTCGAGCTCTCATTCTCATAAATCAAAAATGCCCCGCCCCCCCCCCCTTTTTTTAGAAAAGAAATGCTTGAGGAGTAGTCATGGCTAGTAAGTATTTATGTATGACAAGTCGGAAAAAATCCTGGAATCTCAACCCTGAATTTGAGCGGTTTCTTTTTTTTTAATCCTTAAAAAAAGAGAGAAAGAAAGATTTCACTTTGATTGAAATTTCCTGTTTGTATTCATTTTAAAAGACAAAGACGATTCTTCTGATTATATTTTTTACAGTTGTTATTAAAAAAAAACTTTCATACTTTTTCTGAGGCTTTTGTTCTGCAAAAAATATTTGTCTCATGCTGTTGCATTTAAAACAATTAATTCAATTAGACAAAATAACTTAAGGAATATTGTTTTCCTGATTACAAAAGCAAAATTCCGTTCATAGCTTTTTATTTTATGTGGAGAAATTCATGAATGCATAATTCATAAGAAACATTATCATTATTTTTTATGTCTTAAACTTTTTCTCATTATGTTAATCAGCTTCTACTTTTTGTTTATGTTCAGTAGCTAGTATGTCGTAAAGAATAATGAAATATATCGCCAAAAGAGAGCAAAGATTTATAAAGAACTATTTTGAAATGAAGCACGGGTAACTTGATTATTTTTCTTTTTTTTTGCTGTGAGCCAAGATCACCTGAACTCACAAAAAAAAAAAAAAACATTCGTAAAATGCGTGAGGGAAATAACAAATTGCTCTTGATTGTTTGCAGATTTTGTGTATTTTGTTTCATCTTCTACACTTAAGCGCATTGTACTAAAGCCTCACGCCACACTGTACACGCTTACATTTGACAATAGTCTCGAAAGGGCAGACGCCGAAAACGCCATAGCATTCCATTACATATTAACTCAACACCTAATCACAATCTTCATAATGAATGCAGGAAAGCCTCCGATGCAATGTACCTTGTTCAAAAGCCGAGTAGAAGGGATTAACATAGATGTAGTATTAGTGATTGATAAGATAATGTTTAATGGCAAAGGATTTAGGGATGCATTGCATTTGCACAAGACTGAGAATACATATTATATAGTGTGATCAAAGTTTCACTTCCTTATATTTAATATTGTACACAAAAGAGCCCTTTAAGCAAAATTTATATAAAAGTTAAAGATATAACAGAAACAAGGCATCCAAAGACAAAGTTGTATAAAAAGGCTAACAAAAATGGAAGTTAGGAGATAACCAGTGATAGTGGAAACGCCAATCTGTTTTCTGGCAATGTATGTGAGCGGTTTCCTTGACAGATATTGCTACGCAGCATGGTTTAAGAAAAATCTTACATGAAAACTGTCGTATGATTCAAAACGTTGTTCTCGTTTTATTAAAAAAATTTTATTCTGTTTTTTAATATTTCTTACATTGGTTTGTATTGTGAAATGTCATTTGATGTACTAATTGCTTTTCATATGATTGTTCTTGATCACTCCTTCGAATTTATTATTTAATCATTCGTGTGTTATCCAAAATATATTTTCTAATAGCGCGAAATATGTTCGCAGTTGCTTTTGCATTTTATTTTATATTTTCAATTTAATTGAATTGTATTTAAATACATATCCATAATACTTAGCCGTAGGGGAAAATAATCGTATGTTGATTGGGGGGGGGGGGCGATTACTGTAAAGAAATGAATCTTTGCAGCGAATGCATAAAAGTTGTTTTTTCTTATTCCAAAATGCAAGATATAAAATATTTTTGCTGACGTATTATCCATTCCATTAAAAAGGAAATAAACAATAACGGTGAGACATTTTGTTTTTCTTGCTAACCTCAAAAATCCAAGTACCTATATATCACAACACTACCAAGATGTATGACAGATTCAATTTTGTTTGCTATATAAATCACATACTACTTATGATATTGCAGTTCCCCATATATTAGGGTTTTTTTTGTATTTTCTAGGAAGAGGAAAAGAGAACAAAACTTTTGAAAAAAGTAAATAATGTTTTCATGTTATAGCTTTTCTTTATATGCTTTATTTCATGAAATACAGTTTAAGCAGTTATGATAGCAATTTTAATAAATATTGACCTGCTTACAACATTAAAGGAACAGCAATTACTTCAACATCTGTTTAGATTAACATTAAATATTATAAAATCATAATCACTCTGAAACACCTCTATAGCTTTAGATGTTGGGAATTGCTACAAGAAATGCAATATAGCCTGTTTGGGGTCTTCAAAATAAATCGGGGGGGGGGGGGACTGAAGTACTTATTATACGTTTTCTTATTCCATGGACTTCCGTGTATCTTTTGGAATTTTTAAATTTTTTGTGTTGTAATTAACACTGTAAGTACGCATGTGTATATTAATTTGAACATTTTATTTTTTTTTCCTTTTGCAGTATTAAGGATATATCTCTTAATTATTTTGTTTTCACATGGTTTTTTTGTGTGGCTGTGTACGCGTGTACGTTTGATAATTATGAAATGATATGCTGCTTGAAATCGTGTTAAAACTTCAAAAATAATGATGGGATATTTACTTATTCGCTTTGAACGTTTACTTTCACTGTTGAAAAAAAATGAAAAAAAATGTTTTCAACAGGAATAACCGATTAATTGTCCCCCTTTTTATAGTAAAACAGTGATCATAATTAGGACATTGTCCCAGCGTTCTTAAAACAATCTATCTCATCAAAAAGCAATAAGTGTGAACAAAGGTCCAAAGCTACTGTTTATTTAGAATTCTTTACTATAATAAATACATGCATGAAAGAACTAAATGTATGGCATTTTTTATAAAAGAAAAATAGAAAAAAAACACGACGCTTTATTAGGTATTATTACTATACGGTACGCTTTATTACTATAATAATGTTTTGTGAAGGTATTTTGGAGCAACAGAGAAAATACCTTATTTTACAAAAGGCTAATTATAGAAAAATATATATATATATATATGAAGTTGCTGAATGTCTCCCTTTCAGTGAGGCAAGTAATAGGAAATTAAATCTAGGTTATTCTATTGGATTTGATTGATGCGGTTAATCTACCACTCTTGAAAAGTGGAAACAAAACTACATTGGCACAAATCAATACCTCAGAAGAAACTCTTAAATCAGAAGGATTTCCTTTCGAAATAAGCTTTAACTTCTATAAAAGGACAGCTCAATTTTGCGTTTTTCATTTTCCCACGAAGTTCAGTAGTTTTTATGGAATCCCTTAATGGAACAACTCATAAATCCGAATCAGGGTATTTCTACGAGCCTCAAGTTACGTGTATAAAGTAAAATGTGCTGTATACACATAAATAAACTACTGTTCATATAAGTATAAACATATTTTTATTAATTTTATGCAAAAATTAAATAATTTAGCAACTTAGAAAGTTTACTTGAAAGCAAGAAGAAAAGGTCTATTGTTTTTAACTTTAAAAATAAGTGTTAACGTGCTTAAAAAGTTATATTTAATTCGTGTAAAAAAATGTTACGTAAAATATGCTAAGTAAATAAACCTGTCGTTTATACATACTGATTTCCAAAGGATATTATTGGGTACAAGAAAATAGATTAAAATTATAATTACAAAATAAAACGTTTTTTTGATTGTTTGTTTTGTGTCTTATGACTGATTTTTTAATCATATTAGTCAGTCAAAAAAAAAAAAAAAACAACTGTATCATTACTAACTAGTAATACAAAGCCTATTTGTTTGTTCTGTGTTCAATAAGAACTCAAGATTCTGAACGGATTATATAAGGGCAGATGAAATTCATTACATGATGATGTGCACTTGGGGAAAATACATCTTCCTGGACTGCTTTTAACCATAGATTCCAGTCTTTTTACATTGATTTAAAAAAAACAATTAAAATCATATTAGACAATTCATTACATGTTAAAAATTATGACACAACAACTAGTACAATTCTAAAATCGGAGCTGAATGTTCTGGTTCCAATTCAAATAGGCTACCGCTGGTATATGAGTCGAGCATGTAGATTTTATGCAACATTTCAAACAGCACAGCATTTATGGTTATCAAATTCGATGTTATGTATATTTACTTCAAAACAATGTAACACTAATGAATAGAAAAAACGAAACAACTAGTATGGCGATACAAATAATTATTTTATTGTAACTAGTCTTCTACCTTATTTGATAAACATTTGACTTGTTAAAGATATTTAACTCCAAACTTATATGAAGAATTTGCACATACAGATTTTAATCTAAGTATCAATATGCAACTAACGTTTCATAATAGTAGTTCCTTATTTAATCAGCATAAAACTAGCACAGTGCAATGCACTCTTAAGATATTTCTATCATCGCACTAGTTTTTCTTTTTAAAGATGACAAATTAAAGTTTTTAACTATAAAAATCAAAAGGCTCCAATTCTTTCCGACAGAAAATCCCTATTATCATCCCCTATAATTGTAAAATAGGGCATTGAAAGTTCTAATAGGATTAATGGTTTAGGAACTGAAGAAAGGGGATTAAAAAGTTTCCTGTTTAAGCTGACAAACGCTTAAGAACAACAATGAGAGCTATACAATTCTCCCTCAAAAATATTTATTTTATTTTTTTAATTTGATTTGATACGACCTTATAAGAAGGACTTTGACTTTAAAAAACAGCAAGATTTAATTTTAAAAAATAGATTCTATTACCTCTAATGTGTTTCATTTTCAAAAATTATTCAATGAATATTCGCATCAGTACTGATTGAAAGCAATTTACGTTTTATCGTAAAAGCTAAATGTTATCGCTATTATAGAAGCATACATGCTATAAACTAGTGAATTATTCAAGCCAGGCATTATATACGTACAGTTAAATTACCGGGTAAATTTAGTTTTATAGAAAATATTTACAAATCATCTGAGAAGCTTAGAACTCGGCTAAATTGTTGGGCTCCAACTCATATTTTTCAAAACTTAGGACCATTTTTTCCCTTTTCCCCTCCCCCTCGCTCCCAGACTATTTCTCACGCAACGTTCATGTACATGGAAGAGAGTTGTTGTGCGAAAAGGTGATTGTTTATACACTAAAAATGTTGCTTTTAGTTGCCACCCTTTTTGGTGTTACTGAACACAATTTTTGGTGTTTAGTTGACGTAAAGTTGAAAATTTTTCATTTTTAGCCTACTTTCCCGTAAAAGTAAAATAATAATAATAATAATAAAGCATGGAAGAAATCGTAATTTATCGTGAAAATATCGTTAGAAATCAAGAAAAGTCAAAAATAAGTTAAGTAATTAAATAAAGAATTAAAAATAAAAAATTTGAAAGTAGGGTTTTGAGATAGGGAAAAAGTGTGTCGGTCGGTCTGTAGGTCTGTCTGTTGGTCTGTCTGCCCCCCCCCCCCCCAATAACTTTTGAACGAATTGTCCGATTCGAAACATTCTTTTTGCATTCGAAAGGTCTCGGCGAGGACATCTCATTTACATATTTTACTTTTTAATTTGAACAATTTTTTGTTCAATTTTGAACAGTTCAAAAAAGTTTAACATTAGCGCCTATGGGCAAAAATGAATCAAATTACTCTGGGCACAACATCCAAATTCCTATGAGCTAGTTTATTGGAAGAAGCGTAAAATATTTATTTGAGCAATTTTTGATCATTTTTAAACAGTTCAAAAAAAAAACATAGTGTCATTTTTCCATTATCTTGGAGCAGGCGATAAATTCGCCAATAATGATGTAGCCAACTCCAAACGGAAAATCGCCGCTGGTAACCTTTTTCGTGCGCTGTCGCCGAAAAGCCTGCTTGGCGAGATTTGCGCCGTGATAATGGAAAGGTACCAAATTAACTTTAGCACCAACGGGAAATTTCAATCCCATATAAATCCTGATCTAACCTACGGATTTGCTTGCAACAAACTTTATCGGAAAGATATTATGCTGTCGAACATGTACAGATACGACGTACAACAAGAACTGGGCGAGCCTATTTTCCTATGAATTTTTTTGATCGGTTTTTTAGGGATATTTCTCAATGAATGAATGAATGAATTTTTTAGTGAAAAAATGAATGAGTAAAAGAATGAATGAACGAATAGATGAAAGAGTAAAAGAATGAATGAATGAATAAATGAGTGAATGAACGAATGACGGAATAAATGAAAGAATGAATGAGTGAGTTAATGAATATGTATTATACGTTGAAAAAGGTATATTTGAAGTAATTATAAAAACTATAGTTAAATGAGAAAGAAATAGCTAGATTATAAATTTGAATTTGGTGTATACGGGAAAGTAGGCCCGTATAGTACTAGACGGAACTTCTTGTTTTCATATATTTTAATTTCTTTTAAGTGTCTGTATAAAAAATACAAGCAGCAAAGTGTTTTTTTTTTTTTTTTGTCATATTAAGTTCGTTAGCTCATTTACGTATCAAAAGTTTATTACTGTTGGTTATTTAGTCTATTTTCATAGAAGTGTACAATCGTAATGAAATTTCGATACGTCAATTGAGTCAACAAATGTCATGTGTTAAAAAACATTACTCGTCAATATTTTGTTTGTCCATTGACAGATACATAAAACAATTTCAAATGCATCAAAAATGAGTTAGTTTTTACACCAACTGAACCCCAACAATCGTGTTCCGTAACACCAAAAATGGTGGTAACTAAACGCAAATTTTTTACAGTGTAGGTGGTACACCCACATCCATACAGACCTACATAACAGACAAAGCCTTCAGGGAAAATTAGTTAAACATAATACAGTGTACTGTGTTATGTCTAACTAATGTATTATGCGGTTCTTTTTTTATGAATATATTTTACTCCGATCTGTGTTAGCACTTGTGGGGTTCATTTTTGCACGACCTAAAGAAATATAACGAAACATCAGACTTGTACAAGTGTCAATAAACGTAGAACGGCGATTAAAGATACTTACTTCCTTGTTTTCAGCACATCAAAGTTTTATATATTATTTCAAGCTTATTTCCCTAATTTCTTATGAATGCTGTTTTTTGTTGATTTTCAACATGATTTTTAGTAATTAAAATTAAACAATCAGATAAAAATACTACATCGCAAATACCGCGTGTAAAACTTTAATGTTTCGACACCATTTACAACTCAAGAATGGTGAAATGTCTTTCCTTTCCTGAATTCATATATAACTGTGTCAAATAAATTTCCGTTTGATCTTAGTTGGTAAAATGGAATTACAAAATCCAGTCTGATGGCTAATCAAATTTCCTTACCAAAGTTAAAAATTCATTTTAATAGGATGCTCTATTTTAATAGGATGCAAGATTGTTGAATGTCCTCAAAATATGAGCAAACTTTCCTAAAAATTATGTTACAAAATATGATAAGGTGCAGTAAGTTATTTTTACAGCAAGAGAGCTGAGATCTAACAAAAAAGACATTTATTTTCTTCAAGAAATGGTCAATATATCACAACTTTTGTTGAACAGAAAATAACTTATATTTGTCTCACGTTGGTTTAAACAGCACTTTAAAAATCAAATGCTTTGTGAGTATTTTTTTCAAAAATATGTAATAAAAGCAATATTTATTTATTACATTTTAAATATGATTATGTGTCAATTAACTTTAAAAAATGCAAAATCAGCAATATTCAACTCTTTTCTTTTATTTACCGAGAGTGTCATTTAAACGCAATTACTAATGAAAATGCCGTTTATGTATTACGAAATATGAAAACGTAATATTATATATTTATTTACTTATTTCCATCAAATTTAGCTATTTGTTGAAGCTTAAATCAACCGCTTAAGTTGGGCATCAAGATGAATACACAGATTGCAAGAATTAATCTGTAAACCTTTGTGCAGCGGAATAAAATGTAAAACATAACGTATAAAACGCCCGAATTTCGCCAAATGTTGCAGACACGTGTGTCGAGGTTACAATGAACCCCTTTGTTCAATGCAGAAGAAATGAGAAAAACATCAAACTGATGCCTACTTGAGCCTTGAAATCTATGGAAGCCGGATAGCCAAGAAGCTCTCTTCTGCATTGAAAAAAAATTACTCGCAACCTCTAAATACATGTCTACACTCATTTGCAAAATTTGTGCTTATTATACGTTGTGGTTGTATTTAATTTAAATTGCATCTGTTTTTTTCCTCTAAAAATACAATCTCGTGAAAATTACGTTTTTAAAACATAGGGTGGTTGGTTGCACAAGTTCTAAAGTAAACAAGAAGTTCCGTCTAGAACTATACGAGCCTACTTTCCCGTATACACCGAATTCAAATTTATAATCTAGCTACCTCTCTCTCTCTGTCTTTCTCGTTTAGTTTTAGTTCTTAATTGCTGCAAATATACCTTTTTCAACGGTTAATAAATATTCATTCAATCATTCATTTATTAAGTCATTCATGTATTTAGTAACTCATTTATTCATTCATTCTTTTGCTTATTCATTTAATATTATTCATTCATTCATTGATTCAAAAATATTCTTGAAAATCACGATCAAAAAATTTCATAGGAAAATAGGCTTCTTAGTTCTGAATGTACTTTCTATTTGTATATGGTCTACGTCATAAGAGCTTTCCGATAAAGTTTGTTCCAAGCAAATGGGTCCGTTAGATCAGGAATTATATAGGATTGAAATTTCCCCGTAGGCGGTATGTTAATTTTTTTTTGAACTGTTCAAAAATGAGCAAAAAATGTTCAAATCAATATTTCACGCCAAGAACTTCTTCCAGTGAGCTTGTTCATGGGAACTTGGATCTTGTACCCAAAGTTACATAATTTGCTTCATTTTCACCCATAGGCGATAATGTTAAAATTTTTTGAACTGTTCAAAATATGGAAATGAGATGTCCTCGCCGAGATCTTTCGAATGCAAAAAGAATTTTTCGAATCGGACTATTCGTTCAAAAGTTATTAGAGGGGGGGGGGGACAGACCGACAGACAGACAGACCGACAGACACACTTTTACCCCATCTCAAAACCCTACTTTCAATTTTTTTTTTTTTTTTCAATTTTTATTTAATTACTTAACTTATTTTTGACTTTTCTTGATTTTTAACGATATTTTCACGATACATTAAGCCTTCTTTCATGCTTTATTATTATTTTTTTTATTTTTACGGGAAAGTAGGCTAAAAACGATTCCGTTTCAGTGTTTAATATAGTAAAATAAAACAGTGGTCATGAAATTGTAGATCGTGAGCTACTAATAGCTCGCGGGAGAATCTCGGCAGATAGCGATCATGCTCAAGTTGCTTCACATCATTGCACCAATGATTGTTAGTTGATTTTCCATGTTTCGTTAATATTCGCATTGGATAGCGCATAGTTGAGAAATGTACTCAGGAATAGTTTTTTTTTTTTTTTTGTCGCTATCTGAAAAGGCGATAACTGTTCCAATATAGTTGCCCGCTCTTGTTTTATTCGCATTTAATAAATAACTGAGATTTCAAATTTTTACCACTTTGAGGGGGGTGGCAAGCCCATAGAAGAAATTGGAAGCGGTACGGTTACTCAATGGCATCACAAGTAAGTTTGGTGGGCTCTGCTTGTAAGCACAATGTGTTCATTATTTTCTCCCATGGCCATTTTTACGGAAGTTTACTGCATTCATAACGACTTTCATAGAGAATTCAGCAGCTGGTTCCACCCCTTGAATTAAGTGGTACGTTTCCAAAGTGTAGATACCGCTTCGGTTATCCTTAGAAACATAATTTAAAAAAAAAACTATACATGCAAATTATACTTTTTTAACGTATGCTACAAATCATTGTAATGTTTAAAATTTTAGGTGTATTTAAAAGAGCGCATTTTTAATGAAACTACTCAGCAAATCTTTAAAATACGTATCGTTCTTTGGCATTTGAAAGAACCTAATTGAATGGTATTTTATATTCCATTTATACCCTTAAAAATGCTCTGTAACGTTCATTTTATGTCGCAGATAAAATTCGTGCAATTAGAAAACGTTCTTTTTTTCCTTTAGCAAGCGTTTCATTAAATAAATTTCATTCACATATAATTGCTTATGCCTCGAAACTTCTCTGTTCTTTTATTTAAAAGTGTTTCTCCGAAAAACTTTCGTTATTTAAAATTTACTAATGGGAAGAAAAAGTTTATGAAGCACATTAGTGGCGAATTTATTCTTACGTCAGTAGCTGTTACTTCGATGGAAAACTATTTAACTTTTAAAGAGATTGCTTATATTACTCAGCATTCCTTTTCTTCTAAATCAGGTAAGCAAGCTCTTTTGATTTATTTTACTTTGAAAGCCTTCGATACTTAGTAACGATATTCTTTAGAAATTTGAATAATATCCTGATAACATAAAGCGGAATAACTAAAATGACAAATTGCAAATAAGCAGTCTTTGTTTATTTTCAAATTTTTAAATTTGTCGAAATTCTGAGAATTAATATAGAGATTTCATTAGAAGAATTTATGAAATCAACACCACATTAATTCTACATGTGCTAAGTTAACAAACTTGCATAAATTTGTATTTGTTATGTTTTTGGTTTAATGCAATAGTACATAAATGTATTATTTACAGCTCTATCCGTCACCTCTTATAACACATTCATTAGAAATTAGAAATGTACCTTGGGAAACAATATTTTATTTATTTTCGCTCACTTTTTCGAACTGCTTTTACGAATATTGAATGAATTTTTTTTCCAAATATTTTATGCCGGCTTCACTATTGTTCTCCACACATGCAATCTTTTTCTTTAACCACAACTCTGGTGCAGAAATACTATTAAATTTATAATATATATATATATATATATATATATATATATATTATAAATATTTAAGAGCAAATGAAACCAATAGTAAAGTTAAGTTTTGCTTAGATTCACTTTTTTTTTATCTTCATTCTGCTTATTTTTAGTTCCCTAATCAGCTCCCTTAATCTTTTTCAAGATGCAGAAAATCGTCTGCGCCCATGTCGCATGTTTGTGCGGCAGGTTAAAGATCCCTTGAGTATCCGTTTGGCTTGGATACTCTCGGCTAAATTAAATACCTAGTGCAATTCGCATCAAATGAGAGCTCTGGTGCCGCCATTAAGGGGAAACTGAACATCCAAATTCTCAGTGGCAATGACATCCGCCGACAGTGCTGCTACTTGAAAACATGGATGCCGATTACAGGGGTACGCACTAGGTCTGCAAGGGTTAATGACCATTCGCAACCCCATTAGAAAGAAGAAAAAAAAAGTTCCTTAATCACAAAGCAACATGTAGACCAGCGTTCTTAATTTTTTTGCTAAAGGGAATCATTTTTAAACACTTTGCTTCTACCGTGGACAAAACTTATGAAGACTTAACTTACTCTTCTCCACCGCCCCCCCCCCCCACCTCAAAACAAAAGAGAGGAAAGAACGTTTTGAATTCTCTGACATGTATAATATGTCAAAAAGCACGAGCGGAAAACTATATTGACATAGTTTCATATACGTCATGAACATGCTATAAAAATATTTTTCCGTTTCTTTCTGAGGTACGTGGCACTCATTGCGAATATTGACGAAATCTGGAAAATCAACTCAAGATCGTCAAGTGCGAACTACCTAAGCGCACTCGCGATCTACCGAAAATTTCCCTGCAAGCCACTAATAGCTTGCGAACAACAGTTTGTCGATCACTATTTGACACTCGGTACACATTGTCTCCAACTATACGTAATAGATTGTAAGCTGCCATATATCTGAATGGAGCACTTATGGGCTGTTGAAACTATGTCCTAATCTTCCCCGAAACTAAATTTAGGGAAAATAACCAATTTTTATCAATATTTGTGATTGATATCAGTTTTCTGTAATCTCTCTTTCTCTCTCGTTCTGACTTTTTTAATTTTTTGTTCATTCAGTTAATGTGTGTATACTAAAATTATAACAATTGTATAAATTTTACAATCTATGTAAATAAAAATGAAATTTTTGTTCGAAAAAATTGAAACACATCTTATATATAGTTAATCATTCCAAATACAGTTAGCAGTTTTATAAAATACCCAAAATATTTTTCGGTTTTAATTCGACGACAACTTGTTTATAGTAAATGTTTGTTGGTCTGTTAATCTTGTATAAAAATTCAGCAATTCAATTAGCCCTGAACAAAAGGTTGCTAAAACTTCAGTACTCCAACGAGATGTTTTATTTTTTGCTTAAGAACGCCATGGTATTACGACAACATTTTTTCCCAGAACAAATTCTTTTACTGCGTATGCGTGGTTAATCCTATTTACTTGAATGTATCCCAACTGATCCTCACTGAAAGAGAAGTAAGAAATTCCTATTTTTTTCTGCGAAGTGAAAAGCCTAAATCCATTCGTTATTTTCGAGGATTTGAGAACTGTGAGTGGAAGAAATTCCGAAGTAAATAGCAAGGAAAAAATTTCCCTTAAAATATTACTAAAGTTGGAAAGAAAATATATGATATAAAATACGTATTTCTAAAACGTAAAATATACCTGTTTAAAATATTGCTAATAAGATATGGAGAGAAGCAATTAATTATTTAAAGAAAGGATTGTTGTAAAAATTATATTTCCTAGTAAATTCGATTCCCCCCCCCCCTTTTTTTTTTTTCTTGATGAAAAATAAGGAATTTATTTGTTACGTAATTTACTTTCTTAAACGTTCTTTCTTCTTTTTACGTAATTTAAATGCAGTATAATTTTGACATTGGGAACTCAAGCTTCGCACTCTCCTGATTGTTTTAAAACTTATTGTTCACCTGCTAAAGTGATTGATATCTTCTTTCGATTTTAATGTTGTTTTTGGTTTAGTCATATGAAATTGGTAGGAATTTTTAAATAGCACGCTTCTTCTGAATGGTTTAACATAAACCGTTCAGTGCGAGAAAGAGCTCATGTATATTTGTAATATTTCAACTCATTCTTTACCACTTAGGGGCCGTTCATAAATGACGTCACGTTTTTTTCCCATATATTTGACCCCCCCCCCTTTGTCACAATATGTCACACTTCAGCGGACCCCCCCTCCCCCTTTGTCACGCGTCACGCTATGTTGCATAATGCGTGATGTCACACTTCTTGTTACCCCCTCACCTCCCTTTGTGACACTTTGTCACAATTTGTTTTGGGGTTTGGAACACGATCCGCTGACTATCCACCATGTACACTTAGGGATGTAAAAATCCGTGGTGAAAAAAATTGTTCCGAAGTCTCTACGAGGGAGGCTGTAGAATGTTTCCTCCGCCTTCAGTCTCAGGTTAAAAATCCGAGGTGGTGTAGTTTTGGTGCCACCATCTGTTGTCATTCGACTACAGCGTGTTAGAGTTAATGCTGGTCGCCTATCAAGTCTTTACAAATGGCCAGCAATATCTGTGGCTTTGAAAAGACCGAATGCTGACAATGCATGTGTCTCCACATTGAGGCAATCACAACTATATAGTTAAATATTCATTCCCAGTGATTGAGTACATTAAATTTTAAGTCTTAAAAATTATAATTTTACGTAAACAGTATACATTTCTAAGTGCAGTATTATAATACCCTTTTCGATATTGTAAAAAGTTTTAGAAAAATTTATCCTAGTGAAATAATACGTGTTAAATGTGTCTAAAGCATGTACGGATCATTTCAAAACTTATTTCAAATTTTGAATCATATATCAATAAATGTTTCTTGTTAGATAAACCATCTGCACAATAGTTTGCAAACCCTTAAGCGCTTTTTAAAATCTCCATTGATTTACATATAAATAACTTTTCCAATTTATGTATCCATTTGTATCAGTGTCTTTGCGTCATTGTATAGTAATTTAAAACTTTAGTATTTCGAGATATTTCCGATCGATATTGATAATTTGCACATTTGAGCTCTTTCAAGTAAAATTGCATAGAAAATGTGTTTCGTTATGAGGCGGGAATTGTTTTGTGACATGTGTTATATACGATTAACAAATACATAAACAATGCACTATATAATAAATTTTAGTAAAGCTAATAAATTTAGTAAACTGTTTGTGTTTTTCTTTGATGTAGTGTAAACAAGAAAGCAATCTGCATAATGCACAACTCGTAATGAAACGCGGAATCAATTGAAACAAAATCTTTATTAGCATGCAGTTAAATTATTTTCTGAAAATGTTTTTTACATGCAGTTTTTTAAAGCTTAGTGAAGAATGCTTAAATAAGCCAAAATAGCAATATCCCATCGTACATTTCAATCCAGAACCAAATCCAGTAAAACTAACCAAGCAAAGGACCAAGATGGTTTGATTACTCTTCAAGTATTTCCACGGAACCAACGTCTACATATACAGCCCATTTTTTCAAATTAACAAAAAAGAAGAGGCAAATGTTTTGACACGCTTATTGGTGTTACTTTACTTTGTTTATAATTATTAAAAATTTTATAACGGAAACCAAATCAAAATTTTTATACGGATTAAAACTTCCAGTTAAGAAAACTAAATCCTATGCAGATTTTCTTACCGTAACTATTTTAATAGCGAGACATTCTTGGTTTTTAAATCCTTGGCTATTGCGCTGAGGTTGCTAGATTCAGCACAAATCATTACGTAAACAAAATTGAAGTTGATTTTTTTTTCTAAAATACATTTAATTTGTGTTATTATTAATTTAATATATACTTTATACAGCACGTTCTACTAAAACACTCTTATAAGTTCTGTATCTAATGTGAAATGCACTAGGTCTGCAAATGGTTAGTGACCATTCGCAGTCCCATTTTAAAAAAGGTAAAACATTAACATTTTTAGTACTAGACAACCGTGCGAACCTTAGAATAAAGATGCTGTTGGGTGCTTTAAAAGTTTAGAACTTTCATGTAGCTAGTGGCTTTGTCGTCAGTACTATGTATGTCCATTAAGTGTGAACTCGCAAAAACTCGAAAAATAGACGAGATACCATTGCTTTCAGGTACAGAATTATTAATTAGCTACAATTCAACAAAGCCGGTTTCTTTTACAAGTTTTTCCTTAATTTGCTTTACCTTTTTTTTTTTTGCTTAATAACAACTATTCATTTATTTTGCTTAATAACAATGTAAATAAAAATATAATTATTTATTTATTAACCGACTTCACCAAGGAAGGAGGTTATACATTCATACTGTATGTATATCGTTTCTTTTTTTTTTTTTTTGTTTGCTTGTCCACGCATAACTCACCGGATGAACCGATTTTCATGATTATTTTTTTAATCGATCGGGTGTGGTTTCCCATAGGTCCCGTATCTTCGTTTGACCATATTCGATAATTAAAAAAAATTATAGGCAGAAATCTGGTTTTTTTTTTTTTTTTTTTTCTTTTTTTTTCATCCAGAACTTTTGACTAAATGAACCGATTTTGATGATTTTTTCTTTAATTGATAGAGGGTCGTCTAACTCAAATATTGCAAATCAATTTGACTACATTTGTTTTTTAGCAAAAACGTTACGGGTGAAAATAAGTATTTTTTTATTTTAATTGGAAAGGCTTGACTTGATTTTTCTCTGTTGGGAAATCTATTAATAAATATAAAAGTCATTGTTAAAACATGTTTGTTGTCATGGACTATAATATTAAAAGCAATTACAGCAGGAGTTTGACTGAAGGCTTCTCTGTGGCAAAAAATAATCCAATCAGTTTGTTTGCTAAAATCGACTTCATAAAGGAATTTATCATACAAATGATTAGTTTTAGTGCCATTAATTCAAAGAAGTTTTGCCCTTTCATATGGATTTTTTAAAAAATAGAGAATTTACATACAAAATGTATTTACACTAAAAAGAATAAAATAAAATAATTTTTATAAAAAAACAGAACCAACTTCAAATTATAAATTGCCTAAAAATTGAAAAATAAATTCATTCTTTAAACAACATCGATGTGACTTTTAAACATAGTTTTAGAAGTCGGTGCAAAATTATGAGTCTAATTACCATTATACCATTTGCTACTTCATATTGGAACTGTTGCTAATTCTGCGAAAATATACATATTTGTAATTGATTCATGATTACAAAAGATTTTATCTATCCTAATTTTGCACCGACTTCCAAAACTATGTTTAAAAGTCACATCGATGTTGTTTAAAGAATGAATTTATTTTTCACTTTTTAGAACAATTTATAATTTGAAGTCGGTTCTGTTTTTTTATAAAAATTATTTTATTTATTTATTTTTGTGTTATTATTTGATGTCCATATGTCTTCAATTTTATACTTTAAAGGCATATTTAAAAATACTGAAATATGTACAATATAAAACAGTACCACTCTTTACCTATGCATAGTCCAATAAACAATTACATAATTCATTATTGATTTTACGGTCTGAAATATTTACGAATTCATAATGTATGTAAGACACAACGTTACTTTTATTTTTTAGAACGGAAAAGTGTCTTCGTGTGAAATAAATAACAGCTGTTCAATTGTTTTCATCTCTAAAAAAATCACTTCAGTTGAAACACAGGAAACATAGCACATGAGAGGGAAGTGGTTTCAGTCCCAACTGTTCTTACAAGAAGTATTGCAGCAGTGAAGGATATCTATCCAATGGCATCCACAGTTCATATTTCAGTTTCATGTATGAAAACACTCATATTTACCATCATCTCCCAATCTCCCCAGAGGGTGCCCCATAAATTGCACCATATATGAAGAATAAGTCGTCTTTTTCGTTCCATTTGTACTATTTTTATGTTTTTTGAAGCTGTCATCCGCAAGAATAAGTATTTTCCTGCTCAGAGACTTTATAAGTAACGCACTTTCATTTTTTCCCCTCTTGCATTTTTTTATCGAACACACAGGGAAAATAACCATGTAAAATAAATATTTTTAAAAAATTATGCCACCTTACGCATGATTTATGGCTGTTTTGAACAATGCAAGGAAGTAATGATTTTTTATAAATTCACTGAAAAACACTATTATATGCGTAATAATATTCTTAACAAAATATCAAAACAAAGCAGAAAAAAAGAGTTATGATTTGTAAATTGAAATATCCATATATATATATACTATATGTCACTTAACGTGGACCAGTTACGATTAAATTTTGAAGAACGATACGATACTGACATCACTGCAGAAAAATTAACAATAGTAAAAAGATATTTAAAAATTTGTTTATTGATTGGCATTGAAAAGTAATATAATATTTGTGTTTATTATTGTAACTTGATGACTTTTAAAAAATTATAACTGTTTCTTAAAAAGTATTTCTACTCATAACTAACGATCTTTCCTTAAGAATTTCGAATCGCGTATTTTGAGCTTTTAAAATGGTTAATTTCTGATTATTTGGCGTGGCAACACCAAAGTCTGTTTATAAAATAACTAACATAATGATATATAGTATAAAACATAATATAACATAACATATATAACATAACACTGGATCTAACAAAAGAATATATAAATATATATCTATATATATATAATGACTTTGATATTTGGAAAATAAAAATAGAACTTAGCCTGGTTCTTGTAAATCGCACATCAAGAAATAATCTTAAGGCATATGAAACAAGTATCAATGTGGGAAATAAAAACATCTTTTGTTTAAGTGTAAAATAGTCTTTAAAGAATCAATTGTTTTTGCAAAGGCATTCATTGCAACTTCTGAAAAAGTTAGTAGTTGTTATTAAACAGCCTAAATGTACACATAACTATATTTACGAGAATGCGCGATTCGACAATTTCATGCATTAAGGTTCTTTCCCTGCGCGTTTAGCAATAAATTACAAATAGACATAGTATAAAAGCAAGGAATTTATCAGCATCGAGCTCTTCAAAAGAAACTTCACTTGATTTTTAACTGGAAATGAATAATAGGTCTGAAAATCTGGATCAAATTCGCTTACGAAATGCTCTTAACTATTTGAAAATATTCAAAAAATAGTTACGTTGCATCGTAGAAACCTTCAAGATGGCTTCAATTTGCAAATATGTGCTCGAGAAGCGATGAATGTTTCGTGCAAGAAGACCAGTAAATTTAAATTCCAGAAGTGCTGAAGGCGAAATAGGATCATTTACAAGAAGCAATAAATTTAGAGCATTGCTTTCAAGTTCAAAGCAGACTGAACAAAGACGATTGAAACACAAATTATTTTGAAACACAAATGTCTAAGTATAGAACTCTGGCATGGAAAACCCATAGAAAATTTTCATGATATGCAAATTCTAAAACTCTTGCAATCTGATTTTTGTTTTTCCTAAATTTCGTTTTGACTAATGTTCAATTCCATGAGTCATTCGCTATGTCTGTCACGACCTTTTAGAATTATTTCAAGTACTAAATATTAAAAAAACTTGATAAATTTTGATACTGGAACACCATCTTCATGCTTATTTTTAAAATAGTAGAATAATTTTAGTCTAAGAAATAAATATTTTGCATATTTTGTCATTATACAGCAATTGCCTGCAGATTGGCGTAGTGGTAAGGCACTGGCCTCGTACGTCCAAGTTCGCAAGATCAAACCTGGCAAAAGTCGGTGGATTTTCAAGATGCAGAAAACCGTCAGCTGCCGTGCCGTACGATTATGTGTCATGTTAAAGATCTCTTGAGTTTCCGTTTGTCTTGGATAGTCTTGCCTAAATTAAACTCCCAGAGCAATTTCGCAATAATTAGAGCTCAAGTGCCGCCATCTAAGAGGCCCTGAGCGTCAAAATTCTCAAAGTAGTAATGGCATCCGCCGATAGTGGTGCTACGTGCAAGAATGGATGCCGATTTCCGGGGAATGCAGTAGGTCTGCAAAGGTTAGTGAACATAAGCAGCCCCATTAGAAAGGAAAAAAATAAAAGAAACTATACAGCAATTAAGAGGGGTGGATCAGTGCAATAAACAAAATCTTGAATACTGAAGAAATGTTTTTAAATACAATGTTTCGTAATAATGCAGAAGGTTCTGAAATGTACTGAAAAAACAAACCCATTTTTTTTTCCAAATAAAATCGTTTTTCGCAAATTAATCAATATTGTGTGCTTGTTAACACATTGTACACTAAAATATTTCTGTCAAAACACAGACAGAAAACTGAGTGTTTCTCTAAATTTACGAAGAACTTAATTAAAATCAAATTATCAGATAACAATTTCTCAATAAAATTGTTTTCCCGCCCTCTGTATGACTATAGAGAAAGCTGTATCAAGTTACGCAAGTGCTCGTTAAAAAACCACGAATCAAGTTTTTCGGTAATACGTGGGCACCCAGTAAAAAAAATTGTCAAAAAAGGCGGCATAATTGTTGGCATAAAGTTTACTTTCAACTGTTAGTGAGCAGCCAAGCTCCTTCGCAACCAGTCCTCGAAACTCCGGAGTTATTTTGATCGAGCGGTCAAAGACACAAGAATTACAACAGCGTGAGTTCAAGCGCTGAACCGACCTTCAACTTCGTATACAAGAAAGAATTGCTCACCATACTCACAGATGCCATCACTACTACGGCACATTATGTGTTGCGGTCAATTCACAGAGTGTTCTCTTTTTTATGTTTTGTAATTTCCTTTTTAAAGACTTTGTTGTTTCCTGATTTTAAGTATCTGTAATTTAACGTCAGACTCCCAAAAAAATGATTTCTAGTAGATTCTTATGACATTTTTGGGCAAAAAATATTTTTATAGTGTAGAGGTAGAGAAAATTATAAATGAAAGCTTGGGTAATTTTATGAAAACTATACACGTTTGGTTGTTTTAATATTCTCTAGAATGGAAAATGATATCTTCATACAGGACTTTACAATAATTATCACTTTCCTTCAAAATTTGTTTAACACTATATAGTGGTGGATATTTTTGTTTCAATATCTACATCCACGCCGAAAAAGCTGTTTATTTCATACATATATTGTTCCGGCATGTTCTGATCTTTCGCTTCGCAAATCCCTTCCAATAACCAACGGATTTAGGCTTTCCACCTTCAAGAAATAAACAGAAAATTCCCTACTTTTCTTCTCAAGTGAAGATGTGCAATGCGCAGTCAAGTAAATAGGATTAGGAATACATATACGGTGAAAGTATTTTCCGGAGAAAAAAAATGTAAGCGTTTAGCTCTTAAATAAAGAAGCAACCTTGAGCCGAACAATAGCAAAAAAGAAGAAGGTTTTATATTTTTTAATCCTATTTCCGGTTTTTTATTATTAAAAAAATCATCTTATGGTATTTTAATTCAATTTTTAAAGGAAATGCAGAAATAACTTTTGTCTAATAATGTGGCACCGATAGTTTGCCACATTATTCGCCTATTGATTTCGCCTGATAATGCGTATTTTTTGCAGACAGCCATGAAAAATATAATAGGAAAAAAATGTAAAGAACAATCTATTAAAAACAAAACGATGAAAAATAAAAGCACAAAACGTTGTCTCACTTCTAGTTTTTTCACGGATTTAAGTATGTCCTGTAAGTATCCAAAGTAAGTTTTCCAACAAAAATCTGCAATTAACTACGCATTTAAGCGTCATTTAAATCAGTTTAGACTTTCTTCATATTTTTAAAATAATAGGTTTATTATACAGAGCAAAAACATAAAAAGAAAAGTATATTCATTTTTATTAAACGTCGATAAAATCAATCATCAGTATTTTTGCACGAATGAATAGTGAATTAAGATATATTAAAAATATATATTTCTATTGGTAAAAACACAATAAATAGTCTCCAATTCCATGGGTTGCAAATTGCGCCATCCCGTTTAAGAAACATTCTATTTTCTAGAGTAAAGGGAAATGTGAAAAATGAGTCCTTTATTAATTGGTGTTTATTGTCACTCCATCTTGCTGTCTGTTTCTATCTTTAGAGATTTGAAGCAGGACATTTTTTCTTATACAAAATACTTTGCAAAACGACACACTGGATGTTTAGGAAGCGAAAAACATATGTTTAAAACCGTATTTTTTAAGGAATATTTAACATATATAAAAGAGAAAAAAACACTTTTCCTGTTTATAAAATAACTAAGCCTAAATATTTGAATCTACAATAACAGACAAAATATTAAAGTAAATAAAATCAATACCCAGAAATCACTCATTTTGTATCATATCAACACGAAACGCACATCAGTAAAGTATGGTACCAGTATCGGTACTAATTGAATGAAATTTATATTGAAAATGTTAGGGGTGGTGGATACTTCCAATGTAAAGGAGGATAAATCCGTCAGTGTTTTAAGGAAGAACAATTATTCCATTTGAAATATAGGGTTTGTTTTATGCCTGCGTTTAGTGAAGCATTTTTTTTTCAATCTAATAAAAGGTCGATTTTGGCCTTTTGCACCTCCCTCTATATTTAGGTTGTATGTGCTACGGCAAATTATGATAAATATAACCTAGTCTATATACACCCCTATATATTCTATGTATCTCTATTCTTCATAAGTTCCATGCAACACCGAAGCCCATGACTTCAAATTTATTTTGCACTTTTTTTTTTTTTTTTAAAACATCGAGTTCAAATATTCACAATGAATCTTAATAAAATGACACTTTTTTTCGGGAAATTTTAAAGTAGGAAGTTTGACTTTTATGCTCATGATTTATAATCTTCATCAAATATATAATAAAAACTGTTCTCGGAATATTGATGCAACAATTTTACCTAATTCGTTTTAAAACATACATTGGCTGAGATGCTCTTTTATCCAAGATAAACTATTAACTGGGACTGACTTTCTTCCCTTCACATTTCTGAAAGAATAAAAAAAAAAAAAAATTAGTCAATATCGATCGAAAGAAATTCGCCAGGGCAAGAGAATATCTCTCTAATAAAGCAGTTAAAAAGCAAAAAGAAACTTATTATTTTTATCAAATTCTCTTTTTATTACATTTTTGCCAACGGCTACGATCATATGCCCTCTTATCTTAAATGCAGTTTATCCCTTAGGGTTTTGCTTTGATCCATGTAAGATGTCTATAAGCTTTCTCGAGGGAAAAAGGGAAATCCTTAGTAATTGCAGTAATGATTACTGCAAGTAAAAGTTATTGAATGAAAATATCAATACCTTAATGTTTTATGCGTCTTTCTTGTGAAATATTCTTTTTTTAATGCTATTAGTTATATATGTTCGCAACTTCGCACTTGATTTCCTATTGAATAGTTGCCTTATTTTATTATTATTTTTACTTTTACTATTATTGTTATTATTGTTCTTTTTATCTTATTTATTATTTACTTTACACAAAAGAAGGAGAGAAGTATTCTGGAATGCCTTAACCTTATTTTATGCAATATTTGGGGTAACTTTAATTAAAGTCGAAAAGTTTATTCGCAGTTTACAGGTTTTGTGTTGCTCTGTTCTTCAGAAAAATATAAAAATAATGTAACTATTGCTTGTTACAAAAGACATGCATAGATAATGAAAATAGTATAAAATAAATATCGATAGTAAAAATAGCATGAAAAATAATTCTCTTTTATAATTGAAAAAAAATATGCTACAGATATTTCAGCAACAAAGCAACATTTTTAGATCTGTTATTTAATATCCATTTTCATGCTTATGCCCTTATGATGATTCGGCACTTTTTTTCAGACATTAAAAGGCTCAAAAGAATAATAACGTCTTTCCATTTAAGTAATGCTTAGGTATCGAATTTTACAAAAAAAAAAAGAAAAATAAGAAGCAGAAAAGTAATAAATTAGGTTTGATAGGAAAAACTGGAAATAACATTTTTTCAATTTTCTTTTCGTTCCATTTTATGTATTTATTTTAGTTCATCTTATTTACTTGCGTATGCATTTATTTATTTATTTTTTTTTTTTGGGGGGGGGACAAGAAAACGTACTTTTTTTTCTCAAAAAAACTACTTTGATGATATCTTTATTTATTATCCAGTTTTACGAAAAAATAATAAAGTGCGCATAGTTTGTTTCCAAGCGTCAGTTTATTGATATAGAAACCAAAAAAAAAAACAAAAACCAACCAGAACAATAAAACTGCAAAAATCAGAAGCATGTATAAAATATTTAAACATAATTTCAAATTATATAAAATCATTTTGATTAAGGTCTTCCAAGGCATTTAATAAAAGCATTTTGTACTGTTATAACATTAAAAATGAAAAGTTCATTATCAGAACATTTTTCATAAATCATTTTTATGATATCTGTACAGTAAAATGTTTTATGATATCTGTACAGTTATGATATCTGTACAGTAATTTTTATGATATATGTACAGTTTTTTTGTGCGAGCCAAAAAAAAAAAAAGAAAAAATCTTTTGATGACTTTACAAATATCATGCTTCTAAAAATAATTATAAATTCTACAATAAACATAGTCTAATGTTACTGAAAGTATTAGAAAAAATGTGTTGACTATAGAAGCAATATCGTTTCCAAATCGCTAGATTGCAAATTGCGCCATCGCATTTAAGAAGCAGCCTATTTCAAACAGAAAGTTTTCGAAAGAGTTTGAAAAAGTAGCATTTTATTTTTATTGTTTTCCATCGTTCTATCTTACTCTCTGTTCTTTCCTCTAGAGATTTGAAGTAGGAAAAGTTTTCTTATAAAATATTTTGCAAAGTGAACAATAAGCAGGAAGCACAAATATTTAAACGTTAAGATATGTGTTTGGAAGAAACATTTGAAATGTTTAGTATTTAAGCAATCAGAGACAAAGAGAAATACCATATAATATTTCAAACTCACAGTAAAACCATAGAACATTTGCTAGAGCAAAAGGCTAAATCATTTTAATGACAGTCCCATGCTTCGATTAACTAATCTTTTCTGTTATTTTAATTTAAAAAATATCACTTCAACCACTAACATAAGTTTTAAAATTATAATAACAGCAATTATAAATACATCATCATCATCATATCTAAAAAATGTGCAACATTTGCTTCTTATTAATCTCTCTCTATGCTTTTTGCTAATTTAGAAGTTATAAATTAACAAGAAGATGTAAGAACGAACATCCAAAACCATTATAACAGTTATTACTACCTAAACTTTCTGTCGAAAACCTTTTATGCTTTAAGAAGCAAAATATGAGGTTATCCATAATATTTTAGGCAATTTATCGTTCGTAAACAAATACAGTATAGGCGAAACTGATATCTACTTTCTAATTAAAATTTTAACAGAAGCAATTATTTAGTTCTTGTTGCAGTCAACTAATGCATTATATTGCATAAAAATATTTTCCTTATAGCGTTAATAATAAAGTTCGCTTATGCATTAATATATCTAACATGATTTCTGTTTTTATAGTAGTGTTTTCGTAATTAAATTTTGCTATTGTACATGAAATTAAAGGTCATTTCTTTTTACGTAAATTTTGTGAAATCTTTATTATGCTCTTAAACAGATAACTTTTTTGTAGCAAAATATACACATTAAATAAAAAGTGCATTTATACAAAGTAGTGAAGTAATCCTTGTTTTACTTTTGGAACTCAATAAAGTTACTAACAAATAATAGGCAAACATAAATCTGTTTGAATTGCTCCATTAAGTTAAACTAAAGCATAAAAGTTATTGCCCTAATTGTGTTAGAGAAAGCATTTTCATCGAATAAAAGGCGTAATGATAATGAATAAAGAAATTTATTACAAAAGCTGCAATTTATTCGGTGCTAATTGCGATCTAGAATATGTAATTAACAAGCCAAATATATTATTTTTATTAGACAACTTATGTTTAATGTAGGTGCAAAACAAAAAGAAAAGAAAAAGAGAAAGAGTGCAGCCTTTTTTTTTAAATAAGGACAACTTTTTTAACGAAGCAACGGTTACATCGTGAATAGATCGCTGATGCTGCCCTATTATGACTGAGAAAATATAAATAACAATATATAATTCGCCTTACTTTTAACGTCGTATTTGGTAGTTTTTTTAAAAAGAATGTTCATTAATTCTGAACTCAAAGGACCTTAGAAAAATATGAGTTAACTTTGAATTGTTTAAAATACAAACGGAATGGAGGGAAAATACGAACTAGCGAAGCCGCAAGCGTTTTCTAAAATATATGCTACCGTGAACGTCCGAAATCGGAAAACATCGACATTATCCGCTGTATTTCCAACGTACACCAAATACAGAATGTCGACAATCACCGGTGATTGTCGACTTTTACCATGCATCGGATTGGAGAATTTCGACTTTCTCGAATTCCGGATATTCACTGTAATATATACATTTATATAACTATATTCATATTAAATACTTATACCATACACATTGATATAACTGTCATCATATTAAATACTATGGCCGTGTAAGCCTAGTGGATAGGATGTCGAACTTTGGATCGGAGGATCTCGGGTTCGATACCCGAGCCACTAAGACCCATCATGTACACTTGGGGATACGCGCATGTAAAATCCGTCGACCCTGAAGTCCCGAGGGTGGGGATTTTCTCTTCTCTTTACTCTTAGGTCAAAAAAGGAAGGTGGCGTATTTGTGGTGGCGCCATATGGGGTCATCCAAGTACATAATGAGCCAAGTCGTGCTTCCACCGTTTTGGTGCTCATCTATAAACGGAAGGCGCTCCTTACTGCCTTAATTCCTAGTCGCTCTCCGAAGGGGAGCTTGGATATCCAAGTAGCATTACAAACGAAAAATTAAATACTTACCCGTAAAACGCATATACCATGTTGTGTATAATACACGCGCGCATTTCCGGGTTTATCATCAAATGCATAGTTTTAAGAAACAGTCAATATCCTTTTATATATTCATTTACATCACCGGGAAGTGTTAATTACGTTGTCATATATGAAAAGGGTCGAGAAAATGCCATATCCCACTTCCATGCTCAGCAAGTGGTTGAAAGAATTTATGAGTAATGATTACGACTTTCTAATGTACAATTGTACATGTTTCGACACGTTGGTAGTTATTTCTATCATCCTTTTCGGTCTTGTTATCATATCTGAAATTTTTATAATTCCGTAGAAGAATTAACATCGTAGAAAGTAAAATTGTGGTCGACATGCAAGATGAGTTACAAGCTTTTGCACTCGATTGCAATGGCTACATGTTTCGACACGTTGGTCGTTATTATTATCATCCTTATCAGTCTTGTTATCATGTCTGAAATTTTTATAATCCCGTAGAAGAATTAACTCCGTAGCAAGTAAAATTGTGATCTACTGCGCAAGATTAGTTACAAGCTTTTGCACTCAATTGCAATGGCTAAACGTTTCGATACGTTGGTAGTTATTATAATCATCGCTTCCGGCTTTGTAAGCAATTTTAAATGTTTATAATACATCAGTATTAACACTGTGGAAAGCAACATTATAATCGATATGCAAGCTGAGTTACAAGTCAACAGTTCCTTCCGGAACAGGAAAGAAGCTCCATCCAATTATATACGCAAGGCCAGAGGACTTTAAAATCACGTGACTTTATTCGTCTACGTGATGTTGTGTTCTGAAACTTACGTAATAATAAAGGGCTATTCGCTGACACTTTCCAGTTAAAAATTCGAAACGAGCGCATTTAATGGTTCATCCAAAACTTGAAGAATCGAAATGATATTTTCGCTCATCCTTCATCGCATGATGTGAGAAATACGTAGTACATTTGACAAAAGAGTTTACTTGCCCATGTGCAATAAATATACATGGTATTTTAACAATAGCACGCATATAAACAAAACTAGAAGAATTTCTTTAAGAAATGGACCGACTTTCTCTGAACGTTTTTAGCACATAACATGCAGAATTTTTCAAAAAGTTTCACCAAACGCACAGAAAAGCATGAACTACACTTAAAGGAACTATTATACTGAAATTTAAAATAAAACGACTGAATATCAGATAATTTATGATTGTGAAAATCAATTGTTTACTGTGCATGCCGCTAATTTTTAATCTTTAAAACTTCAGAGCCAAGGCCTTCATGGTAACGGCAAAAAAATGTATTAGTTATTAGTTTAAAAATTATATATAAGGTAAGTGACCCGGTAGTGGACGCATATAAACAAATCTAGTAGTGGACACTTAGATCTTTAAGCTCCTAAAATAAACGAATGTAACATTAAACTTGAATGAAATTATCAGAACCTATAGAGAACGATTCCTAGTGCTGGTTAATAGAACTAAAGTTGGCGTGCAGCATCTATGCAAATACATGGATCATAATATTTAATAGCTGCCTCCACAACGGTCACATTTGCTGAGGGATTTGGGGAAAATATATTTTTAAAAAGCGTGACATCATTTATGAATGATCCCTTAGTCATTTGTTAAATTATTTCTCCAAGTTAACAGCATAAAATAGATGATATTAATTTATGTCCACCACTAATGCAAATGCGCGTCTTATAAATCTCCACTATAGATATAAATTAAGCGTTTAGTAAATTTGACGTAAAAACCTTAATTTTTCATCAAATGACATTTTATAGGTAATTAATTTTTAGAGAAATAGTTGGCGATTAAGCTAAATATGAAAATATTGATGTAAGTCCCTTGAAAAAATTTTGCCACCTAAGAGAGTACGAAAATTTTCTTAACTGTGTCCACTACCGGGTCATTTACCTTAGTTATTAGTTTAGCAAAGTTATTGGTTTAAGTGACTAGTTAACTTATTTATTTAACACAGAAGAGTATTAGCTTAACTAAATATCACAAGCAATTTCTTTTATATAAGACAATTAAAATATGTTTTCCATCCCCGATATGCCATACAAATTTTTAAACTGCATATACTTATATTATCACATTTCCCTAATATTCCCATGAGCTTATTACTCCCATTTTGTGCGATTTAAATGTAAATTGCAATAGAACATTTTGAGAGGAGTCTCCAGAGTCTTTTTTTTTTTTTTTTGAAAAATGTCAAAGTAATGAACTGTCTGTACTTTCATACTTTTCTTAGAAAGGAAAATTTTTCACCACAGCGATACTACTCTTTTATGTCACTGAAAGAGAAAATATTGTTGCAGACTTTCTGCAACAAAACGAGATTTTTCAAGTTTTTATATAATATCCGTTTTTATGTCTGTGGCGTTGTGCTTATTCTAAATAATTTTTCAGATCTGAAAAATTCGAAGAGCATAACAATTTATTTCCATCAATGAACTGCTTCCGTATTGAATCATGTCACAGAAGTTTTCATTGAATTTGGAAAGCAGAATAAATAAGGTTTGGTAAATGCAATTGTTAAAATACATTTTATGCAAGCGATTTTTTTCCAAAAATGTAATGGAATGATATTTCCATGCATCACTCGCTATTCTTAAGAAGAAAGGAGTGTTAAAAAAAACTCTGAAAAGCTTGTGCCCATAATACCTTAAAAAACCATATACACACACACAATATAAATATATGCATATATTCATATTTTCACTATGCTTTTTTAGAGTTTGTCAAACTTCTTATTGTAAATTGCTAAAACAATATGTTTTATGCAATCCGCAAAATTTTATGAATAGTTTTTGAGCTTCATTATTCCTATTATACTGCTTTGCCTCAAAAATTCAAAAGATTTTTTTTAAAAAACCACATTCCTTTGATCCTTTTCAGACCTGTTTTTTCTTTTTAAATAAATCAAAACTGACGCAAAATTTTTGCACGGATTTTGACCCTGTCTAACTCAGTAATTATTTGAGTGCTGCCTGTACACTTTCGTAACCGGCCGGTAGGGTACAAACGAAGACAGAATCAACTTTAGAAAGATATTTTATCAGTAGATACAGGCTGGCCAAGTATATTCCCATTTTGCCATGAGTAAATTTCACAGAAAACTACCATACATTAGGTTTTGTTAAACTAGTAGGTTCTTCTATCCAAAAGTTTAGCAGGATCACTAAGTTCCATCCCGGTAATCATTTCAGGTCAAGAAAAGAAGAACGTAGCAACGTTGATGATTTAACTGTTTCGGACACAACAAAGAAAAATGTACCTTTAAAAAAACAGTGAGCAAGCACTACTTACGGAGCTGTAATTTGTCAGGGCATATGACAGATACATGTACATACTGTAAAAATTTTCTCCAAAATTGGAAAGGGTCAAGGGGACCTTCTCTAAATTTGGGTCACTTGACATGAAATGACCCATTGCTGCAGCAGAGTTTTATGCTTTCTGTACCTTTGAATCAATGCTATAAATATTGATGTTTCTTTAAAATTTGAAATATGTTCTTACGTTTTTTGATGCTTTTAAGATCACGAGCTGGCCTATCTATAAATTGATACAAAAAAAGAATCCGTAAAAACTCTGGGTTCAGTGGGGAAGTTCCCGAAACTTTAAAATCCACCGTAATATTAAGAGATATTAGCGTCTGCTAGTCAAAAGACATTTTTTGTCGGAAATATTCATGGGGCTGTTTGCCCATTCTGATACAATGCGACTATATCATTTATCTGGGATATGTTTTCCAAAGAAACTTGCGTTGGAGTATGTGCTCTGTATGCTGCTGGAAAACCTGCCCTGTAGCTATGTAACCAACCACTATCTCAATGAGTACCAATGTTAGTTATTTGCAAAGTAAAATCATATTTACGATAATAAATAAACCCTTTTTTAGCATATGCAGTACTAAGTGAGTAAGTTTAAAGTGAGTGGGTTTAGTTTATAACTTTTACATAAGACATGAAGTTTTACTCATTGTTGAAAAAAAAAGAAAAACAACTTCCTTCTGAGGAAATAATAGCAGATACCAAATGTGCTCCGGGCTCCCGTAATGTGTTTAAATACCACTTATATGGATTTTGAAAGAAAAACTAGTGTCAAGGTAAGTGTTAAATTTATATTCAATAGCAAGAGCAAAAACAATATAGGATATAAATGTATAACTATTACGACGAAAGGGTGCATTTTACGATAAACAGAAACCGACGGTATCGGTTGTACAAATAACAATTTCTATGTAATAAAGAACACATTTGAAAAGATCATGAGTTACGTGTTTCAAGGGTAAAATTACCCCTATTTAAGAGCAAAGAAATTGAGAAAGGCAACAAAATGAATAACGCATTATTTTCTAGTAAAACTTTTTTTGATTCGTGTTAACTTCGTTTTGAATTTTTAAAACCTACTACAAAAGTTACGTAAATTCAATTAGCCCTTTGAAAATTAGCCTATTTCTAAGCTTGATATTTAATAAAAAGAAAAGAAATAAGGAAAAGGGAACAAAAACATCTTTTCACACCTAAAATAATGGTCAAACTCCAACCAAGTGAATTTCTGGAATGACTACAGCTAGGAATATCTCCTTTAGCTTCAGCGAATATTTTTGCAAAGATCGCTGTTTGTACTCCAAGAATATCGGATAAATTCTTCTTGGAGAACGTGACTGGAGCGCTAACTTTCGCAAAGAATAGGGACTGTATATAAATAGCGTTCACAAGAATTTTAATGAGAGCAAGAAACTCCTGAAAAATACAAAGATCTTTGTTTAGGAAAACGTGTACCTCTGCTAAAAAATTGGGACTACACTTTTAAAAGAAGATTTGTATCATATTAATAGTGAATACACAAACAATTAGGAAAAAAAAATAGTGTAAGAATAAAACTTGAAAAAACATAAAGAAGTGATACTATTTTACTGCTTTATACTTTACGCATATGAATAAAACTGTCTATACTGAGCCACACTGAGCAAGAAAAAAATTCATGAGTACTTTAATAGTAATATTCATATTATAAGAGAATGTTTTGCAGCTCTAATTTAAGCAAAAAGAAGATCCGATGGCGTGTTATGTGGTATTTTTAGCGAAATGTTGACGTAATTTTACTTCTGAACCATTTCTTAAGGAGGTAAATGCATTTCCAACCACAAGTAATTTATGTACAGTTTTTGAAACGTTCCATTTTGCGTTGAAATAATGTAAAATAATATCACAAAATTAGTTGTAGCGGTATTTCAAGGATATAAAATATTACTTCATATGTTACTGAGCGAAAATGGTTTGGTATGTATAAGACAAATGATCAAAAGGCTTTGTGCTAAAATGTAAGTACAAAAATAAAACAGCGTAAAAAAGCACAAATTCAGAATAAAAAGTATCGCAAGTAGCTATTTCGAAGCTACAATGGAGCCTCTTCATCAGTAAAGAAAAGAAGGACTTAACACACACAACTAGAAAGCTATGAGTGAACAGGCAAGAACCAGAAAGACAACCGGTATTTATACCAAAAGTGTCGGATTAGAGATTATCTTTTACGTGGTTAGGATGCATTTATACATTCGTTATAAAGTAAAGAGACACAGAGGCTGAGGGTAGACTTCCATTCTACCATGTCACAGGTTCGGGGTCGATTCCCGGGCTAGGCAGGGTCGACTCAGCCTTTCACCCCTTCAGTAGGGTCGATAAAATGAGTGGGGGTTTAGTTCCCAAACATCCTCATGTTATCGACCCCGCTGAAGGAGGCCACTGAAGCCCATTGGGGTGCTCGACCAAGCATACTTGGGAACTAAACACTGGGGAGTGCGCGTCAGGCCGATCAGTTGACCGGAACTTCGACTTCTGCACCCCAGGGTCCCTGGTCTCGGAAACTGGGATGGGCAAAGTAGGCCCTGCCCCCTTGATTGGGGTCGATAAAATGAGGATCAAGCATACTTGGGAACTGAACACTGGGGATTCCGCGTCAGACCGACCACTTGACCGGAACTTCTGCTTCTGCTCCCTCGGGTCCTCGGTCTCGAAAGCTGGGATGGACAAAGTAGGCCATGGCCCCCAATGGGCTACCCGGCATTGAGTTTATACAGGAAAAAACTTTACAAAAGAGTAAGAAGAGTGACGCGAGTTGTGTCCAGTAGCTCTAAAGCCATTTAAAACTAATCATTTTGGACCTGGGGAATATTTACGCTTTTAAAGTGCGAAAAAGCCAAATTGATATTTTTAAAACAAATTTGAGACGTAATTAAAAGTAGTGCATGTCTTCTAAGAGAAAATTTCGAGTGCTAAGCTACTTGTGCAATGTATTTTTTTTTTTTTCTTTTTTGCGAAACATTTATTTCATTTTATATAAGATACGAAAAGGAATTCCAGCTCCAAGTTCTTTCGAGAAGGCAATAAGTGTTCATTGGCGTTTCAGAGCGTAAAAAGAGGGGCGATCTAAATCTCTTGTAATAGTGGTTTATTTCTTGACCATCTGTGGCTTCAGTTCGCAATGTTTACAATGGAGCAATAATGTGAAAATTATGTTGAAGAAAATATTTATAGCATTGCAGTTTACTTCTTTTTTACCATTAATATTGTTTATTTTCTGTTTACCTTTGCATTCAATTTCCCAGGCATGTTGTTAAAATTTATTTTAACAATATTTTTTTATCATTTTTGATTAGGCGTAAATATATGTAATTATTATGTTACCATTAATATTGCTAGACAATAAGGGATTCCACGTTAATTAGCAATCTATTTAAATTAAAGTTTTAGTTCTTGTATTTCTGTTTCAAATATTAATCTTTAATCAAAAATCTTACTAAACTCATATATTTTGTTTTAAAATTAAAAAAATGCAATTTACACAAAATAGTTTTATATTTTTCTAGCTGTAAAGTATTACTACTCTATAAATTGAGAAAGAAAATTCAATCCAAATTATAAACAGATTACTACTTTCGAAATGTTTAACAGCTACAAATTAGAACTCAGTAATGCAGGAAAATCAGCATAATTGATGCGTTCATTTATTTTAGGCAAATGGCAGCTTTTGTAACGCTAGTATCGATAGATATGAAAATAATTTGAGAAGAAATGATATTTTGAAAGTAAAATCTAAAATCTAGATGTAGTTTGTGTATCAGAAACTTTAAGCTTGCTTCAAAACCTATATGTAATTCTATCATTTGATATTTTATCATATATTATAGAACGACTAACAAGATCTGTTTTAAAGTAATTTTCAGTTTACTGTTTTCGTTTGCTGAAATCCTACTAAAACACGTACTGAAGTTGAAACAACGGGGAACAGCAGCTTTCTTGTAGGAATCTGTGCGACAATATTCATTCTTCAAGTGCGTCTTACGTGTTTTGGAAGATCTGTTCACTTTTTGTTTTACAAAAGTCGTTTTGGTACATTTTTGTTTTACCTTTTTATCCAAATATATAACGTTTACTATTATTGTATCTTCACACATAACAAGTTAAGAAATATGACTATAGCATAGAACTTAAACGTGTAACCTGACCCTGTTTTTTTTTTTTTTTTTTTCAAAAAGAATAAAGTCCTATTTTGAAGTTTTACCTCTGAGGAAATCTAAAGTAAAAATATCTAAAACACGAAGCGTATTGTAGAATTTGGACACATATGACACAAAAAAAAAAGGGTCATGTGCTTTAAAAAATCATAAGATATTCTTATTTGCCGATTGTCAAAGTTTTCAACAACGCCATTTGGCCCCAAGTTTCAACAACGCCCTGGGTTTTTTGTTCCTCTTAGAAAAAGACCTTCAAACCCCATTTTCTCTGATAAGATTAGAAGGCTTAAAATCTAAAAATATCTAACCTCAACAAATCACGGGGCGAAAATGTCCTATGCGGATAAATGAGACCATTTAAAGCCTCATAAGGCCTGTATGGCTGAATAATATCGTCAATAAGAATTCAATCATTAACGTATCTATTACGTCTTTAGTGTGAATGTCTATTAGTGAAATTTACTTTTTTTAAGTGTTATGATTAGGATAGTGTTATTATGAATAAAATCATCAATTTCGATAGTTCTTACACTGACTGTTTCATTTATTATTTTGCTTTGCCAGTAAGATTGAAAAAAAGTTGATACTAGTCCCTTAAAAATGCCGCTGTTAAATTGAAAAAACTATGTTGCATACGTTTGAAACATTACATGAGTTTATAACTGAAAATATACAATGCGTCTTTTCACTTGCCATTTCTATTAAATCAATTAATTTTCTTTGACTGCTATAATATTTATTTTTAAATTCAAATATAAGCGTATTCTTTTTCTTAAATACTGGAAAAGAAAGATAATTTTTATATCTAAATCTAACTATTAGATTGACTATTTAACTCATTAGGAAACACTGGATTATAATACATATTTTCTGAGAAGTTCTTAATATGCTTGGGTACCAAAATAATGCATATCAATTCATGGCGTATGATGTGTGTTTCATTGAACATTTTCTATAATAATAAACAATTCAGATTAGAAATAGCAAGACGAGTAACACTCTTGATGCATCGTCAATACTGCTAAAACCATAAAAGTGCAGTCCTTTTGACGTGCAATGCCAAACTATTTCAATTCTGTCACCCATTTGTATTTGCTAGAGTTCCCCCAACGGTCTAAATTGGACCGTAATTCATTGAACTTTTCAAGGTCAGCTTCCAACGTTTAAACAAAATTTCGACAATTTTTTTGTTTGAAAATAATTCGTTTTGTTCAAACATTTAAACTAGCGATATTTTTTTTCAGTGCAACTGATTAACCTTTGATTTAATTACTGAATTTAAAAACATATTATCAAAACATTTTATCTTTCTGCACCCCTTATCTTGTAAAAAAAACAGAAATAAAAATTGTCATGCCACCCTAAATTTATTGAATAAAATAGAAATACAAACATCCACTTTCAAATTAATCAAGAGCTCAAAACGCTAATTCAAATCAGCAAAGGCTGCTTTGAAATAAAATCAAGCGTCACTGCACCTATTATATTACTTTATATTGTATTAGACATTGTTAGTTTCAACTTGGATTTTATTTCGTTTGGCATTGTAGTGGACAAACAATCTGACTGATTTATCAAATACATGTATACCTTGGAAATGGTGACAACTTAATATTAGTACCATTTTGTTTTATCATTTAGTTAATAAATTACATTTTATCTTTCATTTTGTTCTTGACATTCCTTCTGCTTTGATTTATAAATAGTAAAAAAATTTTTGTGTAGTTTACGAATATTGTAGATTATCGATGAAAAAAGTAGGATAAATTTACGACTAATAAATACTTCTAAAAAAGGCTTCGAATCTACGTCAAAAGTATGAGAGAGAAAAAAAATATTTCGGAATTTGTTTTATTGATAACACTAAAACTCATCAATAGCTTCTAAATAAAAAAAAAAGTAAGATAGTCGGTTGACAAACAGTCAAGAAAATGGTACTTGACTATTTTGTCTTAACTATTTATATGTTTATTTTCACAAACATCTAAGTTTAAATCAAACATCTCGTGCCTTTCAAAATGAAAAGCTATAAAAATATATTTTGTAGCATGCGAACACTTGACTATCAAGTATTAAACGCACATTTTTCGTGGACAAAAAGAAAAACAAAGAAATTTTGTACGCTCTTGTAAATTCCTAACATAAGGGAATTGGATCCATCCCGCTTACTTCTGTTACAAAAGGGACAAATAACCCAAGATAAAGCAAATCAAAGCGTGAAACTACATGGTGGATTATTTCTTTTCTAAAGCCCTCGGGAAATCACAACGTATAAATCTTCAAAGAAAACATAATTTAATGGAATCCCAAATGGATATGGACCAAACTACCGTCTAGTGCTTTGACGGAAGAAGAACATTGTAGTGAAATTGATTCCTATGTAATTCCGTTAAAGAAAAACGCTTACACCGGGATTTAGCTCTTTTAAGACGAAAAGTCTCAGAATAAAGCTTTGCACAGAAGATTCTATTTTAATAATATAGAAAATGCTTGAAGTTGTAAATTAGCATTATTTTTTTTATGTTGCCAGTGTGTTTTCAATTTGAGTTGAGGATAAACTACAGCATTCCTGTATTCAATAAACTATGTAGGTAACTCGAGGGAACCACAAAATTATAAATATAATTTTAAAATATTTAAACAAGATTTGATCAAATTTATGTGTATTGGGTTTCTTGGACCGAAACAACAACAATACAAGCATATGTGCTTGAATTTTTATTTCAAGTGAATGTATGCGTCTATTTCTAAATTATGTTGCTGTCTCATGAGCTTGAATGTAAGAGTTTTTGAAATGAACCCCAAAATATTTTGAGAGTGTATTGTGTTTTGTTAAAAGTGTATTTTGTGAATTGTCTCGACATTAAGTAGACGCATGTTTGCTATTAGATATACATAAATATTTCTTCGAGGCACAACAGTAAGGACGTAAAATATACATATCTCCAACACTAGCGCAGAAATTTAATTGATAGTTTGTGTACAGTGTCAGTAAATAAAGAGTAAAGTAAAATAAATTTGCGAATTATGAATTAGAATGCAAAGCGAGAAAAATGTATATTCCTAAAATATATAAAATCCTAAAATGAGCAAATGTGACCCTACTTGAAATTAAATTAAACATCTTTCAGAAATAATGGGAAATTCAAGTGTTAAACAAAATTGAAAATGCTTCTTTACCTTAATGTCAATGCTAAAGACATTCATTTGCACTAATGTGGCAACTGAAATGTCCGCCTGTGCTTGATTATGTGTGACTTTTTAAAACAAATAGTTTGAATGAGGAAGAAAGGTTGCAATACCATTACATTTAATTTCCAGGAGTCCGTTGGAATAAATTTCAAAACGCAAGCGTACAAGCTTCAACAATATTTATAAAAAAATGATTTCAAGGAATCTAATTCTCATAAACTACTGTTTATTAACAGATAAATATTTTTAAAATACGTGCGTCACAAATTTTCACAAAATTTTTCAATCTGAAAACTAGCAACTTTACAAATAAATTTATGAGCCTAAATTTCGTGGAATGTAAGAATTTTAAAACATTTACTTTTAAAAATGCTTTTTTAGCATTTTTAGCATTTTAGAACTGTAATCCAAATAAGTAAAAAGTAAATGAATTTTAAAACATTTACTTTTTACTTATTTGGATTACAGTTCCAAAACATAAAATCTTAATATATGTAAACATTAGAACAGATATGTTTCTTTGAAAAATAATCTACCACTTTCAAGCAGAAATTTAATACATCATGAAGTATCTCTACAAACTGAACAGTTTGAAAAAAATATCAAAAACTTCGCATTCGTCAATATTACAGATAACAAGATAAAGTTATAAGTAATAATATTTCACTTTAACTTAATTTTCTTAACTGGAATTTTCCTCGCAACTTAACTTTGGGGAGAGAATGAAATGTCCCTTAGAATACGTTTTCACACAGTAAATAATAATAATACGGTGTTGTGAAAATAAAGAACAATAATATTCATCACATGCATATCCGCATGCAGAACTTTCTAGTAAACTAACAGTATCATAGTAGAATTTGTTGTAGATAATTATCTCAAAAGCTGAAACTCTTTTTCAAGCAGTTACGAAACACAACGTAAGCTTTATAAAAAATACGTATTTTGATAAAGCAATTTTAATTTGGGGACATTTCATGCAGATCGGATTTCTATTACGTCTAGATAACCTTGCAGACATTGTAAGAAGAAAATCAAAAGAAACATAAAAATTGTAAAGCATTAGCCACTTAAGTCATTTTTCAAACTTAAATTAAAAAATAAATACGTAACTTATATTAAGCTAAAACTTGGCTTTAATAACATAAACGTTTTAAAAATTTGAATGTATACATAACTTTAATCAGATGAAAAAATGTTGGAAATTGCAGTCCTGCGCTTGTAAAATTATATTTATATATTTTTAAATTCATGTTTATAACGTATGAAACATTTGCATTTTCTCAAATGTAAAGTGATTTTGCTTTGCTAAGTAAAATTGCTGACATTTAGGAAAATAAAAAAATTAACTCATGCCGGAATTTCGCATACATATGAGGTAACACGGTCACGGTTGCAGTCTTATATTTTTTTCAAGAAAGATGCCATTTTTGTTATTGGCATTCTTATAACCCAAATGCTAAATTCGTTTCTTCGTGAAAATGAAAAAAAGCTTTGGCAAAATTTTTTCTAGAAGTATAGTATCATTTGAAGATTTGATAGAAAAAAATGCAAAATCTACATAAGCTCCTTACAAAGTAATACAATAGAATGCAATACAAATACATCGTAAGTAACACAATTCACAATAACATAGAATTTTAAAAAGTGAAAATAAACATGTAAGAACTCTTCAAATTCAGAGAAAATAAACAGGATTTTCCTATTTTCCATTTCAAACAAAAAAACATTTAAAATCAAAAGCTTATGTTAACATATTTCATTCTCATTGAGATCGTATGTAAACATTTTTCATTTGTAAAAGTAATACGTTTTTAACCAACGCTATTGTTTTTTAGGAATATGAACGTTAAACAGGAATGAATTCAAATTTTCGTTGCATTATTTATGAAAAAAGCATTCCCATTTATTTATGTGTTTATTTGTTTTGTGACACACGCATTATTGTAATACGTAAAACACGGAAGAAAGTAATGGAAAAGATAAGTAAAATGTTGAAACAGATAACGTACTTTTGTTTATTAGGTATTAATGTCACTCAAATTTGTATGAATTGAATTCAAACTCTTTGCCATCCTGTTTGACAATTATGCCTTAATTAAGACGTTACGACTGTGAGGCTTGGTTTATGTTCAAGAAATTGTCAGACAGAATGAAGAAATGGATAACGAAAGCAATCTAATCGATACATAACCGGTTTCAATAACTGATCAAGAACTTAAATGATTTGCAAGATGAAGGAAATTCTTTCTTCACATGAAAATAGAGGGAAAAAACAGAAAAAGTCCAAAGTTTAGAAATTTATTGTTTTATTATAATAATAATGATAATAGAAAACATTGTGTGTACCAAAAGTAAGCCCAAATTAGTTAAGGTAAATAAATGGATTTTTTTTTTTTTTTTAATCTTTCTTCTTAGTAAACTTTTTCTAGCTGTAGACATACAAAAGAATAGCGTATGAAAAGTAAACCGTTAAATCTGAATTGTCCGCGGTATAAAAGCATAATTTGCATTTCTCAAACTGTTGAACTTTTTAGGTAATACTTGAAATTATTTGCAAAACATGATCTTGCTGCGATTTTTGCGTTCTTAATACGTAACCAAATGACTTTAGATTCATCAAAAATTATTAAAGCTTAATTTTCTCTCTCCCTGGTCAATACACAATTTTTACTAGGCACCATAATTGAAGTTACATTTTCAGTTCAAAAAACCTTTTAAAATTACTTAAGGGAAAAAGAAATCCGAGAACAATATTACTCTTGTCGCAATGCATTTCCTGGAAATGTTTTTCCTTCTTTCATAAAAAGAGAAATAAGATTTCCTATACGATTTCATAATTTTAATGATAGAAATTATAACTGTTCATTACGTTTGTGTTGTTTTATTTTAAAGATCTGAAGAAGTTTTTTCTTTGTGTTTTACAAAAAATGCATTTAGGTTTATATCTTCTTAGCCTCTTTTGTGCAATAATTGATCACAAATTTTATATTTGCACTATTCTTAATGTCATGATTTAAAAATTTTGGTTTAAATAAAATATTGCTGTAGTACATCAATAAAAAATCAAATTAAAAAAAAATAATGAATAAATAAATAAAAACTATATAGATATTATTATTGTTATTCTTATTATTTTGCAATTAAACTTCTTTTATTAACTTAATTAGACTTTTTACCATTCGTTTCTTTATGTTTATAATTATTCATTATTCATTTTAAAGCATACATTCCAAAACCAATAAATATTCAATAATCTGTTCGTCCATCTGGAAAGCTAAAATCTGCAACAGAAAAAGTAATTATTACACAATATATGAAATGTTTATAATCACAGACATTACATTATTTGAATGATTACAAAAATAGCATAATATGATGCTCATATTAATTAAAGCATTACAGTTTTTATAACATCAAAAATTTATTTTGCAATAAATGACTTGATAATGCGATACAAACAGAAAAATAGCATTTACATTAACATGTTTATTAAGTAGTTTTGTTAATCCCGGAATTTAAACAATTCTATTACTTTTAATTATGAAAATAAAACTTTCCTTATACTAGAGATGCGCTATATTGAGAATTTTGTATGAATAAGCATTGCATATTTGATTAATGTCTGCTACAGCTGTTACTAATTAAGGTCATTAGTAGAGAATTTTATCTGTATTTCTATGAAAAGTAAATTATTCATAATTTTACAGTAGCTCTGTGTGGTGGGTATAATGTGCGTTTTTTCAGGAATTAACGATTTTCTAGTCAATTTTTATTATTTTGCTTATTATTGCGCAATTACAGAAATTTTCTCGATACAGTATGTACCTCGTCTAGCCTAGTTTCCCGTAAAAACATAGTTTGGGTAAAAGAAACGATTACAAATTAAGGAAGGCTTACATTACTTAGAAAAATCACTAATAAAACCTTTAAATATTAACAAATTTGTTTAAATAGTGAATTTTAAAATATGATATTTTGTTTATTAATTCGAGTCAGCAATATCTTGGTTGCAATGTAATTTACTTGAACAGGAAGTCAAGTAAATTCAAGTAAAGAATTTTTTTCCAAACCTAAGATATATTTTGTTATTTATCAGATATCGTGTTATGGTATGTTATTTATTCATTTTTTTTTTTTTTTGGGTCTTACGCCTATGTTATTAAAATTGTTGAAATAATAACTACATAAATGAATAATTATATGTATATATGTGTGTATATATTCTACTTTAATGATATATTTTATCTTGTAATTATTGTAATAATATGCAATATGTTTGTAACCGATTCGGGATTTTAAAAGGCAAAAGAATGACGTACTTTTCTAACAAAGTAAACAATATAAGGATGCGCGATTTCAACGTGAAATTGCATAGACTTTATTTTGATTATTTACTTTTATTTAATAGTTATTTACTTTTATTAGCTCTTGGCTGCATTCCTTTTCCATGCCGTTTATGTTTACTCTACAGTGAAAGCATAGAAAACTATAAATGGAATTCACAGGAATTCTGTCTAGTGAACAGCACATCGCATTTTGATCCATTAAATTCTTACATTTGTGCCAGACGTCTAGACTCTAGATAGAAAAGTCTTATATTTCTTACATTTTATTTTTTTCTCCTATTTGTGATTTTATAGCTTCAAAATAAGAGTTTTGAAGGCAGTTAATGTAATCCACATTCAAATGGCAACGATAGTAAAAATATTAAAACTAATGAAATTACCTGTGTAGTTGAACTTAATTAAACGTTTTCAATCAAGTGAAGCGAAATATATAAATCAACAAATAGTAAAAATAGAGCCTTATTTTAACATCAACAACACAACTTATTTTGGGTCATTGAAAATACGACGGAAGTAATTCTTCTTACAGTCTCCATGCCATAGTTAAAACTGCCAGAGTTTAAAAACGAAAACCCTAAATGGAGGAAATGCACACATAAGATTTTTTTCTCCTGGAAAAAAATCTTATGCTATGCTTTCATAAACGACAAAACAGCACATAGTCTTTTAAAAACAAAATGATCCCTCTCCTAAATGTGTGTCTTATTTCGAAGCTTACACTCAGACCCAGAAGCGTTTTGGGGAATTTCTTCGAGTAGTGTTTACTTCTTCGTTTCTGTTATATCTATGTACTTAATAATCTTTAAAACAAAAGCAAAAAAGAAAGAAAAACGAAAGACACAGATTATCGCGCCAGCTATATCCCATCAGCTGCTACATTTCTTGCATATTAATTTATTATCTTTGTTATAAATATAAGACATTTCGATGAGGTATGAAAAGCGAAAGTGGTTGCAATTTTTATTAAATAATACTAAAGCGAAGAAATGGGAGGTATATTTCTAGAGGAGAAACTAATAGTTGTGTAGAATTGATAAGAATATGTGGAGAAATTTTGTTTAAATTTCCCCTTTAGCGCTTACACTTAAACTTATGTATCATAGTGTATGAACTTGAAACAACATACCGTTCAATCGCCGTTTTTGCAGTTTTTTTATAAATAAAAATGAATAAATAAATAATATTCCTGAATGGCAAGCACATTTATGTCTCTGTTAGTATCCCGAATCAAAAAACCAACTAAATCTAAGTTTATGAGTGATAGGGGTTTAAAAAAATATATAAATAAAAAAATTCCTGAAATACGTGTTTTTTTAATCTAAAATCCGAAAAATCAAATAAATTAGAGTTTTTGAGTGCTAAAGGGAGTTAAATAATAGTCTTGTTCATAAAAATGTAATAAATATTTTGCCGTGTTTTCTAAGTTAAACATTTCAAAAGTAACAGCATTCGATTCTTTATTTAAGTTAAAATTGTCAGAAGTCCGCTTTTGTGCTATGAAGTACATAAATTAAAATTTCAAGAATTACAAAAAGAAAGAAAAAAGCTTCACAGTGGAAGGGGAAAAAAGGCTCATCATATAAAGCTTTTTCCTGAACGTTGCATTTGTCATTTTAAAGTAAACAGCGAAATGTTCCTTGTTTACAGTTTCTGCATCAAAATGAGATTTAAATTCTAGTCAAAAGCAGATGTATTTTGCTAAACTTAGTTCTAATAAACAATAAACTCATTTTTAAAACAAACAATTTTTTTTGTTTTCTATTTTGAGTAACACGAACAAGCAACTCATTGTGTTTGCTCTGAAAGTACATTCGATTTTGTATATAATAAGAAAAAGAAAAAACATTAGGCTCCCGGAAAATCCTCTACAACTAAGAGAAAAAGAGAACTGGACGACAGGAAATCTTACCTTTTTTTTTTGTACCATATCAGTACTGCAAATAAATATTCTTGAAAGACTGAAATATGTTTTCGCCTTTTTAAAATTGTACATTAGTACCAGGGATCGGTCACAAATGATGTCACACTTTTTTCAATATATTTTACACCCCTTTGTCACAAAGTGTCACACTTCAACATGATCCCCTCCCCCCTTTGTCACATGTCATGCTATATTACATTAGCATAACATATGTTTAATTTGCTGATTTAAAATGTTTTTACAGAAATCAAAATCTACGATGTCACACTTCTTGTTATCCCCTCCCCTCTCCTTGTCCCGAACTGTCACACTTTCTTGAACCCTCCTCCCCCCTTGAAGCGTGACATCTTTTATGAATGACCCCTATAGTATAGTAATGGGCTCGTTACGTACTATAGTAAATCCATAAGAAAGTCATATTTTACATTTGAAATAAATTAACATAAATTTTGAAATAAAGAAACATGAAAATCTATTTAAATTTTAACCTTGATATTGATTAAAGGCGTGTAGGTGAATTTAAAATGTATATTTTTTCTTGATGTGATAACACAACCAGGTTATGAATTCTGGAGGCTAGATCTTTACATTTTTTGTGAATGTGGTTTTATTTATTTAACTTTTTCCCTCCAATTTTTTTCTCACTTTGTCCACTGTCAAAATAATAAATAATGCTTTCATAATCACCGAAGTTCTTCGATCCATCGGTTAGTTCTGTTTCGCTTTAGCAACTGCTTTAGAAAAAAAAGCATCGGGAGCGATTCATTCTTGGTTAAATTATTTCTGATTATACATAAACGTAATATGTATAAAAATTTCTCACTGCTAGTGGTCCGTCGAACTTATTTGTGAAAATATATCTGTTTAAAAACTTTTTTTCCAGAAGTACATAAATTTCAAAAAAAAGAACCTTCGGTATTCGTTCAGTAGTCCTTCAGTATCTCTAGATTGATGTGTCTCCTAGAGAAAAGCAAGATTAAGTTTTATAACCAAGCCGATGACCAATATTTCTTCGGTCCCTTCTCTTTTTCAAATGTAAATCGTTAATTTAGCATTCATATTCTAGTATAGTAGTAACCTCTGAAAATACAATGCATTATCTAATACCTAATAAGCTTCGTTTCTTAGATTACTCATCTTAATTAAATCGGTTTTTAAGATGCTTTATAACTACAAGCATCATTCAATCAGTTTCATAAATATCTAAGCTGTAAAAATCTTCTGTTAAAATACAGAAAGGAAACTGAGTGTTTCTGTAAATTTATGAGGCATTTGTTTCAAAACAAATAATCACGATTCTTGCTAATAGTTTCTCAAAAAAATTTTTGTTTTCTCTGTGTGCAGCAACTACAGAGAAAGGTCCATTAAGTTACGTAAAACTGAAGACTTGAAATATATCACTACCAGCTAAAAATTTTAAACAGTTACGTAATTAAACACGAAATCTGTGACTAGCAGTTATAATTGTCAAGAAATGCATTACATTAGTGTTGACGTGTGATTTATTTCCAGCTTTCGTAAGCAGACTAAAACTTGGTTCATACAATTCGACTTTATGAACGAAAAATAGTAATTCAGCGTACTCACGGATAGGGCCACTACTGCGGCACATGATCTGTTGCCATCAATTAGTAGAATGTTCTCTATTTTTAATCCTCGGTAAGTTCCGTATTTTAAAAATGTGTAGTTCCTGTCTCTAGTTCTCTAATTTTACGTCTGACTCCGAATTAATAATGCCCAGGCGATTCTCATTCATCTTCGCTCTAAAAATTCTTAGAGTAACACAGCGTTTCTCAACCTTTCAGTATTCGCGGCCAAATTTATGTCATAATTTTCATCGCCTTTACCATAAATGTATACAACAAAAATGTATATGAGTACTGATTCTGTTTTTGAATTATTTTTAACTAACTGCCAAAACAAGAGTAAAGACAAGTAATTTTAGAAAAAAGAAAATTAGTAAAAAATCACTATTTGAATTTTGGGCAGTACAGGATGATTTTTCTGCACTAAACACAAATGAATTTCGCATTCTATTACCATTTTAAACACCCTCAGCAACTTTTGTGAAACTGGATTTTCTGTTGTGGCTTCTTTGAAGACAAACTATAGATCTCGGCTAAATATAGAAACAACTAAGGGTGGCAATGTCTAATATTAAGCCTTCCTTCCAAAAGCATTGCTTTGCAGGACAGGCTCAAGGAAGTTACTAATAATTATTAAATTTGTTTTTAATTTTAGTATGTTTTGGTTAAGAAAGTTTTAATTTAGTAATTTGTTTTACTTTAATAAGTTATTAAATAAGTCGAAATGTATTTTGTTTTCTATGTGTGCTTTCCTTTCAGTCAGTTAATCAATTTTTTAAAGTAATGTTTTCTCTTGGATATTCTCGCGCCCCACTAGTGGGCGCGCCCCACAGGTTAAACGCTGGGGTAACATTTCCGTACGACATAAGTAAGGAAATAAAACTAAAGTATAATGTATTCCTACTCATAAATACCTAAATTGATTAATTATAAATAATGACTTCATCACCATTTGTTTCCGGCTGCATTAGCTGTAAATTAGAAGTAGACATTATAATTTCTGTTGAGAATAAATCATTGGTAAGAAAAGCATTTGCTGCAGTCACAGTGCTCGCAAAGCATTTTTCACGCTATTTTTGCTTGTCATAAGAGCCCGACTTAAAAGTTACGGAAAAAGTTTTGCATAATTATTTTTCCAGTGTATGTCAAATGCATGTTTTTAAATTAACAACCCAGATGGGAAAATGTTATGTTTTACCTAATTACATTAATGTTTCTCTGGAAAAGATGAAATACTAAACACATTCTGTAATTGAATGTAGAGATGGTGAAAACAAAGCCAAAAGTGAGCTGCCAAACTTTAGAATATTTAATCTTATTTATAAGCATCATAAGCATCATCTTTTCGGTTATGTTTTAAATTGGAAATACATAAAACACACTTGTTTTCTGGATTATGTTAATTTCAATGATATTTTTAAATTAATAGCATCGCTCTTAATGAAGTATCTCTGAATGTTTATGGATCCCATGATATGTTAAGGAGATTTTTTTTTTTTTTTTTTTTTTTTTTTTTTAGTTTGAAAAAATAATAGCTACATATTAATAATGCATTAAAAATAGAATATTCATGTTCTGGGAAAAAATAATTTTGATGAAAAAAATAATAATAAAATTTAACTGTTCTCATATCTTAGAATTGTATCCTTAGAGGTTTTTCGAAGATATTCTAAAAGCTGCATTGTAAAACATTTCTGTGAAAAGACGGAAAGGAAACTGAGTGTTTCTGTGCATTTAGGAATAACTTGTTTCAAATGATAAAATAAAGTTTCTAGATAACCGTTTCTTAATAAAATTCGTTTTTAAGCGCTCTGTACAACTAAAGAGAAAGATCTATTAATTTGCGTAAAACTGAACACTTGACTTACGTGACTACCAGTTCAAAAATTGAAAACAAAATTGCATAACTAAACACTAGATCTGTAACTACCACTTTAAAATTTGTCAAAAATGGCATTGCTGGCGTACGGTTTATTTTCCAGCTAGCTTTGGCAGCCAGTACTCACAGCTACAATAGCATATCTCGCCGAGTGGCCTGGGGCACAGGAGTCCTCTTCAAATTCGTATACCGAAAATGGTGCCACTGTTGCCACCATCATCATTTTTTGCTGAATATTCTTTTTTTAAAGTTTCATGTGTTTAGTTCTCTGTAATTTTACGTCAGAATGTGGGTAAAAGATTTCCAGGAGATCCTCATGTATTTGAATACTTTCAATAAAATTGTGAATACTTTTTAATGTTCGAATCTAAACCTCTTACTCTAACCCAAACGCAATTCTTTCTTTTTTTCCAAACAGGGAAGTAGGAATGAAATCCTGAATAAATTGATTCTGTAATTCTGAAAACACGAGCACAAACTGCAGAAAGAAGAATACATGATAAAATCTTACTATGCAGCATTAATGATTTGGTATTACAAATTTGGTGCGAAACTAAAATAATTTTAAACTGACATTTTCTTCAATGGTTGTAGGTTACTTTAGAAATCCGAAATGGCACATAATTTTAAATATCTCTTTAACGGATTAAATGGCACATGATTACTAAATATTTCTTTAACAGACTTAAATGGCATATAATTACTAAATAACTCTTTAACGGACTTTCAATGCATTTTCAAAATATTATAACTGTATAGAAATATCAAAGTATTTCAACATCAAGAATTAAATGAAATTGCTCTCTTTTGTTTGTTCAATCTGTTGCGTAATCATATCTAGTTAGTTAATGTTTTTCATATCTAGTTAGTCAGGCAGAAAGTAAAAATCAAAATCTTGTAAAATTTCATGCGCTTTTAGAAACTACAGGATTTTAAAAAGTACTAGAAATTAATTAACCGTCATAATTTACCAAATTATTTTACATAAAATTTACTTAATTCACGTTATTAGAAAAATCATTATTTTTTCATGTTTAGATCATTAAAAAAGCAGATTTTATGGAAAATTTTGTTAGGAATGCTAATATTTGAACTTCAAAAGTAAGGAGAATGGAAGTTAAATATTTTTTCCTTTATTTATTTATTTTTGTACATTAAATTTTTAAAAAGGTTTCATTAAAAGCAAATAACATTTCATCCTTTTTTTCATTTAATCTTAAGAAACATAGTTTTATGAACACTTTTTGTCGACTTTGTTTTTAATGTATTTTCACTTAAATCCCCTCTAAATTGCATGTAGCCAATTATAATTGTTAAATAAACTCCTCCACATTTTAAGTTTAATAGTATTTACCGATTTGGACATTTTTACAAAAGTGTACCTACCAAAATGTAGTTCAGCATTCTTTAGTTCTCTGAGTTTAAAGCCATCTTCATTTTCTCGACTTAAGTAAAATTCGCAATTAAGATAGCTCAAAATAATTAATCATTTTTGTAAAATAATTACACGGCATAAGTCTCATAATTTCGACGCTGATAGTTTTACTTTTTGAAATTTTTAAAATGAAAAAATTTAGATGTTTACTGCATTTTAATAAACTTGAGTTTTTTGGACTTAAATGAGACTTTTTGTACGGAGAGGATTTTTGAAAAAAATAAAAGAGATTAATTGCATCTTGAATACCTCGCTTTAATTTTTGTTTCGTTAACTATAAACTGATTAAGTAATTTGTACGCGAAAATGATTTATAATTAATAACACGTTTATAAGCTTACTTTCTTTTTAAAAGTTCTTATTATTTAACATTATATGTAGAAGCATTCTTATGTTTCTTTTGTAGAAAAGCCATCGTAGGTTCAGGGTTCACTTCGCAAAGATTTTGACACCTTGTAAGTATGCCTTAATTTTACCTATTTTATGTTTATTATATTCTCTATACATCATGTGTCTGTCTTTATTCAATTCGTCAGAGAAAATATTCCCTGAAGTTTTGACGCAGATAATATCCCTCATGATAAATTTCACAGATAAATGTACCATACATTTTTAAACTGAAAAATATAATTTTATTTGTGTAACTAAAAATGAAATTAAATACTTCAATTTCTTGTTAAAAATTTTAAATTTCATAATTCATTTTGGTTTTTGGCACACATGTAGAATAAAGGGATAATGCAAATAAAACTAAATATTTACCTTTTATGCAACAAATTGAAAACTGAAAAACAATGTAAGAAAAAAAGATTGCAGACACATGTTTCCGGGATTAAGGAACCCCTTTTTCAATGCAAACGGATCTGATTACGGATGAAAACAGTTTTGGTGTTACATGTACTTACATTCATTAGATCATTATTTGGCCTTGAAAAGGAGATCCCTTTTATAGTACCGAAACACGTCTCTGCATTCCTAGTTGCGTAGGGTACTTAAAAGTGTACTTTACAAAAAACGTACATTTCAAAATAAGTACAAAATATTCCTAAAAAGAAAAATGTATTGTAATTACAGATTCTGCTTACATAAAAATAGAAAATACGAAACATTGCAAACTACGAAAATCCAATAATGGATTTACTAATACTAATACAACTGAAAGAATATAAATTTTTATTACCCTACCCTTCATTGCGAAAAATATTTTAACCTTATCTCAAAGCAAATTTATAAGTTCGAGAAAGATAAAAATGTCACTTCTTTTGAGAAAATTTTAATGCATTTTCTGTGTATCTTTTAACTTGAGTGTTTACTGTTCTGAAGACGAAAATGTCAAATGGTAATGTATGTTTATCTAGACAGTCAAAGTTTACTTAATTTGAATATGAACACTTAACAACATGTAAAAAGTGGACAAAATTAGAAAGCACAAATGCGTTTTTCTCTGTCGGTTGCGTTTTAAGCATTTCAATAAAATTAAATTAGAATTCCAAGCTTTGAAATATTTTGCAGGCATTTATAGATGTTTTGGTATTTTATGGATTTGGAAAAATATATTGTATTATTATTGATGTATTTATTTTTGCAATGCTTTTTAAGGCAGTTTTTTTTTACTTCGAAAGAAGACCCGGAATACCTATATATTTAAACTTACATTATTAGTGACGACATGTTAGTCTTTCTATATAATAATCAAAAAAATAATCCTTCTTATTTTTATTCATTTATTTAATTATTTATTTTTAATAGTACACTGCTCATATCCATACAAATTGAGCTTACATTATAAAATATTTAATAGTATTAGCAACAATCGTGAAAGATTTTATGTGAGAATTCTTGTTAAATTTAAGAAAATAATGCTCAGTTTAAGCCAATTAAAATTAATATTACTGATATCTTTGGAATAAAATCTGGATCAACTTTCAATCGTTTCTTATTAATTTTCAGTTTATCTGTTTATTAATAAAATAATAACATTAGAATTAAGTTATTAATAAAAATAATAATATAGAATTTATATAAGTTATTTATCCTTGTATAAGATATAAATTCTAAAGTTATTAATAATAAATATTGCATTAAAACTGAAAGAACAGTAACTGCTCTCAATATAGTAATATAACTATGAATTTCGTGTTTAATAATATTAGAAGCTAGCTACAATCATCACCATAATATAAAGCTTCTGAGTCGTTAAGCCTTCAACACAAAGTATTAATTGTTCAAAGCTCTCTTAAGTACGAGTTTTAATTAAGGTAGGAAAGTAGGGATTTCAAATGAAAACTGAAAGAAATAAGTCGGATGTAAAATCTGGAATTTATATTAACGAGATTGTACGTATTTGTGTTGTGATTGATTAGTTTACTAATATATTATTTCAGAATGCAAAATTTGCCTCTTTGACTGCAACGGATGCATGTAAACAAATATCCTTCTTATGTGACACCCCGCCAAAATGAATAAGCAAATTGGCAAATTTTCTGAAATTATCGTGCGTCGCTGGAAACTGCTTGAACATGAACATATAATAGTTCATTATAAAACACTTTTCTTAGCGTTTAAAAATTTGCAACACATATTTTATAACAAGTTTCGCCGTGAAATATAATATATAAATAGCGCCTAGCATCGGTGTTCCCTCTCCCCTCAAGAAATAAAAGGTTGTATTGTATGAGCATGTAATCCATTCGGTTTTAAGAAGTCGGGTGGAAAATCTTAAAAAATTCAATATTATTTATTTGGTGAAACGACAGTATATAAAAACTAAAATACTACTGGTGAAAATCAAAAACGCATTTCGTGTAAAATGTGCCCTAGGTATATGGTTTATTCACTCCTCCCCCTTTTCCCAATATTGCACACCATTATGGTTTTCTTTTTCTTTCTTTCAGTAGTGTTTAATTATTCGTACCTGAAAGTGACTTTCACCTCTTGGCCTCTGATTAATTTACGAGTGTGGTTTCATCTAACATTTACTTTTCTTTCTTTCCTTTTTTCTCAATTGTTGTCAAAAGGTTAAGAAAGTTTAAAACTAAACAAATAAAAATAAATAAAAACGTTTTATTTTACTTCACCACTTTTCTATTTCCCATAGAACATATTTTCTGCATAGGTACTCGATCCACCTTAGGGACCGTTCATAAATGATGTCACGCTTTTTCTGATATATTTGACACCCCTCCCCTCTTTGTCACTAAATGTCACACTTCAACGGACCCCGCTCCTCCCCCCCCCCCTTTGTCATATGTCATGCTATGTTGCATAAGCCTGATGTCACACTTCTTGTTACCCCCCCTCCCCTTGTCACCCTTTGTCACAATTTCACGAACCCCCCCCCCCTCCCCTTTGAAGCGCGACATCATTTATGAATAATCCCTTACATTGCGTGACACACCTGTTTGCAAGAACTGTCCGTGCTGCTATAGACATCCAAGAAAATCCCCGTGATTTGGAAACTGTCTGACAATTCTTGGTTAATTGCTCTACTCTCTGCATCTGCGGAAATGGTGAATACTCGGACCATATTTTTTAACATTTTAAACCAGTATCATTCATCACATCATATTTAATATTTCAGAGCAATATGTAATATATGGTAATATTCTTTTATCTTGTGTTTCTTCATTTCGTGTACCTCGGATACCACTTTTCCATGACGTCAGCTATCATTGGGTTGCTGTGTAGTTCTAAACCCTTCTAACGTCTCCTGCCTGACCTGAAATTTTGTCCCAATATTAGAGATAGAACAATGTACAAATTAAAACACAAAATATAACAGATTTAAAGGCGAAAAATAAAAATTAATTGGTAATTAGTGATATTAAGAATAATAGAAGTTTTTTTCAGTTGTTTAGATTAACTCAACTATTATGGAGTTCTCTTTCTACATTGATTCACACAGGATAGCCAGTAAGCTGTAAGAATTGAGAACGTACTTTTCCGGAAACCATTCGTCTAATGAGCAACATCTAGCTCCGTTTAGTTCACACATTTCCAGCATCGTCTAGACCAGGGATCTCCAAACTACGGCCCGAGGGCCACATCCGGCCCGCGGACAGATTTTGTCCGGCCCGCGGAGAGCTAGCATACTTGAAAGAAAACTCCTTCTAGAGAACATATTTATTTTTTATAGCAAATTAAATTAAGTTTACTGAAGTAATCTATTTTTATGTTGAATAATTATGTTGTAGGGTAATCGATATGGCCCTAAGGCTGGAAAGTTTGGAGACCCCTGGTCTAGACAACAGACGGAGAAAACTCTTACCAAACAACTTGCTGCTTTTATTCTAAGAATCTGTCTAATAGTGTTTTATTTCCTTATTTCCAAAACAAAGTTTTCAGCTTTCGTTAATTGTATCCGCCTTATAAGGATTCGTTCTAAGAGATAAAAATTCAATGTAAATAACGAAGCATATTTTACTGAGTAAAGAAAATGTACTGGGTTGGAAAACTAATAAATTAAACAAAAAATGTAAAATTGTGTTTAATCATGTAAATACAAAACAATAAGTTCCGTCTAGAACTATACGAGCCTACTTTCCCGTATACACCAGCTTCAAATTTATAATCTAGCTATCTCTCTCTTTCTGTCTTTCTCGTTTAGCTTTAGTTCTTAATTGCTTCAAATATACTTTTTTCAACGGTTAATACATATTCATTCAATCATTCATTTATTCAGTCATTCATGTATTTATTCGCTCATTTATTCATTCATTCTTTCGCTCTTTCATTTAATCATTCATTAATTCAAAAATATTCTTGAAAATCCCGATCAAAAAATTTCATAGGAAAATAGGCTCGTTAGTTCTGGATAAACTTTCTATATGTACATGTTCTACGTCATAAGAGCTTTCCGATAAATTTTGTTCCAAGCAAATCGGTCCGTTAGATCAGGATTAATATAGGATTGAAATTTCCCCGTAGGCGGTATGTTATTTTTTTTTTTTTTTTTTGAACTGTTCAAAAATGAACAAAAATTGTTCATATCAATATTTCACGCCAATAACTTCTTCCAGTGAGCTTGTTCATTGGAACTTGGATCTTGTACCCAGAGTTTACATAATTTGCTTCATTTTCGCCTATAGGCGCTAATGTTAAATTTTTCTGAACTGTTCAAAATTGAACAAAAAATTGTTCAAATCAAAAAGTAAAATATGGTAATGAGATGTCCTCGCCGAGATCTTTCGAATGCAAAAATAATTTTTCGAATCGGACATTTCGTTCAAAAGAAATTAGGGGGGACAGACCGACGACAGACCGACAGACAGACCGACAGACAGACAGATAGACAGACAGACAAATAGACAGACAGACAGACAGACAGACAGACAGACAGACAGACAGACAGACAGACAGACAGATCGACAGACAGACCGACAGACAGACAGTCCGACAGCCCGACAGACACACTTTTTCCCCATCTCAAAACCCTACTTTCAAATTTTTTATTTTTCAATCTTTATTTAATTACTTCACTTTTTTTTTACTTTACTTGATTTCTAGCGATATTTTCACGATACATTAAGCCTTCTTTCATGCTTTATTATTATTTTTTTTTTTACTTTTACGGGAAAGTAGGCTAATAAAATAAACACAAAAAAGGGATTATTTCTTTGTTTCAATTACTAAGAAGACAGGGCCGTGGTAGCCTAGTGGTTAGGATATCGAGTTTCGGATAGGTGGATCTCGGGTTCGATACATGAGCCGCTGAAGACCCACCATGTACACTTGGAGATACGTGCATGTAAAATCCGTGGATCCTGAAATCCCGAGGCAGTTCCGAGGGTACCGGTGGGTGGAGATTTTCCCTTCCCTTCACCCATAGGTCTAAAAAGGAAAGTGTCGTATTTGTGGTGGCGCCATCTGGTGTCAACGAAGTACATTATGAGCCAAGTCGTACTTCCACCGTTGGTGCTCATATTGAAACGGAAGGCGCACACCTCTGCCTTAATTCCAGGTCACTCTGCGACGGAAGCTTGGACATCCAAGTGGCATAAGCAACAACAACTAAGAAGAGCTTCTATGAAATGAGAAGCCTGGTATAAAGAGGTCAGTCATTTTTGAAGGACGTTTTATGGAAAAGTAGGAGATGGGGCTTATAAAGGCGTATATGAGAAATCCAATGCACAAACCGATTAACTCCACTTGGTAAAATGCTGTTTAGGTTCTGCTAGCGATTTATCGTTCAGTACTGACAAACAAAAATTGTTAGCAAGGACCTAAAGAACATTTTCACCAAGTGGAGTTGAAATTGTATTGGATAGCTCATATATGGTACTAACCGCAAAGAGTGATAGCCGCGGTTCTTCTACTAAGTAAAATGATTTGTTCTTAAGTTTTTTATTTTCGTCACACATCTCAGACTTTAAGGCACGTTGTGTTTTTAAAAATTTCCTGTAAAATCAAAATTGATGAGTGACTGCTTACTTTATTTTTCCACCAGTATGAATAGATAATGTTTCTTAAAAATACGTTTGCATGTGAATGATCAACAACTGATAGCATAACCGCTGCTGTCCTCACATACCCGCTGTGGCGCATTGCCAAAGTATCTCCCTCGTAATACGATGGTCCCAAGTTTTAATCTCAATCAGTCAAATTTACAATATCTTGTATAATTTTTTTAATTTAGTTCTAACGGCTTTTAACATCTCCTGCGTCATTAATTCAAGGGATTCTGGGATATCCCTTGCAAACTGGACGTTCCTCAACTGTGGGTGTGTTCGATTTGTCAGAGAACGTTGTAACGTTTGACTAATCAAAAGAATAGTGTTAGTTATTAGTGTCTGTATTCGCATCTAAATGTATGTAGTGTGATTGTCAATTGGGGAGGTTTCTTCTGATAAAAATTTGTCGTTAAACGTTTGTTTTGAAGACTAATATAAAAACTTTTGTGAGTTAAAAATTTCCACTGTTTTCTGGGGTGCGACCAGGAGCTGATGGACCCTATGCTCTTCGAGGTAGGTGATTTAAAATGTATACTCACAATTTACAAATCTTGGTACTCAGTCTGCGCAATTGCAATGTATAATATACTTAAAATGGGAGGCATCCCAATCAACACAAAAGTTTCCATTGAACGATAAGTTTCTCAAAATGTTAGCGAACTTGAGTTATTTCGCAGCAATACCCAAAATCGTGTTGAAAAGGGAAGAACTAAAAGCGATACTAAAACAAAATTCTATGTTAAATGAAATTGTAATCACAAGTGTTTTAATTCTGTACAAGATGCCCGATTTTAATTAGATGCGTTCTAATTCTGAACTTGCTAAATATAGCATTTATAAAGTATTTTCAAAATTTCAAGATGCGATGTGTAAAATTGTAATCAAATGCGTTTTAATTCAGAATTTATCAATAAAGTAGTGCCATTTTTAAAGTTTGAAGATACGATATGTAAGAATGTAATCAGATGCGTCTTTATTCTGAATTTGATACATAAAGTAGTATAACCCCCGATTTAACGATTTTCTGTGGGAAATAAAATGTTATCTTTAAATCGAGGAACTAAAACATTCATTAAATGTCACTTACTTTGCGTGAAACTTTTAAAATCTATCGTTTGAGGAAATCGTTATTGTGTGTCGTATGTGTCTGAAAGTAAACCGGTTTTGTGATGAGTACTAAGTTCCGTATTTCCGCGCCAGGTAATTGGTTTCTTATTTTCACTAACATAGCAAAAGAAAAATAGGACGTGTATTTGTGGATTCATTGTCAGTTATTGGCTGCTGAATTCAGTCAAACGGTAGTTGTACATATAATTTTTTAATTATCATTTTTGAGACTTTTCTCCATCGGACACCCTTGCACCTTTTAGCTAAAGATTTAGGTAGAGAGCCGAGGGCCGTTCATTTTCGAGACTATACTTAGGTCCGTTAAAGTACTAGAAAATAAAGACGTAAAACGCAGTTCATAAAAACTACAAATTCGAGGTACAAAAATTTAATAAACAAAAATAGATAAAAAATAAAGGGGGAAAACAAGCGGAGAGGTAATATCATACGAACTCAGAAACTGATCTATCAGAAAGTATTTTATCAACATAAAAAGGCAACAAAAAGTGATTTGAAACGTAGGCAAAGTGCATAATGTTTTTATGAATTTATTGTTAATTGATTTTTGGTATTTGTATTTTATTTTTTTCATATATTTTTGAAAACAAATGAGAGAGATAGACAATTTCACACCTCAAATCATGCATTACGCCGTTAAGAAAAACTTATCAGAGATTTCTTTTTGGGTCTACTTATGTCGCTGTTCCACCTTCCTTTCTCTACTGAGATCCAATAAACACGTCAAACATTCACAGACATCATGATGATTTCATTTTGTGTCTCAAACTACAAGTTTTTTTTCTGGTTTCTCAAATAATGTTTTTACCACTGAGGCTCGAACCCAAACACTCTCACTTCCTATCCGATAGATTACTAATAACAAACAAAAATTGTGTATGTTTTTATATAAATATATTGTTACATATAATGCAAGCTAAAGCGCAGGTAGAGCTATGAAAAATGGCAAATGTTTATCAGAAAACCATCGAGCTCAAACGGTTTTACTCAATCAGTGTTTCTTCTAATTGCTTATTGAACACTTATTTTTAAACTGAATTAAATGTTACAATCAAAATTCCTAATCAGTTTACGCCATTTAAAATCAATTTTAATAAATGAAAAAATCATTAATCCTCAGGCTATGCAGCAATTAATTGTTGCGTATTTGTTGTTGAAACTTCCCTTTTGAAAAATGCACATTAAAACTTGGAAAAAATGAAATTGCTGACAATTTAGTGATATAATTAAGAATTCCCTTTTTAATTATTTTGGAAAGAACAACTATTGCTAGCTTAATTATGAAGTTAATGTCGTGTAATCCTTTTACAGAAAGGATTAATTATTCAACGCTGTCTTAAGAGTACTTTTTAATTAAGTTGAGAAAATGAGGCTCTAAAATTGAAAATTTAGACATAAGGAAGCGTTAAATTTCTCAGCAAATCAAGAATATATGAGCATGTTCTTCGATTAAACTAAATAAATCTTATTATAATTCATCTTATAAAAGGTCATATTACATGCAGCATAGAAATTAAACGATTTTTTTTTTTTTGTGAGTATAAAAAACAAAATATTTTAGATTGTTCGTTTCAAAACAAACATTTTAAGTTCTTCTAAAAAAATCGTATCTAATAAAACTTTAATGCACTTTCTGCGTATCTTTAAACTTGAATGTTTGCTGGTTTCAATCGCAAATGTCAAATAGGTATGTTTACCCAGCAGTAAAAGTTTACTTAATTTGAATATGAATAGGTAAAAAACGAATAAAGCTAGAAAACGCAAATGGGAATCTATGTTTTCACAAAACGTTTTAAGTGCTTTTCAACAAAATAAATCTAAACTGAATATTTTTTTTAATTAATATGAATGTATTTTTAAAAAGTTTAGAAATTCTTTTTCTTCTAATTATACGTGTTCAACTGAAATTAAATTTATTCGACGTTATTAGACATCAGTGACAAGTTTTTATTATTTTTAATTTGATTCAGAAGGCCCTTTTTTAGCCTACTTTCCCGTAAAATTTAAAAAAAATAAGAATAAAGCATGAAAGAAGGCTTAATGTATCGTGAAAATATCGTTAAAAGTAAAGAAAAGTCAAGAAAAAGTGAAGTAATTAAATAAAGATTGAAAAATTAAAAATTTGAAAGTAGGGTTTTGAGATGGGGGGGGGGGATGTGTGTCGGTCGGTCTGTCGGTCTGTCGGTCTGTCCCCCTCCCCCCTAATAACTTTTGAACGAATTGTCCGATTCGAAAAATTCTTTTTGCATTCGAAAGAGCTCGGCAAGGACATCTCATTTTCAGATTTTACTTTTTGATTCGAACAATTTTTCGTTCAATTTTGAACAGTTCAAAAAATTTTAGCATTAGCGCCCATGGGTGAAAATGAAGCAAATTATGTAAACTCTAGGTGCAAGATCCACGTTCCAAAGAACAAGCTTACTGGAGGAAGCTCATGGCGTGAAATATTAATTTAAACAGTTTTTGTTCATTTTTGAACAGTTCAAAAAGTTAACATAGCGCTTACGGGGAAATTTCAATACTATATAAGTCCTGATCTAACGGACCGATTTGCTTGGAACAAACTTTATCGGAAAGCTCTTATAACGTAGAACATGAACAAATAGAAAGTTCATCCAGAACTAACGAGCCTATTTCCCTATAAAATGTTTTTATCGGGATTTTTAAGGATATTTCTCAATGAATAAATGAAGGAGTGAAAGAATGGATAAATGACAGAGTGAAAGAATGAATCAATGAAAGAATGAGGAAAAGAATAAGTAAATGAGTGAATAAATGAAAAAAATAAATAAATCGGTGAATAAATACATGAATGAGTAGATGAATGAATAAACACATGAATGAGTAAACGAATGAATGAATAAATGAATGACTGAATAAATGAAAGAATGAATGACTGAGTGAATGAATATGTATTATCCGTTGAAAAAGGTATATTTGAAAAAATTAAGAACTAAAGCTAAAGGAGAAAGAGAGAGAAAGAGATAGCTAGATTATAAATTTGAATTTGGTGTATACGGGAAAGTAGGCTCGTATAGTTCTAGACGGAACTTCTTGTTAAGCTTTGAAGTGATAAATTTAAAAAGCATACATTATTTTTTCGCATTAATTGCTTGCATTTCGGTGCATACTTTTTCACTTATATCATTACCTAATTTTAAAGAATTATTTTGAATCCTCAGATTCAAATTCGCTATTTAAAAGAATAATTTTCTTGATACAGGTAGAAACATTTATACAAGGTAAGCAATAAAACATCTAAAGCGATTTCGAAATGTACTTGCATTTTTTAAATTTATTTATTAGTTTTTTCTTTTTTTTTCTTTTTTTCTTTTTTTTGACAGAAGCTTTATAACTGCCAGTGTCAAATTATGTAAAGCAACAGTATTCTGTAAACATCTACATCACTGTATGGATCATATGAATTAAAAAAACTAATATGTGTTGCTGCAATAAGCAATTTCCCTGTAAATGATCAGAAAATAATATAAATTATGTTTGAAGTTTGTCGTATAACATATTTTTGGGATAATCTTTTAAGTACTATTTATTAATTGTAAACATCAGTGGGAAATTTCCAGAAAGAAACAAAAGAGAAAAGCAAGCAGGAAAACATCGGCTTATTGTGACTTAAAGTTGTAACTGAAGGACAATTGGGAATTCAATACATTGTTTCTTTTCTGAATTAACACATTAAATAAGCTCGAGGGATTCTACAAAGAAGAAAAAAAACTTTATTTTACTGCATGATTATTTCCTTTATAAACAATGCATAAAACGTAAACAATTTCGTCTTATTTTCACGAAGTGTTCAAGTATTCTTTCTCCAATATTTAGTTTAAGGGGTCATTTCTAAATGATGTCAGGCTTCGTGGGCGTTCGAGAAAGTGTGACAGTTTGTGACAAGGGGAGGGGAGGGGGTAACAAGAAGTGTTACATCATACATTTAAGTTTCTATAAAATATTGCAAGTCAGCAAATTATTTTTTTCAAGTTTTTTTTTTTTTTTTTTATCCTTATAATTTGATTTTAAAGTATCTGATTTCATTTTGTATCGAAAACACCGATGTTGATAAGAGTCAAAATTTACTTCTAGTTAAAAGTTTAAAAGAAAATGTTCTTAGGTATGCGTTTAGAAGAGACTCTCTTGGGAAAGTATTGTGTGAAATTAGGGGAGAGACCAATAGTAAGTCGGAGACGCTAGACCACATTTTTGGGAAGTTTTCGAGGCTGCAAGAAATGAATACATGATGTAAAAAATTATCCTGATTAATACACTGTAAAGTCTGCCTATACCTGTTATCTTTATACGCAGATTTTTGCTACACAATTCTTGACATTGCCCGATAAAAATTCCAATTACACAGGAATACCTTGATTATTACCATAACAATATTTGACAATTCTCGAAATACTACTTGAAGAATCTGAACCGGATATCTACCAGAAAATTCGGAGTCGCCCCCCACCCTCCAAAAAAATTTAAACCCAAGAAAAAGAATGTTTTTATCATATTTTTAGAACTGGGCAAATCCACGAAACTCGAGGACATCATCATTTTAATGCAAAAAAGAAATATTATTTGCCTCTGAAAGGTGATCTTGAATAAAGGTACGGGAAACAATCAATCATTATTAAAATGGATCTGATAGATCTGATTCCACTTCAGAACATATTAGGTTTATGAATTTTGGTAGTTTTCATTACTTCAGAAACTTTCAGCTGAAGAAGTAATTAAAAATAGTTTGAAACTCATGCGTAATTTCTTCTGAATATCTAAGATTAACCAATGCCCGAATCCTGTCTCTCTTACTCTATCTCTCCCCAAATGTATTCATCACATCCTATTCTGAATTTAAGCTCCTCGAGATTGAAACAATCAGTCAAAGCTTACTCATATCTTCTGGCTTTATGAACGATGATGCATCATATTAGTACATGGCACTACATTGCTAAGACATATATCCTCACCGTATATCTGGAAGGATAATAGAAACATTATATTAGTAATTAACGATGCTCAATGTTAATTAATTAATGGATAACTAGAAAATAAAAAATTAATTTAGCAAAATAGTCTTGCCACCTAAATTTTATGTATCTAGAATATGTTGTATAAGCATTTTTCTTTCACAATAGAAGATTGAACATCAATGAATTTTAAATATTAGATGAATATGGTTCCCATTACTTCAAGGAGGATGGTGCAATGGAACATTTTAAAATGTTATACTGACTGTTATAGCTCAAAAAATAATTCGAAGATTCAAACAAAAACTGATCTATAGGTTGATATCAATGTAAGAAGTTTCTGGTGCCAATCGTTCGAAAGATCTCGGCGAGGACATCTCATTTCCATATTTTACTTTTTGATTTGAACAATTTTTTGCTCAATCTTGAACAGTTCAGAAAATCTTAGCATTAAGCGCCTATGGACGAAAATGAAGCAAATTATGTAAACTTTGGGCGTAAAATCCAAAAACCGTTGAACAAATTATTGGAAGAAGTTCTCAAAGGGAAATATTTTTTGAAATGAACTATTTTTCTTCAATTTTGAACAGTTCAAAAAATAATAATTATAATAAATAAATAAACATTAGCGCATGTGGAGAAATTCCTATATAAGTTCTGTTCAAACAGTCGGATTTGCTTGGAACAAACTTTATCGAAAAGATGTCATGACGTAGAATTGTCCAGATACGAAGTTCATCAAGAACTAAACGAGCCTAGTTTCCCACGACTTTATGGTCTGGATTTTTAAGAAAATTTTAGAATGAATGAAGGAGTAAATGAATATGAGAAACCGTTGGAAAAGGTATATTTGAAGTAATTAGGAACTAAAGTTAAATAAGAGAAAGTGATATCTAAATTATCAATTTGATATTAATGTATACGGGAGCGTAGGCTCGTATAATTACTAGACAGAATTTTTTTTTTGGATAATATTATGCTTTCAGATGAAAACATAAATACAAAAGGTATAACCTGAGAGAGAACACAATTTTAGAGAAAACGAAAATGTATTTCTAGCATTATCATTTTAAAAATAACGTGATTACGTACGCTGCGAAGCAAGAAAGATAGAAAACAGAGCCAAGAAAAGCAAAGCTGTTTTGAAAGTAATGATAGTTTGTTGGGTGAGAACATTATACAATTAGAACGTTATACACTTTTTATATAAATATCATTATATAAAAAGTGTATTTAACAAGAATGCAATAAATCAAGTTAAACGCTTCAAAGTGTTGTTGTTTGATGGGATTCAATTTCCCAAAGCGATAAAATCTTCATTTTGTTTTGATTTTAAATATGCAAAAGAGAAGACGTTTTATAAACGCTACGGAATTTGTTTATACCATTTCTAAACAAAATTCTGAAACCTCTATTTTTTAATATTATTTTTATTAGCATCATACTTCATATTATTGTCATCATTGAATTTAAGAAAAAGAAGATATTATGTAGGCTTTTCGTTTCCGTAAGCTTAAAGAGAGAATAAAAGGGAGTTTTTTATGTAAGTAGCTTCGAATTTTGTTACACTGCAGTTTAGTGAACCCCTAGCTACATTCTGGAAGTATTCGAGCTAGCTTACACGTGTGCTAACATCGAATTTCTAAATCTAACTCATCAAAGAAAAACTACCTGTATTTTAAACAATGTAATAATAATAATTATTATTGTTTTGTATATATTTTCGTCTGAAAAAGCTAAAATCTTCCGTTTATATTCGGATTAATCCTTCAAGCAGTATCAGCAGTCAAATATGTATCCAAATGAAGGGAGAAAAAAATCTCATTTGGAAAATATTTTTAAAGAAAATAACAGGCTCATATTTCACTTAATGGATTTCTAATGCATTGCTACGTGTCATTAGTGGCACTATTTACCTTTCCCATGCCACAGTTGAGAAAATGAAAAATTTTCTTTTCTATGAGGTTCTTTTATGAATATTTAAATGAAACACTTGAATGAGGAGAAAACAGATGATGTGCGTGCGTTTGTGTGTTAACTTGAATGCCTATTAATTGTTAAAATACATTAAATTAATACATCTCAACTACATTCGAAATGTACTGAATTCTTGTTGAAAACAATTATTCACTCATAACTAAATGCTAATAAAGATCTGTTTAATTCTGATATTAGTTTTTGATATAATATAGCGTATAATAATTATAACCATTAAACTTTTTACTTTTAAACATGTTAGCAATCTTGTTTATTTTTAAAATCTTCCAATACAAGTTTTTTTACATTTCCTAGCATTTCTATTTAAAATTTCACGTATTTTCTGTTTTGAGGTAATGCTTCAAATGACGGCCTAGAGCAGGGGTTCCAAACCCTATGCCCGCGGGCACCATGGCGCCCGTCGATCGGTCTAGGTGCGCCCGCTGCTTGTGCCCAACGATAAAATATTTCAGTTGTCCATTTTAAACTAGAGAACATTTAGAATCTAGAGTAATATGAATAAAGGGCCATTATAACAATGAATAACCCTATAATGATAAATGACAATGACTATCATAAAATCAAAATATAGATTACGTCTTACAGATGAACCCCTTGACAACTGCTTGCGAGCAGGAATTTCATCATATCATCCCAATTATGAAGCGCTAGTCAGTGAAATGCAATGACAAAGATCACATTGATTGTATTTTATATATTTTATAAATATTTTTTATGAGTCGTATGTTTTGCAAGCAATTTAATAATCATTTATTTCACACAAGAGCATTAATATTAATTATACTCATACGTTAAATTAATTTTTAAAATTAAATTTTTTGTGCATTATACGTAGTGTGTATTATTAACTATGTCCACCAACTATAAACTTATATCGTAAAAAGTAATAGTGCCCGCCATTCGACCGATATTCTGGTATGTGCTCTTATGTACAAAAAGGTTGGGGACCCCTGGCCTAGAGGCTTTTTTCTGTAAATACGCACAAACAAACGAAGGATGATTAAAACTAGCATTTTTAGGGAGAAATATTTATCACTTACTTATTGCGTTCCCGATTGTAACATGCAAGCTAACTTTACTTACTTTTAACAAGTATCTGCTACTTTTGTATTACCTACAGCATAAAATTCAAATGCATTTCCTATTTAGAAATGCGAATAAAGAATTGCAGTTTGATCAAGAGTTATCTTTTTCAATAAATATATATTTCACAGAATTTCTGTTTTTAATCCGATCCGAAAAGTAGCTCCTTTACTTTCTTTTCAAGCCGGATTAAACATCAAGAATTCATTAATCTGGCTCGATATTTCCAGTTGAGTTATTGCCGATATTGCTGCGCTCAAGCAAAATCGACGTTAAAAATAGTGGGAGAAAAAGGGAAATCAATAACTTTGTTAAAGGTCATTGCTTTTTGAAAAATTATTTCTAAATTACTTTAAAACTGAAACAAGCTAAATTGAAAGTATTATCTTACTATATATATATATATATATATATATAAGAAATTTATGGCTTTTATTTTTATAGGAAATAGATATTGAACCTTTTGATTAAGAAACTATTTCTTATAGAAGCAAATGTAAAGTACTTAAGATGTTTTTATTATTTTATTACCTTAATTAATTTATTTATTAAATGAAACAATGTCTTACGGTTTCTATGATCCTTAGTTGCGAAATTTATCTATTTAAATTATAGATAACCAGGAAAATGCTTCCTTTTTTCTTTCTATTTTTTAAATACTACCTTTACAATTCTGCAATTCTACATAATTTGAAAACGTATGCTTATCCGGTATTTAAGTTTACGTCCATGCTAAATTGTCTTACATAAAAGTTCTAATTGTTAAAATTTCAAGAAATGAAAAGTTCGAATGCTTATTTGTATCATTTATATTACATTATTATTACCAATACATTGTTAAAACAGATTTCTTGCTATTGGGATGAAATGCTTATTTTCAATAACATCACGTTCTTGAAATAGCTCCGAGTCAAAATGATTTAGATTATAAAACTGAATTCCTCACTAGAGGTTTGAACGCGAACTCTCTCGACTGTATGCTCATACTGTACCAACGTAGTAATGTACCAACTGCGGGTGCTAAAGTACTTCCGTAAAAATTTACTTTTAGCGCAATCCAGAAGAGCGTTAATTATTCAGTTGTTCGTTCTGTTTTCTTATTTTACTGCGTTCAATTCGAATCCGACGAATTATCCATCTTGTATTCCTGTTCTAAAGAGACGAACAGACTACTCACATTTTTTTTAATCCTTCAGTCGTCTCTCGCGGTAAATGGTTCCTTAATTTTGATACTAATACTGTTGTTCTGCAGCAGTAATCGTGAGAGGGAAAAAAACCCTGTAATTGTTTCTTTCATTTATTACAGTAAATACTTCCTCTTTCTGCATCTATACTTTCCAAGTAAGGCATCGGTACATAAAACTGAGATATGAGTTTGCTTTTTTTTTAAGTCACAATTACTTTAAAAGAATAAGTAGTATATTTTCTCTTTTTTGAGCAAGTCATTTTTAACAGTGTTGTTATTATCATTTTACTTAGTTTTAACAAGTTTGTACAATTTTGAATCAAAGCTAAGTAGTATTGTTGTGGCTAGACAGTTGACATCTCTTGGCTAGAGTAGAATGTCATCTACTTCGTGTACGGCTGAAATGAAGTCTAGATAATTACCTAATTGTAAAGAGCTTCATCGTGTTACCTATTAATCAATTGTTATTATAAGGTAGCGATTCTTAGTGTTACCCAAATAGCAGTACATGTATATTTCAAGAAAATTAATTCGACGTAGTACTGTTTCCATTTGTAATGCGGGAAAATATATCATACAAACTGCAATTTAGATTTAGTTTCACAGTCCCGTTATTATATCTCCATCATTAATGTTATTATTATTTTATTTTATATTTTTTTAAGTTATTCTCAAATTTTGAAGAAGAAAAAAAAAGAAAATTACGGGCAAATTTCAAATTAATTTCTTTATATATATATATATATATATATATATATATATAAACAGCCCATTGATGGACGTTTTCAATTAAGAACCTCATAGTTCCTAACATGAATTTTTTAGAAAATGTATCTACCGTTTAGAAAAGTCTGAAACATAATGGATTTTCCTTCGAACTATTCATAATCTTTGAAAATGCATATTTTCACGCATTTTTATTAGAAGATAAAAGAAAACTCTCCAGCTTAGTAGCAAAAAGTGACATTAATCATCTGACATACGACACAGGTAATGATTCGATGTATTTCACAGTTTTTCAAGCCGCTAATGATAGGGTGAAAGTAAGTAAAATCAATAGTTTTCCAATTAAAAAACCTTTGTTTTGAATCGAATTTTCAAATGTAATTTTTATTTGAATTTTTACTCTTTCATTATATTGTGTTTTACAATTAGATGCCAATGTCATAAAATAATTCTGTTCCATATGAGAAAAACGAGTACATTTTTTTTTCTTTCTCGGACGGTAAAAAACCGTTGTGAGTACGGATTTATCTCGTAGCGTTTTCGGTTTTGCACAGCCAACTCAGCTGACCTGTTTAAAACCGTAAACTTTGTGGATTTTTTTTTTAGAGTATGCGCTATGTATTCGTGATGTATTTATGTTTTAAACTATTATAATAATGCATTTAATTTTTATAGCAGAAATTAATTTAGGAAGATAAAGGATAAAGATACACGTTTTGTTCCTTGCTGTCATCATTTCTATCTCGAATAAGGCGGGAAAAGCCTACAAAAATATCAAAAAGCAAAATGAAAGTAGCTTTGTTCAAAACTATTTTGATTTAAAGACACAATTCGAAAACAAAACGAAACTTTTAATAATAAGCCAGTATATTCAAGATTCAAAGTCTGAAATGAAGAATTAATCCTGAACTATTTCAACGACTCATATATCTCTGCTTTTGAATGTCGACATTTAATATCTGTCATAACTGACATTTAAATTATCATCTGACAAATGTATTCATCGCATCCTGCCCAGAAATGAAACGCCTCAAGGTAGAAATAATCAATCAAAACTTACTCACGTCTTCTGGCGTTATGAATGATACGGTTGCATCGGTGCATAACGCTGTACTGATCATACAGATATATCTGCATGGGACCGTTCATAAATGATGTCACGCTTTTTCCCATATATTTGACTCCCTCCCCCCTTCGTCACAATATGTCACACTTCAGCGGACCCCCTCCCCCTTTGTCACGTGTCACGCTATGTTGCATAATGCAGGATGTCACACTTCGTTAGCCCCTCCTCTCCCCTTGTCACACTTTGTCACAATTTAACGAACCCCCTGCCCCCCCCCCCGAAGCGTGACATCATTTATGAATGAGCCCTATAGATAGAGAACATACACAGAGATGGACGATAATACACAACAACAGAAGATGCATGCTTACCGTACATCTAGATGCTATGTTCAAAATACTTGAAAAGAAACATTTTTTCTTTTTTATTTTGCCTTCGAGCTTTTAGTAGGACATGCTTTTACGAAATACCATACATTTTGCATAGTTTTTCTTCTGATCACGTACGACGAAAAATTATGTTGCATGCTTTGGGGCTTCAAATTACATCGTTCCATTGAAACTTCGACTTTAGGTTAGAATAAACGAAGCTTTCTGTTGCTTGTTTTCTTCGTAGAAAATATAAATTGCCATTAAAGGCGAGGCTTTTTGCTGTAGTTTACTCTATTTTCATCTATAGAAAAAGCCTAATATCAATAGCATAGAAATTAGTACCATAGGAGAAAATTGTTTACGAAATCATAAATTTAATTATGCTTATGTTTTAACACAGCATGCAATTATTTATAACTTTATTACATGAACTTAGGGATCATTCATAAATGATGTCACGCTTCGAGGGGGGGTTCGTGGAATAAGGACAAAATGTGACAAGGGGAGGGGAGGGGGTAACAAGAAGTGTGGCATCAGGCTTATACAGCATAGCGTGACATGTCACAAAGGGGGCGGAGGATCTGTTGAAGTGTGACATTTGGCGACGAAGGGGGGAGGGGGTCAGATATATCGGAAAAAAACGTGACATCATTTATGAACGATCCCTTATATTTATTTTTGTTATATATATCCTTTTTTAAACATAAAAGTTCAGTACGTCCACTCCGAAGAAAAGGAAATTGGTTTCATGTTCCCAATTTTATTAAACCTCTACTACTCTATTTTCTTTTTTTGTATTTGCAGCCCTTTTTGTTTTAGTTTATTTACCTTCATGCATTGATGTCTTAACATCTAGCTATACACTATATTACCTTACAGCCTGTAAACGGAAATTGTGTCCTTATGGAGTTCCTGACCGAAGTAAATGGATCATTTCTTTTAATTCCAACAAATCCACCTTTTTTCCCCATTTACTGTTTTAAAAGTAAAGTTATAGATAAGATTGTATATTAATATCATAACAACTCCTTTTCCTTTGGCGTCGTTTAATTTCTGATGTAGTGGCAAAATTCACATGAACTCTTTAGGAAATGGTCAGCATTTATCTATGTAAAAAAACTGGACTTTAACAACTGAAAGTGAAATTAAATTTCCTTTCCAGGTAAAATTCTCGTTGTATTCAGTTATCTGAATGTTTTCATATTTGTATTTTGTGAAATTTTCAAGAAAACATATTGTTACTTTTGATATACTGTGAATGAAATGCAAGAACTTTAATTTTAAAATTGCATCAATGCGATAATTCGTGATACTGCTGAAGATAAACAACGAATTAAAAAAGCATTTCAATTTGCATACCTTACCAACTATTTCGAGCAAGACACCCCTTTGAGTGAATAAAATTTAATCCATTGTAGACACGAAACAGTTTTATGCTGAAATATGAAAATCATTCTCTCAATCGTGTCTTGTTGAAATAAAAATTAAAATTTCAAACACGAATTGAACACTGAAATAAAAAATGCAGTTAGATGAGATTATTTTAATATTTACTTTTAAATGTAACAAAAAAAACTATAAAACATTAAATGAGAAGGGCGTTTCAAATCATTTACCTGTCATGCATTCGGACATAGTAATTAGTTTATATTTTAGTTGATAAAGACTTATTTTCAATTAAATTCTCGAATACTCGTCTTCGTACACGAAGTTTCAATTTTCCTTCAACACAAAGAAGTTCACGTTAGTCGAAAAAAGCTTAAAGTATGTAACTGGAAAGAACTTCAGTACCAGTCTTTGACAAAAATGCTTCAGAACATTCAGCATTAAAGAAAAACAAATAAAAATGCTGATGAATTTTCCGCTCAGCTTAGAATATATTAGAAGATAGAAAGAAATTCGAGGGAATAAAAGAAAAACAATACCGAAAATATTTTATGAAATATGAAAAGAATATGCGTATGAAAACGCATAAAAAACTATTTTCCTTTTGAAAAAAAAAAATCATTCAGATTTAATTTTCCTAGATTATTTGCGGTAAGAAACGGATTAAAACTGCATTTGAAATGAAAAAAAGAAATCAATTTCTGAAAAATAAATTTGAAACGGAAGAATCTAAGAACCTTATATTCCACTTAATGGATTTCTAATGTCTTTATACTTGTCATTAGTGATAGTATTTACTTTTTCCTTATGACAAGCCTTGAAAGAAATGTGCTCAGCTTTCAGAATTACTTTTTATGAAAAGATGGAAGAGAAATGAGTAAAGAAAGAACAGGTGATGCATAGCTGGCATAGGTAAATTAAAGTTTAAAAAAAAAAAAGATAATGCCTGGAATATCTACAATATAATATTGAATTTCCGCTTCTTTAATTTGCTTTTCTAAGACTTTATTCTTAGTGCTATTAATAGCATCTTCAAAAACAAAATATGGCGTTAACGAATAATCATTTTTGAGGGTAATTTTAAGTTAAACTATTTCACAACTCTTGATATTAAGCTCTTAGGAGGGAGTGTTACTTATTCCAAAAGAAATTTAACAATGGTTTTTTTATACTTAGAAGGTGTTCAATCTGATGATGGGTTCCCAGTTTTCGGCCGCTCGTCTGTTTTCAGGAAATACGTAATTGAATACTATCATGTACCGATAAATAAAGTGTATCGTATCAGGAATTAACCAAAACAGTTTTCAAGCGCCTTTTAAATATCAGGAACTAAAGGAACTAAACTGGAGGTTTCTCTGCGCCCGATTGTAATATAAAAATATTTAAAAAAAAATAATAGGCTATGCAAAAGCCTGGTTGTCAACCACTCAACACTTAAAAACATAAAGTTAACTTTTTCTTGTGTACGCCCTTCTTTCCGATATTATCCTTTCATGCGCGTTTTTCTTTTTCATTTCATACTTATGATATTACTAGCAGGACCTGCGCGGCGCTACCCGTGCTATGAGTTCAAAGAACGCCCTAGTGGTCGGCGCCCAAGAATGGTGCCGCCAACTACTCATAGTAAAGACTATTATATGCGGAAAACGTGTTCCCAAATCTCTTCCATTGCCGTCAAAATTTATCATTTTGAAAATGTATTCCTGCTGTACCTCTCCCTCCCCCCCCCCCCAACCCTAGAAAAAAGACGTTAATATAAGATCCAGAAAACATATTACAGAAATACCATTCCTCCACCCTAAAGATGCCAACAAAAAGAAAAGAAATTAAAATGCTTTATCAATGCCTATTGGGTAAAAAAATTTCAGCTAATTACCGAAAGAATTATTTTCTCGAAAATCATGTAATGCATGTTCTAATTAATTTCCGAACTTACGACATGCACCATTTTGTATGCCTATTGGGTAAAAATTTTCAGCTAATTACCGAAAGAATTATTTTCTCGAAAATCATGTAGTGCATGTTCTAAATAATTTACAAACTTACGACACGCACCATTTTGTGCAGAAAAGAAAGTTCTTTCGAACGATATGTAACGTTAAGGTGTTCAATAATTATTTATTCTGTGAGAAAGGAATTAGTGCTAATTACCGTGAAGATTTAAAAAAAATCTTATTTAATGTTCTAATTAACTGAGAAGCTTAAAGCTAACTTTGTCTTTTGAAGAATAAAAATAACTTTCGAATGATGTACATTGTATAATATTAACGTATGCAGGAATTTCTTCACCCCCTTATTAATAGCATTACAAAAAAAAACCTAATTAGAAATCTTTAAAAATCACTACTAGGTCTACATCGTCTAACTTTTCAAACTACCTGTTTACCAAATTTCAAGCCTGCAAGTGTTATGGATTTGTTTGGACATGGCCTTTTATATGCATAGAGAAGATTTATTAATTTGAACGTTATAGCTGCATATGGCTTTTTATTCCGCTAATTGTCGTTTTACCTACTTTATTTTATAATTTTATACTTTAGTAGTTCAGTTATTTCTATACAATGTAAAACGAATATTTTAAATAATAAAAAAATGTTCTATAAATAAGAGCATGGTTAAAAAAGGGAACAAGGTGCCCAGACCCCTTCCGAAGAAAATTCAAAATTACAATTTGGAATTTTTTCTATTGTTTGCCTTGGGTCCCAGCATTACAAAGAAATTTCTATATACGCCCTGTACACACACACAGGTAAATACTGGCTTTGGGTGTTCGTAAATGCAAAAATAAAGTATAACTACCCAATATAAACAATATCCGGAAATAATTTGATTTAAAATATTTTCAGGTAATGGCATTAATATATGGTGTTTGAAACCATCTATTATCTAGTTTAATAGAAAATCTAGTTTAAGCAGCTAAACATAATCAAAGAATATTTTTTTTGAATTGCGCGAAATAAAACATAATGTCCGGATACAAAACAAATAAATTCTTCAACTGCAGTGGACAAACTGATCTTAAAAATGGAAGGTCGATATTGGGAATTTATAGCAGTACTAAAATCGATTGAAGAAGCTGTCCATTCTCGTATCAAAACGAGCTTTTTTAGATCAAATGCAATACCGAAGTAGGAGGATTTTTTACTGAGAATATATCTTGTATTAACAAATGTGATTTTTTTTAATGATACGCAATTACAGAGTAAGTAAATAAATTAGAAAAACAAAAAAATACGTGTAGAATTATCAATAAAGTTTAACGAAAAACCTTGTACCTACTTATCCAATAATGAAGCAATGTGCAATAAATCTACAAGCAAATAGATTTGATTTATTTTATCCAACAAACTTGAATCTGTCTGGGAAAAAATAGGAAAACTAATAATTATTCAGCCGTCTTGAGTTCTGCGATAATAAGTTATCAATTGAGTGGGGGGGGGGGACAATTTAACTCCTATTTTAAATTTCAAAAATAAAACAATATTAAAAATAAGAAAAAAAAGAGTTGTATTGATAATAATAATAATAATGTTCAAATCTCCGAGTCCAAATGCAATATTTTTGCCGCAAAAAATAACAGCATTCAAGTGTGTTAAAATATATAATATTACTTCAGTCTGACCTTGGTGGCAGAAACTATTCCTAACGTTTTTTAGCATTCATTATTTTATCTAGAATGCTGTTTTATTGGGCAATATTTTTTTAAAAAGAAAATTAAAATGTTTTGAAAATAATATTGCATGTTGTAAATACCTACGTTTGCAATAAATCCTTACGAGTACTTGAAATTGTCAAAACTTTATTTTTCTTTAATTGGTGCAATTTAAATTGAAAAAAAAAAGTCAAAAGAGAAAACATTTCTGCATTTTGCTTAGAAAACTTACAATGTGTTTAGTTTTCTCTATAACCTGTGAATATTTGCAGCACATAAGTATAATTCTCCCAAGTGCTAGAGATTTGATGTGCATTGATACTACGACAATTTTAATGTCATTTATAATTAATGCGAATACGTCCATACGAATTGATCACAAATTAAACATGTTTAGTTAATGGATCACGAAGAGAAATGCCAGTTTTTTTTTTTTATTATTATTATTTTTTTAATAAATGCGAGTACTTTCTTAGCATGGATCCACTGAAGACCTAGCACCTGCTCTCATTCTTTTAAATCTGCACATAAATTTTGCTTGCGGAAAAAAAAAACACTTTTTACTTCATTCATAAGCATATGATTTCCTAATGTTGTCCATCATTTGCAAAAGCTTGAACCAGCATCTACAGCAGCTTCAAAATTATTTTAACACAGAAGAAAGAAAAAGAAATATGTTGAGTTAGTTCAGCTAAAATTTTGAATTTCCATACTCTAGCTGTTGACATTAACTCTTAGTTATAAGGTTTAACTCTTAGATGTAAAATAAAATAATTTTATTTGGTATTTTATCATTTTATAAAACATCCTGAACCGGCATTTTGTATAACAGCAGTAAATATTTCAAATTAGAAATTTCCGTATGCCCTGAAAACTGCAGTTAAATATTTTTTAGCTTATATTTATATTTGTACAGAAATTTTGAAGAGCAAATTTTAGGCTTTAAATTTTTTCACTCAAAAGTCCTCTTTTCTTCTCGTAAATTTAAGAAAAATTCAATTACACTATATCCCTTCGGTTGAAAATAAAAACACTTTTCTAAAGCATCAGCGTTCCTTTTTTCCTCAATATCTACTAGTTCATTTTTTCCCGAAGAATTTCTTTCTTAATCAAATACAAAAAGCAGAGCTTTTGTATTTTATCCCCAATTGGATGAAATATCAAGAATTCATTTAACTACCCCGATTATTCCACTTGGGCTACTGCCGTTATTACTATTTTTAGTCGCGATCGATGTTAAATCAATTGTCTTTTTTTCCCCTCTTCATTATAAACACACAAAAGCCATACGTATATAAATTACTTATATAAAAGCCTTATTTGAATAGTATTTAAAACTTATGTTTATTTGTTTTGAGATAGAAGCCCTTTAAATATGTGGGATGGTGTATAATAGTTAAAGAGAAGGGGGAGGAATGAGGCTTTCAACACAATTGAGTTAAAAATAATGTACTATACATATTTTTTAACACATCGTTCTTAATACGTTTTGAAGAAAAAATATTTTTTTGAACCAGCTTGTTTTCTCTTAATTAATATTGAGAAAAAATGCTGTTACCATGCGTCTGCATTGAACAGCAAGCTTCTTCAAATCGTAATTGTTTTCGTAAATATAATCGTAATCGTAAATTTTTCTCAACTCTTCACAGTGGCAAAGCAATCAGAATACTTGAAATATTAAAAATATAGGTGGAGAATGGATTTATATTTTTTATCTTTGCAACTGTCATGAAAAATTCCATTCTCAAAATTGATGGTGTGCTGCCGTGTTCAATCACGCTTCAGAAAACTACTGTTGGAATCATTTATCACAACAATCATTCAAATTTTCAAATTCTTATCAGACATCATTGATAGTTTCATTCCTTTCAATAAAATTCATTTGCAAGTGAATCAATTTTATCAAAGTCATTTATTAATAGCTTTTTAATTTTTCCACAAATTCTTAAAAAATTGCTCAAAAATAGCATAATTACAATTTAATTATTTGTACCAACAATTAATGAACAAACACATAATGTATATATATGTGTATATATATATATACTAGAGTTCACGAAACAGTCAAAATTCGACTGTAATAAGTAAATTGAGCATTGAAAATTATCATGCTATTTATATAATTATATCAGTATTATTAATCAAATTTCGCGATTATACCGTCTAGTTTATTTTGATCATCCTCAAATAAAACAAAGGTATTGGAAATCATTTTCGCCGCTGGGCCCATTCCGCTTAAAAATGTAACCGCTTGTACCTCTGCCAATTTCGTACTAAGTTGAGTGACACTTGAGTAAAGCTTAAATGTTTGCTTCTATACACTCTTCTTATTTTTTATTTCACTGATTCGGAGAAGCCTTCACTAATACTCTTATCATGATTCCTTTTCATGTTAATGCTTAATGGCAACAAAGTATTTTTAACAATGAGTTTTATATTTATCAACCACACTCTCAGAAATGCATGCTCAAATCTCACGAAACTTTCGTCGTATTTGACGAAATGGCTTCGTGAAAAATGCTCCGAGTAAACCTTTCGTCAAATTGGCGAAATTTGTGCAGTAACTTTTTTAAGTCACGTGATCGCGCGAGGAAAGAATCGTTGTAAATGACGAAAAGTTCTTGACGGTTGAAGAATCGTCGAGAATGAGGACTCTATTTCTGAGAGTGCAATAATTTACTCAACCAAGAATTGTTGCCATCTGCAACCTATAACATTAAATTTATAAATGAGGCGTTCCTGACAAAAGAAAATGCGAAATAATTAACTAATAATAAACTATTTCTAATTGTTTTATTGATATCACTGAAACTCGTCAATAGCTACTACGCAAAAAAAATAGTATGAACATCGGTTGTAAAACAGAAGAGAAAATTGCTCTAACTGTTTTGTCTTTGCCTATTTAATAAAAATGTTATTGCACAAAAACATCTGTTCGGCATCAATAAACATTTCTTGAATTTGAATATGTGACGAAGACGTTGTTTTGAATTCAAGTTAGTTTGCTATTACTTTTTTTCCAAACAACAACCCATCAAACATTGAAAACAAGTCACAAATATAAATACTGAAAGGTCCAATTAAGTGAAGGAACTTAATGAGGCTTTCAAGAGAAGCGCACATTAAAGAAATTGTATTTGAAGAATTTTGTATGTTTAACCTAAATAGTTTCTTCTTCGAAAAGAAATTCCTTATAGACTTGGTAGTTGTTTTTGTCAACCAAGTGTTAATACCTTAGTGTCTCGTAAGCCTACCGTTTTAAAGATAGAACTAAAGAAACATTTTTTTTATTTAAAAAATTGATTGACTCATGTAATTGCGAATGGCACACTTTATATAAATATTTCTAATAAATAGGGAAGAGGGGGTACATTGGGGACAATTTTTTTGGAAATTATTTTCTCGAACTTAAAAAAAAAAAAACTTTTGAGTTTATTTTGTCTTGAAAGTTATACTATAAACTGACAAATATTTACTCAGCATTTTCTCTGATGAATTAGAAAGGCAGGAAAAATAGAACAAAAAAAAAGGGTTTAAAACCTGTCGATGCGATCCAATTATGAACACAATATTAATGCGAATATGGGGCACATTAGCCTAGCTGTAGAAATAATATATTTGTGTGCACAGAAATTATGAAATTGCTTGTTAGAAGATGGTAGAATGTTTATAAAATTAAACGTGTTCACATTCTTGGAATATTAGAATAGCGGTATGTCAAAACACTGAAAAAAAAGAAACTCGGAAGTAACTGAAATTTAGTTTCTGAAACTTCTATGTCATGAGGTAAAAAATAAAATAACGCATAAAAGATATTACCACTCAAGAAACTAGCTGTCAAAACAACTTTTTACTTTAGTATAATAGTGTCCCAATGCCAGTATATTTTTAAAATCTGTGATTATATCTAATGCTCTAGAACATATAGAACTTTTCCTTTTTTAGGAAAAGAAAAGTTTACAAGAGTATGGAGTACTAATTAAATCAAAATATGTTTCAGCTAAGGAAATTATTAGCAATTATACGATAACAAATATTACTTAGAAAAAATTTTCTTTGCTCGTAAGAAATAGACTTCACCAAACCACTTGAAGTTGTAATTATATACCAATATTATGTATACTATCTAGCGTGAATTTTTATTTTGTAGTAGTTGGGAAATTATCACTTTTGTCCCAGTTATTTATGGTAACCTATTATTGGTATTATTAATCTATTTTGAATATAATTTTTGAATATAACTTAAACATTATTTTAAAAATGCTGAAATAATTATTTTCGAGAAATTGCAGGAGAAGCAAATTGTTAGATTATACGGATAGGGCATTTTTTATCCATTCAAATAATTGCAAATTAGGGGAGGGAAGTACAAATGGATAAATATTTTTCCAACTGCATTAGGAATAGAAAAACTCTTCGCTCAGTACCTATTGAGTAAATATATTCCGCGGAAGCAGTTTCAGAAAAGCTTTGAAAGTTTATTGTGAGAGAATAAATAAATCATTTTCCTCACATTTCTACGCTCAAGAATTCATATTTCCTATTTTTATGTGCTACTGAAAATTGAAAATCATTCTGCTTTCAAAATTACTTTTCTGAAAATATTTAAATTATCCCCTTCTCATCTGTATTTCTCTTTATTTGCACTGTTGCAGCAAAACATTATGGCTTTCTTCGAAACTCATGAGGCAAATTTGTTCGCTTCAGTGCTAAGTATGTAATAACGTTTCCAAATATTTATGACTCCCGTTTTCTATCGCGGATTTATTTAACACTACACAATAATTTATGCATTTTTGTGTTTCACTTATAATGTGATGAAACACACACATATACAGTTTGGTTGTAATTAAACTTCCGCTATTTAGAGCATCTTAAATTTGAAACCATTCAACGGATTGGCACCAAAATTGGTACATGGAGTATAAGTCCACAAGACGTGCTCAAGAAATCGCTGAAAACGGAATTCTAACGTAGGGAATGACCAATACGGAATAAAAATAAACAACATTTACGAAACAAGAAAAAATGCATTAAAACGTAATATCGCGAAAAGCATTCACATCCATCGTTTTCGAAGTCAAACAATCAGGTGTTTTACTTACATGCAAAAGGGGAAGTGAGCTGCAAATCGGATATAAGAGGACATTAAATGTTGATATTATTAATTTTATACCGTAATGGTCATTTTCTATGTTAAAATCCCTTTGTAATTCTATACAGTACCCCTAGCGGCAATTTTTGAAACTTTTTTTTCTGTGATTCCTTGAGAGCATCTCGAACAAATATAGTCCATATAACAATTTTGGTGTCCATTCGTTGAATGATTTCAGATGTACGATGTTCAAATTAGGAGAAGTTTAATTACAACCACCCCGTATGTATGTATATATATATACTTGAGTGTATATATATATAATATATATACACGCAATAAAAAATCAGCAGTATCTGGTTTATATCTACTTTAACATGAGGGACTGCTAAAAAAGCGGATTTATTACTCTGAAATATGAAAACGGTATTGAAAAGAGCAAAAAGGTTTCTTTCCTCTGTCTTTCTTTAATTTCAAAAATTGTAAATTTGGAACTAAAATATTTCATTGAGGTTTTTTTCATTGTTCTATGTCAGAATCAAATTTTAAATGTGTCCACTTATAGAAGTTTTTAAAAGAAATAAATACCCTAGGATTTATTTCGGTATCTATTATGATTATTCAGCGCTTGAAGTCATGACAGTAAGATTCCAAATTTAGAGAGAGATGAAAAATGCGTTTTTATCGCACAGCAAAGAGGTTAAAAATTGGACTTTCAATTTGCCTTTTACGTAAGGAAGTTTGATTTTTACTTTCTTCTATATCTAATAAATGAAATCAAAGGTCATTCATTTTGTACATTTTTGCCATATAAGAATTTGCATCATAATAGAGATATTTGGCGAGAAGTAACATTTACAAGCAGGATATAGGAGAGCTCCGTGATGGCCACAAAAGCCTGGTTTGTATTAAATACATTAATATTTAAAAAGTAAAATATGCAAGAAAAAGAAATATATATAATTCACAAACATATTGAAATCGAATAAATTTTGGGTTAGAAGCCTGCAATATGAAATTTGGAGTGTTTGAATTTTCACAATGCAGTGTAGTAATTCAGTACTGACTCATTACATCTTAACTGCAATAACTTCAGTCTGTGGAACAACCACACACTACTTATGATAATAACATAACAATAAGGCGGAACTGAAAAATACCATTCATCAGCGTGTCCAAGACATTTCTCTTGATACGCGAAGAGCTTCTCTTCAGAAAGCAGTAACACGAACGAATTTGCTTTCAGAAAAAGAAGAAGGATACATCGAACATGCTTTGCAACGCTCGGTTCTGAAATGTTGAAACAAAATGTCATCTTGTTTATTTCGTTGAATTGTTACGTGCAGATCATTCGCTTCAAACTTTTTCTTTTATTTCTTTTCTATGGTTTTTTTCTTTAGGAAATTATATCTTATGACATACTGTAATATACTGTAAAACTGCTCGATAGCAGACGCCAACGGGACAAAAATATTTGTCGTAATAGAGAGGTGCACGCAAAAGAGGGTGCTTTTTTTTAGACTTAATGATTTGCTGCTGAGGAATTACAATTCCACATTTGAGGGGTGACCGTGAGGAGGAGTTTTACTGTATTACCTATCTATATTTACCTATCTATAGCATCTGGTCTTGCAGTTTTTACTTTATGTCCATTTCAAGTTAGAACATAAATTATTACACAAATTAGAACAGAAATTGTCTTAACGAACTGGCAGCACATTGTTACAAGGATAATATGACGACTTTTTTTTTTGTTTTATCTTTTTAAACAAACACTAAATCTAAAGAAAATAACAGGTACATTTTGTAGAAAATTATTTTTAAACAAGTGATCCCAATACATGAACCATCTTTTAATCATATCTATAACTAATAAGACATTGGAAAAATGCATATTTATTTGCAAAAAAAAATTTTTGATTAATTTTTTGTGTGTATATTTTCAAAAGGAAAAAAAAAAACAGCCTTAAGAGCAGCGCAAGGCAAATTTCTGTGAAATACCGCAATGTGAACACTTAAACTAAGAACGAACTTTTCTCCATTTCACGGAAAACAAATACATAAGTCGTACAAAAAGCCATGAAATATTTCAAAAATAAGCTCTTCAGACAGCTATATTGAGAGTATTTTCCAGCTCTTTTGTTTCGCAGAAAATTCTTCCAATCCGAATTCTTTAAATGTCTATTTTCCTTTCGCGAAGTCTCCGGATCACAAAATGGCACTTATTGAAACTCAGCTGTGAAGAAGAAAGGAATTTAAATGACTTTCAAGATCGAGAGGGAACATGAAATGTCAACTCATGAATCAAAACACCACGAAGATTTTTAGATCCACAATTCCTTGGCAAATGGAATAATGTTTAATTTTTAACCCTTATACGGCTTTAAAATATTGTGGGATGAAATCTAAAGTAAGGGATTGACAGCGTGCATTTGAAACATCCAGATTCAAGGCATTTGCATTTTTAAAAAGTTATGATTTTTTTTTTTTTTTGAAGGACGTAAGTGCTTCAGTAGAAGGTCATGTGTCTTAGCCTAGCGGTTAGAGTGTCGGACTTCGGAGGTCGGCGCGTTCGATACCCGCCGAAGATCACCCGTGCACGCTTGGGGATACGTGCATGTAAAATCAGTGGACCCCAATACACCTCGCCCCGTGCGCATGCAATCCTGAGGCCTCGGCTAACAGGTAGGGGTGTGGTGGAAAAAAGTAGTAGGCCACTTGAAGTTTTAAGTTGATAAACTGGAGATTTCAACATTTCAATGAGATAGAAGATCTACTTCTGAAAATGACGAAGGCTGAAACAATCATCAGTTGAATATCAGAGACACAGCCTTCATTTGCTGTTCAGTTAGGAGCTAGAAAGTTCCTTGCTGAAGTTTGTCTCCGGAAAAAGCATTCTTAATGATTTCCCTGTCCATTCTGAGTGAGTAAATCTTCATTCAATTCTTGTCAGCATACATTTTTTTTGTATTTCAAAAGAATTGATGTTGATAGCATTATTTTATTATGTGCTCAATGTATTATAAACTATCACTAAACATAAACATATTAAAATAATAAATTAACTTTGTGCTAAGTAAACTGTAATAAAAAATTATTTCACGTTAAGAAAGCACAAACAAGCATTAAAATGCAGACATATGCTTCAGGATTGATAGGAATCCCTTTGTTAATGCGGCGGGGAGCTTCTAGATGCTAGATGGCTTCATTTGGATGTTTTGCACCTAGAAGCTCTGTGTCGCATTGAAAAAGGGATTCCAAGAAATCCCGAAACATATGTCTGAATTTTAATGCTTGTTTGTGCTTTCCTAACGTGAAATATTTTTTTATTATAATTAAAATATTAATTACGAAGGGTTACCCACTTTTGAGTCAATGTCATACTTGCTCCGTTAGTAAATCAAGAGACACCAATATTGGGACAGCAAGGACCTAAATTGCTGAAAACAATTTTTTTCGCATACCGTATAAAGATTTAATAAAGTGAAAGATTGGTAAATTAATATGCCTTAAAAAAATTCATGTTAATATATATTTTTTTTTCATGTGACTAGTGTTATAATTGATGTGCCGACCGCTTTGAAAATCAATCTTGGGCTTTTGTTCTTCTTTAATTTCATTGAATAACTTCTAAAAAATATTTGAATAAATTTCCTCAACAGCTTTTATTTTTATTTATTTATTTATTTATTTATTTTTGACGTAAAAAAACTTAAAATAATGCAAGAACTTCAAGGACTTAAAAATTTTACTCATTTTCGCAACTTTATCATAGGATGTTACGGCATATCCACAAAGTCATTCTACCAAAGGTAAACACTTATCTGTACTATCTTTTTCTCATTCAATCATCCAAGATTCCGCAATAGCTCAAAAAAAAAAAAAAAAAAAAATTAAAATTTTAAAGTATCTTTACAATCAAGTTTGAAGAATATATCTCCATTTATTAGGTGTGGATTAACTTAATGGCTTTTAACAACTTTTAAAATTTTTGATTTTTCCAAAGAATGCGATCTTGAAAAAATTAATTCTTCTTGTCTTTATCTTATCCTTTATTTATTATTTAATGTTCCTAGTTTTGCAACAAGGCCAAACTCAAAGTATAGAGCATCTCAATGGAAACCAATACATTATGAAATAAAGTTAGTTAACTATGTACGGAAATTCTGGCATTTCACTTTTAAAATGTAAATCATTTTCCTTAAAACATTTGGCTTTAATTTCCCATGCATGACTTTTCTATTTTACGTCAAATCATTCGTGCCTTTCGAGATTTCAGATATTTACTACTGTATGCCGTTAAATAGCATTATGTAAATACCAGCATTTTATACTAGTTAGTTAAAGTATAAAGTTCATGTACAAAATAGACAACTGCTGTTATATCTTATGATAGAACATCCTCCCATCTCTTTCTTCCTAATTTCCAACTGTCAAGAAGTAAATACATTTCAGTAGATACAAAATTTGCGTTATAATGCAAAAATGCGTTATAAGTCTCTGAATGATAGGTTACGTATGAAATGAAAAACAAAGGTAAATATAGAAATTCACTACAAGTGAGATGAATTTATGTAGTGTGTAAAATATTTTAATTTACGATTTTATAAAGTCACATATACGAATGGACATAATATAGAATGGACATAATTAGAGTATCGGATTCGGTATTTGGTTACAAAAACTCTGAAGAACATATGAACAAGACAAAAATTACCGGGCCCCTTTGTTTCGAATTTTTCCTGTGGGGGGGGGGGGGGGCAAAGGGTATATTTTCCTTGTAAATTATGTTGAAAACAACAAAATACATGAGGATTTATAAAAATCCATTATACTCTCAAAGCCAGGGGTGGTCAATTGCCTCTCCTGATCCCATTAAATGACGGGCCGGAAATCTACTAAGTGTTTCTGAAGTGAAACTGTAAATATCGAAATTGTTCTTCCAAAAGTCGTGCAATCTTTCCAAAAACTCTTTATCTTGCCTCTGTTCTAACAGCTTCGAAAAAACCACAAAACATTGAACCTTGCGTTTCTCTTCCAAGAACATAGAGAATGCAAACCAGATTTCGAGCTCAAGTTTTCCTCCGATGTTCCAAGATGATTCCGAATTTAGATATTTGATCCGGTGCTGCCATCTACTGCTTTGAATACAAACTTAAGCTTTGGATTTAATTCAAAACATTTGCCGATAACAGGCGATGAATGTTTATAGCAAAGTATGAAGCAATGTTAAAAAAAAATGGTCTAAAAGATATTGAAACTAAAATTCTAACAGGTAGAGCAATATCAATTATTCAAGTACACTTTTATTATGAATACATTCCGAATAAAACGAACATGCGATCTGATTGTGACTACAATTTTATTCTTGTCTCTGTATGAAAAACAAATGAGATAACGCAATTATACTCTTTTATCTGATATGAAAGGGCTACCCTTGAAAAAAATAAATCATGAAAGTATTCCTTTCTGAAAGAAAAAATAAATATACAGTTGAACTCGCTTAATACGAAATGCCAAAAATTCACGAATTTTTTCGTATTAGCCGTTATTCGTAACAACCGTGAATAAGTAAGATTGTGTTAAAATGCATGTTCATATTTTGAAAACAATTACTACTAGTTAAGAAGGATTCGTAGATAGAGGGTTTGATCCCTGAGCAGACTGACCTGTCCGAAAGCCAACACGTGCATGAGCTTTATTCTCTACCCAGAAAGATTTAACGTATGATTCGAAATACGTACTTGGTGGTTTACAATGACCAAAATACTCAACAATTTGTATAAAAAAATTTATTTATGCGATCGAGAAAATTCTTCGTGGATAGGTCAGAAATTTTCTTCGTCTTAGCCGAAATGTGTATTTTAGCCTTCGTAATATGCGTGAGATATTTAGTGTAAATAAATAGTAAACCAAATTTAATGAATAAAATGTTCGTTTTAGCCGTGATTTCGTATTAACCGTGTTCATATTGAGAACGTTCAACTGTATATACACACACATACATACATATAAAGCTTCTCCACTGAGAAAATTTTTAATTTGCAATCTGGGTACTTTTTTCCTTACTAAGCATTTAGTAAATGTCTCATCAAAGGAAAAATAATAATAATAATATATATGATTGATAGGATATTTGAATAGAAAAATGTTGTTAGGTAATAATAAAACTTCTCTATAGCGGACACCAGAGGAAAAGAAAAATCAAAATTGAGATATGTCCGCAAAAGTTTTTTTCAGGCTTAGTGATTTGCTGCTGGTGCATTAAAAACTGTCCACATTTGATTGTGTCTGTTAGTAGGAGTTTTACTGTATTTCAGTATTTAATAAATACTATTAGTGTTTTAAATTCAAAAAATAAAAATGTCCTAATACGTTTTGATAAGGTGTTCCAATAGTAGTAATGTGTTTAGATCCCAACCTGTGAGTCATTACCCAAGATGTTATCGCAAGGAACTTCTCATGCAACGGGGGCGCATATAGCGTCTAATGTTAAATCAAAAAACTTTATCACATAAACAAAATAACTTTTTCTTATACCAAATACCCTTCTGAATTATAATAATTTATAGAAATATTCAAATAAAAGCAGTGTATCTTTCATTATATCCCGACAAGCAATTTTTGTTTAAATCCTTCCATTATTTCTTGAGAATAGTTACACGTAACGAGAAAAACGTTGAATTGCGCCATCTCTCTTGACAGTATTACCATCAAAAAACTAAACACCACTACTTCCCATTAGTGTCCATGTGTGTATCCAATTTAGTTCCATTTCACGTATTATATTTTCAGCTGGAGTGTATGCAGAAAAGTGTTAAAGTGAAACTGCAATCTTTCAGTACAAATCCACGCTAAATTTGTGTTCCTTATACATTAACTGTCCTTATACATTACAGAAAAAAAAACACATTTAAAGTGGGGTTTTCAGAAACATCTTTGAATCTAACTTATCGTTTTTATCTCGAAATACTTGCGTGAAAGTGTGTAATGTGTACATATATGGGGTCGCGAGTTGCTTATTTGCTAAAAGTGGGAACACGACGTTCCGGAAAAACTTGCAGTTATCCGATTGGAAACCACTTGTTAAGATGTTTTATGGATTAGCAGTATATAATCATATATGTTTTAAAAGTTAGTACATTTAATTATTATAATTACCAAACGCATTTCACAATAAAGTGTCTCTATCCGGTAAGACAGCACAGGTTCGTTTTTCATAGCGCGGAAATCCTGCGATTTTATTGTTATTTTTGTATTTCACATGTATACTTGATAAAAAAAAAACTGCCTTTCTTTCAAGCGAAAGTTTAAATTATTAGTTTGAAAGATAAATGAAATGGTTTTCCACTTACACAACATCTCAAAACAAATAAATTATAAAAAGAATAACTCAAAAGTTCTATGCACAAAGCAACAAAGACCTTAATACGATATATAAAATGATAAATGTTTTCATTTCTTTTAACAAGCCTAGCGTAGCAAGTTACCTATTTTTGCTCTAAGAAATTGAATACGTTTATGCGGGCTAGCCTCGAACCATTAGACATCATTTATTACAGAGACCAAAAGATTAGGTAGAAAGAACTTCTTATTGCTGGCAAAAATGAATGAAGCTTGCATTTTATATCGAAGAGGATAATGCATTCAGGACATCAATTTACTGGCAATATATGTATGTGTACCGACTCTTTCTTTAGAGGAAAGATGTATGCATGCTCCTTTTCGATAAATAATATGCCCCCCCCCTCCCCCCATTTTTAGGAGGGTTGGGTAAGCAATTTGGGATAGGCCATAAGAATATAAGAGATTATGTACGGAATAATATGAAATTGTGAAAACCATTTACGTATTTATTAATCACAAGGAAAATTACTCCAGATCAATTGTCTTCAAACTATGTTCCGCGGTGTTCTGGGGCTCCTTGGTACTATCAGGGAGTTCCTTAAGTCATAATCTTGAAAAAATAAATAAATGAAGGTTATAAAGCATTCGAGATATCGATTAACATTTATAAAATAAAAATTATAAATAAAAAGGAATATGGATTTCGGCTGCAAATATCAACAATAAGGTTAGGCTTTCAGAAAAATTATAGCTAAGCATATCTACTCACCAAATGGAATGCAGTGATAGGGGCTATCTTCGAGCACTAGTTAATTACATTACATTTAATCTTTGTATAACTTTCTAATAAAAATGCAACATATAATAAATGAATGTTGATTTATTATTCCTTCAATATTTAAGAAAGGGCTCACAATGAAGTATATGGTATGCAAATAGTATGGTATATAAATATGGTATACAGATAAAATAAAAAAATACAAGTGTAATAAGTCCTAAAGAAGACCAATGAAAAAAATCAACTCAATACAACAAGAAACTTAAATTAAAAATAAAATATCAGCTTCAGAAATTCTAATTGTTTTGTTTCTGGCTACAAAAAGTTCTGGTTACAACGTTTTTGTCTACAAAATTTGTATACCTCACCACATCAATATAGTAATTAAAATATTATAAAACCGAAACATTCATATATTATTTCATACTTGAGTTGTGTGCACAGATGGAACCCGCTTGTAAATTCAAAAATGTGTGTGTTTAGAGATGTGTGTCACACATGTGCAGTAAACAATGCAGGAGAGATTGTCTTATTTTTATTGGCTTTTATTTTTTGTTTTATGCCTTGTTTTAAATTTATGACGTTATAGTACTACTATTTAGTATTTCTGTTATTAAAAAGTTTATTCTATTTTTTTAATGCATGTAGTACGACTTCGTCATGGAGCATGCTATTGAAAATTAATAATTAAAGAGAGAGAGAGAGAGAGAGAGGTGGCGTTTGTTTAAATGAAATTCCAGGTTAAATTTTAAAAATATATATACAAATCAAAACGAAGTTATGTTTGAACACATTTTCATTATTTATTGAAAGTTGGGTTCTAAATTACTTCAGAAAACTGATGTATTACTTCAGTGTACAAATAAAGTAATAAAATTCAAGTAATAACCAAGTATTTTCCAGTTGTCCAATACAAAAAATATGCTTGTATGTAGAGTCATTTTCAATTTCCCGTTGCACATAAAAATTGAAAATATGAATTCTTTAGCGTAAAAATGGACGGGAAATGATTTATTCAGTCTCCTATGGTAAGCGTTCAAATCTTTCCTCAAATGGTTTCCACGGTTTATATTTGCTTCAATAAGTACAGAAAGCAGTTTTTCGATCGTAATATGTTTTCAAAATTTCGTTCTTTTTTTATTTTATTTTTTCCTTGCGTTTTACATTTATATGAAATGCATTTGCAAAAAGTGTCTGCTATGTAATTCACATTTATTTTAACTCTCGAAGCTACCTTTCAGTACTTTGAAAAACTATATTGCATCTATATAATTTATTTTTATTAAGTATGCTTACCATCTGTTTACGTGCACCCTAAAATTGTGAGAGTTCAAAACATTCAATTGAAAGTGTAAATGAAGTATATAAGACAAAGGAATTATATCGTGTTACTTTTGTTGTTGTATTAATTTAGATTTATTTTTTATGCCCATATATTAATTGACTGATCTTTTAAATTTACAGTGCTTTTGTTGAATATAGATGCAATTCGCTGTAGACTAAGATGAAGGATTGAATGGCAGATTTTGAATCAAGAAATTAAAATCGCTTTATTTACATGCAAAGAAAAGGTACTTTTCCGATATATTTGATTGTTGGATGTAAATATTTCATTAATTTATGACGTAGTTTTTTACCTTTGGCAACTACTGAACTTTTCTTTGGGGGGGGGGGGGAGAGAAAAAATTGCAAGTTCAGTATATTCCGCTGAAATTTTGCATAGTTGTATAAAAGTTGCTTTTATTTTATATCCATTAATTTTTTACACAATTCAGGTGCGAAATTTTATGTTGGATGAAACTTTCGTTGCGATTCCGTTCTACATACTCAAAAAGTCTGCTTGATTTTAAAATGTGCAAATCAAAAACATTGATAGTTAGAAATATAATGCTAAAACAGACTTGAATGTAACACTTGAGACTGCAATATATGCTAACAGATTGAGAAAATGAATTTGATATCGTTTACATTATAGACAATACTTTCTGTTCATATAAAATACATTTATTTTGTTTTGAGACAATAGTTTTTACCGTTAAAATGATATAGAGAAATCTGACAAGTAAGTGAACACTTTTAGATTTAAAAAAAGAATAACAAGATTTTGAAACATTTTGTTTTTAGATGAATTGACCACAGGAGCTTTCTGTCATTCTGTTGCAAGCGATCTGACACCTGAATGATTATTTTGATCACGTGAATTTCTCTTTAAAAAATTATGAAATGGTTGTTTTGTGAAACTCCCAGTTTTCCTTCTAAAATAATAGAATGAATTTAGGGGATATAACTATTTTTATTCCGGTTAACGGTTTTTATTAGTGTAATTTGGCCATTCTATAGAAGGAAAATGAAATATACATTCGTAGGAAATGATTTGAATTGCTTCAGTCAATGTAACTGTTAACGATTTTAAAGTTGAGTCATTGATTGAAAAAATAGTTGAAAACCAGTGAATGAACATATGTTCTTTCATTAGTATTGATGCATTATGTAGATGTTTTGTAGTGAATGAACCAGGGTGTACTGACGGGTAAAGACGAACTAGACCATTCATCCACCCAGAAGGCATCGTATATCCGGTATCCGACCGGATACCTGATATTTAAGAATCGGTCGGATACCGATTATTCAAAAATCGGTCTTATACCGGATATTTATTCAGGATATATGTACCGGATATTATTTCAGTCGGATTCCAGGTATTTAAATATCGGTCGGATCAAACATCAGAGCGGATACCCGGTACGAATCCGTCAGACAAGAGACACCAGATATCCGATATCCAACAAAATCAATATCCAATGCATCCCAAATCCTGAATTCTCCCCCCCCCCCTTGCTCCCCTTCCCAAAACAAAATCCACTTTAAATCTTCGATGTTCATTCACCGGGTAGCGTATTCATACACTTTTCTCCACCAGACCCCTACCTCTTAGCCGAGGCCTGAGAATTGCTTGCGCATGGGGCAAGGTAGTTCTGTCCACGGATTTTACATGCACGTATCAGTAAGTGTACTTGGGCGTATTCATACACTGGGTTGATGTCTCACTTTTTATTTAAACATCCGAAGAAAAAAACCTGAAATAGTACCAATTAAGCTCTCCAGATTTTTCTAAATGTGTATACATCAATAAAAATATATTTATACACCAAATGTTACATTTAAAAATTTATTTTGAATTTTAAAACTAAAAATTATACTTAAGTCTTTATGTACTGGTCAGACTACACTATACGGGATATTTTTCTCTAAACAAATAGTTTTTCTACCCAATACGTTTTAATATCTTGTGAAGTTATGACACATTCAAAAAAGAAACATCCAAAATCTGCCACCGACCTCAATTTGATGAACATACTTTTTATGTACTAAAATGCCGATAGAAAATAAAACTTGGACTAGTGAATTAAAACTTAAATCTGAGCTTTGCTATATTGTTTAGTTTTGGAATCTTGAATTATTTAAAGGTTATTTTGGTTTTAAAAACCAACAGTAAACGACAAAGGCAACATATGTTTTTGACTGCTTTGGAATGTTTTTTTGTGAAACTAATAAAGTTGTCAATGGCACGATGGAAAGAGCGAAAACCAGAGAATATTTTTTAAAATCTGATATGTGCTCACCTTGTACGCCTATGAAGCATTACATATACTTTTTTAGGTACTAACAAAATAGATGCGTGATGAATGTCAGTCTAAAAAAAAAACTAAAACAAATAAATATAAAAAATAAATAAATAAATAAAGTAATGAAAATTTAACAAGTCTTACTTCTAAAACTTATTAAAATGTCGTTTTATTTCTTTTTTTTTTTTCTTGTGGGTAATCATTACACGCGCCTACCTTTAATATACAGACAAAGCCACCGTGATTAAATCGGCATTTTGAACACGTGACAAGGATTGTTCAGTTTCAACCAATCGGTTCACGTGACTTAATTGTATGTCATCCACTCTTCCTACTGATGATCTTTACGCTTTTTCATTCATGAATAACGCACAAAGAGATTTTAATTTTACTTTCCTATTTGAGTATATTTTTTTACTTAAATTAGAAATTGAAAATACCATTGCAGCTAAAATATTTCAAAGCATTAATGGGCTTCATACTTACATCGTTTTTAGTAGTACCTCGTTTAACCGAGATTTCTGTTAACCGAGCCGATAGCGAAGTCTATTTTCTGAAAATGATCCCTGAAAAGGGTCACATTTTTTAGTTCCCTGTCCTCGTTATAGGCTCTCCTGCTGATTTTAAAAAATAATGTAAAGAACAAATTAATGCACACCATTTTTTTTAAATAAAATATTTTCTTAGGATTTGTGTCAGTTGGTAAAATGCACCTTTCAGTATTTACTTAGTGTAGATAAAAAAAAATTCAGTTTGCTGTTTTTTTTTGTTTTTTTTTTCCTTTTTTGCAATTTAGTGCTATACTCAACTGCAAAGTTTCTTGACTATGGAGAAATATGCTGAGAGCAAGCGAAGAATGTAGTTCTCCGCGTGGTGTAAGAGTTTCGAGTAAAAACTAAGCACTTCGCTATAGAAATATGATACGGTATTTTAACCTACACATATATAGCGTTTATTTGTCATAATTTTCATAAACTGTTATATATTTTCAATTTTACGAGAAGCGTAACGCGTACTATTATATTCATTTAGAACTAACGCTCTAGCCAATAAGAGCTCACGAGCAGTTGGCGATCTTCCGATAAGCGGTTTGGCGAGATTTGGAATTGTTTATATTTATGTCTGACTCTCTGACTTGTGACTTTGCTTAAAGCTAAACAGTTTTTATTATTCTAATTGCTAATATCGTTATTATTATTATTATTGTTGATATCGTTCTTTTTATTATTACTATACTCGTTAATACTGTTATTATTATTTTTTTTTGTTAATATCGTTCTTATCATTATTATTATATTCGTTAATATTGTTCTTCTTATTATTATTATCGTTAATATCGTTGTTATTATAAAAATGGAATCTACTCCAAAATTGAACTGCGTTTTTCAACCCCAAAAGAAAGGCAGTTCTTTGAAAACGTCTGAAAAGACAATAGTCATGAATGTATTTCACAAATTGCAAGAATGGAATCCACCATTTGGGAAAAACTAGATAAGTCGATTTTTGGCCAAAATGAGATAAATACCCTGAGCAACCCATATTGGTGTCCTACACATCCTGTAAAAGTATGAAAGTCATAATGTCAGTGGTGCTCTTTACAACCATTGTGCATTATTAGACCATTTTGAAACCAGAGTGCATTTCAAAATGTAGCTGTGATAAAAAAAGTTTTTTGATGTTTGTACAATATCTATCTGCATAAAAGTATTATACTTTCTCTTTTTTTTTGTCGAAAGGAATAACTTATGATGAGAATATATTTGATCCAATAAAATAAATTACGATTGCGTAAAAAAAATAAGTTTTTTTAATTTGTTACATTCTCTTTTTCCGATAAACAGACAAATGATTGTTCAAACATGCAATGTGCCAAATAGAGTATTTAATCGGATTATTTGCCAAGTTGGTAGCTTGGGGTCTTTTCGACCCTTCTCCTGCAACCCAACAGCCAACGCTGTTTACTTATATCTTCTCTGCCGCGCGTTGTGACGTCATTGTCAAGAAACGTTGCAGTCTAGTATAGCGTTCCCAATTAGCTCGGATAATCAGGTATAAATAGCACGCATAAGATTATTTGAATTTTTTGATAATAAATAGTATGTCAATATTTTATGTGATGAATGAGTAAAGTAATTTTTATTAATATAATAAATTATAAATTGGGAATTTTATATAGTACACAAAATGATATCTGCTATGCGCCAAACTATTATATTTAAGCGCTTCTCCGAATATCTAAATAAAACAAAAATAATGTAAAACAAACACATTTCCTAGGGGAAATTACTGTATCTTATATTTCCATACCCAATCGATTTCTTGAAGCTGTTACGCGAAATTTTAAGTCCAATGCATCTCTAAAAGTCAGAAAAACTTTTTCTTGTATTAAATCTATGCACAGCTCGCGGAATATTTTATAAACTATCAACTGTAAAAATAAGAAAATTTTCTGGATAAACAGATAAGCGAACTTTAAATGCAATTGTAGGTTGTGCGACGTTTACCTTGTGGATATTTTCCCCATACTCTTGGAGTGCAGATATAATAAATTATTTATGTAGCTCATTTTTGATAAACTTGTGGTTAAATTCTTCTATGTCTTTAACTGCTCATTCAGCTGCATCATCCACACGTTTTATTGCTTTGCAATTTCTATTCCTCGCAAGGAGCTTTTTTTATTTGACCAAGAAACAAGATCAAGCTAGGAAGAAAATGTTTGGTATCTGTAACCTCCCAAATAATTTTGTTATCTTGCAATTAAGCTGATAAATATTTATACTTAAGAAAGTAAATGATCTGCATTTATTTCCATTTCTTTCCTCTTTTTTCCGTAAAATAATTAGATTCATCTTTCTTGTCAAAAAGAATTGTTAGCCCACTTTCTTTAAATCTTCTAAGTTTATACATTCGTCAAATACAGATAATGCTACTAGTTCATCTAAAAACACGAATTGTTCAAAGTTTTTCTAGCCTTGCCTTTGCTAGTGTTGTTTCGTCATTTTCATACGCTACCATATTTCTAAGAATATAATGCAGTGGCACTCAGTTACAGTTATACAATATATATCAGAAATTTAAAGCACCCACGCAATCAAGGCATGTGCACGTGTCCACACACTCTGTTCACGTGAACACTGAGAACTGTCCGATCAGAAAGGACCAACCACACAGGGTGAGAACCCCTTAGAAAGTCTCCGCACAAACTTACTATCAGAAGGTCGCATGTCTTTTCACCTCATGATTCATTCTAAATATTTCCTTTAATGTCTAGTGTGTTTGTCTCGTAAAATAAAAGTTGTATGTTTAGATATGAGTATGAGTAGTAACTTTAACTAGAGGGGTCGCAACAATAATATGCTTCAAAGGCGCCGCCTAAATCGGGTTAATAGATGAATACCATGTAACATTTAAAGCAGTGAATGCGTTTAAAAGCTTTCTCCTCTAGTTGGGTCAATTTAAATTGTTCTCTTAATCCATTAATAATTTAATAATAAATGTCTTTACCCATTCATTTCATTAAAGGGTAATCTCCAGTTTGCGGGAAACATATTCCTATAGCGAAAATTTCATCAAGAAATACCATTACTGTTTCTAAGAGTTCCCATTAATTTTCACGAAAAAGATCTCCCTGAATTCTTCTTTTCACCTTTGGTAACATATCATCAGCTTTGTCTTTTAAAATCCCATTGGTTAATTGCCAAGTTAAAAATTTCAAGATTTAGTATCTTTAGACAAACTTTTGAATCAAGAATGTCTGGGTCAGAGCTAAGTGAGACATGATCCTATATGAAAACGCTCTGCAGGGCAATTTCAAATGTATGATCACAACAAGACAATTGCTGTTTTTCGGCCGTTTTTTTCCCCCTTACAGACTGCATGGATCATCAAGCAGTTGTTTCAAATACTACAGCTTGAACAATTTCCTACCAGAGGCCAGTCATCTTAGATACCATTTACAGTTCAAGCAATTTCAAGTTCAGTTCCTGAAGAAACATCACGAAGTTCTAGTAGCTATTCAGCATTTCGAGCTGTAGTTATCACAACAAAATTTTTGACGTTTCAATTCTTTTACGCAGTTGCATTGCATTTAAGAGGTTTTTTTAATCCCCATAAACAACTATAAATCCAAGCTTAAATTTGAAATCTTATTTTTTTGACTATTCGTGATTTTACTTTTAAGAATATTTCTCCTGTTTACTTAATACTAGAAGCTCCAAGCTGTCATTTTGACCGTTTCGAAATTTTCATTTGCACTAATCTGTTGCTATTTATAGTATTACATTCAGTTTGCATTGATTTTATTAATATGCAGTAAGAAGAACAAGTCAAGGCAATTGAAATACGAACTAGAATTAGTTGTAAAATAATTAGTATTAGCGTTTCTAGTATTAAAATATGTGTGATTGATCATGAAGTCATTTAAATTTACTGCTTCTATCCAGGCTGTTAATGAATGAACAGCATCTGTATTACTAGCAGGACGTTTATCTAATGTCGCTGAAAGGCGAGCTGCTATTAATTCATTATTAGCTGTTTCTCGTTATGGAAATTTCGATGAAGAAAGAAGGTTTAATTCCAAAATAGAATTCAGTCAAATAATATTCATTTTCGACTTGTAAATATTCTGAATATCAAGGTTTATGACAATAGAGAGTTGTGTACTGAAAGTTAAAAAAAGTATTAAGAAAAAAAAGAAAGAAAAGAAAGATAAATGAAAGGGGGAAGAACAGGTAATGGTCTGATATAGGGTTTATTTTTTATTTTTCTTTTGAATATTGATAATAGTATACATTTAAATTTTATTCACACCTTAATACTAGAAAATGAACGCAATTTGCCCTTTCGTACATTTAGAATCGAAAATAAATCACATAATTTGTTATAGAACCTTTTAAAAAGGATTCAGGAGAAGGAGGACATGAAAAAATATGAAAACTTTAATTTTAATAATTAAGGTAAATGACCCGGTAGTGGACACTTTTCTCCACCAGACCCCTACCTGTTAGCCGAGGCCTTAGGATTGCCTGCGCACGGGGAGAGGTAGTGGGGTCTACGGATTTTACATGCACATATCCCCAAGTATACATGGTGGTCTTCAGTGGTAGTGGACACTGCTCTAGCAGTGAACACTTAGATCTTTAAGCTCCTAAAATAAGCGAATGTAACATTAAACTTGAATGAAATTATCAGAACCTATAGAAAACGGTTCCTAGTGCTGGTTAATAGAACTAAAGTTAGCGTGGAGCATCTATGCAAGTACATGGATCATAATATTTAATAGCTGCCTCCATAACGGTCACATTTGCTGCTCTTCACTAAAGCCGATCGATAAGAAGGTTAGTGATTTGGGGAAAATATATGGGAAAAAAGCGTGACATCATTTATGAATGGTCCCTTAGTCATTTTATAATTACTTCTCCATGTTAACACCATAAAATAGATGATATTAATTTATGTCCACTACTAATGCAAATGCGTGTCTTATAAATGTCCACTATGGCTACAAATTAAGCGTTTAGCAAATTTGACGTAAAAATCCTAATTTTTTATCAAATTACATTTTATAGGTAATTAATTTTTTTAGAGAAATAGTTGGCGATTAAGCTAAATATGCAAATATTGACGTAAGTCCCTTGAAAAAAAAATGCCACGTAAAAGAGTACGAAAATTTTCGTAACTGTGTCCTCTACCGGGTCATTTACCTTGATTGTTTCTTATGTTTTCTACAATTCTGAACATGTTCTTAATGGTTGATTGAAAAATACCATAATTTAATAAATTTTCGTAACTGTGTCCTCTACCGGGTCATTTACCTTGATTGTTTCTTATGTTTTCTACAATTCTGAACATGTTCTTAATGGTTGATTGAAAAATACCATAATTTAATAAATTATCTTACTGTTAGGTACTGTCTTCTCCCACCGTTTTCTTTGTCTCCCCCCTCCCCCGTGGACTTTCTCTAGTTCGGTTAATAAATTCGGTTCTTAAGTTTGGTTTTTTTAGTTTGGTTTGGTTCAAGGATAAAGAGCTGCCACGGCAGGAATCATTTATTTGTACGATGGAACAAATTGAGGGGGCGTCACATACAATAGCTACAACTTTGCAAATAACGATCATTCTAATATATTACCAAGCGAAATAAATAACTAGAAAGATGCGCACAGCAAAAATTTAATTTTGTTAAATATGCCTCATGCTTAGAAGGGCTTTATAAAAACGCATAGTTCGTCGGGGGATAGCAGTGAGCAGAAAATGTAGTAAGTTTCATGTCTGAAAAAGAGTTCGACAGATTCAAGAGTAAATGCATTCAAAATACTCCGTTTGGTTTTGAAATGAAGTAGTGTTTCAACACTTCTTGGAATTTCCTTTCCAAACGCATCAAAAATTAATTGCTGCATTTAAAAGGTTTATTAATTCCAAATTTATAATCAAGCTATCTCTCTCTCTCTTTCTCTCTCTCTTTTTCTCTCTCTCTCTCTCTCTCTCTCTTTCTTGTTTAGCTCTAGTTCTTAATTGCTTCAAATACACCTTTTTCAACGGTTAATTTCAACGGTTAACAATCACTCATTCATTCATTAATTCATTTATTCAGTCATTCATGTATTCAATCATTCACTCATTCTTGTATTTATTCACTAATTTACTTTTTTTCGTTCACTGGCTCATTTATTCACTAGTTTATTTCTTTTTTATCATTTATTCATTCATTTGTTCATTCATTCATTCACTTATTCATTTAATGATTCATAAATTCAAAAATATTCTTGAAAATCCCGATAAAAAAATTTCATAGGAAAATAGGCTCGTTAGTTTTTGGTGAACTTTCTATTTGTACATGTTCTACGTTACATGAGCTTTCCGATAAAGTTTGTTCCAAGCAAATCGGTCCGTTAGATCAGGATTTATATAGGATTGAAATTTCACCGTTATTGCTATGTTAATTTTTGAACTGTTCAAAAATGAGCAAAAACTGTTCAAATTAATATTTCACGCTAAGAGCTTCCTCTAGTAAGCTTGTTTATTGAATTATGGATCTTGTACCCAGAGTTTACATTATTTGCTTCATTTTCGACCATAGGCGCTAATGTTAAATTTTTTTGAACTGTTCAAAATTAAACGAAAAATTGTTCAAATCAAAAAGTAAAAAATGAAAATGAGTGGCCTCTCCGAGACCTTTCGAATGCAAAAAGAATTTTTGAAATCGGGAAATTCGTTCAAAAATTATTAGGGGGGGGACAGACAGTCCGAAAGACACACATTTTTCCCATCTCAAAACCCTACTTTAAAATTTTTTATTTTTCAATCTTTATTTAATTACTTAACTTATTTTTGACTTTTCTTTATTTTTAACGTTATTTTTGATACATTAAGCCTTCTTTCATGTTTTATTACTATTTCTTTTTCTTTTACGGGAAAGTAGGCTACAAAACAAAAACGTATTTGCGTTAGAGCATTAAAAATACACTTTATACCTTAAGAAATGTTTGCAACATTATTGAAAAAAACAAAATTTCTAACGATTATAGCAGAGATACTAGCGTAACTTGTGATCCATTTAAAAGGAAAAAAAATGTCGTCGACACCTAACTTTTTAGAATGTTCGGGTTGAAAGGATTTTCAGAGGAAGCTTTGGAACTCCCAGAAGGGTGAGTCGAAGAATTTTTGGTTGATGGCTGACAATTCGACTGAAATTAATTAGAGAGAAAGCGTTATCTGGACAGTCTTAAAGAGCTGATGAGAGGAAGAGGAAAGGATGCCAACTCATGCATTGTGTGGAAAATCTTTACCCTGACGCTTAATTAAATTAACCACTAAAAGATTTTCTCATATGGTGGTGAGTCTCCTAAAAAAATAGATGAAACGATGCACTTGCTTTACGCTACCCATATTAAGTAATACACAATATACATTATCATACACGATAATTTATACACATTCAATACTATATTTACTAATTTATCACACTCGGTTGTTGTGAGGCTATATAAATATCTTATATATAAGCGCCTTATTCTGTCTGTCTGTCTGTCCGCTAAAGGATCCCAGGCCGTTTAACCGATCGGGCCTGCATTCGGCACGGTTAATGTTTACGACCCGAGAAAAGCGTCGCCGCAAAAATGAAAGTTGCGACTCTATTAGTTTTTTTTAATTAATTTTTTTTAAATTTTTCAATGATTTTCTTGACCCGTTTTATTTTATTTTTGCATTGTTTTGCCGTCGTTTCCAACCATATAATTACCGTTGCTGTGTGAACAAACAAATAAACACAGTTGCCATTGTTGTAAAAATGCAACAAATATACTAATAATATTTGAAACATTTATCTAGCATATTGAGTGAGGCTCCGCTGCAATCTCCGTTAAAAATTATTGTATACGCGAATTAATTTAATCCTTTCTTTCTTTTTAATTTATTTCTTTATCGTCTGCGCTTTTTTTATTTTTCTTATTAGAGTGGCAGCGATCTTTTTGCCCAGTTTCTTTAAAACTTTTGTTTTGAAAAGCACAATAAAATTTTCAACTAGTTATTTCTATGATAAATATATATTTTTCACAAACAACTTGATTATAGTAAATAAATATATAGTAGTGTGGGGCAGTATGCAAAGGTCCCGCTGCCTGATCTGGGTAATTCAGTTTGATTTAGCAGACACCTTTGCACAAAGCATTTTAATTACAGTTTATAATATCTAGAACAGCGGTCATTTCTTATAACTGCCGGGCGTACTAGTCTTTATATAAGAAAGTGTGTGTGCTTTCTCTGTCCAGACGAATGTATCGCACTTACAAAAAGTTGACGCATATAATCTGATGCAGACAGAGTACATCTTGAAGTTTGAGTTTATAAAACTCAATTTTCTTAGGACGGGAGAAGTTGGGATGATCGGCTTAACTTACCAAATTTTGACACACAACAATAGACGCGATTATCATTAATACAATACATATCTTTACGATACATTACGATATTTGACAGTTTATTGATGTGTGGTTATAGTATTTGTTGTGTGGCTATTTATCTCTCTTTTTAAATGGCGCGTGTGAGTCCAGACGAATCCATTGTACAGGGTGGGTCCGAAGTAATGACCCGGTTTTGAAGGGCTATAAAAAGAAACTAATACAATTTGAGCCTTAAAACTCTTTTTTAATCTATATATAACCCCATTTTTTACATTAAGTTTTGAATACCACTTCAGCAAGAGGGCGGCCTTCAGCTGCAATGCACTTATGCAGTCTATTCTTCTACGCAGAGAGCTCTTCGTGTGCATTTCAATATTCCGCGTAATGTTACGGTCCCTAGCGGAAGCTTTTTTCTGTAGGATTATTTAACGAAGAAAGTTTGGAAACATCACCCAGAGACTTTAGAATAGCTGAAGAACCGAAATATCGAGGAAATATCCGTCGCGTCCCTTGAAATGTGCAAAAAGGTTCCCAAAACTTCAGAAATACACGGCATCAGTGTATTGCTGCCACCTTCTTGATGAAATGGTATTCAAAATTTACTGTAGAAAAATGGGATTATACGAATATACAGATCAAAATAAAAAAGTTTTAAGTCTCAAACTGCATTAGGTTTTTTTTATAACTCTTTAAAACCGGGTCATTACTTCTGATCTACCCTGTACTTATACCCAAGTTGACACACATAGTCTGAAGACAGGGTAAGTGCATATTGACTCTATAGTTTTAAAATTTACCTGATTTGGAAGGGGATGGGGAGAGAGGCAGACGGTGTAAGTTACCAAATTGTAAGAGTTTTCTTGCAAACTCAAACAAAACTGAAGTATTGAAGGTTGGATATTTTTTCTTTAGAATTTGTATTATATCGTTTTGACTTTTAGGTTGGTTGCGTACCATTGCATATTTTACGTGCAATATATCTATAAAATCAGGAATAACTTTTTCGATAACTGTATATTGTTTAGTTCTAAACAAAATTCTCAGAAAGAGAACTCTCACTTTTGACAATTCTTTAATCGTCAAAATAATTTTGTGATTTACAACGGTTCTTTCCTCGCGCGATCACGTGAATTAAAAAAGTTTCTACACAAATTTCGCCAATTTGACGAAAGGTTTACTCGGAGCATTTTTCACGAAGCCATTTCGTCAAATACCACGAAAGTTTCGTGAGATAGGAGCATGCGTTTCTGAGAGTGAACAATGCTGCGAAAACTTGCTTACGGGAAATCGGACACATTTGATAATTCCTTTCATTCAATAAAATCTTCACATCATCTAAATAATCTTCTCCGATTGAATTTTTACATTTCATTTATATTGTAAGTATTATATATTAATTTATACCATTATTACAAATTTTACAAGCATGTTTACTATTTCGGGACACAATTTAAAAACTAAGTCAAGTTTGTGCTTAGAAATTTCAGATCATTTCAAAATGGGGTTTCTTTTCATTGCACGAAAGCACGTTATGTGCATTTAATCTTCAACTGGTTGCTCTAAATGAATGCTCACCTGAAGCGCTGAAACTCCCAAAACACGGAATTGCAAAGAATCCATGCTTAAGCAGCTGACAATTCGAGCAAAATTAATTGCAGAGAAAACGTAATCAACAGCCTTTGAGAGACGACAAGGGGACGCTGAAAGGATCTCAACTCATGCATTGTACTCGGAAAACCTTGTGTAGAACGCTTAATTAAAGTAAGTCTACGCAATTAGCTCCTACACTGATGGCTGTCCTTGGAATTCGAATTGAAAAAAAAAAAAATAGTCTCCTCTCTTTTCAACTTCGTAAAAACATATTTTTTTTTTTTGAAGATTAAAATGGGAAATTACCACTGTATGTATTAATGTTATTAAGAGGTTATTGTGCATTGTATTTATTTGCATGACACATTAATAGATACAACTTTAAAGCATTACGAAACGAAACCCCAATTTCAATTCAAAAATTTAAAAAACAATTAAGCATACAAAAATAAAACAATAAAAATTCCATGTATAAATAAACAAGAAGAAACGAATGGAATGCGATAGCCTAGTCTTCAGGGGAACCCGGCCATTGCGCTTGTATATCTTGCATATCCATAATGCACAAAAAAAAAACTTTATTTGTAAACAATTTACAATACGTAATAATTAGAGATCTGGTGCGGAGCATAGAGCGTATTTTGCTCGAAACTGGAGCGGAGTTAGAGCCAAAAATTGCTTGTACTCCACTATTCAATTTTTTTATTATTATTATTTAAAAACTTATTTATTGTGTGCGTAATTTTTAGTTCGCGACGCATTGCATTTAAACCATTGCATAGTTATTGATAGATAAATAGACTATAAAATATTAATTTTTACCACACATATACACTCAAATTTATAAATTAACTCAGTGAAAGCGATATATACAGTCAACTCACGTTATAACGACCATACATTATAAAGACCATTCCATTATAACGACCAGTGGGAAAAGTCCCAACTTTATCCCTATAAACTCTATGTTAATTTGCCTTCGGTATAACGACCAATTTGTATTGTCTAATCCAATACAGCGACCGCGTTTAGTGGACACTGTTTCTGGTATTTTTCCAAATAGAGCATGTTTCAAAATTGTTAACTTTAAGTGATCTTGGTTTTTACGGACAGGCTGCATGCAGTCCTCAGTGTTCAGTCCAACTATGACAGAGGAATTATCTCTCATCACAGTACAGAAAGAATAGAGGAGGAGGAAACGGGGAACTTCAGGATTGCTCAGGAAAAAGGGTCGACAGATATATTAGTAGTTGGTCGTTTGAATCGCGTGGTTGTCCAATGGTCGATTTTCCTAAGCAAAAGGAGTTATGCTGTTGTGCCAAGTGTCACCTCAGAAATTCTGCTTCTAGAAATGTGTAGGTAATTTTTTTTCCCTATATTTTCTACTTTAAAATCTGTTTGATATTTTGCCCTGATATTTTTTTTATAATTCCAATGATAAAAAAATAATATAATCGTTTAGTTGGAATCTTTGAAAAATTACCAATTTTAATGGAACTACGGAACATGCAAGATGCATGTATATTTTTTTTAAAGCAAATTCTACCTCGTATGGCGACCATTCGATATAAAGACCTTTTTCTGTGGGACGCAGCTGGTCGTTATATCGAGCGTCGACTGTAGTATGATTTCTATTAAACAATTCGGAGCACGCAGCGGAGCCAGAACAAGTACTTGGAATTTGAAGCGGAGCTGGAACGGAGCAATTTTTAAAAAGTGCATTTTTGATGATGATAATAATACACGCTTCAAATCAATACACACACACAAGTATAGAAGGGTTTTTTTCTCTGTTTTTCTCCTTTTTTTTGTGTGTGTGTGTTCCTTCTGGAACCATTTATGAGCATACATAATAACTGCAGCATACAAGAAAAAAAATCTGAAAAATAATTACAAAAAATTAATCTAAAAACAAAAAAGAAGAGAAAATCTTTTGTCAGCAAAACAGACGTTACGCAAACTAAAAAGTCACTTAACGGATTGAAATGCTTCCAAAAAAAATCTCTTGTTCTCTTTTGTTGAGTTTTTTTATTATGCGTCAATTTATAGCTGACTTTTGATAAAACAATTTGGAGAAACTTGATTTCGAGGATAGAAAAACTTAATCACACAACAGTTGTTTTTTGTTCTTAACATGCACAAAAGAGTTTTTTATTAATATTCAATAGCATTTGTTCTTAGGTTAGGCCATTATTATCATTTAAATAGAAAATAAGACTTAACTAATCCAAAAGAAAGATAACGGAATCCTATGTAAATATATTTGAATATAAAAAAAAATCACGAAAACGTCTGATGCAAAAATCTTTACAAGTATTTTTTTGACAAAAAAAAAGCAGAAATGTGACATTATTTATGAATTTTCTATGTTAAATTAGTTTCCCTTAAAGTATGGCCGTAATATAGATTGTTAAGCACTACATACAAGTTTCTAAGAACAGTTTTATGTTTATAAATTATCAAAATACAGAAATCTATATAGACTTTTTTTTCCAAAACCTTCATCTATTTGGTTGTAACCTTCACTTGAATTCTTACCTCATTCCGAGTCTAAATAAATGTACAATTTAAAATAGCAAAGTTAAACTGTGGTACCATCATTAAAAGTACTCACATGAGAAGTTAATTTATAGCCCGAGTCGTGATTTAAAATGTTATGTTTAAAGCAATGCTAAGCTAAGTGTTTCTAATAAAATACTTGTCGCATCAAATCAAGTCCCTATTTATTTCAATCATAGGAAAAGCGTAAGTCAAGTAAATGCGTTAAATTTTCGGAAGAAACTCAAATAATGTAATTTCCGACAAAGATGAAAAAGAGAATCAACGAAATAAAAAACCGAATTACAAAAAACCCTTTTTTGTAAATGTTTATAAATATTTAAACCGTAGTAAGCATTTGTTTTATTTGAAAACAGTACAATTACTTCCTTACAGAAGAGTTTTTTTTTTTTATATTGTTTATCTCAGGATCAAATTAGAATGATACATTAGAAGAAAAAAGTAGCTAAAAGTATTTTTTATGCTGATATAACAAATTAATTTGCAAGCTGAAAAAACGAAAAATAATAACAAAAAAAAGACACCAGTACGTAAAAATAACACAACGCATACAGAAAAAAAATCAAATTTATATTTTTTCTCCTAACAATCAAAGAAATTAATTAAATCAATGAGCTACATTATTTTTTATTGCAGCTTTTATTTATATATTAGTTGCTTATTTTGGGTTATTATCTTCATCGAATTGTTGAAGTTTTCAGAAAAAAATACATATGTCCCCTTTTCTTATAAAATGCATTGAAAAAACGTCAAAACAGTAGTTATTGTTTATTTTTTTATTTTTTTTTTCCCTTTTACAGAAATAATTTTTGCTCTGAAATATAAGATTTGTACAATTATATGAATAAAAAATATGCCGCAAAGAAGCGTATAGTTTTTCTAGAAATTGAGAAAATAACTACCCCACATAAAATCAAAACTCATCTCTTAACATTAAACAAACAAAAAAATAATAATAAACATACTGAAATGTTAAAACGAACATTATATTTTTTACAAGCAAAATATAAGATTTAAAACAACTCTCACCTCAAAGAAACTTATGAGAAAAAAACTTCCTTTCAAGTACTGAATAAGTACTGAATATTAAATCAAAATACGCACAAGTCCTAAAAGCTAAATGATTTAACCAAACTTTTTTTACCCTTATAAATATAACAGTGTTTAGTATGATAAAATATGATTTCAAATTTTATCGCTTTCGCCATATCCGAATGTGTCTGCCCTTTTCTGTACACTTTAGCACTTAATTTGATTAGAGCATTATAATGACATGAAGTGCTGAGGTAAACAGGAATTACAAATACACCTGTAGAAGACAGTTCAAAAAAAAACAAGTTATAGAAAAGTCATAAGTCAGTCTCGGAAATGTTGATGAGATGTAGCTGATATGTATGCATTGCTTACAAAAAAATATGTAAAATGACTAATAGCTAAAATATTCTTTTGTAACTTTCGAAATGTTGAGAGAGTGGAACATTCATGGTTTAAAAAATTGTCATCAGCTTCTGACAATCAAAATGCTATTTTTTGTTATAAAAACGTGTATTTTGTTATTGCCAGGACCACGCCGTCCACGTGTGCAAGGTCGTGCGGTGCACGACGGCCCCCTCTCAGAAAAGTCACCCAGAAGACAAATCAAAAGGTGCTTAACCACAGTAATACCCAAAACAAACACCTAGTAACACCTCCAAAAAAAGCAATAAAAACCGAATACACCCCAAATAAACACCCCCCCCCCCAAAAAAAAAAGAAAAAACATTAGGTTGGATTTTCCTGAAAAAAAGTTTTTTTTTCAACCCTAAAAACGGCATACAGTAAGAATTCGCATGAATGCTACGAACATGATTGGCTTGGGCATGGTTATTGCATTTATAAGGAAGAGTATTATTCTTATTGTTTTTAGTCTTTATCTGCTCACACGTGAAAGCCTAATTTGAATAGTGATTTAACGATATGTTTCTTCCTGATCTGATTAAATCTTCTTGATATACCTCTGTTAGTAGCAGAAATAAGTTTAAAGTGTTCCCGTTTTAAAACCTAATAGTAAATACTTGCATTAACATATCAAAGTAAGGCTAACTCAATTTTTGCTAAAAAAAATCGAGTTATGCGATTTCTTGGCTCACTATTCAAATAACGTCTTCACATATTTTCCAATATATTGAAGGAGAAAAATTATTTCTTCTTCTGAAATAACTCTTTATAGGCTATTTTAAAATGTTTTAAATGTTTAACTCTGAATGAAAATCATTGATTGATAAAATTCGCTCCGTTTTATTAAGAGATATGAAAGAGGTACGACCCTCTCTACGCTATATAAAACCTATTAAGACCGGAAAACTTATTTAAGAAATTCAAAAGAAAATTACGAAGACTTATATTTACAAAGTGGTTATTTTTCATTAACAGCTTTACTCTTGGACACTTTAAAAATATTCAATATTTAATTGTTGGTTCAAATTCACAAGATTTTTCAAAAAGATGCTGCGCTCAGAAAAATGAAGACTTGAGAATAAGTAAAAACGATTATTCAGCATAAATTAATTGCATTATAGACTTTTTTTCTTTAATTAAAAAGTAGTTTAAAAGCATAAATAACAACTACCACAAAGGAATCTTATTCAGCAACAAAGTCAATCACTGAGCGGCAAAATGATAGAGTCAGCAAAAACAGAAAAAAGAGTAATTATTTAACGCGCCTTGAAATATTTTCAATAACATGAAGCTTTTTTTTTATTTTCAGTAAATATATTTACTTTTTCTACCTTCACTCCTTTATTTTGCTGTGGTCTTTTAGTTTTGATTTTAATTTTCTTTGGGTAAATGTATTTTCCAAGCTTCGTTTTTTTAGGTTGTGAAAAAACGTAGTCCAGAAAGTAATTATTTCTTTTGCTTGTATTTCTTTGCATTTGGCTTTGATGCAAAATTTGCAGTATTTTCTTTCGGCCTCTCTTTCTTTCTTTCTCTCTCTCTCTTTTTACAGAACAGGTTATTTTTTTACAGAAAAAAAAACATGTCTTAGTAAATGAAATTAAAGCAAAATTAAAAAGATATATTTTTTTAAAATCTGAACGAGAAATTTACACATGTGACACAATCCCGATAGATGATGCTCTCAAAACCACTTTTTATCCGCTTTTTACAGAAGTGAAGTTCAAACGCAAAAAAAAAAAGTTTCTGTGTAATAAATAAATAAATAAAAAGCAAAAAGTAAAACTTCAAGATAGATTCGGAAAGAAAAACAAAATGTTTCGTTCGAATATAGCTACTACCTTACAAGTTATTGTGACACAAAAATCCAACCGAAAGACGCATTTACTCATCTTGTAATCCTACTTTCAAAACTTTTATGTTTTAAATATATTTTGAATTTATTTGTTTACTTATGATTTTTTGATCGATAATTTGTACGAGACATTAAATCACCTTTTTTCATGCGTTTTATTATTATTAATAATAATTTATTTGTTTATTTTACTCTTTTGGGTAAGTAGGTAAAGATTTTAAAACGAGGTATGCAAAATTGTCATAATCGACAACTCAAAAATAGTTGCTCACGGATTTGTAAGTTATAACTAAAAGCGACACTTCTAGAAAAGATTGTCTGCTTGGATTTCCAAAAAAAAAAAAGAAAACAGATATCATGCAGATAAAACTATTTGGCGTTGAAGTGAGCAATCTATTCTACATAACTACCAAAAACAGCTTTCACATTTTTGTCAGCACATTTGACAATCGATACCTACCATAAAACTCTATGTCCATGACATTCAGGGCAACGTCTGCAAGCATTCCCCCACCTAAAGACTCTATAGTCAAGTATTACCCATGATTATCTTACAGAAATAGGTAGATAAAGTTACAAGAGTACATATTATGAGACATGAGAAGATGATAAATGCGTTGAACTTCTCTGATGCGCACTCATCACAACAAAGACAACATTATAGGACATAAAAAATCACTTTCTTATCGAATGGTTGTGTAACATCCGCAGTCATTTATCATCCTGTTCAAAAAAGAGCGAATAAAGCAAATAAATGAATAAGAGGGGAAAACCTTTGTTGTCAGTTGCAACGAGTTTTAAGACAAAGCATTTATTTTGAAAATGGATCATGCTTTTCCATTTAACAGAATGATACGAAAGTTTATGAGAATTAGCGCTACAATTTTTTTTTCTTTCAAGCTTATAAGCTAGAAAGTCTATTAAAACACAATACAGAGTTTATAGTCAATTTAAAATGGGTTGAACTGGAAATATTAGAGCAGCTCAAATTCCCTGGGATATGTACAGTAGAACCTCGTTATTCGGCGCTTTTCTTATACCGCAGAACGGTTATACCGATGATGCCATACTGTTGGTATGGCATCATCGGTATTCAAGAAATCGTTATTCAAGGTCGTTATTCAAAGAAATGCATTTAAAAATTCTGTCGTCTTTCCTCTCACATGACTTTGTACATGTATTCCAAAGTCTTTATGTTCCAGGAAAAAGAGCACTAAATGTTCTCCAGTCTGATCTCATATTGTACTTTGGCTATAATTGCTGCCCTTTTGTGCATATATTTTGGTTTAAATGCAGTTTTATTCGGACATTCTACGTCTAAGAGATTTATCTGCTGTACGGAGATGTATTTCCAATAAAATTTTTGCGTTGTTTAATTAAATGCCTGTTAGCACTGTACTATATTGCATTACTGTTATTAATGGCCATTTGGTGAAAAGAAAAAATAAACATATTTCTGTACCGCGTGTACAATATGATTTTAGTGTTGTGAAGAAAACTTAAATAGCTAATAAATAGCCAATAATAAAAAAAAAAACATATTGAAAAAAAGACTTAAACCTGGTTGCATTGAATAATAGAAATTAAAAATCTTAAGAAAGATTTCTATTTGAGAGAATTGTAGATGGCACTGAAGACATCAAATCCAAATTTTTGCGTTGTTTAATTAAATGCCTGTTAGCACTGTACTATATTGCATTACTGTTATTAATGGCCATTTGGTGAAAAGAAAAAATAAACATATTTCTGTACCGCGTGTACAGTATGGTTTTAGTGTTGTGAAGAAAACTTAAGTAGCTAAAATATAGCCAATAATAAAAAAAAAAAACATATTGAAAAAAAGACTTAAACCTGGTTGCATTGAATAATAGAAATTAAAAATCTTAAGAAAGATTTCTATTTGAGAGAATTGTAGATGGCACTGAAGACATCAAATCCAACTAATAAAGCTAAAATACTTTCAAAATACTATCATTTTCATATTCACAAAAAAAAAAAAAGAAAACTCTATTTTCAAAGTAACACAAATCACAATGTGAGAGATATTTAAGTCCATGTTACATCAAAGAGTAAAAATATTTGCAACACCACGATGAAGAAGAAATTTAAAGGACGTTATTTTATGATACATAAATTCTATATTGTTACATATATAACAGATTAAAATCTTTACGTTTATTAGTGACATCAGAATATTTGTTGGTAGCATAAATATGACAAAACGTTACCATCAAGAAAGAAGAGCAGGCAGTGTTTTATGTTTTTAAATAAATATAATATTAAGTAATGTTTATCGTTAGACAGAATAAGGTAAAAAATTATAAATGCAAAATTATGTTTTTACTTTCTTTCAATTTTAAAAATAAAATTCATGACGTATTGCAAAAGGTAGAAGGTATAGTACATGGCGTTTACATAACAGACTTTAAACGCTTTTACTAAATTACGGATTCTAAAAATTGTCTTTTCTGGCTGTTATTGGAATCCGGTTATCATTGATCACCAGTTATAGTAGTTCCCGTAAAGCGTTATTCAAGTTAATCGTTATTACCAACTTGAGCCCGCTTTCTCATCCTACGTAGTGCTGTTAAAAAAAAATATTATCCTGGTTTTTTTTTAAACAATCAAAAATTTATAGTTACAGAGAATCACCAGATATAAACTGCTCCAGAAATTTGTTTTAACAAAGTTTTAAACAAAGGAAATCAAAGATTTATTTCTTGCAAACTGACAACTTGATGGATATTAATTGTCGTTGAACTTAGCGAAAAGCCTAGTGTTATGAAAGGAGATTCTTCAAAAGATGTTACCCAATTTATTTTCACATGATATCGCATCTCGGAGGATTAACTGCAGATGAGTTGAAATCAATATATATTATACGTATATATGTATTGAAATTGTAACTGGAAAAATAATTGAAAAACAAAAACTTTATTTTTACTCCAAATGTTGTATGAATCAACGTTTATATTTCAAAATATTATGGAGATGCTTGTTAAGCATTCAATGATATTAAATTAGAGATATTAATGGAGCCATAATTAATGAAGCTTTCAAAAGATCGCAGAAGCCCTGGATGATGTCGCTAAATGAAAAACGTTAACAACTCAAAAATATGTATAAAAGAAAAGAAAAGAAAGCAGGAAGTCTAGAGGAGAAGTAAATGATGCTGTAAAATATTTTTCGGAAAATTGCAGAATTTTTGATATTTTTGCTGACATTGAGTTCGCTATTGTGGAAACAGAGATAGCTAAACTTTACTTTTAGAAACCAGTAAGTTTTTTCTAGCGCGTCGGTTAAAAAATTTAAATCTAAATATGTTGATTTGAATTCTTCTCATTTATTTCAATTATCGGCATTCTCGCGTCGTAGAAAGTCGCTGCCCTCGTTCGCCCAAATTGCCGAGTTCAAACCCAACCCAAGTCGGTGGATTTTCAAGATGCAGAATATCGTCAGCATCCATGTCGTATCATCTGGTATTAAAGTTGAGCAAAGTATTTATCATGCATGCGAGAAAGAAAAGTATCGTTTTTCTTCTTTCTCTCTCTCGGCTGGGCTTCAGAAATTGCTTCCTGTTGAATCTTAGAAGAATTTTTTTCAAAATATTTTTTTATCACATATAAAAAGGAATTCATACCCGGCATATGATCAAAAACTTCCTCTCTGGAGAAATCAATGACTATTTTTGCACTCTACTTCTTTTTTTCATTAATACATAAGAGTCAAAAATACTGGGAACCATTGTTAATAAAGTATATAAAGGAAAATTAAATTCCCTAACAAAAATCAGTGCACTCTTTATGATATATATTTGAAAGAGTCTCATACATTTTCAAAAAATATTACTGTATAATGATGCAATAATAAAATAAAAAGCATATTTCTTGTAATGTGGCATTTTAGGCTTATCTGTATTTTCCGAACTCACTGTGTGAAATATAAATTCAAAAAAATAATAAACATGTATATATATATGTAATAATAAAGGTGTTATAAAAATAATATTGATAAAGCATATCACATACAGATTGTTACAATAATCAACAAATATATTTTCCAGAAATTAGTTGAAACGAAAAATTTCTTATTAGTTAGAATTATTTATTTATTTTTTGATAAAATGTTCTATTTTTGCTGATAGTTTAACTATAATATTCATGAAGTAAACAGCTCCAACTCATCTTAACAACATTTCGCCAATAGAATCTTGAATTTCTTCTACAAGTACAGTGATGTGCTATGCACCAGACTAATACCACAAGCGCATTGAATGTCCACCATCCCTACGCCTCTTTTGAAGTAGCCTAGTGGTTAGAATGTCGGATTTCCAATCGGAAGGTCGAAGACCCGCTGAAGATCCACAATGTACACTTGGGGATACGTGCATGAAAATAATTGAACCCCAGTACCCCTACTACTTCGTCCTCAGGGCAGGACATCCCTAAGGCCTAGTGCTAACAGGGAAGGAGATTGGAGAAGAAAAGTACTTTCGAATACCCTCTGCTTCCAACACTCAAAAATACCTAAATCTTGGCTGTTACTTTCAGCAATTTCAAGAAAAGAAAATGCTCGAATACGATAAACATATCTATCATATGCCGATTCTGTTATGCTCTCTTCTTTTAGCTCATCATTAACAGAAATCATCGTTAAGACACTTAAGCTGGATCACAATATGTGCTTGAACTGTACAGCACAGAAGTCTCACGGGATATGCAACTTAAAAGTGCCTCTGCTAGCAGACATGTTGTGTAGTTTCTTATCGCAACTACTGCTTGTGCTGAAATTTCATTCTCCACCGTTCAATACAAAATATCTTATTTGAGTTGTTTCAGTGTTGGTGTAAATATAACTTCTATAAGTAATGGAGCCATCAGAAGATCGCAGCAGACCTGAACGATTCCGCAAAATGCGAAATACCGACAACTTATATATATATATATGTAAGAACGGCTGTCCCGTTCTATCTTCTACAGCTGTGGCCGCTAAAACCCATGTAAGACGAGGCACAGGGTTTCGTTGCAATTCTTTATTGGTAAGCTTTAACACACAAATATCATAACATTAATATTGTTGGAACGAAGGACATGAAGTCATCAGCACGTTTCAAGAAGCAAGAACCCCTATTTTCGTTCGGGCAGTCGTATTTATATGGGGGAAAATCTCTTAGACTGCAGACAACATTCCCTACACCACGTGATAGCACGTGGTTTAAATAGGAGGGCCATATGGAAAATAAAATATATTATTGGCTTTAATGCCGTAGACAGGGGCTGGCCTAAGTCTACGGGGAAAAAAATAGTCTGGAGGGAATTAATGAGGGAAACCAACTTGAGCTTAGGCATGACCATATATGGTAACGCGTTAGAGAAATTTATGAGTGAGACAACCCTGAGTTGTCAAGTTTAATATGGAAAAAGCCAGACAAAGGAGACAAAGGACTTCTCCATATCACAGCCTGACAAAGGATACAAAGGATTTTTCCATATTACATCCCCCCTCCCCAAAAGTTCTATTACTTTAAATATTGAAGAAGTGAAATATCTGCAGCCTTTTTCCCCACATAAATTTATGTATTAAATTTTATATAAACATATCACATTTTGAATGAAATACTATACAGTTACAAAAATTACTGAACATTTTCATCACAGATTATTATACTCTTACTAAACGATATTTACAAAATTGTATGTACAGTTCAGTTTAATTACAGTTGGATTATTCTGTTGCAGTTCAAAAGTGAATGACTTATATCACATTATTCATGTGATAGTTTGAAATTTGTTGGTGGGTAATATTTCCTCAATCTTGACACATGTACTATGTCTGATTTTTCTTTGCTGTGTGCATTTGGTTTATTGATTTCATAAGTTACGTCCGTAACTTTTCGAAGAATTTTATATGGTCCACTGAACGGTTGCGAAAGTTTTCGTGAATTCGGATATTTGAATTCTTCATATATCACAAAGTCATCTGCATTAAAAGATTTGTCGACAAATCTGGCATCGTAATATATTTTATTTTTTTCATGATACTCTTTAGTTCTTTCCACTGCCAGTTTTCTAGCTTCCTCAACAGGAGGATAAATGTCTTCATTTACTGGATTTTGAAAAGGCACTGTACCGTACATTAAATACGCAGGTGGGAACTTCGTAACTGAGTGTGGAGTTAGGTTGTATTCTTGAGTCACCTGCTCTAATAATTTAGGCCATGGCACGTTACCAGAAGCTGCGTTCACTTTGCACTTTAGGCGAGTGACTATTGTTTGGTTCAGACGTTCCACCTTACCATTTGTCTCTGGTCTATGAGCTGTGGTTAAAAGCTGTTTAATTTTGTGGTGCTTTAGAAATTTCTTGAAATGAGATGAAGTAAATGATGGATTTCTATCACTTAATACACTTTTAGGTATTTGAACACTGAAAATTTGTTTAAGAAAGTTGACGTAAGTTTCGGTAGTGATTGATTTTGATGCAAAAGACCACATGTATCTAGTATGATGATCTATAAACAATGTTAAATATTTTTTCGTGGAATTGTAGTAGTTGAAACCACCCACACTATCTACTGCAACGAGATCAAATGGTTTATCAACTGGAGGCATAGACTGTAAAAGGCCAAATCTTTTTTGTCGAGGCTTTTTGTTTACCTGACAAATATGACAATGTTTGTTAAATCCAGTTATATCTAATGTTATATTTTGCCAATAATATACAGGCGTAAGTAAATTAATTGTTTTTTGAATTCCTGGGTGTCCAAACTTTTCATGGACAGTCTCAAGTAATTTACGGCGTAAAGAAAAAGGAACAACAATTTTAGTAAAACCCTTTTTACGCAGGCATAACACGTTATTAATTTCGACAAAATTACCAGTTAAATTGTCATTTTTTTGAGCCTCTTGAATTTCATCCAATTGCAGTAGATGCGAAACGTGGTTTCCTATATTTTTTTCAACACATTCATTATTTACAGGTATATCTCTTGAGAGCATGTCAGCCTCGAAGTTTGTGGTGCCTTTCGTATATTTAATATCATAGTCATACATACTTAATTGTAAGGACCAGCGGAACAAACGACCTTTTAAGTTTTTTACATTTTTGAGCCAAACTAACGCCGCGTGATCGCTATGTATGACGAATTTATGGCCAAAGAGGTAGTGGTGGTACTTATTTAAAGCATCCACAACAGCTAGACATTCCAACTCAGTAATACTATAATTCTTCTCGTAATCTTTTAATGAGCGGGAATGGAAAGCTATGGGATGTAAGGCACCCGAACTGTCTGGCTGTTTTAATATTGCTCCCACACCAGTTTGACTTGCATCAACACAAATATGACATTCTTTTTTAGGATCAAATATTTTTAAAATTGGTTTACAAATTAAAGAGTTTTTCAAAACTTGAAATGCTTCTTGGCATTTGTCAGTCCATTGCCAAGTTGTATCTTTTTTTAGCAAGTGGTTTAATGGATTTCTAATAGTTGCATATTTATCTATAAATTTATGGTACACATTTATTGACCCCAGAAATCTTTGGAGAGATTTAACATTTTTAGGCGGTTGTAATTTTTTAATAGCCTCAATATTACTATTATCGGGCGTTACAATACCATTACAAATTTCATACCCTAAAAATTCAATTTTAGTCTGTAAGAAAGAACATTTTGATGCTTTTAACCTTAAATCTTCCTGTCTGCATATCTCAAACATTTGTTGAATATGATCTAAATGTTCTGAAAGGGTTTCAGAAAAAACTATTATGTCATCAAAGTAATTGGCTGCAAATTTTATTTTATGTTTTGTAAGTATTCGACGCAAAGTTCTTTGAAAAATACTTCCTGAATTTTTCCACCCGAAGGGTAATTTGTTCCACTCATATAAGCCACTATTAGTGACAAAAGCGAGCTTTTCAGTATCGTCGGGATGAATTGGTATATGCCAATATCCGGAAGCCATGTCTAATTTGGTAAAATATTTGCTTTTCCCTAATTTATCTACAAGTGTTTCTATCAGGGGTAATGGTTCTGCGTCGGACTTAGTAATTTGATTTAATTTTCTGTAGTCTATACATAATCGACTTTTTTTATTTTCGTCTCTTTTAAAAACTAGTGTAACAGGTGCAGAATACGGCGATGAGCTTTCTTTTATTATATTAGCCTTTAATAACTCTTGAATTTGATTTTCAATTTCTTCTTGTTGCTTTGGGGAAGTTTTATATGCCCTTAACGACACCGGTAAGTCGGATGTTAACCTTACCCGTTGAGGTTCAATTCTAATTGTTCCAACATCATATTTATTTTTGGAAAATATATCTTCGTAATTTCGCAATATTTCTTTTAACTTTGAATTTTCCTCAAATTCCGAATGTCCATCGACAGGATCGCGACATTGTAGGCCTCCAATGCCGCAACCAGTCCCAGAAACATCGGACGAAATACGAAAATGATTATTCTTTTCGCAACTCATTTTTTCATTTCTATCTTTCTCTTGACAAGTTTTCTTTTCCGTGCTACTCTTTTTCTTTTCATTTTCGTTATAATGTAATTCCGTCACCCTTTCCTTAGTTTTACTTTCTTTCGGATCTTTCACTCTTTTAATTTCCTTATCAATTTTCTTGCGTATTTTTCCCGTACTATTATTTTCGTTTTTATTTTCTTTTACTTTATTTCCACAGTTCCTAACTAGGATTTCAGGTAAAATATGCAAAGACAAGTCATTCGGTTCGGAATCAGAAAAGGTGATCAGTCTTCTCTGATCCTGCATAACGACATGTCCTACACAATCTATGACCAAACGAAATCCCCCGCAACTCTTTAAACCTAATATGGCATAAGGTAAATCGGTGTCTAGAACATAAAATTCCACCGGTTTAACTATATTGCCGACCTTAAGGTAAAGAATACACGTTTGGTTAAGCTGTAGCATTCCCTTCGTTTGTTTTATTTTTACAGCGATTTTTTCTTTAATCGAAACATTTAATGTTTTTGCAATTGCACTCGGGATGATATTTAATGTTGAACCGGTATCAACATTTAAATAAATAGTCTTTAAATTCGAATTTGTATTTTGAGTGTACGCGTCATTAGATAGTTGATAATCATTTTTAAATTTCGCCTCATTTTTAATAATATACCCGGGTATTATTAATTGTCATACTTCGTTAACTCTCTGATTTTCTTCTCTTAATTGATTATCTTTCTGCTGAGGTGGTAGTTTAAATCCAGCATTCGATGTATTTGGCTTATTCACACATGTTTGTCCCCAATGATATGCGTTGGAGATTCCTTGTTGTGCGCAAAATTTACAAGGATTAGGGGGTAACTCCTGCGAAAAATGTGCAGTCTGTCTTTTTACTGCATTTTGTCTTTCATTATGACCTACAAACCTAGGTTTATTCTGTTGGTAAAAATTAGGTTGGTATACATTGTTACTATCTTGACGAGAATAGTTATATTGTTGACGAAAATTACTTTGATCATGATTTTTTGGCATCCAATTTTGATAAAAGGGGGGCTTCACCCTAAAAATATTTTGTTGCTCCCCTTTATAAGCGGACTTGGGTGTTTCATGTGGAACTTCATTTATTAATTTTGAAACTACCTGAAGCCATTCGGTGGGAGTTTCTGGCTCTTTTATTACCAAAAATGCCCTAACTTGGGCAGGTAGCCCCACTGAAAGCCCCTCAAGGATATGTTGATTACTAAGTTTTATTTTTCTTCCCATTTCTACTTTTTCAGTAAAATAGGAGTACAACTCTTTTGGATTTCCAGAAAATTTTAAATTTTGAAAATCAAGAAAACTATTTGCTGGAGTAAAGTAATGTTCTTCAAAAATTTGAATGATTTCATGAAAGGAATTACAGCAAAGGCATTGATTGATGTAGAGCTTTAAGGCTGACCCGCGAATAAACTTCTGAAAATTTTTTAATTTCCAATTATCATTTAAATTGTTCTGAGCCGTTTGCTGGTTAAAGTGAGCTAACCATGCTGAAAAATTTATCCCTAACTCTGGTTCAAATAATAAAATTTCAGGTGAGCTACCCGAATTTTTGTCTTTTATTTCAATTTTTGAAGTAGAAGAGCCATCTGCCAAACTTATCTCTTTTATTTTATCACTAATCGTTTGACATTCTGAATCCATTTTTATTAAGCTTAAATCGGCAGTTGCCTCTGCTTGAGTTTCCGCATCCTTACGGTTTAAGTTATCTCCATCCATGTTTGAATTTTCTTTGTGGGAAGACTCTAAGTCAGAATTTTTTTCATTTTCAATGGTCTTGCTCATTTTACCACTACGTAATAACATAATTCTAATAACACACAAATTTTTGACATTTTTCCTTTTTTACCTTCCCACTTTAACAACAAAAATATTCCGCTTAAACAAATGCATAACATCTAAAATATATACAGAACTATTCATAATACTGCAAAAAATATACCATAATTTCAATTACACAGCACATTGATAAATTTACTATTTCAAACATCTTAATGTCAAAAAAAAAAAAAACCCGTGCTGACAAGATCCCTTTTAAAAATTTAAACCGATAATTAATATATCATCAAATAAAGAACTTATTCTTCCAAAGCACATGATCAATTTATATCATAATAAATTCTAAAGCAATATCATGTAAAAAAAACCCAACGGGAGAAAAAGATATTCATATAATTATAAGATATTTATGAAGAAAATTCGAAATAATACCATTTTGGAATAACACATTAAAAATTACTCTATCAACATTCACTTCAGCACATGAAAATAATTTCCATTCTAAAGCACCACAGATAACGACCCTTTCGTTTAATCACTCCGCAGAACGCAAACACTCTTCGCTTCTAAAAGCCACAACGGGGGCGAGCTTTTCCCCAGGTGGAAGAAGCGCACATCGGTTCATTGAACCGTCTGGAAAGATGATCCACGCTGCTACATCGGCGCGGCACATTGCAGATTTAGTATTGCTTTTCTTCGATGGTTCTTTTTTTCCTGCAGGAGTCCGGATAGGAACATAAATCCTACCGGCTTGTAAGAACGGCTGTCCCGTTCTATCTTCTACAGCTGTGGCCGCTAAAACCCATGTAAGACGAGGCACAGGGTTTCGTTGCAATTCTTTATTGGTAAGCTTTAACACACAAATATCATAACATTAATATTGTTGGAACGAAGGACATGAAGTCATCAGCACGTTTCAAGAAGCAAGAACCCCTATTTTCGTTCGGGCAGTCGTATTTATATGGGGGAAAATCTCTTAGACTGCAGACAACATTCCCTACACCACGTGATAGCACGTGGTTTAAATAGGAGGGCCATATGGAAAATAAAATATATTATTGGCTTTAATGCCGTAGACAGGGGCTGGCCTAAGTCTACGGGGAAAAAAATAGTCTGGAGGGAATTAATGAGGGAAACCAACTTGAGCTTAGGCATGACCATATATGGTAACGCGTTAGAGAAATTTATGAGTGAGACAACCCTGAGTTGTCAAGTTTAATATGGAAAAAGCCAGACAAAGGAGACAAAGGACTTCTCCATATCACAGCCTGACAAAGGATACAAAGGATTTTTCCATATTACATATATATATATATATATATATATATATATAAGATAAGAAAAAGGTAAAAGAAAAAAAAAGTATTTGAAATGCCAGTCCGTTTCATGGCATTGCCATATTTCAAAGTAAATTTTAAAAAGTGTCGAACTACTTCAGAGAGAAAGAAAAATATTATTTACCGTCATGGAAACAAAATTAAAAGTTGTTTAAAAGCGAAAAAAAAGAATGAGAAAGAAAGAAAGAAATTATGCGAAATATTTCAAAATATCGCAAACATAAAATTAAATATGAATAAAAAATAATAAGTCATTCATTTGGTGTGAATTTTTATTTAAAAAAATGTATAAGCGTTAAAATATTCAGAAATCTTATTAAAGAAGTGATTTTCTTCGCTACATTTTCTAAAAAATAAAAAAAAGAAATGTCTTGACATTAACTAAAAAAAAAAAAACACTTATTGATTAAAAGTATTATGATAAAAATGACTTCATAAACACCAGTGAAGACTACCACGCAACAAATATTTAGCCTTACAAAAGAAATAATGCAGTCAAAGTCAAAGCAGCAGAAAAATATTCGACAGGAAAAAAAAAGTTTTTGAGTTTTTATTCGTGTCGCAATGATTTGACATGATGAAATTTTAAGAAAATATTTTTTCAGCAAATACTTCAGTTGCTTGCCTGCAATATTTATGCATATCCCTATATCTTATTTTAAAAATATTGCATGTTTTGTCTTACAAACTTTTATGTCTGTTTTTTTTTCTTTCGCTGAAAATTTGCATCATTTTGATACTTAATTTTACTCATAGAAATAGCTATTTTTTTTTTTTTTTGGTTGACCGGAAACTCATTACCACAATTACCACAAATAAATACTAATAAAATCTACTCTTATAATGCAGAATCTAGGTAATTGTTATAATAAATTAGAAAAACAGCTATCATTTATAGCTTCGAAGCTCAAAATTATATATTAGTATTATTTGAATTTGACATTAAGTTTTTGTTTAGCATTAAATTCTAGTACATAATATGACACGAGTTCTTAAGCGGTCCCAAAAGTTCATTATTTTAAAAAAAAGAACATCGCCTAACGAAATATTTTTCAAAGATATTTCATTGAAAAATAATACAAAATAATATTATATTTGTAAATTTTATAAAAAGTAAAAAAGTATATCTTCTCCACGTAATAAATACTTTTGTTGCAAACCAAATCGGAAAAATTGATGTCTTCTACCTCCCCAAGAAAAAAGCATACCTTATGTTCTACCTCATTTTACCGAATATCTAAAACATTTTTATCTAAATTGTTCTTTGAAAAAACACAAAAGCACATTGAAGAAACGCTCCATGAAGTAAAGTGATTCGAAATCCGATGCACGATCAAAAGGTAGTTCCTCGTGGATGAATCAATGTGTTTATTTCGATAGGTACTTGAAACCGGAACACTTACGAAATAAAAGAAGACGTTTGCTAAAAAGAAAACTGTTCATCATATATATTGATTTATAGCAATTTAGAAAATACCGATGCTTTTCTTCATGTAGCTTCAAAAGAGGTCTTCAGTATACTCTTAAAGGAAAATGTGTGTTGGTAGATTTAAGAAACAACTGAATATTATGAAGAGATTTGTTTTCTGCAATTCATGAGAGAGAAAATGCGTGCATGTTTTATAACAAGAGATTGCTGTAGTATAAGTAGATGTGAATCTATACGATATCTTTGGTTACAAATGTTTTTGCGGTTTTTTTTCTTTTGAGAGTACATTGCGTGTAAGTGTACTTTATTTTCTTTTGCTATGGATAATATTATGGAATGTATTTTTCAAAACAAGAGTTTGAGTGCAGTTGAACTGTGTTAAATCGCTCCCGACAAACCGCCGCCCTCGCCAAAAAAAGCGTTGAAAAAAAAACTTAAACTGCCACGCCGCCGTTAACCAGTCGCCATTCATTTTTTGCAAAAGCTGTACACCCCGTATGTTAATATGACTGCTAAAACTACCATCTTAAAAGATTACGCTAATCAATTCATGGAAGACAAACCATTCATGAGCGAGTAACCACAAGCCACCAAGGAAATCACTAATAACTCCTCACGCTGATTAGTTAGCAGTTCAAAGAAGATAATTAGTTGCAACCAGGCTATCCTTCTTTGGTAATCCTCCTCGTAGTTATCTAATTGGTGGAAAGTTGGGTTCTCGCACCCCCTTTCAACTCTTAAGATATACCTGCCCTGCCATTCTTTGTTGTACCCTACTGCCCTCTCGGTTCCAGAAGATTACAATTGGAAAGGTTTACTTGAATAGAATTGACGCGAGACATCAGTGAATGAATGTAACTGATTAATTCTTAGTTCGCAAAGAGCTGAAAACGTACGAGTTTCAATCTTGTTCTTTAGTGCAAACTTGCTCAGTTCTTTCATATAGGTTAAAAATTTAAGGCTTACAAAAATATTTATTATACTAGTATATATTCTCTTTTGCCATTACCGATTGTTAAAAAGGGAAAGAAGAGCAAAGACTAATGTTCCACTGTTTACCAAAAAACTACGAGATTCGAAAACAATGGACAACTATGTAAACTCATGTTTGTGAAAATTGCAACACCATGAAGGACTTACGCGAGCGAGCTGAAATTTTCAGGAAATGCAAAGTAGCGCATGATATGCAAATGATTAGTATTTCAAATCCGTAGCGCATGCGTATGCTGAGCAGCGCCCTCTGAACGGCGGATGGATCCGAATAAATAGACGGCTGTAGCGAGGCGTGTATGGTTATCGGTGGTTATCTGCTAGTGGAAAACGTTAGCTCAATCTTTACTTATGCCTCTTCGACGAAAGAGAGCGAGATTTGAACAACTTACAGAGTTTGAACGGGGGAGAATCATCGGCCTTCGTGAGGCTGGATTGTCGTATCGTGCAGTAGCCGCTCGTGTGCAGCGTAACAGCAGCACAGTGATGCGTGTTTGAAAGCAGTGGACGGACGAGGGTAGGACAACTCGGAAATCTGGGAGTGGACCCCGAAATGTGACGTCAACTCGCGATGACAGACACCTGGTCCGCATGGCGCGGACGGACCGTACAGCTTCCTCTAGACAATTGGCAGCACAGGGGTCAATATCTACAGGTGTTTCGTTGTGTGCTTCATCAATTCGTAGACGTCTGCTGCAGCGTGGTCTGCCCACAAGGACTTCTTTATGCAGGATCACCCTCACGCTAAACCATCGCCGCCTGCGGCTACAATGGGCCAATCAGCATAGAGACTGGCGTGCTGATTGGCAGCATGTCGTGTTTTCTGACGAATCCCGCTTTAATTTGTGGTACCATGATGGCCGCATTCGTGTCAGACGCTATGCCGGTGAACGCTACCTTCCGGAGTGCATTATCGAACGCCACAGTGGACGAACACCCAAAGTTATGGTCTGGGGCTCCATAGCCTATCATGGACGATCTCAATAGGTACGAATTGTGGGCAATCTGAACAGCAACCGGTACATCAGTGAAGCTCTATAGCCCCAAGCTGTTCCCTGCCTTCAAAGCTTGCCAGGCGCTGTATTTCAACAGGACAATACCCGCCCTCATAATGCTACGAATGTTCAATCCTTTCTTTGCAACGCAGCAGGTACAGCTTCTTCCTTGGCCTGCGTATTCCCCGGATATGTCGCCAATTGAACATGTGTGGGATTTCGTTGGTCGGCGTCTCGCACGTGATACTCGTCCTGTTGCTTCTGTAGACGAACTTTGGGTACACATACAAACAATATGAAATGCTCTTCCTCAGGCAGACATTCAAAATTTGTTTGACTCCATGCCACGTCGTGTAGCAGCACTTATTGCGACGCGTGGTGGCTACACAAAATACTTTTCCGATCTCTTGTTATTGTTTGTTTGCTTTGAAAATTTAATCATTTATTTGTACCACTACCACTCAACTGTGTATTGAATTTCATTCAATTATGACGATTCCTTCATGGTGTTGCAATTTTCACAAACATGAGTTTATCTTATAAAACTATCTAGAAATTTACATTTGAATTTGAAGAAGAAGTGTTTAAAAGTTTTTGCAGACAAATACTGCTTCTTTTCCACTTTCTGCTGTTTTGCACGAAATTAAAATTATACAATAAAATGCTAAGCACAGCAGCTTGAAGTCTTGGGCAAATTATTTTGAATGTTTTACTGTATTTAATGTCGTTTATGATGAAAGAGCGAACTAAAAATTTTGCCAGTTATTTACTTCAAAAATTGACGCATAATATCCAAGTTACTCTTGGTGATATAATTAACATTGTGTGCTCCACTCATAAATATCATAGCACTATAATTTTATCATATGGGTCGTGTCATTCATAAATGGGGGAAGGTTCCAAAAATTGTGTCAGTTTGTAACAAATGGAGAGGAGGGGGTTTAGCAAGAAGTGTGACATCACGCGGTTTGGTTCAAATAAAAACATTTGAAACCAGCAGATTAAATGTTTTTATATTATTCATTCCTTTTTTTTCTTGTATTTTCATTGATTTAATTTTGCATCAAAAACTTCGGTAATTAAGGTGGTAATTAAGGTTTAAAGTAACTTCTTATTCCAAGTTTAAAATTAAAAGGAAATGTTTTCGGGTTAGAAAACACTTTTAAAGCAAAATAGCGTGGGTACTTTTTACAGAATTCGAAAAACTAATATTTTTTACTATTATATACTAATTATATTTTTTGTTGTAATCATTAATCTATCTCCCTCTCTCATTTTACAGGGGTTAGAGGGTGCACCATCACTCTGAGAGGGTGGGCAGCCTTGCATTTTATTCAAATTCAGTACACATAAATAAATTATGATTATTATTATGTGACCTGTAATCTAGTGCTTTGTTTCTGAACTGCTATAGTAAATACGCTTATGTATTACAACGTGAACTGTGACGGCGGGTGTGGGGAGGGGGGGGGTGTTGGAGTGTGACCTTTCGTGACAAAGGGTGTAGATAGCCCTACACCAAATGTATGAAAACACACCAATGGTATCAAATGTAAAGGGGAAAAAAGTATGACATCATTTATGAACCACACCAAAGTTTTTATTCATCATTCTTCCTCAAAAAAAAATGTAATTTTGTCCAAGAATTTTGCAGTCCACCCTATATTTTCCATAAGTAGCCCAAAAGCTTTCAGTCGTGTTCATAAGGTCTTTAGTTATGTGTTTATCTGATCTGATCCAAGAAAGGATTGTTTTATTCTTCTAATTTGATAATATGTATACAAGAAAAGTTAGCTGATTTTGCTTTCAGAAAATAGACATACCTCACCCTTCTCGTCATAACCAACCTCTTAGATTTCATTCTGATGAATCATACCCACAAAAACCCGTAAAAAATAATATGCAATTAAATCAGCAGTTGAGAATATAATCGGTGCTAAATATTTGCGATCGAATAAATCTCTATGACAGTACAGCACGTTATGTCATAGATCACAAGGTCCAAAACATTCGAAAGCTACATGAGGAAGGTGGAGCCTCATAGCAGATTCAATTACAAGACGAAGATTTACCGGAATCAGGAGGTATGTCGGGAAGGGAACAACAATAAGAGTGAAGTCGTTTGAAAGGAGAAAACACGACTAAGGTAGGAATTAGAATTTGAATAAAAATGGGGCGCATTTCATTTATGAGGGAGAGTAATTAAATATACTCTTTCTTGAATGGTTATTCAGCAAATTTATAATATAAAAGTTTGTTTAATTTATAGAAATGTTTCTTTATTTTTTTTGTGCATAAAATTTGTGTTTTAAGTATCTTAATGGTTCATGTAAGAAATTGTAAAAGAGGTGTTTTAACTTTGAATTAGCGATATGTTTGGATGCAATAAAATAGTAAATCTGGAATGTTTAGCAAAGTGCGTTTCCGAAACTTACAATTTTTTTAATGAAGAAAACATTCAAAACTTTCTATTGTTATTACAATACGGCGTATTATGTTTTTACCAGTGATCTGAAGTTGCGCCTTTTGTGATTTGATTCGCTGTAATAATTTTAACAGACTATATTATTTCTCTCTTTTTTTTAAGTTAATTAATTTTTTTATGATGAATATTTTTAAAGTTAGAAAAAAAAGACTAATGATCGGAGCAGTGAAGCCCAACACATTTCTTTGTTCCGGTTCTACTCCAGTTTTGAGAAAAACTCTTTTCTACACTGCTAAACTATCCACGCTCCACTACAGATCTCTGTCTCTTACGGACATCTCAATACTTGTTTAACTTTTTTCCAGAAATTGTAGATTCACACAAAAGAAAATAATAAATAAACCATAAAATATGGCATACACTCAACATATTTAGTAATAATTAACGATTACTTGCACCTGTTAATGCTGCTATTGCCTTATACACTAATGTCTAGTGTTTTTTAGATTGTAATTACTCGTAGATAAGGAGATTTTCTCAGTTTCAAAATTTTGTTTTTATACTTACATAGGCATTTGTAACAACGTTGAAAAAAAAAGATTTGGCAATTTTTTTTACTTAATTATAAAACAAATGAACAGTGTCTCTAATCTGCTCAGAATGCGTTTCTTCTAGGTACGGAAAATTCATATTTCTGTAAAGTGGATACTAATAGTAGCGCCAAAGAATGCGCTACCTGAATGTTTTTCATGGAGACAGCGGCGAAAGGGGAGGTTCGAGGTTCATAACAAGACTTCCATACCTCGTTGTATACATATTACCAAACTACGATTAGCACTAGCTTGAACCCAAATGTCATGCACTAACCCTACCCCCCCCCCCCCTAGTTTCAGTATTAGACATGCATCATGATTCCTTTACGAGATAATTAGGAATTTTCTGGAGCGAAATCATTTGGCAGCTAGAGTCCACTCGTGTTTTACAACCCGGCTCGTTACAACTAGCCTAGTGGTTAGTACGTCGGACTTCCATCTAGAAGGGCGCGTGTACGATACCCGCTACCACTTCAGAACCTACCACTACAAGACCTACCACTTTGGTATACGAGCATGTAAAATCCGTGGACAACACTAAACCGGACGCAGGACATCCCTAAGATCTAGTGCTAACAGGGAAGGAGATTGGGGGAGAAGGAACTTATGGCTTGAATAAAAGACCCATCTAACGAGGTTTCAGCAGACGCGCAGAATTCGCCCTATTCTGGGATTCGAACTATTCTGCACAGAATAGGGCACATGACGCCCTATTCTGCAAATTCCCTAAGCTGCAATTATCTGACACAGAGAATAGGGAAAGATTCTACCTCCGTTTAAAACATTGACCACCTCCTTCTTCAGAAATAACGATATTCCTCCATTCCACTCTCCATATGTCGGGCACACATATAATTACGCATGCCATATACATATTCTGATTTTTGTACAATAAGTTCAATAAGGTTGGAATTCTTCATTCAGGTACACATATTTTATAACTTTTTCTTTTTCTCTTTCTTTCTTTCTTTCTTTTTCTTGCACTAGAATTTGAATGCCACTTGAATTTCTCTATTCTTTTATAGACTTCCTGTACAACTTACACTTTATAGCCATTCAGAAGAACAGCTAATTCCAGTTTCGACATAAAATCAATACTTTACTGAACTTAACGATATGTACATTCAATCAACGGTCATTTTTTTATAAGCATTATATTTGAAACTAAAATTTATTTTACATTGTTAAAAAAATCTTTCTACATTTTATTTTTCGCATTTTTGTGTCATTTGAAGGTAATATTTTAAGCGTAGGGAAAGTTGAATATTATTTTCAATTCAGTTGCTGTACCGACCGTTTGCTATACGACATTAATAAAATAGGGTTTTTATAATGTGAGTCGAACCTTATATATATAGGTATAGCAAGTTGTTAAGTGTATGAAGTTGTCAAGGTTTGTGCCAGGAGCAAAAGCAGCACTGTACTGCAAACTTTAATATATTAAAATATAGATATAAATGAAAAGAAATGATAATTCCGGGACATGTAAACCAACATTAACAAAACGACAACAACAATTATATATATATCTAATATGTAAAATTTCCATGTCACAATGTTAGTTACCGTACTCCTCCGAAACGGCTTTACCGATTTTTACCAAATTTTATATGCGTATTCAGTAGGTCTGAGAATCGGCTACTATCTATTTTGCATACCCCAAAGTGATAAGGGTTGTTCACCCTTAAAATGTTTTTTTTTAATTTTTGGACGAAATTTTTTGTTTTTATTTTTTTATAATGTGGCATTAAAAAATACATACAGCCCTAAATTTTTACTTTTTTATCACCAACCCCTATTTTTTTATAACCATTTTAGTAATTTAATCATTTTTCATCCCGCTCGATAACTGATCAGTTATAGTGTTTTTAACTGTACTTCGATTAAAAATCTAATTTTTTTAAAGAAAATAAACATTTATTTTTATTATTAAAGTTTAATCCTGATATATGCTTAGTGTTACCAATCTTAGATTCTTAAAATTTGCCGCGCCTATACTGGTGAGTGAAATGCCACACTATACCATAGACTGAAGCCGGTCTCCTGTTTCACTCACACAATAAGACTTCTCTCACTCCCTACACAGTTTTCGGCCATCATTATTGTTTATGTATCAAGTGTAGTAGTAACGTTTACAATTATCATATTAATTTTATTTATATGTGTTTTGTACAGTGAGCAATGCCAAGAAAACGCAAAGGGGCTGATTTGAGCCGTAATACAAGTAGGTCCAGAAGAATGAGAGCTAAAAGATCCCAAAGAACCGAAGAACAAATCCAGCAACAAAATGCTGATGCACGTGTGAGCATGCAGCAATTGCGTCAAGATCAATCAGAGGATACACGAGCTGAGCGCAATGAAGTTATACGTTTAGTACAACGACAATCACGCCGTTTCACGGTTAATAGACGCAGAACAAATGACCAACAACGCCAACAGGTACATCGTGCATTTACATCTGATTCATTTTTGCGTCTAGCATTCCAGTATGAGCCCGATATTGAATATTATGCTCATTCAAAAGTGGAAATTGGTGCTATGGATAAAGAATGTCCGCATTGTCATGCTCTCAAATTCCAAAATGAGCCACCTGGGATGTGTTGCGCGTCAGGAAAAGTGGAACTACCTGAAATTGAAACACCACCTGAACCATTGAACGGTTTACTTATCGGCACGGATCCAGATTCTAACGTATTCCTAAAGTCAATTCGAACATTCAATTCATGCTTTCAAATGACATCGTTTGGAGCAACAGAAATAGTTCGAAATACTAATGCTAATGGTCAACAATACAATTCTACATTCAAAATCAGAGGCCAAGTTTATCATAAAATGGGCTCATTGCTGCCAATGCCAAACGAACCACATAAATTTTTACAAATTTACTTCATGGGCGGCGAGGATTCCGGAAGTGCACTTGCCAATCGCGTGAATGCACGTTGTGACTATAATAACCTTGATTCATTTTTTGCCAGGCGCATCGTCAGCGGTTTGGACGCTCTATTGAACGAGCACAATGAATTGTTGAAAATATTCAAATCACACATGCACAAACTACAAAGCGATAATCACGCCATTGTCATTAATCCTGATAAAACACCAGCTGGAGAACATATTCGTAGATTCAATGTACCTGTTGTTGAAGACGTTGCTGGAATCATGGTTGGCGATCGTACAGGTACACGAGAAATTGTGATTCGTAGAAGAAATAATAATCTTCAGTTCATTGCTGATACACACCGTTCATATGACGCTCTCCAATATCCGCTAATATTCTGGAAGGGGCAAGACGGATATTGCATAAACATAAAACAACGAGATCCCGTATCAGGTACTTCATTTATTATGAACTTGATCATTAACCATTTAACAAAACAATTAAATTATTGAACGTAATTAATTTAAATTAATATTCATAAATATATTATTACAGGAGCTGAAACAAACAAGAACGTTAGCTCGAAAGATTATTATGCGTACCGATTAATGATTCGGCGCGGCCTGGACAACATCATTCTACGATGTCGTGAGTTTGTCAACAATTCATGATCGACATGTACGCGAAGATAGAGGGCGAACGACTACGATACTTACGATATAATCAACTCAAGCTGCGTGCAGAAGAGTACATTCACTTACGAGACGCTATTAACAACAACGCCGACGTCGCCGAAATTGGTAACTCTGTCATTTTACCATCATCGTACGTAGGCAGTCCACGTCATATGCAAGAATATATACAGGATGCTATGGCTTACGTGCGCGAATATGGACGACCGTGTTTATTTATCACGTTCACATGTAATCCAAAAGGGCCAGAGATTACATCTTTGCTATTGCCTGGCCAAAATGCAATACATCGTCATGACATTACAGCACGTGTATTCAGACAAAAGTTGAAGTCTCTGATAAGTTTCATTACTAAATTACATGTTTTCGGTCCCACACGTTGCTGGCTGTATTCAGTTGAGTGGCAAAAGCGAGGATTACCTCATGCGCACATTTTGGTTTGGTTAATCGACAAAATCCGTCCTGAAGAAATTAATAGTATCATTTCTGCGGAAATTCCAGATCCGTCTACTGACCAAGTGCTGTTTGATATTGTTACAGAAAACATGATCCATGGTCCATGCGGTACTCTTCATCGTTCATCGCCTTGCATGGCAGATGGAAAATGTACTAAAAAGTTCCCTAAAGATTTCACTAATGATACGATAACAAATACCGACGGATATCCAATATATCGTCGAAGAAATCCCGATAATGGCGGACAATCATTTATTAAAAATATCAGCAACACAGACATTGACATTGACAATCGTTGGGTGGTGCCGTATTCGCCTCTGCTAAGCAAGACATACAATGCTCATATTAATGTTGAGTTTTGCAGTTCTGTGAAGAGCATCAAATATATTTGCAAGTATGTCCATAAAGGCAGTGATATGGCTGTGTTTAGAGTAGAAAATACTAATGTAAATGCTCCTCCAATGAATAAAAACGATGAAATTACGCTCTACCAAATTGGTCGGTACATCAGCTCCAATGAAGCTGCTTGGCGTATCTTCGGTTTTCCAATTCATGAACGGGATCCAGCAGTTGTTCAGTTAGCAGTCCATCTTGAAAACGGTCAGCGTGTATTTTTCACGAACGAGACAGTGATTGATCGTGCTACAAATCCACCTAAAACTACACTCACTGCATTTTTTGAATTGCGTAATAGTACGGATGATTTTGGTGCCTTTGCAAGAACATTACTCTATTCACAAGTACCACGCTATTTCACATGGGCTCAAACAAAAAAATGGATGCCCCGCAAGCGAGGCTCACCAGTTGATGCATGTCTCAATTTATTTAAATCGAACGCTTTGGGGCGATTATTTACAGTCAATCCAAGACACACTGAGTGCTTTTATCTTCGACTGTTGTTGGTTAATGTTACTGCCCCATTATCATTTCAAGATAAACGTAAAGTGAATGGGCAACAGTATCCAACATATAAAGACGCATGCCTTGCACTCGGCTTGCTGGAAGACGACAACCAGTGGGAGTGTATGTTTGCTGAAGCTGCATTGAACTGTACAGCAATACAAATTCGTCTACTATTCGCTATAGTGTTGACTACATGTTTCCCAGTTCGAGCACAGATATTGTGGGATAATCACAAAGATTCCATGACTGATGATATATTGCATCAACATCGTACACGGTGCAACGATCTAACGATAATATTCAGCGACGGTATGTACAATGAAGCATTGATTGCTATTGAGGATCTTTGCATTCTCATTACCAACTTATCACTCACTCATTTCGGTATGAATTCGCCAAATCGAACTGCATCTCATTTAATTAACACTGAAATGAATCGTGAACTGCAGTACAACACTGTAGAAATGGCAGCGATTGTTACTCGCAATGTTCCACTAATGAATGACGAAGAAAGAACCATTTATGACCGCATTTTGCTCGCAGTTTCAGCAGGACAAGGTGAGTTCTTCTTTTTGGATGCACCGGGTTTAACTGGCAAAACATTCCTTATTTCACTAATTCTTGCTCAAATACGATCAAATAATGGCATCGCATTGGCCGTTGCATCATCCGGCATTGCGGCAACTTTATTGGATGGAGGCAGAACAACTCATTCAGTATTTAAGCTGCCATTAAATATTCAAAATAACCCTGACGCAGTGTGTAACATTAAAAAACAATCGTCCATGGCCACCGTGCTGAAACAGTGTAAAATTATCATCTGGGATGAATGTACTATAGCACACAAACATTCAATTGAGGCGCTTAACAGGACATTGAAAGATATTAAAAACAACGACAAACTATTTGGCGGCACTCTGTTGGTGCTTTCAGGTGATTTCAAACAAACACTTCCCGTCATTCCACGTTCAACATACGCTGATGAGATCAACGCTTGCTTAAAATCATCTCCATTGTGGCGTAATGTTGAAAAAGTACAGCTGAAAGTAAATATGCGCGTTCAAATGCTTCAAGATCCATCCGCTGAAACATTCTCAAAACAACTCTTAGATATCGGTGATGGAAAAGTTGCTGCAGATGAAACTGGATACGTAAAATTACCGACCGATTTCTACACAATCGCTGATTCACAAGATACTCTCATTGAACAAATATTTCTCGATGTACACACACAGTACATAAATCATGAGTGGCTTGCAGAAAGAACTATTTTAGCAGCAAAAAATGCAGACGTTGACAATTTAAATTTGAAGATACAACAGTTGTTGCCAGGGAACTTGGTATCATACAAATCTATTGATACAGTTTGCGATGCCAGCGAAGCTGTCAATTTTCCCACAGAATTTTTGAACTCACTGGATTTGCCAGGCATGCCACCGCATAATTTACAATTGAAGGTTGGATCTCTAATTATCTTGCTTCGTAATTTCAACCCGCCACGGCTGTGCAACGGTACGCGATTAGTCATTCGAAAATTGATGAAAAACGATATCGAAGCCAGCATTTTAAAAGGCAAGTTCAAAGGTGAAAATATATTAATACCACGGATTCCTATCATACCTACAAATGTGCCAATTCAATTCAAACGAATTCAGTTTCCGATTAGATTGGCATTTGCAATGACAATCAACAAATCCCAAGGCCAAACGATGTCTATTTGTGGCTTAGATTTGAGTACAACATGTTTTTCACACGGGCAATTGTACGTAGCATGCTCTCGAGTGGGTAAACCATCCAGTTTGTTTGTGCTCGCTAAAGATGGGCTAACAAAAAATATTGTTCACGCTATAGCATTAAAAGATTGATGTTGTTTGTTAGTGTTACTGTCGTAATTAATATGTGATATGTATTTTAAGCAATAAACTATAATAACTTAAAAATAATATTGTTTGGCGTTTGTTATTTTTATGTTCCCTTATCGTTCATAGTGCTCCATGCCTATTTCACGCATATACCACATGCTTACACACTTATAATAAGTAAGTTACTTTTTGTCTACACTAGAATTTATCTAGAAACTAGAAATAATTTATAAGGCAAAACAACGTTTGTCGGGTCAGCTAGTATATATATATATCTGTGTGTGTGTTCTAACTATGATTCGAATGTTACATATTAATTTTATCGCATAAATGTCTCTTTTGTTTTTATTTTTAAAGGAATTTGGGCATTAGCATCAGTTTCAATATTTAAGAGGATATAGGCTCATCATAATCCCCCGCACTCCCAAGCACCCCTATAACTGAGAAATGGTGGATTTCATGGGAGCACAAGTGGCACGTGACCCCTCCAAAATTAATGAAAGTAATTTGTATTTAACCCAATAAATATCTTTTACATTTTTTTTACTCTTCTGGAAGATTAATTGGCTTTAGGATCCTAAGATATGCGTAAAAACTTTTATAACAACCTTATTATAAAATATTTATAAAGAAGAACAACTTTTTACTTAGTGTGGCCCCTTCCAAAAATTATTCCTTGACAGGGGCGGCGTAACGAATAATTAAAACAATACTTAAATGGTTATTCCGAAATCAAAACAATAGATGGCAGCACGAAACAAATGAAACTTTTACGTATGCTAACTAATGTTACGAGTGGATAATGCAACACTTATGGAAAATTACTCACACTAAATCGTTTTTTACGTGTTAATAAAGAGGAAAATGTTTTTCTTCTTTTTTTTATTAAATTTATTTATTATTTATGTATGTAATCCTTAATCAGGGTCCCCCGCCTTCAGAGCTATGTCGCATACCTCTGAAAAGCTGCGGAGCACCCCCAAAGGGATGACCCCCACAAAATCGGGGAAATCCCCTGAAAGCACCCCTCCTAAAAATTTCAATGTCGCACTCAAAGCCATACCCCCCCCCCCCCCCCACCTTCTTAAGACAGGACCCCTCTGCCTCAATTTCAATGTTTACTCTAAATTTGTTTAAAACTTTCCATTTGCTTCAATAGAGAATTCCAAACAGTGATGTTTTTTATTACGAACTGTAAACTGCTAACTGCGTCCGCGTAAATTTTACATTTTTAACTTGCCGTGTTGGTTTTCACTGTTAAAATTTGATAAAATAGAATGAATTAAATATAGAATAAACAAAATTCTCATTTATAAACGTCAGTTGAGTGTTTAATCATTTGTATAGGTTTTTTGAGTTTTGAAATTGGTATCAATAAACACTATCATTTTTTTTTTCTTTCCATTCAAGTAGCATACAATAAAAAAATTTTCAACTATGTCAATTTGCTTACTTTATTCATGTTTTATAATTTTTAAAATTTAAGTGGGTTTCTAATTCAGAAAACAACAGTTTTTTGAAACTGGAACGATTTCTTACTCTTAATTAACTCTACATCATTAATTTCCATGCTGATACGAGTTACTATCGTTAACTAGTTGACATTAAATTTAAGTTTTTGCTTCCATTTCGCCAAGATACATTTGAATGTTTTGCTAACCACTTGTTTATACCACTTTAATTATTTATTTTCTGCTCTGTGAAAATATTTGTTTAATATGCAGTTTTCTATAAATGTAATATAATTAATAATGCAATGGACCGAGCCTATCATTTGGGAGATCGAGTGGGATCACCTACACCATTCTAAAAGTGTGTGACCATGTATTATTTGTACATTTTATTTTGTATTTTATTATGTTTTACCTATAATATGCATTGAATATATACACTTTGCGCCTTCACCCCTCCCCCCTTCAGGAAAATTTTGAAATGACGGGCCTGCAATGGGCAACGGGTCTTGTAGGTACTAATGGTTGTTTACATATTACACCATATTTTCTCACAAAAATGTTTATTAAGTTAAGTTACATGAATGATTTGATATAAAACAGCACAACATTTAATTACGAAAAAAAAAATTTTTTTTGATGAGAATCTTTGACAGTGAAAAGACAATTCCTGAAATATATACATCGTTGATAATAAAACTATATTCTGATTGCCAATGAATCAGCAAATACCAGAAGACAGTTTCTTCGCTTTTGTAAGACATGTCTTTTATAAGATGACAGCTGCAACAGCGGCTGCTGTTCCTGCTCCATCAGCGGCAACGGTGGCAGCTTATGTAGCTAACGCAAGGCTTGTAGCTTTAACACTTTGGAGAGCTGCAAATGTACTTCAAGCAGCGACGCTGCTAATCATGCTCTGTACTGCAGCTCCAGTTACAGTTCCTGCTAGACCAGCAGCAACGGTGGCAGCTTATGTAGCTAACACAAGGCTTGTAGCTCCAGCACTTTGGAGAAGTGCAAATGTACTTCCAGCAGCGACACTTCCAATCGAGCTCTGTATTGCAGCTGCAGTTGCTGTTCTTGCTCCACCAGCGGCAACGGCAGCTTTTGTTGCTAACGCAAGGCCTGCAGCTCCAGCACCTTGGAGAGCTGCAAATGTACTTCCAGCAGCGACACTGGCAATTGAGCTCTGTACTGCAGCTGCAGTTGCTGTTCCTGCTCCACCAGCGGCAATGGCAGCTTTTGTAGCTAACGCAAGGCCTGCAGCTCCAGCACTTTGAAGAGCTGAAAATGTACTTCCAGCAGCGACACTGCCAATGGAGCTCTGTACTGCAGCTGTAACAGCGGTTGCTGTTCCTGTACTACCAGCGGCAACAGCAGCTTTTGTAGCTAACGCAAGTCCTGCAGCTCCAGCACTTTGGAGAACTGCATATGTACTTCCTACAGCGACACTGCCAATGGAGCTCTGTACTGCAGCTGCAACAGCGGTTGCTGCTCCTGCGCCACCAGTGGCAACGGCAGCTTTTGTAGCTAACGCAAGTCCTGCAGCTCCAGCACTTTGGAGAACTGCAAATGTACTTCCAACAGCGACACTGCCAATTGAACTCTGTACTGCAGCTGCAACAGCGGTTGCTGCTCCCGCGCCACCAGCGGCAATGGCAGCTTTTGTAGTTAACGCAAGGCCTACAGCTCCAGCACTTTGTAGAGCTGCAAATGTACTTCCAACAGCGACACTGCCAATTGAACTCTGTACTGCAGCTGCAACAGCGGTTGCTGCTCCCGCGCCACCAGCGGCAATGGCAGCTTTTGTAGTTAACGCAAGGCCTACAGCTCCAGCACTTTGTAGAGCTGCAAATGCACTTCCAGCAGCGACACAGCCAATCGAGCTATGTGCTGCAGCTGCTATTGAGCCAGCAGCAATACCTCCTGCAGTAAAACCCACTGCAGTTAATGCAACAGGAGCCAAGCCTACAGCTGTGGCAGCACCAGCAATGCCAATTCCAATCGCTATAAAGAAAGAAAAGATTATAATTAAAATACTTTTTTTGAGACATATCTAGAAACGTGTATAAGCAACCGTTTCTGTTAACCTACAATCGACAGCTGTTCATCAATAAGAAAATATCCATTCATAAATACGTTATAAAACGATTATAGCACATTGAAGTGCCTCAATACTGTGCAGGTTGTATGATATGTAGACTGCAAAAAGTGCAGTTTCTATACTTTTTTCCACATTTTACAAAGGTTGTAGGGAGCTGCTGTTAACTAGATACATCAAGCCTTTGGATTAAACTTTGAACACAAATCCAAGGCTTTGTCTCAAAAAATACCAAATAAAACCCAAATGCGTGAAACTCCAAAATATTTTTTTTAAACGCTTGCTGGGTGAAACACAAAACTTAATAAAAAGGATGAATAATATATTCTTGAGTTTAATACGAAAGAAAACATTTGATTAATAGACAAAAATATTCAACTGGACCGATACGCAAAATCATTTCGAGAAAATATACTGATGCAGCGGACTTAAATAATAAAAAAGAAGAAAAGGGTTATGCTATCACAACTCATCATGTTTTATAATGTTTTTGGGATGTAATGCGGTTGAATAAAAAGGTCTTATGTTATACAAGTAAAGTACTTTTATTTTATTACAGTGTACAAAGTGGTTTGTATATTACCAAAAATTTGACTTAAATTCTTTTAGTTTATTTTAACATATTCCACAAAAAAAAAAATTTAGTCCATTTTAACTTATTCTATAAAACTTTTTAACTACTTATTCCATATACAAATACATATAGTAAAGTCCCGAAAACTCCGCTTAATGTGGACCGAAGGGTGTCTGAATGAATGTGCGGCCGAGTTATCCGGACCGCTGGCTTATCGAGTGTCGAGTTTTCGGGACTCTACTGTATTTATTTACTTATTTACAGTAAACAAATAGTTTAAATTGCATTTTAGAAGCATATTTACTTGTTAAAACCATGGTGACAGAAAGAACTTTGCCTGATAAAACCCCGGTCGTAATCACTCTGAAAGAAAGTAAAGTTATTTTAATTTTAGATAAGAATATGAATAACAAAAACGATAAAGGGTTTCATGATATGTGGCAACAGACAAACATATGTGTTTTTACTATTTTTGGAAATCGTCTGTCTTTGCGTGTTCCTTTATGTGAGCCTCTTAAAAAGTTAATGGCAAGATTCATACGAAGTCTAGTCCATATTAAGTTCAGTTCACACTTGTGCTGCTAAGGTTCTAGCGTCAAATGCTTCACGTGGGTCTTGCATTTGAACATTTTTTCTCGGAAAGCGTGACTGATAACTCAAAAACTAATCGTAGAATTTAAATAAAAATTGCTTTAGAGATAGAACCTGATTAGAGTTGATGCTGTTTATATTTTTCTGCCAAAGCTCAAAGACGGATAGAGAAATTTGATGTTTTTCACAACATCAAATTTCTCTACTGCTACTCCTTAAAAAGTCAAAAATAATTTAAAAAATGGTTTAAGACAGACTTTTTTTAATCCCGATATTAACTAGTGCTGCTTGTTTTTTGTAAAAAATGATTCCTAGAGAGTTGTCGCCGTCGAACCTTTTTTCGCTTTCTGCGTGATTTGAGTATCGTGAAAAGTACTATTGCAAGGAATCGAACGAGCGCTTGTATATAGAATGGACCCATATAGAAATTAATGCTATCAGTGTCAGTGCCAATTGTTCAAAAAGTGCCATACACATTGATCGTTTATATGAAGAAAAAAAAGGAAGGAATATTTCGAAATTGCCACAACATACAAAAAAATGATTTACATACACTACGAAGAATGAAAGAAAAATATGAAAAATTGAGAAAAAAGATAAATAAATAAAAAATAGAACCGACGTGAAGAAAAAGATCAAGCAATCAGTTATGTAACAGTAAATTGCTCTAAAAAGTTTTTAAAAAGCACCTTCTAAAAGTAACAAAACTCTTTTTCAACAAAAATCTGCAGTCAGAAGTAAAAAAAAAATCTATAAAGTGACATGTAACTCTTAGTTAATTACAACTATAAATTTAAGTGGATTCTCACGCATATTTTGCATCAACTCCTTTTTCAGTAAAATATTGATAGCTTATTCTGCTTATAACAAATTAGTGCAACGCCTGTTGCCATTATAATTCATAATTTTATGGAGACTTAAAACAAATTACATAGAGGAGATTAATAGATGAAGCATTAATACGTAATTGTGGGGGTTTTCCTCCTTCAACTTTATACTGAAATTTGCAATTAAATGAACTTTTGCTTAGTTTCATTAAAAAAAAAAAAAACCAAATCACGATCGTCTGGGGCAAAATTGCGTTTAATGAAGCAATAAAAAAGGAGTCCACTGAAAGAAGGTGTTTCACTGTTAAATCAGAATTCTTGTTATTGGAATAAAATGGCTTTTTTGCAAGAACATCACGTTCTCGAAATAGCTGCGAGTTCAAATGATTTAGATTTGAAAAACAGAGGTCTTCTTTTTTAAATAAAAAAAAATTTCCTCACTTGAGGTTTGAACGCGGACTGTCTCGACTGTACTCTAATACTCTTACCACTGCGCCAGAATTACATCAATCAGAGAAGAAAAAGTGGAATTATATAGCTTTTAAACGTACCGACTGTGGGTGCTAAAGATCTTCCGTGTCAAATACCTTTTAGCTCAATCCAGAAGAGCGTAAATTATCGAGTCGTATAGTTTGTTTTCTTATTTTACTACGTTCAACTCGAATACGACGAATTATTTTTCTTGCATTTCTGTTCTGAAGAAACGAACAGTCTACTCACATTCTTGAATCGTTCTGATGCCTCACACAGTACATAGTTCCATAAATTTGATACAATACTATTGTTCTGAAGAAGTAAACGTAAAAAAAAGCCCTGTATTAATTTTGAACGTAAAGTTGATCTATATTTTTTTCATTTATTGCAGTTAATACTTGCCCTTTCTGTAACTATAATTTCTAAGTAAGCATCGGTAGTAAAACTCAGAACTGCGCTTGCTCATTTTTAAGTGTTGTTGTCAGTTCGAAGAAAGAGTAGTATATCAATTTTATTGAACAAACATGAGCCAAAAAACTCTTTTAGCTCTGATAAAGTGCGTTTAGAAAGAAAGAATGCATGTTTTAAAATGATTTTAGAAAATTCACCGATTGAAGTCAAAGTACTTAATAAAATAAAGATAATGTGATCAAATTCAGTTCTTTACTTCGAACCGACGAAGGGAGTGGTTGCATCTAAAACAAATCTGCCTTTTAGCATGTTATGCGAAACAGTAACATCTTTATAATGAAAATGTAATGCCAGAACGCGAGAATATCTGTTAAAACAAATAAATAATATTTAATTGTCAATTACTCATATGAAAATTACAAAGAAAGATACCTAAATCAGACATCTAAAAAGACATAAATATGCATTAAATCCTAATTAGAGCTATTTCCCCTTTTAAATGTCAATGATTAATTTATGCTAAAAGATATGCATTCTCATTAAAGTACGTAAATTAAAAAAATAGTAATGCCTTACCTTTTTTTACTTATCGTATTGAATAAGACGACAATGACTGCTCAGTCTTTATCTTTACTGTGCTTTAGAAGCAGTAGCAATTGTTCACATCTTTCGTAGAATCAGGCTGGTGTTTTATAGTACGTAAGGGGAATCACCGTAATTCTTATCGGAAACGCAAAGCTGTTTTATCATAGAAAAGATCCTAAAACGGAAAGCCGACGTTCACATGAGATAATGAAAATGATTAAAAAATAAAAATATTTCTGGTTAGGAGTGCGGGAAAACCCCAGGAAAGTACCTGTTAATTGCTTGATCAGTGCTTAAAACCATCCTATTAAAGTCATGACATGAGATAACATCGCAGTGTCTCTTATACTTACCGTACGAACGGTTTAACCAGTTGTGTTGAGTTTTAACCGACTTCACAAAGCATAGGCGTAACCAGGGGGTTTTGGGGGTTCAAACTTACTTATTTAGGCACATTCAGACACGCAAAAAAATTTCTGGCTACGGTCTTGCAAAGCACATATTTTTTTTTCCTTAGAAAATTAAACACATATGCATATGATTTTATTTCCTCTTTCTCGGAAGGGTTGTGATCATGACCAAAGTATGCAGTTCATAATTGTTAAAAATTATCCTTGTTTTATGTTAAAATTTCATTTTGAGTTGGTGCTTTTAAAATGTTAAAAATTCAATTGTTTGTGTGCCATTGAAATGTGTTAAAAATATATTTATGTTAAAATAATTAAAATTTAGATAACTAAATGGCACCTTTAAAATGGAAAATACACCAATTGATTTTAAATGTTAAAATAACTAAAATGGTGCCCATGAAATGATTATATATAAACATGCATTGAATACACAATAAAAAATATATAAATTTTCATGACTTACCGAATAGATTTATTTCCATAAATATAACAATCAATTCACCTGGCCAAGCTTATCATATTAAATATAAAAGGAATACTGTGCACAGCATATTAATACATTAATGTATAAAAATAGATACTTGATTACATTTCAGCACCATCATCTTTGATCGTAAATCGTGGAGTTCATGAAACAAGATTATTTTGAAAGTCGTGGAATCGCAATTCTTTCACTCATATTTTTAAAATCGCGTGCACATGACACATTTCGCTAACGAGACTTCCATTAAAATTTTTTAGAGGCCACACATGATGATTAAAATGCGAAAATTATCTCTAAATTTGGCCTGCTGCACGTGGGACGTTCATATTTCTTCAAAAAAAAAAAAAAAAAAAAAAAACATCCTTTTCCATCGAATATTTTTCAAATCGTCGAGGTGACACAATGTAGATTTATAGTAGATTCAAACACGATGTCTCACATTTCCATACTTATTTTCCTGACAGTTCATCGAGACATTCTTATGAAAAATTATATTCTCAAAACATTTCTTCCTGCGTCTCTTCCACACAAAAAGTAGGAGAAGATGCCATTTTTCACCCCTTCACACCACACAACAAATCGGGGAGAGAAAAAAACAAGTTTTCGAAGTTCCACGCTATGACGTGTTAGTCACGTGCTGTCACGTAGTGCAATCAGGAAGAAGACAAATTGTCAATCGTACTGCCCTCTTGCGGGAGAAAATATGAAGCATGTAAAACATGATTTACAATAATAAAGAGGATTTTTCATCTGGTTATAATCAACCACCTTACCACCTTGGGGGGGGGGGGGGGGGTTGCAGTGAAAGGTGGCTTCAATCACCGTACCACACACAAACAGAGATCTTTTCAATCACTCCAGAATGTTTTCTTTCCTTCTTGATGTGTTTTTTACCCAAAGGCAGCAATTTGAGAATACAATCGCACAAGTAATAAATTTCGTGGAAAATATTCTCTACTGGGATGGAGTTTTGTTTTCTGATAAACCGGTGTTGTAGGCGCTCCAGGGCGCTGGGGTCTGAAAATGTAGGACCCCTAGCCAACAGATGTCCTAATGGGTTAAACCCTCAAGCCAGGAAGGGATGCTCATCAAGAAACTTACAGTTTGTATTTATTTATGACTTCCTGTCCAAACACCCATTTTGGTAAAATCTTTTTTGTTGATGAGCCCATTGGAAAACTGATCAACTGTATTTGCATTGCATTCTCATTTACAGATGTTCTCTCATCTCTTATATTTTAAATCTTTTTTTTTTTTTCTTTTTATGGTCCATCACGGATTGCATTACGGCTCTGGGAATCATCCGTTCAACGTTTCCAATCTCACTGCTATGGTTTAATGCTGCATTTTAATTTACAATCAAGTAATAATAATAATTTAACTTTGTGCAAGTAAACAATAATAGAAATATAAAAGATTGCTTAGCGCTAAATATTGAATTTTCTATTGCGTTTGATTTAAAAAGTAAACTAATAGATCTAGTAATGAATATTTAATGTTTTTGTGAATCAAGGCCGTATCCACAGGGGAAGAGGGACCCACGGGCCACCCCCCATCATATATTCCTCCCTGAACCTTTGCTTAACATAAGTGTGTCGAAGTCTGCCCCCCCCCCCCCCCCCGAAAAAATATTCTGGATACTGCCTTGGCTACGGAGCAGGGGAGGCATGTTAAGAATTAGGAAGGGCAGTGTATGCTTCAAAATCCTACCCTTTATATATTCATATATATATATATAGATATATATGACTAGAAATGATGTTAATATGATTTTTTTTACATATATGATAGCTTTTTGATACATATATAGTAGATGTATGTTTGGATCTTTGGTAAAGTTAGAGGAGTGGGTAGTTGGGGCTTCTGCAACTTAAATTTTTGTAACTGGTCTTACATCTATAATGCTTAGGCTAACTCTGGAGGCAAGGGTTCGAGGGCTCTCCCCAGGAAACTTTTTGAAATCTTCCTAGCAATGCAATTTCGGGATACTTTGGTGATGTTAGAGGAAACAGAAAGGAGTTTGGTTACTCTCCCCCAGCAATTTTTTTCATTTTTTTTTTTTTCCCCAATGGCAGGGCATATACAAGAAATAACACAGAAAAACAAATGCAAAGAAAAAACAGGTGAAGAGAGTACATAAACTAAAACAGGATGACCGAAATCATTGCCCCAAAAGTTCTCTGGCTTGCCAATAAAGCGACGATTCAGAGCCGGAATGCAGTGCAGTACAGCGGCGGAGGTGGGTCCTATTCATGGGCTCTCCCAATTTGCAGAGCGGACAGTCAGGTGAATTTAGAATACCGATGCAGTGCAAGTGTTCAGCCAGACAGTCGTGGCAAGAGTCGAAACTGTGCCACAACTTCACGGCGTGGACCATCTGGGATATTCAGGAGGTCATCTTTCCACCGCTTGGCTTTTATTCTTCCGCTAACTTCTTTTAAAAACTTGTTTTAGATGTAGCTTTATACTGTGGTAGGAGATCTCTGTATGTTTTAGCTGAAGAAGCCCAGCGCCCCTCTTTGAGAAGAGGGGACAGATATAAGACTTTATTTTTTTCAAAATAAAGTCTTATATCTTTTAAGTTACTTTTGGTGTCGCTTGTGATAGTGTTCAATGTCCTTTCCCTGAAAGTGTTTCTGAAAGTAAAGTGTCTTAAAAGCGTAATTTCTCTTTTCTTTCTTTTTTTAAAACTTGTGATCTGAATTTTTTTTCTGGGGGGGGGAGGAGTTGACTTGCTCCGAGGGGGTAGCTACCCTCCCCCCCCCCCCGGGAAATGCCTGAAATAAACACGGAGTATATCTTTAGACACAAGTATTTATGACTAGTAAATTTTCAACTCTTTTACACTTCTTATTGGTGTTTAGTCTGTACATTTTTAGGGTGACCCCCCCCCCTTTCAGCAACCCTAGTTACGCCTATGTCACAAAGGAAGAGGTTATACATTCATACCGTATGTATTGTTTTTTCTTTTGCTTGTTTGTCCACAAGTAACTTCTCACCGGATGAACCGATTTTTCTGATTTATTTCAATCGATCGAGGGTGGTTTCCCATAAATCCCGTACCTTCGTTTGACCATATTCGATAGTTAGAAAAAGGTTATGAGCAGAAATGTAGTCAATTTTTTTGTTTTTTCACCGATAACTGGTGACTAAAACAACCGATTTTGATTACTTTTTACTTATTCACTTATTCCTTCATTCATTCACTTATTCATTTGTTCAATTATTTATTCATTCATTCTTTCATTCATTCATCATTTCACTCATTCATTTATTCATTTATTAATTCACAGATATCCTTAAAAATCCCGATCGGAAAATTTCGTAAAAAATTGGCTCGTTTAGTTCTGGTTGAACTTCGTATCTGTACATGTTCTGCGGTCTAAAATCTTTCCGATAAAGTTCGTTCCAAGCAAATCCGTCTTCTATATCACAATTTCTACAAGAATGAAATTTCTTGTAGAAATTTCATTCTACAATGAAGGTCCTACAAATGTAGGACCCCTAGCCAACAGATGTCCTAATGGGTTAAACCCTCAAGCCAGGAAGGGATGCTCATCAAGAAACTTACAGTTTGTATTTATTTATGACTTCCTGTCCAAACACCCATTTTGGTAAAATCTTTTTTGTTGATGAGCCCATTGGAAAACTGATCAACTGTATTTGCATTGCATTCTCATTTACAGATGTTCTCTCATCTCTTATATTTTAAATCTTTTTTTTTTTTTCTTTTTATGGTCCATCACGGATTGCATTACGGCTCTGGGAATCATCCGTTCAACGTTTCCAATCTCACTGCTATGGTTTAATGCTGCATTTTAATTTACAATCAAGTAATAATAATAATTTAACTTTGTGCAAGTAAACAATAATAGTTTGGGGGTGGTTTTGGGGGTTCAAACTTACTTATTTAGGCACATTCAGACACGCAAAAAAATTTCTGGCTACGGTCTTGCAAAGCACATATTTTTTTTTCCTTAGAAAATTAAACACATATGCATATGATTTTATTTCCTCTTTCTCGGAAGGGTTGTGATCATGACCAAAGTATGCAGTTCATAATTGTTAAAAATTATCCTTGTTTTATGTTAAAATTTCATTTTGAGTTGGTGCTTTTAAAATGTTAAAAATTCAATTGTTTGTGTGCCATTGAAATGTGTTAAAAATATATTTATGTTAAAATAATTAAAATTTAGATAACTAAATGGCACCTTTAAAATGGAAAATACACCAATTGATTTTAAATGTTAAAATAACTAAAATGGTGCCCATGAAATGATTATATATAAACATGCATTGAATACACAATAAAAAATATATAAATTTTCATGACTTACCGAATAGATTTATTTCCATAAATATAACAATCAATTCACCTGGCCAAGCTTATCATATTAAATATAAAAGGAATACTGTGCACAGCATATTAATACATTAATGTATAAAAATAGATACTTGATTACATTTCAGCACCATCATCTTTGATCGTAAATCGTGGAGTTCATGAAACAAGATTATTTTGAAAGTCGTGGAATCGCAATTCTTTCACTCATATTTTTAAAATCGCGTGCACATGACACATTTCGCTAACGAGACTTCCATTAAAATTTTTTAGAGGCCACACATGATGATTAAAATGCGAAAATTATCTCTAAATTTGGCCTGCTGCACGTGGGACGTTCATATTTCTTCAAAAAAAAAAAAAAAAAAAAAAACATCCTTTTCCATCGAATATTTTTCAAATCGTCGAGGTGACACAATGTAGATTTATAGTAGATTCAAACACGATGTCTCACATTTCCATACTTATTTTCCTGACAGTTCATCGAGACATTCTTATGAAAAATTATATTCTCAAAACATTTCTTCCTGCGTCTCTTCCACACAAAAAGTAGGAGAAGATGCCATTTTTCACCCCTTCACACCACACAACAAATCGGGGAGAGAAAAAAACAAGTTTTCGAAGTTCCACGCTATGACGTGTTAGTCACGTGCTGTCACGTAGTGCAATCAGGAAGAAGACAAATTGTCAATCGTACTGCCCTCTTGCGGGAGAAAATATGAAGCATGTAAAACATGATTTACAATAATAAAGAGGATTTTTCATCTGGTTATAATCAACCACCTTACCACCTTGGGGGGGGGGGGGGGGGGTTGCAGTGAAAGGTGGCTTCAATCACCGTACCACACACAAACAGAGATCTTTTCAATCACTCCAGAATGTTTTCTTTCCTTCTTGATGTGTTTTTTACCCAAAGGCAGCAATTTGAGAATACAATCGCACAAGTAATAAATTTCGTGGAAAATATTCTCTACTGGGATGGAGTTTTGTTTTCTGATAAACCGGTGTTGTAGGCGCTCCAGGGCGCTGGGGTCTGAAAATGTAGGACCCCTAGCCAACAGATGTCCTAATGGGTTAAACCCTCAAGCCAGGAAGGGATGCTCATCAAGAAACTTACAGTTTGTATTTATTTATGACTTCCTGTCCAAACACCCATTTTGGTAAAATCTTTTTTGTTGATGAGCCCATTGGAAAACTGATCAACTGTATTTGCATTGCATTCTCATTTACAGATGTTCTCTCATCTCTTATATTTTAAATCTTTTTTTTTTTTTCTTTTTATGGTCCATCACGGATTGCATTACGGCTCTGGGAATCATCCGTTCAACGTTTCCAATCTCACTGCTATGGTTTAATGCTGCATTTTAATTTACAATCAAGTAATAATAATAATTTAACTTTGTGCAAGTAAACAATAATAGAAATATAAAAGATTGCTTAGCGCTAAATATTGAATTTTCTATTGCGTTTGATTTAAAAAGTAAACTAATAGATCTAGTAATGAATATTTAATGTTTTTGTGAATCAAGGCCGTATCCACAGGGGAAGAGGGACCCACGGGCCACCCCCCATCATATATTCCTCCCTGAACCTTTGCTTAACATAAGTGTGTCGAAGTCTGCCCCCCCCCCCCCCCCCGAAAAAATATTCTGGATACTGCCTTGGCTACGGAGCAGGGGAGGCATGTTAAGAATTAGGAAGGGCAGTGTATGCTTCAAAATCCTACCCTTTATATATTCATATATATATATATAGATATATATGACTAGAAATGATGTTAATATGATTTTTTTTACATATATGATAGCTTTTTGATACATATATAGTAGATGTATGTTTGGATCTTTGGTAAAGTTAGAGGAGTGGGTAGTTGGGGCTTCTGCAACTTAAATTTTTGTAACTGGTCTTACATCTATAATGCTTAGGCTAACTCTGGAGGCAAGGGTTCGAGGGCTCTCCCCAGGAAACTTTTTGAAATCTTCCTAGCAATGCAATTTCGGGATACTTTGGTGATGTTAGAGGAAACAGAAAGGAGTTTGGTTACTCTCCCCCAGCAATTTTTTTCATTTTTTTTTTTTTCCCCAATGGCAGGGCATATACAAGAAATAACACAGAAAAACAAATGCAAAGAAAAAACAGGTGAAGAGAGTACATAAACTAAAACAGGATGACCGAAATCATTGCCCCAAAAGTTCTCTGGCTTGCCAATAAAGCGACGATTCAGAGCCGGAATGCAGTGCAGTACAGCGGCGGAGGTGGGTCCTATTCATGGGCTCTCCCAATTTGCAGAGCGGACAGTCAGGTGAATTTAGAATACCGATGCAGTGCAAGTGTTCAGCCAGACAGTCGTGGCAAGAGTCGAAACTGTGCCACAACTTCACGGCGTGGACCATCTGGGATATTCAGGAGGTCATCTTTCCACCGCTTGGCTTTTATTCTTCCGCTAACTTCTTTTAAAAACTTGTTTTAGATGTAGCTTTATACTGTGGTAGGAGATCTCTGTATGTTTTAGCTGAAGAAGCCCAGCGCCCCTCTTTGAGAAGAGGGGACAGATATAAGACTTTATTTTTTTCAAAATAAAGTCTTATATCTTTTAAGTTACTTTTGGTGTCGCTTGTGATAGTGTTCAATGTCCTTTCCCTGAAAGTGTTTCTGAAAGTAAAGTGTCTTAAAAGCGTAATTTCTCTTTTCTTTCTTTTTTTAAAACTTGTGATCTGAATTTTTTTTCTGGGGGGGGGAGGAGTTGACTTGCTCCGAGGGGGTAGCTACCCTCCCCCCCCCCCCCGGGAAATGCCTGAAATAAACACGGAGTATATCTTTAGACACAAGTATTTATGACTAGTAAATTTTCAACTCTTTTACACTTCTTATTGGTGTTTAGTCTGTACATTTTTAGGGTGACCCCCCCCCCCTTTCAGCAACCCTAGTTACGCCTATGTCACAAAGGAAGAGGTTATACATTCATACCGTATGTATTGTTTTTTCTTTTGCTTGTTTGTCCACAAGTAACTTCTCACCGGATGAACCGATTTTTCTGATTTATTTCAATCGATCGAGGGTGGTTTCCCATAAATCCCGTACCTTCGTTTGACCATATTCGATAGTTAGAAAAAGGTTATGAGCAGAAATGTAGTCAATTTTTTTGTTTTTTCACCGATAACTGGTGACTAAAACAACCGATTTTGATTACTTTTTACTTATTCACTTATTCCTTCATTCATTCACTTATTCATTTGTTCAATTATTTATTCATTCATTCTTTCATTCATTCATCATTTCACTCATTCATTTATTCATTTATTAATTCACAGATATCCTTAAAAATCCCGATCGGAAAATTTCGTAAAAAATTGGCTCGTTTAGTTCTGGTTGAACTTCGTATCTGTACATGTTCTGCGGTCTAAAATCTTTCCGATAAAGTTCGTTCCAAGCAAATCCGTCTTCTATATCACAATTTCTTGGGGGGTTAAATTTACTTATTTAGGCACATTCAGACACGCAAAAAAATTTCTGGCTACGGTCTTGCAAAGCACATATTTTTTTTTCCTTAGAAAATTAAACACATATGCATATGATTTTATTTCCTCTTTCTCGGAAGGGTTGTGATCATGACCAAAGTATGCAGTTCATAATTGTTAAAAATTATCCTTGTTTTATGTTAAAATTTCATTTTGAGTTGGTGCTTTTAAAATGTTAAAAATTCAATTGTTTGTGTGCCATTGAAATGTGTTAAAAATATATTTATGTTAAAATAATTAAAATTTAGATAACTAAATGGCACCTTTAAAATGGAAAATACACCAATTGATTTTAAATGTTAAAATAACTAAAATGGTGCCCATGAAATGATTATATATAAACATGCATTGAATACACAATAAAAAATATATAAATTTTCATGACTTACCGAATAGATTTATTTCCATAAATATAACAATCAATTCACCTGGCCAAGCTTATCATATTAAATATAAAAGGAATACTGTGCACAGCATATTAATACATTAATGTATAAAAATAGATACTTGATTACATTTCAGCACCATCATCTTTGATCGTAAATCGTGGAGTTCATGAAACAAGATTATTTTGAAAGTCGTGGAATCGCAATTCTTTCACTCATATTTTTAAAATCGCGTGCACATGACACATTTCGCTAACGAGACTTCCATTAAAATTTTTTAGAGGCCACACATGATGATTAAAATGCGAAAATTATCTCTAAATTTGGCCTGCTGCACGTGGGACGTTCATATTTCTTCAAAAAAAAAAAAAAAAAAAAAAAAAATCCTTTTCCATCGAATATTTTTCAAATCGTCGAGGTGACACAATGTAGATTTATAGTAGATTCAAACACGATGTCTCACATTTCCATACTTATTTTCCTGACAGTTCATCGAGACATTCTTATGAAAAATTATATTCTCAAAACATTTCTTCCTGCGTCTCTTCCACACAAAAAGTAGGAGAAGATGCCATTTTTCACCCCTTCACACCACACAACAAATCGGGGAGAGAAAAAAACAAGTTTTCGAAGTTCCACGCTATGACGTGTTAGTCACGTGCTGTCACGTAGTGCAATCAGGAAGAAGACAAATTGTCAATCGTACTGCCCTCTTGCGGGAGAAAATATGAAGCATGTAAAACATGATTTACAATAATAAAGAGGATTTTTCATCTGGTTATAATCAACCACCTTACCACCTTGGGGGGGGGGGGGGGGGGGGGTTGCAGTGAAAGGTGGCTTCAATCACCGTACCACACACAAACAGAGATCTTTTCAATCACTCCAGAATGTTTTCTTTCCTTCTTGATGTGTTTTTTACCCAAAGGCAGCAATTTGAGAATACAATCGCACAAGTAATAAATTTCGTGGAAAATATTCTCTACTGGGATGGAGTTTTGTTTTCTGATAAACCGGTGTTGTAGGCGCTCCAGGGCGCTGGGGTCTGAAAATGTAGGACCCCTAGCCAACAGATGTCCTAATGGGTTAAACCCTCAAGCCAGGAAGGGATGCTCATCAAGAAACTTACAGTTTGTATTTATTTATGACTTCCTGTCCAAACACCCATTTTGGTAAAATCTTTTTTGTTGATGAGCCCATTGGAAAACTGATCAACTGTATTTGCATTGCATTCTCATTTACAGATGTTCTCTCATCTCTTATATTTTAAATCTTTTTTTTTTTTTCTTTTTATGGTCCATCACGGATTGCATTACGGCTCTGGGAATCATCCGTTCAACGTTTCCAATCTCACTGCTATGGTTTAATGCTGCATTTTAATTTACAATCAAGTAATAATAATAATTTAACTTTGTGCAAGTAAACAATAATAGAAATATAAAAGATTGCTTAGCGCTAAATATTGAATTTTCTATTGCGTTTGATTTAAAAAGTAAACTAATAGATCTAGTAATGAATATTTAATGTTTTTGTGAATCAAGGCCGTATCCACAGGGGAAGAGGGACCCACGGGCCACCCCCCATCATATATTCCTCCCTGAACCTTTGCTTAACATAAGTGTGTCGAAGTCTGCCCCCCCCCCCCCGAAAAAATATTCTGGATACTGCCTTGGCTACGGAGCAGGGGAGGCATGTTAAGAATTAGGAAGGGCAGTGTATGCTTCAAAATCCTACCCTTTATATATTCATATATATATATATAGATATATATGACTAGAAATGATGTTAATATGATTTTTTTTACATATATGATAGCTTTTTGATACATATATAGTAGATGTATGTTTGGATCTTTGGTAAAGTTAGAGGAGTGGGTAGTTGGGGCTTCTGCAACTTAAATTTTTGTAACTGGTCTTACATCTATAATGCTTAGGCTAACTCTGGAGGCAAGGGTTCGAGGGCTCTCCCCAGGAAACTTTTTGAAATCTTCCTAGCAATGCAATTTCGGGATACTTTGGTGATGTTAGAGGAAACAGAAAGGAGTTTGGTTACTCTCCCCCAGCAATTTTTTTCATTTTTTTTTTTTTCCCCAATGGCAGGGCATATACAAGAAATAACACAGAAAAACAAATGCAAAGAAAAAACAGGTGAAGAGAGTACATAAACTAAAACAGGATGACCGAAATCATTGCCCCAAAAGTTCTCTGGCTTGCCAATAAAGCGACGATTCAGAGCCGGAATGCAGTGCAGTACAGCGGCGGAGGTGGGTCCTATTCATGGGCTCTCCCAATTTGCAGAGCGGACAGTCAGGTGAATTTAGAATACCGATGCAGTGCAAGTGTTCAGCCAGACAGTCGTGGCAAGAGTCGAAACTGTGCCACAACTTCACGGCGTGGACCATCTGGGATATTCAGGAGGTCATCTTTCCACCGCTTGGCTTTTATTCTTCCGCTAACTTCTTTTAAAAACTTGTTTTAGATGTAGCTTTATACTGTGGTAGGAGATCTCTGTATGTTTTAGCTGAAGAAGCCCAGCGCCCCTCTTTGAGAAGAGGGGACAGATATAAGACTTTATTTTTTTCAAAATAAAGTCTTATATCTTTTAAGTTACTTTTGGTGTCGCTTGTGATAGTGTTCAATGTCCTTTCCCTGAAAGTGTTTCTGAAAGTAAAGTGTCTTAAAAGCGTAATTTCTCTTTTCTTTCTTTTTTTAAAACTTGTGATCTGAATTTTTTTTCTGGGGGGGGGAGGAGTTGACTTGCTCCGAGGGGGTAGCTACCCTCCCCCCCCCCCGGGAAATGCCTGAAATAAACACGGAGTATATCTTTAGACACAAGTATTTATGACTAGTAAATTTTCAACTCTTTTACACTTCTTATTGGTGTTTAGTCTGTACATTTTTAGGGTGACCCCCCCCCCTTTCAGCAACCCTAGTTACGCCTATGTCACAAAGGAAGAGGTTATACATTCATACCGTATGTATTGTTTTTTCTTTTGCTTGTTTGTCCACAAGTAACTTCTCACCGGATGAACCGATTTTTCTGATTTATTTCAATCGATCGAGGGTGGTTTCCCATAAATCCCGTACCTTCGTTTGACCATATTCGATAGTTAGAAAAAGGTTATGAGCAGAAATGTAGTCAATTTTTTTGTTTTTTCACCGATAACTGGTGACTAAAACAACCGATTTTGATTACTTTTTACTTATTCACTTATTCCTTCATTCATTCACTTATTCATTTGTTCAATTATTTATTCATTCATTCTTTCATTCATTCATCATTTCACTCATTCATTTATTCATTTATTAATTCACAGATATCCTTAAAAATCCCGATCGGAAAATTTCGTAAAAAATTGGCTCGTTTAGTTCTGGTTGAACTTCGTATCTGTACATGTTCTGCGGTCTAAAATCTTTCCGATAAAGTTCGTTCCAAGCAAATCCGTCTTCTATATCACAATTTCTACAAGAATGAAATTTCTCCTTAGGCACGAATGTTATTTTATTTATTTTTTTTTAACTTCAAAAATGAGCAAAAACGGTTCAAATCCAAAAAAACTCACACAGCGAGAGCTTCTTACAATAACCTTCTTCATAGGAGCTTCTTATACCCAGAGCTAACTTTTTTATGCCCAGAGTTTACATTATTTGCTTCATTTTTACCCACAGGCGCTAATGTTAAGATTTTTACCTACTGCAGGCACGTTATAACGACCTTTTGCAAAAGAACCGATTTATATTCGATCTTGACCATGGTAGGAACGTCTGTCTGGAACTAAAGGCCCATATAACTAGGCTTGCCATACGTCCCGGTTTGACCGGGACAGTCCCGGTACTTTGCTATTGTCCCGTGTCCCGCCCAGTTTATCAATGTCCCGGAAACGGCTGTAAGATGTAAAAAGTAATGAATTTATGTTTTTAAATCTTTTGAAGAATCAAAAATATTTATGAAGTATTAAACATAAACAAGTAAAAACTTTTTAGTTTAATAGATAGACAATTGAGACTACTTGCGAAGCCTAAAAAAAGGCTTAAAACTCACCTTTTTGCTTTTAATTTTTAAAAAATTTCCCCCGAACTCCCCTCGCTACTGAAGGCATTACATATCCCCCGACCCTCCGGTATGCCCATCCTATATTAATGTGTCCCGATTTCACTGACCAAAAATATGGCAGGCCTACATTTAACGAGGTCTGAGCAGACGAACAGAGACTTCCCTATTCTGCAAAATTCCCTAAGCTGCATTTATCAGACGCTGAGAGAGGGAAAATTTTGATGATATTCTTCATTCCACTCTCCACATAAGGGGCTCACGTACAATACGCATGCAATATACGTATCCTAAATTTTTGCACAATAAGTTTGAATTCTCCTTACACATTTTTTAAACCTTTTTTGTTCTTTTTTTTTTTTTCTTTTTGCTATTCATTTTTTCTGCATTCATTTTTTCTCTATTAATTCATAAACTTACTGTACGACTTACATTTTATAGTGTCTAATTAAAGTACAATTAATTCAAACTTTGACATTAGACCAGTACTTTATTTAACTTAAAGAAATGCACATTCTATCTCATCAATTACTATTTTTTATTTACATTAGCTTTGAAACTTAAACTTTTATTTTACATACAAGACAAAACCAAAACGAAATAAAATCTTTCTACATTTTTTTTAAGCGCATTGAAAGAATATTATTTAAATATTGTTATCAATTTATTTGATGTACTTACCATTTACTATACGAGCGTAACAGGATAGTCCGGATAGGGCTATTATAATGCGAGTCGACTATAATACATATCTATCACCAAACTATGATTCAAATATTACATAATAATTTTATCGCCTACATGTATTCTTTGGTTTTTTTTTTCTTAATTTGGGCACTTATTTAAGGAGGTATTCTAATGTAGAATTTTGAGAAAATCGAAAAAATTTTTTTTTCCCTTTATTTCCAAAGTTTAGACATTTAAGAATATGCCATTAAAAGGATTTTTCAAAATTCCTATTATTTCATGAGTTATAGCCGTTTTAGTGACGTGGGATCGGTTCCGGTCCGACCGCTACAAGTCGACAAAAGACGGTAGGCGTTCCCGAGTCCCTAAGGTTGAGTATCCCTTATAAATTCTTTATTGTATAGTATCCCTTTTAAATATATATTTTATTGAAGGACATAGAAACTTGTTTTGTTGGAATTTTCTCCTTTTAGTTTTATTTTAAGTTAGTTTTGAGCCAACCTTCGTACCAACCTTCGAAGTTAGTATTTTTAATGAAGGTTTTATACCCTTATTAAAAATCTTAGATGTTATGTGAATCACGATTGGTTCGAAAGCGAATGCTTTTGCAGCGAGACGGGACGAAGCTTCAGAGGCGTCAAAGGAGAGTAGAATTGCTCGTCTTTACCAGAGAGCATCGGAGAATGAGTATTTTGAAGTAGAGGAAGGTTTCTTATATGGAGCAGAAATCGCCGATTAAAAATATGTAAGTATTGTGTACCATTCTATAAGTAAAATTGCCGAAAACATGTCTCAAAACTTTGAACGCGTTTTTCTCGAAACTACTGTTTTCGAGCTGGCGGCAAAGATATCTCGAGTTCTAATGGATCGATTTACTTCAATTTTGGAGAGGATGTTCTTCATACATCCCTTTCTCGTGTGGACCTTGCTCAAAACGATAACTTTTCATTAAGTATTTTTTTTAAATTAGGAATTGTTGAAAAATATGCAAAAAAATATTTTTTTTCAAACAGCCGCCATTTTGTAATTTTATTTTAAACTTGTCCAAGGATCATACGATAGCGGCATCTATAATAATTAAGAATACGTCTGTTTTTTATTTTTCAGATCACCAGGAGGGTTGGAATATTGCACGCCAGGACACGCTCTCTTTTTTTTTTTTTTTTTTTGGAACCCCACTTTAACTGCTTATAACTTTGTCAATTTTTTTTGGTTATTTTTTGTATGTAATAATAAAACATCAATAAACAAATGATAAAAAAATGGATGCGAAAAATATTTTTTGTTTTTTTTGTACAGCGCTTCAAAAACCGGGATAAATTCTAGTCTCCACCTCCCTCTTACAGCCCTCCCCATCTATAACTGAGCAATAGATTATTTTAATGGAGCGCAAGGGGCTCGTGCCCTCTACAAAAGGAATGGACAAAAAAAAAGAAGAAATTTGTAATTAGATATTTGTTACTAATTTTTCTACAGTTTAAATAGAATAATTGGTTTTATCGGATTCTAAGATCAGGCCCTGACTATCGCACGGGCATCCGAGGCCCGTGCCTTCGGCAGGAACTCTCTTAGGGGCAGGAAATTTTTCAATAATATCATTTAAATTCTTGTTTCAAAAAATGCAACGTAATATAATCAGTTTAACCCCTAAACGCATTTGCCCGTGTCTGACACGGGCGAAAGTTACCGGCAAATTTTCACATGCCCGTGTCTCACACGGACAATCTTGTATTTCGCGTTATTTTATTTCTGATACCCGTTTGAGATCCGTTTGCACTTTTGTATAATAACTTTTTCATACAACTTTTACTCCACCCCCGCTCTCTAGTCACCCCCTACAACTGAAATTGCCGAAAACAATTTATACTATCCCTATATATTCATTTTCTGTCAAAAAAGACTCTATTATTTTTTACCAGTTTTTCCGAAAACAACTCGTGCTTCAAGGGTTTAATTAATAATAACCGCTGGCAATTTTTCATAATAAGAGGTTATTCTTAATAATAACCCATTTCACGTTGACCGTAGTACACGCACACATGCATACATGTAAGTGAACCGTTCCAAGGGGGCAGGAAAAGTTGACAGTGCCCTGGGCAGGAAAACTTGATAGTCAGGCCCTGTCTAAGTAAGGTATACATAAAATCCCTTATAACAACCTTATTGTAAAATATTTATGAGGGAGAACCACTTTTATCACTTTTTACTTACTGGCTCCCCTTCAGAGCTCCAGAAATTATTTCTTGCCACGGGCGGCGTAAACATTCTAAGTCAAGTGAATACAATAATTAGAAATTTACACAAAACAGTTATTTCGAAATCAAAACGATAGATTGCAGCACGAAACATGTAAAAGTCAAGCATATTTCCTTTCTCTTGATGGAAAACTGGACTTTTTTTCCTGCAAATTTTATTTCTAAACGCATGAAACTTTTATGTAAGTTATTGTTACCAGTTGAAGATCCAACACTTTTGGAAACTTTCACACACGAAGTCGTTTTTTACTTGTTGATAAAGAAAGAAAGTTTATGATTTTTTTTTTTTTTTTGGAATGCAATCCTAAGTCAGGGATCGCCCTCATGCCCGTCATTTCAAAATTTTCCAAGGGCAAAGGGCATATTTCAGGTAAAAAACAACAAAATGCACAAGAACATGTATAAATTCAATGTATTTCTAGTCATGTAAGTCAGGGGGATGACCCCCTGATCGCCCAATTGATGGGCACACCTCTAAAAGGCTACCGAGCCCCCAAAACTATGACCCCCCAAATTGGAAAAAAAAAAAAAAACACCTAAGAACAAACCCTCCTAAAAATTTCTATGGCGCATTCTGCACCCTGATCCCGTCCCCTTCCCCTAGGCCCCCCTTAATTAAAATGTCTTATCTGGATGTGTTTAAAACTTTTCATTTGCTTTAATAAAGTATTCAAAAACATTAATGGTTTCTTATTACGAACTGTAAACATTTTTTATTTAGTCCGCGTAAATTTTGAATTTTTAACTGAAAAACTTTATAGAATAGAATAAGTATTTATGGAAATAAAAAATGTTCATTTCCAAACGTTAATTGAGTATGTAACATTTTGAATAGTTTTTTTTTCTTTTTTGATTTTATTTATTTATTTATTTTTGAGTTGGGTATTGCGTTTTGAATTTGGCACTGATAGATACCATCAAGGTTTTTTTTTTTTCCATTTAAGTAGTATAGAATAAAATCGTGCTAAATTGTGTCAATTTGTTTACTTTCTTCAATTATTATCATTTTCAGAATTTGAGAGAGTTTTAGTTCAGAAAATAACAGTTTTTTGAAGCTGGAACCGCTTATTACTCTTGCATTGTTAGTTTCCATGTTGATGAGAACTACTATCGTTCATTAGTTGATGTTGAGATTAAGTTTTTTTATTCCATTTTGCAAGCGTACATTTGGATGTTGCTAATTTATACCGCGTTATTTTCTGCTCTCTCAGATATCTGTTTAACTTGCGAATCTGATGCAATCCGTTAAAAATTGAAATTACCAAAACTTTACATGAGTAGCAAATAATGGTTACTGGATGGGTGATTCTGATTCGATATTTCCGAAAATTTTCGAGCACTTTTTCTGAAAGTTAAAAAAAAAAAAAAAAAGTTATCCGAAAATTTTTATGTATTAATCTTAAGATTTTTTTAACAATTAAAATGTGCTTTTCTTTCTACCTTTCGACAAGCAAAATATTTTGTACTACTTTAAAAAACTTTTAATTCAATAATTTTTTCCAGAAAAAAAAAAAACGTCTGGTAGTAATATATTAGACCTTTCATTTAATTAGTTGAAGAATTATTTTTGAGCTTATATATATATTTGGGTATGTACTGTTGTGTTGAGGGGGGAAGGGGGATTATTAACTTAAGTATATACTTTAGTTTAAATTGATGGCGCATACTTTCCCAAAATTTTGTGTGATCTTCCGATATTTTTTTTTTTCACTTAGAATCATCCAAAGTTTACTGGAGAGGTGAAAAATTTGATTATCTTTTTTAGAATGTTGTTGGGCCTGCCTAAACAATATAAAACAATATATATCGATTTCAACTGTTATTATTCAATTAAGTGACTCGCCCAACCAGTTTAATTCAACTGCGCTAAAAATATTTATATGCTAACAGATTATTAAACTTATTAGTAACATAGTATCTATTCATAAAAAACTGATAACTGATAGTTGTTTACAATATTTTCTCACAAAAATGTTTATTAAGTCAAGTTACATGAATGAGTTAATATATAACAGCACAACATTTAATTATGAAAAGTAAACAATTTTTTGATGAGGAGCATTGACAGTGAATTGAAAGTTCCAAAAATATGTACATTGTTTTTCGTAAGAAAACTATATTCTGATTGTCAATAAATCAGCAAATAACAACAGACAATTTTTTCGCTTTTGCAAAACATGTCTTTTATAAGACAACAGCTGCTGTTCCACCAGCGGCTGCTGCTCCGGCAGCAGCAATGGCGGCTTTTGTAGCTAACGCAAGGCCTGCAGCTCCTGCACTTTGAAGAGCTGCAAATGTACTTCCAGCAGCGACACAGCCAATCGAGCTCTGTACTCCAGCTGCTATTGAGCCAGCAGCAATACCTGCTGCAGTAAAACCCGCTCCAGTTAATACAACAGGAGCCAAGACTACTGCTGTGGCACCACCAGCAATGCCAATCCCAATCACTATAAAGAAAGAAAGATTTTAAATAAAACTTTTTTCCAGATATATCTAGAACCGTGTTATGTTAACCAACAATCAACAACTCTTCATCAATAAAAAAACATCCATTTATAAATTCGTTATAAAACGATTACAATATTTATATTGAGGTGCCTCAATACTGTGCTGGTTGAATATGTAGGCTGCAAAAAGTGCAGTTTTTAATTTTCTTTCTTCTTTTATGCACATTTTACAAAGGTTATTGAGAGCTTCTGTTTGCCACTTACGTCAAGCTTTTGGATTAAACTTTGAACACAAATGCAAGGGATTGTTTCAAAATATATTAAGTAAAACCCAAATGTATGAAGCTCCAATACCCTTTTTTAAACGCTGGGAAGGCAAACCACAAAAGTTAATAAAAGCGAGAACGATATATTTCAGTGTTTAATGCTTAGAAAACATTTATTCAATAGACAAAAAAATTCAATCGCACTGATGCATAAAATTATTTCGAAAAAATATATTGTCGCACCAAACTTAAATAATAAAAAAGAAAAAAAGGGAGGGGCGGGTGCTATCATAAATCATCATGTTTCTTAATATGTATGGGATGGCATTCGGTTACATAGAGCTTATGTTATGCAGGTAAAGCTTTTTTATTTTATCACTAGCTGTACCCGGCCACGCGTTGCTGTGGCTCAGTCTGGTTCAATGGAAAAGCAAGAGAAAGCACATATTTTTAATATGTTTCATTTTACAATGCTTGTTGTTTCATTGTCTGAAAATATAGATTGTCTGGTTAACCAAATTCTAGAACACGCAATATATAATTGTACACATGAGGAGATCTAAACTGCTCAATTTGATTGATTGGTCTTGAGCTTTATGTTTTTTCCCAATGCTTGCGGGCAATTTTTTTTTTGTTCCATTGTCTGTGAAGATTTTGATATTGTCTGGCTCGGTTTTTGAAAAATTCCAACATAAGCTTTATCCAAACAGAAGAAACACAAACACAAAAATTCCAAATTAAAAAATTGCCTTTCAAAATAAACAATTTTTGGTTTAAAGTTCCCTTTGATCATTAGGTGCAAAAATACTAATAAAATCCTTCAATTCAAACAGAAAAAAACACAAAATGTTTAAATCAAAATAAAAATAGCTAAATTAAGCTGTTGCCATTCAAAATAAGTAATCTTTATTTTAAAGTTCCATTTAATCTTCGAGTGCAAAAACACTAACAAATACCTCAATACAAACATAAAATTTTTGAATAAAAATGAAAATAGCAAAATTAAGCTGTGGCCATTCAAATTAAGTAATAGCTGTACCCTGCCACACATTGCAGTGGCTCGTTCTCCTTAATAAAACATTAAAAAACGAAATAATGAAATCAAAATTAAAATAAATTTAAAGTGATAAATAAAAACACGCACGTATTCGAACGTAATGTTATGGCAAAATTTCAAAGCAATCGGTGATGTACTTTCGGAGATTTGAGGTGATGGACAAACAAACACTCACATTTTTATTTATATAAGATTAAGCTAACACTAATTCACCCGGAGTTGAGGAAACTGCTAATTATTATTTTTGGAACAAGGTAAGCCTTAAGAAATCGAACTAAAAAGCTTATAACTGGCGTTCTTATTGACTTAGAAACTTCGAACAATTTCCATCTTGTGCAGAAAAATCAGCGCTTTCGATCGATATATTATATTAATATGTGCAAGGTTTTTTTTCACTCCCATATTGGGGAATTTATGTGGAAATCTGCGTAAAATTAGATTTAAAAAAAATAGCTACCTGTCGGATTTTTTTTAACGGGTCTATAAACCTTCCTCTTGAATCACTATCTACTGGCAAAATTTCAAAGCAATTGGTGAAGTACTGTCGGAGATTTGCGGTTATGAACAAACGAACACTTACATTTTTATTTATATAGATAGTGTACAAGTTAATGTGTGCTTTACCAAAAATTAAGCTTTTGACTTAACATTTTTTAATTCATTTGAACTTATTCCATATACAAATATAGTAGAACCCCGAAAATTTGGACTAATGTGACCGAAGGGTGGCCGAATGAATACACAAGGTGCGGCCCAGTTATCCGGACTGCAGGCTTATCGAGTGCCGAGTTTTCGGAGCTCTACTGTATTTATTTATTTATTTATAGCAAACAAATATTTTAAATTGCATTTTAGAATCATATTTACTTGTTAAAACCATGATGACAGAAACAACTTCGTCTGACAAAACCCCGGACGTAATCACTCTGAAAGAAAGGAACGTTATTTTAATTTTAAATAAGATGAGAAAGGAAAACGATAAAGGTGTTCAGGATAATATGTGGCAACAGACTACTGACTAGTTTTGGAAATCGCCTATCGTTGTTCTTTTATGTGAGGCTGCGTTCACACCAAAGGCGACAAAAAACATGTCTCTTTTCCATCTGCGCAACCGCAGAGCCCATTTTTCAAGGCGAAAATATGATCGGCGCTTTCACAGATGCGGAAAAGATATGTTTTCTGTTTTTGTCGCCTTTGGTGTGAAAGACCCTGAGTGAAACACATTTTGTGGACGCTCTTACTTAAAAGTTAAGGTGCTTCCACACCAAAGGCGACAAAGAGAAAAAAAAACTTGTCTTTTCTCATCCACACAAGCGCGGAGCATTTATAAAGGAAAAAAAATTGCTCTAGCACAGATGTGGAAAAGTCACATTTTTTGGGCCTTTGTCGCCTTTGTTGTGAAAGCACCTTAATGACAAGATTCGTACGAAATCTAGAACACAATAAATTCAGTTCACACTTGTGCTGATAAGGTTCTAGCGTAAAACGCTTCACGCGGGTGTTGCATTTGAGCATTTCCGTCGGAAAGCTTGGCTGATAACTGAAAAACTATTGTTAGAATTCAAATAAAAATTGCTTTAGAGATGGATCCCGATTAGAACTGATACTGTTTATATTTTTATGCCAAACGCTCAAAAAAGAGTAGAACAATTTATTGTTTTCCCCAACATACCCGACTGTTTAAGTTTAAAAAATAAGAATTGGCTTAAGACAAACTTTATTGGTCCTGATATTAACTAGTGCTGCCTATTTTTTGCTAAAAATGATTCCGAGAAGATTGTCGCTGTCGAACGTCTTTTACTTACAGCGTGATTTTTGTATCGTGAAAGTATTAATGCAAGGAATCGAACAAACGTTTGTACCCAAAGTGGTACTCATACAGAAAATAATACTGTTGGTGTCAGTGCCAATAAGTTAAAAGGTCCCACACACTTATCGTATAACAAAAAATATCTTCAATTACAAACAATAAAAGAAAAATATGAAAAATTGAGTAAAAATATCAGTAAATTAGAAATAGGACCGACGTGAAAAAAAAAAAAAAAGATCAAGCAATTAGTTATTTATGTAACAGTAAATTGCTCTAAAATGTTTTTAAAAAGCACCCTCTAAAACTAAAAAATCTGCATTTACGGAAAGAATTGTCTATCAAGTGACATGTAACTTAGTAAATCACAATTGTAAATTTAAGTGGATTCACGCCCATATTTATCATAGATTCCTTTTTCAGTTAAATGTTTCTAGGTTATCTTGGTGGCAACAAATTAGTGCAACGGCTACGAACCTTAATTCATAATGCTATGGCGACTTACAACAAATTACTTTGAAGAGAAGAATAGATGCTGCAATAATACATAACTGTGGCTTTTTTCAATTCAAGTTTTTACTAAAATTTACAATTATATGAATGTTTGCTTGGTCTTTTTTTTTTAATTAAAAAAGAAACACGATCGTCTGGGGAAAAGTTCCGTTTAATGAAGCAATAAAAAGTAAGTCCACTGAAGAAGTAGTTTCACTATTTTATCATAATTCTTATTATTGGGATAAAATTGTTTATTTTTAAGAACATCACTTTCTCGGAATAACTCGGTAGTCAAAATGAATTAGAAATGAAAAACAGAGTTCATTTTTTTTTAAGTAACCCTTTTCTCACAAATGATCCGGTTACGATTTCATTTTTGAAACCATTATAAAACTTTTAAAACAGTTTCCTCACTTGAGGTTTGAACGCAAACTGTTTCTACTGTACTTTAATATTATGACCCCTGCACCAGGATCCATCAGAGAGGGAAAAGTTGAATTATACAGCTTCCCCCAAAAACGTACCAACTACGCGTTCCAAAGCACTTTCGTGTCATATTCCTTTTAACTCAATCCACAAGGGCATTAATTATCCAGTCAACTATTCTATTTTCTTATTTTACTGCTTTAATTTCGAATCCTACGAACTATTGACCTTGTATTCCTGTTCTGAAGAGAAGGACAGACTACACACACTGTTGAATTGTTCTGATACCTCGCGCAGTATGTAGTTGCTTAATTTTGATACAAATAATACTCTTGTTCTGAAAAAGTAATCCTGAAAAATAAGCCCAGTATTAATTTTGAACGTAAAGTTGCTCTTTTTTTTCATTAATTGCAGTTAATATTTGCCCTTTCTGTAACTATAATTTCTTAGTAAGCATCGGTACTTAAAACTGATAACTGCGATAGCTCATTTTTAAGTCAAAATTACTTAAAAAAATAAAAAAGTATATTTCCTCATTTTTAAGCACGTCATTTTTAATTATTGTTGTCAGTTCGAAACAAGAGTATGCACATTTTATTGAACAAACACGAGCAAGAAAACTCCTTTAACTTTGATAAAGTACGTTTAAAAAATGGAATGCATGTTTTATAATGATTTTAAAATCTTGCGGGAATATTGGTTGATTGCAGAATTATATTTTTTGTTATACATGTTATAAAACAGCTTTTTCAAAACGAGAAGCGAAGAAGCTGCTTAGAAATGGAATGCTAAATCTACACTTATACGCATGGCGGATGGCGTGATTAGTCAAAGTACGTAACACTAGATTTACCATACCAGTGATTTTGACTGTTTCGAAGTTTCCATTTTGCATAATTTGTTACTAATTATAGTGCAACTTTCAATTGCATAAACTTTTCCTAATGCACGGAAAGTAGGACAAATTAATGCGACTGAAAGTTTCATTATAATTAGTAGCAACTTGATGTGAAATGAACGTTTGAACGGCCTGGTAAATCTAGTATTAATAAAAAATAAAACAATGAATTTAATGTGATTAAATTTATTTCTTCACTTCAAACCGACGAAGGAAGGGATTGCATCCAAAACAAGTTTGCCAATTTAAAATAAAAAATGAATTTGCGGCAATTCACGTTGCTTTTCCCTTTTGGCATGTTACGGGAAAAAAATAGCATCTTTATAATAAAAATGTAATGAATGCCACAATAAGGGAAAAGAAATTATTATCTTTAAATTGGTAATTATTCATATGAAAATTACTAAGGAAAATGCCTAAAGCAAAATATAATGCCTAAATTCCTAAAAGAGCCATTTTTCCTTTAAATGATTAATTTTATGCTAGACGATATGCATTCACATTAAAGTTCGTAAATTTTAAAAAATAATACCTTACCTTTTTTTCTATATCGTATTGAATAAGACGACAATGACTGCTCACAGTCTTTTTCTTTTATGGTGCTTTAGAAGCGGTAGTAATCTTTAGCGGGAGAAGGCGTTTTATAGTAGGTATAGGGAATCACCGTAATTCTTATCGGAAACGCAAAGCTGTTTTATCGGGGAAAAAATCTTAAAACTGATAGCCGATGTTCCCCATGAGATAATGGAAATGATTAAAAAATATAAATATTTCTGGTTATGAGCGCGGGAAAACCCCAGCAAAGTACCTATTACCGTAATTATCGATAAATAGCCCCGCATCGTTGTATAGTAGGGTGGGTCGAAAAAAACTAATTTTTTCTTTTCGAAACGCTATACCGCGGAAAACTTGCCTCTGGGGTAGGTAAGTAACATGCAAATTAAAAAACAGATTTTTATTGAACCCCTAGCTAGCGCATTGTACTTCAACTTTCGATTTTTTTTCGAAAATCAAGTCATTTTGCACATTTTTTTTGCAGAAGTCAGCCATTATTATTTTTAACTGCTATAACGAAAATCATTTATTAAAAGGGTTAAAAAGCACACACAAAAAAAAAAAATAATTAAAACCACCAAAATCTTTCAATTGCGAACCTGCAGAACAGTTGGTATAATTTGAAAAATGCGAATACAAAATTTAAAAAAAAAGAAAATCAATGATTAAATATCTTCGGTTAAACTTTACGGTCTGTATGGGAGAAATTAGAAAAAAATAACGCAAAATTCTACATTTAGGAAAATTTTCATATTTCCAACTTTTTCTTCGTGTTAGCGAGAAAAAAGAGAAAAATGGTTGGTGAAACATACGTTCAAAATTTTAAATTAATCAAGAAATTTCTTCCGATACCACTTTGTAATTCAAGTTTTCGAAATCAGACAATATTAGAAATAAGTGCATTTCACATTTTGTATGAATGCTTCCTATGCCAGTCCACAACTTTTATGCATTATCGGGAAAACAACTTATTTGAAAAAAAAAAGCATTTTTATACTTAGTCCTAATACGTATGTAAATTTATTATTTAGTTTTTTCTTGTACGTTGGGAATTAAAAATTCCGCCATTGCAATATTATTTTTGCGAACCCCCCTCCGACACCACGTGAACCACTGGGGGTTCGCGAACCACCGGTTGGGAAATTACAATTACCACCGTTCTATTACAATGAATTGAAGTGTAAACTAAAAAAAAAAAAAAGAGGCTATTGACAAATAACTCAGCATGCTGGACTATGCCTTTTACATAAGGTGTTAGTACGTACCTTAAATGCAATAATTTACCGATTTTTGAGTATTTTGCGCTACCGCAAATTGAAAGATTTTGACGGTTTTAATTTTTTTGTGTACTTTTCAACCCTTTTAATAAATTATTTTCATTATAGAAGTTAAAAATAATAATGGCTGACATCTGCGAAAAAACTTTCAAAATGACTTGATTTTCGAAAAAAATCGAAATTTGAAGTACCATGCGCTAGCTAGGGGTTCAATAAAAATCTGTTTTTTAATTTGCTTGTTACTTACCTACCCCAGAGTTTTCCGCGGTATAGCGTTTCGAGAAAAAAAAATCCCTTTTTTTAGACCCACCCTATTGTATAGTCCTTTATTTCTCTGCATTTAGTTTTGCAGGAAAACTGATTTCGATATTTTTGAACGGTAGTTGTCCATTTTGATAATACTTTTTTTTGAATTTCATGCATTGCCCGCAACGTTATATTGCCCGCAGGTAGTAAAAAAAGAAGTTTTTTTGCAGATAGCCCGCGGGCTATACGCAGATAATTACGGTAATTGCTTGATCTAGACTTAAAACCATTCTATTAAGGTCATGACGTGAGAAAACACAACCATGACCATATACCAACCTTACGAACGGTTTAAACAGTTGTGTTGAAGTTTAACCGACTTCACAAAGGAGGAGGTTATACATTCATACCGTATGTATGTCGTTTTTCCTTTTGCTTTTTTGTTCACCCGTAGCTTTTCACCGGATTAGCCGATTTCATGATTATTTTTTAATTGATCGAGGGTGGTTTCCCATAGGTCCCGTACCTTCGTTTGACCAGAGACGATAGTAAGAAAAAAGTTATGTGCAGAAATGTAATCTTTTTCTTGTTTTGTTTTGTTTTTTCATCAAAAACTTGTGACTGAATGAACCTATTTTGATAATTATTTTTTACTTAATCACTCATTTATTCATTCTTTCTTTCACTTCTTCCTTTATTCACTTATTTTTTCATTCATTTATTCATTCATTCTTTCACTCATTCATTTAGTCATTCATTCGTGCATTCATTCATTCTTTCACTCACTCATTCATTCTTTCACTAACTTATTCATTCATTCTTTCCCTCGCTCATTTATTCATTCATTCATTCAGAAATATCCTTAAAAATCCCAATCATAAAATTCCATTGGAAAATAGGCTCGTTGAAATTCGTAGCTTTACATGTTCTACAGCCTCATGTTTCATGTATTCACTCATTCATTTACTAATTCATGTATTTATTCACTCATTCATTCTTTCACTCATTAATTTATTCATTTATTTATTGAGAAATATCCTTTAAATTCCCGATCAAAAAATTTAGTAGGAAAGTAGGGTTCTTCAGTTCTTGTTGAACTTCGTATCTGTACATGTTCTACATCGTAACATCTTTCCGATAAAGTTGTTGCAAGCAAATCGGTCAGTTAGATCAGGATTTATGTGGGATTGAAATTTCCCGTAGACGCTAATGTTAATTTTTCTTTTTTTGAAGTGTTTAAAAAATGAACAAAAATTGTTAAAATCAATATTTTACGCCTAGAGCTTCTTCCAATAACCTTCTTCATAGGAACTTGGATCTTATTCCCAGAGTTTACATAATTTGCTTCATTTTTGCCCACAGGCGCTAATTTTAAAATTTTTTGAACTGTTAAAAATTGAGCGAAAGAAATGTTCAAATCAAAAAGTAACATTTGGAAATGAGATGTTCTCGTCGAGACCTTTCAATTGCAAAAAAAAAAAGAAAAAAGAAACTTTCGAATCGGACAATTCCCCCAAAAGTTATTTGGGGAGGAGGGGGGGGCAGACAGACCGACATACAGACATTTTCAACATCTCATAAACCAACTTTCAATTTTTTTATTTTTCAATCTTTATTTGACTACTTCATTTACGTTTGACTTTATTTTTAACGATATTTTTACGATGCAGTGTACTATCTTTTTCTTTAATGCAAAGATTAGCAAGGTCTCACTGTGTACTGTGACATTGCTAATCTTTGCATTAAAGAGTTACACAGTTAGACAACTTTTGACTTCTAGGGAAGCGGGAGCTGCCCGCCCGCCAAGAAAACCGCACGACCTTAGCATGGGGCGTCTCGAAAGTCGGGGGAAAATTTTGTGAATTTAAAACCATTAGGTTATGCAAAGCAATAAAATCAAGAAGACTCTCTCCCCTTTTCTCATTTTTCCTGTATCCCCAACTGCGGGAATGAGCATTAAAGTCTCCCGCGAGGATCACAGGCGCAGAGGAAAGAGCCAGAAGTAAAGTGTTCAGTTCCGACAAAAGAGGTTCCAGGGGCTCAAGGGGGGAAGCGTATGCCGAAATTAATACGAGAGGGCCGTCCTTGACCATGATTTTTGCTGCGACGAAGTCATGTGCCTGGTACGTTGAATAACGACAAATCACACCAGAGGGAAAAAACAGAGCTGCACGACCACTGCCCGACAGAAAACGGCCCCAGCCAGACGGAATACAAGAGACCTGACCGTGCATCAGGTATGGCTCCTGAGCCAAGATTACATGTACTTTGTCCCTGTTAGCAACTACAGAAACATGTGAAGTTGGTGCTCTACCGCGCTGCAAATTAATTTGGAGAAGACTAAGTGCCGGGGCCGTCAACTTACAGTAAGTGGGTGGTGCAGCAGTATTAAAATCGGAAATACACAAATTTACATTACATATATTGTCAGAGGATGAACGCAAAACAAAAGAATCAACAGAATTTAAATCGATTATATCCATATTATTAGCCATAATCGATATTACGTTTCAAAGTATTAACAAGTTGCTGATAACATATACACTTAGAGGCAAAGGAGGGGTGATCCACAGGGAAGTTAGAACCATATTTGGAATTATGAGTCAAACAATTAGTACAGGTTTGAGACTCGGCCTTGCATTTTTGGCCGTGGTGAGATTCGGTACAGAATGCGCAATAGTGAGTTTTTTCTGTGCAGTTCGCCGCTGTGTGCCCGAACATTTGGCACTTGTAGCAGCGACGGACTCCCATGAACTCCTTGACCGTGTGAACATCCCAAAGGAAGTTCACACGCGGAGAGGACATAATTTTATGAAAGGCGGGAGGGGAACATTCAATCACCAGGCTGACATTTGAGGCCTTGCCACTCAGTTTAAATTTGAAACTGAAGTCCTTCTCCTCTACCATGCCAAATTGGGTCTCAAAGGCAGTGACTACAGTCGACCATTGTACATTCGGGTTGACATTATGGACAATATTACGAGGCAATTTTTTCCTTGCCACCCTGGTGCGGATCATGGCCCCGAACTTGGGATGATCTTCCAGGTGGCCTCTGAGAGACTCTGAATCTTCAACCGAGGGGACGTCCACGGCCAGACCTCCCTTTCCCACATAGCGAACTCTAGAAACCTTAATACCGTCCCGCGTTGGGTCGTAATTATGTTTGAGTACCTTTTTGAGATCCCCGGAGGTTACGTTTGGTGTATCCTTGCGAGGGTAAATTAGTACTGTGCTTTCACTGCGCAAAGCTTGAGCAAATGTAGGAACAGCGGGGAGACGGTTACCATGCTCCAACTCCGTTTCCTGGACCAACTCTTGGGAAACCCGGCCTGTGCCGACGAGAGGTGGGAAATCCCGTTCCAGGGAGTCGGCCTGGACACCAACATCGCAGGTGGCTCTCGGAGGAAGATGAGGGGAGTCCCCCGCCTCCATCTGAGTACTCTGAGCAGAGTGGGGTGAAGACGACGTGCGAGAAAATTTATCCTGCAGGATATACAACACCTTGATTAACTCGCTCCTCATCCCCGACTTAAAAAAACGCGCTGATTAGGATCCTTAGATTCAACGAGTGTTCTTAGGAACCCAAAGATCTCCTCTGTTGTGTTGACTACGGACACGTAGTCCAGGGCAGGCTGACTGGAGCTATGAAAGAAGCGTTTTAGCGGGCCAACAGTTTTGACGTTGGACTCCCCACTACTTGAAATCAAGTCCACATTTGACGGATGGGACTGAGAAGTAAAAGTATTTAGCGCAGTGGGAGAGGGAGAGTCTCTACGTACGAGAAGTTTTCCCGCGAGAGTCTGCGGAGTAGAAGTTATCCTGTTTAAAACAATTTTATGAGTGTTCCTACCGCTCTTCGACTTTTTCGCACTCATGTTTGCTCGGGAACACAGTAAATAAATATTTAAAACAAAATGAACAAATAATTTATGGGCCCTAATGGCCCGCTACTCAAAATTCACCAAATGTCCTACTTTTTGCCTTTTTACATTATTTCAAAAAAAAAAAAAAAAAAATCCAACAAAATTCCACAAAAACCCAAACATCAGGAGAACTAGTCAAGTTATCCAAAATCTGACGGCACTGTACTGGTAGGAGATTTTACCCTGATTAAAATAAGTACCTACAACATGGGGTAAATCCTAAATTTAATTTTCAGTGACGTTACAACTCATAATTGTAACACCAGTTAGGCTTCTCATTCTTAACCTAATTAATTTAGAACCCACAAAATTTAAAATTCTTAATCCTTACTTTAATGCGAGTACAAAGAGTACTCACAACCCCTTCTAAAACCAAATTAAAAAAAAAATATTTAATTAACTTTAACTAATTAAGCAAATATCTTCAACTGTAATTAATTCATCAAAAAAAAAAAAAAAACTGACATCACCTGGCCCACGTGAAATCTCCTGCTGATTAGAATGCTGGGTCACACTTAAATGATTAAATGATTTTGAAATTATTGAGTCCTCTCAGAGGGCACCAAAGTACACCATAGTAATACTTTTCGCGGGCAAACTATAGATGACTCGAAAGAACCGCCTACCCGAGGCGTCCCAAAACTACAATAATAAAACAATTACAATTTTCAAAAAAAAAAAAAAAAAAAAAACCTCTAAACAACTAACAACCATCCGTTAATATGCAATACATATTTCGAAACACAAAAAATAACTCCATCATTCAATATATGATACCAATTTCTATCTAAAACTCAAAAATAATTACAGCTTGACAAAATTTCACAATGTTATAATAAACGTAAACATAATGTTAAAGTTGGAATCGAAACATTCAAAAACTAACAATAACATATATTACGAACCCCTGTTCATAACTTAACCAACCAGGATTCCCCTGGTAGATCTCGGCAAGGGCTTTCCAAAAATATTACACTTGATGCGGATTGAACCGGATTACCGGATCTGCAGACTTGACAAGCGAGGCGATGGTATAATAATTGTAAACGCAATGTTAAAGTTGGAATCGAAACATTCAGAAATTAACAATAACACAAGTTACGAACCCCTGGTCATAACTTAACCAACCAGGACTTCCCGGATAGGTCTCGGCAAGAGCTTTCCGAAAATATTACACTTGATGCAGATTGAACCGGATAACCGGATCTGCAGGCTTAACAAGCGGAGCGATGATAGAGCGCGTCCTATCTCAACGGGTACGACGGTCGAGCTTGACAGGACAAGTTGGGTTCCCCCCCCCCCCCCCCTCCTGTATCTCAGCCCCATGAAGATCCTTGGGGTTGATTTTTTGCATACTCAATGTTGAGTGGCCCCTGACGACGTATACCGAAATTAAATCTCCTGGACCATCAGGGGATGGAGTCTAAAAGTTAGAAAATCGTTATTTTTCAGGTTTTTCGTGTTGCTGTGGTTCTTTTACAGGTCTACAGCCCAGACGAATAAACGGATCGAGATGAAATTTCGCACACACATTCCTCGTGCACCAAGGGTGTGCCTTTTGCGATATTTGCCCTCCCCCCGGAACCTTACCCCCAAATTGTGATTTTTATCCCCCGTATATCAGACCCATTGGGGTATGTGGTGTTGATATTTTGTATAAATATACTCGGGGAAGTCCCTGAGTACGAATACTGAAAGTTAACCCTCAGGGACATAAGAGGTCGGCGTAATTAATATTTGAAAATCACCATTTTTCAGATTTTTCCGTCATTTATGTTCAAAAGGTTTAAATTGCTTTAAAAGAAAGAATAATTAAAAGCAAGATAAAAAAAATTAAAAATAATCTACGCCTCAAAATTCTAAAAACATTGAGAACAGACTTTTTCGACAACAAAGAGTATGCAGAATGGCAACGATACGAATGAAATCAAAAATAAACAAGAAGTTCCGTCTAGAACTATACGAGCCTACTTTCCCGTATACACCGAATTCAAATTTATAATCTAGCTATCTCTCTCTCTCTGTCTTTCTCGTTTAGTTTTAGTTCTTAATTGCTTCAAATATACCTTTTTCAACGGTTAATAGATATTCATTCAATCATTCATTTATTAAGTCATTCATGTATTTAGTCACTCATTTATTCATTCATTCTTTCGCTTATTCATTTAATCATTCATTGATTCAAAAATATTCTTGAAAATCACGATCAAAAAATTTCATAGGAAAATAGGCTCCTTAGTTCTGAATATACTTTCTATTTGTACATGTTCTACGTCATAAGAGCTTTCCGATTAAGTATTCCAAGCAAATCGGTCCGTTAGATCAGTAATTATATAGGATTGAAATTTTCCCGTAGGCGGTATGTTAATTTTTTTTGAACTGTTCAAAAATGAACAAAAATTGTTCAAATCAATATTTCACGCCAAGAACTTCTTCCAGTGAGCTTGTTCATGGGAACTTGGATCTTGTATCCAAAGTTTACATAATTTGCTTCATTTTCACCCATAGGCGATAATGTTAAAATTTTTTGAACTGTTCAAAATTGAACACAAAAATTGTCCAAATCAAAACGTAAAATATGGAAATGATATGTCCTCGCCGAGATCTTTCGAATGCAAAAAGAATTTTTCGAATCGGACAATTCGTTCAAAAGTTATTGGGGGGGGGGGGGGGGGCAGACCGACAGACAGACCGACAGACAGACAGACCGACAGACACACTTTTTCCCCATCTCAAAACCCTACTTTCAAATTTTTTATTTTTCAATCTTTATTTAATTACTTAACTTATGTTTGACTTTTCTTGATTTTTAACGATATTTTCACGATACATTAAGCCTTCTTTCATGCTTTATCATTATTTTTTTTACTCTTACGGGAAAGTAGGCTAAAAAGAGCTTTTATCAATCGTCTGTGCAAAGAAATTAAAGCAAATTACCGTGAAAAAAAAATCGAATTGCAGAGAAAATCGGCCAGAACTTCTGTTCTAGATAAGGCAGAAGCTTAAACAAACTCCATCTTATGCAGAAAAATAAAACCTTTTTCTCTGATAAATCTCGCATTCCTCCGTGCGCGCAATGTGCTTAAAAAGGGGGGCAAAGTTTTCTTTGAGTACTAATGCAAACCTATGTTTATGAACATCCGAAGACACTCAGTTTCAGATGTGGCAAGGAAAACGAAAAAGATTTAAAATGTCGCACTAAAGTTTAAGGCGTAATTTTTCACTGCTATCTGTAGAAACACTTTTGATTATCAAGTCGGGGAATCCCCTTTATTCGTATCGTGTTACTTTAAACACATGGTTGCTCTATTTATCTGAATAAATTCCATAAAACTGATAGCAACAATTGATACAATGAAAAAAAAAACTTTTTAAACACATTATTTTTTATAAGGATTTGAAATTAGAAATAATGATGTAACATTAAAATTTCTAAGTTGTTGCTACTAATCACCCTGGCATTGGAAAGCCTACTTAACAGGTAGAGAAGATCATAAATCCACGGTTTTGGGGTGATATGCAGTTTCATTTTAGGGCGAGGAACAGCGAGGGCTGAAGATTGACTTGACCTCAAATTTTGTGGTCTCTTAATTTTGAACCAGATCCCAGATGAGAGAGCGTCACCTAGGATTGGCACTCCCAGAGGTATCGTTTCACTTGGAGGACTTTGGAGCACCGACCTATTTAACGTGAACCAGCTTCCTTTAGCGTACACGGCCCACAGGAACCAGCTGCGAGAGGTTGCCACCCTCCAAAACACTGACCTAAGTCGATGTTGCTTCACTTTCGGTGTTCTGCGGGAACCGAGCTTCTACCGGCTTTTCTCCACCAGACCCCAAACCTGTTAGCCGAAGCCTTAGGCCTGCTGAAGCGTTAGCTCATCAAAAATGTCTAAAGCAGAATCTAGGTCTTTCTGGGATCATGCCCATTTGGATAAATGTCAGTGCTCTAAGCTGTCCTTAGATTCAATTCAATTTTTTTTTTTTTTTTTGTTCCTTTCTGCCACCTCTTGTATTATTATTATGATCTACCTAAACAGATCAGCCCTTCCTTTCCAAGCAGATTCCGTACGAGAGTGTATCGCCCCATTTCTTTTACAGAAGGTAGGGAGGGAACTGTCATTATGTTGATGTTTACTGCTTCTACGTCGTGTTTGATTGCTGTGTCTGATGATTTAAATACAAAACGGCCCTTTTTAGGGTCAACTGCGAATAATGTTAATGACAACTCGGAGCGGATGTTTGTTGAGGAGATTTTGACATGCAAAATTCAGTGTTAGTGTGGTGATCTCAGTGATATTTAGCTTCCCTTTCTAAATTCATTTAAAAAATATTTGTTTTATTTATTTCTTTATTTACCTTATAATTTTTCTTTTAAAATTTAGCAAATGAAGAGAATTAACTTTAATATTTTTAGCTGTACAAACAAAAAAATAATTTTTATTTATTTTTTTCATTCGTTTAACTTGCTAGTTTTGTTTAAAAAATAACAAAGGATATTTAAATTTAATAATATTATGCAAAAATGCGCAATCCGAAATACAACTTTGAAAATTCTGAAACGTGTAAAAATATCTTTATTTAAAATTATATTTTAAAAAAATTAAGTACATATATTAATCTGAAGTTAGTAAATGGCGCTACCATTTCCAATGCAAGATGGGAGTGTTGATACTTTTTTTATTTTCCCTACCTGCAACAAAGAAGAAACAATCCATTGCTTTAGGGAGTCAGTTTAGAGAAGAAGGTTTAGTTATAAACGATACTATGAAAGGTAAATCAGATTTGCATTTACATTGTGCTGCCATCTATTTCTCCATACTAAAGTTATTTAACATATTTATGTTTTCATGTTATATAGTTATGTTTTGATCGGTACGTTAATTATCATTGTTATTTTTTAATTATTAGAAATATTAAACGGTCATTAAAGTTAAATAATTTTTTTTTAATTAAGAGATTATATAAAGGCTTGTTAAAAACTCGTGCTTAAAATACCTTTGACTTTTATTTATTTACTTATTTATTTTTTAATTTTTAATGCAGTAAAATTTATTTAATCCCATGTATATATTAATACTTTTAAGGTAAAATGTTATAATGTGTGGGCATATTTCTTTTAATTTGTAAGCGTCCAAACGTGGAGAAAACAAATGCCAAATTGATACAAAACAAGAAATTCCTTCAAGTATGAAATTTTAAAATAAAATCTTGAGGCAAACACATGTAATGCAAGAAGCACGTTTGGTCCATTTTAACGAGTTTCCTAGTTAAAACGCTTGGTACTTCCGTATGTATGTATGTATTTCACATAACTACCCGGTAACCGTCGGATGTATCAAAAGCGCTCTGTGTCAAATCCGTGTGGATTTCCAATTCGTTTCCGCTATCCAGATATTTCATCGAAATCGTCCCTGATTTCTATATTTAACTTGAGGAGATTTTGACATGGAAAATTCAGTGTCAGTACGGTAATCTCAGGGATACTTAGCAAGTTTCCCATCGGACACTCCTGTGTTAGAGCATTTTATCTACTGTCTTATAAAACTCTTTTATACATGTGTTCACAACAAACCGGATTATAATGCTCTTAGAGATACGCTTATATTCTAATCGTATTTTTACTGTAATATGATCGATAAGGATCCACTTCATGCTCTAAGCCTGGAATATTTTAATAGACCCTTGATTAGGCTGTCGCTAAGAGTTAAGGGTTAAGGAAACGTGCTTTTATTTCAATTTTATTTGAAAAACGATAAAAAATGTGGCCCTAATTTTTAGATACGGTGTGAGATAATTTTTAGTCGACAATACGTTAAATACCATGTAATCATTCAGAAGATAATAACATTAATAGGAAACTAAAGCAATTACATTAGCAGACTTATATAGTATTTATACAATAGATCATATAATATATTGCACGAAACAAACAAAAAAAAAATAATAATAAATATATAAATACACTAATACATAAATAAAGAAGAAATATGTCGCTAACTATTTTGACAATTAGAAAAAAAAAATCTTTGAATAATTGTACTTAATTAAATAAAAATTCATAAATGAATAATTCTCATGTAACTAGATAATTTACTTTTTATATTCGCCATTTCCCCCCTTTTTCTGAGCAACGTATGTTGCAAATTTCGCTACGCAAATATTTAAATCTTTTAAAACTCACTAAACTAAATGTCTTTTCTTTGTAACTTTTAAATAAAATAGGTTACATTTTTGTTACTATTTGAAAATGTTCCCCTCCTATTGTTTCATAAAATAAATATTTATCTGAATCATTTAAAAGAACATGCGCTGCACAAAAATGCTGCAAGAACAACAAAGACAGCTTTGAACTTTAACACTAGTGTTAACACATATTAACAGTCATACTATACAAAAGCAGACTTTCTTACAATTTCCCCGCATTTGTTTCATTAAAGCGGATTTATTGTTTCAAGAGATATTACCATATTGTTTATGAATATTCTTTCTTTAATTCTTTGAACCATTCCCCTTTGAATGGTCGCCTTAAAAACATTCTTTTATTGTTTCTGCATGTTTTAAAAATGGCAGACGTTTTTTCACCCTTTCTCCTCGTTTTAAAAGTAGTTATTTGCAAAAGGAAAAATAATTACTTGAATGAACTATAGAAAAAAGAAAGATCAAATAAAAGTGCGTTTTGTTTTACAGGATAATAGAATTAACTTAACAGGTATAATCAAATTGAAAAGTAAGCATGGCTGATTTTGAAAAAATCTCAGCTAAAAGACTCGGAGTCGCCATTATGTCTGTTGAAGTTACGATTTTATGACTTACGATTTTATGACTGATTTAAGTTTTTGTTTTTTCTACCATATAGAACCAACAATAACGATCTGCATTCATTGCTTGTTTGGTTGCCACACAGACACTAAAGATTCAGCCCCATAGTCATTCAGTTGTTGTAAAATTTCAGGTAAAAAAACGAATATAGCTGAGGAAAGAAATATATCTCATACTTACCAACAAGAATTCAGAAGATTTTTTTTTCCTCAAAAAACAAAAAAATGCTGAAAAAGCGAAGATTGGGGCATATCTCCTTCTGCCAAGTAAAAAAACGCCATTTAGTAAATACATTATAAATCTCACCATTTGATATAAATTTTTAAAAAGTCTTACGTTAGTCCAATATTAAAGTATAAATGAATCGCTTACTTCGAGAAAAGTTAGCAACCCTTAAAAACAGAAAAAAAAAAAAAAAGGCTTATGAAAGTTAGAAAACTTTACGGGTCTAATCTTTTATTATTTTATTTTAGTAGGTAATAGCAATGCAATATTGGTAAGTTAAAACGATTTTTGATTAATTAAGGCAAAAAAAATTATAAGTTAATACAGTAAAACCCCGTTATACCACGCCTCAGTATACCGCGGAATCGGATACACCGCGGTGACTATCATGTCCCCCGACGTTTAAACCACCCCTTATAATTGCCATTTAAAAGTGATTCCTTATTTACCATTGTAAATAAAGCCAGCCAGAGCACACAAATATTCTAGCGAAAGATTACTTATCCCCCCACCAGACACACTGACAGATAAAGTGTTCAGACAGATATAGTTTCATAGTAGACAGATATAGTAGATATAGTTTCACTATACCGCGGTTATGTTATAACGCGGGTGCCAAGCATGTCCCCTGACACCCGCGTTTTAACGGGATTTTACTGTACCGAAAGGTCGTTCTTTTTCAAAATGGAGATGTTACCTTTTCGAAATAAACGGTTCAAGTAATCCAAGCATAAAAAACTGCTAAAAAGATTGTTGAAATTTAGTTGAAAATCGATTCAGTTTTGTGAAAATTTCTCTAAAAAAAACAAAAACCTTAAATTGTACTTATAAGAAAGGAAAAAATCGTAAAAAATGAACTACGAGTGTAAAATCGAAAAACCGGACTGATATTTGTAAAAATTACGAAAAAAATGGCATAGATTAAAGTACTTTTCATGGTGAGTAGGCGAGTGTGAAAACTTTTTCTTGAAAGATTTTAGACAATAGTGTTATTTACATTAATTGCTAGAAAAAATGGTAAAAACTGACCAATCTTCGTAAAAATTACGAAACGATCGCAAAAGTTGGCAAGCATGATACATCATTTTGACTTTATATATGGATAGAAATATGGTACTTTTCTTGGCGAGTGTGAAAACTTTTCTTCAAAGGTTTTAATCTCTAGTGTATTAAAAAAAAAAAAAAAAATACTTTACAATAAGTTACGATTGTTGCTCGCATGATTTTCCATTTTAAAATGACTACCTTAATATTGTTGGGAGTATTGCTTGCGTATGACTTTTCTCCTCTAACCCTGTTAGCACTAGGCCTTTGGGATGCCCTGCATCCGGAGGCGAAGTTTTTTTTTTTCTTTCCAATGGGGCTGCGGTATTGGTCCTCAACCATTGCAGACCTAGTGCGTTCCCCAGAAATTGGTACCATCTCTTTTAGCCGCACCACAATGAGTGTGGTACCATCACCGCATGAGAATTTTGACGTTCAGTTACCACTAGATGGCGGTACCTGAGCTCTCATTGATGCAATATGCACTAGGAATTTAATTTAGCCGAGAGTATCCATGCCAAACGGATACTGAAGGGATCTTTAACATGCCGTATAATCATACGACATGGACGCAGACGATTTTCTGCATCTTGAAAATCCACCGACTTGGGCCAGGTTTGAACCTGCGATCTTGGGCATACGAGACCTGCGTCTTACCACTACGCCACCCCTGTCGGCCGGAGGCGAAGTAGTGGTCCACGGATTTTACATGCACCTATCCCTAACTGTACACGGGGTCTTCAGCGGGTATTGAACAAGCACCTTCCAGGTGGAAGTTCGACACCCTAACCACTAGGCTACCACAGCCTCTGTTAATAATGAATTATTTCCTCATAAAAGCACTGAGGAAATTGTTCTTGCTTTCAACGCAGCTGGTAAACAAGCATATGCTGTTAAAAACAAAGCTTCTGCTTAAAATAAATGTTAAGAATATACTTTGTTACTGTATAGAAACCATGAAATTTGTGTGTATATTAAAATATACGTGTGTTTGGAAAATTCACATAACCAGTTTCGTTATGGCAATTACCCTGATCCTTTTCGGGGTTGACAAGCATTAAGAACTAATAACATTTAGCATCATTTTGAGCATTTTAAATAGTGTACAAAGGCATCATTTCAGTTCAGTTTCTTATTAGATTCTAGTCTTTAAGTAGATTTATGTTATTTCATTATTATTTATTTATTTATTTATTTGATAAAATGTTGAAAATTCTTTTTTATGTATATGCTTTGATACAGAAAAAAAAAAAAAAAAAAAAAAAAAAAAACAATGACATAGTTCAATAGCAATTCCTTTTTTTTTAGATTTCTGCAATACTTGGACTTTATTTTATTTATTTATTTATTTAATTTTTTGTTTAAGACGTTGATCTGAAGCAGTTACGGTTTCGAGTTGCTCCGCTGTACCTCCTAAATACTTGCTCCAGTTGCACTCAATAATCCGAATAATTTCCATACATTGTATTACTTGTATCTTTGTATCTTTTTTTTTCTTAATTACTTCATTTTTTTAAAGTTTAAAAAGTAAAGAAAAGATGGGGGTAGTGGAACATAACAATTTGCTCCAATTTCGAGCGAAACCCGCGTTCCTGCTCCCCGCTAAATTGTGTAAAAGTTCTTTGAGCGCATAAAGTAAGGAATTCTATTGTTTCGTTTGGAACAGAAAAAATATACGCAATTGCGTAATTTCAATAGCTACCACATTGCCAGTTTGTGCTCTGTTGAAAATGTTTAACTCGTAAGTGCTCTATGATTCGTTTAGTTGGTTTTTGCGCTAAATTCCTCATAAACACTGGTTACGCATTTCTATGATTTGTTTAAAATGCCAATTATCCTATAACTCTACCATTAAATGTATACTTTGAAACGTTACTTGATCTAAATAATTTTATATTATGACTTATTTTGATTTTAGAGATTATTCCGAAATAAGGCTCCCTTTATATTGTTTTATTTTTAATCGTTTTAGTTACTCATTTATTTATAATTTTATTTATGCAATTATTTCTTTATTTATTTTTTTCACTTTGCTTTTTGTGGCTCAATCAGGGCCGTACCGTTCAACTGTGCAAGGTTGTGCGCATGACCGCACCGTGTCAAAAATCCACCGGCTGCCAAATCTAAGGGCAACCTTAGGGATCATTCATAAATGATGTCACGCTTCGAGGGGGGAGGGGGGTTCGTGAAATTGTATGACAAGGGGAGGGAAGAGGGTAACAAAACATGTGACACCATGCTTATACAACATAGCGTGACATGTGACAAAGGAAGGAGTGGGTCCGTTGAAGTGTGACATTTTGTGACAAAGGGGGGAGGGGGTCAAATAAATTGGAAAAAAAACGTAACATCATTTGTGAACGGTCCCTTAAAAGAAATAAATAAATAACAAAAGCGGATAAAACACCAAAAAAAAAAAAAAACATTTAAAAAAAACATCCGGGGGGGGGGGGGGAGGTTTTTCGAAAAAAATGGCGGTTTATTCAATTTTTTTAAAAAAGGCGTTCATTCAGTAGGAATTCGCACAACGCGACGACGCAGAGCAGACTTGGAGGGGATCTGGACTCAATAGTTAGTAAAACTTTGAGGAACACCCAGTTCAAACGTATAGTGGCTGAAAAATACTCCAAATATAATGCAATGTTTTGCGTCATTTTATACTGAAAGAACTTTTACATTTTCGTGTCTTTAACTGAAAATCAAGAAAATTAATTTTTCTTTTCAATTTTTCAATCTACAACAGAGGGCGCCATATGTTTGCTGAATAACTAAGAAGTTGGGTAAGAGCTTGCGTTTCTCGTTTCTCCCTGGTTTCTCCTACTTTTCCTAGCTATTGATCGACAAAAAGCAACTTAAAAAATTTTATCTTTTATCAAGTTACTTTCCCATAAAAGTGAAAAAATAACTGAATAATTGCATTTGGAATTAATGCAAATTAAAAGTCCGTAAAAGCCTTATCTCGAAAAATATACCTCTGAAAACAAAAATAAAATATAATAAGAAATTAATTAATTGAATAAATATCTTAAAGTATACATTTGAAAGTTAGTGTCTTTGTGGTGTGCCTGTGCGTTCTTCTAAATGACTTTCTAGGGAAATGTCTGATTTGAGAAAAACGTTTTTCATTCAATAAATCTTAGTCCAAACATTCATTACAAGATGGCATATTGTTATTATTCTCTACATTCCCTTTTCTTAATGTATCTTTTATATCGTATCATAATGTCCCTCTCCCAAAGGCAATATTACTATTTCAAGAACCACAATATATTCATGAACCTTGTTTGCTTGAACAGCCAAGGCCAAGGATGAACTTGATCCAGTTTACTGTTTAACGGTTACGATCAAGTTCAGCCATGGAATAATTCCATGGCTGAACTTGATTCATTGATTTACTATGCTATTCCATGATGGAATAGCATAGTAAATCAATGAATACATTAACTCTATTAAATGATGAATGATATTACTAAATAATTAGGTTTAACTTTTGTTTAGGAATTCCACTAATTTTTGTTTCGGTAAAAGGACCCCCAAATATAGGTGTCCCATGTCAATTCTTCCGCGAGAGGGTAGGGTAGAAAGAATGGAAGAACAGGATAGGAAATAAGTTAAAAGGGCGTGTGAGGATTCAACGTTTCCACGAATCACCTCTGACTACGAATTGGTAGAAACGTTTCAAGCAAAGCTCCTTGGCTACTGGGTAGGTTCGTGTTTTATATAATTTTGCTGACTTTGCAGTCTTGGCGGCGAATTTATAATATTTATGTTAATTTGGGCGATAGGAAAAAAGTGTGATGTTCTTAATTTATATAAAAGCATATGTTTTGCCTAATATCATTCGGGAAGCGAAACAAAGCCCAGTAGTAACATTTGTTGAAACCGCAGACAAATGCTCTGTTATAATTGAGTCGTTTATTTTGAAAGTGTTGAAAGTCCATACTTGAAGAAAAAACTAGGTGAATGAATAAAACCCATCATTATTTTTATCTAGAAACAATTTTTTATCAAGAAAAGAAAGTAAGAAATAGGGAAAGAAAGGAAAAAAATGAATTAGAATTTTAATATTTAGTAAATAGAAGTTTCAGCACCTAATACCTTGTAAATACAGTAGTCCCTCGTTATATCGCGCTTGTCGGGGGACGGCAAAAAACCGCGATATGACTGATGCCGTTACAAATAATTCGAAAAGTACCAGTAAATTGAATGGACCTGTTCAGAAGAAAAGAAAACATTCCTGTACGATGGCTTTGTTTAACGGCGGAAAAGGGGCTTTACTCAACAATGCAATATTTTTACTTTTGAGAACTCAAACTTAAAACTATCCAAATGAGTGATATAACGAGGGGTTATGTTAAATGCGAACACAACTAAGTTACTTTGTCCAACTATGGAAATAGTAGTTGCTAATTTCTACTTCTAATTATTAATTATACGCATTTGTCTGCAGCAAATTGCACATTGTTGAACGGAAAACCACTAGAGAGAGGGAGGGGACAATAATAAATAAACATTTTCTCTTTGATCTGAGACAATTATGGTAAATAGGAAAATAGGGGTAACCAATAGGTTGATAACTGAAGGATTTCTAGTTCACCTAACGCAAGTTATTAAATTACGTAGATCAACTCGAAATCGTTCTTATGCAAAGTGACGTTTCCATAAGAATGAACACCGTTCTTACTTGACAAACTCGAAATGGTTTTTTAAGTTTGTCGTTTGTTTTTTTACTAATCCACAACGTCACAACGTAATGTACATGTCTGATGGAAAGCGCTGAATTCTAATTGATTGATCTCTATGTATAAATGTGTATACTGCTCGTTGCGTTAGTTTTCTTTTGTGTGTTATTAATAACATTACTGAACCATTTTTAATAGTATTTATTTTTAATTTTATTCGCATCTTCTTGGCCTATCAAACAAAAGATTTCAAAAGTTGATGAAGATATATTTCTGTACAGATAAAGTCGATCTAATGACAGACAAGTATGATGCAAAACAGTGAAATGCATAAAAACTATTAACAAAAAGGAATTGATTTTTCAAGTTTTAGTATATCTATTCGAAGACATCGGCCATTAAATGCTGCAAAATAATTACATCCTTCAATTAAAATAAACTCACTAGCTTAAATTCAGAATGCTTTGCAGAAAATTAATAGTCAATATTTATATTATCAAGATTATACGCGTAATTGTAACTATCATAAGGTCGCGCCTAATTAGAGGAGGTCAATCTCTTAGTTACTTTGCGTTTTGAACAAGCATCATGAACCACTAATCCATTAGATTTTAGCGCACTTACAGCAACGTTCAACGTGCCTACTATGCGACGGGGGAATAATATCAATTATGCATTGGACCATGCAAATTACAGGAGATGAAATTTAATGATAATGCCCAAAGTTTGCAGCAATGCCAGCAGGATGAAATATTTTCATGGGCAAATATCAACATAATTTTAGTATGCAGCAAACTATTATTAAAGTACTAGTAATTCTGATTTGGATAGTAATACTAGTAACAATCGAATGCGGAAAAAAGGGGGGAGTTAAAAGTATAACTTTATTTCATTGCTTACATTTACTCTTTTTTGGCCTGCTTTATCGTAAAATTTTAAAAATGTGAATATAAGACGGCTTAATGTATCATAAAAATATCGTTAAAAATAAGAAGTCAAAAGTAAGTTAAGTAATAAAAAAACAAAAACAGTGAAGAATAACGAAATTGAAAGTATGGTTTTGAGATGGGGAAAATGTGTGTCTGTCAGTCTGTCTGTAACCCTCTCATAAATTTTGAAAGTATTGTTCGATTCGAAATATTTTTTTTTGCAATTGAAAGACCTTGACATAGTCTTTTTTTCGTAGTTTTGTTTCCATCTCTTACTGCATATCTTCTTTCTTTCATTCAAAAATGTCTACTTTTGTTTTCTCCCTTACTTTTTCCCCTCTAATTTTTCATTCATTGGACGTTACCTTTTCTCTTCTTTCATTTCCTTTCTTTTTATTTTAACCTTATTGTTCCGAAAATAAAAACAAAAAGAGTACGAGGCCAAACAAAGAAAACAAATCATTTAAGAAAGCTTAATATTAAAATTGAAAATATTTTCCACGTTAAGAAAGCACAAATGAGCATTAAATTACAGACATATGTTTCGGGATTGCTTGGAATCCCCTTTTCAATGCAGTAGTGGAGCTTCTAGATATTCAGTTACAAAAGAAAAAAAAAAGCCTTATATTTATATACTCCATAAATACTGAGAGATAAAATAAGTAAATAAATAAACTCAAAGGAAGTTTATGAGATGGGGGAATGCGTGTTAGTTGATCTCTTCATTCAGTCTGCCCAGCGGTTCCCAAACTGTGGTCCGCGTATCACTAGGGATACGCGAAGCCTCTCTAGGTGGTACGCATGTAAGCAAAAAAATCTATCTATAATCTTTTGATCTTCTATTGTATATAATAAAGTTATATAGCAGTGGTACGCAAAATGTTTCTCAAGAAAAATGGTGGTACGCGAAAAAAAAAAAAAAAATTGGGAATCGCTGAGTCTGCCTGTTTTTCCTAATCACGTTTCAGAAAATAATAGGAATTCAAACCTGTTTTTTAAAGTATGTGTCAGGAATCTGCACCATAGCACCGGACCTCCAATCGTATCATTTATTTATTTAATAGATTAGTGATTAACAATTTTGATCAACTCGAAAAAAAAAAAAAAAAAAAAAAACGGACATATTTCCGTTATTATTATTATTATTATTATTATTTCATGAAATAAACAAAAATCGGTTATTCGAAGAGATGGATCGATTTGAATTATTCATTCTCAATATTTTTCAAGCAAAAAAAAAAAAAAAAAAAAGAAAAGGAAAAAATCGCACAAGATTATAGTTTTGAAATCTCTCATCTCATTCGTAAGTTTTAATAATAATAATCATCGTAATAATAATAATAATAATGATTTGTTTGTTTAGTATGTTAATATTAAAAAGTTAAACTGCCATTACGGATTGTTTTATTTTCAGAATGAGATGTAAAATAATTTCACTATTCTTTGTTATTACATCCTGCCAGAACTTACAAGGTTTACACTACTTACGATTTTACTTAAAATAATATCCTAAAGAAGAAAAATGACGTGTTTTAAGGATATTTCTTCCCCCGGTTTCCCTTTTCAATTTATGGATGGAATTCCCCTTAAGATATACTTTCCTATAATCAGGCATTGCATTTCGATCATAGAAATAATTTGAATTAAATAATATTTCCTTTGATATTTTCTACAGCTGCGTGCTTCCTTAGTATGGTTGTGCTTTTAAACCGACTGAAATCCGAATATTTCTAAAAATAAATTAAGAAACATATTAACGGAAATGTTATCGTTATCTTATATAGTTTCCAAAATTTCTTAACCTTCAGTAATACAACTTTCTTTTCCGACATTTTTTTTCAACATTTTAGAAACAAATTTATGCAAGTCTAGACATGATTGTGTGTCTATGTGTCACAACTCTTTACCATTCCTCTTTCATTTCAGCTTCAGAGATAGAATTTCATTTGAAAGAACTCGTATATAAAAACAACATCAAATGTTTCCGAAATGCTGAATAGATTACTCTAATATATATATAGCGAAACAGTTTCAAATAATTCAAAAGTTATTTTTACGCAAATGTTGACTTAGTCAAATAAGTTGAGGTAGCTCTAAAAATTCAAACAAGATTACAAAAAAGAAAAAAAAAACTTTACTTTTTAATTTTTCATTTAAAAGCAGAAGCTTTTCAAAAGAATCATTCCGATATAAAATCCAAATATATATATATGTGTGATCTCGGGTCTGTCTATAGAGGACATCACTTGCACAAACACCACATTTATTATAACAATGGACGAACACATTACATTAAACATAAAAAACATAGACATTAAATATCTTCATCGTAACACGTCGTTCTTCGTTTCTTCTCGTCTGAATCCAATTCAATCTGCTTCCGCGCTGCCCCGTCACACCGTACATCTAAGTAACAGTCCACGCACATAGTATTACTCATAGTATATAGTTCAGTAAGTTTATATGAGTTAATTGGGAAAACTCCTACATATATATGTTCCGCTTTATCTTAATTTTGTGCACGACGTGTTTTACTGTTTCAGCTTTAATGCAATGGGTACAATGTGTTTTACATCATCAGAAATTAAATTTCCTAGCAAAGTTAATTTTATTTGTTTTATGAACTGAACTTACTCACCCAGTCAAAAATGTTGAAAACATATCTTGCTGTACTAAGGAAAGATAGATAAATTTTTATGAAATATCTTTGAAGTAGCCGAAGAAGTAATACCGTACAAAAATTTTAAATTTGTATTTGTTTACATATAATTTAAGCATAAACATGCTATGTCTCAAACTTAAGCATTATAGAAAGGTTGATAATTCAAATAAATGTTTTTCTCCTTCGCTCAAAACTCACTCAGTATTACACTTTATTTAGATATGAAAATGTTAATCGTACTGAACGTATGATTTTTAACACTCTAAATCGTGATTTTATTTTACCTTCCTTGGATACCGCGTTAAAACATTCACCGAAAATTTATGTTATTTAAAAGTTTGGTTTTTCCTATTCAAGTTAGATTTTAATTTTTAGATTCAGTTAAACAAAATAATTAGGGGAGAAAGTGCAATTAAACGTTTGACAATCGCATGCTGAAGTTAGAAGAAGTTCTCCGTTTTGTAACTAAAACATTATAATATAACAAAACTGGTGAAACGGCATTACAAAACGGCATTGTATTGCATACATCTGCACTAATCTGAAAAAAAAAAAAAAAGACATCTTTTGGCACTTAATTGTTAATAAAATGAATACGCGTCATGAATATACTCTTACATTGATAACTACAGAAAGGGTAAGTAAGATTGATATTAAACTGATCAAAATTAAACAAACAGGCATGATAATGAGGCCTACCAAACTGTTCTTCATACTCACCACAATGATAAAAACGTATACCCTCACTAAAACGCTTACGCAAACGCTTCATAAAACCTTGAAATACTCCAACAGACAAACTATTGTCTTTAGGCAAATTCTGATCATTATACGTTAAGGTAAGAAAACAATTCTGATCGTAAAGAGAAGCCTCATGCATACAACGAACAGCCCATTGCTTAGAACGAGAAAGACGACAACCAACACACTGACCACAAGGAACAGTTAAAGGAAGATCTATATAACCTTCCTTCAGATTAAACCCTATCCGATACTTACCACTTTCAGCAGGTTCCTTAGAACGATATCCATGAAGAGGATGATAACATGTCATACCAAATATACCTTTAAATCAATTTAGAACCACATTACAGAAACATTAAACACAAAGATGTCTAAACATACTTAAAACAATCAATCCTTCTAAAAACACTTTTAAAATCAAAAATAAAGCTATAGCAAAATATTCAACAATAATCTCCCAACGGAATGCTTATTGTTCCGTTGGGTATTATTGTGTCTCTAAAGCCGAATACCTCCTCTCATAGGAGAAGTATTCAAGTTACGCTTATGAAACTTACGAGCAGTTCTAGAAAACAACTTCTTAGAAACCCTACGACCTAAACGCTTTCTCTTCCTCATAAAAACACCTTTAAAAACAATTCCTAAAAAAAAAACACTCCTAAACTCAACATTTTACCTGAGTGGTGTCAGTCCGCACAGTTAAGATCAAGTAATACCTGTGCGGACACGCATGCGCGTACTACAACAACCAAGTAATGTCAATAAACTATTCACCACTGGTTGAAACCTCAGGCGTAATACCTGCTTCAGATTGATTACGTAAAGCATCTAAATCAACACCATCAAGCAAACCAAGCTCACGCATACCATCAACATTACTCTCATCATTAACAAATCTCAAAACTCCTTAGGAGAGTTAGAAAAACACTCTCTAATAGAAGGCGGAAGAGACATAAAAGCTTCCTCAGCCGCAGCAATACGGTTCATACAAGAATGAAAATCCTCAGCAGAACCTAAATCTGCATATTGACCTTGATAATGACTAACATGATCAATCAAACCAGTCTTCTCATACTTCCTCATTATCCAATTAATATCTACCTCATCCTTAAAAGCCTGCTTAGTCATAGAAGGACCAAAGCAATCAGTCTGAACAACCTCATAATTGTGATAAAGTGTCTTAAAAGGAACATCGTCATAATCATGGCGATGATGCCTCAAGCTTTTACGCATATTTTCCACAAAAACCTCAAAAACTATTTTTTAACAAAAGATTTCCTATCAAAAGGAACAGTAATAACCTTCTTCGCTCTAGAAAACAAGTTTTTAGCAGAAGAAGCCAAAGTAGAAAGACAATCTAAAACAGAAAGCACACCACCAAAAATACTAGAATCAATAGCCGCCTTATTCGCAGCAGCAGGAAGCTGCGCTGCAAGTAACTCAGATTTAAAATCAGTAGCACGAGCAGAACTAGACTTAAGCTTAGCATCCTGCAAAGCAGAAAACTCAAGGGCCTCGTTCAAAGCAGTAGAAGAATGAATCTGCTCATTCTGAGCCTGCAAATTCTCAAGATCAGCAACAAGTCTTTTTGTAGCAAGAGCAGAAGAAACAGCAGGAGAAATAACATCCTGCATCTGAGGACTTACTCCAAGAGGAGTCGAAGCTCCTCCCTGAGAGTAAGCCAAAATAGGATTTAATCCCGCTGCTTTCATATCTGCCATAGACCTCTGATATGCAGTAGAAGACATACGCTCCTGAAAATCCATCTGCTTTTCAGCTAATCCTCGATTCTGACCACCAGAAATCAAACCTCCAACAAGAGAAGCAGCTCCCGAAACCAAACCTGCTCCCATACCAGTCCAAAAAGACATAATAAACCCTCTTAAAAATGATCAATCAAACCAGGAACACCATAAACAGGCATAGGACGAACGCACTTAAACTTAAAATGACTATCAAAAAGAAAATGAGGCTCAGTAGGAACAGCAAGAATACGACTCATCGGAGGATTTTCAACAATAAATTCAAGATTGAGCGAAGGCAACGAAGAAAAACTCTGACTGAGGTGCCAACTATCCAAAGTCCCTGGATCAGACGTCCGAAACTTACCAGTAACAATCGAAGGTTTGTAACGATATTCGGCATACCTCTCTTGGTATCCAAATACTTCATCGTCGAGAACTTTGGTACTATCTCCAGACTTTGTTTTCGTTTCTCCTTGCGCATAAATTTCTTTATTTAAAATAGCTTGCTCACCTAAATGCGCTAAAGCTGGCCAATAAAAATCCCAACTAGTACTTCTAGAAAACATCCTATTCAAACCTTGTTGATAAGAAAGATCAGCACGCACACTAACAAGTCCAACTATAACACAATGCTCAGTAAAAGACTTAGTAAAACCATGACCAGAAAAATGACTAACTCCTATACCTGCTAAATGTCCTTGAGGAGATCTAGAACCTGTAGCAGAAGTCTGAGCTATAGGAGTTATATCAATAGGCGAAGAAGATCCTCCAAGATACTCAGGACGCTGCAACCTCGAATCAGGAGAAACAACACCAACATGAGAACGAAGAATCTCAGTATACCTAGTACCACTTCTAGCATCCCTCTCATAAAGCCTCTGTACTTGAAAAGCCTCACGAAGCTTATTAATAGTAATAGCAGTCGCATTACTTAAATTAGCAACCAATCCTCCTTTAGGATCCAAAGAAACCCCTCCCTGTGAACCCACATACAAATTCGAATTCGAAGAAACTCCAACAGCACCAGAAGAAGCCAATCTAATGAGAGAAAAGGTTTGATTTCTTTCCTGTAGCGTATTATGATAAATTCTACCCAAACTTGGTGGCTTTCCCATTCACACGAATGTTACTATTGTTTCATTAATACTATTTTGTATTTTAGTATTTAATTTTTTTTTTCAAATTTTAAAGCTGTTAAGGTTTGTTAAATACAAATGCTAACTATATAATACCAGTACTATATAGGTACAGATATAACTGTTATTGTGGACTTGACTACTCGGACTGGAGTGGAACATCAATTTTATGAACGAGGACGATCTGGTACAATATTAAGCGAAAGAAATTAAAGTTTGTTTGTATTAGGGTCCTCCAGGCCAGAGAAATTTCAGGGTGGGCGTGATGCCACGAGGACGAAAAACAGCTTTGGGGCCGTTCATAAATAATATCACGCTGTTTTCCTAAATCCCCCCTCCCCCCCGTGTCACATGTCACGCTATGTTGCACAATGCATGATGTCACACTTCTTGTTCCCCCCCTCCCCTCCCCTTATCACACTTTGTCCCAATTTCACGAACTTTTGAGTCACTTTTGAGCATGACCTGAGTCGGTGAGCAACCATTCGAAGGAGCGGATTGCCGCGGCTCTGGTTGAGCGTTATTCAAGTCTGTATGCACCCTAATACTAACATACTTCGATTTATTTCACTCATTATTTTACCTGATTATACGATATCTTTTTTCATTCTTAAACTCGATGTTCCACTCAAGTATCTTGTCCACAAATAGCAGTTATGTTTGATGCAAACACAACACACATTATAATGATTTTATCTCTCTGCTTTTTCGTGTTGCAAGTAGATATGTAGGTTTTCCAAAATATTTTAAGTAAAATATTATCGAAAAATTTTCAAGTATACCCAACTGAAAATTTTGTAAAATTAAATTCTCGTATTCTAGAGCAGCGGTTCCCAAACTGTGGTACGCGAAGCCTCTCCAGGTGGTACGCGTACAGGCAAAAAAATCTATCTATAATCTATTAGTGTTCTATTCTATATAACAAAGTTGTATTAGTAGTGGTACGCAAAATAGTTTGCAAGAAAAATGGTGGTACGCGAAAAAAAAAGATTGGGAACCGCTGTTCTAGAGCACACAAACTGCAGGTGTTATTCTTTTCGTATCAATGGTGCTGTTTCTTCTTTGAGTTGATTCCTTTAAGAAAATGCACGAAGAATTAATCAATTTTTTTTGCAAAGCAATATATCATGGGTTATAATCATATCCAGATCAACAATATTTGCAAAATTTGAAATGTAATAAATCTTATGCATATATGACAGCAAAAAAACAATACTATATTTGATAGGATTTGATCTAAAGTAAATGCTCATTTCTTTACCAAAAATTGGGAAACATGGGAGAAGGGAATAAAAGTTATGACGTCGCCTTTTATGATGGTTGCAAGTTGTAACCCATTAACTGCTCATGCTGTTGCAACCCGGCACGAGAGGGGGAATTCTCACCGATTCCGATATCCGGTCAGGAAACTGTGCGAACAATCCGGTTATCTAGTATGTCAATTTTGATTTTTCAAATTAAAAAAACATAGCGTATATTATGAAAGTACCATTCGTAAATTAAAAACTTACACATCACCTGTGAGATGTTTGAAAAATGTATAGCATTTACAGGTATCAAACATCAGAGCAAGATATCCGGCACGGAACCGTTACACAAGGGTTATCGGATATCCGATATCTGGCAAAAATCAACATCTAGGCAAAGAATGCGGAACTTTTGAATTTTCCCCGTATTGAAGTTCCCGGGACAGTTTCTCAAAATTCGGGGCTGTTCCATAAAATTTAAGATGGTTTGCAACCCTCATTAAAAATGTTGATGAATTGCTTTTTAGCCTACTTTCCCGTAAAAGTAAGAAAAATAATAATAAAGCATGAAAGAAGGCTTAATGTATCGTAAAAATATCGTTAAAAATAAAGAAAAGTAAAAAAAGTGAAGTAATTAAATAAAGATTGAAAAATAAAAAAATTGAAAGTAGGGTTTTGAGTTGGGAAAAATGTGGGTCTGTGGGTCTGTCGGTATAAGCAATGCGATGTAAATGACAAAGTATTGATGTTGTACAAAACGAGTACAAAGCTTGAGTCATATGTGAGCCTTATGTGATTTTTTTCTGCATATCATTCTAGATAGTGCAGTCTATCAGGACTACCACTAAAATATCACTGCCATAAAATAGCGGTAAATCCATGTTTTGCACTAGCTGTATTATCATTTTCATTTTTACCACTTAGACCCCTTTGTTTCTATATAACACCATATTGTAGTACCTGATTTTTACTTTGATGATTTATTCAGGTTAATGAATATTTGATTTACTATTACCATTGAGAAAAGTGAAAATGAGCAAGAGAACCATCCTGCATGTATCAGTAATTCGATTATGAGTTTATATACAGAAATAGTTTGATTACAAGGCATAGGAAAATGCAATATAATTTGGTGCACCCATCGCTTTTACTAAATTAATGCTTTCAGTTTGCTCGAAAAATGTAGAGTACCCGAACCTCTTCACTTAGAGGGAACCCTTTCGACAATGTCTAAGTTTCAGAATATATCTTCCAACTATTATTATTATTGTTGTTGCTATGTATTATCATTTAGCAGTCCATATTTATATTGATTAATGAAAACAAAATGAATATTTCTGATGAAGTAATTTAAACGCATTACTATGTTGACAAAATTGTGAATCTCTGGCTTTTAATCCTTTTCAGCAAGATTGAACGGCTTACGAAAAACTGATTAAAAGCAAATTTCCGAAGTTGTTTAACACAGTTAAGGGACCGTTCATAAATGATGTCACGTTTTTTTCCCACATATTTGACCCCCTCCCCTCTCTGTCACAAAATGTCCCCCTTTGTCACATGTCACGCTATGTGGCTTAAGCAGGGATATCACACTTCTTGTTGCCCCCTCCCCTCCCCGTGTCACACTTTGTCACAATTTCAGGAACCCCCTCGAAGCGTTAGATCATTTATGAATGATCCCTAATATAAATAGCACATGGTATGAAGAATATCGCATTGTTAACATCAACGAATGTTACAAATAGTTTTTTTAAGCTACTTGTCTTATTTTAAAGAGATACGACACTCCAATAAAGACTTGATTCCTTGTGGGACGTTGGGGGTTCAGAGGAACCCAGGTTTGAAAAAAGAATAATAGCCATTTCGATCTTTCACTTCAAAAATTACACAACGGTATCAATCCTAAATGTTTTTGCTTTGAGTTTTCTTTCCTTCTTTTTTTCTTTGAATAAATCAATGATTTTCCCAAAGCAATAGGAAAGACGAGCCAGCAGTAATTGCATGTTAATAATATTAAGATTTAGTATTTCCAAAAAGAGTAGCATCTTTTCTAAAATTTCATTTCTAATTCCCAGTAATACTGAAGATTCATTTCTATTTGATAATGTTACGTAAGCTTGAGGATGCATCACGGTAAAAGTAACGCATTGAGGTTTATTCCCATAAACCAACTTTCTTTTATACTTCCTTTGGATGCACATCACAGAGGATTACTAATGTTGTTGCTCTTTCAATATGTATGCTCTTCATTACGTATTTGCCTCCAATTCTTTTAGCCGAAATGGGAAAAATAAATATTTAATGGAAGAGGAAACCAAAGAAACATTCTTTCTATTATGTAGTGACCAGTATCATGTGAGATAGAGATATATTTAGATATTTTTTTTATTAGGTTGTGTGTGAAATTAATTACGACGCACATTAAAGAAATCTCTCTCCTAATATACATATTTATGTGTAAGGGTGATTCTACTATAAAGTGGGAAAATGTGTGTTCCATATTAATATTTTTGTTGTGTTTCATCTATAAAAGTTTAATTTTTTTAGACACTTTTATATTTATCTGTCTATATGTATTATTTCTCTAGCCTGTTTTTTTGTCGGTCCGCGAGATCTTCCTTATTCCTTTATCAAATTAAATGATTTATTCCTCATTTTAAAGCTTATCGTGCCGTTTAATGACGGACTAATGACAGCAATATACAGCCGACTAATGACGAAAAACAGACCCACGGTCTAAAAATGTACTGCTTCTCTTAAATTTGAGATTTAAAACTTTTCTAAGGAGAGGTCTTTAATGGATGTCAAATTGAAGTTGTCTATGATGGCGCCATCTGTAATCAAGAAAACAAACAAAACTCTTCTGTTTTATTGTGAAGCAAATTAAACCGTTTCAGGTGCGTTAGCGTGTTAAGCTTAATTAATCGTTAAGCTCTACCCATTCATTTATATTATGAATGTGAAGAGCCTAACCAACCAACAGTAACTATTGTAATGGAACTGTTTCGTTACTGTATTTTAATCCTATGTATACTAATAATTAAAAAAATATCATTATTATCGTGATTATTTTATTATTTTAAGTATCCAAATAATGGTAGGGGAAAAATGTAACAACTATATGTACTAATCTGTTCAATTACATGCCTTCTTTTGTACCCATACCCGCTTAATATTTTCTATTCTTCTTCATAATGCCCTTTTTTCCCAAAGTTTTCAAGAATGGAATGTCACACAAAACGATTTGGTGCGCAGTGCGGAATTCCGATCGGTAAATAGCCCGCATCGTTGTATAGTCCGCAGGAAGAAAAATTCATTCTAAAAAAATTAAGTTCGGTGTATAACCCGCACCCCAGAAAAAAAAACATGGGATACAACCCTAGAAAACAATACATTCGCCTGTAGCGCCCGAGCCCCAATCTGCTTTGGACCATTGGTTCGAAAGCTACGATTTATTTCTCTGCATTTGTTTTGCAGGAAAATAAGATTTCGGTATTTTTGAACGGTAGTTGTTCTTTTTAATAATAATTTTTTTTAAATTTCATATATTGCCCGCAGGTAGTAAAAAAAGAAGTTTTTTTGTAGATAGCCCGCGGGCTATACACAGATAATTACGGTACATGCCTTCTTTTGTACCCATACCCGCTTAATTTTTTCTATTCTTCTTCATAATGCCCTTTCTCCCAAAGTTTTCAAGAATGGAATGTCACACAAAACGATTTGGTGTGCAGTGCGGAATTCCGCTCGATTCAACTAGTTTTTTGTAACTATCATATTTATCTTTCGTGAAATAAAATTTTTTATTCCATTAAATTTTTGTTATCATTGAAACGTCATCCATATGACCTATCTCATAGCTGTACTTTTCATAATCTAAAGATCCCAGATATAAAATGATTCGTGAACGCTTTCCATTTCCCCCCATCATTTTATGTACATATATATATATGTGTAAAGAACATAAATCATGAAAAAATTAGAAACAGTATGAAAATACCATTTCAAAAAATGAATGTAAACATTATCCCATGGAATACCTGTCATCCAATGGCCGAAAGTATATATAAATCATTCTCCAAATTCAGACGCGAAAAAGTCATTAACATGCCTATGAAAAATATAAATATAAAAATGGCAATGAAATGCAAATAACTAAGCTGTGCTGATGTGTTGTTTTAATTATTAGGTACGTTACTGATTTTTTGCACATTGTTTAAAAAAAATTATACACACATATATATATAGTATCTAAGTTGAAACTCATTTAAACAAGAGCTAATAGAAACGCATTGAACTCGTAACCACAAATGTCATAGCCAGATATCTGTATGGTTAAACACGAATTGAACTGCAATATAATGGTTCCATAGACCCGAGTTTCGGAACTTAAACATAATCCGCTATGCATAGCACGGGATGACGGAGACCTACAGTTTAGTTTCAAGATCGATCCCTTCTCTTATTGGATGGGACGAACTGGAGCGCAAACTGTAACTCAATTACAATATCCTAGCACTAATATGGGCGGGCCTTTAGCCACTTAAGGCTTGGTATTCATAATGTTTTCTACGTAATTCATATAGGCTAAGCAAGATTCCAGAAGGATTTTGCACTCAAGCTTAGACGAAGACGTAATGTAGTTAATCAATTAATTTACATTCATTCATTACTGGATGAAAAGAATTCATAAAATATTTCACTAACTTTTTATAGAAGAACAACTCTTAAAAGAAATCAGCATGTTGTTTTAAATATGCAAAACAGTAGTAGTTCCGATCTTAAAAAACGGAAAAAAAATGGCACCCGGTATAGAAAAACAGGCAGCACTTTGTAAATTGACATCAACAAAGTACACAAGCCTCAATAAATAAAGAATACCTGTAAATTAGAAGTAATTTAAAATTGCAAAATTACGAAGGTTGACAAAGCAAGAAAACTCCTTCGCAGTAGTTTCTTCATTTGAGCTTTTGCGAAATCACTATTTTTGGCATATGAATTCGAATATGGGGGTATGAGAACTCCTATCAGTGGATCCAGAACATGATCCCCCGATGTTGTGAATCCTGTGTTTTAGACCGCTTGGCCAAAGATACCTCTCGGGTAGGGGGGCCAGAAATTGAATTCATTGCTCAACGTACACACAATTATAATTTACGTAGACCACATTATAAGTGTGGTGTAAGGAACATAAACCACACTTATAATGTGCTTTGTATGCATTTCTACTGAAATCAATTCCAATGAGAAAAAAAAAAGCCGTTTTCCACGGAGTTGTTACTGAGAAACTTGAATTTCGAGGTTTTTGAACCAGTACTTACGTAACTTAACAGATAGACTTGCGTCTTTCTTTGTAGTTGTACAGAGTGATGGAAAACGACATTTTTACTGAAAAAATGTTATCAAGAAACTTAATTGGATGTTTTAAAGAAGTACTTTCGTGACTTTACCCATTTGCGCTAGAAAGACGTGCCACACACGTCGTAATGCTTTTGCGACAGAATCGCCAACGACATGGTATGTACGTCTTCATGCGATTGCCACAGAAACAAGAAAGACGTGCGTGGCACGACGACATTTTTTTATGATTATTAAATCAAATTTAATATTTATATTTCAATCGGTGAGTGGAAAAACAGTACTAGTCCAAAATCGGTACATTTAGATACCTGACAAAAATTACACTAAACATTTAGAACAACACGTTGCAATGAGAAAGAATACAACTGACAAGACCTCCCACGTTATAAAACCTAGGCATGGCGTTAACAAACAAAAAAAATAATAATTTGCAAACGAAAGTTGTTTTTGCAAATACAGTGAAACCTGTGTAAGTTGACCACTTGCGAGCAGCACTTTAGTGGTCAACTTATAGAGGGTGAAATGCTAACTCCGTTCCTGACAAAAGTGGTCAACTTACACAGGTGGTCAGCTTACAAAGGTGGTTTTACAGGTTTTACTGTATCTCACAACGTTTTCTGGACTAGTACTGTTTTTTCCCTCACTGATTCATTTGTATAATTTTATAATTAATCGACGTTTTATATTAGATTCAAAAACTATTAAAAGTACGAAGCCGAAAATAAATTAGCTTAGAAAATATAAATATTTTTCCGATTTCTCTAAGGCATCGAACACTATGTGACGCCTCTCAGCGACACTGGACCGTTCTGGTACACGCTTCGGGGAATTTTTTGCCATTGCAAGTGGTGAAGAAGTGTTCTCCTTCTTTTCTTTATTTTTACGGATTGTTTTTTTACAACGTGGCCAGGACACATTACTTCATGCATGAACTGAAAATTTTTTTATTATGCTGTTGCTTATGCTTTAGTGCATAATACCTATTCAGATAAACATCATCGGAATTTACTATTTATTATTTTGTCTATATTCTCATTCTCATGTCATATTACCATAAATCTGACAAAAATCATATCTGAAACATTTTCCTGCAATATTTATTGATCGCCCTCTCCATTATTCGTAAGAAGGACAAACGGAAGAACGAGGGACATCATGAATGATAAAGTACTCACCGTTCTATTCCTACATGATAATACAAAATAGGGAGGAAGACGGATTCTGTGCATTGGGCACAATGCGTCTTCTTGAGCCCCTGGAGAAAGACACAGGGAACAGTGACAAACTGAAATGAATTCGGAATGGTTTGGAAATGGAGATAAATGAGATGAAATCTCGGTGGGCGGAATTTTGCAGAGATTGGAAGATATTTCTTGCTGAGTTCTTTAAAATAACTCGGAAAGAAAGATGAAGATAATGTACTGGATAGTGCGCTTAAAGGAGTGTTAATTGCACATGCTTTACGTAACGTTAAATAAGTGATTTCAAAAAATTATTCATAATTTGTGAGCACAAATTATGTTGAGAATGCAAAGGGGTGTTGGTATGCAAAGAAATGTTGATGTGGTGTGTATTTCGAACTGCCAGTTAAAGATTTTTTTTTTTTTTTTTTGCCGGGGGGTCGGTCTGTTTCATAGTTTAAAATTTTTTTAAATTTTAAAACATTGTTCTGTGGTACACCATTAAGATTTCATGCATCATTAAAGTACTGGTATACGTCAATTCAGTAGCTTTCCAGCTTTCCAAGGGCTTTTAGATTGTAGCAATTCTTGTAACTTTTCTAGAGCTTTCCATATTTTACTCCACTCAAATAAAAATGTTTTAATCATAACTTTAGTTTTAACATTCATGTTTAGTGTAAGTTTTAACCTTTCATGACCTGAATTTTTTATCATAAAAGGTTAAACCTTTGGCTTTATCCTTTATCCTTTGATAGTTGACTTAGTTACTACTGCTGAAGCTTTTGTGAAACTTCAAGCTAAAGTTACTTGTAACTTGTGCATATTGCTTTTGAGCAAAGAAATTTAAAATATTTTATTCCCGTGAACGTCATTTCAGTTTGACTTTAAAACTAGGTTTTGGAACAGTGAAATTCGTCTGGGGTTTGTTATAAAAATAAAAGGTGATACAACCTCGAAAACGAAGAGGTTCGAAATGATATATCAATATTAGACACATTAATCATTATTATTTTCATGAAAATATATGAGTTTTTTGTGTCTCTCTATGATTTTTTCAAAGTAATTGCACATACATTGCTTACTGAATAAAGAAGAGAATGTGTACCTTAATAATCTGCGTAAAATTAAAAGTTAGTATTTTAACTTTTTGTGCATCATTTACGAATAATACGGAGGATAAAAAAAAAACAAATCCTCCCCCCCCCCCAAAAAAAAAAGCTACTTGCTTGAATAAATCATCGGCTCGGCTATTTTGATGAATCCATTGATGCATCTTTGTTGGATACTTTTTTTTTTAGCTTTTTAATATTTTTCGATTATTATTTCCATGTTTCCTCAGAATATTTTATCAGAATCTAAGCAGTTGCTTTTTTCCAATATTGACATTCTTAACTTTGAATAAGAGCTAAGCTTATAATAATAATTAATTTTTGCAATGCGAAATAAGATTTTGCAATGTATTTCAGTACTTTTTTTACAGTCCCCCTCCAATGACTCCTCTTTCATCAAACATTCCCTCATTCACTTTTTCACTTGAGGTTCCACTGGAGTGAAATTGTGTATATGTGCCTTCGGATTTTAGATCAGCCAAATGATTTGCTAAGATAAATATTGTCCTTCTGTCTATTCCACACTATAGAAGCTAAAAAAGACCATCCAATAGCGAAAACGTTCAACTTACCTGCAAATGTGCTTTATAAATGATATTTTCATCCAAAACATCTGCTTTCAATCTATTTAGCTAAGCATCTGAAGATCATCAATCAATAGGATGTCACTGTGGCATTTTGGAAAATCATCAATAAACTCAATCATTCTCTATGACACTCAGAATATTTTTTTTCTTGAAGAATATCAATATATGCTTTATGAATTCGAAAGTTTTATTTATTTCTTTCCACTAAAAGCTCTGAATTTAATTTTTTAAAAATGTAGACAAACATACAGAGATATTTTTCTCAGTGAAGCAATTAAAATTTAAGAGAAAAATCTCTTAAATTTTAATTGCTCCTGTTTGTGTTATAGTATCGTATATCTACGTTAAGTACTCACAATGTAAACTTTCTTCATTCTCAATCCTGGACCAAGTCAGTGGATTCTCAAGATGCAGAAACTCGTCCAAGACCATGTAGTATGATTACGCGGCATGTTGAAGATCCCTTGAATATACGTTTGGGTGGGATACCCTAGGCTAAATTAAATTCCTAGTGAAGTTTCGCATCATCAGAGGTCAGGTGCCGCCATCTAGGGGGAAACTGAGCTTCAAAATTCTCATGTGGTAACGTTATTTGTCGATAGTGGTGCCATATGAAAGAATGGTTGCCAGCTCCTGGGGAATGCACTAGGTCTGCAAATGGTAAGGAATTAATATGTAGCTCTTTGAAAATAATATAGTTTTGGTGGTCCAGGGAGATGGGAATTTTTTGCATCGATATGAATCTTTAAAAAAATCTCTCCTGCAGATTTGCCTGGATAATATGGGGGAAATTTTTTAGGTTTTTGCGAAAAAGCGCTAGTTCTACGATAATGTGTCGACGTCATTGTGGGATTTACCATCGTAGTTGTTCTAAATTATTGTCATTTTGTTCAGTAATACAATCATAAGGCTCTTTGTAATTATTTCCGGCTTTATACGTCCTCCGTTCATTTATAATTAATATAGTGATAGTTTATTTTTATTCCCCGTTAACAAAATGATATAGCAACTGGTGTGAAGTGAAATTAATTATATAAAAATAATTATTATCTAAATTCAATTTCTTATTTGTCTTTTTTCATTAATTCTTAAAATTCCAAAGTAGAATAAGCATAAATTGTAAAAAGTAACACCTTAAGTGCTTGAGTCTGTAAACAGTATATTTTAGTATTTAAATTTTTATAGTAAATAATTTGGGTATAATTATTGAAACTGAATGTAACATTTGTAGATTACCTTTTTTTGGCTATATATATATATATATATATATATATATATGTAGGTACAGTCAATTCGCAATAATTCGAATCTAGTGGAACAGAAGTGAAAGAATTGTTTACTTTATTACTTATCATAGGATAAGGTTTCTCCGCTGTTTCAGAGTAAGATATGGAGAATAGTTAACATGATTTTGGAGCTAAGAGGGTCGGGACTTGACAAAATATTAGTTATATTATTAGAGTTATTTAACGAACTCTAAATTTAATGAATATATTGAAACTTATGTAGCTTTGACCGTTTTCCCCTTTGGTATCAACAAAACTCTACAAAAAATATTTCGATGTTACTGCTACTAAGATTATACTGATTGTTAGACCATATTTAGCTACTTCAACTAAATGAAATTACTTAAGGTGAATTCCACGTAAAAATGGACGTCTTTGGGAAACATTAAAATGAAAAAGTTTAACAAGTACATGTTTTTTGGGATACAGAAGTTATTTACAAGCATTCTTCCCACCCCTTGTGAGACAAAACTTCTTCACAATAAACAATTTGGCTGTCACTAGATGAATATTAGGACACCCGTTTTTCTGTTGTGTTGCGTCAGTTACTACTTTTCAGTATATATATCGTTTTCATGTTGCATCAGTTACTGTAATGTTTTACATTTTTTTATCCTTACAAGTTGAATAACAGGGTTTCAAATAAGGCCGTATTCTAATGTATTAATGTAGCTGTATAAGACAGTAATAAAAACCTATTTTATATTTAATACTTTACTTATTCTAACTATTTAAAGTTAACTTTTTGCTCTGAAATGTTGCGTCAGTTAAAGTGGAATGCATCTTAAGTGTAAATTGTTATGAGCAAATTATTTGGACTAAGCAATTATTGCTTTGACAGATTCTAATGCCAGATAGCATTAAACTGATGCTTATTACGTCATAAAGTCTTTAAATTTAATAGGAAAACATTAAAAATAAGTTTTGTTTATTATCTACTTTCAAAAAAATAAAAAAAAAGTTATAAATTAAAAAAAAAATCAATAAAAATGCAAAAAAAAAAAAAAAGAAACCTCGAAAAGTTATTAGTTGCGATCATGGAGTGGTTGCGATAATAATAAAGGTTATAGCTTATAAAATTAGTAGTTTTTAAACTAGGATATTAAAATGCACGTAATCGATGTACTACATAAAAAAAGAGAAAATTAAAAAGTTTCCGGAAGTTTTCGTCCGAATTGTAAACAAAAATAAAAATCCACTTCGAGATCTCCTTCTTTATTGCTTCAAAACTTTTCACGCTACAGACGAGAGAGAATGTGTTTGAAATAAGATGAAAAAGATCAAATCCTTGAAAGTTTAAGAAGAAATGAAAATACAAGTGTAGAATATTCTTTCATCAAGATAAAACTTTGCGAAAACGGAGCGCAGTTATAAGTTTATGGGGAAAAAAAAAAAGCTGTGCGAGAGTTTTTAATCTGGGTCTCGTTTCTTGACTTTTTTCATGAAGAAAATGTATTAAGATTTCTTCGATCGCGCCCAAAGATGTTTTCGAAAAAAAAAAAAATAGTAATAATCTTGATTTTTTTACTCAGTTAAAATAATCGAGTTAATATTTTTGAAGTGAAAAAAAATCAATGAGACTGATTATTGCACTTGAAATATATAAGAATATATGAAAATGATATAAAGGTTCGGAAAGTTTTAGGTAAAAGGTACCAACCACCGACAGTTCTCATAAATGCAGCTTTTAACATTATACTATATTTTTCAATCAAGGGATCATTCACAAATGATGTCACGCTTCAAGGGAGGGAGGGGGATTCGTGAAGTTGTGACAAAGTGTGACAAGGGGAGGGGAGGGTGTAACAGGAGGTGTGACATCATGCATTATTCAACACAGCGTGACATGTGACAGAGGGGGAGGGGGATCCACTGAAGTGTGACATATTGTGACAAAGTGGGGGGGGGGAGTCAAATATATGGGAAAAAAGCGTGACATCATTTATGAACGGCCCCCAAATACATTTCTAATAACAATAAATTTGCAACTAAACATGCCAGGATAGTTATTATTCAAAGCAAGTTAAGTACAAGGAGCCATTCTATCTCAAATTTATATTAATACCATTGTATTCTAGACCAAAACTAAATTCACACTGTCTGCCATCGATAAAATACTGTGGCAAACTAACTAGTTTTGCTAGTTGTAAATGTGAGCAACTCATAGCCCTCGGGAGCTAGTCCTCTCAACTTCGGAGGCAAGGGAATCACAATTGCATGTGCTCAACTGTCGACTTTATGTATCAGAAATATTAATTCAGCACACTCACAGATAGCACTGCTACTGCTACATCTGTTGAATTTACTTTTTTAAACACTTTGTAGTTTCCTGTTTTTAGTTCTTTGTAATTTTACGTCAGACTCCGGATAAATGATTTCCAGGAGTTTCTCATGCATTTTCGGGCAATAATTGTTTACAGTGTAATGGTTGATAATTAGTTATAATGCGGTGCTCTCTGTTGAATGGGGACTTACACTTTGAGTATATTATGATTTAACTATCCTATCAGCATAACGAACAGCCAGCAGGACTTAATATACAAAATTTTCAATGTGACGTGAGTGTGTGTGTCAGTGTTTGCGTCTGTTGGTTTTAGACGTTTCTTTTACCTCAAAATACATTCAGATAGATAAAATGAAGTTACAAAAAATAATAATTAAATTTACGATTTAGAAAGTTTCTTTTCAGTATTTTCTATTTTTTTCTACACATGAGAAACGCTTTCTGACTGTACATTAAATTATTTCGCTCATAAATGAATCACGAAAATTAATGATCTCTATTGCTGAAAGTTTAATTGAAAATTCTGTTTCAATCAGGAGCATTAATTTTTTTAAATGAAAAAATCTGACGAAGAATTTCTTATGCATGAAAGTTAATTAAACAGTACACGGTTTTTAATAAGAAGAATATGTATTAGGCTTGATTTTTTAAGCTCTTCAAAGCCCCAAAATATTCTCCTTTCATATTTTTTAACAAGGTTTTAAATAACTAAAAACATTCTGCTGTGAGCTCTTAAAATCAGTAATCGATAATTTCATTAATACATTTTTTTTCTTTTTCAAGCTAATTAAAATTCTTATGATGTTTCGATATCTAGGAAAGTTAATGTTTAAGATAAGGTTATTGCTATTTTTTATGATCCGTCTTTTTTGAATGTAAGATGTAGCTAATTTTATTTCTGTCTGAAATTAACTTCCATCAATTTTCATATTTGGCCTTTACATGTGGCATAGACACAAGCATTAATTTTACTTATGCTTGATTACGAGGAAAAATATTAACAATGACTTTGATGATCCTTCTAAATCTAAACAATAAATTAAAATGAGTGAATTCAGATTGAATCAGAAATTTACCCATTTTCAAAACTTCCACGTATTCCTTAGCGACAACTAGTGCAGAAAGTCACTTCAAAGTTTTATATTAACAATAATATTAGAATTTATTTACTTAAAAACAATTGAGGACATTATTTCGATATTTTTATTATAATGCACTTTGTGTTCTTTGGATTTTTAAAAGGTATAAATAGCAAACAAATTTTAAGGAAAATGTACTTTAAACGTCTTGGAAAGAAATCCCATGAATATAGTATTTCATGAAATATATTTTAATAAATATACCATGCAGTTACATTTTTGTGAATTAATCAGTAATTCCCTTATTTAAATTAAAATGGAATATTTATTATATAAAGAATGCTAGGCATGGCGTAATTTTCATTTGTTTTACTTTTATATTTTATATTTTGCTCATTATTATTTTGTTTACGCTCTAAAAGGGGAAAAATACATTTTGATTGTGTTTTTTTTATTTAAAATGCAGCTGGCAATACAGAACAATTATCATCATGAAATACAGTGATCCCGATAGGCACAAAAAATAAAACCATATAAGTACAATAAGTCGCAAATGGTAAATTGAATATATAAAACTTTAAAAATAGTAAATATTTAAAACATTAAAACAGAATTAATTCCGCAAGAATGTCATGGGCAAGAGCCCTTCGTTCATCTGACAGTCGCAAAATTACTTTAAACAAGAAATTTACCAAGTTGTGTAATGATTCAAATGTTCCTGTTCCGGCTGATTTGCCTCTAGTCAGTAATAAGAATGCTGTTGTAAGTTTTTCGAATTTTTCTTTGAATAGTAATGAAATTAATGCTTTGAAATCCAATAACAATTTTGTTTTGTATAAAAAATGTTCTTTTCTAAACATATTGCTCCAGTTGAGAAAGCTTTCAAATTTAGTGCCTTAACTTCTACTCGAAAAGAGTCGGTTCGGTATCTTATTGCTTCCAATGTTGATTTTCAATTCAAAAGTTCCTAATACTGGTTTTACCCATTCTGTGAAACGCTGTGTCAATAATTTAGTCTCAAATTCCGATTTGGTCATTAACAAGGCAGGCAAGGGTGGTCAGATTGATGTTCTTAATAAATCATCTTAAGTTGAGAAAACTCATGACTTAATTGCTTCCGGTCCTTATTCTGAAATTTATAAAGATCCTAGAGACAAGGAGTTTTAAAAGCTATTTCTTCTGCTGTTAAGTCTGCTCATTCTATTCCTTTGATTGCTAAACTGTCTGTGATTCCTTCTGTTGCTAATTATGCGCGTTTCTATGCTTCACCGAAGGTATACGAGACAGGTATTCCTTTCAGACCAATTGTTGCCAATATTGGCACTGCCTCTTTTAAACTTTCCAAATATTTAGTTTCTGTGTTTTCTCCACTAAGGAGTCAGAATGTTTTCACTGTTAAAAATTCCACCGATTTTGTAAGAAACTACATAACTTCATTCCGAATAATTGTGTTATGGCCTCTTTTGATGTTAATTTCTTGGTTACTAATGTTCCTGTTGATGGAGCTTTAACTTGCCTCAGGAAAAGGCTTTCCTTCTGTGGAAATTAAGGAATTAGTTTATCTTACTTGTGTGTTTGCAACAGAGCACTTTTTTATTTAATGATAAATTCTATGCTATGGTAGATAGCCTGGCTATGGCAAGTCCTCTTAGTCCTATTTCAAGTGATTTTTATATGCATTTTTTGAGGAAAAAATATTTCATAAATTGCTATTTATATTTTATGTTCAGTATGCGGATCATTGTTTGTCGTAACGGACAGTAACTTGTTAGGTATTGATGACACTCTTTCTGTTATGAATTGCGTTGATCCTAAGATCCAGTTTTCTTGTGAGAAAGAACTTGATAGTCCCCCCTTCCCCTTTAGAGCTTGACTTTTAGGAAGCTTATCACATTTACAGGAATAGAGTTCTAATTTGGTTAATGATTCTTCCTTCATATTTTTCACAGGTCTTGCAGAAGTTCTTTTAATTTGTCGTTCTTTCTTGATTTCTTGTTGGTCGGTTGGCAGATTTTCTTCAATTTTGTGTCTATTTTTTCTCTTTTTGGTCTCCCCTCCCCTCTCCCTCTTTACATGTGTACTTTGTTTTTGTATTTGAGTTTTGTTTCTTTTTGTACTTATTTCAGTTTCCATTTTATTTTATTGTTTTTGCATTTTTTCATGTATTTTCGCAGAATTGTGTGGACTACTTACTCTTGAAATAAAATGTAAACCTTTCTGCTACAAAGTAAAAACACAAAATCAACGCAAAATTAAGCACAAAATCTGCAAAGATTGCAGACACGTGTTTCTAGATTACAAGGAACCCACTTTTTAATGCAAAAGAGTGACTTTCTAGATGAAAAACATCTAACTGAAGGTTCAGTTTTTGAAAATTTTGCGTTTAATTTTACGTTAATCTGTTTTTTCTTACTCCTAATTGTAATATGTTACCAAAGAAATTCCCTAAGTTATTTTTAAATAAGAAAATTTGATGGTAAATAATTTCTGTATTAAAAAACACTGAATAAATAATAATAAATAAATAAAATGAAGCTTAAAAAAATAACTCTTTGACTGTTTTAATTCTAAACTTTATATATTTGATACTGTAATTTACAAAAATGAAAAAAAAAAAAAAAATTGCGCATTACTTTTCAATGTCAATACATTTTAACATGTACAAAATAAATTATTTAGAATAAAACAAAAAAAAGTTTTGTTTAATGTACAGAGTAAATTCCATAAAAGTTTAGGAAGCAAAATGAAATCAAGGAACATTTTAAACCTTGTTCTTTTAATGCTATTCCAGAAGAAGAATAAAAAATAAAACCTTTAACATAAAAGCAAATTAAGCTTCCTTAGAACAGAACGAATGTGGTTGTTCAAGCTAAAATATTTCGAATACATTTTACTTTTGTTCTTAAATCGCAAAGAATGTAGATTTCTGCTTTTAAATTGGAATCAGTTGAATGTTAAATTCTTTACCGGAGACTTTAAAGAAAAGAAAGAAGGTTTTTCTCTTAGATTCAAATATTCAGAATTTTGAGCACATTGGAAACTCTAGAGAAAAATAGCTTGTACAAAATTTTAAAGTCTGCAAAATTCAAAAACTCTATTAATTTATTGTGAGAAGTAATATTTGAAACTGAGACAAAAAATTTTGATAGCAATACAGTTTTGTTATTTGATTATATTCAACTTTTTTTGGACGTTGTAAAAGAGCTGCAGTATTAGAATTATCTAAATATTCTTTTAAAAAAAAATAGTTGTCAAAGTAATACAGAGATCAGGGATAAGAAAGCTTTTTCAAATTATAATTGAGAATAAAGTTTGAAGAAAAGGTAATGTGAAGCCAGATAAACTACAATTAAAGTCATAATAATAATCAAAAAAAGTATTTTGCACTGCTGAAGTATATAAATAAAGCAGGAATGAGTTATCAAATTAATCGAAAAGTTGTGCATGATATTAAATATAGCGTTCCCCTTTTTATGAATGAAAAAAAAAAACATGTCAAATGTAAATAGGGGTGATGCTAATATTGTACGATTGAGAAACTTAGATCCTGTTGATTATTTTATGGTAAATGTAAAGGAAAGTTGTTCTTTTAATCGACAAAAGGTATATGGCATAAGGTAAATCTAGGATAGTTTGCGCGGTCGGAGAGATTGCGCACCTGCGAGTTCTGGGGGAAGAAGTAGTGTGCACTCGCACTAACGCCATGCATTTGTACAACGGCAATAGTGGAATGTCTAGTTGAAAGTGCAAGTTGATTGATATGAACGTCTGTGATATGATGAACGTCATCGATATTCTATATTGTTTTCACAAGATAAGTGCTTGAATTTTCATAAGACATTATTTGAATTTCTATAGAGTAGCAGTCGTACAAAATATTTTAAACTTAAGAGATTTTTCGTAAGCTACTAAGCTAGACTAACTGTGGGAAGGCCAGCATTTCTTTCTAGAAGCCGCCATATTTAAGTAAAAATCCGCGCAATCTGTCCTACCGAAATGGGATAGTTTGCGCGTTTCTCCCGTTAGTTTTCATGCTGGGAGAGATTTCGCATTATATTATTACCCATAGCTTGTTGGTAACGCAGCATAAATTGCAAATTACATGTGAAACGTATGAATCAATTAAATTCGCTGCATTAATGGATTAGAAGGGGCGTTCTGAATTTTTACTAAAGCATAAAATGTAAAATACTTATGCCCTTTCAACACATTTTTAAAACTTGAATATTTTAAAACTTTAAATTGATTTTTAAAGTTATTTCTTTATATAAAAAATTCACGGGTGTCTCTTTAACAGGCATTAATCAAATATTTTGACGATAATTCCATATTGAGAGGATAAAGTAGTCAAGACTTTATAATTTATGTTTTCAAGGGACTGCAGTTTTTTATACCGTATAAATCGTTGAAAACAAGTGCGTGGAATTTTATTTCTTTTGATGAATTAAGTTATAAAATATACGTTTCGGAACATAATGTGCTAATAAATTAATTTGTGAACAAATTTCTTTTCTTAGAGGAAAATTTTGCTAATAAATTAATAATGTGCTAGTTTTATACAAATATTCTTATTAATAAGCTATTTTTCCAAATAGTTTAATGCCGTCAAAATAAAAAAGAAAACAAAGTGCAGCGAATGTTACTGACCCGCGCATATATTCGAGATAAAACTTAAGAAAGAAACAGCTACAAAAAATAGGCGAACGTCTGAAGGTAAGATGCTTCCAGAAAAAGTGGGAACCAAAAAACTTGCAGGAAAGAAAACAAAAAATGTTTGAATTTTGAAACATCTTCGTCATCAGCCACTTCAGAAGAAAATAATGTCAAAATACTGAATCTTTGGGACCATGTCAGACAGGACAACGAGGATGAGTGCACTGAATATGTGAAACTGTACCAGGAGACCACTTCGACCAGTGACATTAATGCCTACCGTTCCTTTTTAGAGACAGTCTGAAACACCCAAAAATAAGCACGTGAGCAAAAAAATGTTTTAATGTATTCCTAACCTTATGATAACCCGTTAGGAACACATTAAAACAATTTTTTGTTGAAATGTTTATTTTTGAGTGCTTCAGACATACTTTTCAGACTGTCCCTAAAAAGGGACGGTAGGCATTAATGGGTTAAGTGTGCTGTTTGTAGAAGATGGTTACACTACTTACAACAATAATTATACCGATTGTGGACGACGACAACTTCGGTTGACAAACAAAAGACATTGTAACTGTAAATTAATAAGATTAATTATAATTTAAACCTTCTTTTCTTCTTTATTTTGTTTCTTTAATTAAAATACTATTTCTTCCGATTCTGTAATCATTGAGTTAAAATATGTATTCCTATTAAAATAGTATGTGTTTATAAAAACCCTTACAACAACATAGTTTTAGTATAAATATTATTGCTAACAATTTAATTGCAGTTTTTATGAATAACAATCTCTCCTACCCATGTGCACAATCACACCTACTCTGTAATCACAGATTGCGCAAATTAGTCTTCTTGGTTTTTTTACAGCTGTTGCATTAAATTAAAGCAAAACAGCGAAATATCAATTTAAATGCATAAAAAACAAATGAAGTCGCAGTTATTCATCAATAGTTTAACAAAAAAATCATACTTCGATTTTTTAAAATTATTTTTCCAATTGTGCGCAGACTCTCCTAGCTTTACCTTAATATTATTTCTGCTGTGACTATCCATAGAAGTAAAGTTTTGTGATAGTTACTCCCTTAATACACTCTCAGAAACGCATGCTCAAATCTCACGAAACTTTCGTCGTATTTAATGAAATGGCTTCGTGAAAAATGCTCCGAGTAAACCTTTCGTCAAATTGACAAAATTTGTGTAGTAACTTTTTAAAGTCACGTGATCGCGCGAGGAAAGAATCGTTGTAAATGACGAAATTTTCTGGACGATTCAAGAGCCGTAAAAAATGAGAGCTCTATTCCTGAGAGTGTAAGAAAGAGGACAATAATAGTAACTTCATAATATTAATAAAACCTTCCATAAAAGTAATAAAACTACATAACAATAATAGTTTCAAACGTTTCGTTAATGAATTGTAGTTATAGTGTGGAAAACGTTTGCTCGAAAGTACATGATAATTTCCTGGTAGTTTATCCGGAGTATGACGTAGAATTGCAAAGAACTGAAAGCAAGGAACTACAAGGTCTTTAAAAAAGGAAATTACAGATAATAAAAAAAAGAGAATATTCTGCAAATTGATGGCAACAGAAAATAGGCTACAGTTAGTGGTGCCTCTCTGAGTATGCTTAATTGCTGTTTCTGTTATACGAAGTCGAAGGTGTTCTTAGTTGAGCCCAGCTGGCAGTGATTTTTGGGACACTCGGCCAAAGATGCCTCCGGAGATGGGAGACTGGCAGCTGGGGGCTAGGGTGCTCACGTGCGCTGGGAATAAACCGTATGCCCACAATATACAATACATTTCTTGACAATTTTTAAACTGATAATCGCAGATCTCAAGTGTTTACTAATGTATGTGTTTGCATTTTTTAAACTACTAGTAGTAACACATTTCATGCGCTCAGTTTTACGTAACTTAACAGATTCCTCTCTGTAGTTGTACAGAGTGTGTAAAAACAACAATTTTATTAAGAAACTATTATCAAGAAACTTGATTATTTAAGATGAAACACGTTCTTCGTAAATTTACAGAAAAACTCAGATTCCTCTCACTCAGTGTTTTTAACGACATTTTTTTTACAGTTTAGTTCAAATTTTCCGTCAGAGCTCTCATAGAAAAAATGTCATTGCTGCATTAATATTCAACTAGAACAGTCTGTCATTCAAATTAGAGCATTGATTGGAAATAAGCATTAGTCACAACTTTGTAAAATCTTTCAAAAAATCTCGAAAATAAATAAGTGGAAAATTGTCCAGGTGTGTGTTTAGAATCATAGCATTTTCTCCCTTATCTGAAAATACTAGTATGTAAAAATACAACTATCTGAAAATACAAATATAAATACAAATACAAAATACAAATACAAAAGTGACGACCAGCAACAGCCTTAGGGCCCAGCTAGGCTGGTCCTAATCAATTTAGCAGTCCCCAATGAACATCAAGAGCTTTCTTAAAAGTTTTTACCCCACTGCAATTAACAGTCGCTTCCGGTAAACTATTCCAACTACCTACAACCCTATTGAAGTAGTAATTTTTCCTAATTCAACAAGTATCTGAATCATAACTTGTCTCTGAGAATACAAGCCATTAAATGATGTAGCTGAATCATAGAAATTCTTTGCAACTTCAAATGTATGGTGTAACTCTACAAGAATCCCTTTTCATGTGGCTAATTTCAAGTGTCTCTCACAAGCATTAACCTCTAAAACAAGCATTGGTAAAAATTAACGTTTCTGACCAACTTGGTTTTGATATTTAACATCTTTTTTTTTATTTATTATCTTTTATTATTTGTTAGCTATATTTCTCAAACATATAAAAACGGCTAAAGTATAAATCTGAATGCGGACTAGGGAAATGAGCAAATTTGTAAACTACCCTTACCTCTAAAATCTTTCTTGCAACAAACACAAATTTCAGTTTTCTACTTTTCTTAAATACACGTTGTCAATAAGGGTAGAACCATAAAATACAAGACGGATTTCGTTTATAGTTCCAAAGAAAGAACATTTTTTTTTTTTTTGAAATCTTTTTTAGGAGATTGATCAGTGTCTTGGAATGTTTATAGATTTTTTAGAGCCTCCTCACTTAAATATCTAACTTATCGTGTGTTTTGTATTATTACAGCATTTTTGCGATTTGTTTACCAGTCCACGTTAAGAACTTGTATATATATATATATCCCCCTAGAAAATAAGTATTTGCAGCTATTACTTAATTACTACTAATCAATAAAGCTTTTTCCTTCTGAATTCATAATTATTTGTTAGATATTTAACCAGTCTGCAATGCATATGTTGTTTCTTATGGTTTTGGCTCAATTTTGTCTAGGTGGATATATTTCGTTGCCACCACGACTATGAGAAATTTAATATTTAAACGTTTCTGCAAATACAGTTGTCCTATTCTTATTTTTGAAATATTTATTTTACATATAATTTTTAATTCCGCTTTAACAGTATTTAAGTTTACCATATGTCGCCGCACGTTTTATATACACAGTATGTAATCTATGGTACACTTAGTCGAGCCTAACGTCCTATTACATATTTATTATTGTAATGTATATATCTGTACATACTTTAGCTAGTTTTATAAAGTGCACTTTTTGTATAAAGTGCACAACATCAGTTAAAGAAATGAAGCTCAGCACTACTATCTAGATTTAATGTAAACAATTAATAAATATAAATAAAAATGAATCTTGTGAGACAAAAGACAATAACGAAACAATCTTTATTTTTAACCATGAGGAAGTATTTGAAAATACTCTACTCGTATAACAGCAGCAACAGCAATAACAACAACACAAATAGCAACAAACAATGGCAACAACAACAACAATAATAATAATAATAAGAAGAATTTTATGTTTACTTTTCCTAATAACTTTTCGCACATGCGGTTTTACATACAAATTTTTATTTCTGTTTAATTCAATAGACGTGTAAGTTAAAAGCTAAAATGCGCTAAAGCGATATTTTCCCCCAAAATTACAATTTCAAAGAAATTCCTAAACATATAGTTTTAAATATAACTAAAGAATTAACGTTATTTTAAGTACAAAAGCAAACATTGATCAAGTTTACATTTGTAAAAAAACATTCTAAAGTAACAAGGAAACTTTTGCTGAAAGAAGTACGAAATAAAAGTTATCTTTCTTGTGATAGTAAAATGTTTCCCTACGTAAACAGTATTGCCTTTTGGGAATTTAAGATTTCGCTTTTTGTACTTTACTGATAGCTCATGCGATCCAGGCATGGCAGTAGTTTGAAACATTCTTTGAAGAACGAAAGAAGTATTTTATGGACTTTATTCATATTGGAAGTAAACAAACAAACAAACATAAAATTAAAAACTATCGTTTGAAATATTCAGTTTCTCTTGCTGTATGAGAAAACTCCCAAACACATTTCTCTTTTTAATTCTTAATTTTGAGTAGATGCTTTTGGTGCGAAAGTAGTGTTATAAATATCATAAAAATTTGTTGTAAATGATTTGTAAAATGGCAAAGGTAAAAGCCCCACGTGATCCACGTTACTGTTTCTTAGTTTTAAAACATTGAACGCAAGACGAAAATTTTTGGAAAAAAATAAGTTACTCTTCTTACTACGTTTTAAAAACGGGGTTTGATGCTATATTTAGATATTTTTATGAATACTGATAAAAAGTATTTTCAAAGTAAATAAATGTCATTATATATCACTAGTGATAATCTTTACTTACCTATGTAATTTATAGATAATCCTAGAAGTTCGTTAATTAACTAATATATTAAAATATCTGATCTTCACGTAAATTCTTCTTTAGCAATTTCTTTTACGGAAGTGCATTTACAACTCCCTCGTGCTTTATTAAATTTTCAGAGATATCATTTGACTTTTGAATTTTCGAGCTGCATGATCAAATCGTTTTTCTCCAAGTTTTCTAATATCATGTTTACATCCAAGACACGTCTGGTTAAACACAAAAGCAATGTTCAAATGCAATGAAATGATTCTTTGACATTGAATGATTGCTTGAATGAAAAGCAGAAAGTGCATTTTACTTTTTAGTTAAGTGGCATAGCAATCTAATAAAACGGTTAAAACTAAAAATAGGCAAAATTAATCTGAAAATATTCATCCTATATCACGCATAATGTTGTATGATGGGGTGCAGTAGCAGAATTCTTGTTTATTGTGAACAGTTTCAGATCTGCTGTTATCAAGATAAACTGTGAGCCATTTTTATTCGCCCCTCCATGTCTATTGCAAAATCACAGCATTAGTGACATTAGAAATAGCTTAAGAACTTGTATTTGTTTGCAAAATAATAGCTGGCTGATACTAAGTAATGCATGAAGTTAGGTGAAATTAAGTATTGAATTTAAGATATTCTAACAATGTTAAGGCATATATCCGAAAAATTAATTATTTTCCAATTAAATTTACAACTTCTAAAAACATAAACTTAGCCATGTTACGAAAATTCAAGGAAGTAAAAAACACGAGTTTTTAAAAAGAGAAATTATGTATACGAAGACAATTATAATTTATGTACAAAAAATATTTACATTTATCTTATTGATGTCTTAAGAAATTGAAAAGTTTCCTTCAATAAGCGTTTTGCAAGGAATACTTGAAAAAAAAAATCTTCTTGAACTGCATTTTAAATATTTATTCAAGAAAAATAGCAATTTATAACATGGATTTCAGATATAAGGTTTTGTAAGATTTTACATGTGAGCTACATAAAAGGAAATGGTCTCTAAAGCCTTACGAAACATGTCCTCTTTTCAAGTTCTTTCAGTAGAAAATATTGCGTGAGTGAAATTTGCGTGTTTAGTCAAAATGTAGGAAAATTTCTTTATTTTTAGAATGCTCGTTACTGTAAACAAATGTATGAAGGGATAATATGTTTATCCAAGTTATAGAATATAACTTTATCTGTACGAATTCATTGATAGTTATATATTTGTGATTGATACTTATATGCAGTATTTATAAACTACTGAAAAATTTCACAAAACACAATTCATTAATTTGTCTTTTGGAAATTTTATGAACAAAAGAATGGAACGTAGCTTCAAATATATCAATATATACTTATATTAAGAGGGCCTAAAATATATATTTTTTCAATTTTAGATGATGAGTAATGTAGAAAAGATGCAACTAGTGGAACAAAGTAAACATACAAAATTAGAAAATTGTATAAAAAATTAATTTGCCGCAAATGCGTTGAAAGTTCGGCCAAGTCCTTTTTTTTATCCTTTTGTTTTTAACCAAAACTAATTTTAAAAAAATATTTTCTATGATGAGTGGCGAGGAAACTGTGGCATAGTGTCCCTAACGTAACATAAAAAATGAAAACTGTGTAGGATAATTACTTTATTTGTAGCAAATGCGTTGAAATTTCTGCCAAAAATATGCCGTGAAATGTAGTGTTTCAATATTTAAAAAAAAAAAAGACCTCCCCCAGCTTACTTTCTATTTTTTATGTTGACTTAGGGACACAAATGGCACCTTTTCTTCATTACCTACCATCAAAAATAGAAAAAAAAATCCTTTAAAAAATTTATATTTTAATATTGGGTCAAACTTCACCACACTTCGGCAAATCAAGAAGTTGTCCAACAAGTTTTGACTTCTTTATCTGAATTTTGTAGGTGCGCTAGTGGCACCTTTTCCTCACTACCCATCATCAAGAATCAATAAAAAAAACATTCAGCCTATCGTAATATAATATAGGTACTTTTATGACGCGGAACTGGTATAAACATTTCAATGCATGTAACAATTAGCTTAAATGTAAGCCAAAATCCGAGAGGGTATTTGTTGTCAGTAAAAAAGCTTCGCACAAAGTTTTCGGACAGCATCCAAGAAACGCAAAATTTGGTTCTTCTGAAATAACTATCAATTGAGTCAATTCAACAAATTTGACAAAAAATGTGCTTAATATAAGATGTGTGTTTGAGAAATTCCAAGACGTTCTGCGCCTTGAATTCGCCCCTTTCGAATATAAGTGGATGCTGATCTCTACAGTAAACAGTAGCAACAAGTGTGGAAAAGTGCGGTTCAATGACGTAAAGGATATTTATAATAGGGTTTATGTATAGTTTCCCTTAAAATGCAGAAGGATCCTCTGGGAAACTGAATTTTTGATAAAAGAAGATGCTAAAAAGAAAAAAGTCTTTATTCATTGAAACCTTTGGTTAGATCTGTGGTTGTCAAACGTTGAAACTACTGAGCTACCGTACCGTTTTAAAATCCTACTAGGAACTACCAAAAATAGTGGGATAAAAGAAAAGAAAATCCATCTCAATTCTTTGCTCAAAAATCTCACTTATTTGTTGCTGTGACAAATTCCCTCTCCTCTCACGAGAGCCGCGTAGTTCGCCGGGACCCCCTCTGCGGAGAAGAACCGCCGACCGCCTTTTCAACCATTGTCCAGCAAGTGGGGACAGCACGGCTGTACAATACGGCCAGACGCTGTGGCGCCGAGTTGGACACTTCTGCAAATTAAAAACGACAAGCGGGTCGAGCACCGATCGGCGCGCCTTCTTTGCTGCAAGCCGCCGCGACTCGAGACGAGAAGGAGAGGGCCAAGAATTTCGGCGCCGGACCCAAACCAATCCCGTGGAACGTTTACAATTTTCCACGAATAAGAAATTTAGGGGCGCTTATGTACCCCCGCCCCTTTAGCAAAGAGGACGACAGCCTGGAACTTGAGTGTGTTGTGTGGTGTGAGAGTTTTTGGAGAGAGGAGGGCACGCTCCTGGAGAGGGATTCTGTATGTTGGGCTCGCCCCGGGCCGGAAAAGTCGAAGGTGCAACGCCTCGATTGAGTTGATGTTCCTTGCATCGGACTTATAACGAGTGTTCCTGCCGGAATCCGGAGGGACGGACAATCTGGAAGCTATTGTCAAGAACAGTATATTGTATATAGTGTAGATAGAAATATTGAATTAGTCCAGAAATAAATCAGATAAAAAAAGTAAATATTTCGACTGTAGTCTGTACGTGGGACCTTGTGAGGATCCACACGCTACTTCTTATCAATCACAGGCCGCATACGTTACAGACCTAAAAATAAAATGGTGGCAGCGGTGGGATCCTGAACCCTGGAAAAAAAAATTAAAGGACACCATTGTCCTGGAAGAAATGGATTAAGCTACTCCAGCTGCGGACACCCTCGTCCAGTGGAAATAACTCTAGCTGCGGACACCCTTGTCCAGTGGAGAGGAAGTGGAAATAACTCTAGCTGCGGACACCCTTGTCCAGTGGAGAGGAAGTGGAAATAACTCCAGCTGTGGACACCCTCGTCCAGTGGAAAGAAATTCGCGAGAACCCTCAAGTTGCGGACACCCTCGTCCATTTTAAAGAATTCGACAGAGCTTACGTAAGCTACATCGAAGACGCCCAGCCCTTGATGTGAGTGATCGCATGTGAATCGGCGAGAGAGAGGAATCATTCCTGGGGAAGGAAGAAACCAGAAAAAAAAAAAAAAAACCAGATGATACTTATGCCGAAGAGCGGAATCATAGGCATAGGTGAGCTTGATTTTTCATTCTAGAGGCATAAAGAGTAATAAATTGTGTAAAGGTTTTTGTTTTTTAAAAAGCTAGAGTTGAGTAACTTTAAAATGTAGATAAATTGATTAGTATTTAAATTTTAAAGTCATACAAATGATAAAAAACATTTTGTTGCACAAATGCATATTAATTTTTATTCACGAAGTTTATTATTCCAATAAGTAGGCAAATTTTAAGAAAAATTTGATAGAAGTTCTGTGAACGATTCTATTTTACTGTGAAATTCATACAAATGAACTCAAATTATTAGGATATTTTATGAAGTTTCATAAATGAAGTAAGATTATAATGGTTTTGTATTAGGAACCTACGGTAGACGGGAAGCTTGAAATTGTTTTGCATGTTATTCAATTTATGTTGAGTAATTAAGGGGTTAAACAAGAGTTATCGAGTTCTCAAAGAATTTGTAAACATTTCGCAGTGTTCAAATTATGTGTATTGAGATATTGTAGTAAAATTGTATTCTTGAAATCATATTTAACTATAGATTTCACACATGTTTAATACACCGTTGTAGTTGACAGAATTTGCAATTGATAAAATTTTTAGAAATTGGGAAAAGTGTTATTGCCAAAATGGGAAGTTTCTTGTTTGAACTTGACAAGGATAGTTTGCGACATATAGCCTCGGAGTTTGGGGTGGAGACGTCAGACTCTGACACTCGTAGGCAGATAGTTAAAGCAATTTTAGGGTCGGACGATTATGATGAAGAGTTCGCAAAATCGACTTGCAATCTTTTGTTAAGAGAGAAAGAAAGCGGACGGGAGAAAGAAGAAAGGGAAAGAGAAAGGGAGAAAGAATTAAGAGAGTTCGAACTCGAAAAATTGCGATTAATGCAAAGCGGCGAAGCCAATAGCGTAACTTCCGCGCATAGTGATGATGAAAGGACAAAAATGCAATTAAAGTTTGTTATGCAAAAATATGAGCCTGAAAAGTCAGATATGGCATTGTATTTAACGTTGTTCGAACGTCAAGCCAAAAAGGCAAAAATCGATGAGGAAGAATGGGTAACTTATCTTCTCGGGTTATTACCTATTGAAATTGTAGAGATAATTATGCGCGAGCCAGAAGAACGGGCCGACGATTTCGACCACGTTAAGGCTATTTTGTTAAATAGGTTCAAGTTAAGCCCCGAAACCTTCAGAACCAAATTTGCACAACATCAGAGACGGCCGGGAGCTCTGTGGAAAGATTTGATATTCGAATTAAGGAGCTACCTAGAAGGGTGGTTAAAGGGGGTGAAGGTTGAAAATTACGATTCATTAAAAAACTTAATGATCGCTGATCAAATAAAAAGGCGCGTTCCACCAGAGATGAAAGAGCACTTTTTAGACGATTGGGGGACAATAGTTGACCCCGATGAACTAGTGAACAAATTGGATGAATATGAGGCGACGAGACGCATGTCTCGGAAACACTTAAGTTCCCACAAAATACCAGAGAAAAAAATGAACGAAAGGCCAAATTTTATGGGGAAACCGAAAGGGGAGGATAATAAAACTGAAAATTATCAAAACCAATCGAAAAATTGGAGAAATCCTCAAAGTTCGGAGTCGAAATGGCGGAGTAGGGAATTTGAAAAAAGAAAGGCTCCCTCATGCTATGAGTGCCATTCCACTGACCATTTGCGCCCGCAGTGTCCCGAGCTTAGGAAAAATGAAACCCAACTAGTAAATAATCTATCAAGTGGGGAAAAGTTTGCGCCCTCATTTGCTCCGTACCTTAGCCAGGCGAAGGTAAATGAAAAGGAAGCTGTGATATTACGAGATAGTGGGACAAGCCTAGATGTTTCTCCTCACCACTTAGTAAACCCCGGTGATTACACAGGAGAAACAGTCTGGCTTAAACAACCCCTAGAAAATAATTTTAGATGTTTACCAGTTGCTAGGGTTTTGATAGAAAGCGACCAATTTGGTAAAATAAATACCAAAGCCGCAGTCGTGGGAAAATCTGTGCAATTAGAGCACTATCTCATGGGGAATTTAACTCAGGAGTTAATAGATGAAACGAAAAGAAACCCGCATTTAATTAATGCTGTAGTGACACGGAGTCAAACTGCGATTCAAAATGCCCCCGAATCGGAGAACCTAGTGGAAATTACACCAGAAACAATCCAAAATTTTAATTCGGATGTAACAGAGAGAGAAAATATTCATCTACCCCCAGCAGAAGTCCAAGAGTTAGCCCTCGTAAAAATAAGTTCGGAAGAGTTTAAAAATGAACAAAAGAATTGTTTGGACCTCAAGCCATTGTGGGAGAAGGCTGCGTCCGGTAAATCCCCAGGATTGATAACAGAAAACGGACTCTTGTTCCGAAAAACAACTGATCATAGAGGCATGGAGAGGAAGCAATTAGTTATTCCCCTCAAATTTAGAGTTCAAATACTAGAATTGTGTCACGAAGGTGTTGCGGCCCATTTGGGTATTACAAAAACGAAAGATAAACTCCTTAGGTATTATTATTGGGAAAATTGCGTGAAAAATGCGGAAGAGTTTGTAAAATCTTGTGATCCTTGTCAGAGAGTAGGGAAATCAGGTGAGAAAAAGAAAGCACCGTTAAAATTAGTCCCCATAATCAGAGAAATATTTTCTAAAATTAACGTGGACACGGTTGGGCCCCTTCCCTATTCCCAAAAGGATAATCGTTACCTGGTAACAGCCATATGTATGGCATCCAAATACCCGGAGGCGATACCAGTTAAAGATATTAGCTCTACATCAGTCGTAGAGGCTTTGCTAATCATTTTTAGCCGATTAGGATTTCCCAAAGAAATTCAGTGTGACTTAGGGACATGCTTCACTAGCAATTTAACTACAACCTTTTTCGAAAAATATGGTATCAAAATTTCCCATAGCTCAGTAAGGCATCCCCAAAGTAACCCAGTCGAACGGTGGCACAGGTCAGTAAAGCGTCTACTACGAGTACTTTGCCTAGAGTCGGGAGAAGATTGGGAGAAAAATCTGCCCGCGGCGCTATTAGCTTTACGCACGGTGACACATGAATCGACAAATTTCAGCCCTGCGGAGTTAGTTCACGGGAGAAATCTTCGCACCCCCGAAACATTGTTGTTCGAAAAATGGGTGGAACCAGAGGAGGAAGAAAGCGCGGTGACAGAATACGTTTTCGAACTTATCAATCGAATGAAGCGTTGTCAAGAGCTAGCATCAGAGCGCGTTTCTGAGATGCAGATAAAAAGAAAGACGTGGTACGATAAAGACGCAGTTCAAAGAATCTTTAAACCGGGAGATCGTGTTTTAGTTATAGCAGCTTCTAAGCCAAATAAATTAGCAGTGCAGTGGGTAGGACCCGGGATAGTAGAAAGTCAACTTTCGGACACGAATTACATAGTTAAAATGCCTGGGAACCCAGAAAAATCTCAAGTTTATCATGTGAACTTATTAAAACCTTATCATCAGCGCGCAGAATTAGTAAACTTGTTAATTAGTGAAGAACGTAAAGAAACTTCTGACTCTGATCTTGAAATACCGTACCCAATGTCAGACCCCAATATTTACGATTTTGAAGAAATTGTTAGGGATAGTGAATTGGTCGGCAAATGCACGCCGGAGCAGATCGAAGAATTAAAGAATTTATTAGGAAAACATCGGAAGATATTTTCTAATGACCCGGGTAGGACACACTTGATCGAACATGATCTTGAACTAATTAGTAATCAACCCGTGAGATCAAAACCTTACAGAACTTCTCCCCGACAGACGGAAATATTAAAAGCAGAAATTAAAAGAATGTTAGATCTAAAATTAATCGAAATAGGAGAAAGTGATTACACGTCGCCCATGATTTTAGTTGAAGCTGCAGGACGCGATCCTCGCCCTTGTATCGACTATAGAAAATTAAATTCAGTAATTAGAACAGAATATTTCCCGTTACCTAATATCGACGAGCGAATTGAGACAGTTTCGGCAGCGAAGTTTATCACGGTGATTGATCTAACGAAAGGTTACTGGCAGATCCCCTTAAGTCTTAAGGCCCAACGTTTAGCAGCTTTCGTTACTACATTTGGAACGTATAGACCTCTTGTTATGCCCTTCGGCCTAGTTAACGGGCCGTTCTGTTTTTCGAAATTTATGGATCAATTACTGAGAGGATGTGATGAGTTTAGCGTCCCGTTTTTAGATGACGTCGCAATATTTTCAAATACTTGGGAAGAACATCTGAAGCATTTAGACATAGTCTTGCGTAGAATAGCCGATGCTAAACTCACAATTAAACCTTCAAAATGTCGGTTCGCACAAAACAAAGTTAAATATTTAGGGCATGAGGTAGGGGGAGGTCTGAGATCACCCGCCGATGCTAAAATAAAAGCAGTACTCGATTTCCCTGCGCCTAAGACGAAGACGCAGATCCGGCAATTTTTAGGGCTATCGGGTTTTTATGCAAAGTACGTGAAAAACTACGCTATGATAGCAGAACCTTTAACGCGAGCGTTGAAAGGGAAAAATAAAAAAGAAAATGTAGAGTGGACTGCGGAATGTGATAGCGCATTTAAGGAATTAAAAAGTAAACTGACAGAAAAGCCCGTACTATACGCCCCGGATTATACAAAAGAGTTTATATTGCAGACGGATGCGTCAGAGAAAGGTGTTGGGGTAATTATGGCACAAAAAGACGAGAAAAATCAGGAGCATCCAGTTCTTTACCTAAGTAGAAAATTTACGGATTGCGAAAGGAAATTTAGCGCAACAGAAAAAGAATGTGCAGGTATTATCTATGCGATAAAAAAACTGAAACATTATGTGGATGGCCAGAAATTTCGGATAGAAACAGATCACCATCCGTTGGTCTGGTTAAAGAACAATGCAGGAAATAACCCTAGGCTTATGCGGTGGGCGTTGGCATTACAGCCATTTAATTACACAATCGTTCACAGAGCCGGGAAAGATAATAAGCATGCTGATTGCTTAAGTCGAATGGATTAAAATATATATATATATACAAAAAAAATAATCCAACTGTAAATATTCTCATTATGAAATATAATATTGTATAATTATAAATTAATTAATATTTAGTATTTACATTTTTGTACCAATTTTTGTTATTAATTAAAATAACGTTGGAAGCTTTTTAAAGTTAAAATAAGGGCCTCTAGTGATGAAAATCAAGCAACAAAACCTAACTGTTGCCTTTCAGATTTTGCAAAATATCGCAAAATCTCTTAAAGGGGGGAGGGCATTTTATTTTTAGGTCTGTAACGTATGCGGCCTGTGATTGATAAGAAGTAGCGTGTGGATCCTCACAAGGTCCCACGTACAGACTACAGTCGAAATATTTACTTTTTTTATCTGATTTATTTCTGGACTAATTCAATATTTCTATCTACACTATATACAATATACTGTTCTTGACAATAGCTTCCAGATTGTCCGTCCCTCCGGATTCCGGCAGGAACACTCGTTATAAGTCCGATGCAAGAAACATCAACTCAATCGAGGCGTTGCACCTTCGACTTTTCCGGCCCGGGGCGAGCCCAACATACAGAATCCCTCTCCAGGAGCGTGCCCCTCCTCTCTCCAAAAACTCTCACACCACACAACACACTCAAGTTCCAGGCTGTCGTCCTCTTTGCTAAAGGGGCGGGGGTACATAAGCGCCCCTAAATTTCTTATTCGTGGAAAATTGTAAACGTTCCACGGGATTGGTTTGGGTCCGGCGCCGAAATTCTTGGCCCTCTCCTTCTCGTCTCGAGTCGCGGCGGCTTGCAGCAAAGAAGGCGCGCCGATCGGTGCTCGACCCGCTTGTCGTTTTTAATTTGCAGAAGTGTCCAACTCGGCGCCACAGCGTCTGGCCGTATTGTACAGCCGTGCTGTCCCCACTTGCTGGACAATGGTTGAAAAGGCGGTCGGCGGTTCTTCTCCGCAGAGGGTGTCCCGGCGAACTACGCGGCTCTCGTGAGAGGAGAGGGAATTTGTCACAGCTGCATTCCAGAAAGAGCGGGGGCACAGTTACAGCCATTTTGACACAGTTATCGCCTTTTCGTATATAATTTTACATATATGCCAACCAAATTTGTTTTTGAGTTTCTTTAGTCAAAGCTATTTAGTTCGAATATTAATGAAGCTAAAAAAAAAAAAAAATAGCAACCGATAGCATAACGTGTAGGCTAACCACTTGGGCGCGACTGCGTTATACTGTAAATTTACTCTAGTTCAGATACCTCTAATTTAATGAATAAAATATTAATTTTCTTTTAGAGTTTCATGATAAAGTAAAATGTGAAAAGACTTTTGACGCAGCTAGGAATACTGCCTAAACTTTCAATATTTCATAGAATATTGCGAAATTTAAATTCGGTACCCATTTTAATTGGAGCTTTGAAACATTTATAAATAGAAGATAATTTTCTTTAAACAGAAAAAAAAGTGCTATATGTTTGCTTTTATTTTTAGTTTAAACTATATAGATAAGTTTAAACTAAAAATAAAAATAAAAATTCCAAAAAGTTATTTCAGAGCGAATCCAAACAGAAACAATTCTAAAAGCTTCAAATGACGTGTCACGAAATCATTTAGTACTACATAAAGTACATAATGATATGCACTACATTTTATACGTTATATATTCCTTAAAATGCAAAGCCAATTTAATTATTTCAATTATTCTCATTAATCAAAATAATACTTGTGAAAATATGAGCCTGTCACATTTGTTATAATTATCTTTGAAAGTTAAATATTTTAAGTAGAGAGTTTACACAGTATTTGTCTTTTCCTTTTCTTTCCGTCTTTCAGATCTTTTTTTTTGTCTTTTGTGTTTTTTCTAAAATTCAATAATAAATGTCTTCTCACACAAAACGTTGTTTTGTGTGGTAGTTTCAGCTTGGAAACTACAAGGAAAAAAGAAAAGAAAAAAATAATAGATATATATTTTTTTTTGTTAAAAATGATAAATACCAAAGCCGCAGTCGTGGGAAAATCTGTGCAATTAGAGCACTATCTCATGGGGAATTTAACTCAGGAGTTAATAGATGAAACGAAAAGAAACCCGCATTTAATTAATGCTGTAGTGACACGGAGTCAAACTGCGATTCAAAATGCCCCCGAATCGGAGAACCTAGTGGAAATTACACCAGAAACAATCCAAAATTTTAATTCGGATGTAACAGAGAGAGAAAATATTCATCTACCCCCAGCAGAAGTCCAAGAGTTAGCCCTCGTAAAAATAAGTTCGGAAGAGTTTAAAAATGAACAAAAGAATTGTTTGGACCTCAAGCCATTGTGGGAGAAGGCTGCGTCCGGTAAATCCCCAGGATTGATAACAGAAAACGGACTCTTGTTCCGAAAAACAACTGATCATAGAGGCATGGAGAGGAAGCAATTAGTTATTCCCCTCAAATTTAGAGTTCAAATACTAGAATTGTGTCACGAAGGTGTTGCGGCCCATTTGGGTATTACAAAAACGAAAGATAAACTCCTTAGGTATTATTATTGGGAAAATTGCGTGAAAAATGCGGAAGAGTTTGTAAAATCTTGTGATCCTTGTCAGAGAGTAGGGAAATCAGGTGAGAAAAAGAAAGCACCGTTAAAATTAGTCCCCATAATCAGAGAAATATTTTCTAAAATTAACGTGGACACGGTTGGGCCCCTTCCCTATTCCCAAAAGGATAATCGTTACCTGGTAACAGCCATATGTATGGCATCCAAATACCCGGAGGCGATACCAGTTAAAGATATTAGCTCTACATCAGTCGTAGAGGCTTTGCTAATCATTTTTAGCCGATTAGGATTTCCCAAAGAAATTCAGTGTGACTTAGGGACATGCTTCACTAGCAATTTAACTACAACCTTTTTCGAAAAATATGGTATCAAAATTTCCCATAGCTCAGTAAGGCATCCCCAAAGTAACCCAGTCGAACGGTGGCACAGGTCAGTAAAGCGTCTACTACGAGTACTTTGCCTAGAGTCGGGAGAAGATTGGGAGAAAAATCTGCCCGCGGCGCTATTAGCTTTACGCACGGTGACACATGAATCGACAAATTTCAGCCCTGCGGAGTTAGTTCACGGGAGAAATCTTCGCACCCCCGAAACATTGTTGTTCGAAAAATGGGTGGAACCAGAGGAGGAAGAAAGCGCGGTGACAGAATACGTTTTCGAACTTATCAATCGAATGAAGCGTTGTCAAGAGCTAGCATCAGAGCGCGTTTCTGAGATGCAGATAAAAAGAAAGACGTGGTACGATAAAGACGCAGTTCAAAGAATCTTTAAACCGGGAGATCGTGTTTTAGTTATAGCAGCTTCTAAGCCAAATAAATTAGCAGTGCAGTGGGTAGGACCCGGGATAGTAGAAAGTCAACTTTCGGACACGAATTACATAGTTAAAATGCCTGGGAACCCAGAAAAATCTCAAGTTTATCATGTGAACTTATTAAAACCTTATCATCAGCGCGCAGAATTAGTAAACTTGTTAATTAGTGAAGAACGTAAAGAAACTTCTGACTCTGATCTTGAAATACCGTACCCAATGTCAGACCCCAATATTTACGATTTTGAAGAAATTGTTAGGGATAGTGAATTGGTCGGCAAATGCACGCCGGAGCAGATCGAAGAATTAAAGAATTTATTAGGAAAACATCGGAAGATATTTTCTAATGACCCGGGTAGGACACACTTGATCGAACATGATCTTGAACTAATTAGTAATCAACCCGTGAGATCAAAACCTTACAGAACTTCTCCCCGACAGACGGAAATATTAAAAGCAGAAATTAAAAGAATGTTAGATCTAAAATTAATCGAAATAGGAGAAAGTGATTACACGTCGCCCATGATTTTAGTTGAAGCTGCAGGACGCGATCCTCGCCCTTGTATCGACTATAGAAAATTAAATTCAGTAATTAGAACAGAATATTTCCCGTTACCTAATATCGACGAGCGAATTGAGACAGTTTCGGCAGCGAAGTTTATCACGGTGATTGATCTAACGAAAGGTTACTGGCAGATCCCCTTAAGTCTTAAGGCCCAACGTTTAGCAGCTTTCGTTACTACATTTGGAACGTATAGACCTCTTGTTATGCCCTTCGGCCTAGTTAACGGGCCGTTCTGTTTTTCGAAATTTATGGATCAATTACTGAGAGGATGTGATGAGTTTAGCGTCCCGTTTTTAGATGACGTCGCAATATTTTCAAATACTTGGGAAGAACATCTGAAGCATTTAGACATAGTCTTGCGTAGAATAGCCGATGCTAAACTCACAATTAAACCTTCAAAATGTCGGTTCGCACAAAACAAAGTTAAATATTTAGGGCATGAGGTAGGGGGAGGTCTGAGATCACCCGCCGATGCTAAAATAAAAGCAGTACTCGATTTCCCTGCGCCTAAGACGAAGACGCAGATCCGGCAATTTTTAGGGCTATCGGGTTTTTATGCAAAGTACGTGAAAAACTACGCTATGATAGCAGAACCTTTAACGCGAGCGTTGAAAGGGAAAAATAAAAAAGAAAATGTAGAGTGGACTGCGGAATGTGATAGCGCATTTAAGGAATTAAAAAGTAAACTGACAGAAAAGCCCGTACTATACGCCCCGGATTATACAAAAGAGTTTATATTGCAGACGGATGCGTCAGAGAAAGGTGTTGGGGTAATTATGGCACAAAAAGACGAGAAAAATCAGGAGCATCCAGTTCTTTACCTAAGTAGAAAATTTACGGATTGCGAAAGGAAATTTAGCGCAACAGAAAAAGAATGTGCAGGTATTATCTATGCGATAAAAAAACTGAAACATTATGTGGATGGCCAGAAATTTCGGATAGAAACAGATCACCATCCGTTGGTCTGGTTAAAGAACAATGCAGGAAATAACCCTAGGCTTATGCGGTGGGCGTTGGCATTACAGCCATTTAATTACACAATCGTTCACAGAGCCGGGAAAGATAATAAGCATGCTGATTGCTTAAGTCGAATGGATTAAAATATATATATATATACAAAAAAAATAATCCAACTGTAAATATTCTCATTATGAAATATAATATTGTATAATTATAAATTAATTAATATTTAGTATTTACATTTTTGTACCAATTTTTGTTATTAATTAAAATAACGTTGGAAGCTTTTTAAAGTTAAAATAAGGGCCTCTAGTGATGAAAATCAAGCAACAAAACCTAACTGTTGCCTTTCAGATTTTGCAAAATATCGCAAAATCTCTTAAAGGGGGGAGGGCATTTTATTTTTAGGTCTGTAACGTATGCGGCCTGTGATTGATAAGAAGTAGCGTGTGGATCCTCACAAGGTCCCACGTACAGACTACAGTCGAAATATTTACTTTTTTTATCTGATTTATTTCTGGACTAATTCAATATTTCTATCTACACTATATACAATATACTGTTCTTGACAATAGCTTCCAGATTGTCCGTCCCTCCGGATTCCGGCAGGAACACTCGTTATAAGTCCGATGCAAGAAACATCAACTCAATCGAGGCGTTGCACCTTCGACTTTTCCGGCCCGGGGCGAGCCCAACATACAGAATCCCTCTCCAGGAGCGTGCCCTCCTCTCTCCAAAAACTCTCACACCACACAACACACTCAAGTTCCAGGCTGTCGTCCTCTTTGCTAAAGGGGCGGGGGTACATAAGCGCCCCTAAATTTCTTATTCGTGGAAAATTGTAAACGTTCCACGGGATTGGTTTGGGTCCGGCGCCGAAATTCTTGGCCCTCTCCTTCTCGTCTCGAGTCGCGGCGGCTTGCAGCAAAGAAGGCGCGCCGATCGGTGCTCGACCCGCTTGTCGTTTTTAATTTGCAGAAGTGTCCAACTCGGCGCCACAGCGTCTGGCCGTATTGTACAGCCGTGCTGTCCCCACTTGCTGGACAATGGTTGAAAAGGCGGTCGGCGGTTCTTCTCCGCAGAGGGTGTCCCGGCGAACTACGCGGCTCTCGTGAGAGGAGAGGGAATTTGTCACAGCTGCATTCCAGAAAGAGCGGGGGCACAGTTACAGCCATTTTGACACAGTTATCGCCTTTTCGTATATAATTTTACATATATGCCAACCAAATTTGTTTTTGAGTTTCTTTAGTCAAAGCTATTTAGTTCGAATATTAATGAAGCTAAAAAAAAAAAAAAATAGCAACCGATAGCATAACGTGTAGGCTAACCACTTGGGCGCGACTGCGTTATACTGTAAATTTACTCTAGTTCAGATACCTCTAATTTAATGAATAAAATATTAATTTTCTTTTAGAGTTTCATGATAAAGTAAAATGTGAAAAGACTTTTGACGCAGCTAGGAATACTGCCTAAAACTTTCAATATTTCATAGAATATTGCGAAATTTAAATTCGGTACCCATTTTAATTGGAGCTTTGAAACATTTATAAATAGAAGATAATTTTCTTTAAACAGAAAAAAAAGTGCTATATGTTTGCTTTTATTTTTAGTTTAAACTATATAGATAAGTTTAAACTAAAAATAAAAATAAAAATTCCAAAAAGTTATTTCAGAGCGAATCCAAACAGAAACAATTCTAAAAGCTTCAAATGACGTGTCACGAAATCATTTAGTACTACATAAAGTACATAATGATATGCACTACATTTTATACGTTATATATTCCTTAAAATGCAAAGCCAATTTAATTATTTCAATTATTCTCATTAATCAAAATAATACTTGTGAAAATATGAGCCTGTCACATTTGTTATAATTATCTTTGAAAGTTAAATATTTTAAGTAGAGAGTTTACACAGTATTTGTCTTTTCCTTTTCTTTCCGTCTTTCAGATCTTTTTTTTTGTCTTTTGTGTTTTTTCTAAAATTCAATAATAAATGTCTTCTCACACAAAACGTTGTTTTGTGTGGTAGTTTCAGCTTGGAAACTACAAGGAAAAAAGAAAAGAAAAAAATAATAGATATATATTTTTTTTTGTTAAAAATGATAAATGACCTAACTTGCCACCAATCCAATTAAGTAAAGTCTTCAGGAGAAAGATGTATGATCACTCGGTGAACAAACTTCTTAGTTACGAGACAATTAATTGGAGTACTATACTTTTGCTAAAATCTTTTTCTAAAGAGGAAAACCCATAATGATGTAAAAAAAGCAGAACTTGAATCGTAGGTTTATTCCCGTAATGATATCTTTCGGACGTGGTTTCCGAAAAGGTTTGGAGAGTAATTTCAATAAATTTCCTGAAATGCTGAAAAAATATCACACACACAATATATATATATACACACACAATATATATATATATATATATAATATAATATTGCAGTACGGAGCGATCCTGGTGACACCTCCTTTTGTGGATGTGAAGGGAGGTGACATATTAAGTGGTTTTGAAAAAATACATATACTTGAATGCAATTTTACTGTTGCTATTTCAGCGCATAGCTGAAAATAAACGTATTCTATTGAAAATTACCCGAAGTAAATTAATTTTCGTGTCATTTTTTAATTATTTTTTTTCCCTTGCACTACGGAAAATAATATAAACTACAAAACTATCCGTTTATACAACGCAACAAAGTTTTTTTTTCGGGGGGGGGGGGGGTGGAACTACAAAGTGCCGGCCCGGGTGACACTTATGCTAAGAATGCTACTAATATGTATAAATATATAAATATATGTCAACGCACTGCGCAATGTAGTTAATTACGCATATTGTTAAACATCATGTAACATAACGTTCAGAAATTTCCGCGCCTGTATAAAAAAAGGCAAAAATACATTTTTGTGTTTTGTGCAATTTAATATCACTGCAATAATTTGGAGCCAAAGACTATTGATTGACCAATAAGATCCCTGTTATGGGCTTTTAAGATGAATTACCTAGAAGCATTACGGTGCGTGTTCTAGTAACGATTGTAATTGATCTTGTGTAAAGAGCTGAACATGTTATCCTTTAAAACTACAGATTTGGCGACATGGACATAATAAACGAAGTTAGGGCATAAAACCCTTGAAAGTCGTAAAGGTTATAAGGTTGTCCGTGCCTAACTATAAAATAAAAAATACATGAAGTTGCTTCTCCAAACCTAACAAGCATAACTTTTACTTAAACCCCATCAATTTTGTTATAATGTTTTCATCTACATCATTCATTTGCAATGCATAAAGGGTATTTTAAAATCAATTAGGTTTTAAATGATCTTTTGATGAAATGAAATTCGTATACTGTCTATATGTCTGTAATTACAACATGGAAAAACATTTCGTCATCTGGTGAAAAGTATTAGAAATATATTTAGTTTGAGTTCAACGACCAATCATTTCTCCCACAAATACGTTTTTTAATTCTGAAAGGAAAGGTCTTTGAAACTTCGTACTTTAAAGACTTCAAGCATTACAGTTTTAGTAAATAGGTTTAAAGTCTTTTACAGGTCTTAAGAGTCAGAAATAGAAAGCAAAACATCATGTAAGTCAATGCCACGAACTGGTTGTATATATTTATAGCGCCTTTTGAACCTGCCATCATAATTTGACTTTTATAAAAATCGAAAATCTATTTCGGATTTGATCTGTTCATACGCATTTAATCATGGTTTTGGTTGGTAGTTGCTGAAAAATAATAGGAATTGTCTCGATTTGCATGCATATATATTTTTATATGAGTTATAAGATAATGTCACTTCAGAGCTTTTAAGTAAGATTGTACAATACGGCGATTTTTTATTCATAGTTACTTAAAAAAAAGTACTGCACATGAAATAAAAGAAAATAGATTGACAACGAACTATGAAAAATTAAAAGTTGGATAACAAAAAACGCTTTTCAGATAATAATAAAAAAAAGTGCTAGTAAACGATGATACTTAGAAATAATAATTAAGACAACAAATACATTTATAATTTAACGAACACCATTCGTATAATTTTCTATCTTACTTTTTGTAGATTTTTTCACTTTGTGAGATTATTCTTTGAATGTTAATGTGCAACTTAAAATGTTGTTGAATTACTATTATTGAGAAATGTAGTTGAATTGTTGCGCGTGGAATTCTTGAAATTAGTTCTAATGACAGCCAAAGTAGTTTAAAAGCCTGTTTATGCAGGTAAAAAACCCTATTGATTAGAAAAAACAAACATATTAATTCATAAATTGCATGGTTTTCAATGTGATTGTTGATAAATTCCAGAGGTTAACTTTCTTTTCAAGTACAAAATAATTGAAAAATTGAAAACTAAAAGCTAAAAACGTTCTTGCAGGTGTTCCAGTAAAAATATAAGTCAGAGCTTTCATTTATATTTTTAGGCATTTTGTCAAAAAAAGCCACAAAGGTTCCCTTATTTCAAAAACAGCTATTTTTGCTATTTAGGTACGTACTGTTTTCAGTTATTGGTCGAAAATTAGAGTTATCATCACGGAGAACGTGGCCAACTGAATAAAGTGAAGGACTATGAAGCTGAAATATGTTTTAAAATAATTATACAATGCTAAAGATGTAAGATAAAATGCTAAAGGAAGAAAAAAAATGCACTTTGTCTTGAAGGATCGCGTAGCTAATAAGACATTTGCCAGAGAATTTCTGTGATTCATATGGTAAGCTTAGTAAAGATAAATGTTTTACTAAGTTAAGAGTCAGAATTTGATGGTAAAGGACTTTTTTTTTGCTGCGTAATGCAATATTCAAAAGTATGATTTTTAACAGACCACCACCATATTCTACAATTGTTTTTATTTGTCTCTGGTTAAGTAATGTAATATAGCACGCAATACTATAAGCAAATGAAAATTACGTTTATGAAGCTTAACCTCCATCATGCAATAGAAAATGAGAGCAATATAAGAAGTAAAAATGAGAAGTGACGTTTATTTATTCAAATATGTATTCTATAATGAAAAAAGTTTTCACGAAGGAAATCATTAGTAATCACCAAACTACAAATGAACTTTCCAATTAAATGATAGTAGCTTCATGGAACTTCACGATGAAAATATAAAGCATAAGCTATTCCACTACATTTTTCCGTTCCTTCATCCTTGGGATCGAAGCTTCGATGCAACGTAAAACTCGATGTATCACATTTTAAAATTATTCCACATGAGTTTAAAATTGGTAGCTGATATTTCTCAAGCAGAACACTGTGTTAAAATCCAGCATATAACTGATAAATGGCAGTTAAAAGCAATGCAAATCGAAGAAGTTTAACGAGGCCAGTGAAGTGGGCGTAGTTGGTTAAACGCCACATCTCGCGAAAAAGTGACCACTACTGATTTCAGCGACCTCAACTTAGTTTGGACCGCAAATGTTCCTGTGCTTGTTTCTGATTTCGTGCTTGTTTTGAACTTTCAAAGCAATAAAGAGTTTTCTTCATTGCTACTACTTCAAGCTAACTTGCAGTGCATTGCTATTAGTGACCGTAATTACATGGAGACTAACAACTCTTAAAGGTTTACTATTAAATGTATGTAGTGTTATTGAAAAAAAAACTTTGGAACTGTATTTACTGACAAATAACATTGGAAATATTCATAATCAAATTTCAAAGACTTGGACCTGTTTCTTCTACTGCTTTTTAAAAACCTTTAAAGTGATCTGGAAATCTTTTAATTAGATCTAAGCCATGGGTGTCAGTTTTTCAGTGCTAAAAAATATTTCAGCTGATACACTTGTATATAGTAGAATCCTTCGAAGTCGTCTTCACATTGCTATCGATACCACAAGTTTGCTTGATTTTAGTTCGTTCAAGGCTACGATTACGATTTAATTGTACAAAACTACCGAATCTACGGATCGTACACACGCAAGTTAAAAAAAAAAAAATCTTCCTCCATCATAGAATTCCTTAAATATTTGCACAATGCATATTTTTATAACTATTTAACTGTTTACGGTTTTCCAAATAAAAATTCTGGAACTTGCCATTGAACCCTAATAGATTACTTACCGCCGAAAATGTTTAACATCCAATAGACACTTAAAATCAGAATTCCTTGGAAACACTTGCTGGAAAATGAATCTTCACAGAATATCTGCCCTACTTCCGTGCTATCGATTTCCGTACCCCATCAGTCTCCTAACAAGTTTCTAGATAAATGAAATCGATGTAAGTACTTTAATGTTGGACCTTCGGATCGATTTCCAAAGCAATGGATATCCATCTTTTTATCCCATGTCAACATTAATATTTAATGATATTGACTAGTAAAATATCTATATCACATAAAATTGCTTTATTATTTTCATTTTGGGATTTTTTAATACTATTCTCTGCATTTTCAATATTTTCCCTGTGTTTGTCAACATTAAAATGATTCTTTCGCTAGCAAACTTTCAGGAATTCGCGTATTCATAGTTGCTCATAACAATACAGAGAGCAAGGTTAATGTCTTTTTGCTGTAATTTATAAAATTTTCAACACCGTTGAAACCTTAATCACACCCTAATTATTTTAGCAAAATATATGTAAAATTTGAGTTTATCGAATCCAAAGTATATTTTTATGTAAGATATTCGTCAAGAACTAATAAGTCTACTTCCCCAAACATCAACTTCGATATTCTAAGATCAGCTATTTCTCTGTATCAAATAGTTTTTGGCATTTTCTTTCAAATGTATTCTTGTAATGGTAAAAACAACTTTATCAAAATGAAATATGTCTTTGTTCATACAAAATCAAAATTAGTAGCAGTTAATTTGAAAAATGTATTTCAAACTGTGACGGGTGTTTTTCAATCAATTCCAGCTATTAATCCTTCTTTAATAGGAGCATTTTAAATTTTAGTGTTTATTTTTATTATTTAAGCGTACATACGCCGGAAAAGGATCTCTTTTATTGTTTTTTTTTTGCGAGGGAAACTTCTTCCAATTAAAATTTCTAATCTTAGTAGGTAAGAAAAAACGCATGAAGTAAGATCATTTTTGTAAAATACTTTTCTGAAGGCATGTATTTTTGAATAGTGGCATTGAAATCACAAGAATTTTACCCCTCAATAATTAGTTATTACCAAAGATTAAAAAAAAATTGTCCATCCATCTAGTTTTCGAAAAAGTAAAGCTCTTTGATCTTTTTGAAATAGTGAAGGCGTCCCAGAGTTTCGTCAATGGAGTCAATAAAGGTTTCGATTTTGAACACTAACTCTTATTTTTCTCGACAGAGAAATCTGAAAACAATTTCAGAATCTCCCCTTTTCAGATTTTTTGGGGGTTGAAAATAACTTTTTGTGTTTGTCTTTCTTATAGAAAAAGAGTTAACTTTCTGACTTTAGGCGCTAACACTAAAAATGTTGATCACTCAAAAAGTACCCGTAAAGTAATGACTTGAACATATCAATGAAATAGATGTTCTGCGTCAAAATATCTGTATTGTAAAGTATTTCGAAGAAAATAATCTTCTTACGTCTGGATTTGCGTAGGGTTTAAAAAATTTTCCTTACAATCTAATGTTCAAGTTTTTTTTTTTTGACCCGCACAAAAAAGAAAATCTTCTTCAAATCAAAATCTTTCAGATTTTGATGGTAATTACGTAATGGTAATTACGTTTCATGGTAATTACGTAAATTATCGAGATATTTTGAGTAGAAACTGTTTTGACCGAATCGAAAATTTCCTATTGAATTTGTTAAGGAGGAAAGACGAACAGAAAGTCCGACAGATACACGTTCCCCCTTTTTATGATGCTACTTTATTATAATTATTATATTTAACTTAAAAATATTTTTGAGATAATTTATATATATTGACTTATTTCCGTATTAGAAATTTTTTTTGCAAAATATGAATGTTTCTATTCATTTGATTGTTATTATTTTTTGCACTTGTGCCAGCTAAAAAAAGAACAAAATTAATTATTATACATTTTTTTTAAATGAAAAAAAAAAAAAAAAACCAAGAACTTCCCTGCCTTTATAACATGTTCTACATATGAACATTGTTAATAATTGTCATTTATTAAAAGTAAAGGTTTAAATTTTAAAAAAAATGTTATTACTTAAAATGGAGGTTTATAAAATTACGCAGCTATAACTAAAAAAAATGTCTTAATTAGAGAAAATAACTTAACGCAGCAAAAAATTATCTCTTCGAAGAGCTTTTCCAAGGAAAAATGAAATCAAAATTCTCTAAATTAAAAATGCGTTAAAATGTGTGTTTACAATTAGAAAGGAGCAAGCGGTAAGTGGAGATTAATAAAGCGCAAGACATTACACATAAAATAGTTACACGAATCAATTTTTCATAAAAGTCATGTATCATTTTTCAAAAAAAATTTTTAGTAAATTTCTTACGTTTCTAGGTGTTCTATGATTGTAATTAAAAAATATTCTCTAAAGACTCACTAACTGAATTTGGAAGTTAAACTTTTTCTAATAAATTAATGTTAGGAAGGCAGAACTTAATTTAACGAGACAATTTTATACTCGTACTGTGATATTTTATTTCATTTTCTTAAGTACTAATCATTTTTCTTAGTTATTTCTTTTCAAAAGCAAAATCCTTAAAAAATGCTTAAATAAATTATTAAAACTTTTCACTGGGGACCTCCTGCGGTAACTTTTAAGCAGAGTATTTCATTTGTGTTATTATTTTTGATACGTTTTACATTTTACTGATGAAACAGTAATTCAAAAAGACTTATACGGAACAGTAAATTATTGTTTTCAATGCAAAATTTCATCAATAAACATTGCCTGCCAGAAAAAGGGAGAAATACCTTGTATATTTTTACGAATAAAAGAAATAGATTTTGATCGAACATATACCATATTTCGTGTTTTTTTTGTATCCATCGCCATCGCAAAACTTGGAACTTTTTTGCGTACTTTCCCGTAAAATTAAAAAAAAAAAAAAGTGTGTAACAGATTTCATGCGTAGGAAACATTTCGCTAAAAATAAAGAAAAGTCAAAGAAGTAATTAAACAAAAAATGAAAAATTAAAAAAAATGGAAAGTATGATTTTGAGATGGGAAAAATGTGGGTCTGTCGGTCTGTCTGTCAGCACCCCTTCCCCCAATAACTTTCGAGGGATGTGTTGAATTTGAATTTTGTTTTTGCATTAGAAAGGTCTGTGTCAGGGCATCACATTTCTATACCTTACTTTTTGATTTGAACATTTTTTTTTCAAATTTTCGTTAAATTTCGAAGTTTAAAAAATCTTAACATTAGCACCTATGGGGAAATATGAAAAGTAGACCCCCAAACCCTGTACTTGGATATAATTTCCTTCAGACAAACTTAAAGGAGCTCTCGGCGTGAAAATGTTTTTCGATTTGAACATTTTTTTGTTTAATTCTGAGCCGTTCGAAAAGATTTAACATTAGCGCTTACGGGGAAATTTCAATCCTATATAATTCCTGATCTAACAGACGGATTTGCTTAGAAAAAAGTTCGGAAAGGAGTTTATTATGTAAAAAATGTACAGATACGAGGTTCTTCCACAGCTAAACGAGCCTATTTTCCGATGAAAGTTCTTCATCTGAATTTTTAAGGATATTTCTGACTGAATTAATGAATGAGTGCATGGATGAAAAAACAACTAAACGAATAAATGAATACACGAATAACGGAATATACGAATGAGTAAATGATTGTGTTTTAACTGTTGCGAAAGGCATATTTTAAGAATATAAGAGCTTTAGCTAAATGAGAAAAAATCAGAGATAGCTAGATAATAAAGTTGATGTTGATTTATGCGGGAACGTAGGCTCGTATAGTTCTCTAGATAGAACTTCTTGCTTAAATAAATATTTTATTTGTAATATGTTGAGAATTCTGAAGATAAATACATATTTTGTTTTTCGAAAGATACATACGATTTTTATCTTATTTAAACATGAATACATTTATAACTTTAAAAAATAATTGATACACAAAGACTATTAAAAAATACAGCAAAATAGGGATTTCCAAGGGCTCGAGGTTTTTCGTACGCCTAAGTAATTCATAGCCTTCATCATATGTAAAATGTGGCTTTTAGAATAACTGCAGAAATTGTAAACAGCGCTTTCCGCCAACATCATTGCTGCATTCGGAAAAATCTACGGTTTTCGCTTCTATAAAGTAAATTATTTGTAAAAATGTAAATATTTTCATGTATTTCTTTCTTTCTTTCTTTTTTTTTATTCTTGTGTGCAAAGTTAGCCTCCTTTCATTTTTTTAAATTGAGCGTTAAAGAATGGCCAGGTAATTTAGAGAAAAAGCACAAGCACGAAAATTTCGAAAGTTTGCAAAATATCCCGGGATCCTCTTCAAAGAGAAGCAAAAATAAAATGTCGTATTAAAGTTTTAAATGCTATAAGCTCTTCAAGTATCTCAAAGTTTAAAAATCACTCCAATTACTTCCTGTTAAGTAGAAAAATAGTTTTGTATAAAGCTTTCTCTCCAGATAATCGAAGAAATTTTATTTTCAATTATTTAAAAAAATGAATAACTAAATTTTAGTATCGCCTTCTGTCTTTTTACATCACTTATTTTATAAGACTTTGTATATTATAAAACTTTTGTAAATATGATTTCAGCCGGTATGGCGCTGATTGCGTACGATAAAGTTCGTGGGTTCAAACTCGGCCATGTCGGTGGATTTTCAAGACTCAGAAAATCGTCTGCAGCCATGTCGCATGATTATGCGGCGTCTTAAATATCAGTTTGGCTTGAATAATCTCGGCTAAATTATATTTCTAGTGCTTTTCCGCATTGGCAGAGCCCAGGTGCTGCCGTCTACTGAGAGACTGGACGTCAAAACTCTCAAGCAAAAATGGTTCCTCCGATGGTGCTACATAAAAGAATGGATGCTAGTACCAGGAAGGCGCATGTCGTAACAGAAATATGGGGGTCCCAAATTGATGGGCATTTTTACGACCGACGGCGACAGTCCGTCTGGACCAACAATAGCGGAAAACGCTATTTCAACAAAGACCTATCCGAGGAATAAAAGAAATATGAATTTTATGGCAGGGGATGGCTGCGGAGGCAAGAACACCGTGGGAAGACGAGAGCATCAGAGGGCAAGACGCTCTGATTGCGCGAATCTTCGCACCGCCCCACTGATAAAATCGCCAGCCAACGACCGACGGGAAGCGCCCTGGTTGGGAGAGACCTAAGAAAAGATGGGAGGTCAATTGAGCATAAATTGGTCAAGACCTCTCATCAAATCAGCAAGAAGCTTTGCTTGATTAAAACCAAAATCATTGCAAAAACACCATCAGATTTTGAGAGATCAGATCAATTTTTCCTGAGACCAGTTCTTCTTCCCAGTAGAGTTGCGAGAGACTCTTCCAAGGATATTGCCTTGAGATGTGGCCTTTTCCTAAAATCCTTGATCGCTAAACATCTGCCGTCTGTAAAATAGGCGCGGCAGGTTTCTTCTCCAAGTAAGACTTTGAGCGCCATTTGGATCCGTACGGTGTTAGTTCGTTCCCTGCACATTTCCTTTTTAATTAATAGAAATAGTCTCGTGGTCATAAGTTAATGTCTATAAATATTCTTAGACAGTAATGAATAAATTAGTCTAGTTTTCCCTGAAGTTGTTATTTCTTGTGTCTATACCACTTTGCGATTCACGTGCCCTTATCTCGTGAACCTGGCCACGACAGCGCACTAGGTCTGCAAAGGTTAATAATAAGCAGCTGCATTAGAAACAAACAAACAAGATCATGATCTCAATAAATATTCCTCGTTTACAAGTGAAGAATGATTTTAAATATTTGTTTCCCTTAAATCATAAACCAGAAATCACATTCCTTAGAGATACAATAAACGCTTTTACAATGTTCTTGAAGACTACTGCTTGTATTTAAGATTGTAATATTTTGGATAGAGTTACAGTAGTTAAATGAAAACGGGAAAAGTAGTGTGCTTTATAATGCAAGAACATTTTAATTTATTTGAGCTCGGACATACACATATACTTTTCTACAACTGTTCGCCCAAGAACGTTGCGTGATGATACTGAAGTTAAATTCTAACTTGATGTTCTTCCAGCATTAATCTAAGTTCTGTAACGAACATCTTCAAAGTTTTATCACTTTTATTTAAAAAATTCTGCACTCTAAAATGATTCATTGAAACTAATTAAGTTGATTTTTAGCTTTGCGTGACTGTTTCACTTAAGACTTTTATTCAAGCTGTGGAAAAGGGGGCTTTTAGAAACTATCTTTTAACTAAAACAATTAAAGAAATTACTTCAGAGATTCATATTGCGATTTTCTTTGTTTTTGAGAAATGACTTGCGATTAATATTTCTAAGGAAATATACGTGCACGTTTTACCCTTCATATATTTTTACTTGGTTTTTAAATTGCAACAAAAATGTTTAAATGAATCAAATCAGATTTTACCACTCTTCTGGAAAAATGGAGAGAAGAAAAGAGTAAGAAGAAGTAAAATAAAGAGTAGAAAGAGATAAAACTACTATTGCATATTATTTAAACGAAGTGAAATATTTTAAACAAATCTATATAAATAAAACCGAAAGTTTGTGTGTGTGTGTGTGTGTGTGTCTGTCTGTCGATCGCCTCCTGGCGAGATGGAACGTTCCAGAAATACGAAATTTTGTTTACGGGTACCTTGGGCCAGGTCCTCGTGCACCTCGAAGCGTTTTTTCTAAAATTCGAATTTGTTCTTCTTTTATTCCAATTTAAGCAAAACTGTTAATTTTGGGTTTATCTCATCGAAGAAACGTCCCACGTTTTAGATTTTTGCAGCATATGAATCTCCGTAAAAAACTGCACAAGATGCTTTTTTTTGCAGTTCGTAGGACAAATAGAACACGCGCAGTATTCATTTAAAGTAGTTTTCGAACTTTAAAGCAAGGCTTACCTCTGAATTTATCTGCTCAACTTGCGTGTTTTCGCCAAAATAAATATTACTTTTGTCGCCAACTAGATGATTTCTGTTAACGTAAGATTGAAAAAAATGCTATTTTTTCTTTATTCATGCCGTTTTATGAGCAAAACAAATTCTAAAAATTCATTTCATTTTCATACATATTTTGTGGAACTGCAGACGAATTTTAATTACTTCTTCTTCGAGGTTGATTCTCCTTCCTTTTTTGGCGATTTAATAGTATAGTAACAGTTTAACAATTGCATGAAACAATATTTCTTATGGTAGAGTGTCCGCTTTATCAACGAAACAAATTCTAAAAATTCATTTCTATTTTTTGGATATTTTGTGGATTATTAACTGCATGCGATTTTTAATGTTGATTCTTCTTTCTTTTTTGACGATTTAATATTTATTTCTTCGATAAAAACTATGTTGGAAGCTCTTCGATATCGCTTATTTTTGATGAAATTTAAATTTTCGGTGATAACTTTTACTCCCCTCCTTCCAGTTAATTGTTCTCAATATATTATTTTATGCTTCATAACTTTTCCAAACCGCTCCCAATAATCCTTTCCAGTAATATTGTTCTCATTTAATTCAATACGTGATTTACACTGTAGGATCATGCTGTATTTCGAAATGATTCCATTACTACAGTGCAATTTGGCGATCTTCTGCTTCATTTTAACTTTTTTACGTAGAGATTATTGATTCCATATTTTACACAAGTGATTTATTTTATAACATTTATTTAATTTTTGTACTGTCTATTTGGCGCCATTTGGGAAGAATTTAGTTATATCTTTCTATGAACTTCAATTTTACACGTCAGAATTGGTTCAGTAATAAACATGTTGTAATTTAAATGAGCATTTACCTTTTGAAATAATGCTTTCCTTTCTTTCGTTTTAATCCGATTTTTATGAAAGTGTTATTCAATTGAATTTTCAGGAAATGTTTTGGCGATTTTGCAAGTGGGATTTTTAGGAACGGTTGTCCTTATTTTGATGGGGAATTTAAGATGGACTGCTGGGTAATTTTAGGAACAGTAGCTTTTGAAGGTCAGTATTCTATTTTTAGTTACTGACGTCTTTATTATAATGGATATTTTTTTGGGACTAATGTCATTATTCTATTAGGAATGTTTAGGAATAGTTGTCTTTATTGAAATGGGGGTTTTAAAGAATGTTTTCCTTATGGTAGCAGAAATATTCAGGGAGAGCTGTTCTTGATCTGATGGATATTTTTAAAGAGAATACTGTTCTTTTTCTGATGGGATATTTTTAATACGATTTTTACGGGATCTTGATATCATTTTGGCACAACTATCCCTCTACATATGTGCATTTTAGTTACTGTTTCTCTTACTCTGATGGTAATTTCTATTAACTTTTGTTGGCACTTTAATGTTGATTTTTATGGACTTATTTTTGGTCTAAAAGGAATTTTTCTGGGCTGTTCGTTTTAATGCAATCGTGGTTTTTAACGAAGTTTACTGTCTAAATTGGATTTTTATGGACCCATCTCCTACTTGGCTTTTTTAAAAAGATTTTCCCCTATACATTTACTACAGAATTTTGGACATGCATCATTTGCCCTGCGAATGATGCAATTTTATCCCGCGCAACGCCGAGCATGTCAGCTAGTGTAGAATAAATATAAAGATAACTTCCCTCGTGCTGAAGTATTTGCACCTTTCTAATTTTTAGCCTACTTTCCCGTAAAAGTAAAAAAAAATAATAATAAAGCATGAAAGAAGGCTTAATGTATCGTGAAAATATCGTTAAAAATCAAGAAAAGTCAAAAATAAGTGAAGTAATTAAATAAAGATTGAAAAATAAAAAATTTGAAAGTAGGGTATTGAGATGGGGAAAAAGTGTGTCTGTCGGTCTGTCGGTCTGTCTGTCTGTCGGTCTGTCTGTCGGTCTGTCTGTCGGTCGGTCTGTCGGTCTGTCTGTCGGTCTGTCTGTCGGTCTGTCTGTCTGTCGGTCTGTCGGTCTGTCCCCCCCTAATAACTTTTGAACGAATTGTCCGATTGGAAAAATTCTTTTTGCATTCGAAAGATCTCGGCGAGGACATCTCATTTCTATATTTCACTTTTTGATTTGAACAATTTTTTGTTCAATTTTGAACAGTTCAAAAAATTTTAACATTAGCGCCTATGGACAAAATTGAAGCAAATTCTGTAAACTCTGGGCACAAGAGCCAAGTTCCTATTGAAAGCTTATTGAAAGGAGTTCTCGGCGTGAAATATTGATTTGAACAGTTTTTGTTCATTTTTGAACAGTTCAAAAAATTAACACAGAGCTTACGGGGAAATTTCAACCCTATATAAATCCTGATCTAACGGACCGATTTGCTTGGAACAAACTTTATCGGAAAGCTCTTATAACGTAGAACATGTAGAAATAGAAAGTTTATCCAGAACGTACGAGCCTATTTTGCTATGAAATTTTTTGATCGGGATTTTCAAGGATATTTCTCAGTGACTCAATGAGTGAAATAATGAATGAATGAATAAATGAAAGAGTGAAAGAATAAATCAATGAATAAATGAATGAGGAAAAGAATGAATGAATAAATTATTGAATAAATGAAAATATAAATAAATGAGTGAAGAAATACATGAATGCGTAAATGAATGAATAAACACTTGAATGAGGTAACGAATGAATGAATAAATGCATGGCTGAATAAATGAAAGAATGAATGAGTGAGTGAATGAATATGTATTATCCGTTGAAAAAGGTATATTTTCAATAATTAGAACTAAAGATAAATAATAAAGAGAGAGAAAGAGATAGCTAGATTATAAATTTGAATTTGGTGTATACGGGAAAGTAGGCTCGTATAGTTCTAGACGGAACTTCTTGTTTAATTATCAAAGGCATATTGCTTAAGTATAATATTTTTTAATAAGAGTGATTTACAAACAAGCATGCATTTTTGAACGGGGAAAATTCATGCTTTGCGACTGAAATGTGATAACAGACAAAGGAAATTTTGTTCAATAGACAATTTATTAAAAGACAATACAATAAAGTTTAAATAAAATGTTATTAGCTAGTTTTCAACAATAATATGTACTGCACATTCCAAGTATTATTTTTTTTATGAATCAAATTTCAGCACGGGTTGCAACCTTCTATTTTCGATAGGCGTTTAGTTCTTAATAGAGTATCGTTTAGAAGGATACTCAATGTAATCAATTTTCAATGTGTCAAACTGCAGTAAATTGCTTTTGTGTTAAATTATATGGCTAATGTAAGATTATGTTTTGAATCTAAAGGAATAATTAAACAATAAAATAATAATTAATCACAACGTATTGACATTACTTTTTGCTTAAAAATAATAATTTCCTCTCTTAAATTAATTATTTTGAACCACGACGATAGTCATGACTTTAACCATGATCTATCTTTTCTTACTTCCTTCAGATTTCTTTTCCTTTAAAGTATGTGCAATAATAAATGTGCAGTGACTAAATGCCTTTCAATACAATTTTGTCACTTCGCAGGAAGTCTACAATCACTAGAAATGGCAAGTTATTAAATTTACAGGGAATGTTGACATTCAATGTTGTTACTGCCGTTTCTTGTTTTTATTATGAAACATTTCTTGGAAACGAAGCAGTCTTTCTCTCTCATGGATTATGAAAGGATTTCTACATTTGCAGAACAGTAAACAGTCTAAAATATCCGACTTCTTTAGCAACAAATAATTAAGTAACAATGTAATTATTTTTCAAAAATAGGGGAAATATATTTAATCTACAAATCATTTCCGACATAATTTCTAAATTTTATTGTTTTCAAAGTGTTTCATACTTTTGATTAATGTGCTATTTCTTCATTAAATATGCCTATGGTTTACGAAATTTGTAATAATTTCCTGATTTAATTGTAACTTGAAACAGTGTGGATGTGTCAATATGGTTCTGGATAACTGAATTTTCAATATCCTTCCGTTTATGATGTTCTTTCTATTATGAATTCCATTGATCCTAATATCCAGTTTTCGTTTGAGAAATAACTTAATAGTAGCCTAGCGTTTCTTGATGTTTTGATTTCTAGGAGTGAGCCTGGTTTTACTACTTTTGTCTATCGAAAACCTTCCGTTGTTTCTTTACCTCCTCACAAACGGTCGTCTCATCCTCCCAACCAAAAATATTCGGCTTTTAATACTCTTGTCCATCGTGATCTTCTCCTGAGATTCTCAAAATTGAACTCAAGTATCTGAAAGCTGTAGCTGTTGATAGAGGATTTTCTCACTCTTTAATTAATTCTATTCATAATAAACTTTCTAAGAAAACTTCTGGTTTCAATAATTTGGTTTCTAGAAAGAATTTGGTTGTGTTACCATTCTTTCATTCTGTCAGTTTCTTTATTGCTAAAATCCTAAAAAGGTTTCAATTTCAAGTCGTTTTTGCCCCTAGTAACAAACTTTCCTTCTCTTCTCTTAAAGATCCTGTCAATCAACTTAACACTTGGGGTATTTACCAAATTAATTGCCGTTGCGGTCTTTCTTACATTGGACAGACAAAACGTGCTCTGAAAATTCGGTTAAATGAGCATAAAGGTTATGTACGAAAGCCAAAGTTAAATAAGTCTAGTATTGCTCAACAGCTTTGGAATTCCACCACTCTTTTGATTTCAATTCTGGGAAAATTATTCAAAAATGTTCTTTCCCTTTAGAGCTTGACTTTTGGGAAGCTTATCATAGAAACAGGAATAGTACTAATATGCTTAATGATTCTTTCTCAACTCCTTTTTTTTTACAGGTCTGGCATAATTTCCGTTAATTTGTTGTTCTTTCTTGGTTTTCTTGTTAGTTTTGCTTTTTTGTGTTTATTTTTCTCTTTCCCCCCTCCCCCTACTTTACGCGTGTACTTTGTTTTTGCATTTTGTTTTGGTACTTTCTGTACTTATTTTTATTCCCATTTTATTCTTTTAATTTTATTTTATTATTTTTGCAATTTTCATGTATTTTCACATTTTTATGCATGCTGTCATCTTCTTTGCTTTGTTTTTATTGATATTCCTTTTTTACTTCGTGTACTTTCATCTGGGCTCGTTTGTTACTCTCTTATTGGTGCCTTCCCTGCTACTTCTACTTCCACTTCACGCTGCCTTTTTTCTCATTGGTTTACAGATAATTCTTAGGCTAGATAAGCTCTGTTTTTGTTGTTTTGTCTGCTTCATTTGGATGTTTTGCATCTAGAAGCTCCCTGTCGCATTGAAAAATTGATTCCAAGCAATCCCGAAATATATGTCTGCATTTTAATGCTTCTTTGTGCTTTCTTAACGTGAAATTTTTTATTACAGTATTCTATAAGCAGGTTCGACGGTATCTCTTGTAGCATTAACACTGATTACCAACCAGTATTATTTTAATAGGGCCGTGGGTAGCCTAGTGGTTAGCACGTCGGACTTCCGCCAGGAAGGTCGCGCGTTCGATACCCACTGAAGACCACCATGTATACTTGGGGATATGTGCATGTAAAATCCGTAGACCCCACCATGTCTCCCCGTGCGTAAGCAATCCTAAGGCCTCGGCTAACAGGTAGGGGGTCTGGTGGAGAAAAGTATTGTTTTAATAAAATCTTTTTCGCATATAATTTTGATTTTTTAAGGGAGTGAGAATCAAGCCAAGGTACTTAACTTAGATCGTTTATCTGTGTGTAAATTATTGCCTATATTCAATTGACGAACATGAGCTAGTCAACAAACCGTGAAATAATGAATGGTTTGAAACTGAATTGTTTAAAGGCTCTTTCTATTAAAGGTTGGTAGTTTTTGTATATCAGATGAGAATAAACTGCGGCAGCAGCGTAGGTTTTTCGCGTCGTAAGACAGCACGCGTATTCTAAAGTCTAAAGGCTTCGTGCTAAAAGGTGGAGAGTACAAATCGTCTACTGCATCTCTTATGGCCAGTGTTATTTTAGTAATGCAGTGGAACCCCGCCATTCGTCCGTCTGGCTATTTGTTCAACTTGTTAAAGCAAAATTCAACTCGCCATTCATACTCGTCCCGCGATTCGTACCCCTCGGCACCAGGGGCCAGCTGAGTTGCAAGTTTGGCTTTTCTAAAGAAAAAAAATCAGAAATTATGCTCATTTTGAACTCGTCTGGAAATAATGTGTTTGGCGTTTCGGATTTTTTAAAAGTGTTAATACTTTTTGAGATTTTACTGACAATGTTAACTTTCAAAGGGATCAGCAAGAGGAAGGGGTTGAAGAACTTTCTTCTTCAGAGGAGGAAAGTAGCAAGAAAAGCATTTCCTTTGCAGAAATTAAAGAGCTGTGTTACTCCTGTGAGAAAACGCAGAGAGTGGTGGAAAAAATGGCATAAAAACACTAGTGTGGTCAACAGCATTAACTTTTTCAACGACAGTGTTATTGAACATTTTAGAAAAATTTGGAACAATCGTCAAAGGCAGACAACATTTTACAGGTTTTTAGAGACATAAACTCAAGATTCTTCTAGTGCAAAAAGACAGAACACAGAAAGAACAGCAGGAAAGGAGAAAACACCTAAAGGGGATGTTATCTGATGTTTTTATGGAAGGGGACTCCTCTTCCAGCCATTTATCTTCCTCCTCTCAACATTCCACTTATGCCTGCAGCTCACCTCAGCAGAAGCAAAGTGCAGTTAAATTTTTATTTATCGAAAAATTTCATGTACATTTCTTTTTCATAAGTTTAAATAAGCAACCATCTGTGTGGCCGGAACGGATTAGTCCAAGTTACATTTTGAAACATCGAAGTATACAAAAACACAAGAACTACAAACAGTGTTATTCGCTATACCTGCTTAAAAGTTGAGTGCAGTTGAAGCTATCAGTAAAAAATGCCAAGATTTTGTCGTTGCATACGTAGTATGATGAAATATTGGACAAAAACAATTATATTATTGCACAAAGTTTAAAAATGTTCGCTTTATTCGTAGATTTGGTATTAATAACGTTGATTTTTTCCCCTGTAATTTGTATTTTCAGCACAAAGGTAGTTTTACTTTTTTACCGGTAAGATATTTAGATAAATATTTTCTATATTTTTACAAGATTTTATACTAAGTTGTCAAAGTCATTTATTATTGCGTTAAAGGGAAAAATATTTTTCCTTACAAAAATAAATATTATCTATTTTTAACTTGTATATTTTGCTTCTTCCGAAAGTAGCTTTTTAATTAAAAAGGATTAGCCATATTCCTTAAATTTTATTAGTTATTTAAAACGCCCTTTGATTTTTTTTTCTTTCATATTAGTCTTCTTTAAAATACTTAGTAGAAAGTTATCACGTCGAATTGTATCAGTTATTATTTTTAGTCTAAAAAATTTACTCCAGTATTCAGTTGCATATTAAAAACAAATTCAGACAACACAGTTTTTCATTTTTGAATGATTCATTCTTTATTGAGGCTCCAGTAAAACAATTTACTAGCATGAAAGATTTTTGTTTTGAAACATTAAAATTATGCTGTGAAATGCATCTTGTGCTACGAAGTAACTAGATTCATTTATAGCAAATATTTGTTTTTCTCTGCAAGATACAGATTATTGTTCGGTATTTTTAATTAACGTCGCACGCAAAAGCAAGAAATGTTATGATACAGAAAACAATAAATCATTTTCGTGTAGTAATGCTAACAAAGGGAGACTTTTCGGATGCATAACATATATAAGTGTTTCATTTAAACGTTTAATAGCTTTTAAAGTGATTTATGCGTTTCTACATAGTCACGCAAATAAAGAGAGGCTTAGAAAAGAATTGGTTTAATAAGATTTAGGAAAAACTACTGTGACAGTAAATAAAGCTTTTTTTCTTCCATTTTAACTTTTCTCTCTTTTTTTTTGAATTAAAAGTTATATTATGTAGTTTGTCACAAACATGTTACTATAATAGTATTATTTATTGTATATATATATATATATGTATATACACACACATAATTTTGAAAACCACTTACTAGGAAATATATTACTTTCACAATACTCTCCTTTGGAATATAAAACTTCGCATGACTACTTTTATGTGAAGAAATCAGTAGAGTATGAAATGTCGAAAATTTCTGAATGTTACATAAAATGTTGAAACCAGAGTTGTAGGGAAATTGCAGAAACTTACAACAATGAAAGAATACAAGTATATTTTAATTTTGTCTCACCTATCTCAAATTTTAAGTTCTGCTATATATGTTTTCTTCTTCAATATTTATATTATCTGGATACATTGGTTATTGGTATATATGTTCTGAAAATTATATGATCTGAACATTATATGCTCTGAACATTGTATGTTTTAAAAATTTAATGCAATAAAACATATATTGTACAAGATTGTAGTTTATAACTTCGACGTTTTAATATTTCAGAGGCTTTGATTTTTCGTTACTAAAAGTTGCGTAAGGTAATAGTTTTTTTTCTTTCTTTTTTTAAAATTAATTTTTGCTGGGGAAACATATGTTGTATTGAAAAGGAAAATGGAAAATTTGAAGCTTTTAAACAATGATTCGTTTAAAAAAGGAACAATTGATTTTCAATACGAACATTCATTAAAATCACAGCCAAATTAGCAAAACAAAACATAAGTGCATCTCGTTAAAATATACAATTGCATTTAACAATGCACCATTCTCAAATTCTTTTACAGCAGTTTGGAAAATGGTACACTATAAAAGCATCTCAAAAGTATTGAAGATATGACTTAGAGGAAATATTAATTGCCTAAAGTCGAGGGAACGTAATGTCACAGAATTTTCCCCTTTTATTATTACTTTAATGAGCAAAGAGTCTTCCGTAAACTCAGTTTAAATGAGGGGGGAAAACATTTCAAAATATTTTTACGTTTCGCAGAAAGCAAGGGATTTTTTTTGTTTTTTTTTGAAAGACAACAGCAGTTTTATTGTTTTTTTTTATCTTCCTTAGGTAGGCAAAAAGCAATAGCTACGCTTCATAAATTAAAATAGCGTGTTTACGTCTCTGTATGTTTTATATTCCTACAGTTAGTAGTTTAAAGGCAATTACTTGGCATTAGAGTTTTCTTGCATGGTTTCATATGCTGGAAAAAAAAGTCAGCATCATTTAGATGTTGACGGAAATATAACTCATGTTTATAGATTACTTTGATTTAGAATTAATTTGAGCGAAAATCTGAGAAATTGATTGAGTCATATAAATTTAACATGAAACAAAATAATTCATTTAACAAATCTAGAAAAACTGAAGCATGCCACTTTTTAACTCATAAGGATAAAACAGCTTTCCAACCAGTTGAAAAAAATTAAAGGAAAAAAAAGAAAATAATAATAATAAATAGAAGTAATTATTGTCCAGCTGAAAATCACTACTAGTGGGGAATTTAATTTCCTTTAGAAACGTATTTTCATGAACAAATCTGAAAGTTCTCACATCATATGACGCTTTAATGTTAACGAGTGAATTGAAACCATATTATTCTAAAAGTGGTAGCGATCAACCGGGGTTTTCCGTTTGCGATAATTAATTATATCATTTATATAAAATAAAGCGTACTATTACTGCTAATAAAGCCATAGGTTTGAATTCTGTTGCCCTTTTTTATACATTTTTATAGATTGTAAAACATTTAAAGCTGAAAATACATGAGAATCCCTTGGAAATCCTTTATATGGTCCTTTTTCTCCACCAGACCCCTACTTGTTTGCCGAAGCCTTAGTATTGCTTTTGTACGGAGAAGGTGGCCGGTTGATGGTACCGCTGGTGGCCTTTATATGGTACCGAGGACTAAGCTGCTCTCCAGAGCTGAAATTAAAGTGTTCAACTACAATATACTATGAATTTCTTGACAATTTTTAAACGGGTAACCATAGAATTTTAAGAAACTTGATTCTTGACTTTTTAACGAGTACTTAAGTGACTTAACATATGTTTCTACGTAGTTGGACAGAATGCGGGAAAACAAGAATTTTATTGAGAAACTGTTAATAAGAAACTTGATTAGTTGACTTTAAACAAGTTCTTTGTAAATCTACAAAAATATTCAGTTTGCTTTCTGCATTTTACAGACTTTTTTTACAGCGTATCAAATCATCACGTATGTAACTTCTTAGCATTATACTGAATTAAAAAGTAAACAAAGAAAAAAGAAATATTTTAATGATGAAAATTGGCAAAACCGTATCCTTGCAACTGAATCTAATAGAAAAGAATTGTTCACAATACATAACACGAAATGTCTAGTTTTATTCTTAAAGGCAACTCGGCAATCTTCATATTCCTGAATTTCCAGACATATGAAACCAGATGGAGATGACGGATATTATTGTTGACTCCTATAAGCTTACTTGCTTAAAGTAGGATTCCCACTTCAGATCCTAGATCGTTATTTGCGTTCTTCTTACTCGTGAGGAAAATAAGTATCACTGACACATTAGGAAGAAACAGACAGATTTTCTTTTGCGCAATGAATGTATAGTATTTTCTTTCGGAGGATTACGTTTGCGAAGATAAATAATATTCTAAAGTTTTTCTTTAAGTATAGACTTTAATTCTTTTCTTTTTTGATGCAAACATGTTATGACGAAACTCGGACTTACTTCCAGATTTCAGAGGAGAAATGTAAATGTCAAAGCAATAAAGCACTTAAAATATAAGTGCTATTGCAGTGATATGCTAATTCATACAGATATGCTAATAAATAACTCTCTATAGACAGTCACTGCAACCTTTACGTATACTTTCAATGGTATTTTCCTCATTTTTGCGAGTGATAAGAAAAGTTTGAAATCTGTTTTTCTATTACTTTGATATAAAATGAAAGATATGTACAGTAATAGGTAAATAATTTTGGGGTAAAGTACTTAAACAAATAAAATATTTTCTTTCTTTTTTTTGGGGAAGTACTAATATATCTCTGTTTCGAATGTGCATTATAAATACACATTGTAAATAGCATGTTAAAAATAACAAATACATATTTGCACTTATTTCATTTAATATACTAAGCTGCATATCACGTAGAATTTGTGGTTATACAGTGACGTACAGATATCTCATATTTTCAAAAGTCATTTTCCGTTGCAATTTATCCCAGGATATGGCGTAGCGCTGACAATTAAAATTTAGTTAAACACTTCGGAGGAAAAAAAATAGTTAGTACCGCAGATTTTATTGTAAAAATGGAAGTATACCTTAATTGCCTTCCGATTGTCACTTTCAGGATTTAAAAATTTTGTTAACATCCTTCTTTCTTTTCTTTTATCTCCAAAAACCTGTAACAGAGTAAGTTCTACGAAGTGTTCAAGTACTACAACAAAAGAAAAAGAAAATAGAGGAAGAGGAAGAAGAAAACAGCAGCGAAAATTAAAACGGAGACTTACGAAGAAAATTTCGAGACGATTGTGTTGTCTCGTGTGATAATCTTGGTGTAAACTTAAGTTAAGGCAAAGATGAAACTCGCGTACATCTAAGGTAACTTAGGTGTAAATTGTGTCCATATGATGCTTGTACTTTAATAAATGCTAAAAGGCAGCGTTTTTTTATATAGTACATTTAGAAATATAAATAAATAAAAAGTTAAAAAAAAGGAACATATTTTAAAAGTAAGTTTCACTTGTCTAAAAACTATAAAAGTTTTTTTTAGGATTTCAGTTTTTAATTTATTGATTAAATACTGAAGATTTACAAAAACATTGCTCGAAAATACGCGAGAGTCTATTGGAAATCATTTATCCTTACTCTAACGTAAAATTACACATATTTAAAAACAAGAAACTAGAGCGATTTAAATAAAAAAGAATTTACTATCAATAGAAAACAAATAACAAAGCGCGACCACCAGGTTTAGAAGCGATAGTTCAGATATTGTTGTTGTAATTGGTTGATTTGACCCGAATGAAAATTATTGCAGTTTTTATCCTTCCTTTCTTTTTACTCTTACTTTTTATAGATTACTGAAAGTGTATAAATCTTGAAATATAAAGTATCTGGAGTCTCAAAATAAATCCTTAGATGACGAGGAAAATAATGATGTACTTCCCCCCCTAATAACGAGACCCAAAAGATCCAAGTATGGAATTTTTAAGGCAATTTTCGAAAACAATAGACTTTATATACATGAAGTTTTGCAATCTAATTGAATAAACTTAGTGAAGAAAACAATCCCTAAAATAATGAGGCAAAAAGCTATGGTTCTTGGAGCATCAGATTCAGAGCAAAAATTTTTGTTTATTACCGAATTGTTTATTATCGTACAAATATTTAAAAATAATGTATAATAAAATATAAATTCCTTATTAAATTTAAATTACTTAAGAATGAACAATATAGCTTTAGAAAAGAAAAAAATACTGAAATGCAATCTTAAGGGGGTTTAAATTACGTACAAAAGGTACGGTACCTAACTAAGGCTTGTGATGTTGTTGACCATTCAATTCTGATGAAAAATTCAATTACTTTGGAATTAGGAGAACTTCTACTAATTTAATTTTTAGTTAGCTTACTAATAGAAAACAATCGTGCAAATAAATAATTCCAATTCTGCAATGAGGATTAATAATCTGGGTATTCCTCAGGGCTCTGCAATGGAACCTTTTCTTTTTATTAGATTTTTAAATGCTATTTGTACTACTTCAAAAGAGACATTTGTAATCTTCTATTCTGACGATACAACAATTATGTTTTAAAAAAATAATTACGAGCAGTTACTAAACATTGTTGATCACAATATACCTATTATATCTTCTTGGTTTCAAAGTAAATAATCTTTTTATTGATTACAAAAAATAAGACTGTGACTTTCCACAATAAAAATTAAAACATCGATAATATTCAAATAATAATAGATAATAATATTACAGAAAATGTAAACGGGTATACATTTTTTGGAATAACGTTGCGAAAAAAAAAAGAAAAACCTTCCGCAAACAGCAAAGCAGAATGTACTTTTTAACAGTTAACACTAACTCTGTAGGACCAAAATATAGAATAATTTAATGAATAATAATGCTTTTCTTAACAAACTCGAAATTTGCCTGGCTGCTTCAGATTTTTAATTTTGTAAGGAGTCCCGAGCTCATCAAGCGTTCTCTAAATGCTTTTACTCATGATTCCTTATCAAAGTTTATTTTTTTCTCTTTGGACTACAAGTGTTGGAATGAGCTTTAGTATTCACTTTTATAATTGTTGTTAAAAATGAAACTTGTATTTTGTATAGAAATTTATTTATTTTTCAAAAAATACAATTTGAATTTGTAAAAGAAAATAAGATTTGTTTTGAGATTTGAAAAATACGAAATTACGTTTATAAAACGAATATATAGTTAACTATATATAGTTATTGCTATATATAGTTACTGCTATGCATAGTTTAAATTGGTCTTGCAATAATAGATGAGTAATTTGAATTGTTCTTGAAGTTTTCCTAATTGAGGTAGAGGGTAGAGGGCTACGTATGAGCTTATTTTACAGAATTGTCATATGCTGCGTTATAAATGTTAAAATACATTTTTGAAATAATCTTAAAGTTTAATAAAATTTCAATTATTTTAAAAATTAAATAAATAAATAAAATTTTAAAAATTAATTCTATGAATACTTAGTAGTGCTTTAAATCATGGGTTGAAATATCAAGATAAGATGATAATGGCGCTATTGTTGAAAAAAATGCATATCTTATTTTTAACATATGCATCAATGATTAAGATAAAAGATAATGATAAAGATGAAGATAATATTGCCAGTTTGATAACTTGACTAGTTTTCATTTTTTAAACAAATACTTTGTCATAAAAGAAAACAAAATAATGTCGTCTTTAAAATTAACAAGAAACGCGTCGTTTAATATTTATAGATTATCAAAAGATTTGAAATATAAAATCGATTTATTCACAAGGTTAAAAAAAAGCTCCAATGCGTGTAAGTTAGTTTAAAGAAAATATTTAAACCACTTTTGCATGAAAATTTTTAATTCTTAAATTTCAACATTGTAGTTTGCAAGTCAAAAAATGTTACAGGGCATCTTTCCCTGAAGAGTATTAAATGCAATACAATAATGTGCTGTATAATATCAAATCCGTGTCCTTTCCTTTCAAACGATTGATGTTCCTTCCGTCATGCATCTCGCATGATGTCCCTTAAGTTGATAAAATCTTAGTACTGATAACCTAGATCTAACCTAACGTTTATTTATTTCGACACCATTTATTCATTTCATGGTAATTTGTCAAAGGAAAGAAAATAGCATCAAAAGAAAAACTGGCATTGTAATTCGAATAGGATGGAAGATGAATCCTCGTGCTTGTACATTCACCGTCTTCCCTCTAGCCTCTAGAGTATGAGAAACGGGAATAGAAACAAGATTAATTCTGAGTAACTTCGTATGAAGATAGATGACGGTAAGTCTAAATATAAGGTAGCCGTTACAAAAGGAATATGACATATAATATCGATAGAGAAGGCAGATGATAAAATGTTAGGCAGCCTTTTCAGAAACACGCTCTAATGAATACCTCAATATACATTTCTGAATGTATATAACATAAATTTAAAAAAAATATCTGAATTATTTCGGGACTAAATAAGGTTGCTTTGGCATTTAAAGTGCCTTAGCTTACGATTTACTTTGCAAGTAAAAATACGCAGAGCGAGAGAAGCGTGAGGTTAAATAAATTCTGTTATACATTGTATTCTGAAGTATATTCTGATTAAACTTTTCAAATCATCAGAATTAATTATAAATAGCACATTTCTATTAAGTTATTTATTTAGCGTTTTACACATTTATTTTCTATATAATTTTTAAAAAGTATATTCCATCACTTCTTTGAAATATGATTACATGAAATAAGACCTGTAATACCAGTGCACATTGCATTATTTCCCTTAACAGAACATCAGTGCATAGTTCTAAATATATTTCTGAAGAGTAATGCAGTTCACTCGAATAAAGCTCTAATTTGGCGAGATGAACTTCTCAGATCTTCATCTGAGCAAAGATAACTACAGCTATGATTTGTAAAGTTAAGACTCATGACGAACCAACTTATGTTTATTCGAAATAGAGAATTTCATTTCTAAGATCGTCGCTTATCCTTAATATTCTCTTAGCATTACCTTTTCTAAATTACTAAACGCAGGACCGATTTAGCCCATCTTCGGCGTAGTTTAAGTGATATAGGTTATGCAAATCATAGAAGTGCTACTAAGCTAGAAGGAAATTAGAATGGAGATTGGCTATGGCGTCGCTACATTATTGATATTAGTAAGAGTAAGGATGGGAGGGGTGAATTCTTACTACACAAGAAAACAATTTTATCTTTATATCACTTAGATTAAGAACATTTGTAGTTCCTTAGAAATATATATCCAACAAATGAGATAAGTAATATCCAACAAATATCTAATAATGTTATTTGTGTCAAACTACTAAATATTTTCCTGCTTTGTGTAGTTCAAATAGTTTGTATTTACAAACTTCTATCCATAGTATAACATACACAAAAGGAGTTTCGAAAATGGCAGTAAGTCAAAAGTCATATTTTTCAACAGCTGATTTTATAAGGCCCTTTAAAAAATGAAATTTAATTTAATAGCCACTTTCCGGAATTTGTATTAAACATTCCCTATGTTTTAGAAATTTAATTCAGCCGAGCATATCCAAATCAAATGTCTACTCAAGCGATCTTTTACATGCCGCATAATCATACCACATGGGGGCAGACGATTTTCTGCATCTTGAAAATCCAACGATACTGTCAGGCTCTTTCCTCTGATCTGGGGCGTACGAGTCCCGCGCCTTACCACGACGCCGCGGTGCCAACTAGTCGCAGAAATTTACTCTGTAAAATAATTATTTTGAATTCCACTGTAAAAACATACCATGATAGATATGAAAAAAAAATATGTGCAAGATTTTCAAGACATCTTTTTATATAATGATTCAAATCGTTTTTTTTTAAAACTAAAATCCTTCACTATTTTTAACGTAGGCTTAAAGATATATAAGCACATCAAAGTTTATTTAGTTATTTAAATTTTAAGGGCTTGAAACAAAACAAACAAGTACTTTATCGACGGCGGTCTTATATGGAATTAAACTTAGTAGAAAATATGGTAATGTCAATTTGATATGAATGAATTGCCGATACGATGAAAGTAGCTAGATAATTTGCCTTGTATTACTACTTTTGTTTATAATTTTAATTGCACTGCTACTCAACGGAAGAATAGAAAATCTTTCAAATTTTTTGTGGCGTGATATTGTCCGCACCACCCAATTCCATCTGTATAGTTACTTATAGTACCTTACATTTCAATTTCCATGTGTATAGTTTTCCCTGTTGAAAACATATGAATGTTTAAAAAAAATGCTTATCCCACACACTCTCTATTAGCAGCTGATATATGGATGGTACTCTAGCATCATAGAATTACACCAAATAAGTAAGTCTCCGATAAAATTTATTAAGTAATCATAAATTTCACGTAGTGAAATTGTCACTCAACCCTTACATAACATTCATTTCCAATTTTTGGAAATTGAACGCTGTTAAATAGTCACGCGTTTACACCAGAATGTGAAATGATTTTGCAGGTAAACATGTTATTGAACACAAACAAACATTTAAATATGGATACATTAGACAGAGCAATTAGTTTTAATATGAATATATATATAATATATTTCTATATATTATACATATATATAAACGTTTACTAGAACGTGGACCAACACGTAGTTAGAATAAAGCATCATTTCTGAACTTGGGGTCGCGTTCAGTTATGAGCAGGTTGCAATCTGACGAAAGCAGAGTAAGAACTTGATTTTATTAAATAAAGTATCTTATATCACAATCAAATAATACAAAGTTTCATGCTGTTAAAAAAAAATACTGTAGCAAGGTAGTATAGATATTTTCGGCTTTTAAGGGAGTTGTAACTCTAAAAATGTTCAAAAACAATGGAAGAAAGTATTATACTTCCTTCTTTCCCAATTCTTCGTCAACAAAGAAGCGTTTAAGAAGAAATAATTTCCATAAATAACAATTACACTATCAAAATTACCTATTTCCTACGTTAAAGATTTATTATCAATATTAAAAAATAAATAAAAAACCTTACCTTCGGAAATTTTATCAGAAATGAATATACAAAAAACAAATCACAGCTTATAGTGGTTTATTATATCCCAGCATAACTTTCAATAGGCTGAATCAAAGAGTTAAAGCAAGTATTTTGAATACTGCATAAGTGATCTTCATCGATTAGGCTTAAGGCCATCTGCGAATAAATTCTTTTCTCCATTCAAGTTCTGCATCGAATAAGAATTATGCTAATTCAATGGATAAGGCATCAGCATATTTTGTCTTTTTGTGCCATTTCACTCGGAGTTAGAAGATATTGCTTAGAAAAGTACGCTGTCCTGAAGAAACTTCGATTATTCTTTCCCCATTTTAAAAGGTTTTTTTCGATAGTTTGAAAAACTATGTTGCTATACCTGTGCAATATATAATTGAATTGTAATTGTTGGTTAAGAATTTTACTTCCAAAATATTAATTTTTATTTTCTTTTTATTGTATAAATTAATACGGTTTTTTCAATGAGTTGCTGCTGAAAACTTGTGTGCAGATTTCTGCTTCGTTGCTATACATATAACATGTATCGTAAAAGAGATTGCCGATTTTTATTTCTCAAGATGTCTTCTAACTGATTTTTCGAAACTTTTTAATTAAGTAAAGTATAAAAATTTTAGCAGTCATTAAATAAGGGGTTTCATTTAGTAACGGGATAGGGGGACTTTGATATAAAAGTGCAAACACTTGCCATATTTCTCTTAGATATATAGCAAAAAGCAAGAGCAACTGTAAACAAACTAAGCAGATGATATTTCTTGCAAAGTGATTTGCAAAATATCTAGATTACAAAATAAATTTAATGTTTAAATTATGTGAATTTATGTTTATTTCGATTTTAAATTAGTAATAATTAAAAAAGTATAGATAAAAAAAAGTAATTCTCGCGAGAAAAGTTTTTTTTTTTTTTGACTTAGTAGAAATCATCGTTGATAAAACTATATACCTTATAATAGTTATGTTCAGAAGTTACAATGACCGTAACATCATATTGCGCATTCTAAGATCAGTTTTTAATTTTAATCAAAGAATGAAAGAAAGCATAAAATCCTTATACCTTACAAGAGACAGCAGACAACGTTCATTATTCATATATTTATATATATGTGTGTGTGTGTGTGTATATATTTGTATAAACTAACTGAATTTGTGAATCTTAATCTCTCTCCCCATACATATCTACACTAAAAAAAAAAAAAAAATCCGTAAAATTTACCGTTTTAAACCGGCGGCTGGGTTGGTTGTGGAAAACCGTAAAAGTTACGAAATAGGTCCGTAGTCGCAACGGTTTTTTACTGTAAATTTATTCCCGTACGGTAAAAAATCGTTGCGGCTACGGATTTACTTCTTAACTTTTGAGGTTTTCAAATGCTAACCCAGCTGCCGGTTCAAGACCGTAAATTTTACGGTTTTTTCACAGTGAATTGTAAGTGTACACTAATGACGAATGACGTGTATTTGTTGAAATGTACTCATAAAACTCTGGCATATGTAACATATTTTCATGGTTATATATTTTCATTACTGTCTTTGTAATATATACATCTGCTTTTGTGCATTCACACATTTTTTACGACTGATAAAATTAGTACATAATCTAAATATCTACTTACCTTAGTTATTTGCATTTTAAATTTTAAAGAGGGAAACGTTTTGCACGTCCTTAAAATTGTACAATACATCTTGATTCATGATTTTTGTGCCAAAGTTTCTCCATTCAAGCTGACCACAAAAATACAATATTCCGTCCACTTCTCACGAGGTACAAAAAAACAGAAACTTCAATTAGGACAGACGCGTCTGTTTCATAATTCATTCTTGGTGAGCAGGCTCAGAAAAAAGCTAAGACGACGTGCTCTCAGGGATCAAACTAAAAGCTCCTCTTTCATTAGTGCCGTACGTGTTTCGAAGGTTCGTATCCCTTTTTTGTATGTTCAAGGATTTTCTTCGCTTTTCATCATTTTTCTTTTCTTTATGCGAGATAAATCCTTATTAAACGTAAATAGTAGCCATTTAACGTTTTTCAAGTACTTATTGTTGTTTACCTAATTTTGATGTTTGTAGTAATGGCGTGGTAAATACTTTACATATGTATCTCTTGTTATAACTTTACTTAACTTTCGAACATTGTAACTGAGGGAGATGCGCAAGGAGAAGCAAAGACGTAGGCATTGTCATCTTTTTCATTATTTAATATAGACATATCACAAAACACACACACATACACAACATAAAGTATTTTACAGACTACTTAACATTCGCCATACTTCATCTACCTCACTCTCATCTCCTTCCCGTAATCCTTTCGTTTTTCAATACTTCAATTCCACCGTCTCAGGCGCCCTCTGTTGGTCTTTATACTTAAGAACAATTTTATAAGTTCTAACACTCAGCCTTTCCTGACATCACTAATCTCCTGATTAGTATGTTATTACTTAAGACATTAGATAATCATTAACACTAAACAAAATTAATATACATTCAAATTGAACAATACATAGAAATTTACAATCAAACACAACATACTTACATTTCTTTCAATTACTTACACACAGCTTTCAACATTGAGAATGATACGGCAAAACTACTACAATAAAGAATAAATTGTTATTTTACATAATTTTACCAAATTTGAAATTCAAATAATAGAAAAAGAGAATTATTATATTATTATACGTTAGAGTTCAGGAATTAAATTGATAACGTAAGTTAAATTCAGTTTATAAATGTCTCAAATCAAAGTTCAGTGTCACTCGAGTCACTAAGTTCAAAATCAGCTGCGGCAGGATATATTTTCCACGTTTTTAATTGACTCACATGTGCTGTTGTAGTGAAGAAATGTCCACCTCTTTTCTCTTCCAATTGAGTCACTCTATAGGTATCACTAGGCAGAACATCTGTAATTATTAATGGACCTCTATACGTAGGCTGAGTTTTTAAAGGCTGTCCTGTTGATTGAGGAGTTTTTCTCATTACCACAAATGGCTTTACACTTCTTATTATCATAATGCGTTTTCATTTTCTGCTTGCTTTCTTCTATTCTCATAATAGCTTCATTGCGTACGTCTGTCGGATCCTTCCATTCTTTGGCTTCATCGTCCGCTAATTTACTTAAGATTCCATCATAGAATCTGGGTGAATATCCGTGTAACATTTCAAAAGGAGTCTTATTTGTTGTTTTGTTCACTGCATTAATTAAATTTCTTTCTGCTGATTTTACCTTTATGTCCCAGTCTTTGTGTTTTGGGTTCTTCATACTCGTATTAATTGTTGTTAGAATTGTCCTGTTGCACCTCTCCACCATACCGTTTGCTTGCGCCCGTCTTGTACAGTTCAAGGTATGTTTAATGCCATTCTTAGTACAGAATTCTTCAAATTGTCGTGAAGTAAAACATGATCCTCTATCGCTTATTATTCTATCAGGAACTCCGAATTCATCAATAAAACTTTGCATGGCTTTCAATACGTTTTGAGTAGAAGTACTTTTAACCGGGAAAATTCGCACAAATCTCGTGAAGTTATCTATAATAACGAATACATGTTCATTTCTTCTAGCAGTTTTTACAAAAGGAATTAAAGGATCTACATGAATAATTGAAAATGGTCTTTTTCCGGTTGGTATTGGATTTAGAAGTCCTTGTTGTCTTCCACTAGGAACCTTATTCAATAAACATTCGAAGCACATCGAAATATGTTTCCTTACATAACGCTTCATAGAAGAAAACCAATACAATTCTCGAATTTTTCTGACTGTTCTATCAACAGAAAAATGTCCCATTAGATCATGGAATCTGACTACTAAGCTCTTTCTCATACTTTTCGGAATAACATACAATAGAGTTTCTTTAGTCTTGGTTCTAAATTTACGATACAGTCTATTATTCTTGAAGACATACTCTCCGATCATCTGTTTTTCAATCTTTGACCTGTCTTCTTCGTTTTTCTGAAATATGCCTATTAATATTTTTAGTTCAGGATCTGATTGTTGCATCATCAAAACCTGTTCATCCACTGTCAAAGTAACGCAAACTTCAAATTTTCTTTCAATTATCACGTTTAAGGTGTCTTCAGGTTCTTCTATTGCTGCTCTACTTAACGCATCTACATGTTTCATCTTTTCACCTGACCTGTGCCTAATTTCAAAGTCATACTCTTGCATTAAATTGAACCATCTTGCCATTTGGGGATTCGATGACTTCTTAGCATTTAAATATACGATTGCTTGGCAATCTGTAACAACGGTAAATTTTATTCCAATTAAAAACTGTCTTAAACGTTCTAAAGTCCAAACTATCGCCATTAGTTCTAACTTACTAGAGTGGTACTTTTGTTCAGTATCTGTAGTTTTCTTGCTTACGCAATATACTATTCTCCATCCTTTATCTACTTCTTTTTGTAGAAGGATACCTGCCAACCCGATGGAACTTGTGTCACAATGCACCTCAGTTTCAAGATCAGGATTATAATGTGCTAGTATGGGGGAATTAATAAGATTCTTCTTTAGATCTTCGAAAGCTTCACTTTGGCTTGCTTCCCAAATAAAATTTTTATTCTTCTTCGTAAGCTCAGTTAATGGTTTCGCCTTATGGGAATACTCTGGAACAAATCTTCTAAAAAAACTTGTTAGACCTAAAAATCTGCGAACATCATGGACATTCTTCGGTACGGGGAAACGTTCTATAGCTTCTATTTTACGTGGTCCTGGTTGTAGTCCATTATTACTGATAATGAATCCCAAGAATTCAACTTGTGATTTTCCAAACTCGCATTTTGACAGCTTGAGAGTCAAATTTGCTTTTCTTAAACATTCAAAAACTTCTTTCAGTTTCTCGATCATCTCAGACCATGTTTTTGATGGTATTAGTATGTCATCTAAGTAACACAAAACCTTTCGGTTAAACAAAGGACCTAGTACAAGGTTCATTAACCTTTGAAACTCTGCTGGCGCGTTGGCCAAACCAAAGATCATTCGTTCAAATTGACCCGTGTCATCTGGGGTGATGAAAGCAGTTTTTAATTTCGCTTCTTCAGTCAAGGGTATCTGGAGATAGCCACTGGCCAAATCCAATGTCGTAAAATATTTACTTCCTCCAAGACATTCGAGAATATCGTCAATTTTTGGAAGCGGAAACTTGTCTTTAATAGTTTGTGCGTTGAGTTTTCTATAATCTATTACTAATCGTTGTTCTCCAGTTTTTTTCTTGACTAGTAATACTGGACTAGAATAGGGTGATCTTGTTTCTGAAACTATTCCATTTTCTTTCCACTCCGAAACGATTTCTTTAATTTGTTGTCGTTCTTCTGAGTTGGTCTTGTACGGTTTTTGAAACACTGGTTTACTGTCATCATATTCTTTAATGTCCATTTTGATTATATTGGTGCATCCTAATTCACTTATATTTAACGCGAAACAGTCTCTGTATTCATTTACTAGTTTTAAAATATCTCCCTTTTTATCTGTAGACAGTAATTTTTCAGTCTTTATTTCATCTATATCAATAGAGCTTTTAAGCGTGGTAACTGCATTAATGTCTAATTTTTCACTTACCTTTTCTGTTTCTGCCATGCCAATGCTCTCCTCATTCACCTCCATTCCCCTACCTAAACATTGATTTTGTTTCATTTTTATTGTAAAATTTTCCGAATTAATCACCGGAACTATCGTTTCACCTTTAACAACCTCAAGAACGGAGTCAAAATTTTGGCCTATACCTTTAACTAAAATAAGTCCACTATCAATTTCGTCAGTACTTGCTCTGATTAAATTAATTGAATTACCCTCAAGTTCAATTTTCTGTTTCGTTTTTAATCTAACTTTATTTTCATTTACGTCCATTTGTATTTTTGAAAACAGATCGTTATATGCATAACCGAATCGTATTTTACCTCCAACACGCGCGAATGCAATTTACGGTAAATTGATCCAAGTCCTACCCAAAATTAAATCACATGGTTGTGAATCATCTTTAACAATGAGCAATGTAATAGATTTTCCCACTACGTCATCAACACGAATGTTAACTACAGCCTTGCCAATTGCCCGCGTCACTGGTTTATTTTGACTACCGAAACCAAACAACTCACTTTTATCAGGCACCAAATCAAGGTCCAATTTCGAAGCAATACTTTCTTTTAAAAGACAGCTGCTACTACCCGAATCTACTAAAGCCTGAACTTTACAACCATAAATAAAAGCATCTTTCATATAATTAGTAGGAGCCATCGTGGCGTTCAAACTCGGATCATTTTGACTAACAGATAAATTATTGCTCTCTTCTTTTCGATTATCGTCAGCTTTACATGAGCGCTGCGTGTGACCTTGCTTTTTACATTTCGTACAATAAATCACAGATTTTGGTTGAGGACAATCTTTAGCTATATGTCCATAAAAATTGCAATTAAAACATTTAAATTGCCCCTTTTCATTTCTAATACTAGTATTTACAGTTTTCTTTTTATCCCTAATGTCATCATTTAAAGTACATTTCTTCTCTATCCTTGATTTGTCGTAACGAAAGTTCTGATTTGATGTACTTTCCCATTTATTATTATTTTTAAACCTCACACTATCATAACTGTCCAATTTCTCTGCCAATTGGTCTGGATCATTAAATTTAGACCAGTCGTCAATAAAATGTTCACGCGTTGTAGTACTCACTTTTCTTTTCATTTGTTCCGTTACTATTAAATTTTTCAAACTATTCAAATCAGTAACACCGACGCCTGCTACCCATTCGGTGCAATAGCTCTGCAATTCAACTGCGAAATCCTTCCATGTATTTTCCGAACTCTTGACATGATTTAAAAATTTTACTCTAAATTTGTCAGGACTTAACTTATACCTTTTCAATAATAAAGACTTAACGTGTGCATAGTCGTTAGAATTCTCTTCATTTTCCCGCGCAATAAGTTGCGTAATTTCATAAGGGAGTAACCCGATCCTCTTCTCTAATACCCATACGTTTAGCCTGACGTTCGAATATAATTAAATAAAAATTAATATCTCCGTTCTTAATATTATATTCATGCATCAATTTTCGAAAATCTGAATGTACGTTCCTATTTTCCTACCAGAATATTACTTAAATCTGCATTACTTACAGACTACGAATGCTCTATTTTTAATTTGGCTAGTTCGTATTCACGATCTGCTATAATTTTTGCTGTCTCAGCAGCGGCTTTTCTTTCTACTTCCGCAGCCATTCGTTCTTCGGATATTGTATTCAATAAATTCAGACAGAATTCTTCGTCGAAATTTTCATTTTCCGTTATGATACGTTTTAAATCGATTACTTCAGCATCTGGCGGAAAAACAAGTCCTAACTCTGATGCGAGTTCAATTAAATCAACCTTTTTACTTTTTGCTAAGAAAGCCATTGTTTCATAAAATACTTTAATACGTTACTGAAAAGAATTATCTCCCTCTTTCAAAAACAAAATCGAACTACAATTTAAAATACCGTAATACATGCAAAACTTTCATAAACGACTCTTAATAATAAAATACTTAATACGTTAATGTCTACTGAAATGTTATATAAACATTACTTTCGGAATCGTAATGCGTTGACTACCGAAATTACTTTATAATTACTTTATACTTTGTAAATACGTAATACCTTCTAATTATGAATGAAAACAAAACTATTCTATCATACGTTTGAAATACTAAATTTGTTCCCTCTATACAAGTTATTCACTACGGTAAAGTGCAATTCACGAATGAGAACATCTTCTTTTACTTTCAAATACTTAACTAAATAAAACAAATAAAAGATCGCCTACCTGCTATCCAGACGGTCCGATCAGTTTGGCGCGTCATTTTGGAGCCTAAGCTAATATCATATCTATCATATATCCCACTTCTGAATTGTTATAACTTTACTTAACTTTCGAACATTGTAACTGAGGGAGATGCGCAAGGAGAAGCAAAGACGTAGGCATTGTCATCTTTTTCATTATTTAATATAGACAGATCACAAAACACTCACACATACACAACATAAATTATTTACAGACTACTTAACATTCTCCATACTTCATCTACCTCACTCTCATCTCCTTCCCGTAATCCTTTCGTTTTTCAATACTTCAATTCCACCGTCTCAGGCGCCCTTTGTTGGTCTTTATACTTAAGAACAATTTTATAAGTTCTAACACTCTCTTTATATATATGTATATATATAATGAAAGACATTTTACAAGGACTAGGAGGTACAAGCTAAAAACACAGCTGACGTTCAATTTTATGTTTTTGCTGGAATCACAGAAATACGATACATTGGTGCATTTGGCGATAAATCCCCCAATACGCAACTTTAGAACTTCTGTTCTTGAATTTTTTCGTTTATTTTGTATTCCTCCGAAGCGTAGATTTTGAAAACAGAAAAAGAAATTATTAAAAACTTTTGGTGAAAAGAAACGAGGACATTTTAAATAAATGTAATAGCTAATAAAAGTTACATTTAAAAAACTTAATTTGAAGACTAATAAATAAGTATATTCTAGTGAAACAGATGCATAAAATCTCGCAAAACCTTCTGTCTTATTAAAGCGATATTTTTTATTTTATTTATTTATTTATTTATTTTGTAGCTGACTTTCTTTCTTCTGCAGTGAAAAATATGTATTTATCAAAGCTCCCAAACATTTCATAAATTAGTAATAACATTGATTTTTTCAAGACAAAATTTTTGCATTAGAAGAATAAATTCTTTAAATCCATTTTCGTTCTTTTATGCGAAGATGTGTCCTAAATAATTGTAATCGAATGAGCATGGAAGATTTCACCTCCATTCAGGTACAATAACTTCAACACTTTTAGGGTTGGCTTGACGCGAAAACATTTGCGAATGTTTCGTTAAAAAAATGGCGACAACAAAAAGAGGTTAAAAAAATGGTGTGAAAAAAATGGCGACAACAAAAGGAGAAAAATGACAAGAAAATTCTTATTGAAATATGCAAATAATATTATATATCTGCATCAATGATAAAAAAAATCATCAAAAAAAAAAAAAAAAACTGTTGCCGCTCAAGATGCTTAACTAGAAAATTAATTTAAACAAAGAAAAGGCAGAAGGAAAAGAATTGCGTTATGCGTTGCGCAACGTGTTGCTACTAAAGATAAAATATAATTTATTGGAAATTAGTGTAAACAAAACAGGCTAAAGAAGAGCCTATGCAGAAGGGTTGCCAAATCTTATATCTAAATTAGGGCATATTTTTGGGTGTTAAACATGGGAAATTAATAAAGAGATATGATCACATAAAAATAGCACTTCAAAGCATCTTCAAATCCTCGTTGAGCCTCGGAGGTAGTAGCACTGAACTGATGTCAAACGTGTTTCAAATTTACAACTCAAATAGCATAAGTGAGGCAAAATTTTAACACTTTGTACTATCTTGTTAGGCAAACGTGATGAGTCAACGAATTGAGTTAGGTGAACGTCAAAAGGGCGAAATTACCACTTATGGCGACTCACTAAAATCTTGCATTTATGTGGAATGCAAGAATTTAGTGAGAACAACTGCATAGTAGTTAGGAAGAGCTTATATATATATATATATATGTATAAAAGTTCACCTGGCCATAACATGTTCCCTACGGCAGTATATAAATACAACAAAGCTGATTTTGAGACAAAAGCTACTTGCAGCGTGGTTAATCGCATTAATTGACAGGAGGTCGGAAAAGTATACTAATTTTACCTGAAAGAGCATTGTGGGTTTTTGATGCTTCGGTTCACTGCCCCTTCTGTTCATTTTACGCTCATTAAATGAAAGTATACACATGTTATCAATGGTGTCTCTACATCGGATATCATTCTTTAAGTGCTAACATTCAAATTTAGATCGTTACTATGTGGTTAAAGTAAAATTTGATATGCACCATTGACTTTGACGGATATTAAACATATAGTATATACTACCTGTATTATAGTGCGTAACTAGAGATGTTTTTAACAAAATGTTAAACAGTTTCTAATATACAGAATTCTTGAAAAATTAGTTCAGAGAGCGTAAAATATCTGTGGTGAAATTGGTGAGTTTTATTTAGTAAATTGAGCATTTGGTAGTTCAACCGTATTATTATTCAACTATGCTTAAGGAGTTTTTTCCCTTTGAGATTAAAAGTTGGTAGTTCAACCGTATTATTATTCAACTATGCTTAAGGAGTTTTCCCTTCCAGATTAAAAGTTGGTAGTTCAACCATATTATTATTCAACTATGCTTAAGGAGTTTTTTCCCTTTGAGATTAAAAGACAATTTTTACAGGTTGCATTCCAAATAATTGCAGAATATTTACCGGTACTGTGGTTCTAATATTTAGCAAAAGATTCCACTAAAATGAATCTATGACTAGAATATCTAGCGTATGACTCTTAAGAATGCTCTCATTTCTTATCTAGACAAATATCAATCCTTACATAAACTGCAGAAATGGCGGGATAAATTGTCGTCTGTAAATTTGGCTTCAATGGCATATTTTGATATCAGCTTTCGCTGCCCAAGTACTAACACTTTGCATAAGCTCAACTAGGAGAGTTAGAAGAGGATTAGGTTTATTTCGTACGTAAACATCGAAGTGAGAAGGAATCTCATTTAGTTGGGGAGTCCATTTAGACTGGCATTTAGAATGATGGCAGTTTAAGAGGAGAACCAGTCGAATAAGTTCGAATTTGTAATTTAATTTCTAATTTTTTCATTTCTTTATTTTTGCTTAAACTGAAGATGCGCAAATTAAGAGAAAAATACATTGTAAATTATCAACTTTATTTACTTATTTTTATTTTTTTTTTTTTGACTTTGAAAAAAGTGACTAAAAAGCAGACTTTTCAGGAGAGATTAAATATTAATTTAAAGATACATGGACAAAAATATTTTCTCAATACTTTTTTCCATGTATCTGTAAAAAAGGGAAAAGACAAAAAGTTTGGGTATAAAAATACATTTAAATAACTCTCTGAGGGATGTTGTCTGAGCTAGATACACATGTATGTTACCTTTTTACCAAATACAGCTTTGTTATGCGTGTATTTAATATTGTTGCTTGAGAAAAATGTGCAATTTTTAAATACTCATAAGTGGATAAACGGGGCAATTGATTTTCCTGAAAGTTTCACAAAGTTTGAGACTCAAAGGACTTGTTAAAATAATTTAAGATCGTCCTACTCTTTAAGTAATAAAAAGTGCAATTGACTTTTTCTATGTATACATTAAATAGCAATACAGTTAATGTAGATGCTGCACTGTAAGAAATTTCATCATGAAATTACGGTTAAATGACCGGCAGCAGTCTGTCCATCTAATTCGCCGTTAAATTTACGGTTTGGAACATTTTTCTATCTTTACGGGACCTAACCATTTCCAATTAACTTGGTTAAAAAGCCGTGAATACAAAAGTTTACGGTTTTATAACCATTTAAAAATGGTTTCAAAACAAAATTTTCACGGTTGTTGAACCATTTCGAGGCGAAGAATCTACGAGGTGTAGAAACCGTAAACGAGGCTTGCAGGACTCGAATCCCGAATGCGTGGTGTACAAGTCTTGCTCTCTATCCACTCGGACACCGTCATCACTTAAAGCGACGTTTATTTATCAATAAATCTTCTTTTCCAACAGGCAAACGGGCTTAAAATTGAGATTTCAGTTTTTGATTGGATCTAAATTTATTTTTGGTCTAAATTTACTGCATATTGACGAAAATCATTTTATTTGCTGCAAAAATTAAAATACAAACAAGCTTCAGCAGCTCAAATTATGGGTTTGCTCATTCGCAAACAGTTTGGGTATCCGATGTCTCCAATTTTTGATTTACGTGTGTATATGTTTCTATTTAGTATCCACTCATTAAGCCACTTTTTTTTTCTTCTTTTTTTATATACACATGGAGATTTTAACTATAAATCCGTACTCCTATTTTAAAACAACGTACGACCGGTAAGGTTTCGCAACCAAGATGGACGCCCGATTCTTATTGAGCGCTTGAAAATTACGGTTAGTTAAACGTTATTTAGGATAAACAGAGAATAAACGATTTTTTTCGCAATCAGTGGTTTGAGTACCATCTTTTTAATGGCTCTTCAACTGTTGTAATTAAATATGGTAAAATAGCAATCAAATAAATGGTTATTTTACTATTTTCTTACGGAAATTTTTAACAGTGTGAAAATATTATAGAAAATTCAGAAATGGGATATTATCTTTCCCTCCCTCTTCCTAAAGCATTAGATTACTTTACGTTGGCACACACGTGTTGGAGTGAATGAAAGTAAGAAATAATATAGGTTTTAAAAAGTAATACATAAATGCTTTTGTTCTTTTTTAAGTAATAGCATTTTCATATCAATGCTATAATATTAATGAAAATTTAACTACCCTAAAAAAACTATTGAACTAAGAGAGAAAAAATAGCTAAAATATTATAGTATGCTTAGCAGTTAATATGTTAATTCGTAACGTGAAAAAACAAAATACAGCCTGTGAATGCTTGTGATTTTTATTATTATTATTTATTATGTTAAGAAATGTAGCACAATTGAATTTATGCATACGTTATTAAGATGATGTATATTTATCAGAAAAAGGAACTAAAAGTTGATTTCTGCGCAAAAAATTTCCAAATATTCAATGCATCTACGGTGCTCAAATTTTGTTTTTCAAAAACATATGTTTTTGTCAACTAATACCAAGCATCTCATCTGTTGATTTTATGTCTTGAATTTAATTGTAATATTACCTCATTTTATGGTCTTTTAAAGATTGCAAGAGCATTACAAAAATAATTTTTCTTTTTACATACTGTGATACCATATTAATTAAAATGAAAGTTCCTGATTTGCAGTTCTTGCATCTGTTTCAACGTTCTGTATTATAGTTATACACCTGTTGAAAGTTATACAAGTACTGGAGTACACATACATGTAAATACATTTTCTGAAAGCATTGTGTTCAAGGTTTGAAAGATTAGGATTTCTGTATTTATTAACTGAACTGTGTGATTTTCTTTCACAATGCAGGGAATGATGTGAGTCCTAATGTAATGCCGCTTTTAGAATAATAAGAAATACCAAACTGTAAAAGAAACACGTGCTTTGTTTTGGAAGTACTTGAAAACAAATGCATGCGCGTTGAAAATTTTCTTTATCTAGATCTGTGCTTGAAATACCTTATTTCGTACATAGAAATCCTATTCGTATTCTACAGCGAATATCTGGTTATGATTTCTGAAGCGGCATATAAACAATGCGTTTATTCTAATGCTCTACTTCTCACCGTAACTTTCTTTTTAAATAAATTAGAAGATTATGCTCGTTAAAAGTAAAATTTTCGATAAATAATATTGCTGTATATTTTCAGAATACTTACAGTAATTTTTAGCAGAAAAAAAGTGATCAAATTGATGAAAATATTTGAATATAGAACTCCCGAGTCGTTTAATTCTCTTCAAAGACATATCCTTCGATATTATTGTCAGCAAATGCAGTTGCTGAGATCAAATACATGGTGGACAAATAACGTCTTAATTTCAAGAGATGAACTATGCAAATCCTCGTTGAATTAAAGATTGTTGCATGATATTTGGCTTTGAGGGATTTATTCACAAAGTGACAGCAAATCTATGTTAATTTGAAACTGAGATATTTACTTCTAAGTCCTAAGTTAAAATTTAACGTAATTTTCAAAGTGTAGTTTCTGGATTTGTAAATTCACGTATGTTTTTATCCCATCTTTGTGACAATTTTGAATGGATTAGCCCGTGTAACTCGTTACCTCTAAAAAGGAAGAAAATTGCAGCAGAGACAAATTCTGACGTAAAGGCATAATTAATACCGAGAACGTGTTCTTAAATATATCACTATGGTAACGTTAGATTTTATTCTTGGTGGTGTTGTAAGTGAATATAGATTGAAGTTTATTAATTGACAACCCCCCAAACAACCGAAACCTAACTAACATGAGTTTTCCCTCATTCATTTATTATTAACTTCACCTTCATTAGACTATCTTTTCCCACTATATCTTCTCTCGCAACGCCCAATTTACATAGTAAACATTTTCTTCTGTCATAAATCTTACCTTTTGATTAGATAGATACAGGACACTTTTTCCAGTGATTTTCCTTTAAGATTGTATTTATGGATTTCTGCTTTTAAAAGTAACTCAGTCTTACTGGTTGGCTAATATTATTTGCAATTTTTTTTTGAGAATTCTGAATTGAATTTTACTCATTTCATTATTATAAAAATTGATATCTTATCCATGTTTTAATTTTAATTGAAGTTACTTAATTGTTAAGGGTAGTCCATTAAGGTACCGCCTTCTATAACAAAGGTGGTTCGTGCATTAAAGTATCGGCTTCCATAACGAAGACGGTTCGTCGATTAACGAAGTTGCTTTATATATAGTTGCTTTATAAAGGTTTATTGGACATGGGATAAGAGTTAAACGGCCCTTTACATTGTTTAGTATATCTGCAATATAGTTAGTTATCTTGCGAATAACACCATGAGGTAACTGTTAACAAAATTTTTCGGTAATTGACGACAATCATGGGCATGTGGTAAAGATTGTAAGTAATACTTCATATTATGTCATTTTAGTTTTGATCACAAATAATAGAAGGTTTTTAAAATTTTTAGGAAAATACATTTAGATAACATATAAAAATTACGAAAGTAATCACGCGTCGTTGCTGGTTGACTTAAATTATTTATTTATATAGTTAACTAAATAACATTGATTAATCCACGATAGGAAATGAATCCTAAGGTAAGTTCAGAAAATTCTGGCATTTATGCAATTATAGCATTTACAGGAGCAAATTCTTCGCTTCTTGACACATGAAGCACTTTACAGCAAAGTACCTGAAAATATTGCATTCTTTCTCGGGAACGAAACGAGAAGAAAAACAGTTACGTGTTTTATGTCAGACTGATCAATACCGAAGAGCCTGGTATCGAAAACCAATTTTCTTTCCACCCTTTCTCAGTCGATTTTTAATCAATAAATTGACTTAATCCCACTTTGTTTAAATCCAACAGAGAGAAGTTATTTGTGGAGAACGCTTCTTTCATATTATGAAAGGTGACTCATAGTTTCATTATTTTCCTTTCGTGAAATATACAGTTGAAACTATCATAAGTAAACTTAAGGAAGATATAAAGAACACCAGACTTATACATAGAATAATTACATTAAATACAAAAAGAAAATTAAAAAAAACTAAAAAATAACATGAACTTATTTTTGACATGTTCTGCTTTTCATGCGTTCTCTGACTATATGCGAGAAAAAAAGAACAATAATAAAACTACAAAAGCATAAGACATATAACGCATTCAAATTTTAAAATGAGTTATTAGCGAATTTATACTATCTCATATTTGAAGTTTTATCTTTCGTCTACGTTTTGCTTGCTTTTACTTCTTATACTGAAACTATCTCAAATTTGAAATTTAATTTTCTTAACTTTTTCATTTCTAAACAGTTATTGTTTCTTAAACGTGATAATCCTTACGAAATATTATTGTAATATAAATGCATCATTTACAGCTCTGGAAACGGAGGTGGCTCACTAGTCAATCATTTTACTAAACACCTTAGAATAAAGGATGAATGTAAACGCACATGTAGCGTTGGGCATTTCATAAATTGTCATTTTGGAAACAGTATTGGGATAACAATATCTATGAACGAAGGAAAAAAAAATCTTGGATATTATTTGTGTCTTGGCTATTATTTTGACAATTTATGCTTTATTTACGTTGTTTTTCCTTAAACTCATATTACTTTTGGTATTTATGCGGTACAAGTACCCAGAGGGATGATATGGTGCATCATTTTATACACAGCATTTGCTCCCCAATTTTTGTTTGCATGGTCAATTTGATCTTTCACCGTCTCATTACTGATGTTTCTAAACTTTCTCGATCATATCATTTTTTAAGGCTCCCATTATGCTCTTTGGAACCGAAAATAACCACATGTAAGTTGCTAACTGTAAATTACTGACCTTCCTTTTTCCGATACAGCCTTCTACTGTCTGTTGTGAATGTAACCATTTGTTAACTTGTTGTAAGGTAAACTTCAAGGTCTTGTAATAAAAATGCAATACATGCTATAGCGATATGTGTTGAAGCTTTAGATGTAATGAAATTGGACAATAAATGGTGGTATTAATTAGTCTTTCTGGAAGGATAAAAATTTGTATTGCTCGTTTTTATCCTTTCCCCCTTATTTATTAGTCTGCATATTTCAACCATTATATATTGCACTAATAAGGCTCTTTCATATTATGAAAGGTGACTCATAGTTTCATTATTTTCCTTTCGTTAAATATACAGTTGAAACTATCATAAGTAAACTTAGGCAAGATATAAAGAACACCAGACTTATACATAGAATAGTATAAATAGGGTTGAACCTAGTGCAAAGGTTAAACCCTTGCACTAGGTTCAACCCTATTGCACTAATACTATTTATTTCTTGATTTTGTTCTTGGAAAAAAAACAATAAGTTACATATTAGTACAAACACCTAAACTACACAGAGATAAAATACCGCTATATTTTTGGGAGGAAAGCAAAGTCATAAAATTTACTACTGTTCGTTCTATTAAAATATTTGAATATTTCTGTTCAGATGTAGAATTTATTTTCAAAAGGACGTCGTTAAGGCATTTATTTACAAGTTTTACTCATTTCTTTTCTGCTATTCAATTTGAATTCATCTATAAACTCAAATAAAAATGCAAGTACTATCTTTAAATCACATATCATCTTAAAAATGCATTTGCATTGGAAAACATTGACGGAAGATTAAACACCGTGCGTATGCATTTAATATATTCATTGTCTCACATTTCTAGAAGTTCCAGCTTCTCCTCGATAAATATTTCTCTTAACATAATTGCTTAAATTATCCCTCTCAAACTGAATTAGAGGAGAATATTTTGATATTCACTTCCGCAGCTAATCATAACAAATAATATATGACTTGCCATAAGTGCCAGAAACTGAGTTAAATAAACTTGTTTGCATATTAATAAACTGCTTAAAATGGAATAACATATTTTAAAACAATTTGGCAGTTTTCAAAAGATGTAAAAAACACTTATTTTCCCCTCAACTACGTTATATTTATAATATAATGTGTAAAGTTCAAAACATTTAGTAAAGGTAAACGATATTTTCCTGACATCAATATTTTAAGACTTTATTATAAAAAAAAATAATTAACTGTCAACTTTTCTTGCACACCTACATTTCATTATCAATCTATTTTTCATTATCAACCTACCCATGTAATTTGCTTAGTGTAGCATTTCTTCTTGAAATCATAATTCGTTAATATGTTCATTTGTTTTTACTATTTTGTTGATGTTACTATCCATTTTTTCTTATTGTACTATCTTTTTTACTATTTTGTTGTTTTACTAATTAATCTTAAATGTTAAAAATGTTATTTTTAAAAAAATACTTTAAAATTAAAGTTCTTCCTAAAGTCTAGAAAATACGGTCTAAGTACATATGTGCATGTGTGTCTAAAAATCGTTCATATCTATTTCTTTTATTTTTATTTATTTTTATATAAATGAGACACATCATATGATTAAAAGTATTTCATATTCCCGATGTATATCGCTTAAATCGCACCGTAGGTTCCTGTAGGCCTCTCTGAAGAAAGGAATCATGTATATTGAATATTGTATAAATGGTCTTCATCGATTAGGCTTAACGACATCTGCGAATAAAACTCCTTTCTCCACTCAATTTCTGCATAGAATAAGAATTATGCTAATTCAATGGATAAGGCATCAGCATATATCTCGTCTTTGGAAAACCAGTACAGTCTCAGAGAATTTTTGATTATTAGGTTCCCATTTCAGTTGGTAAAGTTTCAAATATTGTGAAATGTAGTTCCACGCTCTAAGTGAAGTAAAAAACTAGTAAAACATCAGAATTAGATATCGTATTAAGCAAGTAGATGTAATTTTTAATCGTGGAAATACTCCTCTGCTTACGCATTAGGAACTTTTAAAACAGTGACATTTTCAATGTATTGGTAATATATGTTTAAATAATTTGAGAATGAGGGAATAGAACTTTATCAATATTTGTGTATTTTCTGCATTTTTTAATTACTCAGTTTTTATTTCTATTTAAATACCTGATGTTAAGTGAAATATTTATTTTTACTCAAAGATCAGTTTCCTTGAATGCAACTGCAATTGATGATGGTAAAAAAATATTACTCTCGATTGCTTGCGCAATACAAAAATGGTAAAATATTGAGTAAGATTAATATACTTTAACAATAAAAAATTTGGTATTAGATTTCTGTAAATATTTCAAAAATACTTAAAAGAGGATATAACACATTATAAGCGAATCTGAGTGAGTAGCATATAAGATGCATTTAATCTGGAAAAAAATCAATGTATATACATAAAGGGACAACAAAGCATATGAGAAGAAAGTTTTGCTCGTCTGAAAATAGCTTTTTTATCAAGTACTAGAAAAAATTGAGAAGCCGTGTAGTTAATCGTAAAAAGAATCTGTTCCCATCAGATCCTTTTTTAAGGACCATGTCCCAAATAGCTTTGGTTTTTCTGGCTTTCTTCCTTTTTATCGATCTGTTCTTCTTTTTTGGGGATATATTTTTTCTCTTATGGAAGAGACGCTAGCGCTGACTGCATGTTGTACTTTTAGATTTTTATGCATTTAAACGTTTGTAAAGAAACGAGCAAATTTTTGCACGTTTGGAGTACGTTTGAGCAAACGTTGAGCACGATTTAAGCAAATTTTTGCACGTTGAAGTATTTATGAAATGGATACACAAAAACTACTGTGTTAAATAAAGTGTAAACCCATGATTGGTACAGAGATTTGAGACGGTACATTTTGTTTTGGACGTATCATTATATTTTTAAATGTTCAATTTCAAGTAAAATTTTTGGAAATTATTTTGTTATGAAAATTTGAAAATGCTATTTTGCCAGAATTAGCGTATTTAATGTCAGTTTCGTCGAAAATTTTCGAAGTAACATTTATATTGAATGCTGATAATCAGCAGCTAATCTATAAAAAAAAAATATAGTATTTTCTCTACAATAAAGAATTTTTTTTCATGAACATGCTTCTTTCTATTAATGAGAGTGAATGATATGAAACATTACGTTATTAGAAACGCATGCAGTCCTGTATTGCACAGTCTGTCTGGAAATGTACCCCATCTGAAAATTAATTAAAAAATGGAAATATTTATCAGTAGTAATTTTTATGAAAAAAAGTGTAAGCTTTTGTTCACATTTTTATGAAATGCACTAAAATGTTTAAATTTATTAGCTTGCTTAAACTATTGTTGCAATTGCGACATTTGTACGGTTAAAAATTATCAATTTGTGAGGTTGTGAAATTAATGTCAGACCCCAACGAGCTCAAATTATTATTTTATAAATTTACGAATATATATTGTTTTTGACTGAAACAATACTTTGTATTAAGATATGTGACGGTTATATGCATTCAAAAAATTAGAAAATAAAGTTTAAATTTCTTCATTTGTAGGACAAATATGTGGGCACAAATGTCATACCCACAACAATGGATTAAGTAAGCTATACAAATATTTCATTGATTCATGTTTCTCATTGTAAAGGTTCTGTCAAAAAGCTCAGTTTGATTTTCCTGAATAATTTGGCTCAAACTTACATCACTACAAAGTATATAATAAAAGCTTTTAAAAATTCATGCGATTGCTTCTAATATGAGAAAATTCAATCACTACACAGTAGAACTAGGTATATCTACAGTATACATAGGGAAAACTGCCCATAATACAATTACATGATTTTAAAATTTAACTTTTAACTAACCTCGTTTATCGTGATACAAAGTGTGAAGTCTTTAAAAACTTTTAATTTGTAATTGTAAGAAACTAACTAATACATCTTTATATTTAAAGGATACATAAAGGCTATTTAAACAAAACCGATGACTATAAAGAGTGTAAATTTTTTCTTACTTTTTGAAGTTCAACGGAAAAGCTTATCTTAAAGTTAGTCACAGAGAAACTTTCTTTTACTGCAAAACTTTCTCAACAATTTTCTGATTTTTCCCTTGGGAATAAGTACTTCTTTGCTCTTCTTCGCATGAATGGCAGTGACTTTTTTCTCGTGTGTATTTTTTTAATTATCTTTAATGGGAGTAAGTAAGTAACAAGATGTATTGTTCTTTAGGACATCAAGTCAATAAACTATTGCTACAATTTTTGCAACGTACATTGCAAAATTATTTAAATGCACAATAATGGTTTAGAGGAATCTTTTTCAAGTTTTATTTTAATTATTATTTTAGGATAAGAATAAGTATTTTGTCAATTTAAAATATCACTATAGAAAAAATTTCGTTTGAGCACTTATAGTGGAAATTTGTGTATGCTTCCTGACTAGTTTTTCAAAACACTTAGCAGTATTTCTGGAAATAGAATTGGGGGAGGGGGACGTCCAAACAAAATTAGTGTAAACCATAAGTTCCAGAAGAAAATAAACACTAATATCGCACTGAGTTAGATCAATTACAATACGAACGGCATTTACTTCGAAAGCGGGCTGCAGAAATGCACCTACTAAAGACTGAAACAAAAAAAAAATAAATTGGAAAAAAATGAAGCTGTTGGCTGAAGAATTTTGGAAAACGTATATAAAGGCAACCCACAGCAGAAAAAAAATGGCTATAAAAAAACTATAAAGTAAATAATTCTTAGCTTACAGCATTTGCCTATCATAACTCTTGAATAAAATGAACAATTATTATTTTTATATCAGTACTAAATTGTTTTAATTTTTGTATCGCTTTTTTTTTAATGATAATTTCTGACCTTTCATTTTTGTTCATTTTTAATTTCTGGAAAAAAAAAGGAAGAAAGTTTTCAAAGTCTGTGCAGGTGTATAAAAATTGCCTCCCACAAAATATATACGCTACAATCAAAATATACACTGGAGAAAATTCAAAAATTGTGCATTTTCCTCTCAAATTATTGATTAAATTTCATTTATTTGCATAAAAAATTAAAATTTATATTATTTCATTCTTTTTTTATGCAGTTTCTTTCTGAATATACAGACAAATTTAGTCATAATAAGAAATAGCAAAGTCTAGACACGTATTAGTGTATTCTGTAACTTCACTTCTATTTTATTTTGACGTCATGTCTCATGACAAAGGTAAATCAATTATACCCTAACTCTATTCTTATATGTAAAATTATAATACAGTCCGGAGTTTTGCTCACTAAAAATATTTTAGAACAATTTGCTTTTCAATCGAATGAATGTCAACGCAATTGTACTGCAATGTTTCACACGAAAAGCTCATATCAACTGACCCACTTTTTTTGCGTTCTGATTAATTTCAACACATTATTCAAATATACTTCTTATTGACTTACCCCTAGTTCAAAAAAGATTTTAAAAAATATTGAGAAAATTCTGTAATGTAATAACATTTCTTCGATTCTTTTAAGAAATCATTCGGGATGCTGACTGTTCAAATGATAATGAAGACAATAATTTGCAACTACCAAAATTCTAAACATTTATTCTTAAAAGCATAAAGTAACATTCCAAGATGAAACTTTGTTTTTATAGGAAATTACTAATGTTCAGTGCATAAACCTAAGATCGTATTATTTTGATGTTCATATCATGTTCTACATAAAACTGACCCTGACATAAAATTTAGGTCATGTATACATTACTTAATTAATAAAAACGAAATATATGTAACGCTACTTATTATTTATATCCTTAAGGAAGAATGCATGAAAATCAATAAATCATACTAATAAAAATAAGTTTCAACGACGATTTAGCGATTTGTCAATAGCATAATTCCCAGGAGCAAGTCAGCCATTGTAACCAGAAATGAAATAGTGGGGCAGATTTTCTTCTCAGATTTATATGGCAGAACAAATTGGGACGTATATTTTCCGCAAAATGTGTTCCTTATATTATTAAAATGTCAGCTTTAGTTAGATTTATAAAACATGTATATTTGTGAATTTTATATTTCTTCTCGGATCGCTTTTCTTTTGGGATTCTAGAAAATTAATTTCCCTCCTTAGGAAAACTGAAGTTCCGAAACATTAATTGCACCCTAACTTCTGAGAGAAAATCTCGTACTGGTTAAGTCCCATTTTAAACAATAATAAAGTATCATGTAAAATAAAATTAAAATAATTTCTGCAAAACACTTGTGCTACATATTGACTTAAAAAAGCAAGGTAATATATAAATAAATAAAAATACAGAAAAAACATTAATTAAAACTTTTCAAAAGAAAACAAGAAGTTTCGTCTGGAACTATACGAGCCTACTTCACCGTATACACCCAACTTGAAATTAATCTAGCTATTTCTCTCTCTCTCTCTCTTTCTCGTTTAGCTTTATTTCTTATTGCTTCAAAATATACCTTTTCAACGGTTAATATATATTCATTCGCTCATTCATTCATTCATTCACTTATTCAGTCATTCAATTATTCATTTAATCATTGATTCATTCAAATATATTCTTAAAAATCCCAATCAAAAAATGTCATAAGAAAATAGGCTCTTTAGTTCCGGATGAACTTTCTATCTGTAAAATTTTGAGTCATAAGAGCTTTCCGATAAAGTTTTCTCAATGCAAATCGGTCCGTTTGATCAGGATTTATATGGGATGCAAATTTCCCCGTAGGAGTTATATTTATTTTTTTGAGCAGTATTGTTGAAATCAAAAAATATTTCATGCCCAGAGCTTCCTCCAATAAGCTTGTTCATAGGAACTTGGATCTTGCTCCCAGAGTTTACATAATTTTCCCCTATGTGGTAATGTTAAGATTTTGAACCGTTGAAAATTGTGCAAAAAATTGTTCAAATTAAAAAGTAAAATATGAAAATGGGATGTTTTGCTGAGATCTTTGAATTCAAAAAAATCTTTCGATTCGTACAATTCCTTCAAAAGTTATTAAGGGGGGACAGGGAGACCGACAGACAGACAGACCGACAGACACATTTTTCCCATCTCAAAACCCTACTTTCAATTTTTTTTTCTATCTTTATTTAATTACTTAAGTTATTTTTGACTTTTCTTGATTTTTAACGGTATTTTCACGATACATTAAGCCTTCTTACATGCTTTATTAATTTTTTTACCCTTTTTACGGGAAAGTAGGTTTAATAGAGAAAGAAAGGAAAACGCGATCTATATGTTACAAATCTTTATAGCCTATTATTGAATATTTTAGAGTTTGAGGGAAGAAAAGATATTTAAATGCTTTAAAAAAGTTGTATAACAATAAAAACATTGGATTTTTCTTAGACAACAAAACTGTTTTGTGACTAAAGGGAGGGAAGGCAAAATTGCACTAAAAAACTTAAATATACCGAGAGTACCCAACCCAAACACACACTCAAGGGATCTTTAACATGCCACATGATCAGGGTGAACCCGGAAATTTGTGCACAAGCGGCCAATCCTTCTAGCTGCACTGCAAAGAAAAATATGTAAAATGCAGAAAAAAAATTGAGTATTTCAGTAAAGTTACTTGAGAAATTCTTTAAAATCCACGACTGAAGTTTCTTTTTAACACTTTCTTTTAAAAATTCTTGTCTTTCAGCATTCTGTGCTACTACAGAAAAAGAAGCAATCCTATATGTGAAGTTCAGGTCCAAAAGTCACGAGCCAAGATGCTTGGTAATATTTACAGGGAAAACTGCTTCATATTTTTTCTCACTATAGTCACAATGCAGTGGACTCAAGCCCTAACCCACCAACCATAGATCGCATACCCCCTCTTCGACTTACTCCCTGACGAACGCAGATGGCTCCACTACTGCGGTATTTTTTATGTTTACTTTCGGAAATACAGTCTTAGCTACTATTTCTGATAATTTATTGAGACTTGGATATTTCTTTGCTGTCAGTTTACAATGTTACGTGTAAGTTATCTGTATTTATGCTCTATAACTTTTATTTCTGTAAGTCATTGTAGTTTCTTGTTTTAAATTCTCTGTAATTTTACATCCGACCCGGCTAAATGTTTTGCAGTAGATTCTCATGCATTTTCGGTCATTTTTTTTACACTGTAAAAAGCATCAATTGTTGTATGAGTTATTCAAAGTAAGTTTAATGACTGCATTTATTTTTCAAACAGGTTTATCGAAATGGTTTTCAAAAAATATTACCAGTTTTAAGGTAGAGGCTTGTATATTACGACAATTGATATACACGTGCATAAACCCGAGGTTTTTTTGAAACCCACAGAGAAATATATCATTTCTCTTTCAGGCGTTCTTATTTCAAATATTTGAGGAACACTCCGAATCATAACTGATGTATGCCTGCAAAAGATATGGTATGGACTTAGTACAGAATCAACCGAGTTATTTCAAATTTTTAGTAGCATTCACAACACGTTTTCACATTATGAGTTCTCTTTGATCTATGGAATAAGACTTTGGGAGACTTCGCTTCGTTTTCATTTGACAAAAGTGAAATTTTTCTTTGGACTTAAACCACCAAAAACATGCTTTAAATCTTTTTTTAAAAAGTCTAAGTTTTGAGATCATATATATAAATATTCATTTACAACCCCATTTTTTTTTTCACAAGCTGTGATGAAATACATTATATTATTAATTATATTTAGTAACATTTAAAATGTTTTTCTGCAGACTGACAGAGTTTTCCTGAAAACGTAGTGTTCCGTTATAAATACTCGTTTTGAGTAATGAATATTTAACTTAGCATAAATGAAATTGTTATAATAGTTTACGGTTTTTAGGATTTAAGGTTTTCGTCTAAAATACTTTAAGCTTAGCCGAAGTATGATTTCTAGAAGTAGTTTTAGTTTGCCAAGACTTACTAATGTTCGGATTTTTCAAATTAAGATGCAAAATTTTGTCAATAATATAAGTATAACTTATTTAAATTATTCTGTTAAGACACTTCTATGTTAGATATATTATTGAATAATATTACAAAACTGAATGACCTAATGTATTTTCATTTTCTTTTTCATGTTTTTGTGCAATTGGTTTCCTGCATTGAAATTTTTGTTGTAATTACTTTTTTAACCTAACGAAATCTTTTAATTTTAAACTGCAGTACGTTTACTTAATGTTAACATTGTTCAGAGATTAATTAAAATATATAGAGCATACTTAAAACACTCAGTAACGAAATAATACTTCAGTACTCTTCCGTTACATTACTGCACGCAGTAAACTCATGAAGGGAGATAAGAAGCTTTGTTCCGTGAAAAAAGTAAAGAACGTCAATTATAGTTTAACCAAAAGTCAACTTATTTGACAGTTTCATAAAGCTGCTGTCAAAGTAAAGTTTACGTTGAAGATTTTTTCTGCTTGCTGAGATTTCTTAATACTTTAGGCGTGAATTCGCTTTTCATGTCAAATTGACACTACGCATAGCAATGGGAAAATTAATAAGTAAACAAAAATAATTAATTCAAGCACTTCACAGGCCACTGTAGCGACTTAAATGGAATGCACGATTTTATAATGTATTATCGATATATGCTCTAAATGGTGCAAGAAATGTTAATTGGTTATGCCAAAATATTTAAGTTATACTTTAAATTTTGCTGTTTTTCTAAAACAAAAGTTCCGTTCTGAAGTAAACTTGCGTGCTTTCCTGTACATCAGCATCAATTTTGTAACATTAGATATTGGACTGAAAACTTCTCATGCAGTCTATTTCATATCCTAAGGCAAATGTTTTAAAATAAAATACATTTCTTTGTGTAAAAATATATTGTGAAAGTACTGCTGAAATGATTTGCTCCATTTTGTAGATGTTAAGTTTTGAAGTACATCTTCAACGTCAAAACTTTTATAAGAAAAAAAATGTAATTTTGAAAAATGAAATATGTGAAATGAGTTACAATAAGTATAAATAAATAAAGTATTCAATACTAATTTTAAAAAATGCATAAGGAAATATTAAAATACGAGGAATTTAAGTTTACAATTTACAGAATATAATTTGAAAAACAGCAAGACACGAAACAATATATATTTGTTTAAACGTTTAAAAATAAATTAATAAATAAAAATAAAACAAACGGAGTAATAATACGACTAATGATCCCAAATGCTTTGTGCTACAATATGTTTTCAGGGGGAGAGGATGTAAATAAAGCACAAATTGTCTAAATCAATAATGCAAATAGCTGTTTCGAGGCTACAATGGAGTCTCTTTATCATTTCAGGAAAAAAGTGCTCAACACACAACAAGAAAGTTGTGATTGAACAGGCAACAACCAGAAAGACACTGGTATCTGCACCAAATGGGTCGGACTATAAATTAACCAACAGGAGCAATGACAGGAATGAAGAAAACCAATCAGAGTTCAAGAACATTAAAAAAGGAAGGATAGAAAGAAATACGTACAGAAAACATTATAAAAAAATTTTCCAAATATCAGGTTAAATGGAGTACTGGAAAAATAATTTACTAAAGAATGAGATTTTTTCCAAATTTAATAAGCTTCTCAAAAATGTAGGTCAATAACCGAAGAACATTCACTGATAATTCTTGAAGAAGAAGATTCAAAACCATGATCAAAAGTCCAACAATGCTGAGCAATCGATGAACGCACTAGTGCATTACGTTTAACATAATTTTCATGTTCTTTTTTTTTCCTTTTACTCGAACCAAAATAATTTTTAGAAAGAAAAACTTAGGTTACTCCTCAGTAACTACACAAAAACAATGTTTTTTTAAACACATTCTCCTCTTTTTTTATTTTCCATTTGACTAACAACATTGTTCTTACGCCTTCAAAGATATTTTGGTACTTAGTAGCCAGATATAATTGTGGTTTCGTATTACTGTTATTGTTGTTCAATGTTTTACCAGTTTAAAAGTTTTGTAAATTTGGACATAAATGATAAGCAGGTCAGATCTAAATCGGGAATGGATCTTAAATCTCAAACTATGACGTAAAAAATGCCTAGAGTTACAAAAAAGTTTGAGTGAATTTTTACACGAGTATGACAGAAGTATGCGATCTTCTGATTACGCATGTTTCTTGATGTTTCATGTTTTATTGATTCACAGATTTATTAGATGATAACTCTAAACACCGGAATTTATCTTGTGTTTCATTGAAAGTAGCTCAAAACACACAGTACGTTTGTAGAGGCTTGCCATAGTATCAGCAAAATATTTTACGCGTTTAATAATTCTCCTTATATGATTTCTTTTTTAAAGTTTTACTTGGAATTTGATCGTTTCCAAGTGGCACAACAGTTTTCAAGACAAAGGGATTATTCTGTAAAATGTATTACAACAAGTTTCAAAAGGAAGTAAAATCCGCTTATAAATTTGCTCACATTTTGAAAAGCTCAGTCTTCTTAATTCGTTATTTATCCACCGAGTTATCAATTGAAAAAATATTTTTAGTTTTCTTTGTCTGACCTTAACTGTGTAGGATATGTGTGTTATTTTTTCCTTTGAAAATATACTCAAGCAATAAAAACCGGCTTACAGTAATGCAGTGTGTAGAATAGAACAGGTCGGAAAAATGCATTTTTTTTTTGCCGCAGAAAACTTGCGAATAATATTAAATAAATAAAATTGTTACTTTTCGGTCGCGCAAGTGCTGTAAAATTTTCCGACATTTGGCGCAGTTCAACACCTTCAATTCGAACATTTTTTTGCCGAATTACGACTTAAAATTTGCATTTGGAGTTTTTCTGCCCACACTACTTTTAAGAAAACAGGATGAAGGGAAGCCTAAAGAAAGCATTGCCACATGGTATAGCTAAATTAGATCTGATTTTGGGAGTTATGTAAAAAGAAATCAATGTAAAGAAGATAAATCTAAATTAAATCTAACATCCAGGAAAAGATGCACTACTCTTTTGAATTTTATGTATCGAATTTCAGAAAAAAAAACTTTTTAACTGTCATATCGGAATAATGTTTTAGAATATGTTTCGTCACGCATGATGCTTTTAGTTTTAAACAACTTTTTGACCTATCAACCTGATACTTTAAGGTTAAAGTAAAACATTCCAGGCCATTAACGGGAAGAGAAATATCATACTCAAAACATTAGTTACAATATCATGAAGAATTGTGTTTAAAACCCTTATAAATAGCCTTTCTCAATCACTCTAATTTATAATAGAAGTTATGTGTGTTAAAGTCCTCTCATGTCATGCTTTCACTCCTAGTCCATAAAATTGCTTTAACAATATCACTCATAGAATCATCCACTAAAAAAATCCCGTAAAATGTACGGTTTTAAACCGAAAGCTAGGTTGGTTATGGAAAACTGTAAAAGTTACGAAATAAATCCGTTTTTCAACGGTTTTTTACCGTACGGTAAAAACCGTTGCGGCTACGGATTCCCTTCGTAACTTTTACGGTTCGGGATTTTTTTCCAGCGTAAAGACTCGTGGAATAAGAAGCTGCGATCAGTTAAGGCTGGGGTTTTTTACATTCTCTGTTATGATGCAATCTTTCATCAGCCGTTCTTAATTAAAAAAATAAAACCAATATGGATTTGAGCCATATTTATCTAAAATACATATTAGGTAGATTAATTAAGAATTATTTTCCTTAAAAAAAAGTAATTTTCTCAGTTTGAAGTTCAAAAAAGACCAATAAAATAACTGTTCTTATTCATAATCACATGGAATTAAAAAGCTGTTATATAATCGTCGTAATAAATACAATACAATGTGTATTTTTAATAATTTATTCTGAATAATCTGGCAATGAAAGGAAAAAAAAACTGTTTAATATACTTTTTTCGTGGCGTTATACTTTGGTCGGTGCTAATGTGGGGGTTTTATTTTAAATTCCTAAACCTTTATTAACATTACTTAAAAACTTAAAATTTTAGAAACAAAAATGAATAAATATTGACGCTTTTTGACCAAATTAAAAAGATTGTCACGTATAATAATAATTAAGAATATCTGAATTGATTGAAACAATGAATGATTACTTTGTGTTTACTACTTAAAAATTGCAAATTTATATCATGAATACTTATAAAATAACTATCTTAAGTCTCACTTTTGCCTATTTTAAATAAATGTTAAATTTAGCCATAAATTAGTATTTTAGTTTATAAACAGCATTAATATCGTTCGCGTAGAAAATTGTCCTTCAGAAAATTTGAGCAAAAGGCAAAGATAAATTGCTAAAGAGATACACAGTGTCAGGTTAATATAACGAAACAATACGTTATAACATGGAGTGACATCAATTATTTCCCATTTAACACTTGTGATGAAACGCTTAACTTCTGTTCCTGACGTCCCATATTATTTAACGGCTTGATGTATCTCCTTGGCGATGTTCATACTGGGCTACCAATGCTGTATTTTACATTTCCTTGGCAACGTAGTTCAGGAAGTTCAGAAGCTAGATCTAAATTAGTTATAAATTTTCATAAATTTTTAAAAATAATAAGCGGATCTTACAAAAAATGTTAGACGCTTGGTTAAAAAACTATTTGGAATATCTAAAGGTCACAATATTTGGTGATACACATTTAACATTGTAAATATTTGTCAGGTTACTTATAAAGCCAGATGGTGGTAAATATAATCTCCTCAAATATTTTTTCTGAGAAGCCATCTCTTTAAAGTTGCTTATTGTATAGTCAGCTGAATAGCGTACACTGAAACCAACATTTTCATGAAAACACTTTTGTAACTAGCGGTGAAAATAAATATATTTTACGTTATTTTAAGTTGCATCATAGATAGTATGCACAATAAATGCATTTTTAAAATCTGTGCTTTTTATGTAAAAGTAAAAATATTTCGTAAATATATAATAAAACGTATTGTTTTGTGGACTTAATTAATTTGCCATTTTAGTGTACTTAAGTAGTTTGTTTTAGATACTGTACTTTTTAAAGATTATAATTTTATTTTTATTTATCAGAATGACGGTATTAATTAAATTGTTGCATTAAAAAAACACATTTTAAGTACATATTGTAGAAAAACAGGAATTTAATCAAGAAACTATTATTAAGAAAATCGGTTGTTTGGTTTTACGCAAGTTCTCACGCGACTTTACAGAAACACTCTGGTTTCTTTTTGTGTTTTTGGAGAAATGTTTTACAGTGGCGCTCGAAAGGTTTTGTTATTAATTGTAGCAACTTAGGGATGGGAACTGCAAGCAAAAAATCCTGATCTGCAGTGTTAAAAATAACGTGACTAAAACTGAGAAAATACACCTGCTTATTATTAACATTTTCAAAAGTAATTATAACTTAGAAATGAATATGAGCTGTTCTCAGTAAGTACCAATACTTACTTAAAAATTTTAGTTACATATAGGGCAAATATTATTTTATTTTTACTGAAATGACTTGGAAATTTGTAGAGCAACTTTACGTTCATACTTAATACAGTGCTCTTTCTTAACGATTACTTCTTCAGTAGTATTTATTTTAAAATCAAGGAACTATTTACCTCGCGAGACGTCAGAATGATTCAAGAATATGAGAAGTCTGGTCTTATCTTCGGAGCAGAAATACAAGATGATTATTTCGTCAGTTTTGGATCGGACGGAGCAAAAAAAAAAAGAGAAATGACGTTTGGCTGAATAACTAATTGCACTGTTAAAAACTTCCGCAAGAAAATAGAAAAATAACCATTTATTTGATTGTTCTTTTACCATATTTAATTATAACAGTTGAATAACCATTAAAAAGATGGTACTCAAACCGTTAATTGTGAAAAAATCGTTTATTCTCTGTTTATCCTAAAGAACGTTTAACTAACCGTAATTTTCAAGCGCTCAAAAAGAATCGGGCGTCCATCTTGGTTGCGAAACCTTACCGGTCGTCCGTTGTTGTTAAAATATGAATAAAGATTTAACACTTCAAATCTGCATGTGTATATAAAAGAAGAAGAAAAAAAAGTGGCTTAAGCAGTGGTTACTAAATAGAAGCACATAAATCAAAAATTGGAGACATCGGATTCCCGAACTGTTTGAAAATGCGAACCCATAATTTGAGCTGCTGAAGCTTGTTTGTATTTTAATTTTTACAGCAAATAAAACGATTTTCGTCAATATACAGTTAATTTAGACCAAAAATAACTGAAATCTCAACTTTAAGGCAGTTTGCCTGTTGGAAGATTTATTTATAAACAAGAAGTTCCGTCGAGAACTATACGAGCCTACTTTCCCGTATACACCAGCTTCAAATTTATAATCTAGCTATCTCTCTCTCTTTCTCGTTTAGCTTTAGTTCTCAATTCCTTCAAATATGCCTTTTTCAACGGTTAATACAGATTCGTTCAATCATTCATTTATTCAGTCATTCATGTATTTATTCACTCATTTATTCATTCATTATTTTGCTTATTCATTTAATCTTTCATTAATTCAAAAATGTTTTTGAAATACCCGATCAAAAAATTTCATAAGAAAACAGGCTCGTTAGTTCTGGATGAACTTTTTATCTGTGCATGTTCTACGTCATAAGAGCTTTCCGATAAAGTTTGTTCCAAGCAAATCGGTCCGTTAGATCAGGATTTATATAGGATTGAAGTTTCCCCGTAGGCACTATGTTAATTTTTTTTTTGAACTGTTCAAAAATAAACAAAAATTGTTCAAATCAATATTTCACGCCAAGAACTTCTTCCAGTGAGCTTGTTCATTTTAACTTGGATCTTGTACCCAGAGTTTACATAATTTGCTTCATTTTCGCCCATAGGCGCTAATGTTCGAATCGGACAATTCGTTCGAAAGTTATTAGGGGGTGGGGGGGCAGACCGACAGACCGACAGACAGACTTTTTCCCGCATCTCAAAACCCTACTTTCAAATTTTTTATTTTTCAATCTTTATTTAATTACTTAATTTATTTTTGACTTTTCTTGATTTCTAACGATATTTTCACGATACATTAAGCCTTCTTTCATGCTTTATTATTATTTTTTTTTACTTTACGGGAAAGTAGGCTAATAAACGGCCGCTTTAAGTGGTGTTGATGGCCGAATGACTAGAGCGCAAGGTTGGTATACCTTACACCCGGGTTCGATTACCGCACGTTTCATTTACGGTTTCTACGCCTCAAAGATTCTACGCCTCGAAGTGGTTCAAAAAAGGTAAACATTTTGTTTTGAAACCATTTTTAAATGGTAATGATTAAACTTTGTGCAAAGTAATAGAAATAAAATTTCACGTTAAATTAAAGCACTTTAATTTAACGTGAAATTTTATTTCCATTTTTAAATGGTTATAAAACCGTAAACTTTTGCATTTACGGCGTTTTAGCCAAGCTGATTGGAAATGGTTTAGGTCCCGTAAATATAGAAAATTGTTCCAAACCGTAAATTTAACGGTGAATTAGTTGGACAGACTGCTACCGGTTATTTAACCGTAATTTCATGATGAAATTTCTAACAGTGAGGGATATGACGAAATGTAGCATGGAAGTCTAAGTCAATTAGAGAGCAGCTCTAAGCAGGATGACTTTTAACCACCCTATAGTGCATGAATACCGACTTATCGAAATAATGAAGAGTAAGAATTAACTGTAACTTTTATTAAATAAGGTACTGGTTTGGTTCTTTGTAACCAAAGGGATATTTTGTATTTAAGTTTTTTCTTAATGTTTACTGCGACTTAATCAAATTTCAGACAGAATATTTTTGACCTATAAAACTAAATCATAAACAAGAATACTGTAAAGCTATGGTATAAAATATTTAACATGAATTTTCTTACTGAAGTATCTTCTGCAGCTCCAGAAGAAATTTTAATATTCAAATCAGGGTCAATTATAGATTTCAGCTCTAATTTATTATTTTATTTAAACGCTAATTAAAGCATCTTATTCCGAAAGCAAGGTCGAATTTAAAGAAAATTATTAATTAAGGATTGCAAAGATTTCAATGGAATTGAGAATTAATTCCACGAATCCGTAAACTGTTAAATATTCATTAGTTGCTTTTCCATTTACATTTATTTAAATGCCATTTCCAAAAGGGAATATCTGCTTTTTTATGTTTGTCATTTTAAACGACTCTAAATAAATGCATAAATTTATAATTCTAATTTTCGTTTGAAGCTTGAGGAAAAAGAGGGTATATTTTTAAAAGCAGTTTGTATCTGCTTTAATATTTTAGTACACGTTTTGAATAAAAGTCGCTGGCAATATTAGCGAGTGCATCTCATTTACATAATCTAAAATCTAAGTTATAGAAATATGTGTGTTGGAAATACTGATATTAGTTTTGTGTTTTTCCTTTTGAAAAACTAAGGGGAAACTTGGACAAGAAATTTTGAAGAAACCATGCAATTACAACAAACACAAAATTATGTTGCTATACAAGGTGTGGCTATTAAATAACGAGACTGATGCTGTAAAATATTTTCTTTTAATTTCATATATTTTTACTACTTATCAGGTTCAATATACCCCCCTCCTCTATCCCTACATCGCTCCATGCGAACCTTCCATTGTTCGAAACAGTGCTGGAAGTCTTTTTGTGTCAGGTCCTTCAGGATACGTGCCGCTTTCTCTTTCACAGTTTCAACGGACTCAAATCTTGTTCTTTTTAATGCAGCTTTCACTTTAAGAAACAGGTAATTGTCGCAAGGCCCAAGATCTGGCAAATAAGGCGGATGGTCCAACACTGGGATGCTGAACTTGGCTAGAAAACTCTTGACTAACGATCCGGAATGAGGTGGCGCATTGTCTTGGTGGAGAACCCATGACTTGTCCTTCCACAATTAGGGTCGTTTTTTCCTTATTTTCTCTCGGAGGCCAGCAAGAACTTGAAGATAGTAATCCTAATTAATCGTTTGACCTCCAGGAACCCATAGTAGGTACACAATCCCATGAATATCGAAAAAGCAATCATCATTGCATTGAATTTTGATTTGCTCATTCGAGCTTTTTTGGCTCTCGGTGAAGATGGGCTCTTCCAATGCATGAACTGGCGCTTCGTTTCAGGATCATAAGTAAAAAACCAAGATTCGTCACTTGTTATTATCTCTTCCAATACGTTTGAGTCATTTTCAATGGCTTTCAAAGTGTTAGTTCGAACATTTTTGCGAGCTTCATGCTGTTCAAATGAGAGAACTTTAGGCACCATTTTGGCACACACCTTTTGCATGTTAAAATTGTCGTGTAAAATCTGTAGTACGGATTCTTTATCAATTTGTACAGTTTCAGCAATTGCACGGATACTTAGCCGACGGTCAGCTCGAACGAGATTTCCGATTTTTTTCTATGCTTTTATCAGTTTTTGACATGGTAGGGCGTGAATAATCTTCAACGTCTTCCCAGCCAACTTGGAAACTCTTGAACCACTCAAAAAAGGGTGTACGCGACGAACATTCATCCATATACACTTCTTTTTATAAATTAACAGTTTCAGTTGCAGTTTTTCCAAGTTTCATGTAAAATTTCGCAACAATTCGTTGCTTTACTGCTACACTTAACATTTTTCCGGCGAAGCAGAAAAACAACACCTAATACATGCAAAGGCTACAGCTATACTAATTCGTTTACAGAAGCGAGGTGTATTGCTTTCGAAAGAGAAGGCTTCAGGATAACACCTGTCGGTACCTGACGTTTGGCGCATGCGCACTTTTTCTGTAGCAGCCTCAGTCTTGTTATTTAATAGCCACACCTCGTATATACACATATACAGTAAAACGTTGAAGAGTTTTTTTTTCTTCAGATTCTGGGATTGCTGCCGACGAATTGAAAAGTATCCACTTAAGAGGGATGTTCGTTAGTAGGAGTTTTATTATATATTTATGAATAAGTTATTATAATTTAACTTTTTTAATTAAAACTATATGCACATGCAATGTAAAAAATAATTATGTAAAAGTACAGATGGGAAACTGAGTGTTTCTTGAAAACAGTTTCTCAATGAAAGTCTGGTTTTTCCGCACTATCTACAGAGAATGTTTTATTAAGTTACGGAAAACTGAACACTTGAGGTCTGTGACTACATGTTTACAAATTGTCAAGAATGCACTGTATAATATCTGCTTAATGTTGACTTTGTTGTTTCTTGTTTTTAAGATTCTGCGTCAGACTCCGGATAAATGATTTTCAGGAGATTCTCATGTATTTTCGATTAACCATTTTTTTACAGTATAAATTTATATATATATATATATATATATAATCTCTTTTTCCTCAAGCTTCAAACGAAAATTAGAATTTATATATATATATATATATATATATATCATTTCTTTCGCCCCCCTTTCCGTCGGTCCGCGATATCTTCCTTATTCCTTTATCAAATTGCATGATTTACCCCTCATTGTAAAGCTTATCGTTTCGGCTAATGAGGAAAAATAAACCAACCATCTAAAAATGTACCGCTTCTCTTAAATTTGAGATTTGAAATCATCTGAGAAGAGGTCCTGTAATGGATGCAAAATCGGTGTTTTCTATGCTGACGCCATTTGTTATCAAATAAACAAACAAGAAACTCTTCTGTGTTTATTGTACAGCAAATTGGACAGTTTTAGTTGCGTCTGTGCATTAAACTTATTCAATCGTTTGACTCTACAGATTCATTTATATTATGAATGTGTAGAGCCTCACCAACCAACGATAACTATATTTTAAGTAATGGGACTGTTTCGTTATTGTATTTTAATGCTATGTATACTACTAATAAAAACAGTTATCATTATTATTGTGATTACTTTATTATTTTAAATATCTAGGTAATAGTGGGGGGGGGGGGAGGATATAACAGCTGATGATATGATGTGTTCAGTTACATGTCTTCTTTTCTACCAACACCCGTTCCCTTTTCGCTATTCCTCTTCATAATGTCCTTTTCCCCAAATTTTTAAAGATATTTAAAAGATTAATTTAAAATCATTAACTATCATAGACTTAGGAACTATATCTAGTAGCGCGGGCTGATTCCAACTCACGACACTGCGACTCGGCAGCTCACAGTCTGACGAGGATATGACGGAAACGATGTAAGACGTGTGCTGAAGCTTGTTGATGTTAATGTCTGCCTAATTGTTGTGTAGTGTGTTTTTGTAGTAATAATAAATGTTAGTTGTCCGTAATAACGTCTTTTATTACCATGGCCCCCCCTGAAACTGCCCGAGCCCATATATATATATTATAGTTTTCATTTAAGGAGTTAAATTATATTAACTTTCCCCTCCGTGCATTAAAAGCAATTATTTCATGGAATATTCTCTTGTTCTATGTAGATCACAAGAACAAAATGCAGAAAGTATAATTACTGAATATTAATACTCGAGACATCCCCCCCCCCCCACCAAAAAGGACTTTTAAGCGAGAGACAAAACCTGGTATAACTTCTACAATCTAGACTAACCTATTTTCTACATAAAAAGTGTTAAAAGCCACGCTCCATGTTCAGCAACAGACAAAGGTCAACATGAAGCCGACATAAATTGCAAAAGACCATTGACATTCCAAAAAATAAGGGACATATAAGCTTGATTGTTTTGTGTTCATACTTCTAATAAGGATAATACTAAGGTAGTAAATTATGTTAAAAGATTAAATTGACAACACGTGTTATGCTGATGTTATGTAATATTAATTGACAACATTTCTTGAGCTACAAATAAAAATGGGGGGGGGGGGGATTGGAAACGTTCATGACCGCACAATGCTGCAGTCATTGTGTTGTTTTCATGTTTTTAAATCCAAACGTTTTTTATTTAAACAAAACATTAACTATTTGAACCAAATCGCCTGACTCTTTTTACTTTTTCATTCTTAATATTCTGTCTGTTATAACCTTAAAATGAGTTTTACAAACTGTTTTAAGTTAAAACAAATAGGAATTGTCACAAGTACTTAAAGAGTTCATGAGCTTTGAGTTTGAAAATTTAAATTAACTATACCTTGAGTAAAAAACCACAACAATATGGTATTTCATGATACCAGACATTCCTTTATAACTATGACTCATTACCGTATACTATTGCTTAGATTTGAATATTAAATTCAAACATTTTAGATTTTATTAAGATGAGGGGGCTTGAATTTTTTATGAGTGTCGGTACAAAACATTTCAGTAATACCCTTTCCTTTAAAGCACTATTTTTCTTAAGACGGTAAATATTTTGCAAAAGATTACGAAAACATACTTCAAGACTACATACTACGCCTGCAGAAATTCTGTTAAAAGTATTTTATTTGAATTGTTTTACCCTGCAAAATTCTAATGCGCCTTGAGCACATTTTCTTCAGTAAAAATGCATTTTGCTTTCTCAAGCGAAATCCCAAAGAAACCAAGAAGAAACATTATTTTTTTAACAAACAAAAAGGGATCCAAAGAGGTAGTTTTACATCGTTATTCTATTTCCTCCTATGATTTCTTTTCTTAGGATTAGTTCTTATATATATGGGATTTCTTTTGAAAATGGTTCATAACAAAAATATTTTTTGTGTACATTCTTATCATTGAATAAAAATGTTAACACTTTCTTTAAAAGTTCGTCTATATTCCTTCACAATTTCAATAACTTAATTATGGTTGACTAATTTGCTCAAAAGGTGTCAAGTCCTTAATGGCGTTTATGCACTAACTACGTTAAATGAAGAATATTTCATACATGGAAGTACTCGGGAGTTGTGTAACACAGCGAGAGAGATCCCTTTAAATACATATCTTCTGGAATAACACGTTTACTTCAGAATGAAACAGAACACTGTATAGTACAGGTAACCATTGCTAACTACGGCCTTACTGACTATACCTTTTCGGTTTCTCAGATTACCCCCAATACGAGGGGGTGCGGCCGCAGCGCTGTCCTCCTCGAACTTCCCACAAACTCTCTGACATACTTGACAACCAGCACCGGCCATAAGGGCTGGGCTGGCAGAGCGTTGCCGACCTGCTTTACCATCCCGGGCTCACAGTCCTACTACAAAGTAGGCCTTACGTTACCCGGAAGGGATGTGCTATTTTAGTCGCCTCTTACGACACGCACAGCAACGCTGGGGCTATTCTTCCCGGGCCACCATTCGGAGAGGCATAGTACAGGTAGGACGTCAGAAGGAATTTGTTAGCGTGGATGGTCTTGATAAAGCTAAATGCCTAAACCGAAGAAATGCGGGGTTTGAAATGTGGGTTTCCTAAAGATTATTTTCCCTTTTTTTTTTTTGTATTTCTAAGAAACTTCGAATAATGCAGATTTACTTATCATGCAATATTTCGTTTAATTACGGAACTCCTTCGCCCCAGAAGCCAGATACTGCGTTTAAATCTATTGATACTTTAACATGGTTGTTTTTGACCCCTTCGCTCCCGCTCCTGTGAGAATAACGGACTAAAAGTAGCGCACCAAAATATAGATAAATACATTCCTCATTTCCGGAAAATTATTTATTTGTTGTCTTTAACAACACAAAAATATTTATAGTATAATTGGAGATTACCCATTTTTTAAATGTTTTTCGTAGGCGCTTTTCTTGTTTCTCTCGAAAATTATGCCCCAATTAAGAAAATTGTTAGAGTGCCTTTGAAGTATTGCATACATACAGGATTACATGGAATCTATTATATCATAGTCTTCATGATGCTTTTAAACCCCTTGGAACTAAAAAATACAATTATGTATAGGTTATTTATGAATGAAAGAAAAATCTGATTTCTTTTTGAAAGCTTTCTGTAGGCAAACAAAGTGTGACGTTGAAAAAAACCAAAATAGTTAAGAACTTCTTAAAAAATAATAAATCGAGGGTTAAAGCATTTTCAAAAGGATGGAATGTATTTAGATAGCAATATTTGAATTTTATTTAGTTGTACATACTTTCTATTACAAAATAAATTTTTAAAATGTGTACTCAAACTGTGGTAAGAGTTGCTAAATTTTCAAATCACCATTATTTTCCTACAATTGTGAAAGGAGACACGCTTTACGTTATATGCTTTAGCATAATAATGAAAGGTATTAAACATTTTTGTTGTTTGAAAAAAAAACAAAACAAGTTAAAAATCGATTATAGTGCTTCTAAAAAATAAAGTCCTTTCCGATTTTTCGAAAGATTATTTTCAATCCTACAGAAGTAACTTTTATTTTTAAGAAAAACACTCGCACATTTTTTAAAGTCACTATTTCTTCCATAATATAAAGAAATATTCGATTAGAAGTATTTTAGTTATTTCTCGCAAATTGTGATTCAAAACAAAAAAAAAAAATCACATTACACTTCGTCTTATCGTCATTCTCCATCGAAAAACGATTCGGAACCATTATTTGGAACGCATCACAGAATAAAAATAAAATAGAGTGTTGATATAACGGAACACAAAAATTGAGCTTTTAGCTTATCTCAAGATTCACTGATGTCTTTCCGTTGTAATGCGGTAACTACATTTTAGTTCTTTCCAATTTTAAGCTTTAGAAAGAACGAATGTTTCAAATATTATTGGATGATTTCAGAAAATAAATTCCTTAATCATGTGCTTCAAAAAAGTCTCAAAACAGTTTGAACTGTATAGTCTATATAAGTCTAGTATTGCCCTATATTGTTGGAATTCCAACCACTTTTGATTTCAATTCTGGGAAATGTTCTTCCCCTTAAGAACTTGACTTTTGGGAAGCTTATCATATTAACAGGAATAGAGAGAGAGATAAAGTTCTAATTTGGTAATGATTCTTTCTCAACTCCTTATTTTTCACAGGTTTGGCATAAATTCCTTTAATTTGTTGTTCTTTCTTGGTTTTCTTGTTAGTTTTGCTTTTTCGTGTCTATTTTTTTTCTTTTACTTCCCTCTCCCTCCTATACATGTGTACTTTATTTTCGCATTTTTTTTTTGGTACTTTCTGTACTTTTTTTTTATTTCCATTTTATTCTTTGTATTTTATTTTATTATTTTTGTAATTTTCATGTATTTTCACATTTTTATGCATGATGTCGTCTTTTATTGATATTCCTTTTTTACTTCGTGTACTTTCAACTGGGTTCGTTTGTTGCTCTCTTATTGGTGCCTTTCATGCTACTTCTACTTCCGCTTCACGATGCCTTTATTCTCATTGGTTTACATACAGTTCTTAGGCTATATAAGCTTTGTTTTTGTTGTTTTGTCTGCTTCATTTTGATGTATAGCATTTAGAAGCTTACTGTCGTATTGAAAAAGGGATTCCAAGCAATCCCGAAACATATGTCTGCATTTTAATGCTTTTTTGTGCTTTCTTAACGTGAAATTATTTTTTATTACAGTTATTGCAATTTGAACTGTAATTTTAAATTTGTAGCTTTTATGCAAAGTTATGTAAAGTTTTCTAATGAACTGAATATAGGAAAACAAAGAAACTTTTTAAAATAATATATATATATATATATATATATGAGAAAAATACGTATTTTAGAAGCGAAATACTTGAAAAAGGGGTTTTTTTCTACTTAACAAAACACTATCTGTAAACAATTCAACTCTTTGATTGAAGTTTGTTGATTATTGACTAAAGAATTTTTTGTCAGGAACCTTAACTTTAGCCTTTCACAAACCTTGCTTTCAATACTTAGTATAATGAAGAAAAAGAGAGAAAAATGAAGCAAGTTAGATGATGCATTTTCAATGCTAAGGGAAAATAAGATAATTTAGTGCACTTCCTAATTTTTGATGCCAATATCCAATTTTCAATAATAATAATTTTTAACATTTGTATTTATAATTTGTTAACATATAGGTATTATCAATTTCCAAAAAATGTGTCCGACTGCAGCTTTTTCTTTTATATAAATAAACAAAATATATTAGAGCTAAAATGTTCCATTAACGATTCTGAAAATTTCGGAAAACTGTATTGATTGTTCCAAAATTGTTCTTTGAATTATGAATTTAAAAATTATCTTATTAAAAAACAATTATTGAAACGTATTGTTATATTACCTACATCTAAAAATATTATGTAGTTTTCTATACAAAATTTAAAAATATATACTACTATAAAGTATTGCATTAAAAGGTAAACAAATATATATTTTAAAATGCATAAAATATTTCGAGTTATCTTCTAAATGTATATAACTTGATTGTACCGACCATGGTTATGTAGGAAAAAATATCTTTTTCACGTCTTTTGGGGAAAAATATTTAAGACAAGCTTATTTTTAAGTATTGGAGAAACATTCCCGAGAAGAAATCGATGCAGTGTTTACAAAAGATATATTATGAACTCGCTCTTGAACCAACTGCTAAGCTATATGAAGTTCGTTTTTAGCATTCGAAACACGATTTCTTATTATGACTTATGTCTGCTGTACTGAAAAAGACCTTGAAGGTTATTGCTGGTGTCTTTAACTCGAGCGAAATAAGTTCCTCGAAAACTTAGAAAAGGTAAATCTTGCATATGCTGAAATTTAAAATTCATGTCCATTCCCACCATTAAGAAATGATAATGTGCTTTTTCCAGCAAGTGTCCTATTGGTAGTTGCGGTATAAATATAAATGGCACTTTGATGTCGAAATATTTTGGAAAAATAATATTTTATCATATATATATATATATATATATATATATATATATATTTTTTTTTTTTTTTCTTCTTAACTGTTCAAGATTTTTAAATATTTTATTTTTTTGTTTTCATATACTTGGAGTAGAATATAAAAATGCATATACAAATTTTATCACTGATAATAAACATTCGTGATTTTTTCATGGTGGGTCTTATACAAAATAATTTAGCTTGATTTGTTCAATTTCTGAACTAATTTATAAATTTCCTCTTTCTTGCCTTGTAGATGTGATTATGGTGTAGAATGTGCGTCAAAGACAAATATAGCTTTACAAACACGTGAAAGAATTTGCATGATCAGTGTGCTTTCGTTATGGTTACCAGTAATAGAGCGAAGGTAAACTGGAAGAAGTCAAATTTACTGGATTTGACTTCTTCCAACGAGAAGTTAACGGAGACACAACTAGTTGAAAAAGTCCTGTCTTGATTTCCCAAGAGAATTTGAACGTGAAAGGCAATCGAATTTTTAGATCAGTCTTTAAGTACGTATAAAAAAAAAAAAAAGCTAAATCATGTACTATCTTTTCTTAAAATAGTCCAGAGACAATTCGTGCTTTTCTTTTGGATTTTTTTATGGCATAAAATTATCATTTAACTTTGTTTCAAAATTGGAAAAAGTGTTCCTAACGGAAATATACTTATAATTTAACGTTTCGATACCGATTAAATGAACGCTTTATTTGAATGATGGTCTAACTAAATGTTAGCTCTTTTTGAAATAAGGAGCATTGAAGCTCAGTGACTGATAGCAGTTCTATGGTGGAGAGATTACTACCTTTGTTGGAAACAGAAATAAGCTGGAGGTGTACACGTTTTATAACATGATATGAATGACTTGCAAGAACATGGAAGCGAGGTTAACTCGATTTTTTTATGAAGTTAGACCACTATTCAAATAAGGCCTTTAAACATGTTATTAAAATTGCGTGATAAATGTTAATTTTGAACTGTAGAAAGGGGAAATGAAATTTAGTAATCATTCTTTAGTACGTAAGGATTTATTTTATTGCTTCTTTTTATTACAGGCATGCATTACATAACACTCATATTACAAACTAGCGGTACACTCATATAACAAACTATTTATTAACTCTACGAGTGGTACCCGCACGGCTCTGCTCGCGCTGAATTTTAACCGTTCCTAAAAAACGTAAGCACAATTTCATTAGTGTGTTCCGAATTATCGCCAATGACTCATTAAAAAGTCATATTGTAGCGTGTCATATTCGCCACGTTATTTGAAATCTAGTATAAAGCATACGGGGGGGGGGGGGTATTCCTTTTTTGGCGATATTTATTTAAATGCTATTGCTAAATCAAGGAAATTGTTAAATCGGGGAGACGATACTTTTATCAAGTTCAGTCTCCAATTTAAAACCTATTGCTAATTTGAGAGAAACGTTAAATCGGAGGAATGCTTTATTATTGTTTTTCCGTTGATAACTAAACTGATGTCTCTCTAATTTGAAAAATAAATTTTTTATTGAAATTAAGCTAACACTATTCTCCCGGAGTTGAGGAAACTGCTCATTATTATTTTTGGATCAAGGTATGCCTTAAGAAATCGCACGAAAAAGCTTATAACTGGCGTTCTTATTGACTTAGAAACTTAGAACAAATATCACCTTGTGCAGAAAAATGAGCGCTTTCTATCGACATATTACATTAATATATGCAAGGTTTTTTTCACCCCCATATTGGGGAATTTATGCGGACAAATGCTGAAAATTGGAATAAAGAAAGAACTACCTGTAGGATTTTTTTTTCAGAAACCTTCGCAGGAGTGTACTCAACAACTTCCCAACGTTTCAGGGCATGAATGTTGTAGTAATGCATAAAGGACACACAGGCATACATACATTCATTTTTATATATATAGATTGAATACGATTTTATAAAACATTTGATTTTTAAACCTAAGATTTTTAGATGAACTTATTATCTATATATATATTTCACTTAACGTGGACCAGTTACGATTAAATTTTGCGGCACGATACGATACCGACATCATGCAAAAACCAAACTACGGCAGAACGAAAATATTTGCATTTATTATCGTAACTTCCCGACTTAAACAAATTTATTTCTATTTCTTAAAAAATATTTCCATTCATAACTCAATTTTTAATTTCTGATTCTTTGTAGTGGCAACACCTCCGTTTGTTTATATCGAGCTATCTTTTCTTAAGCCTTTCGAGTTATAATGCGTTTATTACGATTTAAACGCTTAACGCGACGATTTAAATGCTAAATTAACGATTTAAAGGCTTAATTTCCGATCTGCAGCTGTTTTGGCGGAGATCAGCTGGTAGTATTAAAAATATAAATGCTGTAAAAAGTAGCTATATTAGTTTTTGTATATGATAAGTGTTTTGCATGATAACATTTGAAATAAAAACTTGAAAATAACAATTGAATAACGAAGAAATTTTATATATTATGAGTGAGCGAATGGCATTAATTATGTAACAAAACATATGAATATATCACTCATGAAAGACATGTTAACAAGTAATCACCATACATTAAAGCACTTGGATTTATAATATTTTGCACCATGGCAAAAAATTGCAAGTGTGCAAAAACATTTTGGTTTGTTTGTGTGATGGAATTTTAAAGAAAAACTCAAGAACTTGAAAGTAAATGTGCTACTGTAAATGTAAAATCTTTACTTTTAGTCTAACACATATTTTATGCATCTAATGATAACACAAAATATTCAATGTAGAGTTGCAAAATGAATGTTTATCAGCATGGCCATATGCGATCGAGATTTAATTCATTCGTCTTTTTAATTCATATATTTATTTATAAAAAAAGTTCACCAATTATGAGACATCATTGCACTTTTAAATTCTTTAGTGAAACAATAACGCTGCTTAAAGACGTGACTGGTTATAAATTTGGCCAATTGTGGGGCGAAATTGGGGTAAATCGAAACTATGAGGGAAAAAAGTTGGGTACAGTAGGTTTTTAAATATATATTTAGTTTTTTCGTATTTGTAAAAAAAAGCCTTTTGAACTGTGTGACTGTTTTTTACTTCTTCTTGTTTGTAAACTTTTAGCTATTACATACTTTTTATGCACTTTCTTTTTGATTTTTTTTCCTTTTTTAAAATTTTTTGACTACAAGCTTCTGAGAGAATTTGTAAAATGTCTTGATTTCAATTTTTTATTCTTCAATTTAATTTTGTTTTTTTTTTATAAGTCTTGTATTGCGTTTAGTTCTTCATTACGTCGTCTCTTGCTTGATAACAATTATAACCAATGATATCTCTGATATAGGTAATATGATAAATTTGGGATTAAAGGACAAATAAGGAAGCTATTAGGTGGCGGCAACTATATATATGTTTTTAAAATTTGTTTCAGTTTTGGTTTTGGTTAGATTCTGTGTAAGAATTTAAAAAAATATTATGATATTTTCTTTCAGAAAAAAAAATAAGTAAATAAATAAAGTAAGAGCAAAAATACAATAAAATAAAATGACAATAACATGAAATGCGTGTACATGAAATTAAGAAAACTACAAATGGCTAAGTGATCGAAATATTGGCCATAATTCATTAAATTTTCAGGTTCAAATAACTTGAACGTTTGAATAACTTTTAGACATTATAATTTTTTTCCGGTTGACCCGTTTGACAACAGCTTGTTTCGTTTGAATATGTCAACCAGAGATAATCTCTCCTCAGTGCGACTGATTGACCACTGCATATGTAACGCATAGTATAGGTACATAAAAATTTCATCCTTCTGCACTCCTTCTCCCGAAAAGAAAATATAAAAAAAAACTTTTCCTGCAACCCTATTATTATTGATTAAATTAGAAAAACGAACACGCACTTTCAATTTTAATCAAGAGTTCAAAACGATAATGCAAACTATCAAACTTACGAAACGTTGATTCAAAGCAAAATCATGCGTTACTGCACTTACTTTATTTTATTTTTTGTTTGACATCGTACTGAGTCAACTATTTGAACGACTTCTCATATATATATATATACATACACACACACACACACATATATATATATATATATTCAATGTATTAACCTTAAGATTAATATGATTTTGCTCTGACATTCATATAATAGATTACTTTTTATCTTTTGTTTTGTAAAAATATTGTAGATTGTAGATTTAAAGAGCATTATGAGAGTATGACGAATAAATCCTCGAATCAACGTCGAAAGTAAGCAAGAAAAAAATAACAATTTCAAAAAAAAAAAATCTTGATACAGTAAAACCTGTAAAGTTTACCACCCTTGTAAGCTGACCATATGACTAAGTTCACCATTTTTGTTAGGAACGGGATGAACCCTGCATTATACGATGTAGGGAAACCTTTGTAACTTGACCACCTCATTTGACCACCTGTCTATATTGACCACTTATGTACACCAAATTTGGGTGGGAGTAATGTAAAAAACCCTTTGTAGGTTGACCGCATCATTATTACTACATTTATTTGTTTATCTATTTTTGCACAGATTTAAAAAAAAACTAAAATAGCTTCTCCAGGATATTTTTTATGCGATAATGTTAAACCAATTTTTGTCTGGATGGATGAAACATCAATGTTAAGTTCCCTAAACATCTTTGTAAGTTAACCATAGGGGAAAACGACTTCTAGCCATTTTGAAAAATAATGTGTTTTTAGGAAATCCTTACTATCATATACGTAACTTACATAATCAATAAGATATTTATGTTTATTTTAACTAAGTACTTTACTTTTAAAGTTGTATAGGATAGAGTGTAAGTCATTTATGTTCAATTTCACAAACGATATTTTAGATCATTGTGAAGAAAAATAGCTAATTACTATATTAAAGCAACGTTAATACATGAAGCTATATTTTAATTAGTTACAAACCAATAAGTGCAGAGTGTAAGAAATGACAAGGAAAAAAAAGAAAGAAATCTCCACTTTCTATAAGTTAACCACCTGTCTAAGTTGACTTCTAAAGTTCTGCACCGCAAGTGGTCAACTTACACAGGTTTCACTGTAACACTAAAATTTATCAATAGCTACTAAATAATAAATTAAAAAAACGAAAAAATGTTGGTTGACAAACAGAGGAAAAAAGGGTACTTAGCCTGTTTTGTCTATACCAATTTATAAAGTAATATTTTTCTGAGGAAAGATTTATTCAATTGGAACTAACCGCGTTGCTACTTATTTTAATATAATTTTGCTTTACATTTATTTAAAATTAATTCAGTTTGTTTAATATAAACCTAGAAGTACACAAATATGCCACAGTCCAAAATTAAAATTAATTAAGAGAAATGTTTCAATTCAAGTTTAACTCTTCTATGTATCCGAAATAAAATCTGGTCCGATTAAAGATTTGAATGCTAATTTGAGCTTATATTTAAGCGTTAATTAAAGCATCTTATCACAATCGTAAGGTATAGTTTAAAGACAGTTATCAATTAAGGATTACAAAGGGTTCCAATGGGATTGAGAATTTCATGCATCCGTCTGCTGTTAAATATTCATTAGTTGCATTTCCATTAACCTTTATTCAAATGAGGTTTGCAAAATCAAAATCCTGAGCAAATTTTTCTCCAATGTTTGAAAAGTGAAGCAATGTAAATGAGTAAATAGATTTATGATTAATGAAGTACATTTAAAATTTCATTATTCCTTTTAAAATCAAGTTTTGTTTAAAAATTCCGAAGAAACATATTTGTATTATATCTTTTAGCTGTCCTCTCCCATATGCATTTCATTTATGTCACAGGAAATATTAAATTATGTTTTTTTTAAGAGAAAATATTTTAAATACTTGTAAATATATTTATATGCATTGAATTTTCACAAAGAGCCGGCAGTGAGAAATATGTTCTGCATCTGCATCAACTCAAGTTGGATGTTAGCAATGTATCAAGTTTTGTTATTTATTTATTTATTTATTTATTCCTAAATTTATCACGGCATTGTTGGTAGCAAGTTGAATGCATTGACAGCTGCACAATCATACTTTTTTATGTTAATATTTATCAGTTTGTATTTTTCTAAGTTTTAACCGATATCTTATGCAAGCAACTTGTAAAACTACCAAAACTATGGATTTTCAGCATAATTTCAAATTGAGATTTTTACACTTAACGTTTACTTTCTGTCTACTACATAATTTAGAAAATACATTTACGTTTATAACATTACTGTGATTATATCAATTTTCAACGAAAGGCTTGAAATAACTAAACAATATTTAGTCCAACTGAAGCAAAGGGATCAAGGGAAATACAACTTAAACAGCAACTGCAGATGATTAACTTTCAATCAATGAGAATAAATGAAACATAAGGAACACATTAAATGAACCCACCTAATTGGACAAGAAGCTAATATAGGAACTAGCTGAAACAAACAGAATAGAGCTAAGCAAGAAGGACCAAAGAAAACAAAAAATCATGAAAGGAAGTTGAAACCAAAAAGTCAAAGCAACATTAGAAATAATTGAAAAATAAATTAATTTACAAAGAAGGAAATAAGTGCAGAAAAACAATGAAATCCAAATATAGAAAAGTAAAATAAGGTACACATATAAAAAAAGGACCGGGGGTAGGTAGGAGAGCAGGTAAGATAACAAAGAGTCGAACAAAAAAAAAAAAAAAAAACGAGAGAGAGAAAAAAAGAGCAAATAAAAGCATTTAAAACAGACATAGACTCAATACAACAGCAAATAAAAAGCGTAAGAACTAACTAACTAAATAAATTAATTAATGAAACTTATTCCAAACTTGAGAAAAATATGGAATAGAGAAAGAAATCATTAACCAAATTGCATCTATTCCTGAGAATGTGATAAGCTTCCCGAAGGTAAAGGTTTAAAGGGTGTGAGAATTTTTGAATAATAACTAAAATCAACCAAAACCATAACTAAAATCAAGAGTGGTTGGAATTCAAACTATTGTTTTTGCGCATAACCTGTGCTCTTTCAAACGGATTGCCAGAGCCCGTTTAGTCTGTCCAATATAAGAAAAGCCTCACTTTCAACTAATTTTGTAAATACCCGAAAAGTTTAGATGATGAACAAAATCTTCAAGAGAAAAGGTGGAAATACGATCTGAAGGAGGGGAGAATACGATCTGAAATTGAAACTATTGAAGGAGCTTAGCAATTCGAAAAACTGTTTAAAACATTTATCATGCAAGTATATGATCTGAATTGGTGTGATTTAGACCTATTTTTTTGCTTGATCCTACTGTCTTAAACAATGTATCTAGCTTAATTTATCTTTTTGTGGCAAAATTATTTTCTTTTTCTTTTTAGTTTTATTTTTGGATGCATTTGAATAACATTTATCCCTTTTCAAGCACGGCAAACTTTTAATACGTAAAATCTTTTTCAAAAAAGCTTAGGGAAATGAGATTACATTTTTTACCTACAGCCATTCTATTGAGAAACATTTTCTTTGACTTTCTATTTATACTGCAAAATTTTAATGCAGTATGAGCACATTTTCTTCAATAAAAATGCGTTTCACTTTCTTTAGGACAATCCCAAAGGAAACAAAGGTACATTACATTTCTACGACAAACGGATAACTTCTAAAAAAGAAAAACATAATTACATGTGGTTAAACATCTTTTTCTTTGAAAAAGCTCTTAGAAACAGTCATACGAAAATGGTGCCCATCTATATGGGTAAAGTAATACGGACATTGAAATCCTATGATTGAAAATGTTCATTTTCGCCCATAGTCTATAACATTCATTTGCATCTTGAAATATACTGTATGTTCTGAATTTAGCATCAAATGTCTATATTTTTTTCATTTTGCTTGAACTATCTTTCTTATTACGAAAAGACGAACTTTCATTGAGAGCTGTGATTATTTCATATAAAAAAACAAGAATTTTTTTTGCTCATAATGATAATTCTCCACTGTGACGCAAGATTTTAAAATGAAGCTTAAAGACTTGTCCTCAATCATAGTAGTGGACTAGTAAATTATTGAATGATGAACTATGCGTTTAAAAACTAGACACAAAAAGATATACTAGATAAAAAGATACAACTCTGCGTCTATATAACGCAGATATATATAGCAATATAAATTTTAATTTTATTAATATAGCTAATGCGGATTTAAAATATATCAGTTTTTACAATCAGTTTCCTCGAGCTGCTGTTTGACTTATTAAAAATATTGAAACGATTAAGTTTATGCCTTATGTAACACTTAAAAGCCTTCTAATGCTTTCTTAAAGTGTTAAATGATAAATTGTTTCTGACAATTTTTCGAAAGCCAAATTAAGTGGCATAATGATTTTCAGCATCAATTATTTTCAAAATCATATTGCTTTTGGCGTTGAAACGACCGACGAATTTTGCCGCTGAGCAAAGTATGAATATAGCTCTAAATGAAGGTAATGGAGGCAGTAAATTGCATTTAATGGTATATTTTCTGACACTAACAAAATGAAAAAATATGATTTAATATTTAACTAGTTTAAATGTATTCATGAGTGACATTTTTGAATTAAAAAAAAAAGTAAAAGATGGAGGTTTCGCTTAAAGTGTGTAGAAATTGAATTATAGTTCAAGAGGTTTTTCGCTTCAAAGATGGAACACCAAATGTGTTTCCCGCTATGAATGTCCTGCGGACAAATATGCTTAGTCATATCTGCATAAATCAATTCATTACTGCAACTAAACTAATCCATTAAAAAATAAAATAATTCATGGTTTTAAAGTGGAGCGGTAAAAAAAGAAAAAAGGTTGGGAATGAATTTTACTATTTTGTCATTAAATACGAGAGAAAATTGATATAATTATATATAAACAGGCAAGGACAAAACAGTTAAGAACCCTTTTCTCTTTTGTTTTACCAAGGCTGAACTTGATCCAGTTTACAGTTTAACTGTTACTGTACAGTAACGGTTATGATCAAGTTCAGCCTTGGTTTTACAACTTTTATTTTTGTTTAGTAGCTACTGACGAGTTTTAGGGATATCAATTAAACAATTTTGGAAACAGTTTATTATTAGTTAGTTATTTCCCTTTTCTTTTGTCAGGCAAGCCTCATTTATAGTTGTAAATGCTATTGTTTTAGATAGCAGATGGCAGCATGTCTTGGTTGAGTAAACTACTAGGTAACAAATACAAAACTCAATGTTAAAAACATTTAGTTGCCATTAAGTAATATTAAAAACAATTAATTTTAGAGTTTGAGTGAATGCATCTCTCAAACAATGAACTGAAAAATGAAAACAGTGTATGGAAGCACACATTTGAGTTTTATTCAACTGTCACTCAACGACTTAGCACGAAATCGGCAGAAGTATAAGTGACTACACTTATGAGCGCAATTGACCCTGCGGAGACAATTATTGACAAGTTTGCTTTAAGTGAGGATGGTTAAGTGAGGATGGAAAATAAAACCGACGTTATAATAGCCAAATTTGTTGAATAATACTTATAAATTATGTAATTAGCATACTGTTTTCGAAGCTAAATGTAGTTATTGCGGTCGAATTTCGACAGTTAGGCGAACTCTAGTTCATCTTAATGACGCTCTTTATATATTTTTAAAGTCTTATAATGCTCAATTTATCAATATTTTTAATTTCGTCAATTATTTTCTAAAAGTTATTTATTTGTTAACTAATCCAAAACAATATAAATAACTTCTGCATTTAGCTATGTTTTATAATTGTCATATTGGTGTTCATAAAATGTTCCGTGAGGAACATTTCAGTTAATTCATGCAAATAATAAATTAAAACAAGTACTTAATTGTTATATTGTATAGAAAAATTATAATAAGTAAATTCTGTGGTTTTTCGATGTTCGTGCTTCACAGTTTTATAGAAAAATAAATATGTTTATACACAAGTTTTTCAGAAATATTTAGCATGTTACCTTTGCGATTGTTTGATTTGAATAAAATACTTTCTTTTGCAAATACGATCAATTTTAATTCGAAAAATCTTTTGCAAAAGCTTCCGAAAGGAAACTCCAAGATTACATTATTTGCCTATAGCCATTCAATCCACAAACATTTCTTTTAAATTCACATTTCCTCTGAAAAATTTTAATGCACCGTGAGCACATTTTCTACAATAAAAATGCATTTTACTTTCTTTAGCTAAATCCCAGGGGAACCAAGAAGAAGCATTACTTTATTTCACAAAAAAATAAGTGATATATATATATATATATATATATATTATGCTTTGTTAAAATATTATCCGTTTGTCTCACTAACCGTTTTGAAGGAATAATCCCTTTGCATATGAAATTCTTTGAACAAATGGCAGAGTTCATAACAAATAGCAGAGTCAATGTTTAGCCTTTGGTAAAATGAACACATACACATTTTTCGTTTTAAGTATGTTCTTCCTAAAATTGTTTTTTTAATGGAAAAAAATCATTCATACACATTTTTGCGGGCGTACAAGTCGTATATGTATATATATATATATATATGTGTGTGTGTGTGTAAGTGTGTATGCAGATTCACTACATAGGAATGAATTTGTGTGTGTTAGCTGATTGCGAATACGAGATTAAAACCTAAAACAATATTTTAACTAAAAGTAATTGGTAACCTCTTAACTGATTTTTAAAGTCATTTTTACAGCAACACCAGTTTATTTATGTGTTTTATATCATTTTATTTTTTTGCCCAGAGAAAGTAAAAAAGTGACGTTTGCTATACAATTAGTACACTTCGGATCATTAACATAAAAAAATAAAAAGAAAATGAAATGAAATAAAAAAAAAATACTTTGCGTGCATGTAAATAAGAATCCAAGGACCCCATAAATGCCCATTGCCTCGTGCAATTAGAATAATCCACGGAGTGGATACAGGATGTTATGCGGAACAAAATACCGGTATTACTCATGAATAAAAACTGAACATGACTGTCATTTCCGAATTATTACTTCAAACTTACATGAGTACACAAATTTCTAAACTGCCTGTTCTAAGAAAGAAGTTACAGGAATCGCAATTAAGAGCTGTTTATTGTCGATAACATTTTGCATTTGTTTCTTCTGATCGAGTGTTGCTTAACATCTGATGTGTTTGACTGCACCACAACTTCCAAAAGTTGCATTGTTTTGTGCGAGACTCCAATCTTCTTTCCCAAAATCATCTTCAAATGAAAAATCGCATATATTATTATTTTTATTGTTATAATATTTGTGGACTTTAGCTGATGTCCCCCCCCCCCCACGATACTTTTTTATATTTGCTTCCTTTATTTTTAAGTTTTCCTTCACTTTAATCAGAAACTCCAATGAATTTCCATAGCTGGCCTAGTGGTTAAGCTAGAAGATTTGGTGTTTACTTTTAACCTCAAATGTTCTTTCAGGTTGTCTTCAATAATTGTTTCAGCAAGTTATATGTCTTTAAGTTCATTTACACTGAAAGCATTGTATTTTTAGTTAAGAATGATTTAAACTTTAAGTGCATTTAAACTTAACTCGGGATAACACCTATGTTTGGAGTTTCTTCATTGGTGCAAACTACTGTCCCGCAAGGCCGGGATAACATTTTGACTTTCTTTTTAGTAAATTTGAAAGATTTAAGTTATCTTCAGAAGTAATTGCAAATTTTTAAAAGGCTCTTAAAAAATTAATACTATCGTTCTTCCTTCGCTCAGAAACGCTTTTCTCATTCCCAAATGATGGAATCGCTATCATTCATGCAAAGCGAACACGCTAAAAAAACCCACTTTTTACTAACTTAAAAAACTAAAACCGAAATCCGCAGTCAACCTGGACACAAAGCTCCTAACCGGGAATTTAATTCCTAACCTGCGAAGTTCAACCTGCGGTTCGAAATAGTATTCAACGTGAGAATCTTAACGGAAGTTCCTGAACTGAGAGTGAACTCGACCCAAGGATCGCGATTGGTTGATGAGATTCACGTGGCTTTATTTGTACATTTGCTGGTAAAAATGGAGGGTGGCAGAATTTTATTTACGACTTTTGGGAAATAATTGTGATTATAATAGCTTCAAAAAATGGCTGGATATAATTGAGAATAAGGAGTTGAACAAAGTGGCTGCCCCAAAAGAAAAGCAGATGCATTTCTACAAGTTTCTTGGAAGTTTAGTGCGACTGTTCCTAAATGAACAGAAGGTCAACTCTGGTAGTGCTACCTTAGTGAGATTGAAATACATTTATTTTCCAGTTCGTGTGCTTAGTCTCGGGACTCGCTTATGAACTGTCGTCCAATATGACAGATAGCACAAGACAATACATGAAAGATTTTATTACATCACAAAGAGAGGAAATAACAGAAATACACCCAGGGCAAGGTGGGAATCGAACCCACGACCTCGTTACTGCGTGCAAACAGCGGGCGGAAACTGGTACTAAGACCGCTCGGCCACCGAGGCCCCCAAATACCTTAGTTTGAGAAAAATTGCAAGTTGACTGTTGGCCCAACACTGGGGTGAGGCGGAAACTAAGCCTCCAAATACCCTCTAAGAAAGACTTATGTCTTTTGGGGAGGGGGTTCTCACAACCCCCATAGCGAATGATCTTGACAGAGTTGGTAGTTTCCTGGATGATGAAACTTTTGTTGGAGCTGGTGAGCTATTTTCTTTTTCTGTTTCACATTATATTTTGCTATTAATAGTTAATAATTTTTAATTGTAGCGCATACAAAAAGTAAATATCATTAAAACTCATTGTTCTGTCGATTAATACGTGAAAATTGCCATATTATAAATAATCGGCTAAGTGACTGATTATTTGGTACATTGCTACTGAAAAGCGATTTTCATTATATTGTATGCTAATTCATTATCACTGCAAAACATTCTGTTATTAGATAGTTAGCGTTGTATCGGTTTGTTTATGATTTACTGCATTTTTAAATATACAGTATTACCCTGATTCATCGATTGTCCATAGACGGTCCAATACTAACGTTATATCAAGGGTAGTGTTACATTGGGGAAATACAATATAAATCAAATCCAAACCGGGATTTTTTTTAAAGATTAATCGCTTCTTAGAGGGAATTGTCAAATCAAAGTTGTGATGTATGTACAAAGTTGTACTGTATGTACAAAGTTGTACTGTATGTTCAAAGTTGTACTGTATGTACAAATTTTTTGCAATTATTATAGACTAAGCTTCGATTTTAGTTTCAGCCATTGCTAAAATTGCCTCAAATAACTAAAAAAGTAATTAAAAGTAGTAGAAAAGTAAGTAGTAGTAAGAAGGATAAAAATAGTGCCGTTTATACAAGAAATAACTCAGCAAAACGTACTTAGTTCTGAATTTATTACCAGTTTCTACGCTTTTTTTTTTGAGTTAAAGTCTGTTTGAATTGGGGGTATACTAATGCATATTCATACTTGTTACCTTGTTAGTATTGTTTATTCCAATCTTTTCTTTCAAGGTTAATCTTTTTCTATTGTGGGAGAAGGCGTCTATACGAATACTTAAGAGTAGTCTACTTTACGTTTCTTTCGTATGGTGCAACAGATATTTCAGGTAAAATATAAACGATCCGCAGAAAATACAAAGGTACGGTCACTGCTGGTCGACAGTGTCGGCAGCTAGTGACTTTAACTATGTTACAGTAATGGGCAATAGGATTTACATTAATAGGTATGGTTACATGTGATTTATTTATTTACATTTTTTTATTGTGGGAGAAGGTGGTTATACAAATATTTTATTTATTTATTTTTTTTAGTTAGGGTTGTCATTTTAAAAACATACTCCATCGTTTTCAGATCTAACTATGGACACTTGGTTATTTATAACACATTCTTTCAACTTCTATTGCTATTTTAGTAACCATCGTCAAATATATACCCACTGTAGTTTAATTTGGGATTTTATTTCCAAATAAACATTTTTCTAATTGCGTTTTAAAAGTATAATTTCTTTCAAATTTTGTAAGATCTTTTGCAATAAAGTTTTGTCTGTAACTTTTTGAGAAAATTTTTTGGGTTCTGAAATGTAGTGGTACTTTAAATAAAATATTTTTATTCTTTTATATCAACTATACTGGATACAAATATTCTATCATTCCTTACTCAAACTTTAGCAATACACGATACATTTCTTAAGATACCATTCTTTGGTTACATTAACCACCACATATTTCATTTTAGTGTATCAACTAATAAAAATATATCTTTACGAATAAAATTGTTATCCAATTAAAAATTAAAAAAAATGCTTCAGACAACTTTTGCGCCAAGACTTTCATTAAAATCAATGTTGCCGTTTTTAGCCTACTTTCCCGTAAAAGTAAAAAAAATAATAATAAAGCATGAAAGAAGGCTTAATGTATCGTGAAAATATCGTTAGAAATCAAGAAAAGTCAAAAATAAATTAAGTAATTAAATAAAGATTGAAAAATAAACAATTTGAAAGTAGGGTTTTGAGATGGGGAAAAAGTGTGTCTGTCGGTCTGTCCCCCCTAATAACTTTTGAACGAATTGTCCGATTCAAAAAATTCTTTTTGCATTCGAAAGATCTCGGCAAGGACATCTCATTTCCATATTTTACTTTTTGAATTGAACAATTTTTTGTTCAATTTTGAACAGTTCAAAAAATTTTAACATTAGCGCCTATGGGCGAAAATGAAGCAAATTATGTAAACTCTGGGTACAAGATCCAAGTTCCAATGAACAAGCTCACTGGAAGAAGTTCTTGGCGTGAAATATTGATTTGAACAATTTTTGTTCATTTTTGAACAGTTGAAAAAAAAAAAAAAATTAACATAGTGCCTACGGGGAAATTTCAATCCTATATAAATCCTGATCTAACGGGCCGATTTGCTTGGAACAAACTTTATCAGAAAGCTCTTATGACGAAGAACATGTACACATAAAAAGTTCATCCAGAACTAACGAGCCTATTTTCTTATGAAATTTTTTGATCGGGATTTTCAAGAATATTTTTTAATTAATGAAAGATTAAATGAATAAACAAAATAATGAATGAATAAATACATGAATGACTGAATAAATGAATGATTGAACGAATCTGTATTAACCGTTGAAAAAGGCATATTTGAAGCAATTAAGAACTAAAGCTAAACGAGAAAGAGAGAGAGATAGCTAGATTATAAATTTGAAGCTGGTGTATACGGGAAAGTAGGCTCGTATAGTTCTAGACGGAACTTCTTGTTAAAGTATGTAAATATGAAGTATAATCTTATTTCAAGAAAGATGGCGCACTAATTAGGAATATTTTCTTTAAGGCAGGTATCGAATTCATAGTTTTTGCATAAGATTAGGTGTTTTTTTGCATCAGGTTGTTAAAAATAAGTAATTTGGCCAAAATCATCGTACTTTCGTGAATAATGCGAAAAAGCAATGAAAGAATTTAATGGTTTTGATGAAAAACAACAACAACAACAAAAAAACCTTTATTTGAATGTTTTGGCATATTGACCTTGCTTGGCTTGCAAGTTTGAAATATAAAATTAAGTAGCTTAAAATTTAATTTTTAATTTCAGTAATTTTACTAGTAGTTTAAATATCCAAAAAATGAAATTAATTTCAATTACATATTTAAAAAAAAAATATTTCGAAGTTTAAAAATTGAATTAGTAGTTTTCTTTTTCAAAACCTTGTTTTTTTTCGAATTTGATATATTCTGTCGTTTGAGCTGTGGTTTTTATAAAATTTCGCAAAAGCTGAAGTATAAAATACAATTAAAAAATACTTGTAAGAAATGGGTGCATTTAGCAGTTGAACTTTTGGAGAAAAATGCATTTATTATATTGACAATGTATAGGCGTAAAGGAAGTATGAAACTTAATTCTACATGTTAATCGTGAAAGTAAATGAAAACTTGCATTATTTCATTCCTAACAAGCAGTTTTTGGATTTCATTTTATGATCATTTTTTAATCACTTTTTTATTTGTTCATTTATTTTTAAATGCCTATCATTGTCTAACAAAAGTTAATCTTATGAGTTTCATTAAAATTTGTTCATTAACAGAATTTTTGACTATCAGGACTTTGTATATTGGAAATAAACCTTACTTAGTTTGATATATAATCTTATTTTAATAAATCTTATTTTAATGCTGTCCGAAGATTTTCATAAATGCTGTTTAAAATTAAAACACATATTTTAAACAACTCTGTGATTTCTTACTCTGCAACTTTGACAAAAACATAAGATTCATACCGTCTAAAATTATTTAAAAATCTAACATGGGAAGAAATACTACTTTTTATAATTCTATAAAGTGAACTGCACAAAAAATAAAAGTAGAACTGAGCAAAATGTCTTTGTTGCACGAAGAAAAAATTGAACGTCAATTATAGTTTAACAGAAGTCAACTGATCTAATATTTTTCATAAAGCTCCTGTCAAAGCAAAGTTTACGTTGAAGATTTTTCGACGTGGTGATATTTCTTAATACCCAAGAAAAAAAAATTTGTTTTTCATACGAAATGACACTTGACTTTATTTCAAAAATAAATAAATAAATATTTCCTTATAATAATAAGAAGTAATGTAGTCGTATCTTAAAGTGACGCGTGAATATATATATATGTATGTGTGCGTGTGTATGAGATAGATATGTATATATATATGTATAAGATAGATATGTGCATGTGTATTCGATTGCTCCAGATCACTACATAAAATGTGTGCCATTATGTTAAATTGCGGAGCGAAAGCGAAGCTCTAAAAAAATCAAAATATGTCGACTGCCATTTCGACTAATACGCCGGTGAAAATTTGTTGAGAAGAGCAAAACGGATTTAAAATTAAGCCTGCAAAATTTAAAAAGGTAAATGAATATGAAGAAGTCACTTCTTGCACTGCATGGCTCCTTACAGTAGCAAACCAGGGTATCCGAAGGTACAATTTACTGAATACCACAGAATGGCCCATAAGAACTGCATTTGAGAGGCATATTTATTTTTAGATGTAAAAATTGAGATCGAATAGATAAAATTTTTAAATAGCATAATTTTTCGCCATTCAAAGAGCCCAGGGTTAGTATCATACGCAGAAAATTTGTCGAGCACTTCCTTTCAAGTGGTGTAGTCCTACCTATTACATTTGCTTACAAGTTGCTATTTTTAATTTCTTTTTTTTAATTTTTGTCTTGTGTATAATATTACTGCTGTATTCACTCAATTAACTGTCGTATTTTTCTCTGATGAAATTAATTGTGCTGATAATAGCAAAGGAACAAACTGCAATTGAAGTCGTTATACTTTTTCAGAATTCAGGTTTAAAAAAAAAGTAAATCTTACAAATTGCACTGAATATATACATATATATATATATATATATATATATCAACTTAACCTCCACGTTCTTTTGAAATAGAAATTCTGATAACCAGTGCTCGCAATTAAGCAAATAAAAAGGTACATAGAGGTGGAGACCAGGGTTGTCAAATTTAAAAACTGCATACACGGGACAGCAACCGAACGCGGCTCCGAATTCTAGATATCCGAAATTGGATTCCGAATATCCTGTACCGATCAATTTTTAAATATACAGAACGTAGTTACAGATTGATATATAAATACTTATCTGCGCTTGTAGAATTTCTTAAGTTGTATGATTTTAGGGAATTATTCTTAGGACCTGCTCCCAAATACTACGGGCACTTTTTTGATAGAAACCTTTTATTTGCTAAAAATAAAAAATACGTTTTGCAGAAACAATATTTTTGAATTCCGTTTGCAGTGATTAACAGACAATTTCACTAACAGACGATTTATTTCATCTGCTTGGAACTCTCACACTCTTGTTCTTGCTAAAGTGTCACTCGCGATATGCAATTTATAGTGAACACCACAAAGAGTCAAGTTTTATATTTGCACAAGTTGATGATGAAAGAAACTCTGTTTTAGAACAAAGCAATAGACCAAGGCTGAACTTGATCCAGTTTACTGTTCAACTGTTATTCAGGCTGTTTCATTTCGCCATAAATGAAGGGACAAAAATAGGGGTCGGCACTTAGCGCCATCTATTAAACTTTGAGGCTACCTTCTAACAGACAAGAATTAGATTATTGATTTAGCGTAATTGATTTGACGAAAAATATTTAACTATAGCCAGGCTGCGCTTGTTTTAGTAGTAATTATGACTAAAAAATTTCAGTTAAAAAGTTGAGAAATTATAATGTTGTCTGTTATTAATTTTAAACCAATTCAAGATAAGTACTAAATTCATTTAATACTATATTACTTATTTCTGTAAATATATATATTTCATTAAACATATAAATTATATGCTTAGTAAATGCTATATGCAAAAATATTGCAAAATATATTTGCAATATAGAATAAATAGCATTACCATAACTTTTGCTGACTCAGGCAAAATTTGCAATACATATATTTTTTTGAAACATTCAAAGTAACATTTTATCAATCTTATCTTAAGAGTTAACTGGGTAATTTGTTATTTTTTAATAAAAATAATAAGGCTGGAAATGGTGAATAAAACACAACTATGTTATTCTAAGCATTAATTTCTGCACAAAAGAAATAATAAAATGCATACAAATGCATTAAAAACACACTCATATTGACCCACTAGCTGAAATGCCCGGCATTGCACGGGATAATACTGCATCATTCGCAGGCCAAGTGGCACATATCGAAAATTTTGTTGTAAATATATAAGAAAAAATTTTCTCAAATCCAAGTAGAAGATAGTCAACAGTCCTTAACAGTCCCGTTTAAACAGAAAAAATCCTTAAAATATCACAATTGCCCAAAAACAACAGTCTCAAAAAATTTCATTTAGACAGAAAATTAACATAAAAATCCATGAAAATTCACATTAAAATGCAAACAGTTCATAAAAGTTACCGTTAGAGTCAAGGAAACAGTAACTAAAGTGCACATATACATCAGGATAATTGTTCCAAAGTGATATCGAGAGTCTTTAAAAATCGCAATTATAATATAGACAACTCCACATCTAAAAATTCCCATCAGAATAATAGCTGTATTCTCTCTAAAAATGTCCATCAGATGGAGAACAATGGTCAATGAATATCTCTGTTCTAATAAAGACGTCAGCGACTTAAAATACCCATTAGACTACAGACTTTTAAGAGCTCTTGTTCCTAAAAGTACCCACAGTACATCTTAATATCCCCATCAGAATAAGGACAGCCGTTCCTTAAAAATCCCTCTTGCAAAATCGTCAAAACATTTCAATAAAATGGCACTTTTATAATAATAGCCAAAAAGCGAAAGAAAAGCATTATTTCCAAAGGGAAATAAACATGCGCATTTAAGTTAGAAAATGTTCTGTACTGAGCCAATACTGTGAGAAATATACGTTCATAGAAGGAGATTAAATTCTGTCCAAATGGCACCAAATAGATGGTACAAAAAATAAATAAATATTGTCAAATAAATCACGTGAATAAAATATGGAATACATCAAAACCGCTACGTAAAAAAGTTAAAATAAAGTAGTAGGTCGCCAAATTGCACTACAGTAATGGAAGCATAACGCAAATGCGCCAAGATCCTGCAGTGTAAACCGCGTATTGCATTAAATGAGAATAACGTTACTGACAGTATTCGAACTGAAATTTGCATTTAATACATGCATGCTGAACTTTATGTAAATTCACCTAGGTGGCGTTATTTTCAGTATATAATGGACTGTGAGGAGCAATGATTGTTCTTCGGTTATTCTGTGATTATGTCCTGTAAATTTTCGGCTCCGTATGTGGACATTTATAATTTATTATTCTGACCAGCTCAGAGAGCGGTTTTTTAGTTTAACCAAATAAATGGTTTTTCAACAGATTGACTCATTTATAACCACGCTCTGCTATCACCATCGGTCATGGGCCGTTGCTACGCAATGAGTCATAATCGCTGCAATGTATTGAATTAATTTTTAAACTGCATTGCCGTTTTGTTAAAAGTTAAAATGGCAGACTATAGTAAAGGTATCCAAGATATCAGAGTTAACGTGTTTAAATTTGACGGACTGGATTATAGACGTTGGGCAGCGAAGATGAGTGCCGCCTTGATGGGACTCGGTAGCTGGCAGATCGTTATTGGAGAAGTTGAAAAACCAGACGTGAAAACTGCAGACATGAAGGAAGTATTAAAATATCAACGTCTAGACGAAAAAGCGTACTCCCTGATTTATAGTTGTCTTGAAGAACGCTATCAAGAACTCATTGATGACACTGTTAATTCAACGGAAGCCTGGACAGTTCTAAAGAACAATTGTGACTTGCGAAACTGGTGAGAAATTTGGACGAATTTTTTCGCATTAAATTTAGTTCAGAGACTGAAAACATTGGAATGTTTATTAGGCGTGTAAAACAAGCTGCAACTCGTTGTAATGAGAGTAATCATGAAATAGATGATTTGTATATATGTTTTCAGTTAATTCGAGATTTACCAGATCAATTTAATGGCATTGTTCAGAAATTGTATACCGTTGATGGATAAAGATTTCACGGTTGAAAAAATTTCTGAAGCTTTACTTCTTGAAAATAGTAGGTTAAATTTAATTGATTATGATAAAAGTAAAAAATGAAAACTTTGTATTTGTAACAGTACGAGAATCGTAAAAATAACTCTCAAAAGTTAAATTTCGATAAAAACAATTTAAAATCAGATTGTCTTGTAAAAATAGGTCCATGTCATGAATGTGGCCGTTATGGACATTTGAAATGCAATTGTTTTAAAATTAAACATAAAAATAAAGTTAGTAAAAGTTTAAAACCAAATTTTAAAGGTTGTGTTAGTGAATCTAATGTAAATATTAGAAAAAATTCAGAAACTTTAATGTATTCTGATTGTAATGTTAAAATAGTAAATAGTTCAAATACTAGCTTTGTTCTGGATACTGGTGCGACAAATCATTTCATTAAAGATAAGACACATTTAATGAATTTTAGAGAATTTAAAGAGCGAAATATCTCTGTTGCTACTAGAAATTCTCATGCGCTAATTAAAGGTATTGGTACTTTAAAATTTCATGTAAAATGTGATGGGAAACTAGTTGAAGTGAATTTGAGAAATGTATTATATGCTCCAGATCTCAGACGTAATTTGTTTTCAGGTCTTATGTTAGACACACAAATATGGTTTTAAAACTGTTTGTGGAAATGGTAAAGCTATATAGTTTATTCTTCAGACCGTAGCAAATGGTTTGAATTTACCTTAACTGATCAGTTTTATGAAATTGCACCTATTTGGCCGGGAAATAATTTTAAAAATCCTACTGCAAATGTTATTACTAGTGATCAAATTGAACTTTTGCATAGACGCTTTGCACATTGTAATTATTATAAATTGTATAAGATCTCAAAGAGTGGGGCCGTAAGGAATTTACCAGAAATATCCATTTACAAGAACATTTGTAGTGTATGTAAGGAGGCAAAATCTAAAAGGTCATCTTTTAAGAAATCGAGCGTAATAAGGGCTCAGAATCCATTACAGCGGATCCACATGGACGTATGGGGACCTTCGCCATGCGGAAAGGAAAAAGGTTATACGTACTATCTTTCAATAATTGATGAGTACACAGGCCGCCTTTGGATATGACCCTTTAAAGCAAAATCTGAAGTGTTTGAAAAATTTAAGTTGTTTCTATCATTCGCGGAAAATCAAACTGAATATAAATTAAAATGCGTTAGGACCGATAACGGACTAGAATTTTGTCATAAAGATTTTCATAAATTTTTTGAAGGTAGAGGGATTAAACATGAAAGAACTGCAATCATAACGCCAGAGATGAATCCATTTGCTGAAAATTTTAATAGTTACGCTATGGATGCAGTTCCAGTAGGAAAACGAGTTAAAAGTCCACTTGAATTATGGTATGGTAATGTACCGTCAGTTAAACATTTTAGAGTATTCGGTAGTTTGGCTTATGATCACATACCTAAACAGAAAATGGACAAGTTATCACCTAAAGGTAAACCAGGAGTTATGGTTGGGTATGCGATATATACAAGAGGTTATCGAATTTATTTTCCTTCTAGTGGTACAGTTATTGAAACTATTCATGTTAAATTTGACGAGACTAAAATTGCAATGGACGCGATACTGCTCTCAAAGAATTCATTACCGTTAGAAAAAAATAAAAATGTTAGAAATGTAAAAATTAAAATTAACGATTATGAATCAGATTGTTCAATTGATAGTGAAAATGATTTGGAAAGACTTAAACTTAAACCTCCTCCTATGAAATTAAAGTCTGAAGATTTATCTTGTAGCGAAGAAACTTCTGAAGGTGAAAGTAAAACTTCTGTAGAATCGGAAAGTGAAACTACTAAGGATAAGGCAAATTTGAAAGAATCTGAATCTAAAGATCCTGCGAAAGGGAAATGGATTCGTTTAGAACAACCGCGAAAAAATAATTCGCGAATAGATGTTTTATAAATTAGAAAATGACAATCGTAAATTTAATTGTATCAAACGTGTTAGGAAATTTCGTAAATTCAATGGGAAATAGTGGGGAAGTAGAGGTCAATTTAGTTTTTGTTCCTAAAAATTTATTTGAAGCGAGAAATTGTCTCGAATCTACAGAGTGGGAACGAGCAATGCAACATGAAATTAAAATAATGGAACAACGTAAGGTATGGGATTTAATACCACCACCTGATGAAAAGGTAAAAGTAATTAGTTGTAGGTGGGTGTATACTAAAAAATTAAATGACAAAGGTGAAGTTAAAAGTTTCAAAAGTATATTAGTAGCGCAGGGATATGCACAGCGGCAAGAAACATACGATGAAGTATTTTCACCAGTAGTAGACATTTCTCTAATTCGTTTATTTTTCACCGTGTTTGTTGTAATTTTAAAGAGGAAAGATGTTCAGTTAGATATTAAAAGTGCATATTTATATGCGGACTTAAAACTTGAAATCTATATGAAACAACCGCCTGGTTTTGTAAACTTAGAAAGACCTAATTGGATTTGTAAGCTCAAGAAAGCAATATATGGGCTTCACCAATCTGGTCGTGCATGGTTTCAAAAGTTTGTCGAAGTAATTATTTCATTTGGCTTTGAGAAAATAAACTGGTGTAATTGTGTGTATTTATTAAAAGGTAAAAATATATTGTTACTTGTATATGTTGATGGTATTCTTATTTTTGGAGAATGTAATTCTGATATAAACTTTGTTGTAAAAATTCTAAAGGAAAATTTTGATTTAAACTATTTAGGTAAAACTTCTAAACTCTTGGGAATAGAATTTGAAAGAAATGAAAGATTAATTTTACATCAACGAAGTTATATTATAAGTTTAAAAGAACGATTTAGTTGGATCGATAGAAATTTCGCAAGTTTGCCAATAGTGAAAAAATAATTTTCTAGTAATCCGAAGCAATCGGAAGAACAATAAGAGTTAAACTTGCCTTATTGTAATTTATTAGGGTGTTTGGCTTTCTTAGCTACTCGTACAAGACCGGATATTATGTATGCTGTGAATTTACTTTCTCAATATCAGCAAAATTCGATGATGGATAATTGGAACAGTTTAGTTAAGTTAAGTTATTTAATTATGTTTTGGAATCAAAATCGTTAGGTATAGATCTATCAAGAGCTAGAAATCTACGTCTAAACTGTTATTCTGAAGCTGCACATGCACAATGCCTAACTGATAGGAAATCAATTAGTGGAAACATAATTTTTATACATAACGTGCCAATAGTATGGCGAACAGTTAAACAAAAATGCGTGGCTACTAGTTCAATGGAATCGGAATATATAGCGCTAGTAGAAACATCTAAAGAAATTTTATGGTTTACAAGAATTTGTAAGGAATTTTCAAAGCTAAATATTAATTTTGGTACATCGCTTTTATTTTGTGACAAAACAGCGGCGATTGATTTCGCTAATTATCCAATTGAGAACAAGCGTACTCGTCATATTGACATTAAGTATCATTTCTTTAGAGAATTATTAAGCAAAAAATATTTTTGTTTGAAATTTGTACCGACTAGTCATAATTATGCAGATTACTTCACAAAACCATTTTCTAATCAAAAACGTAAAATGTTTTTGACTGTTTTGTATGGTGACCAGTAAATTGTATTAATATATGTAAAGTGTTTTTGTGTAGTTTCTTTTTCAGTCCGATTTGGCCGAATGACAGTATTCGAACTGAAATTTGCATTTAGTACGTGCATGCTGAACATTATGTAAATTCACCTAGGTGGCGTTATTTTCAGTATATAATGGACTGTGAAGAGCAATGATTGTTCTTTCTGTTATTCTGTGATTATGTCCTGTAAATTTTCGGCTCCGTATGTGGACATTTAATTTATTATTCTGACCAGCTCAGAGAGCTGTTTTTTAGTTTAACCAAATAAATGGTTTTTAAACATATTGACTCATTTATAACCACACTCTGCTATCACCAGTTAATAATATGGATTTTTGGAGCGGTTTGAAAAAGTTACGAAGAGCAAAATAAAAATTTGAGAACAATTAACTAGACGGGGGAAAAGGTTATCACCTAACGGCGAAATTTTAAATTTCACCGAAAATCAGCGATATTGAAATCCTTCCAACCTAGTAAAAATATGCGACTTAATCCAAAAATTTCATTCGTTTTACGTTAATCGAAACAATCTATATGTCGACAACAGTACTCTTTCTTTTGGTAATACTCAAATTGAGCGAATAAATTCAGAGGTTATTTGAGAATAGTGATAAAACTCAAAAACTACTTAAAATGAATATTGCGCGGGTTCTATTTGTTCAACGAATTTCAGAAAGACATCATCTTATGCAGCTATGCAGAAAAGTTACAGTTGTGCATCTTATGAAATTATAAAAATTACGAAACGTAAAATAAAAAATTAAAAACAATTAGCAACTACACGAAAAAAAAAGTTTTCTTTTCTCTTCTTGGCGAGAAAAGTATATGTTTGCAATTTAATCCAAAAACAATTTTCATTAGTTTTACTTTAGCAGAAGTCATTTATTTGGCGACAAAAGTAATTTATATTTTGCCCCACGCAAATTGAGCAGATAAATTCCGAGGTAAGCCTCGTTTTAAAATTCGAAACGACTTTAAATGAATATTGCGCATGCTCTGTTTGTTCTATAAACTTCAGGAAGAGATCACCTTGCGCAGTATTTTATGGGCTTTAATATGATGCAAAAATCGAAAAGTTGTGACGTTTCTTTGACGAGATATTCCTAAAATTAACAGTTTTGCTTAAATTGGAGTATAAGAAGAACAAATTTGAATTTTCGAAAAAACTCTTCTAGGTGCACGAGGACCTGACCTAAAGTACATGTAACCAAAATTTCGTACTTCTAGACCGTTCCGTCTCGGCAGGAGGAAAGCAATACACACGCACACATACACAAACTTTTAGTTTTATTTATATACATAAATCAAAAGTCAAATATAATTAAATTTAGTTTATTTCAGAGTTACGAATGTAATTACTACTGAAACAAGAATAACTTTCAGTACTTTTCCGTTTTGGGGTGTTGGCGATGGTTATTATTATTATTATATATATATATATATTTTTTTTTTGTCAAATCAATTTGTTTAGTGTCTGTAGTTTGTTTTTGGGAAAAATATTTAAACATCGCCAACCTCAACCCTAAATGGTAAAGGAGTTTGATTTGGCCAAAAACAAAAACAAAAAAATATCATTGCCAGCCTCAAACGGAAAAGTACCTCATATTCATTAGAAAAAAAATTGACTGCAAAAAATCTTTAAAAATTACATTCAAAACAGAGACAGCCGACTTTCCACTAAAAATATTCATCTGAACGTTTCCGGAAACCAGGAAAGGACATCGTATTAGCAAAATAAAGACGCTTTAAAATTATGTAAACAAACTGTTCTGGGTCGGGTACTAGCGGCGGAAAAAGCACGACGTCGATTCTTTTGACGTTTCCAGTAATGAAACAGCCTGTACAGTAACGGTTACGATAAAGTTCAGCCTTGAATAGACAAATGGGTTTTCTAAGAATACAAATAAACTAAAAATTTATCCAGAAACGTGTCGCAGTAGTGCGTCTAAGATTATCAAGCTAAAAATATCGTTTTCCTTAAAAGGGTAAGCTAGAATTAATTTTATAGATAACTTCAATACTATTCTCAGCCTTTAAGTCAAACATCCCGTCTAGTCGTATTGATGATTCAAGTCGCAGTATTTCAAATTAGTTAAAAGGTAATTTACATGCGAAACACACCCCGACCATCTTTTATAGTTGTTGTTTCAATTAAAGCGATGCAACGGTTTTTCAGACTCTCACGTCATTCCACAAATAAATGCTTTCAGTTATTTGCTGAAACTTTCAAAATCATTTTTAAAAAAAAAAGGAAATAAAATGAAATCGTCTTCTATTCTTGATTGGACGACATGCATGCCGAAATTTCATTTCAAAATAACATATATATAGTAATGCACATTAAATATCATGTTTCACATGTGCTATTAAATTAATAATGTTACTATAGATTTGTGAAATATGTAACACGATTTTAAGGCAACTGAAAGGAAATCGTCACTTTCTGCATTGGTAATCGTTTTTTTTTTCTTTATTTTAAACTAGCTGTACCCGGACACGCGTTGCTGTGGCTCAGTCTGATTTGATGGAACAGCAAGAAAAAGCATATATTTCTAATATGTTTCATTTGACAATGCTTGTTGTTTCATTGTCTGAAAATATAGATTGTCTGGTTTACCCATTCTAGAACACGCAATTTATACCTGTACACATGAGAAACTGCTCAATTTGATTGATTGGTCTTGAGCTTTATGTTTTATCACAATGCTTGCGGGCATTTTTTTTTGTTCCATTGTCTGCGACGATTTTGATATTGTCTGGCTCGGCACATCGAAAAATTCCAACATAAGCCTTATCCAAACAGAAGAGACACAAACACAAAAATTCTAAATTAAAAAAATGCCGTTCAAAATAAATAATCTGTGTTTTAAAGTTCCCTTAATCGTTAAGTTCAAAAATGTTTAAAAATACTTCAATACAAACAGAAAAAACACAAAGTTTTAACATCAGAATGAAAATAGCTAAATGAAACTCTTAACATTCAAAATAAGTAATCTTTGTTTTCAAGTTCCCCTTAATCTTCTAGTGCAAAAATACTTCAATACAAACAGAAAAAAATATTAAATCAAAATGAAAATAGCTGTACCCTGCCAATAGTTGCAGTGGCTCATTCTCTTTAATAAAACATTAAAAAACAAAATAATTAAATAAAATTGAAATAAATTGAAAGTGATATATAAGAACACATGTTCTGAAAAGATTTCAAAGCAATCGGTGAGGTACTTACGGAGATTTGAGGTTATGAACCAAGGCTGAACTTGATCGTAACCGTAAACTGGATCAAGTTCAGCCTTGTATGAACAAACGAGCACTTACATTTTTATTTATATAGCTTATATTACCCGGAGTTGAGGAAACTGCAAATTATTATTTTTGGATCAAGGTAAGCCTTAAGAAATCGAACTAAAAAGCTTATAACTGGCGTTCTTTTTGACTTAGAAACTTCGAACAAATTCCATTTTATGCAGAAAAATCAGCGCTTTCGATCGATATATTGTATTAATATGTGCAAGGTTTTTTTTCACCCCCATAATGGGAGATTAATGTAGAAATTTTGCCTTAAATTGGAATAAAAAAGGAACTACCTGTCGGATTTTTTTTTCTAACGGGTCTTTAAACCATCCGCTTGAATCACTCTGTCAACTGGAAAAATTTCAAACCAATCGGTCAAGTACTTTCGGAGATTTGCGGCTTGCACAAACGAGCTTTTACATTTTTATTTACATAGATTGAAAGATAATTTTTAAATAGCACCTTTTTCAGGCATTTAAGAATAACCTCGAAAACACTTAACAAGAAATGATTGAAAGGTTGCTTATTAAATTGAAATATTCACTTGTGCTATGGGTTGGTTGTGCTCTAAACATTAACTATTTCAACAATAAGTCCTGTGTTAAAAACAAAAAAAAAAGTGCTGGTGCTAGTCACACTAAAGGGGAACTATATAGTTTGATAAGAAAATTATCAGTTAGCTGTACTTATTTCCTTATTCCTGAATAAAAAAATAACAAAAAAAAAAAAAAAACACTTTAGAAACCCTAAAGGGGAGTATGTCAAAGTTTTATCAATATTAGAAATTAATTCTATTCAAATAAAAACTTGCCACAGAAGACCTCTTCTGTGTAAGCTTTAAGTACTAACTAACATTAGGTGTTTGTTTTGAATAATATACTATTGGGAGGGGGTATGGAAAAGGGGAAAAACACGTACGATTCCATTTTATGATTCTGGATTACAAAGTTACTAAATTCAGTGTTCTATGAAGAAAATATATGCATACATTTTACTGATTATTTTTTGGATATTTCTGAACATTGTTCATAAATATTTTTCGGGAAATAGTTAATGTCTCTGAATTACCGTATCCAGTAATATTATGCTTTTGAAAAGTAGTTCATTGAAGCTGTTCATTTACCTAAGCCATTTCTGCTAAAATCTCTTACAACCTCTGTCCATTACGGCTGCTTTTAGACAGCTTGAGAAATTATCATGTTGAAGTGTGCTTCCTACCTCTGTTAAGGTGTTATAAAGGGCTTAGTAGGACGTTAGTTGACCATAATTCAGCTAATATATGCATCATATAAAGTATACCAAACAGGTAATAAGGATCGTGTAGGAACTGAGGAAGTAAGATCGTATTACTCTTAAAAGGTTCCATTAAATATTCTGTCGCTATGGGGTAACGAAATATGATTAGGGCTTAGTATGCAACTATAAATTCAATTCTTTAAAATACACACTCGCACTTTCTTCAAAAAGAAAAATAATTTGATATTATATTTGCGATACATCATTTGGAAATTTCAGAAACACACAAATTCCAATATTAGGACCTGAAAAACGATTTTTATGTATTAGAGGACCTATAAAACGATTTTTATGTAGGGAAGTTATGAAGATGCACCGGGGAGCGAGGGCTCATGTTATATTCACACACATGTTATATTCAGACCCCATTGATAATTGTGATTTCATTTTTGTATTATGTTAAGTTCGTTACTTAATAATAATATTGATACAAAAATAGTGACTAAAAATACATTAAGAAAATTTATAAAGCTGATATGTAAATGAATTCTAACGTTCAAGACATTTCCCGTTTACATTGATTACGTTGAGGAAAATATTTCGAAGCTAAATTTTTAACATATTGTAAACATTATTTCCTTTGATCACTCTTTTCTATCTAATACGTTTTTGGATTTATTCATCCATTCACTGTGACCAACTCCACTAAATGATGTTTCCGTTTGTAGCGTATGCATTACAGATTTTCAATTGATTTTATCAATAAACTTATTTATTTATTTTTTTTGATATGTTTGAACTAAGGACTTTTTATTTTTAATTTTAGATGGCACTGGCTAAAATGCGCCCAAAATAAACATTGGTTGATATGTATGTCTTTTACGGGCATATAACTTTGAGGAAGAAATGTAATTCTATCAATACTTTTACTACTCTGAAGATTTAAATAAGGATTTTTAACTCTCCTTAGGCATAAGTGTTGTGTTAAAGATTAGAGTTTGAGTGTTCACGAAATGCGACCCACAACGACTAGTGATGCTCTGTTCTGTTGTCGTTCTTGATGTTGCCACTTCAAAAGACAATACTACATTATTTCCCCTCAAAAAAATTAAATAAAATAACTAATACACAAACATTTAAAAAAGGACATTTCTAATAAAAATCATTATCAAATGTTATCCAGCGAAGAGTTGTTGGGATGACATCATCATCTACGTTGCCATGAAGGTTCCATTCCTGTGCTCTAGAAGAATTTGGAGGTACTTCTATTTAATAATACATTTCTTTATTGCTGTTTCATAATTGCTATATGATTATTATCTCCCCTTTTGTCTTAGTTACATGGACCACTTTTCTCTACCAGACCCCTACTAGCCGAGGCCTTAGGATTGCTTACGCAAGGGGAGAGGTAGTGGGGTCTACGGATTTTACATGCACATATCCCCAAGTATACATGGTGGTCTTCAGTGGGTATCGAACGCGCGACCTTCTACGTGGAAGTCCGACGTGCTAACCACTAGGCTACCACGGCCCCACATGGACCACTAGTTAAAAAAAATGCTTGGTGTTTACATGATTTCAATATCAGAGCCGGATATCCGGAACGGACCCAGCACACAAGTGTCACGGGATATCGGACATCCGGGAAAATCGATATCCTGGCAAGAATACGGGACTTTTGCCGTTCAGTACTATATTTGCCTGGGACGCGCGAAATTTTCTCAAAATACATGACTGTCCCATAAAGTCCGGGACGGTTTCGCAACCCTGCTCATTACGGCTAGCGATGCTTTGTTCTCGTTCTTTTTCGTTGGTGTTGCCACTTCAAAATATATGATACTATTTCAATTGTACTTTTTTGATCATTACAGAAGTTGTTAACATTCGCATTCCTGAGCACATACTTTTTATTCCTTCATGATCAGTGAATTCCCGGGAAAGTTATAAACCTTTCACACTTAATAATATTGCAATAATATTGTAATAATATTGCAATGATGTTGCAATAAAATTGTAATAATATTGCAATGATGTTGCAATAATATTGTAATAATATTGTAATAATATTGCAATAATATTCTAGCAGATAAATCACCTTTAATACTTTCGAAAAGTTTCCTCAAAGCGATGTTACCGCAATTATGCTAGAAATATAAGGCATTTTAATTGTATCACAAACCTAAATTTTAAGGCTTTATGATGCTCTGACTACTGAATTTCAGCCAGGTAACGTTTGGGAATATCTATTGCTAGGATCGTTCAATAAGAACGTTTCGTGATGCTGTTTCACAAGGAAGCCTTAATACAAATAGAAACAGTTTTGTAGACCTGGGAATTGAATATTCCCTTTCCCGGACAATTTACGTCATCCCGCCTACAGTTCTGATACAGCCCCATCTGGCTTCCACCTTTGGATTTAATTTAGCCCTATCAGAACGTTCCTCCCAATGCAATAAACCGTGCAATTCACTTCCTCATTTCTAGTTCCTTAAATCACCGGATACAGATGGTATCTTAACCCATTCGAGACGACGATTTTTTTTCGAACACTGTCCCCAGTAGCGAAACATTTTTAATAAAAAAACATGTATACTATGGAAATCGCCCTATTCATAAGTGAATTCACATAAATAGGATCATTGCACACCGTAGAATTTTCCTGTACTTTACAGACATAATTAGTTCAAGAAAAATCTTATTTCGACGACTAGTTTACTCATATAACTGAAGTAATAGCCAAAAGTTATGTGTTTTATGCCATTGCAATAAAGTTTCCTTGTGAAAAATGATTACGAAACTTATTTTCGGAACTTTCCTTGGCAAAATGATGAAACAATTCGATAGAGCATAATGTTATCCAAGTCAAGAAGGGATTATTTTGTAAAGGTTTTCTTTATTTTATTTTAATAGTGCTATTAAACGACTTGATTTATAAAGATGCACGGCAAAATTGCTTTAGATTTAGGTCAGAAAACTTCCATTTGTGAAAGTAATTGCTTAAATTTAGAGCCATGTTGTGAGTTTCACCCACTAATGCACGAAAGACTCGAAAAGGCCTAAAAATATTTGAAATTAATTAAATCAACATATTTTCGAACATTATTGTTCAACAGATTTGAAACGCTTATACATCATCCATTCATTGTATAATTTGCAAATAAATGCATGGTCAAACACTCAATTCATTTATTCAAACTTTTCAACATAGATAAAAGGTCGACCTATATTTCTTACAAAACAACTGCATTATTTCTGAAGAACTCATTCCGCAAGAGAAAGGGATCATGGAATTCAACATTAGAATATTAAATTCCTCATACATACCTAGAATATGTGAAATAGAAAAATATACTTTAAATTTAATTCGGAGGAGGGGGGGGGGAGGAGAAAAAACTTCCTTGTGTTCTCATCAAACTATTCTTCACCGAACATAAAGGAGATTAAATTTGGTTGAACACACGAAGAAAGTGAAGTAATATAATTTTTCATTTATAACATGTGTAGTACTAAAACTTGTGTTTCGAATAAACTATTTCTTTCGGCAATGTGTTTAGACTTTTAAAACATCTGAAGACGTTATTTCCTCTGTTTATATCCTTTAATTTCTAAAACACGATGCTTATATTAGCATTTAATTTAGAAATTCTATCGATCAGTTTACAAGTTTACTTATTCTATCAAAATAGCACCTTTTGTTTTATCAGTTTGTCGACTCATTCCCAATGTCTAAACTAGTTCCGAAAAAGAAAATGTCAACATATTCTTGATTATCCGCATTTTTCAATTTTTGCAATCGATGCATCATCGTAAGCACTTCTCAGTCAATACATTATCAGCATAAGATTAGTGCAATAAAAATTAACGGAGAAGTAAATATTTTCCATAGATTGAAATTTAGGATATCTTATTACTCACAGGCAATGATTAACATGTACTTTTTTTGTTTGCATAAATTCGTTATATTGCCACGTATAACTTTGTGAACTGAATTCGATTCTACTGATTAAAGCAGAGAAATATTTTCAACTTTTCCACACTGTTGTCAATATGCCTGCGCGTACGGCGCAATGAATGTACACGCAGAGAATAAAACAACATGTTCGGCATAGAACTGTCTACCATTTTCAATTGTTGCAATCATTGTACGGCAGGGAACCGGTCAGTTATTTGTTCCTCCCTGACTGATCGGTACTAATTTAATAGAAAAGTTGGTTTCTCCATTTTTCTGCTTTTAACCAATTTATTGTATTGTTGCTTATTCTCATTGGTCTGACATTAGTCAGATCAACTCCAAAAAGTTGTTGACAGTCAGAAAGTCGATGACAAGAAGGGGATCTGGTGTTGATGCGGCACCATTTTCATTTGTCAACAAAGTCATGTGGAGGAGGGAATGGTGCAGCTTCTGTTGGACCGAAATCTGAAGCACCCATGTACATGTCCAGGGCTAGAAGTCTGTCTTTGCTTCTTCGCCTGCAGATCTTAGCTGAGCATGATGGAACGGCCTTCACGCCTTGGGTGGCCCTACTAGGAGAATACTCTTCCGACGTACTTCGCCCATTCCGCCCAGGTACACTCCCTCACCGGCTTTGAGACGACCTGCAGGACTTGAGGAGGAACCTTTTCATTGTTAACGAACTAAATATAACAGTATACGCTATGCAATTATTATGTTTCCAACTGAAGTAACCACTTAAGATGGTGACACTCGTGACCATTTTGAACAATCGGGTTATTGATCATGCTTGTACCAATGTGTTCTTTAGTTGAATAGCACATCATATCTTTGGATTTCTGAAAAAAATACTGAGGCTTGCTATGCCGTCCACTTCTAGTTAAGATTTTTTTAATAAAAATTTTTACGTATACGTTTTGTAATAAATATGTGGCGTTTTAAATAGTATATTGGTAAGTAATGTATTATATATTGTACAGTGAATAATAGTGCATCCATCAAGGTCCGATATTATAGCTATTTACTCACCTTTTTGGATCTTTTGCTTCAAAAATATGATGAGGCTTCTTTTGTCTAGCAACTTTAAATTATTTGATGCATTGCAAAATTTAGCTTTTCTTATTATATAAATTGTTTTTTTAATAATTGAGTGACTATATGTTGTTTAAAATATAAATATTAAAAATAAAGACTGGTAAAGTTATTAAAGTAAAGGAAATTATTGCAGAAATAAAATGTAAAACTTTCATTATGTATCTTAATTTCTAAAATACCATATCTGATGTATAAATATGCAATACGTATACCTATAATCTTAAAAATTGTAAAAAGGTTAAAATATAGTGAAAAGAAGTTTCTTAAAAATAACGTAATTGGAAAAATGTTTAGCATGCTATTAAAGATTGTGAACATCTTGCGTACAAAATATTAGAAGAAAAACCTCCTTTTAAGGTAGAACCATTGAGAAACTATATTGCAATTCGGAAGAAACCATATGTTCTAACTGGAAAATAGAAAGTGGTTATATTTGTAAATGGCGAAGGAAGTACTCTTGATGACGACACGATTACTCTTACTGTTTTAATCACGTGCTTAAAAATGATACTTATTTTTCGAAAGAACGCAGAAGGTGAAATTAAATAAATAATAATATATTGAAAATAAAATTAATTTGTTTTATTTCTGTTATACTTTTTTTTTCCATAAATGACCAAGCCAAAACTATATAATGAAAACTTCAAAGGTCAAATTATAGTACATTACTTCAATATAAGATTTAAACCCATCGTTTTTAATTGTAAGAGTAAATATTTTTTCCCGAAATGGGTGATAAATTTTGGATTCTAAGTCATATGTCTTATTTTAGTGAAAAATAATCCCCAATGGAAAGGTAACTACTTTCAAGTTAAATATATCGTTTTCCGTTAGAAGTTTCTCATTTTAGTAATGCTTCAAATGCTGCATTCAGAAAACGTTACAACTATTATTGAAGTCCGTCAGTCAAATATCTACTCTACTTCGTCATATCGACGATTCTAGTCACAACATCTCATGTCCGTTAAACAGTAATTTACATGCGAAACACGTTCCGGTTTTATAGCTCTTCTTCGTTTTGTTCTCTAAATTAAACCATTGTGGAGGGTCTCTCCTTCTGGCATTTCACTTCAAGCCGGGATGAATGGGTGAATGTGTTTACTGACTTTTAAACCTTTTTTTTTTCTTGTGAGTAACACCAACTTAGGAAATCTGTAACTATAACGCTATTTTTTGAAATTTATTCACAAATTTCTCCGATTTTGTTCGTCGCAAAAGTGCTTGAATTATTCAATTCTTATAGCATACAGCATTACTAACATAACTTCATTTTCTTTAACTGTTTAAATATCGATTGACATATCGTCGGCGTTTTGGCAAAATTAATTCCGCCCACAAACATTTTTGACAGACTAGCACAGTAAATGAGAACCTGCAATTAGATATTTCATAATATAAAGCAATAACATTTAAAAGTTTAAGTTGTATAAGTAACCATAGAGGTTTGGAGTTATTTTTACTATTTTCCCTCACGACTTGATAATTCAAACTGGCAGTACCTCAAATGTGGAATTAGTGTGTTATTCACTAATTCCACATCGTCTATTCATCGTCTATCTTTCCAGTGTGTCTATGATATGATTTTTCAACTATGTATCGCTGAAAAAAATAATACTTGCTGACCTGGTTAACAACAACTAAACAAAAAATGCATGATGAAATAGGATAAGATAAACATGCTAGTGCAATGTGTTGAAAGGATCCATTTCTTTGTAATACAGAAAATTTTGAATTTTTTCTCTAAAATACACATTAAAATACTGACTTTTAGTTTAAATAAATCATTTTTTAAACGTTTTCAATAAGCTTTACTTCTTCTCACGGTATAAACATCCTCATGAATGCAACGAGATATCATTTTTTACAGACTATTTTCAACCATTTTCCTAAGCAATTTTTTAATGTATTTATTTATTTTCTTACGTTGGTGTTTACGGTAATTTGTGCGTTAATTATACGTGATGATTTTTTTAAACTATTGCCTCTGAGTTCAACAACAATCAATTGAATGCCATGAGAAAGGATTGAAAATGCTTGGGTGAGGGAGGGGGCTATAATAAGAGTGAAATAAAAATTCAACGTAAATAAAACACAACATATCAACATGGTCAAATAAACTCCAGTCACAATTAAAAATAAAAGTTATAAATATTTCATGTGCAAAGTTGACAGGTGAAAAGCGTTAGTCGCAACATTACTAGTCTTTTATGATTATAATTTTTTAAATCCCGAACAAAACGAAGTTGAATTTAATGACTATATAGAGAAAGGAGATTATTTCAACTAAAATTTTGTTAGTTAGCATTCTTAAAAGTATAGCATTATACATAGTTCCTACTTAATACGAAACACAAAACATGCCATTGATGTAATTACTATTTAAATAAAGGAATTTCGAAAACTCATTGAACTATTTTTTTCTTAATTACAAAACTATTTAATCTCTTTGAAAAGTCTCACAATTAAATAAGTTTTCTACAACGAATAGCTGTTTCGCTTATTCTTATGATATCACTTTAATCGCAATAATCGAAATTACTGAAGGAATTGGATAAGTTAATGTGAGGTATTTTAAATATTTAACCGGTATTTTCTTCCTTCCGTCTCAGAAAATTCCTTTCTATTCCAGAAATTTTTGGGATTGTGTCGTTTAAAAAGTTTGCTTCCTTTAGAAGTTTGTTTAATTAAAATAAGGATTAATTGCTCTTGAAACATAAAACTAGTTAGTCGAGCTAAGTTCAATTTAAATAAGAAGACATTGCTAAGCTGAGTGTTTGCCTTTCAATTAAGTTATAATGAGTGACAATTTAATTACATTAGCTTACCAAGCAATAAATATTTATTTGTTGAATAAAATATAGTTATCCACACAGAGGTATTTTTAAAAGGTCTTCGCTGAAATATGTATCCACGCAAATCACGATACGTAAATATTTTTAAAAATAATTTCTTAGAAAATGTTCTCAACAGATTAAAATTTTATATTTAGCCATTTTATTTTCAGTAATGATGTTCTGCTTGGATATTTTAACAATCAAGTGACAGAGAAAAATGTCAAAATTTAGGTATTTCTTAAGCGTTTTGTTCTGTTAATTAGTTCGTTAAAATATCTACGTCTTTTAATTTTTGTTACATAAAGCTTTGAGTACTGGTATTTTTTATAAATCTCGTTTTTATGTACACAGTGCAAAACCGATGTTTTTAAGATTTAAAATTTAAAAGTTTATTTAAATGAGATTTTATTATCTAAGATCAACTCATGATTGATTTTAATATCTGATCATGTTACTATATTATATATATAGTTACACTATAGGTTGTTATGGCGACCAATGTTTCTGGCCTTCCAAATCTGAGGTCCAAGCATTAAACTATATGTTTGGCTTTTCTTTCGTTGAACATATCACTCAATGAAAACCACGTTCAGTTTTTTTTTCTTTCTTTTTTTTTAAATTATCCATATGCCTTTTTTATATTTTTATTACGTGCATCTTACGCTTTGAATTTAAGATTTTATAAGGTAGCAGGGGAATAACTTTTCTTCAAATTTAAGTGCCAAGAGAAAAAAAATTCCTATCTCTGATTAGTTTATACGTTTTTAAATCTGAGCGAATCGCACTTTTCACCAAATACATCAATAAAATTACTTTAGTTAAACCAATCCCCAGGGGTTCAATATGCTTAAAAACGTTTTTCCGTTCAGTTTCTCTGTATGAACAATTGTTGAAAGGTTGAATTTCACTTTTATCAAGCTAAAGTTTGAAACTGTTGCTAACACAGCCGTTTCACCTAAAATTCTCCTTAACCGGCAACATTAGTGCTACATTTTCACTACATGAAAATTTACCGTTTGCAAGTGAACACCGCAGTGGCCCAGTCGGTAGAAGCTCGTTTCCCGCAGAACACCGAAAGTGAAGCTACATCGACTTAGGTCAGTGTTTTGGAGGGTGACAACCTCTCGCGGCTGGTTCTAGTGATCCATGTACGCTAAAGGGAGCTAGTGCACGTTAAATAGGTTGTGGCTCCAAAGTCCTCCAAGTGAAACCATACCTCTGGGGGTGCCAATCCCAGGTGACGGTCTCTCATCTGGGATCTGGCTCAAAAATTAAGAGACCACAAAATTAGGTCAAGTCAGTCTTCAGCCCTTGTGGTTCTTCGCTCTAAAATGAAGCTGCATATCACCCTAAGCCAGTGGATTATTGATCTTATGGACCGGGTAGTAGCCGTTCCTATTCCAGGGGGATTTGTAACAACAACAACATTCCTTTTCCGATTAAGGTGTTAGAAAAGACTCTGTAACATGATACGGTTGGACGAAATTCTACAGACATATTTTAGAAACACAGCAAAGATATTGTGGATAGATGCGGACCTAAGATAAATTTAACACAATGAAATAAGTTTGTCCAGACCTAAAGCAGCGTAATGTGAGCTATGCCAAGCTCGTTTGTGTAGCATCAACTCTCCTTTCTATCTCCCTCTCATTTGGCTTAACTTTATTTATTCATTTTTTCCCTACAATTCATCCCTCTTCTTCTATTTTTCCTTTTTTAAGCAAACTTTTCAAGTAAACTTGCTAAATATAGAGAAAAAAAGTTGTTGCACATTCTAGATTTTTACACGATTTGATAGCCTGGAGTTTTCTACGAAAGATAGTTTCTTTCTTTTCTTCTTTTCTCCACTCTTTTTGAGGATTCTTGTTCATCTTATAGATGAGAAGTGTTTTTTTTTGCTCTTGTAGCAAATTCAAGACTCATCGAGATAGCAAACGATTTTTAATTACTTGTGTTCAGATCTTAAAAAAAATAGCTTATCTGTAAAATCTAATAATTTATTTATCTTATTTTTTTTTCAGTCAGGTTATATCCATTTCTTGCAGATACACAATAAGAATAAAATAAAAATTTAAAGTCATGTGAAACTTCTCCTTCCCCCTTAAAATTTCCTTTTTTTTTTTTTTTTTTTTTCGCTTTTTGTCGTGATTACAAGTTTTTTGAATTAATTGCAGCTGCTATTATTTTATCATCGGTGACACAATTTTAAACAAAGGCCATGTCGGGCGGCGAGGAACACTAGTATTCCCAGAAGAATGAATTTTATTCTGTTTGCAACTTTAACCAAAATTAGTCCTAATTTGTTCATTAAAATAATGTTACGTCAATATTGAACTTCACATTATCCAATATTGCACAATTTTTACTTATTTTAAAATCGTAAAACAACATGCAAGTTATAAACTCTTACGTTTTGTTAAATGTAGTCATTATATATCATTCACCTAATTTTGTGAGGATCGTAGTCTTTAAAAAAACATAAATAAATAATAATTTGGATATGCATGACTAATCTTTGAATTGATATAGTTGAATTTATGAATTATTTTCCACGAGAAAATCATATTAAATCTGAACTTCAAAAATCAAGTTATGTACTAAAGATTTTATGACATTTTTATATATTTATGGTCTTCTCATTGCGGGAGAGCGGTATCGTGTCTGAAGATAGTGTATCTAACATACATAGCAATTTGGACAACTTGAATTGAATCACGAAACGTGGTAGTTGCATACATTTTTAACACTACTAACAATTTTGTAAAGATAACATTGAGCAATCATAGTAAATCCGCAATGAATAATAAATTTCAGCTCCATTTATTATTTATAAATAATGAACCGGATTCTTTGACCGCTAAGAATGCGAATGGTAAATATTTCACACTTTGTTCTAGCGCAATATCAAACGTTTTTATATCTGTAAAGTTTACGATAAAAATGTGCCTGCAAAAGTGTTTTTCGATAAATAAATAATGCTTTGCGCAAAGGAAACTTAATTTCGTAAATCTTTGATAATAATCAGTCTCGCATTGATTTTTTTATGAAAAAGGGAAGCAAGGTTTCTCCCCAACTTAAACTTACCCTCTTTGTTGTAAGTTTTACAGAGATACTAAGCACTTACAGTTTTTAGCCTCACTATAGACATTAATCTGGTTTAGACGTTGCTTGGGACCTCACAATGCTAAACTTGATAGAACACAAGACTCCCACGCCGTGGACACTGGTGCCTATCTTGCCCAGGAAATGAATGCATTTCTTTTTATTTCTTCTGATTGGTTGCATTTGGGTCATTTTCAATATGTTTTGTACTTTGGTTCAATTTTCACATGTTATAAATTCTGATACACGTTTTGAATATTGTAGCCAAGTGCTGACGAAGAGATTTTCTAAGCCTTGAAAAAACATCTTTTTTCATACAAAGAGGAAACAAGTGCATTGTCCACATTAGTTTCGCTGTGCACTTAATTGGAATCAGTTTTAAGAAAACGTTGATTTAACATTCGTTTTACCATTAGCAAACTACCGCTGTTATTGATTCTTTCCAATAGCAAGAGTTTAACTATATGGCAGCAATTCATCCTGCAGTACTTTTTTTTACCGAACAACATGCCAGTTTCTAATGATTTTTTCAAAAAGACACATCAATAGTCTTTTTTTTTTTGCTTCAGTTTTACCAACATAAACCAATAACAAGAGCTATCATAATTACCAATTATGATAGCTCTACATTTTAAGAATTTCGATTTTATTCAGACATTTATCCAACGATTTGAATAATGTATTTGTAATTCAGCAAACAAAAAAAGTAAACAATCTGAAATCATGAATTTTAGCCATTTTTATGATGGATGTAATTATCGGCAGCAGAAAATGTAATTGTTTTTTGACGTTTACTTTCACGTATGCTGTAATAAACAATATTTTTCAAATTAACTTTTTTTATGAATTTTGTTTCAAATTAATATTATTACTTAATTTTTATTTATTTATTTATCTATTCTAATTATGTGTATTTATAATTAATATTTTTTGTGCTTCGATTAATTTTCCATTTATGAAATTCTTTAAAATTTTATGTAGTCATGCATAATACGTTTTCATTTTTCACTAATTATATTATCAAACGGCTAGACAATAGATAATTATAAGAAAACGATGTTTTTATTTTATAATTACTTTGTTCTTAATTTAAGTCTAAATGTGTTTTACTTTAATGTTCTAATTAAAATTAAGATGGGGGATTTTGAATTGATTTTGCTAATAATTAGGTGGCAAATTTTGGTTTTGTGAATTTTTCTTTTTTCAGAGTTCGTCTAGTTCGATTGTTTTGAGTTATCTTGCTAAACGCATTGTGCGTTTACTGATGTATTTCAATTTATCGCATTTAACTGAATAAGAAAGCGGTAAAATTCCTTGGATATTTTAAGCAAGTTAAGAAATGTTTAAATCTATTTTGCAGTGTAGGTGTGCTTTTTGATTATATAAGGTGAGAAAAAGCGAAGCAAGATCGTGCAACAAATCAGACAAAATACTTTCTGGTGGCCAGCTCACCCCCCTTCTCCGCAAATGGAAAATATCAGCGAATTACATCATTGCAGTGACATCGATTAATAGCTTAAAATTATTACTTTTCTCTTCTCGTTTTTAAGTTTTAGCTTTGAATTTAGTACTATAGTGTCGCGTCTAAACATGCAATTGATTCTCAAATCAGATTACCTTATGAAAAAATGTGCTGCTGTTATTAAACGCACCTGGTTAAGTTTTTCGTATTTCAGTATTTGTATAAGGATTATATTTCCTTTCGTTTGCTTTCTTGCCTTAAATAATTTCAAATAAACAATTCTACATTAGGTTTAGTGTTATCTAACACTGAATATTCTTATTGCAAACGTAATTACGCGAGAACTCTAAATAACTTGAACAAGTAGATGAAACTGTGTAAACGTATAGATTAATTTACCTTTACTGCAGCTTTAAATGAATTTTCTAATAATTATAATTAAAGTATAGAAATGCAAGTAGACACTTTAAAAATACAAAAATCCTGCAGTCAAAGCATTTTTAATAATCTATATCGCTTAAACACAGAACACAGTACTTTCAAAACAACTACGTCTAAACTATAAATCATGAATGAAATATGAAGGTACATAATATTCTCTTGGGCTTCATAGCAAATAATGAATTCACCAAGTTTTGAATTTTAAAACATTATAATCCTCGCGTTTCAGTAAAAACTTTTAATTACGAATTCCATTTGAGTAACATAACAATTTGTTGTAGACTAATTATACATGCAAGATTTTAAAATTCGCCGTACTTTTATTCTCCTACAAGTCACAAAAGTATCGCTTCCGCAGCTACAGTGGATATGCATTAATTCACGAACATTTTTATTCTATAAAACCAAGAAAATATACCGAAACACACACAAGTTTCCAGAATGCATCTTTGCCTAGAGGTATTATTTATGTTAAAAAGCTTTCCCTTTGAAGTTCAATTCATTCTTTTAAAATTCTAATGCACCTAAAGCACATTCTCAACAATAAAAATAATCTCTATTTTCTTTTGGGAATTTCGGGCGGGATACAAAAGGGCACATTACTTTACTTCCTCCAACAAGTGAGGTCAGAACAAAAAATACTTTTCGAAATGCATTTTGTTGCTAAGATATTTCTTGCAATATTAAGGTTGGGCATTTTTTTCAAAAAATGCAGCTATTCTTGTGAAGCTTAAAATGCAAAGCAACAGCCCATAAAATTCATTTGAATATCATTGTATTTCGCTAAAATAACATGCGCGTTTTCAAAACAAGCAAAAAAAAAGTTTTAAAAGTGAAAATATTAAATAATGTGTAAATGACACATATTTATGCGTAAGGACAGGTTGATTCTTAGTGTCTTTGATGACGATGAATGTCACTGTTATAACGTAACACTTACCTTTTTTATAAACGAAGCATAAAAGCAAAGCTCAAGGGTACCAAAGTGATTACCAATCACTGGTAGTGAAAGGGGATTTTTGTTTTCTTTCTTTCTTTAACTTTACTAATTTTTTCGCTGCGCCTTGTTTTTATATATATATAAAACTATTACATTGCTACAACAGTAACAGTAAATTTTAAACGTAAACAAAAATGCACTGCTATATAGGGTTAATTGAGTTCCTGACATCAGTTTTCCTAGAAGCTCAATTTAAATTAGGTTCTTAATTTTTATTGTAAATTAGCATGAAATTTTAAATAAAATAAGATTCTGAACAGGAAAATATTGGTAAATCGGAAGCTAAAGAAAGGGATGTTGCCCAAACAGTTTTTTAGTGAATCTGCTTTTTTCTTCTCTGAAGTCTGCATTTTTTTAAAAGACATGTTATTGCATGAAATAAAATAGACTAATGGTAACGCTGGATGAATAAAATATTAATATAGCTAACAAATAAGTAAATAAATAAATAAAAAATAAAATAAATTCAATTAAAAATGTGATACTTTTTGTAGCTACAGATTGAAAACATATATATCTATGTACAATCTATAAAAATTATAAACTGTAAAAATCAATTAAGAACTGTTTCTGGTTTCGCTTATTTTTTTCCATCGTTATCTTAAGAACCAGCAGAATAAAAAAAATGGTATATGCACAGAAAATGGTACCGTTTCTGTGAGTTTTATATTTTCGTTATACGATATTGACGATTTGTTATTTGCACATATTTAAAAGACATTCAATAAAATTGAAAAGCAATATTTTTTCATTAAATAAATTATATTTGTGCTATTAGCATGATTAATGCTTCTTTTAACATGTTTTTATAAATGAAATGCTAAAAGCAGAGTAACCTTAAATGACTCTTTTTAATATTAAAATATCATAAATGCCTAGAGTTTAAAAGTGGAAGCTAATTTGTCTACTAAGTGGATTAGACTGTCTGAGAAAGAAAAATCTGGTGAAAAAATTTTATAATCCGCATTAAAAACTTCCGGAAACTTGAGTTTCTGACAGTTCATTGAACTGAAACTACTTGATGAAAATATTGTCTAAAAATGTATCTTCATGACTAAAACATTTTAATTAATTTTTGAAGAAAACTTGCTTTGCAACTTCCATCAAATTTAGTAAAGACCAGTCCAGTTACAATTATGAGCTGGCATTAAAAAACTTTAAATATATTCATCCGTAGAAGTTGACATTCTAAAAAGAAACATTTTTTCCATCAACCTCAGTGAATGGTAGTATTCTCTTTCATTGAAATTTATGTTCAGTGAATGAGAATGATTCTTACTTCCAATAAAAAAGTTTATTGTTGACAAAATAAACGTTTGCGATATTGAAAGTACCTAATGTAACAAGGAAAAGGGTATATGAGTCCAGATGGCTACAACCGTGAGTTTCGAAAAAAAAAATCATACCTATAAGATGCTTATTAAATCTTGCATTAAGTGGGAAATTAATGTAATTATTGTAAAGGGGGAAAAATAAATAAAAGAAGAACGTTAAAGAAATATAAGTTAAATTTTACTGATGCGCTTTTCAAATAAATAAGAAATCCCGGTAGCTGCACGGTAGCTTCTGCTTTGTGTCTTCTATATGTGTTTATAATATTAAGTTAAAAACTTCGCTGCTAAATATGACAAAGAGCTGATTTGCACGTAAAATAACAAATAATTTTCTAATGCCTCACTGTGTAAAAGACAGAGAAACATTATAAACATTGCTCCAGATTGGGCAAGTATAACCTACTCGGTTAATTAATTTTAATCTTAAAATATATTTTTTTAAAATTTAAGTTATCTCGTTTGAAAACATAACTATGCACTCGATAAATATATTAAATACTTTATTTCAAAATTAGTTTGAAATAATATCTTATTCCTCTAATAAATATTATACTTGCGGAAAAACAAATGTGTTGAAGAATAAATGCACATTGTATGAACTAACGTTTCCACTGCAGATTACTATTTCAAAAAAAAAAAAAAAGAAAGAAAGAAATACGCAACTAGATATAAACTGTATCACAGTAAAATATACATGAGCGTTTGTTATTAATTAGAAACTAAAAGTAAATTTTACAGGCATCAAGGACTAATTAATTTTTCAGATATATTTTTTTCACATGCTTTTGACATTACTAAGCATTCGCAGTATAAGTCCCGACTAAGATCTAACAAACTCGATTAGGAATAAACAGGACAGTTGATATAATATGAAATTCAATTTTAGAATACACCCCTTTATTTTGTAAATTTCACCGTTCTGGTGAATTTACGAAGAAAATTTACGCACTGCAAACATAATGAACGTGTCTCTGATTACTACACGCATAATAACAGGCTACTCGCTAAGATTAGCACTTAGCATTTTGCATATCGTCTTTAATTATCGTTGGAATTAGCTACAATAAATTTACAGGTGCCGAATATGCACGGTTTCGGAATAATATGCAGTGCTGTATTTGGCAAAGGATTAAGTGTGAAAAGGAAACTCGTAATTCTACTAAGAACCATCACACTAAAGAGTAATAATATAACTACTAGAGCAATATTTACCAGCATATGACTTATATTTGTATTAAAGTATATTATTTAATATAATTGGAAATATTTATTTAAGAAGAGGAATTAAGTTTTATTTTATTTACTTAATTATTGTTTCCCTCTCCAGCGTTATTTTAATTAAATATCAGTGATATTTTTATTACTGTTTTCACATTGTTGTATTTTTCCAACGTTCTTTTTCCTTTCTAGTTAGATTTTTAATGCTTAATACGTTTATTATAAGTAACAATTATTCCACTCAAATTCGTCTTATCAATCAGTTCATGGTATTATTGCAATTCCCTAAAGGTTTTATTTTCCGTGCCTAAATTTATTTATTTATTTATTATATTTTTTACATTACTGATCGTAACAATTTTTACAAAATGAAGAGAAAAATGCCAAAATTATATTCATGATATGTACGTTAAAATGGAGCAGATTCATGAACACTTTGTTTTACACAATGTAGTGTTTTACAAAGTGTAAACAAAGTATGGTACAAAGACATGCCAAAAAAATGACTATATTCTTCAAAACTTTACCGTGCTGGTACGACTCACAGTTACTTTAAACAATCGTCGTAGTTGTTACTGAGGAACTTGATTCGTGGCTTTTGAACGAGTAGTTATATAACTTAGCAAATATGCTTGCTTCTTTTTCTATAGTAATAGAGCGCTGAAAATACGAATTGTCCAAAGAAACTTTATCAAGAAACTTCATTCGTGGCTTTTGAATGCGTAGTTATATAACTTAGCAAATATGCTTGCTTCTTTTTCTATAGTTATAGAGCGCTGAAAATACGAATTGTTCTAATAAACTTTATCAAGAAACTTCAGTGGTTGGTTTTATACTTCTTTTGTAACTTTACAGAAATATTCAGGTTTTGTTTCTGAGTTTCAGAATTTGTGTACACTGTACCAACTAAGTCTATTTGAAAGATACTTCCGTCTGTGTCAATAAAGATTTTTAAAACGCTTCATTGTTTAATATACTTTACTTTTTTAGTAACTCTTTCCTTTTGAAAGAAGGTACATTTCATAGCAAGAAAATATGATATTTTAAAATTGTTTTAGATGTACTTTCATCAGAATGATCTTTTCGAAATTGAACCGCATTGGTTTTTGAAGATACACACACGTATACAAGGATGCATGCAGAAAAACCTCTCGATAGCGGACACCAGCGAGACAAAAATATTTGTCCGTATTAAAGGGTGCCCTCAAAAGAGGATTTTTTTTTTAGATTCAACGATTTGCTGTTGGAGGAATTAAAATCTGTCCGCACTAGGGGGGGGGGGGTGTCCGTTGGGAGAAGTTTTCTGACACATATATATATAATATGAAGGGTCATGGGAAAAACTATCACAGTCAAAAATCTCTAAATTCTCAGAATTATGTTCATAAAGTTCTGTATTCTGACCATCTTTCTCGTCAGAAGTGTCATCAGTGGGTGGGTCGTCTGCATATTTTTTGCCTAAATGATGACGGATGTGCATTCTGTCTATAATAAGCAATGTGTATGTACTGAAAACACAATGTCGCAAGTCTCTTAGTTCCCAGGTTACGTTGTTAAAGTTTCAACTTCTGCCCTTTAATTATTTTTGCTCATCAAGTCAGAAGCGTCATCAATTTGTAGGTCGTCTGCATCTTTCTTGCCGAAATGATGTCGCATATGCATTCTGTATATAAAAAGCTTCCTGTGTGGACTGAAAACTCAATTTAATAGAATTATATATATTATGTACTTTTTTTTGTATATCATCGTATCAAAACAACTAATAATTTATTACACATACATACTATTTATTGAATAAATTTGACTTTCTTACTGTACCATTTCTTTATCCAAAAGAAACGCATAATTTAAATAGGGGCAGATTTATCCAAATATTGACAAAGAGCTCTCGGAGCAAAGGCAGACTCGGATGGAAATGGACTCGCGCGTGTATTCATTTTATGCACGAGTTGCATAAATTTACACTTGAAAGTAAAGTACCATGTAAATACTCTCTATTTATTACGTTGGTAGGTTTGATTGTAGCATTCGGAGATGTATTTGATCAGTCCCGGAAGTTTCAAATAAGTCATTGGGATTGTCCAAACATTGGTAAGCGCTACTATTTGGAGTTGAAAAGCAGTGATTCCTTAACGGGAGCATTCATATGATGCACTTTCTTCAGTCTTTATGACTTACTATTTCATATATGTAAAACTTCTTATGTCTATATATATATATATAAATATATACACTAATATTTCATATCTGAAGGTATATTTTGAAACATCAAGTGGTATTGGTCTTTTCTTTACTGTGGTTTTCTTTTGCACGCTTATTCATTTACATGTGTTGAACACATCTAAATGTATTCAACAAAATATTGGAAAATAGCTTTATTTCACTTGTTGTGAATGAGAAAAGGGAATGTGAAAGCGATATCATAGTTTATGGCCTATGTTCTCCAACCGACTCAAACTGTACACTAATTATTGCTTGAAAATATGTAACATTTTGCAGCTTGGATATTCTTGGGTAACTCAAATTAGAATTTATCCAAGAAAAAGGCGTACATAATGCTGACGGGCGGCTGCAAATAAAAACTAGATTAAGAGATTTTTCTATACAGCACTAAAAAAATATATTACCTTAACACAGAAATCTTACTTATCGTATATTGTAAATGTGGATTTCGTTCTGTATTAAAAAATCCAAAAGGGTTTTTATTTGCTTTTAATTTCGTTCTTTCTGATTTTATCTTCTCTGCAATTTCTATTGTTTTACTCTGTTTTCTAAAGTATAATTGATGTTTTCCTGCAAATAATTATTAAATTTTAGCCTACACATTAAATACTTCCTTTTATGTTTTTTCCTATTGAATTAAAATATTATACCTTGCTTATATTTTTCATGTAAAGCTGAAAATCCATTAAAAAAAATCTATTTTTAACGATGTGTCATTTCTTCATTTAGAAAGTTTCAACTAATACGTACATGCAAACAATATAATCCTTTTTGAAGTGCTTTTAAAGAATACACAATCTCTTTCCTTATTTAGAAATAATTAGAAGGAGGATCGGATTTAAAAGTAACGTTGCCTTATTCTTCAGTACACTCATAATCAGCTTAAAAGATTAGGACGCATTAGTGAAAGAATAAAAACTATCTTAGACAGGAAAATTTTGGTCACAGTAATTAGTTAATATCTTTAACAAACCTTGGTGTTCTGAAGGTAAGAACTTAATGATACTGGCTAAGTAATGAACATAGCTTTTTTGATTGACAAAACTCATTATCTTTACTGAAAAAAAGAAAAAAACTTGCAACATCTTAAACGGAAACAAATCTAAAAAAAATTAAACATTTGCTAAATATTTAGTTTCGTACAAAAAAATGAAAATAATAAACTTATCTTATTCTGGAATTTAACAGAAAGTTATAATGATCTTGTAAAAATTTCATCCTTTATAAATACATATTCTGAAGCATTTTTCAGAGAAAAACAATAAATCATCGTACAGCAGAGTGTCTATAAATTAATCATGGGACAAGGATTTGCAATGTACTACATTGCATATTACTGAATTTTATTTAGGAATGTATATATTTCGTCGCAAGGCCTCTTTTGTAATGTGAAATATATATATTACACTTCACAATGCGTATTATAAATTTCCCATAGAATATAGTCTCTTTCCTTCTCTAGCTGTTTGAGAGTTTTGATATGAACGCCTTTTTTCGCAGCCACTTTTGTAATGTGAAATATATATTACACTTCACCATGAGTATCATTAATTACTCGCAGAATGTTCCATGTCCTTCTCTTTCCAGCCGTTTGCAAGTATTGATATAAACACATTGGTTGCTTTTGCAGGGATTATATTTCATACTTTTACAAAGTTTGTAAAACGAATTCGGAATAGAATCATTGCAAGTTCAATTTTCATATGAATTGTTGAAGGGAAATGGTGCTCATGTTGGATATTATCCTACTAAATAATAGTGCTCACATTCTATTACAAGCACAATATACTGAAGACAATGTATCATACGATGTCGGAGTAAAACAAAAATTGACTATTTTTATAACCGTTTTTATTTTATGATTAGTATAAAGAAACTTTGTATCTAGTAGTGAATTATAGTTCATACAAATATCATGTAAGACTTTCGTAATTTTTACTAATCACTTCTGGTGCTTGAAATCCTGGTTAGAAACTTTCTTCTATTTTAGATGAAATAAATTGATATTTAGCTAGCGCAGTGTTTCCCAACCTTTTTTCCCTTGCGAACCCTTTCTAATATACGAAAGAAAATGATGGACCCCCTTCTGGAGTCGTTAGTAACCGGTGACAAAGCTATAAACATTGCTAGCACATTTTTTTAAATGTCATACATTACTTCATTACAAGAAATGAAAATTATAATTGTTGTAAAACATCTAAGTTTAATTAAAACTAAAATACAGAAACAATTTTTATATTATTACTTTATTATTCGTTCATTTTGAATGATTATTAGGGCAGTAAAAATATGTATTCCTAAAAGATTTAAAAAATTATTTTCCTGATACATTCCACTTTCCGGTTGAAATATGCAAAATTAGAAAAAAGTTTTGGAGATTTAAAGAAAAACTTAAAGTTTACATATTTTACATTACAAATTTTTAATTGCGATAATGCGGAAAAGTTGGAATAAAGTGTGACAAATAAAAGTCCAAATTTAAACTAAATATCTCCTGGTTAAACTTTAGGGTCTGTATAGTGAAAAATAAGCGTAGTATGCAAAATTTTACATTTCATGTAGTGTATTTTCATATTTACGACTTCTTCGCGCTTGCGAGGAAAAAGCGGAAAATCGTAGAAGAAAAATACGTTCTAAAATGTAAAATAAATCAATAAATACCTGTATATTTCGGTACCAATTTGTAATCCAAATTGGTATCGAAATGATAAATTTGCTGTGATCCAAATAAAAAATCAGGCCAAAAGTAGAAATAAGTGCATTTCGAATTTTGTATATGTTTCCAATCCCAGTCCACTACTTTTCTACATTATCCGGAAAACACTTTATTAAAAAAAATGCACTCCTTCCTAACACGTATGGAAATTTAATATTACATTTTTTTTTTTTACGTTAGCAATAAAAATTTCCGCCATTGTCATATTATTTTCGCTAACCCCCTTTCTGCATCACGCGAGCCCCTGGGTGTTCGAGAACCACCGGTTGGGAAACGCTGAGCTAGCGTTTAGCTATTCGTGTTCTTAATTGTGTAGTTATTTTTTAGTTTGTGGAAATGACAAGCTTAAATTTAACCCTCTATCACACAACAACTCAGATTTATTTGATTTTTTAACCCCTTAAAGCATGAGTTCTAACCGGAAAAAATGGTAAAAAATAATCGAGTTTTTTGTGACAGTAAATGAATCTATAGGTATAGTATTTTTTTTTTTTTTTTTGTGGGAGGTGAGATAAAAGTTATAAAAAATATTATTACTCAAACAAAAAGTAAATGATTTAATTACACGTTTAAGTTGAGGTTCACAATGTTAAAATCCAATTCATAACTCAATTTTTAATTTACGATTCTCTGGAATGTCAACACCTTGGTTTATTTAGATGAAACGATCATTCTTAAATTTGATTGTTGAACTTATAGCCCGCAGATGAACAGCGGAGAATCAGCTAGTTTTATAATCAAATGCTACATTGCTTATTTTTAAAAACTTTTCACCAGTTATTAAATATTCTCTACAACTACTGAAAAAATACTACACATTTAAATTTAGACAATAATACTTCGCTCTAATGCTTTTTATTTTTCAGTGCGGGAAAACAGATTTATCAATTGTGATGGCTATGGAGGTTCTTTCTTTGACAGTCAAAGAAAAAATTCGAATATTTTTATTTCTTTTTGCAAGATTACTTATTATTTTTTTCCAAATACTTTTTTTAATCAGAAAAAATATATCTAATTTATTATTTTCTCTACAAATCGCAAAATAAATTAGAGCAGAAAAAAAATTAATGTTTTTGCTTAAGCAATCTCAGATGATATAAATCTTTTGACATTTATTTGCTTTAAAAAAAAAAAAAATCTTTTACCCTTATTTACTCTCTCCGATTTGCAAGCCAATCAATCAGCTGCCAAATTGTGCATCATATCCTTATGCACCGCATAAATCTCAGGCAAAGAAAAATACATGAAAGACAAAAAGGATCATAACTGCAACTGTATCCGATCACATGACCTCTAGTACCACGTGATGGCCGGAACAGGGCGCCGCGGCAGTTCCAATCGCCCCGCTTACTAGAGGCGCTGCTGTCGTCCCAGTCAAGCGGTCGCTTCTCATCAGCTTACAGTCACTGCTCTTTCCATGCTAAGATATTTTTCTCCTCTCGCTTTGTAACTTCCATTCTTGGACTAGTGTGGAGTGAAGCTAGAGAAGTTTCTCCTTTGAGAAACTTGTTAATTCACAACTCTGGTCTCTTTTGGGATTTATCCAAATTCGTTCAAAGTTTAAGTGATATTGCAACTGTAAGAACCCAGGGAAAATATTTACTTTTCTCAAAAGAATTTTATATTACTTGAAACTACTTGTCAAAAGTTCATTTTCAAAGTTAGTGTGACACGGGACGTATGCTCTGTGAGGCAGCGTGTGACAGTTTTGCGGAGATGTATTCGTGCACACATCTTGGAATGAGGGTCTAAGGGATTGTATGTAAAAGTACTTTTTGATATACATTTTATAATTCAATATTCATTAATTAAACCACTAAAATGGAAAACGTTTGGCAACGCAATGCGAGAAAAAAATGGTGGAAATGCTGTTGGAAAATTTTTCATGGATATGCAATAGTGCTTTCGTCATGAAATAAATGAAAACATTTTCGATTTTTAAACCAAAATCTAGTATAGACATACTTTGTGTAGTTTATGCTGCGTAGTTTAAGAATAAATTAAGTACATTTAATTGAAGTACTTAATATTCAAGATATCACGAATAAAAAATGAAAAACATTTTGTATTTTGTGAACTTTTACCCAGTCACTTTTAAGAAAAGACAGAATATGATGTCCCTTCTAATTTATTGTGGGATTATTTTCCTTAGCTTGTTGATTCCAAGAACACACTCAGCTGCCGGTAAGTCATATTGAAATTTATAAAAAATATATATCTTTCAAAACACAGTTTGTGTTAGAGAATATAAAGTGGAAATTAATTTAATTAAAATGCGTTATTTATCTTAAGAAAAGTTGTTTTTAATTCATATTAAAATGTTCTTTTATTTACTTATTTATTTAACTACTTGTAATGGTAATTTACAAGTTCCATTACTTTATTTAATTGAAGAAGTGTTCTTTATATTTCTTTTTTGCAGCACAAAGTACTAAAATACATTGAACGTATTTTTCTTTGTGCGCAAGAGGTTTATTTTACTATCAACATATCAATACTACTGAAATTTGTTTAAAGCTTTCTGACCCTGAAATTAATTTTTCCATTTCCAATTTTATACACTTTAGTCTTAGAATCTCAGAAACATAGAACATACGGTGATTCAGTGAACTTTAGTTCACAATAAGTTAAAGCACATTTCAGGAACATGACATTGGTATTCTTTTTGATAAAAACATATCTCGAAAACAATTCGTTTACATTTTCCTCAAAACTGCCAGAAGAGATGAATGCAAAACTATTTAGTGCGACGTTGAAACAAATAATTATTTTTTAAATACTTTTCCATCCTTGGATAGCCCAAATGAGTGCAATAAAAGCGAAATGCTTTTCAGTAGCATTAAATACACTATTTTCTTTATGTCTGTATTGGGTGTACGAGTGGAATATGGTAGAGTCAATCATATTGTTTCTGCAAACAAAATGAAGCTTTGCTGTTAAGTTACGAACTCGACTACTTCAACCATAATTAAGTGTGAAATTATACATTTTAAACTTTTCATGATATCCAAATGCACCATGTTACTTTTATTTTAGTTTGTTGTCTGTTCCCAATGCATCTTGTGTAATATTTAGATACATCATAAACAACTTCGGGTGCAATTTTATGATACATGAAGGGGTGCTTTGAAATGTGGAATATGAAGATTCAATCGATTTTCAGCACAACATTGTTGTGTAGAAAAAGTTCTCCTAGCTGGAATGTAAACAAAATTGCCATCTTAAACAAAGAAAGAAAGTACGGAAAATGATAAACGTTCAAGTTTGCTTTTTTTATTAAATAAAAACGCAAATATATAATTTTCTTAATATTTATTTATTGTTCCTGATAACTAAATGTATCCCAACTTCACCCTTATAACATATAATCCCTTTGTACTCATACAATAAATATTTTAGAAACAACTGTAAAGATATTGAATGGTAAATTATTTTTAAGTGAATCAATCGCCTAAAATATGGCAAGAACAAGATAGAGAAAATACTATAAAAAATATTTTACATTTACTGTCCTATTTTTGTGAATCATTTTAAAACTGTGACGTGTTGTGTTTTATGTATATAATCATGAACTATATTAATTAATTAATGCACAAATATAAAATTCACGAAAATACAATAGTGCCTAATTCAAAGCAACGGAATGAGTAAAACCCGTTTTTAAAACGAGAGAAACAGAAGTATAACTTTGTTTTTGGACGTTAAGGTATTTTCTCACACAAAACAGCCAAATTAAAAGTAAATAAATAAATAAATAAAAATAAAAAGCAACATATACATTTTTGTGTAGAAAGATCAGCAATTGATAGACTGTATTAATACGTGCAATATTTTTTCCTCCCCCATATGGTAAATTTATGTGGCGTAAAATTGGAATAAAGGAAGGATTTTTTTTTCTAATAGGTTTATAAACCTGATTCATGCTTATAGAGACCAACTGTTTTTTTCCAACGTGGAGGCACTTGCCTTTTCGGCATTTGCGCTTTTCAAAGCCACGGGAATTGCTGGCCATTTGTGAAGGGTCACCTGACAGGTGGCCGGCATTAACCCTAACACACTGGTGTAGTCGGATGACATCGATGTAGTAGTGGTTTTATTGGTTTGGTGTAGTCGGAAGACACCAGATGGCGCCCCCACAACCACACCACCTTCCTTTTTAGACCTAATCTCCACTATCCGGTACCCTCAGAACTGCCTGGTTCACGGCTTCAGGGTTCACGGCTTTTACATGCACGTATCAGACCAAGTGCTGTTAACGAAATCCGAGACTGGCTGGGACATACATACGTACATTCCAGCATTCTTTTATATATATGCTACTGTGAATGTCCGAAATCGGAAAATGTCGACATTCACCAGTGATTGTCAACATTCTGTATTTGGTGTATGTCGTCATTCACCAACGATTGTCGACATTTTCCGACGTCGGACATTCACAGTAACATATATAATATATATATATATATATATATATATATATATATATATAAAGTCATTCAAAATAAATGAAATTAAATAAAAGAATTTTAAGAAATTAAATGTGGTTGAGGGTAGTTACCTTTACATGTGACTAATTATGTTTAAAAATATTACGTTAATAATTACATTGCATGGTTCTTTGAACAAATCGTTTATTCATTTTTTTGTAAGTACAAAATTTTTAACGTAAAAATTTGGTATTTACATATAACAAAATATTTGACTTAAGAAAAAAAAGAAAGGAAAAAAACAAGAAAGAATGATTCGTGTACCATCGCGTATTAATTTTTAAGGGCACAGTACAAAAGTGAACTAAATAAATTCAATTAGGATAACGGGTAGCAATATGTTGAACGTTCGTCTCATTTAATTTGTTTGTCACCCGCTTTATAACGCATGTCGACAGAGTCTATATACAATCAAGTTTTTGTTGTTAAAATTTATTGAAAAATCACAAATTATATCTTATCAAACTACATATTTGCGTCGAAAATGCGTTCTACAGAAAGAAGATGTGGCGGACAAGCTCTTTCTTTATAACTTGTCTCCTTTTTTATACCATAGCAGAAATGTCTTTTTTTCTGCGCATGTATAAACCTTGCAAAGAAAACAACTTAAGTCACAAGATTGCATTTGTTGAATTCGACATTTGATTTCTTAAACAATTTATGACTTTCTTTATCATAATTATAATAATCTGGTTTCAATGACACCTAATTGTGTTAGATCTCTCATTATAACAATACGCCTGCATCTTTTTAAGTATTTTATTTTCTGCCTATTACTTAGAAACAGGCAGAATTGCATGCAAAATGCGAGATTATTTTTTATTTATATTAACTAAAACGGTGTATAATATATATCTTCAAAAAGAATGCATACTTTATAATAATAACTTTTAAATGAATTGTAAACCGAGGCTCCCTATAAATTCTATATAAAATTGAACATGAAACCTTAATTGAAGTATAACCAAGAAGAGAGCAGTGTATTGTGAAGTAAAGTTAAAAGGAAGTGATGTGCCCACTGAAGCATTGTTTTCCATGTTTTGAGTTTTGACACAAAAGGCGTTTTGCATTTTTAAAAATATATTTGCATCTATTCTATGCATGTTAATCGGTAATGATAAACGACGTGCAAGTGATTATTGCAAGGTTCTGGTGAAAATAAAATGTTTACTTATGCAATGCTATCAGAGTTTAAAATCAGACCCGGTTGCAATTACAGACACGTTTTTAAGGGCTACAAACTAAGAAACTCGCTTTCAAGGCAAGAAAAATGAGCTTATGGATGAAAAACCTATTAAATCTTCAATACAAAAATATCATATATCTACTCTAAATTTTATAGGTATTAAACTTATAAGCAACTTTTAAGTATTTACAATTTACTACCTTGGCAACCATATTATTTGATTAAATGAACGAAATAGAAAATATTGTAATTAATGAATGTATAAGATATACCTATCAGTATCCAGAACAGAACTTCCCTTTCAATATTACTTATTTCTATGCATATGTTACTTGAAACATCTACAAATCCTGAAAACTAAGAAAAGTAATTTGTTTTAAAGAAATTTCTTTTTTCTTAACAATGTATAAATTTATATAAGAAAACAAAAAAGCTAACATTACAAATTTTATGATTGAACAAATGCTGCTTTTTTATAAATTTTCAAGTGTTTCCAACCAATTCGAATGGTTTAACTCATATTTCAGAATGTTCTAGGGAAACAAACATTTTATTTTAAAAACGTAACAGCTGAAATTTTCATCAAAATGAACAATTGCTTTAACTTTTAGGAGTGAAAAATGTTTCTGCAAGCGAGGTGTAATTATCCGGGAGTTTTTGCAAAATTAGAGCGTTAATCCTTAAAAGAATGAATTTCTCCAGCTGTCGTAGAGGTGAAGTTTAAGCGTGCTTTCAGAAATAATTTCACAAAAAGAAATGAGGTCAACATTCTTTAGGAAACTAGGTATCAACAATTATTTTTAAAACATTTTATAGAATGCTGAGAACACATTAGGTAAGCTTAACACAATATTCTTGAAATACACCAATATGTCAGTTTAAGTTCTTATTAAATATTCTTATGTGTCCTACAATAATATATTTAGTTTTATGTCTTTGATATAAATGGCAATTGATGGATTTATTGTAAGTAATAAATATCGAAGGTTTACAGTTTCGCGTATAATAGCACGATTTATTATAATCGACAACTTTTTAATATTGGTCTTGTTTTACCGATTTTTTTAAACACTAATTTTATGACAATGGGTTTTCCAGAGTTTCAAAAACCAAAATCATCATATTTGGAAGAACAACAAAAAAAAAAAAAAAGGGAGAAAAGAAAAAAGTGCTAAAAACAAAACAATTTAAAGCGTTTTAGGTATCCTGTTTGGTTCAAATTATCAAGCAACATAACATCATATATAACAGTGGTCGGCAACCCGTCGATCGCGATTGACCGGTAGATCTCGAGCCCATTTTCAGTCGATCGCGAGACAGTTTTGAGAAAAAAAATCAAATCACTTTTGGATCAGAAGGCGAACCTTTTTTTTTCAGAAAATGCTTATTAGTTTGTCAGACCATTCGTCGGACCTAAAAAAACTTGCAAACAATATGGAATGTCAGTCGTCACATTAGCTGTGCTCTCGGTGAGTAAATTAAAATATGTAACGGCGTTTCGCATGTGCGTTTTATTTAAAAAACAAACTACCTTTAAAAGAAATAATACGTTAGTATCTGAGTTGTTTTTTTTTTTTTAAACAGGAGTTGACGGTTGTTAACACAGCAATATTTTAGAAATTTTAAAGTATTTATATTATAAGCATCAAAACCTGTTCTGACAGGAATTAACCTATGATTTGAAGACAGGCGCAGCCCCAACTTGTCGTATTAATTATGAATTGTGCATGTAACCCCCCCCCCCCCCCATCCTCTGAGTCGATCTTGGCGTTTGCCGAACTTGGAAAGCAGATCTTCAACTAATTTAGGTTGCCGACCGCTGATATATAAGATAAAAGAAGAAGCCCCTTTTTAAAAGAATTATCGAAAAACATAGATGATTATACAAAATTCAAACGAACTTAAGGTGCTCCCCTAACAATTGTGAAGGAAAAATTATTATATACGAGTATTATTCCTTTAATAAACAATTCCTCATGGTAAAACGAAAATAAATAAATAATAAGTATCCATTTATCTCTCACTAATGCAGAAGAAGAAATTTAAATGCAGTTTTTAACAAAAGATGCTTGAACAGGTCAATGCATATAGACCTTAATCGTACGTCCTAACACAGAAAACTACATAATTACAAGAATAATATCACATGTTTAATTGGAATTAATTTAAAAAATATAGTGAAAAATATAGTATTTAGAAAAGCAATATTAAAAATTTAAATACAATTTTGTAAAATACTAATTACTTGAAACTAAAAAAGAACTAGCAACATTATAAATAATATCTAAATTTATTTAGATCAAAGGTTTACTGCTGGTAGTGGTTATCAAAGTTAAGTTTAGGGACTTCAGATCTAGGAATTATTAAGCGAACTAAAATTATCACACCTGAAATTGAGGGGGATAGGAAATTAAGTTCCGATTTATGAAAGCGGAAACAAAGAAAGTATTGTTTAGAAAGATACACGCGTATATAGCCACAAGCATGAAACATATCTTTTTATCCATATTATGTTTTCTGTTTAACGTTGTTATAATAGAAATTAATATTTACTATACCTTAACATTTGAATTGCGCCATTTCCAATGTTTATTTGTTTTGCGTTTATTTGCACTTTCTATTCAAATATTTTCTATCTCTTTGTACTATAGTTTGGAATCAGTCATTCAGAGAATTCCGGTCTTCACAATGGCTGGCAATTAGTCAGGAGTTTGAATTCAATTTATTGAAGCTGTTTTGAATAGCTAAAGCTGATGGAACAATTTCAGTGTCCGCAATAGCTAGAAATAACCGTGGAATGTATGCGTGGGAAATTCTGCTAAGCAATATTCATTAAGAGAAGGTTAATGTAAAAGTTGACGAGATTCTTCTCCTAAAATGAGTTTTTTAAACATATTTTCCTTTATCTTGCATTTATGTAACTTTATTTTGCATTTAGCAACTGTCTATTGAACTGTTTATTTGCAACTAAAGTCTTAAAATACAAAACTGCAACAGCATCAAATATGGTTAATTTTAACAATATATTCTTAATTTTAATACTAGGGGACCCTATATTTTCATGTTATTCCTTTCAGCTCAGTCATTTGTTCTTTCCTTCCTTTATTCATTCATTTACTCAATGATTTCTTCATCCATTCATTTGGCATCCATCCTCTCATATATATATTCATTCTTTCATTCATTCATCCATTAATATCAAAAGTTAGCAAAACGAAAATTTGATGGGAAAGTCGGCTCGTCTAGTTCTAGATGAAGTACATGTCTGTACATGCTCTCGTTCAGAAGAAGTTTGTTCCAAGCTAATCTGTCTGTTGGATCAGGGTTTGTGTAAAATTCAAATTCCCCCTTGGCCTAGTTAGGTTTCAGTTAGGCACTAATGCTCGGTTTTTTTTTCTTTTGAATTGTTAAAAAACCGAATTAAACATTGGTAAAATCAAAGCATAAAATATGGGAATGAAATGTCTTCGTCGAGATCTTTCAAATGAAATAAGAATGTACGAATTGGATTTTTCATTAAAAATTAACAGACAGACAGACCGACAGGCAGACAGACCAAGGTTCACGCATCTTCCCCATCTCGAAACACAATTGTTATTTATTTTAACAATATTTAATTTATTATTTATTTTAACAATATTTAATTTATTATTTATTTTATTAGGTTATTATTATTATTTGCTGATTATCCATTTTAATGCTTAAATGCATTATCTAGCTAAAAAATAACTTAAATAGTGAAATATAAAAAGTTGGAGTTTTGGACATATTAAAGCGACATTTTTTTTTTAATTTTGAGGGTAACAAAATGTTGCTATGGAAATACATGTATTATTTCGATTGTTATTTTTTTTTTCATTAATTGGCTATTAGAAAATTTACTGAAACAATATGAAATACTTTGCATTGACATTGTAAGGAACTACTTACTAACATAACTGTTCTGAAAAGTTAATGATAAGTAGCTATTCATGAGTGTGAAAGTTAGCTATATTAAGGACGAGGACCTGACCCAAGGTACCTGAAACCAAAATTTCGTACTTCTGGACCGTTCCATCTTGACAGGAGGCGATCGACACACACACACACAAACTTTCGGTTTTATTTATATAGATTAAATACACCGTTATCGCAACTCATTCATCAGAGTAACACAAGCATGCCAAGTTTACGAGCAATCCACTGAAAAGCACTAGCCTTCAGGGTTTGCGTAAGTTACAGTATCTTTACCAAATATTATAGCATATGCCTCTTTTAACAGATTGTGCAGTTCGTACATGTAAATAATATTTTGTGACATCGATAATTTTATTTTAGCGGCAATTATGTTCCTTAATCAAAAAGAACACGATATCATTTTTTCTTTTTTTAAAAATACATTTATGTGTAACTTATAATTTTTTTAATTATATTTCTTTCTTTCTCATTTCACTAATTGCAGTTAAGTGTCCAATGTAATTAAAATGTGTGAATGAGCTACAAGATGAATAAAGGATATGATATATAGAAAACATTTCAATCGTCTGAAATGAAATTTTTTTAATCAAAGAAAATAATCTGAAGATAAAACTGAAAAAAAAAAACAGATGGACTTGAGATGTAAAGAGGGGTATACTCTTGACATCACATGTAATAAAAAGGATGCTACAAGCTAAGAATGTCTTTTGCGTTGTTCAAGGGACATAAAAGCACCCTGTCGTTTTACAGGAAAAAAGGTACGCGTAAAGCAGTGCATTCCTTAAATTATATAATATATGTTAGGTGCAGTCCCTTCCGTTATCCAAGAATCAATCAGAGTTTTAAGACGAACACAAGTTTATTGACGAAGACAGGACAGTTAAAACATTCAAAGGAACACATAGAAACAAATAAACATTTTGGTAGCGTCAAGGTAGTTGCAAATACTTCTAAAGTTAAGGGTTACTCTAACCGCCATATTCACCGTCAACCTAACTCCACGCGTGAAACCACGAGATCCGTTAACTCGGAGTTGGGGCTCAGCGCTGCGAAGTTAAAAATCGGTATTCACGGAGGAAAATCAACCTGGGGTTTTCCAACCACGAAGTTAGTCAACTCGACGCCATGTGGGAACGTACGCAGGCCCGTTATTGGTCAAAACTATCACATGATTTTCTTCATGCTTTTTCGCCGCGCAGTGTACATTTCGTTTCCCGTTTTTTAAAATTCCCGTTCTCTGCGATATAGCGATGAATAAAACACGAGTGGTTTTTAGCCCGTTTGAGAAGGTATTACTTCTAGCACTCGTGTAAAAAATTTAAAATATTGAAAAGTAAACAATCCAATAAAATTTTTCTCGGAAAATGAAAATATATATATATATATATAACGAATAGGAAATTATAACCAATTTTATCATTGTAATATATCTCTTTCTGATATTAGAAATGTACCATTCACAAACGATATATATATAATATAGAAATGTACCATTATGAACCAAGCAGTAGCGTATTACTGTATCTTTTAAATTTTTATTTGAATATTCTTTCATTAAATCAAGGCTGTAACTAGGGATGCCCACGAACCCCCCCCCCCCCCGAAAATTTTCGCAATGTAGCATATATTCCTAACTGAAACTTTCCTCAACATAACTGTTTCAAAACCTCCCCCCCCCCAAAAAAAAAAAAAAAAAATCTGCTTATGGCCTTGCATTAAATTCATGACAGTATTTAAAAAATGCATTTGATTTCAATTATAACTATTGTAAATACTTTATTCTTACAATCACTTCGCATTGGCAAAGCACAGTAAAAATTTGGTTTAAGTCTTACAACTGCATGAAACGGCAATTCAAAATTATGTGATTTGGGGTTAACAAGAACCCTTTTTCTAATGCAAATATGAATTCATTAATACAAATACATATGGCGAATATTTTGACTTTTTCAAAAACCTTGCAGTTTATCTTTAGACACAAAGCTGCCATTAGCTTTATGGATTCATTTCATAAGTCTTTTTTTTTTAAAGAAGCGTTTCACATATTCAAAACCTTTGTTAAATTAAAAAAAAAGAAAAGAATATACAAGCAAATGTAAATTGGTCAATGACATAAAACACATGGTAAAGGTCAACAAGTTTATTTTATTCGACATACATAAATCAAAATATTCCACATGAACTTCGCAGGCCCAGAAGTAACCTTGGCAAAAAAAATCAGGACGCATGTTAAATGTTCAGTATATACATGTACACTTTAAAGTAGAATAAAATTATATCAAAAAGCAACAAGGAGAGAGAAAAATAAATAATTAAATAAAAATACTAAAGATATATTACCCCCCCCCCCCCATTTTTAGGAATCATGATAAAGTTTCAAAATCTTTAATGAAGTAATAGCTCCCGAGAGAAAAACATTATCGGAAACACACAAAAGCGACAAAGAAAACATTGAACAATACTAGTTAATAAAATTAAAACAACTCTAAAGTTGTATTTTTTGTAAGGCCTCTTCAGAAATTCAAGATCGTGTAAAGCGAAGAAAGCTCTAAAATCTCAACATATTCCAATTTTCGCAACATCCAGTCCGCCATTGCTAATGTTTACATGTACTGCGCATGCGCTCAAACCTTAACTTTGCTCTGGAGCTTGGTTGAGTTACTCGACCTGGCATGGTTTCGGGAACCTGTTTGCGCGTAGTCAAAGTTGATGGTGAATAGGAAATCCGCGGTAACTTCAGGTTGGAGACCGGTTTCGCGTCAAACCATGAGGTTAGAGTTGACGGTGAATACGGCGGTAAGTGGAAAGCTGCACGTCTCTCTCGCTTTCTCGTCTCTATCTCTCTCTCCGGCGTTCTCTCTCTGAGGGTGCTCGTGGTCAGATTGTAGAGAAGGGTTGAGGTGTTTCCCTCCTCCACATATACACACACATACACATGTGTGTGCTAGCCGTTCTGGTCAGAAGTAAGCATTTCAGTTTTTATGCAGTTTTCCGTTTTATGACAAGTGTCGACTTCGACTTCCTTTTTTCGAAGCAGGATATATATATAAATCTATCTTTATTTCAGTGGCTGCTTGAGCGTGTAAATGTTGTTGTCGTGTCCTCGCACGAAGCGAGGAAGAATGAGTGCGTTACTCCTGAGTCAAACTGGGCCCTTATAGGCATTAGTCTGATTTCCGCCCCTCTTGTGTGGTCTTAATTTTCGAACCAGCTCCCAGATGAGAGACCGTCATCTGGGGTTTGCACCCCCAGAGGTATCGTTTCACTTGGAGGACATTGGAACCACGACGAATTTAACGTATATCAGCTCCCTTTAGCGTGTAAATGTTCATTGTTTTAATGAAAAGTTCAGTACACTCCATACGTTATATACAGAGTAAATATAGGTATTTTAAATTAAAAAAAAAAGTGTTCATTAAAAGTAACTAGGTTCAAAATTTATTCGCTAAAAAAGTCGAATAATTAGGTTTTCCTTCATTACTTTTTTGCTATATTTTTAGTATGGTAAACGTTGACGTTATTGTAATAAAGAAACAATTATTTGAGTCTTTCGCATTTTTGGAAATATCAATGTTAATAATAATTTAACTTTGTGCAAAGTAATAGAAATAAAATTTCGCGTTAAATTAAAGCACAAATGAGCATTAAAACGCAGACATATGTTTCGGGATTGCTTGGAATCCTTTTTTCAATGCGACAGGGAGCTTCTAGATGCAAAACATCCAAATGAAGCAGACAAAACAACAAAAACAAAGCCTATATAGCCTAAGAATTAACTGTAAACCAATGAGAATAAAGGCAGTGTGAAGTGGAAGTAGAAGTAGTAGGAAAGGCACCAATAAGAAAACAACAAACGAAGCCAGTTGGAAGTACAGGAAGTAAAAAGGAATATCAATAAAAACAAAGCAAAAAAGACAACAGCATGCATAAAAATGTGAAAATACATGAAAATTGCAAAATAATAAAATAAAATACAAAGAATAAAATGGAAATAAAATAAGTACAGAAAATACCAAAACTGACAGAATGAAAGAATGGTAACACAACCAAATTCTTTCTAGAAACCACATGATTGGGACCAGAAGTTTTTTTAGAAAGTTTGTTATGAATAGAAACAATTAAAGAGTGAGAAAATCCTCTATCAACAGCTACAGCTTTCAGATAGTTGAGTTCAATCTTGAGAAGCTCAGGAGAAGAGCAAATATTAATAGCACGATGGATAAGAGCATTAAAAGCCGAATATTTTTGGTTGGGAGGATGAGACGATAGTCTGTGAGGAGGTAAAGAAACAGCGAAAGGATTACGATAGACAGAAGTAGTGAAACCAGACTCACTCCTAGAAATCAAAACATAAGAAACGCGAGGCTACTATTAAGTTCTTTCTCACAAGAAAACTGGATATTAGGATCAATGGAGTTCATAACCGAAAGAGCATCATCAATACCTAACAAGTTACTGTCCGTTAGGACAAAACAATCATCCACATAACGAACATAAAATTGAAATTGTAATTTTTGGAATAGTTTTTCCTCAAAATAATGCATATAGAAATCACTTAAAATAGGACTAAGAAAACTTCCCATGGCCAGGCCATCTACCATAGCATAGAATTTACCATCAAATACAAAAGTTCTCTGTTGCAAGCACACACGAGTAAGAAAAGCTAATTCCTCAATTTCCACAGAAGTAAAATGGAATTCAGAAAGACTTTTCCTGAGGCAAGTCAAAGCGCCATCAACAGGAACATTAGTACTGGAACATTCACTGTTAAAAATTCCACCGATTTTGTTAAGAAACTTCATAACTTCGTTCCGAATAATTCGGTTATGGCCTCTTTTGATGTTAATTCTTTGTTTACTTTGTATACCCGAAACATATGTCTGCGTTTTAATGCTCATTTGTGCTTTAATTTAACGTGAAATTTTATTTCCAATATGAATGTTATTTAACGAATATATGTTCCATATATTTCGCATAGTTTCAATCATTAACAAATCAATACACCATATATTTTGAATATAGAATGTATTGAAGTTTATATCCTTATACAGTCAACGCTATTTATAACGACCGCACATTATAAAGACCATTCCATTATAACGACAAGTGGTAAAAGTCCAAACTTTATCCCTATGAACTCTATGTAAATTTGCTTTCTCTATGCGACCTTTCTGAATCGTCTAATCCAATACAGCGACCATACTATGTGTCATTTCAGCTCAGAAGTTCTGCTTCCAGAAATGTGAATGTAATTTTCCCCCCTATATTTTCTACTTTAAAATCTGTTTAATATTTTGTTATAATATTTTGCATTGATATATTTTTTTTTAAATTCCAATGATAAAAATAACTTAGTCGGAATCTTTTAAAAACTACCAATTTTAATGGAAATACTGAATATGCATGATGAATGTATATTTTTTAAAGAAAATTCCACCGCTTATACCGACCACTCGTTATAAAACCTTTTTCTGCAAATGGTCGTTATATCGAGCGTCGACTTTAGTATTTAGTGCTTGAAACCGTGTGACTATATTCACTTAACAGTTTATGTTTAAAAGCACTGATTTAATTAGATTGTATTTAACCAGGAGATACGAAATTCCCAGTTCGAAGCAGCGCACACTATTTGAAAGAGGAAACAAAATTTTAGTTGAAATGTCTATAAATAGGTTTATTGTCAATCTAAATTCTGTGGAACAGATGGGTTGAATATGAATATACTTTTCGCGCTGTCATACATTTAAATTTCTAATGCTACTATTTCACGTAGGCATTCAAAATGCTTTTCATATCGATATTATTTATTCTTCGTTTTTAAATAATTGTGAATTTACCTTTTTGATTGAACAGTGAATAGATAATAAACACTGATCTCAGTTATTATTTGTAAATGATATAATTTCTGATTCAATAAAAGGAGCCTTATTTAAATTTAAAAAATTCAGCTTCGATAACTGTATGGAGCTGTTATGACATTTTAAAATGTTCACCTATATTATTATAAGATTGAAACATTGGATTCTAAAGTTCATAAAGAACATTTTAATAGTTTTCTTATTATTCCTTTTACTGCATACAAAGTGGCATTACTAATGCTTTTATTTATTTATTTGTTTTCAACAGAAACAAATAAGCATTTTTTGATCTGCTTCCTTAAAAAAATCAAAACATAAATAAAGAGATTTTTTTAAGCGTAAGTTAGTATAGATCGTCATTTAGTACAGAGCCTCATTCGATCATAGTATAATTCTCATTGGATCATCCTCAATAACACAGAAGTTAATTATATTGCATGTTGTTAAAATTTTTAAGGCAGTTTCAGTCATTCATTTTTGATTTTTATTGTACACGAATTCAGAAAAAATAGTACTTTACTTTGATGTGTACTCTAAAAACTACGGGGTTTGCCATCAACAACTATAAGGTAAATTAATAAATAAATATACGTGCTCAGAGTTTAATTCAGTCAAAGTCAAATGTAATAACAGTTAAACACAGCTAAAAAAATAAAGAAAAATAAATATAAATATATATATAAGGGAAGAAACAGTATAATACTTTACTTAAGAAGTCTTTGTCTACTGTATAATTTATCATTTACAATTGGTAAATGGTCCTGTATAAGGAACGAACTAATATATTGTTTTGCTTTAGTCCATTTTTGAACGCTAAATTTTCTAATGAACATTCATTTTATGTAAACGTAAACAACGAAACCTTATTATAATTGTCGACTTTAGCAATTTTACCATATGCACTTATCATATTTAAAAGCTACATGCATTTTTATTAGCATTGGCACTTAAGATTAGTCATAATGCGAAGATGTTACCCAAAAAAATGCAATGATATTTCTTAAAATTTAATTTTGGAATATATATATATATATATATATATAGGTGTAGCTAGGTTAAGTGTATGAAGTTTTAAAATTTTGCGCCAGTCGCTAAAGCAGCACTGTAGTTCAAACTTTAAAATAGTAAAATATAGATATAAATGAAAAGAAATGATAATTCCGGGACATGTAAACAAACATTAACAAAACATTTTGTTAGTGTTTGTTTACATGTCCCGGAATTATCATTTCTTTTCATTTACATCAATATTTTACTATGTATATATATATTTATATTTATATATACTTAAAAGTTCAATTGAATGAAATGTGAATGACATTTTGTAATATTTTTCGTGCAAGTAAGACTTACATTTGAATCTTCAGATACTCACCATCAAATATAATACTTTTAAAATACGAGTATATTCAAAACAATCACTTTACAGCACGAATCTATACGCGTCCTCGCAATTTTAAGTTCTTTATAAGGTAAAGCTAGGATAGATTGCGCGGTCGGAGAGATTGCGCACCTACGAGTTCGGGGAGAAGAAGTAGGGTGCACGCGACCACACGCCATGCATTTGTACAACGACAATAGTGGAATGCCCACTTGAAAGTGCAAGTTGATTGAGATGAACGTCTGTGATTAAGCATCGATATTCTATATTGTTTTCACAAGGTAAGTGCTTGAATTTTCATAAATCGTTCTTTGAAATTCTATAGAGTAGCAGTAGTACAAACTATTCTAAACTTAAGCGACTTTTCGTAAGCTACTAAGCTAGGCTAACAGTGGGAAGGCCAGCATTTCTTTCTAGAAGCCGCCATATTTAAGTAAAAGTCCGCGCAATCTGTCCTACCGAAATAGGATAGTTTGCGCGTTTTGTACTTCGGAGAGATTGCGCGTTTCTCCCGTTAGTTTTGATGCTAGGAGAGAATGCGCATTATATTATTACCCATAGCTTATTGGGACTGCAGCATAAATTGCAAATTACATGTGAAACGCATGAATCGATTAAATTCGCTGCATTAATGAAATAAAAGGGGCGTTCTGAATTTTTACTAAAACATAAAATGTAAAATACTTATGCCCTCTCAACACATTTTTAAGACTTGAATATTTTAAAACTTTAAATTCATTTTTGTAATTATTTTTTTACATAAAAAATTCACGGGTGTCTCTTTAACAGGAATTAATTAAATATTTTGACAATAGTTCTATATCGAGAGGTAAAGTTGTCGTGACTTTATAATTTGTTTTTTCAAGGAATTGTGGTTTTTTATACCGTATAAATCGTTTTAAACAAGTTCGTGTGATTTTATTTCTTTTGAAGATTTAAGTTATGAAATATACGTTTTGGAACTAAATGTGCAAATGAAGTAATTTGTGAACAAATTTCTTTTCTTAGACGAAAATGTTGCTAAATAATGTGCTAGTTTTATACAAATATTCTTATTAATAAACTATTTTTCCGAACCGTTTAATGCCGTCAAAATTAAAAAGAAAACAAAGTGTATCGAATGTTACTGACCCGCACATATATTCAAGAGAAAAATTAAGAAAGAAGCATCTACAAAAAAGAAGCGAACATTTGAAGATAAGATGTTTCCAGAAAAAGTGGAAACCAAAATCTTGCAGGGAAGAAAACAAAACAAAATGTGTGAATTTTGAAACATCTTCGTCATTAACCACCTCATAAGAAAATAATGTCAAAATACTGAATCTTTGGGACCATGTCAGACAGGACAACGAGGATGAGTGTACTGAATGTCTGAAACTGTACCAGGAGACAACTTCGACCAGTGACATTAATGCCTACCGTTCCTTTGTAGGGACAGTTTGAAAAGTACGTCTGAAACACCCATAAATGAGCATTTCAACAAAAAAATGTTTTAATGTATTCCTAAACTTATAATAACCCGTTAGGAATACATTAAAACAATTTTTTGTTGAAATGTTTATTTTTGGGTGCTTTAGACGTACTTTTCAGACTGTCCCTAAAAAGGGACAGTAGGCATTAATGGGTTAAGTATGCTATTTGTAGCAGATGGGTGCACTACTTACAACAATAAGTATATTGATTATGGACGACAACAACTTCGGTTAACAAACAAAAGACACTGAAACTGAAAATGAATAAGATTTATTATTATTTAAGCCTTCTTTTCTACTTTATTTTTTTTTCTTTAATTAAAACTCTGTTATTTCCGATTCTGTAATCATTGAGTTAAAAAATTTATTCCTATTAAAATTGTATGTGTTTATACAAACCCTACAACAACATAGTTTTAGTGTAAATATTATTGCTAACAATTTAATTGCAGTTTTTATGAATAACAATCTCTCCTACCCATGTACGCAATCACACCTACCCTGTAAGGACATATTGCGCAAATTAGTCTTCTTGGTTTTTTTTACAGCTGTTGCATTAAATTAAAGCAAAATAACAAAATATCAATGGGAATGTATAAAAAACAAATGAAGTCACAGTTATTCATCAACAATTTAACAAAAAAGTCATACTTCGATTTTTTTAAAATTATTTTTCCAATTGTGCGCAGACTCTCCTAGCTTACCTTATTATTTTATACCTTATATTTTTCTGACGTATTGGTATCCATGCAGCTAATTCTCAAATTCATTCCTAATTACAATTTTCTATTCAGATAGTTCCATGCTCGTGCTATTTACGCAGACTGGGCGCCATCCGCCGTTGAGCCTAGATTTCACAATAGCCTGTAATTAGCCGGAATTTAGATTGAATGTGCGTTGACTATTTCGAATAACTACAGTTAATGAAACATTTTCTGCATTTATACGTGAATCACTAATTGGGTACACACCTACACATATATATATACAATGTAAAGGATTTCTAATGCGTTGCGTTTGCTCTTAGATCCTCTGATATCATTTAGATAAAATGTTGTTGTTGCTTGAGGAATTACCTCATTGTACTTTTTTAAGTTATCTTTAATGTATTACTGTTATGTTTATAAAAAAACTTTTTAAATTTGCTTTTATATTTGCAATTTCTTAAAATCGGCTCTGCTAAGAATTTTTGTGTGTAAAAATTCTTAGATTTTGCTTTTATATAATGCAGTTAATTCTTAATTCCTTAATGCAGTGTGTGGTGGTTTTGTCTGTTTTTGAGCTCGTGAGGGATGGATAATTTGTTTTTCCTAAAAAAATTCGTTAATTGCTGTTTTAAATTAATCCAAATTTTAACTATTAACATGAACAGTTAGCACTATTTGATAAAGATGACCCTAAATGGTATAGGTTTAGAGCTAAAATTAAATTTTTTATGTATGACTCTAAGTCTGACTGCATTACTTTTGTATCCATTCTTGCCCCTGTAAATACTCTTCTTGTGTTAGAAGAGAATACCTGCTAAGAAGCTACTACCCAGTTAAATAAAAATCACTGTAACACTGATATTTTGCATTGTATATTATAATTTCACTTCAGATTTATTTTATACGCATTTTGAAGATTTAAAATGCATTAAATTGAACACATTACTAACTTCCTGTATTTCATATTTTACACAGGAAAATAGCGCAGCACTGGAAACTTTTTATTTCTTTAAGTATAAATTAATGCGAAAGGTAACATTAGAAATGATTGGCATTATCACATTCTTCTTTTATTTAAAGATTTGAAATGAAGTATATAAATAAAAGCTTTCTTTCTTTTTTTTGATCTTATCGCTCGCAGCGCTGCATTTTTAATAGTGTATAAAATACTCGTAATTTCTTTCAATGAAGGAATCTAATTCAAGGTAATGTGATTTGATATCCTTTTTCATAAATGAGAAAAAAGCAATTATCTTTCAAAAAACCTTAATTGTGTTTTACGAACCCCAGGCAATTCATTTTTTACGCTCGCGAAATTAAGTGTTCATTTTATGAATAATTCTTCAATGCAATCGAAGCTAATATAAGGTGGAAAAAATAGCTAGCAATTTATTCTTAAATTGCAGGCTTCTTGTGGTATTTTTAGATATATTAGACTTGTTGGCATGTTTCCGTTTTATAAGAAATACTCTTCACGTTCAAATGCTTATTTTTTAAATTTTTATTAAGACCCAAATATACGTTGGTTTTCCAACGTATAATCCTGATATTAACACCAAAAGATTTTCCTTTCATTTCAAATACTAAAGGATCTATTATATGACATTCAAGCAAAAGGAACAGATTTTTACTTTTAATTTACTACTAAGGAATACATTCTACGATATGATTTTTTTTGAGGGTAAAAAATAATTTTACTTACAAATAAATTGTAAATTAGCTATTTGAATTCTTAATTCTTATCATTATTACGTTTAGAAAACAGTTGGCAGACAGCCAGTCAAAATGTTTATTGTTTATTGACTCGAAGTATGAATTTAAATCTATTTCTAGATTTGGCATCATTGCTTGAAATTAGTTAGTGACTGTCTAAATAGAAATAACATTACCGTATGTATGGTGTTTTGGTTTGACTTATAAAATTACATTCCTTGAATTTCATTTATAACGTACTGGCTGATTCACAGTTTGTACTTATTAAACTGCTTAAAAACGAAACAAAGTTCTGATTAAAAAAAGCAATGATGAGTGAAAAAAGTAATTTAATAATAATTACTTCTTTACGATGTGATGTAATACATCACATCGTAATATTACATGTGAATGATGTAGGGATCTGATTATTTTCTAACGCAGTAATTGTTTAGTTTATGGATACCTATTTTGTTAATTTTTTGTTAAACGGTTTTCTATGTTTTTATTACCTTTTCGATTAGCAAAAATGCGCGCAGTTAAGTAATTTAGTTAGTAACTTACTTTTTTAAAAATAATAATAATAACTAAAGTTCTCCCAGTGGTCGGAATTCGTCCGTAATTATTATTTATTTCAAGTTCAGCCTTGAACGTTTGAACAACTTCGACAGATTTTAGTTTATCCGTTTGGATTAGATAAATAGATATATAATATTTTTAATAGTTTGTTTTGTTTAAATACTTCAAGCAGCTATAACCTCTCCTCAGTGCGACTAATTGATTACTGCGTTAGTTAATCAACTTAATGCAATTTTAACGCATACCATACATAAACTGCATCTTTTGGAACTCTTGATCTTGTAAAAAGGAAATATAAGTAATTTTTTATGTCACCCTATTATTATTGAATAAATTAGAAATACACGCCTATTAACACTCACTTTCAGTTTAATCAAGAGTTCAAAACGCTAACGAAAATCAACATATTTGCCAAACACGTTATTCGAAGCAAATTAACACGCCATCGTACTTATTACTTCCCTTTGTATTATATTAGACAGTGTTAGCTTGAAATTGCATTGTATTTTGTTTTTCTTTTAAGTCAACAAACAATCTGACTCGCTTATCATATATATATATATATATTATATATATATAAGGTAAAGTGCCCTAAAGCTGACACCCTAAAATAAAAATACATTTAAAGTATTACCAATTACCTAAATTGATTTAAAATGATATTTTCATTCTTTTTAAATGGCATCACTTCATAAATCCCTTTACCTCTTATATATCTTTAAATTGGTATTACTTTATTTTATTTTTATTTGAGGGTGTTACTTTAATGCACTTTACCTTTAATATATATGAACTATATATATATATATATATATATGTATATATATATATATATCTTGGAAAGGGATTAGCTGACAACTTAAGATTACTATTATTTTTCTACATTTATTTATTAGATTAAATATTCTCTTTTGTTTTGTTCTTGGTTGCTCTTGATTTTATTTTCTTCTTTGAGTTATAAATATCAAAAAAATGTAATGAGTATTGCACAAAAATTGTAGATTGTCGATGTAAGGAGTAATATGAAACTAGGTCGAATAACGATTTCTAATTTTTAAAAAAAGGCTTCGAATCTAAGGGGATAGAAACTTCGAATCGAAAGTAGGAGAGAAAATAACTAGCAATTTTCAAAACAATTTTGTTGATAAAACTATAACTCATCAAAAGCTACTAAATAAGCACAGTAAGAAAACCGGGTAAATAAAACAAAGGAAAAAGCGGCCTTTAACTGTTTTATGTTTGCCTATTTATGTGCAGATAATAATAATAATAATAATAATATAACAGTAATGAACATAAATTTTTGCTATTAACTTTGTATTGTTCATTATGAATAAAAAATACTTCAGTACTATGAAAAAAAAAAATCAATTTTACCTTTTTACTGTTAGATTACTGATTAAATGTTTGAGTTTTCGTATAGATGTAGTTTTGAAACTATATAATTATTCTTCCATTGTTTTCAAAGTGTAATTACACAGACACAGTACAATGTAGCTAAATGTTCCATGATAAAGAAGTCATGTGGATAATAAATCACTTTTTGAAAACGCTATTTTCCTAATGAGGCATTTATCATTACGGGTTCTAAGGCAATCGAATAAGCACGTGACATTTTAGGAAGTCTACTAAATGTTGTTTATTTTCTCACTTAAAACACAAGAGCTTCAAATTAAGTTTAACGATTTGTATTGAATGTTAAACTCTAACTTTGTATTAGTTCATTTCCAGCTAATGGAAGCAAGTTTAAAGACATTAGAAACAATTTAGTTTTGCTATTTACTTTACGCTCGATTTAATAAAATCAGGTCATCGTCAATTTAACAATTGGCTTTCAATTAAAGACTTCGTCTAATTTCACTGGATAGTGATTTGGGAGAATAGAAAAGAACTGAATGTTTCGAACATAAAGAATAGTTCTTGAAGTGTATTTTAACTAGTCGTTTTAGGCACATAACTTAACAGATATAAAAACAGATATATGTTCCATTGTTTTAATTAAATTTTAAGGAGAGTTTTAGAAATGGAATAAGCATGTCGAAAATCTTTCTGATTGTAAAAAGAAAAAAAAAACATCAAAAAGACATAAAAAATCATAGTTATGATTCTTTTTTTAAACATAATTATTAATTTTATTAAAACTCATATATATATATATATATATATATATATATAGTCAAAAGTTAACAAAGTGAATCTAACTGTAAAAAGGCGCACGAGGCAGCACACTTAAACAGTTGCGAAACATATTTATGAAATGGAAAAATATATTTATATAAAATTAGTGGGTATGTGAAAAAACAATTAAATATTAAACACTGAACGTGGCAAATCACAAATACAAACATTAGAAAATGAAAAAAGAGCCTGCCTCTTCATCAGTGGGAGGGAGCAGGAAGCATATATTACGAAATATTGGCATTGCAGGTTTCTGAGAAATCCCAGCATAGTATGTGAGAAATTTTTTATTTATAACTAGAAAAATAAGGCTGGGAGTTGCAAGCAAAAAAAAAAAAAGGGGAATAATCAAAAAATAATTTTAACCAGTTATAAAAGGATGAAATTTTTTATTAAAAGAAGTTTCAAATTTACGTGATATTGACAGAGTCAAAATAAAAAGATATAAACAAATATAGAAAACAACATGCTATAGCCGAAATTTCCCCTCCCAGACCTGCAATGCAATACGATTAAAATACAGCTTCTAATATACTCACCTCCCACGGCAGGACCAGAGAAGGAAGACATCAATATCTAGGCGAGAAAATTACGCCATGTAATGGCTAAGTCTATCCGTGTCCATGTGGCAGACCTTGATTTTCCTATCTCGCTCACAGACAAGCACAACATCCAAAAAGTCGTGTGTGTCAATGAGGTCTCTTTTTCATTTTTTAATGTTTGTATTTGTGATTTGCCACGTTCAGTGTTTAATATTTAATTGTTGTTTATTCACATACCCACTAATTATATATATATATATATATTTTCCATTTCATAAATGTCTATATATATATATATATATATAAATATAGCTACGGCATGTCAGTATTACAGTTTTTAAATATTTTGCTGTCATTTTTAAACTTTTCTTACGCCTTTAACGATATTTCCACCGCGATAAATTTACTGGTCATTTACTGATTAATGTAAAGCCAATAATTAGCTGTTTTTTACATTTTAAATATTGTATTGTTGCTTGATTTGTTAAAATATATGCTGTATTTTGAAGAATAGCTGAAAATCTGAAACAATGGAAAATAAATAAATAAATAAAATGGAAGAGAAAAAATAAATATTTGCTTAGTTACCTGGATTGACTCAAGATGGTTAAAGGTAAAAAAATAGGCTTTATTTCTGGGCAAAGGATAGAAGCCGAGAAAAGTATTGAATAGTTCTACAAATGTAAGTGGAATTTAGTTAAAAATTGGTGAACCTTTAATATAAGTACCAGATTGCATCTAACGGAACGTTAGAGACACGAAAAGAAAAGAAGAAGATGATAAAAGGTTTGTTTTTTGAATTACATCAGACATTATTTCACTTAAGTTCTATGTCAAGCGAAGACGTATATTGGTGAGAAAAAAAATTCACCTCTCACCAAGAGTAAATGTTTATCCCATGATTCAAGTCCGGAGCATTTAAAACAAAAGTGGTTAAAAGCAAAAATTGAATGGAATATGATTTTTCGATAACGTCGTTCTACCTTTAAATTCAGTGCCATTAGACTTCACTTAGTTTCTTCGAAAATTCCTTTGTGGCCACGTTGGCAAAAATTTCAATTGGTATATTTCGATAGGATGTTATTGCAAGCACCAGGTGCAATCAACACTCCTATGGTGTGAGAACCCCCGGCTGATCAATAATCTTGTCTGTTTGCTTCACCTTTGGATTTATAATGAAAGTTTTCTCTGTTCTGTACTTTTTTCTGTCTGTTTTACCAAAACGGGACCTTCCCGATTTTTTACGGGACAACATTGATGGTTTAGTATTCAGTAACTGAACGAACTTTTTGGCCAAATTATGGGACGTTTTCTTGAAGCAGCGTTACTTAAACAAGGGGAGAAACCTCTTGAAATGTACTATTTGGTAACAAAATACAGGGAGATCCATAAAGAAGTATAGTTTTAATGCTTTATAAATCCAGAACAGTGTAAGATATGATATGTAACATGATATAGAATTGTATGGGGTCGTTTTGTGTTTCTGTGTGAATGTTAGACACAATCACACAGATCTTATGTGTAACCCAGTCACATAACTGATTGGACGAGCCGAGTACTATAATCAACATAATACCTTTTGGTACTACTAAATCCAGTGACCACCCTTATATCTTGTGATTTCTTCCTATGGAGGGAGACACATAAAGGACAAGGCATTCGTCCTACCTACTTCCTGTTGATTTGGCGTAGCTGAAACAGCGTATCGCAGCCATTATCGATGAACGAGTTGATCGTACCGATGCTTTAACACGCTTTTGGACGGAAATGGAATCCCGACTCAGTGTGCGTCGAGTGACTAAGGGGTCACACGTAAACACTTGTGACTGTCTCTAATAATACTTAAAATAATCTTATACAATTCTGTTGCAGGTAACATATAATATTTTACAGCGGTCTTGATTTATAGTGAATTGAAATTGTATACTTCTTTAAGAATTATCTTGTATTTTACGATTATTAATGTGCGTATTGTTATCAGATGATTAGTAGTATGTGGCAAGGAATAAGGGCTATTCTGAAAGGAGTGAAAAACTTATAACCTGAAAAATACGGCTGCAAAACATTGAACAAATTTAGTAAATGATGATTAGTTGCTGAAAAGAGGGAGCTGAAAGACAGGCAAAAATGTCCAATAAAGAGGCCGTTACACGACTCTTATTTTCTTGAATTTATATGACAGATTAAAATTAAAACATTCACTTATTAATGAAACATTAACCGAACGAACAATTTTCTTCCATCAATGTAGAACTATTGCTACATTTTTAATGTTCTTAAATTTAATTACGAGATGGATAACATTAAATTCTCTTTTATAATTTGCTTCAATTCATTTCAGTGAAAAATAAAATTATTCGACAATGTTCCAATTTTTACAATGTAATCTAAATACAAGCCATTCTGATGAGGTTAGAAAACAATTCAACGGTTTCTAGCAATTAAAATAGAGCTTAGAACTGGGAATAGGTATTTCGATCATCAGTTGAGATTTCGTCTCAATTTTCGTCAGATAAGGCAACATTAGGGAATTAATAAATTTCACCGACAAATGAGCTTATGTTGCATATTTAAAGGGAATCAACTTTAGTTGCTCGCAATTATGTTAACATTTCGTTGCTACGATAACGGTAATAAGTACGAACTTAATATTTTTAAGATTAACAAATAACTTTCTCTTTGAGAAACATCATTAATAATTTGAAACTTTTACTTTAATTCTAAGAAAACCTCAATGATTTATAATTTTTTTTCGTAATTTGTAAACATAAGAAAACAAACATTGATTTTTGTATCTCACTAAGTTACAAAATAGAAGTACAAATTATTCTGTAGAAACGGTGTACTAAATTAAATCGTAAATTAATTCCACTGGGCGAATATAGAAATTTAATGTATATGTTGGCGTGCTTTCAATTATTGCGCAATTTTGACAATTTTTTTTAATTGAAATTTAGAATGTATAGAAATTTAAGCTTTATTTGCTTTATTGAAACCTTATCTAAGCAATGTTAACTATATTACCCTTTTTGTCAAATTCTTGATTGAATGTTAAAAAATTACTATAATTATATAATATGATAAACCGCTTTTTGGTTCTGACCACCTGGTTTAAGTTAAAAAAAAAACCTGTGATATGCTTTCCTGAAAGTTTGGTCTCTAATATTTGCTTTAGAGGAAAGAAGGTCTTGAAAATTATGGATGGCCGGCAATGAATGACGAAAAACGGCAATTTGAATAAACGCTGCCTTATTTTGAAAATAATATCTCCGAAATTAGAAATATTTGTATCATGAGTTAATATGTCTTTCCACAAAACAAAGTTGTAGCTATAACATTTAAAATAGATTAGATTAGTGGTGCATTTAAGTTAACCTTGGTTAGATAAAAGAATTAAGAAGAAACTATTAACAACCTTTTATTTGAAGTTAATCACAACTGTATGATACCAGAAATTTACAATTTTAATTCTTCTCAAAAAGGATTCAAATACCGTTACACGAATTAACTATAACTATGTACTTTACACAAAAATAGATTTTAAACATTATGAAATTAATGACAGTCCCTTTAAATTCCTTCATAATAGGTGCTTAAATCTTTTACATTATTTTTTATTTTTCGTTGAATAAAAATATATGTTCATGTGTCCTCCAAATTCGTTTTCTCCTTTACCATTTTCTTTAATTTGGTAAAAGGTTATGTATGCCTATTAATAATATGCACAAAAGTCCCAATTATAATTATTTGCACTTCCGAGATTGTGCACTCCAATGACATTAATAATGAAGAAATTATAAATAATAGTTAGACCTTTTGACTCAACATCAAACAATCACCTTCTGACGCAGAGAATGATAGAGAGAGAAAGAGACTTTCCACATCGCGTGCTTCTATGTATAATGCAGGCTTAAAGCGCAGCTCGAAAGTATAGTGTTGTAGGCGGTAGAACAATCCCTTTTGTGTTTAACAACAAGAGAGGCGTCTCATTATACGCTGTTAAGGAAGCACGGTTCAATAGGAACAAGCATCTGATGCTTTCATAGGATAAATTTTGCTTGTAAGTAAGGTATTAGAATTTCACTTCCTTTTCAAGGTAAAGAATGTCAAGATGAGATGGAATATTTTTTTTTTTTTTTTATTTGTAAGAAATATATTTTTGTTGTTTAAATGTTTAACTAAATTGTTTAAGAGGTTTATGAGTTGTTTTATTTTAGGAAGCAAGTGTATTGCATAATGAGAAAGTAAGTAAACCCGATCCAGTTTTTAAAACTAAATTAGAAGGTTTCTTCTACCTCGGTTTAGATATATTTTCGTATCTTTTAAAATCATCGAGGTAGTTTTAATTTTAAAAAGTTATTTTTATAATTGACACTTTTAAAAAGCACTATTTTTACTTGTAAGAATTCATTCGTAAAAATTTGACTGCAAATGCACAAAGCTTGAATACTAAAAAATAATCTTTTTATTTTCAAAAACAAATTTTTAATTATATGTGGTAGATTCGAAATTTTTAGCTAATATGTGCTTTTTATTGAAAATCATTAATATTATACTAGCACTATGATGATATGAATATTTTTCTTTTTAAATATATCACTTAATTCTGTTTCAGTTTCTATTAATAACTAAAAAAAGTTAAACTAAAGATGTAATTAATCGTTTTAATTTTATTGCATTCTTTATTTTTCTTATTCATCATCTAGGAATAGTTGACATCATTAACTAATACTTAAACGTAATGGAAAACATTGATCCACAATATGTATCAACTTAGTATATTTAATTACTATATTTAGTTATATATATGAGGTATTCATTGCAAATATAAACTTTCTTCGATGAGGGTAATGTTGTTTTTTACCTATTCGAATTAGACCAACCATTAAGTTTGCTCGTAGTATATAAATTACACTGTCCCATTTTTTCTAAGGGAAATAAGAGATTTAATAATAGTACTGGCGACGCGTATTCCAACTGTTTTGTTTTTAACACCAATAACCAAATCAGGAATTTGTAGCAACGAGTTGAAAACGTGCGTCCTTACTTATCAGTTACCATATATATACATCATATATATATCCATATATATATATATATATATATATATATATATCTATAAATGTTATTATTTATTTTTATATGCTTTTGTTTTACATGGTTTCTGCTGTTTTTATTGATATCCGCAATAGCTCAAAAAATCTTTACTGGGATTATTATGAACATACCGATTTCATGTGTATGCCATGCAGGAGTTAATTTTAGGAGTGGGAGTTATTTCGTAACTCCATAAGAGCTGTGGGAAATTTGTATTGAGTAATACGGCTTTGGGGGGAAGGGTAATACATTAAAGCCGTAGTCTACAGCATGTATTTAACCCTTAATATTTAATTCTTTTTGTACTGAACAATTGTAAATAGGAGTTTTCAGTTTAACTGTAAGCAACACTTCTTGCAATTGACGTTCAGTGTTGCAATTTTAATGTACTTTTATTGAGTCTCAAAGAATTCATTTAGATTTTTCATAAATTTGATGAATTCTTTTCTTTAAAAACTGTCTTTTTTTTCGTTAAATATGCATCTGCCAATTATTTCCATTTACAATTTATCATATTTTTTTACTCAGAGTTTGCTATTTTTCTTAACCACTGCATTTCTATACCTATGCTTGTTTGGAAGTAGAAATTTATAATTCTCAAAGGAAGATGGAAAAAAACGGAAATAAATGAAAAATGAAATGTTAGCGGAAATATTTTGTGGTATAAAATCAGCGCACCACATAAACTAGAAAAGTGCTTTTGTAAACAAAACTTTAGAAAAAGCAAACTAATAAATAAATCTAGAATTTAGAGCAGAGTGCTGATTCACTCGTTGTGATCCCAAAGGCCATATGTAGTCATTTCTGCACTTTCAAGTTATAAATTGTTGCTTTTAATGTTTTATGGTCATACTTGCTTCTATTTCTAAGATTGTTTTTCATCTAAGCATTTTGTAGTTAAGATTTTTGTTTATTGCACTGCATAATTTATTGAGGCAAATATATCTTCAGTAAAAAGACACAGTTAAGAGGGTAGATTTTGAGGCTTTTCTGTTTAACTTGCCTTTTATGGTACCAGCTCATTTGCTTAAAATATTTGTTGAATGGTAGCTTGGAGGCATTGCATTTTAAAGTTTAAGGAATGTAGGACATTTTAAGTGCATTATTTTTATATCGAGTTTGTGGTAATAAGGATGTATTTCCAGAATATTTATTTTATTTAAAGATGGTTCTTGTTACGGCGAAGGCCAGCAAGGAAAGCTTACTGCAATTTCGTTTTTCTGAATGTTTCTACAAAAAAAAAAAAAAAACAGATGAGTGTGTAATAAGGAAAATTATGAAGTTGAAAGTATTAATATTGGGTTCACTGGAATAATATTTTTCCAAAATATTGAGTAAATACTTTTCCCTGACTTTTTGCATTGTTTTAGATCTGTCACTTCGTTTTGTGGTGAGTTTTTTAAGGGGTTAATAAAAGGAATATTGGTCGTGTGTTATAAACGTGTAAAAGAAAACGGAAGAAATGTGCAGTAACACCCAATTAGAAAATTGTCTGCATTTATAACATTTTTCATTTTCTAAGAGCTGGATCCGAATAATAATTATTTACACTTATGTTAATTCACGGTAACTTTTAACCAGAAAACCTAGAATACTGTAAATTGATGGCAATAACCTGCATATTATGCTCCAAAAAAGCGTTTTTAGCGTTTACGTCAAGCACAAATGTTTTTGAAATCGGTTCAAATTTCTCAAATGCACATATTTCCTCATTATTTAATTGCCAATTATTCTCCTATTTAAACAACTCATTGTATAAATGATTGTTTTGGAGAGGCGTCGGAGTAATATATTCATTTGTTGTGGATATAGAGAAACATTTTTACAGTGTTTTTACAGTAATGACTCACATGTTTTATGAATTGATATTATTATCAATGTCATCTCTCACCGAATCTCGGTAGTCATGACAGCTGAAACGATAAGTAGTCTGTGTGCTCTTGATTACCTAATATTATTATAATAACTTCATTACAAAAGTTACAAAAGGTGTACACTGTTAAAAGTGATCTGCTGAAAAATTAGAAAATAACATTATTTTTTAAAAGTAATTTTGACTTAAATTATGAGTAAATGTTTTTCTCAATTTTAAGTAATGATACTTACTTTGAAGTTATAGTTACAGAAATTGCAAATATTATTTTATTTTTACCGCAATAAAATAACAGAATATGTATCAACTTTACTTTCATGAATTATGCAGGGGCGCTTACTTGTTCAGAACAATGGTAGTTGGAGGATCAAAATTAATGAACTATTAAGCGCGCAAGAAGTAAGAACGATTGAAGAATTTGAGAAGAGTGGCCGTGTCTTCGGAGCAGCAATAAAAGGTACTTTTTTTTAGGATTTGAATCGGACGCAGAAAAACAAGAAATGCACGTTTGGCTAAATATGCTCTTATGGTTTGGAATCTGAAAAAAATTTGAAACGAAAGTATTTAAGTAACAGCAGCTGGTACGTTTGGAAGCTATATAATCCAATTATCACCAAATGGGTCGATGTCTTGGGGACCGTTCATAAATGATGTCACGCTTTTTTCCGATATATTTGACCCCCCTCCCCCCTTTTTAACATGTCACGCTATCTTGTATAAGCTTGATGTCACACTTCTTGTTACCCCCCCCCCTCCCCTTGTCACTTAGTCACAATTTTACTAACCCCCCTCTCCCCTCGAAGCGTGACATCATTTATGAATGATCCCTTGACTCAGTGGTAGGGCATTCGCTTCCATTCCATAAGTTCCGAGTTCGGTTCCCCAGCGTAGACAGCAGTTTAGTGCTCCCAACGACGATGTTTCCTTGCTTCACACGCTGTGTTATTCTTCAATAAGAGTGTTACCACAAATATAAGAAAACATCTGTCTCTTTTTCCCTTTTTTTCATCTTTTTAAAAATTTTCTATCAAAAAATTAAATAGTTTCGGATTATTTTTGTGAAAGAGTTTCTTGAAAAGTAAGAACTCAGTTTTTTAGATCTAAGTCAGTTAGACTCGGAGCTATTCTGAGAACATCATGTTCTTGAAAATAAGCCATTATATCACAATCACAAGAGGTTTGATTTAACAGTGCAAAATCAGTAAGCCATAATTTAAGAAGTTAAAACATACATTTTCATTACAACACACATTAATAAATATCCTCTCCACTTTATACCCAGGTTTTTCATCTTTTTATTACCCTTTCTCATTAGTTTTTATTTCTAACTATTGTTTGACGTTTGTCGTTAGTTCAATAAATCTCTTCGGTCATTAAACCTAATAGACCCAATCAACCATTTTATATAAAAAAAAGAAAAGAGCCAACATATTAAAATTTATTACCTAACTAAATCGAGCATGTTTCATTAGTAAAGTTTTTTTTTTTTTTTTTTTTTAATGGAATGAATTGCTCGCTATTTTTATGTCTTGTCTAAAATCTTGGTTAGTAATAAAAGAAACATATTTTCATAATAGACATGCATATGTACCTTACTTTGTCTTAACCATTATAAATGAGTTTTAAAAATGTGAATGTTGTTTCCATTATTTCTACAAGAAGATTAAGGTAAAATTAAATAAGTAAAAACTTTGGAACTAGGAGAAAATGTATTGATTTAAATAGTGCTTCTGGTGAGTATCAACACCATTGATTATCGCACATGGCGTTTAAAAAAAATGCAAGGAAACATTAGAATGAAAAGAGAAAAACAGCTGATAAAGAGTGCAAAGAAACTTATTTTTGTAAAAAATCTGAAATATCGAGATTTTTTTTTACATTTCTTTTTTTATTTCATTATTTTAAAAGATTTCCTCCCTACCGTTTTGATTGGTTTATATTTTGAAGACATAAAAAGGCAGGAGAAAAAAGAAAATTTTAATGGACCATGCGAGGACGAAAACCTGGAAAATAATTTAATTTTAGAACACGTTTCTTTATCTTCCTAACAAAGTAGCGCTGAAGTTTCTTGAAGATTTTAAATAAGATTTAACTTATCAGCACTCTAGTTCTCTAACTTCGTATGATTGAATCTTTGAAAAGAAAACACGGAAAGTTTTTCTTTTGTGAAGCTTACAAAGTGGAAGTTTTGAGGTCGTCAAGATAATTACATAAGATGGTTATTTTAAAATTAAATTAGATTATTTTTACATTTTTTAGTGAATTTATCAGGTAATGTTAATGGATAGTTTTGTAAGATAATAGTTTTAACATTTTTCTACATCAAAGCTCAGAAAATTATTTTTTAAATGAAAAAACGACGCATTAAAGAGAATAATAATAATATAAAAAAAGCATAGTAAACTTACCATATATATATATATATATATAGTGTAACACACTATTCCCAGATAAATGTCAATTAAATTGTACTAATTTGAGTTTTAAGGCCACGAAGAAGCCATAGATTCAACAAAACATTAAAGTTGCTTTTGGTTGAGTGAGGCATCCGATTCATTAAACATTAGACGTAAAAAATTTAGTATATGCAGTTGACGCTTGATTTTATTAATCTCTAATTTACGAATACACAACATTACGAGCAGCTTTCTAGTCTCGAATAATCTGCTATTTAAAAAATACTACTTGATTTTTCGAGCAATTTTCGTATTCTCAAAGTGTTCGTTAAAATCGAGCGTGAACTTACTGAATGATATGTATATGTATCGTTATTGAGCTTCGAATCACAAGTTCTTGCACCTAAATTGAAAGGGAAAAATCCTATTCAAAATTTGTCAGTGGTTTTCAAAGAATCAAACTATGTGAGGTTTGTACTAGAAGTACCAGTATATTCTTTCATCTATAATACTAGCTGGAGAACGCAACTATTAGCTGGTTTGACGTGCTCTGTGATTGGTGACTAATACTATATGCTATTTCGAGGTATATATTGCGTCATCATCCATGACGCAAACGACCAATATGACCCAAAGCCTTCTAGACTAGTTACTACCAGCTTCTTCTAGTGCAGTATGGTTAATTTTCTTTCAGGATCTTGCTATTGTCGAAGCATATCACGGTGCCAGTCCAATAAGAGCTAAGCACAAACAATTTTGCGCAATTTTTTAGTTCTTTGATTTAAAAAATTATTTCAAAACAAAATAACTAAAAATATATACTTTTTAAATTTTAATTAATAATTAGTTTAAATAGTAATTAATGCCCAATTTCCATGCTTTCCATGTTTAAAACGAAGTAAACTATCTGTTGATTAATTTAGAAAACAACTGGATGTTTTAGCTTTTAAATTGCACAAACAGTGGTTAATAAACAATATTTTAAAATGTACCCCATTGGGCACACTTGGAATGAAGAGGTTAATACTATGGACTACATGTGGACACATGAATAATTGGTGCAGTTCATAAAGTGTCTACTAGCCCAGACTTCGTTTTCGATAATTCCTCCGTAAATGCATCTTAAGACTCTGTTCATACGAAGAAAATTATTTCCTACTTCATGTTCAGGGTCTCTGAAGCATATGTTAAACAAGGCAAATTAGTCTTGTTGAGAGAGACCTTTGTCTTTCTGGAAAATAAGTCTGAACTCAGTAAATGCTTCAAACCATAAAATATTTTGTTAACCACACATATTCATCTATTATTTTCGTGTATGATGTCGTTCTTCTGGTTAAACATAAATCTCAAATAAATGAAAGCAGTAACCTTTTCAGACTTATAATCCCCAATCACGAGATGATTTTGGATGTAAAGATCTTAAAAACCAGGAATATATTGTATTTACGTTTGGTTAATCCCAAGGCCTTTTGGCTCATCATCTTTATCAATTGCTAAGTATTCTTTCATTAGGAAAATCTTGCGTATGAGGCATTTTATAATGTTAAAAAATAAACACATTATGAAACTTGTAGTCAATATTGTATCACTAATTTATAAAATATCTGAATATTACTTCTTGTAATATTGCTAAAAGCCTTATACCCACCATTTTTGGAGGTGCTACATGAAAAATGTAGCCACTGTTGTGTAATTTAACAATACCTGCCATGATCTGAGCTTTCAGTATTTTAGGTCGAGATAAAGAAACAAAAAACAATAAAGTTATCTGAGCAATTCACAGCTGATCGAAATATAAACCACTTAGCAGGAAGAAAATGTTTTTTGAAGAAGGAAAGAAAATGGGTCAGTAACAAAGCAGAGTGGACGGAAAAAAGTGCTAGAACTAAAGGGCAGTCATGAAAATTGTTTCTATACTGGGAGGAAATAAGACATTTATACTAATGGAAACTGAAAGTACACCGGTATTATGAAAACGCGGAAGAAAATGGGAATAATAAAAAGGAAGCGTAAAAGCTGAAGTTGTTTTCTCTGTTTTTGTTGCTTAAAACAGGTACAAAGTGATTATGTCAATGCATTTGAGGGAAAACGGTAAAAAGAATTTTCGTATCATGCTTCCCCTTTTTTTTTCAGATTTACAGTTAATCGAGCCCACGTTCAAATCATTGATTTGAAGAAACATTCATATTTATTTGCTTTGTTTTCATAGGTTATATGGTACTTAACTGTGTTTTTAAACGGAGTAAATTTTAGTTGTATTTGTTATATTTTGATTATACGATCAAAATATGAGCGACATCCCATGGTGGCCAAGACTCGCTGTACATATCTCAGTTTACAAAACTGAGGGTAGTTTGGTGCAGAAGCAGATGTTGCGGTCAAGTACTCGGGCCTGGCGAAGATTTCCTAGTGTTTAGTTCCCAAGATTACTGTAAAAATATAATAAGAGTTCGAATGTGTACTTCCAGGTAAAAATAGAGCATATACATTAAAATAAAAATAAAAAAAAAAACCGAAGAAACTGAACTCTTTTAATATTTGTTCGATGTACACTTCATTTGCAACAGCCACGAACTCCCGAAGCAGTTTTGAGGGTTGGCGAGAATTAGGGTTAAATAAATAAATAAAACGGACTTGTATTTTAGAGACTAATCTTTTTTTTTTCCTCAGGGGGGGGGGGGATATATTTCTTTTATGCTCCTTGAGAGGAGAATTTTTGTGGGTAGGGGAGGAGCTGTGGGAAAGAGTTCTCAGGATCATAAATGGAGATCTTTCTGGGGGGGGGGGGGGGCGAGATAACTCCTATTTTAGGAAGAAAAGTTTTTTTTTTTTTTTCGAATAGTAGAGGGAATTTCGGGAAAGTTTTTTTTTTCTTCTGCGGGTTGCGCGTATGAAGGTTCAAGGAAAATGTTTTCTGCATATATATAAGTGTTTAGGACGTGAAAAGCCATTGCGGAAAAGTGGCGCCCTTCTCCAAATACGTCTAAGGTGACCTTTTGTAAACTTTTAACAGTGGTATTGCCGTGCTTGTTACAGCTAGTCTTTCTGTATTTTGTAGTTTGCTTTTGGTTCCTTAAGTGCATTCACGTTTAAATTTTTACTGAAAAGTGAGAGCTCAAGCATGAGAACTAAGATTACTACATCATTTTTAAGCAAGTGAAAGTCGAAAATGGAATGTTGTAAATTGAACAAATACCCAGAGTTTTCAGTTATTTTGTGTTTTTTGTGCTTTATGCGCCCTTTTCCCACCTAGTTGTACAAATTTTAAATATTGCTATTTTTTATTGTATATTTTTTCCTACTGCGGTCCATAATATCTTTATATGATAGAAACTACGCTGCAATTGCTCATGTATTTCTGTATAAATTCAAATAAATGTATAATTTCTAAAGTGCCTAATGGCTTTTGGATACATAATGCAATTAAAATAAATGCGTTTTCGTTTATCGTATTCTAGTAATTCTGTAGTAAACAATATGTTCTTATAATTTTCAATTGCGATTTGTCAGGCCGAAATTTATTTTCTGAACGCATTAAATTTTAATTATAGATTAATTAAAACTATCATCAAATAACGTGCTGTCCTGAAATGTAAACTTACTATTCAACTTGAAACCAGGGGATTGGCTCACGAAACGTATTTTACATCTACAGTCATTAAAGCCCCTTTGAATACCTAATTCCTGATGCTGTAACGAAAGATGCTATTGTTCCATTAGAATATTCATTTGCAAAATGGCCCTGTTCGTAGGAAACTCCGGTTGAAATTATCTATTCAGTAAGAATTGTTTGATCAAAATTTGCATGTAAACATGCCATCAACATGAATAAATTTCGATAACATCCGACTATAGTGTAAGCTGTTCACTCGTAAACTAGCAAAATGAAAGTTTGCGATGTTGTACAGTGGTTAAATGATGATAAATGAAATGTGGTTTCGTAAATTTAATTTTCAGGAAGTGTTCGAATTTTGCACTATTTATATTTTTGCCTATTTAGCTCTTCATTAAACATATTTTGTTATTCATTTATTTTTACTTGTATCTTTTATTATCGTATTTTTATTTTATTTTATTTATTTATTTTGTATTTTGGTGCTCAGTTTTTAAGGATACATTAATGGTTGAAACCGTAAAAATCCCGTATACCTAAAAAGGATGGAGGGGCCAGTATGGCCCTTCCTTTAGAATTTTGGGCACAATTCCTTCTAAATTTCTTCTTGAATGAGTCCTCGTGGTCTATGCATGTTCTCTAATCCCTACACAAAAGTTGGGTGTATAGAAGTGCACCATGGCATTTGCCTTTCGATATCAAAATGTAAAACTTGTTCCTTTTATTAAGAGCAAATTTAGAATTAAAACCGATTGAAAAGAAAAAGAAAAAGGTCAAATTAGACTGAATGAAGACATTAGAATAAACGAAGAATTTATCTATTTTCATTGTAAAATACCCTAGAGCAGAGGTTCCCGGTCTTTTTTTTTTTTCGCTTACCATAATTTTTCTTGCAAACCATTTGCGTACCGCTGCTAATATAACTTTATTATATAGAATAGAACACTAATACATTATAGTAAAATACTAGGATGGCAAGGTAATATAAATCACACCAGTTTTATAGATAATGTTGAGAAAAGCGTTTATTAAAAAAAGCTATAAAAATATATGATATGTATAAAATATATTTTAAAAATGTACTTCCAAAACAGCATTAGAAATGCGTCTTTTAAGTACAAAATACCTATCATGTAAAAAAAAAGAAAAAACAAAAGTAATGAGAAGGTTGCTGCTGTATGGCAGACACAAGCTAGGTGATCACTGGTTCAGTAGAAGTTAGTTTTAATCACAAATTTGAGTCGACATTTAATTTGCTTCTATATGTATTTCTAATAAATATTTTATTGAAAAAATTAGTTTCACAAAAAAGAGTGGTTGTGAACGAAATTATGCTTTTCTTCACAATAACGGAAATTCATTTTTAACTTTGAGTCGAAATTATCCCAACTCTATTTGGACAAATTCGATCTTCAATCCTGAGTTACATGATAGTTCTATTAACGACTCGTGTTCCTCATTGGATAGAGTTGCGGTTAGTGTTTTCCACACGAAAGAATTTTTTATCCACAGAATTGTCTGTTGCTCTTTTAAGCCGCTAACCAGGTTTGTTAAAGTTGAAAACCAAATTCGATTTATGAAACAAAATCAAAATAAAATCATATAAAAATAACATTACGAAATTGTATGAGGTAAGTACCTCTTAAGGCAATCATAACAAGTAATTGAAGCAATTTAATATTATTTCAATATAAAGTATGGACACACATTAAAACAAATGAGGAACTAAAACACGAAACGAATTATCCATCCCGAGTTGAGCAGAGCTAAAAATGTGATGACTCTAGTGTCTAGCAGTCGCGTCGCCTCGTTGCCCAAGCGCTCTACGCGTGACATCTAGTACCGCTTATGTCACTTTCGGTTGATTGATTCAAACAATATTTTAGTTATTTTGATTTTATTTTTTAATGTTTTATTCTCTTTTTTTTCTGTCAGCTCGCGTCCACAGTTTGAGAACCGCTGCCCTAGAGACCACGGTTTTATTTTTACGCTTCTATGAGGTTACGAAAATGTTGAAACAAGCAATTAAATAGGGTCATATTGGGAAAAGTGAGAGAGTTACAATGCATTCAGGCAATTATAATCGGAATTACTGAACAGCAAATATCTAGAGTAGCCACAGAGGTCCTCTTCGTCTTTCTTGCGGTAATGTGTTCTTTTTCATTCAACTTGTAGGTAAAATTAAAAGTTAATATTATGTTATAACTATACAATTCCCTATTTTGTGAAACTATACATTACCAAACTACTATTTTCTGAATAATGTTTTGGAGCAAAAACAGTAGAGGGAAAAAATGTTCACAACAGAAAATGAAACATTTTTGGCAAGAAAAGAAGTCCTCTGGCAAAGCTTTTATTCCGAGGATTTTAAATTGATTCAGGATTTTTTGCTATCATTTCCGCTGGTTTTATTCAAATCTAAACCCCAACCAATATCACATGTATTAAATCACTCTAATATTTAATTGATTGCTACGTCTGGCTGTGATTATTGATTCAGTTTCTTTTAATATCACAGCGCCTATTATTGTTCTTCGTTTTAATACTTAATGATGCATTAATTAATTGTTAATTCTCAGTTTATGCGTCAGACTAACATAGTGAATGATAATTACTTTGTGTCAAAGTGATACATTTATTTAATTTCCTCTTTTATTGACTTCGTTTTATGCTTTTAATATTGCTGATTTTGATTTTTTTTTTTTTTTTTGGCGTAATGGTTTTTACTGTATGTATGGTGCATTTGTATTTGATACTGACACTTTGCTTGATTATCGATTATTTATGTATTTACTAATAATACATTCCCTAACTGTACTTTATATTATTTATTAGCACCTGTATTAAAATATAGGTTTGCCATTTATTTTGGCAATGTGATTATTTATCACTTCATACTTCATCCAGACGCATCAATTGGCAATTAATATTAACTTATTGAATATCGCGTTGTATTTTATAATACCGGTACACGTTTTGAAGTTTGGTACTTTGATTTATGTGCGACTTTGTGCTCTAACTGACACTTTAATTGATTGTTTTAGATTGGAAAAGACAAAAAATAGTTATTTAACGAAATAAGTTCATTTCAATGTTTTGTAAAATGTGAACATGAAACGGTAGCATAATATACACTCTAGAACTAAGCACAGGAGTTTGCTATTGATCATATTAAATGAAATCGTACAATATTTAAAAGAAATTCTTGCGCAATGTATTCTTGCTCTATAATACACACCATATAGCTTATTATGTATACGATACATTATTTCTTCTTAAAATATTTTTTTAAAACCCACGGCCCCCCTTGCTCTTTCCAAGATATTAGACTTTAGATTGGAAATTCTCCTTAGAACGTTGCGCAAAATATATTATTTTTAATATTTAACAGAAACAATATTCCGCCATGTCTCGCCTTCCAATGTGTAGCAAAACCATTTCTCTTTTTTTTGGGGGGGAGAGGGGGGTGGTTCTCTTTTCAAAGAATTTTAGTACTGAGCATGACTCCGTTTACTGTATATTAAACCACACAATACTTAGCAAAACCTCTCAGGAAAACAGATACATCTGCATGAGCTGCAAATGGATTTTCCATCAACATACTCTGACTTGCATTAAATTGTCTAACAATATTTTGAAATATATAGGACGACTTACACAATAATCATTTAAAATAATGACTTCCTAACTTATCAAAGGATCCAAATATAAATATATTTTATGATATCATCATTTAATATAACGACTTCGTAACATTTATCAAAGCATCCGCTTATAAATATGAGTATATCTTATGATACGTATATACGTTGATTAATTCTGCTCCTTGATGCGAGTAAGATCTAAAAGTTATGCCTTAAAACTTGCCAGGGACCTTGCTTTTAGCCGAACTTGGTAGTTTCGAAAGCAATAGTTTTCCATTACCGAACGATGTTTGATTCTTCTTTATACTTACCGCTTTCGCGCTAATGGAAATTCTATAGGGAGAAATCATTTCGTTTTCATTAAAGCACTGCAGTGGTACCCAGCCATTTCATGCAGGACACCGTTCTACTTTTCCCGCATTAGTCTCTCCAATTACTGCAGGAGCATACGCTGTTCTTGTGTGTGTAAAAAAAACTGAATGAAAGATTCCCACTCAAATCCGCTTTTTATTTTTTTATATCAGGAAACGGTTAGAATAGCAGTCAAAGCTTTCTACAAGCAAATATCACAGCAATTATTTTATGATTACTGGTACTATAAATACTTGCTTATTTTAAATAAAAGCTATTACTAATTATCGTCTAGAATTTTAAAGCAAGATTACATTGACAACTCTGTTAGTAAAAAGAAAAGCGAATCCAACTACTAGTATATATTATTTAGTCGGGTAGAACTTTTTTTTATTTTCGAAATGCCTAGGCATTTAAAAGTTAAGTATAGGTAAAATAGTAGAAAAGAAATTGCAAAAATGAGGGAACTCAAGCTATATTTTCTGGTTTCTTTTGGTCCCAAAAATTTCAAATTTTCACGACTGAGTAAATGTTTTGCAGTACTTTTCGTTACATCCTAGTGTTGATGTTGGTAGACTAATCATGATAAAAAAAAATAAATCGAATAATATCTACTCGTTTTTATGGGACCCGAGATTTTCAGAACCTTATCAAAGTAAGAATACGGCTCTTTTTTTCAGAGCACAAATTTCAAATTCAATTCAAAATAAAGTTATTGCTGCACCAATTAACTAACTTACATGTAACGCAGCACCTAGAAGGTGTGGCCAGAAAGTTATGCATATTTCAGGGTAGACGCACCTTACCGAGTTATGCAAATGTTGTGAAACGCACAGGTCTCCAGCGCATGTAGAATAAGATAAAAGGGAAGGAATCTGCAGACTGGAGAATTTTCATACCATTATTTCTGTTAGTGAAATCATCCTAGAAGTTCGAAATTTTGTTCTTGTCTCAGAGACGTGTAATAGCGTTGAATGCCAGGCCATGTGTCAATGGAGGCATACAGACTATTTCGAGAGGCATGGGGATCGGACTGAGAAGGGTATGTTGGTCCATTCCACAAATCCCAGGTGACACACGCGAGTTTTATATGCATTTTTAATTGCATTTTCAGAATCAAGTAGTATATTTAAGGTACTGCTTGACAAAGCTTTGAATGGGGCTTTTCACGAATTGCTGAGCTGCAAGAGCAGAAAATTTAAAATTAGAGTTATAAAGTCGTAGAGTTTCACTGTTAAGGTGACCGACAACGCTAAAAACCTCGATTTTCGACCTCAAGGTCATTTTTTTTATTTTTATTGATGTTTCTAATATTCTGAACTTTTTTCTTTCCAAAACTGTTCATTTTTTTAAGTGCTTAAGAAAAAAAATATAGCTATTATAAAACAAATCATCTGCTACTACTCATCGAATTCCAGCTTGTTTATCAACGAATTGTAACTTTCAATTGCAATTTTCTCGAAATTTATTTTTTCGAAAAACCCATTTACCGTTATCATGATATCTGAAAATATAATCAGTATTGTCACATAATTTTCAGTGTAAGTTTTAAATTGCATCTTCTATCACATGACTTACAAGTTTTAATGTAAATAAAATATTTCTTATTTACAAGGGTTTTATGTGGGTTGCTCGATACAAATTCTGAAAACTATGCATTAGCACACTTTTTCCTTGTTATTTTCATAAATTTAAATATTTCGCTATCATTTTAGGTCATTTTGAAGATAATAGTTATTTGTGACTAATGGCTGAAAATAATTAATATTGCTGCAATATTTTTTCTTTTACAGTGTTAACCGTTTTGATGAAATTTAACTAAAATTTTCCTCGCTTTACCCATTTATTCAGAAACTACATTACATATGAAAATTTATTTTTAAAAGTTTTTTATGTTAATAAATCATTATTTAATCAAAAAAGTATAAAACATGTGAAGAAATTGCATTCAAAAAATTATTCCGGAGGTAGTCGGTCACCTTAAAAGTGACCACACATCTCTTTGTTCATGCTTCGAAGATCGCTAGACCTCCGAAAGTGCTTCTGATTTGCTTACAATAACGAATCGAAACAACGTTTCTTCATGTCGACATTAGTATATTGCCAAACGCTTTTTCACTATAATGTAATTTTATTAAAGTTTAAATGAATTTAAATTTGTCATGTTATAATTAATAGTTTTTGACGCAGATGATTAGAACAATTGATGAAAATATATGACAAACACGTGCTTGTATATGTATTTCCATAAGCACATAATGTTTCTCGTATTTTTCAGAAAAAACTCTACGTAACGTTCTTTTCTTCCCTTCGGGTTTTTTTTTTTTTTTTTTTGATTTTTTTTCATTTCATTAGTTTTTATGAAATCTAGCAACGCATCTATTTGTATACAAAAAAAAAAAATCTTAAGGAGATACATAATTTTCAAGATATATTTTTTCTTAAGAACATTAAGGTACATAATTACAAAAATCTATGTAAGCACTAAGAAAGCATCCCATGGGTTTCTGAACTTTTTTCGAAGTCATCATTGCGTCTTTAATTCTCAGAAGACAAGGATGTTGTCAGAATCCATTAGGCCAACAAATAATATGTGGTTCTTCTAAATGGGGAAAGAAAACTAGAGAGTTTTTTGCGCGTATGCTTTTTTTGTGTGTGGATTTCCTTCACGAAAGTTACTTTTCGTATTCGGGTTTTGAAAAGAAAGCCACAAGTACTTTTTTTGTCCATGTAAAGGAAATTATTTGGCGAATTAACTTAGATTATATTCAATAAGCAAACAATGAATCATAAGAATATAACACTTTTAATGAAGAAACACATTTAAACTATAGAGAACTCATGTGACTCGAGATACGTACACAGTTAACAGATAAAGCTAAGAAAACCTCGCTCGTATTATAATTTTATTCAACAAACAAATAAAACAATTATTCTTCTAATGCATGCTCTTAGAACACCATAGTGTTGTGCTCAAAAAATACTGAATTAACTAAGTAGATTTCTCTAAGTGCATTTAATTTATATTCAAAAAATAAATTGCTTTAAATTCAAAGACTACAAAGACTACAAAGTGACGTTAACACTATTACACTTTAATGTACCAAGTAATATTGTGAGTGACTACATTATTTAGCTCTAACTTGGAATGCCGCATCTATTATTTGTAGGAATTTTGTCCAAGGACCCTTTCCCATAGAATATCTCAGAAGCTTTGAAATTCAAATTTAAAGATATATAGATGGCTCCCATGTGCAGTTTTTTGAGCTATTAAGTCACATCTACATTTAGAAGAGAAAGTAAACAATAAGTTGTTTTGGTGTGACAAAATATGCATTTACCTCGTATAAATAATTGATCAGTTGATTTCAATCCTACTTTACTTTATCTAAACAAGGCAGCTATTCCTTTCTTCTGGTCTAGAATGTTATAAGATTTGTTAAGTTAGAAACATTAATGTTGATTTTGTCAATTCGTGTTTTGACATAGAACTCACGTTATGTTCAGAAACATTTGAAATAATTAGTGTTTTTTTGGCAAATACAGTCGTAACTAGTAACTAAAAAATAGTTGTAAAAGCTCAGACACTATTTTGTTTTCCATTTCCAATCTTTTAATAATATTTCATAATTCATAAGGACATTTCAGATTTTTATTTTATGCCCTATCATCCATATGAATAAAAACCTCGTTATTTTGTTTGTACATTCGCTATACAAAGTCACATTAGTTGGTGGATCGGAATGAAATTTGGTACAAAATTCAATAATACCCCGAGGAAGCTAACAAACGAAATCCCATTCGAAAATTTGGATTAATATTTTTCCTTTTGATATTCTCTCAAGACTGAAGGTTTCATTTTTATTTCTCTGCTCTTTCATTCTATTCATTAGCGGTACGATATGAGGTTTTGGTTTAAATGAAAATAATTCATATAAAAATATAATAAAAAAGATCTTGCCGCAAATTCCGTTTTCTCACCGAATTACTAGTACCATAAGTTAGTACAAAATGCAAACAATAGTCTTCAAGATTATTTTAGACATATCATGGGTTTGTTCATCTGAAGTAAAATGATGCATAAATTCGTTAATTGTTTGATCATTCATCGAGTTTTATTTTCTACAAAAATACTGTGCACTGAAATGGTAATTCGAATAGTATATTATTTCCCATTTTTTCTGTCAAATGGGGTTGCCGTTAACCTTTACAGACCTAGTGCCTTCCCCGGAAACGTTCATCCATTCTTCCAAGTAGCACCACAGCCGGCGGATGACATTGATAACTAGACTTATAAATTTGAATTTGGTGTATACCGGAAAGTAGGCTCGTATAGTTCTAGACGGAACTTCTCTTTCCGTATTCATATTTTTACCAGTATTACTTCTCAAATTATAATTACTAGTACTTTAATAATAGTTTGCTGCAATTTAAAATTATCTTGATATTTGCTCAGGAAAATATTTCATCCTGCTGGCATTGCTGCAAACTTTGGGCATTATCATTAAATTTCATCTCATGTAATTTGCATGGTCCAATGCATAATTGATATTATTCCCTCGTCGCACAGTAGGCACGTTCAACGTTACTGTAAGTGCACTACGGGATTTGCATACGGGAAAGTAGGCTCGTATAGTTCTGGACGGATTTTCTTGCTTTCTTAAGACGTGAAAATCAGCTGCATTGTTTGTTCTAAATGCTTTCTCTGTCGAACCCCCAAACAATGCAATAAATTGTCCAAAACACAGCTATTTTCAAAAGCTGTAACACAAAGAAGTCAATTCCCATTTTTATTCAATTACTCTCAAAAAATTGCATTCGGAAACTTGTTTCAAACATTTTAAAATCAATAACACGAAGAGTAGCAAGAGCCCCTAACATTGTAGAAGTTTGCCTCTCAAATTAAAATGCAAACTTTCCGAGTATAATAACAGCATATATAGTTCAATATTTCTTTTGAAAATAAAATATTAAAAAAATTGAGAAGTACAGGAGCAGCATTTGCTCGAAATCCTTAGGAATATTTATTTTGACTAAGTTTGTTTTCTAAAAAATCTTCCTTAAACATCTTGCTTCCTTCTTCTTCTATCGAATTTGACGGTTTCATTATCTGGTTTTGTTTTTGATTTGCTACGGAATGTCTGATATTTTCCAGGTGTATAAGATTGGATAAATTTAATGCGCTTCTTCATGTAAATGTTGTTAAAGGGCTGGATCATGCTTATTACTTGCATTTAATTTCATGTAAGCCTTTCGGATTTAGCTCTTGAATACAAAATCAATAATGTTTCATCTGATTTTTTTTATTGTAGCTCAAATAAAGATTTGGTAGCAGTTTTTTATTATTGCTTTCTTAATTTTACTTCAATATTATTTTTTGTGTAAATATTTGTTATTCGATTGTGCACGAAGAGGTACATTACGTAAATTATTTTTAGAAACGTTTTAGAAAGTTTCCCTCCTCAGAATTGAAACTGAATTTAGCTCATTGTGATTGCAAAAAAAACAAAAAAAAAAAAAAAAAAAAAACAGAAACCAGAACACAAAAATATCTAAACAAGGAATTTAGAGTTGGTAAAGCATAAAATGCTTATATATATATATATTTAAAGAGCAAAAACAGCGAGCAAATCGGCGAAATGTAAAAGAAATTTATATTTTTCTGCTACTTTTTCGACCATTATTTAAGCACTACCGGATTTGTTTTACTTAAAGAAAGCGAATATATTTTAAACATAACCAGTCCTAGATACCTGCATAAAGTAGAACATAACTTTCATACCTTTTTGTTTTCAAAATTTTGGCAATGTAAAATGTCTTAGTTTATGACAAATTATATAATATTAGAAAATGAACTATGGAGGAAGAAATATTTGTTACGAAAAACTTGAAATCATTGAACTAAAGCAAAGAAATGGGCATTTTAGAAGCAGAGATGGTTTCCAAAATCTTTTGCGAGAATAAACAGTGAATCAGCAATTTGTAAGCGAAGCCCAGATTTTTCTTCTGCATTCTATAAGTTACTTATTTTATTCAGGCTGATATTTTGGTTTTCTTCTTTAAGAATAAAATAAACACATTTCCTTATAAAAAGACAAGATAAGACTTTTTCTAGCATGCTTTTAAAATAGAAGTTTCCTTTGATACACGCGAGCATATAAAAGCGTAAATATCGGGGAATTATCTCCGGGAAAAGTTCTTATTGAAGATATTTTGCTTGATTAAGTATAAATTGCTTTCTTAAACAGCTATGGATACATGTAAAGTATAATTTGTTTGCCTGGACATCATTATTTCTTTTTTTCGGAAATTATACTGTAAATAAAGTCAAAATGTATCACTACACCTTACAATGAAGTTAAATTGATATTACATGTATTTTAATACTTAACAATGACTCTGCTTATTCACATTCGAATGTCACAAAACACATATTTTTTCACTTTTTTATTATTTCGAAAAAATAGCATTATGTATTTATTTTCTTTAGCATATAAATGCAATTTTTTAAAAAGAAAAGATATGCATTTTTACTTTAAGTGAGTAATATGGCGAATTTTCATTTTACCATTTTACTTTTTTTAAGCCTTGAAAAACAGGTAACAATTCAAGAATAAAACAGCAAGTAAACAACTCGCAAAGACATGAGAAAATGCCTTTTTATTTTATGAAAGATAGAAAAAAAATATTTTTTAATTTGTAATAAGTTATGCATTTGCTTCTATACTAATAAGTTTTCCATATATAATCATTTTGCATTGCAGCTCAGTTTTAGTTAAAAATATCTTTTCAAAAGAACTTTGAGCCTAACATATGAGAACTAGAAGCCTTTAAATTAAGAATATGAGCAGGGCTTAAAGAGTTTACATTTGTATTGAGACACTAAACCATTAAAACGACGTTACTATGGCATAAATTAAAAAATAAATAAATAAAGCCGACATGTGATTTAGTATACACAGAAGCTTTCTTCACTAACATTCCAAAGAACAACATATTTCGGCACTATCTATGTTTGTAATCCAACCACCAATTATTTTGTTACGTCCTAAATGGCTAAACAGGCCAACCACAAAGTGACTCTAAGTATCGCAAAGAGTAGTAGCTTAAAGGGAATCCGAACCATCAGGGCATGATCGGAATAGGTGATCGACCGATCAATAACATTCATCCCTAGGCTTGAATGAATGCGGAACTGGGCACATGATATGAGAGCCTTGTTCTCCACAGCCTCTGCAACTTCATTTTTTTTTGTTTTATTTCTTTTTGTTTTTGCAATTTGTGTAATAGAGATGTTGTTTAACTCATTTCCAAGAAAATTAAGTATTTAAAATAAAAGTACAACAAAGTATTTAGCTTAGTGTACTATTTATTTAACATATATTTTATATTAGAAGTACTGATCAGTCATTTACATGATAACTTTAAATTATTTATACGTTTTGAGCAAAGGAATTAACTTTTTCCTGAAACATTACCACTAACAATCGAAATCACACGTCAGACTTAATTACGAGAAATACACATTCCTGAGAAACAAGCCATTTCTGTTATTTTTACAAATACAATTAGAACAATAAATCAATAAGTTAAGTACGTACATGAATTTTCTTTCAATTACTTATTTAATATTTACTGCGCTTTACCTCAATAATTTATTTAATTTTGAACTGCATCAGACATACAAGATATATTTAAAACCTTCCCCTAATTTATCTAATCTGACAAATGGAAGTATTCCTTTAATTTATATATTATGGAAGTAATTTATTACAAGACCTGGAGAATAAAATATTAATCCATGGTTGAATTACATTAGTCGGAAGGAACTTAATTTGCTTCAATTCTAAGTATTAAAAGAATGCGTTTCATTCATATTTGAATATTTCATTTAGCTTTACAAACATCCTGCTTTAAAAATTTCAACGGAAATTTTCAACAATATTCTTACACTTTTCCATGTTCGGTATATATTTACAACTAATGTCTTCACCACCATAACTAATATTAAATCATTTTTGCATATTATAAATCGCTTTAGTTTCGGAATTATTTAAACTGAACGTACTTATATTTAACAACAACTGAAAAAAAAAAACCCTTTCATTTTAAGTCAATAATATTATGATCTTAAGAGCTCGTTCATGGGTGATATATTTTCTTTAATGTGAATTACTTATTTATTTCACCATGTTACCTTGTAAATGGAAATATGGACAAGGCATATACAAGGCATAAAAAATAAATTATTTATTTATTTTTCAATCGTGTGATGATTTTGTTTTCTCTATGTGCCTGGCAATGAACTGAAAACACTAGTTTATAATATTTTAAGGCTTTTTTTTTTCATTTAGTAATTAAAGAATAACATGATAAACGAAACAATAGCATTCGAACACGTTTTTTCTTGGCGGTAAATGTCGATACGGAACAAGTTCGATTTTTATGAATACTTCTTTTTAAATCAAACAAACGGTTCTCTACTTAAAATTTGTATACGTTTTTTCTAGACTTTAAATTATTTATACGTTTATCCCCAACTCTTTTTTTCTTTTTTATTTACTTATTTATTTGTTTTTTGTATAGCTGGAACTTCTACAACTGCCGATGACTGCAATCAAAATATTTTGAGGAACTAAACTTCCTAATTTTCACATGATTAAAATCTTTTGATAACTTGAAATTATGTGAGCAAATTTTTTTTCAAGATAATAACCTAACATTTAAATTATAAGATTCTTCAACAACCAAAATATTTTTATCAACTTTAGTTTTATGACAAATTGTGTTATATATCATATTCCTATGTAATAGTCACCTTTGTGTGCGCTTTGCTCATCCAAAAGAATTAAAATGATCATATAATTTAAATAAGGAAAATAAAAACTGACTTTGGTATAGCAAAAAAAAAAAAAAAAAAAAGAGTAAATATTTCTGTAAATGATAAAAAAAATGTACAACGAATTTTAAAGTAATATTTTATAATTTTGATCTTTGCAGAATTGTTAATTATTTGGATACTAAGCGATAACGAAACGGAAATTCTAATACTTGGAGCATTTATTCCTGGAAAAAAGACGTCTTGTCAAATTTAGTTCATACTTGTGCTAGTTTATAATGACTGCAAGCATTTAAGATTAAATTTAGCACTGACAAAAACTGTTGTTTGCCTTAGGAAATTGTGTTGTGTTAAAATCAGATTGCAGTAAATACGTTTTGCGCTTTCCATCGAATTCGATAAACAAGTATAACGAACAAACGACCATTTTTAACAGATGGAATTTGATTTATTCTTAAAATGTTTAAAGCAAAAGGTCTTAAAAAGTTTCTTGGAAGAATATTTTGTTTTTCAAAGGGTATGACGTTTCGTAAGGAAGTGTAAAATAATCTTGGCAGCTGCAAGTTTATGAGTCTCAGAAAAAAAGTGGTTTTTTAACTTCTAAGGTAGGTGAAATGCAGTTTTAAAAAAAAAATTGCCTTCAAATGCATGCACTTCTTTTGGAGATTACATGATTGAATACAATATATATACATCAAAGTAAAAAGAAGATAACTAAAGCGGTGCTTTCTCTACTTTGAATTAAAAATCTGTTATCATGCACAATTTTTTCATAACTATCAGTGCAGGGCAATAATTTAAAGAAAAAATGTTTTCGAGGGCGGGTTTTTTTTTTTTTTTTGCAATATTTCTCCCATTTGCTCTTTTTTTTCTTTTTTTCCCCTCGATAAACATACTTTAAAATAAGTGATTATAACTTCAAAGACTCAAATGCTTGACACGAATACTATAACGCATAAAATAAATGAAAAAATACGTAAATAAAAAACCTGCAAACTTATTAATATGTTCACATACAGTTTCACAGACAATATCAGACAAGATAAGCGAAGACAGTTGTAATTAGGATCAATAAATATGCAATTATATATTTTTCCTGTACAATATTTTTCATTTTAAATCTTATAGTTCGTAAGAAAAAATGGAAATTTGGTAGAAAGTATGTACGAATCCAAACTTTATTCTGCTACTACGTTATAAACAATGATATGAAATATGATCATGTTTTTCCCTCACCATTCCGATGTCATGATTTTTACCAGAACAAGCTTCTAAACAAAGGAACAAAAGTTCGCAGAAAGTGGCATACAAAAAAGAGAAGAGAAACTATGGGAGAAAGAAGAGCAAATCAAACTTTTCTTGTAAAATCCCCAGACAGGTTTATTGCTGTATTGGAAACTAGCTGAATCCCTATCTCCTCAGGATTTCAAAGGTATACAACGATGATAGGAAAGAAAGAACACTCAAAGGGTGGAAAAGAATGGTTCTCTCTCCCTCTTTCCTAAGGGATCATACAGGTAGCGAAGCAGGATACGCTTTGATGATGATTGAAACAAAGTAAAGCAAGGGAAGCAGGAAACGTGTCATTAAGCAGATCCTAGTGAGGGAAAGCTTACCCTAGTACTAGTCCTTGATAAAAACAAAGTGATCCCGGCTCTTCTTTCTAAAGCTGCATTTACATTAGCAGTAATACTTCCGGCAAAAAGGAATTTGGGATATCCGGATCTTAATGGCAAATCATTGCTTTGGAAGTGTTTTCTGTTTAAACATTAAGTAAAGCTTTTACTCCTTTTTTTTACGTTTACTTTTGCAGTTTTAATTAAAGAATAAACACTGAAACACATTGGATTTACTATGTGCAGCAAAAAAGTAATGAGCATAATTGCTCGAGAAGAATTCTTATAAAATTCTAATTTCATGAAGATTTTAAAATTGAATGTCTCAAGCATTATATGACATGCTGTCGTGTCATGTGCGTAAAAATTCATTCTAAACATATACAAAAAGTGTAATTATAGATACAATATGAGTTAGGCTTCCTGAAGCTATGTTATTGATTTATTTTATTCTTATTACATTAATTATGTTGCTACACTGGGTTCTTGAAGTGATTTTTTTTCTTCTGAAAAATGTGAAAATATCAATGGGTACTGCAACAACAGCGTTTTCGGAATACTTTGGAATTTTTCTTTAGATTACAAATTTTCATCACATTATATTATTTATATAAATTATAAGTTAGGAAGTACAAGTTATTTTTTTTCGGATGACGCTGAATACTTTAAGGAGCGTCTTAATAATCATTCAGAATCAAGAAAATAAGTTAATCAAGAAATATTGGGTTAGGATTCTGGTGCCGAACTAGTTTAACTTTGTATATTACTAACTCATTGAGTAACATTATCAAATCATTAGATGGAACCAAGAAGATTTTGTGTTGAAATGTCTACGAAAAACTCAACAGATAAACCAACATTTTTAGTGTCAAAGTAGTAAGTGTGAATGTGTTTATAAATATGCTTTGGTGTTATATAATTGTCAGCATATGCAAGCTCATTTTGGATATTTTTAACAAAATTATATGTTTCATTTATGTATGCTTTATGTTTGTTCAGAATACGTTAGTATACGCCGCTTTAATTGCGATTAAGCTACAAAATTTATTTAATGCATTATAACACAAATTGTGATAGAAGTTAGGATGTGTTTACCTAAACTCAGCCCCCCCCCCCCCCGACTGATTGCGTATCTTCATCAAAAAACAATGAAAAAGCGTAAACTATCGTAAAAATATCGTTAAAAATAAGAAAAGTCAAAAATTAATTGTAATTAAATAAGTATTGAAAAGAATATGAAAGTAGGGATTTGAGATGGTAAAATGCATATCTGTCGATCTGTCCCTTGAAAGCTTTTGAAGGAATTTTCCGAATTGAAAGGTATAGGGCGAAGACATCTCATTTCCATGTTTTCTTTTGTGATTTGAGCAATTTTTCGTTCATTGTTGAACAGTTCAAAAAATCAAAACATTAGGCCCTAGAAACAAAAAGTAAGCACGTTTTATAAATTCTGGACGTAAAATACAAGTTCCTTTGAACAAGTTTATTCGAAGTAGCTATCAACGTGAAATATTTTTTGGTTTGAGCAATTTGTTCAATTTTGAACAGCTCAAAAAAAAAGTTAGCGCCAACGCGGAAATTTCAATCCTAAATAAATACTGTCCTAAATTTTATCGGAAAGATCTTATGATGTAGAACATGCACAGATACGATTTTCATCCACATTTAAACGAACCTATTTTCCAATGAAACTTTTAAAATAGACTTTAATGATATTTCAGAAAGAATGAATGAATACATGAGTGAGTGAATGAATGAGTGAATAAATATGTATAAACAGTTGTAAAATTTACATTTGAAGCAATTAAGAACTGAAGCTAAATCAGAAACTGAGAAGGAGAGATTATCAATTTGATAGTGTATACCGGAAAGTATATACTATATCCCTTTAATTCCAGACGAAACTTCTTGTTTATTGTTATTTCCGTTAATAGTCAACAATTTTTAAGTAGAATATTACTCAATGATTTTTTTAATTATAAATGCAGTTGTTCTAAAAGAAAGTATAAATACAGGGTGCGGCCAAAAAAAAAAATCGGGCGCCACGTCCTGACACGAACACGTTATACCGTATCCAGTTAATAAGTTTTTAATAAGATAGTGCATGCTTTTCTGTATTTATGTGTGCAGTTTCGAGTTTGTACTCTTTGTTTTTGTTTTCTTCACAAACGTATTGCAGTTTTAGAGCTTTTTCGCGCTGGAAAACGTCAATGTGAAATTTTTCGGTTGCTCAAATACCCTCGAAAGACTGTCTCCGATGCTATTAACTGATTCAATTAACGATGCTCCCGTCCCAGGGAGAGGAAAAAAGCTCACCATCAACACATCCTCCAACCGCAGGCTCATTAAGAAGCGAGTGCAGCGAATTTCGAGGACCTACATGTGAAAAATTGCTCGCGTGATCGGAATCAGTGAACTATCAGTTCGGTGAACAGCCAAAGCGGGACTTAGTTTAAAAGCGGACAAGCTCCAAAAAGTTCAACTCCTTGCGGAAGAGAACAAGCACGTACGACTTCAAAGCTGTCGCAAGATCAAGCGTCGGGCCGCAGGTCAGCGATCGGAGAGCATCCTCTTCACAGATGAGAAGCTGTTCAACGTCGACCAAGAGCACAACCATCAAAACGACTGAGTCTGTTCCGCCGAGGCTAATGGCTCTCCCTCCATCGTGGAACACCTCCAAAATCCACAATTGAGGCGGTGAGAAGCAAAGGGAGGTAAGCGACTAAAATATCAGTTTGAGTAAAACTGGTTCAAAGTTTCATTCCTATACTAAATTCTAGACGTTCTTCATGTAAATATTTTTTTTTTATTTTCGAGTCCTATATGTATGTGTTAGTTTAAGTATGAAGTGTAGAGTGTTTCTGATGATTAGATTTGGCGCAGGATATTTTTAAAAAATAGCTTATTTTTACTTACATCCATTTGCTTCCAACTAGTTAACTTACACCCCTTTGCCACCAAATGAAAAACGTGTATTATTCATTTTAATAAATTAAGTAATAAAGATAATTTGTTAGTGATATAAAATTTAGTAAAAACTGAGCCATTCCATTTCAGATCAGGCAGAGGGTGTCACACGACCCTCACAAATTTTTTTTTTTAAAAATTACAGTAGTTACAACTAAGGGACATATGAAATATCTCAAAATGATTAAGCAAAAAAAAAATCATTTTTCTAGTTACAGCCTTCTAAAATTTGGAACAAAATTGGCCGTTTTCAGAAAATCAGAAAAACACTCCCTTTTAAAATGGCCTCTGTTTCAAAAGTTTTTAACCGATTAAAATAATTTTTTTTCTATAAATAATGAAGGGATGGTATTTTATTTAGACACTAATTTGATAAATCAAGTTGGCTTCATTGATAATGAAAAAAAGTGTTTTTCAAGTGAAAAAAATCGCATTTTTACCGATTTTATGATTTTTTTCCTTATGAAAGAAATTTATTTTTGACAAAACAGAGCGGGCAATCCAAAGTACTGTTATGGAAGTTTTGTATCAAATTTTATTGTAATTCTGAGATGCATATTCCCTCAAAATTTAAAGTTTCAAGTTTGAAAATGCTCAAAAATTACGATTTTTGAAGTGTGATTACTCAAAAAAGCTTAAAAGTGCTTAATGAGCTGCTATAAGTTATATTGTGTATTTTTGCCCCAGATATTTTATATGATTTTTCAAAAAGGGCCTTTTGTGCGTTTCTCAAAAAAGCCAGAAATTCAAACTTGTACTTATTTAATCACTTTAATATAAAATTTAATCAATATTTATTAATAAATATACCATATTGTTACACAATTAATACAGGTAAATTGTACTTAACCTTCTTAGAATTTAAATAGCACCTTGCACAAAGTGTAGCCACCGTGATTTAATGCATGTTATTCTGCTCATTCGAATGACTAGTTTCAAACTCACACGCTTTACATCAAATATCTTACAGCACTGATTTACATAGTTTTAAACACATATGTAGTTATGTATTTAAAGCAAGATAAGTAGAATCAAGTTCTTGAATCAACTTCTACTCGTTATTATCAAAAAATGCAAAGACTAGGACGGTTCAGATGGTGTTATATTTCATACTTTCAACATTACTTTATTTTATTTTGGTCTAGTTTTTTTTCACCGGATTCTTCTGGCTGTTGAAATATTTTTTCTAGATTATCTGTGTACAAATTATTGGATAGTGTCCCTAAACCATCGGTGATACATTCGTAATCTGTCCCATTCAATAATTGTCATTCACACGTTCAATAAATTTTCCTATTAAGAAATCATGCATTGAGTTTCATTTGTTTAAGAGGCTGTGGTAGTTTTCTAACTGCTTCCCACTTCTTGTTTGTTCGTGCGTCCCATGCAAGCATTACTATTTCAATGATTTTTACTATTTAGCGGTATTTTAGGAATGCCAATAATGTTTTGATTGTATTCCTACAATAACTTTTACGTTTGCTGTTACATGGTATTTGATGTAAAGCGTGTGAGTTTGAAACTGTAATTCGAATAAACAGAGTAACATGCATTAAATCACGGAGGTTGCACTTTGTGCAAGGTGCTATTTAAAGTCTAAGAAGGTTAAGTACAATTTAGATGTAGTAATTGTGTAACAATATGGTATATTTATTAATAAATATTGATTAAATCTTATATTAAAGTGATTAAATAAGTACAAGTTTGAATTTCTGGCTTTTTTGAGAACCGCACAAAAGGACATTTTTGAAAAATCATATAAAATATCTGGGGCAAAAATACACAATATAACTTATAGCAGCTCATTAAGCACTTCAAGGGCAACAAATGAGCAGATTTTCAGATTTTTAAAAAATGGTTTTTTTTTTTGAGTAATCACACCTCAAAAATCGTAATTTTTGAACATTTTCAAATTTCAAACTCTAAATTGTGAGGGTATATGCATCTCAGGCTTGCAATAAAATTTATACAAAACTTCCATAACAGCACTTTGGATTTCCACCTCTGTTTTGTCAATAATAAATTTCTTTCATAAGAAAAAAAAATCATAAAATCGGTAAAAATGCAATTTTTTTCACCTCAAAAACACTTTTTTTCTTTATCAATGAAGCCAACTAGGTTTTTCAAATTAGGGTCTAAAATCCCACCTCTTAATTATTTATAGAAAAAAAATTATTTCAATCGGTTAAAAAATTTTGAAACAGAGGCCATTTTAAAAGTGAGTGTTTTGCTGATTTTCTGGAAACTGCCTTTTTTGTTCCAAATTTTAAAAAGCTGTAATTAGAAAAATTAATTTTTTTTTTGCTTAATCCTTTTGGGATATTTCATATGTCCTTTAGTTGTAACTACTGTAATTTTTTTTAAAAAAATCTGTGAGGGTTATGCGACAAGTTTTAGACCTGCCCGCCTGATTTGAAATGGAATGACTCAACTGCATAATATAAATTTCGAATCATTATATTTATCAACAAACTAAAAATCATTGCCATTAGACAAATTGCCGAAAACAAAATATGACAAAAATAAAATCTGCAGACGATTTAACTCTTGTTTTTATCATTATTATTCAACAATTCGGAATTATTTTCCTATTTTTTTTCTTCTTCTCCGCTATAAGTTTCGTAAATAGATCGTCTGCATTGCGTATTTAAACTATCTAAAAAATCAACATTTATTTATAGGCAAACGGATGTAAGTGCACTTGCATCCCTTTGCCACCAAACGGAATGCAGCTTTTATTTAGTAATTTTTTTAAACCACGCTTTTTTGCAGTATTTGTCAAAGTTACCACTAAATTCTTTTTCCCACAAAACAGAAGAGTGTTTAATTTATCATTTGCCTTAGGTATCTCAAAATTTTCCTTTTGGTCACTTACACTCCTTTGCTTCTAAGTGCCTGAATTGGTGATGGTCTGGAGCGAAATTTGTGTCTGTGGCAAGAACTCCCTCGTTTTCGTGGACCAATGGGTCAAAATAAATCAAGAAGTGTATCTCCGCGACATTTTTCAGGCCGTCGTTATTCGTGGGCCCAACAGCACTTAGTCGATGTGAATTGGACGTTCCAGCAGGACTCAGCACTGGTTCACAAGGCGAAAACGACTCAGGACAGGTGCCGGGCCCATTTTCGGACTTTATCTCGTCTACGGAATGGCCGCAATACTCGCCGGATCTCAACCCGATGGACTACAGTGTGTGGTCTATTTTGGAGGCCATAGCCTGTGATAAGCCCCACAAAGGTTTTTAGTCTCTGAAGCAGTCGCTGCACCGAGAATGGAACCAATTGTCACCGGAAGAGCTGCGGCCCATCGCTGAAAATTTCAAGCCATGTTTGGAATTGTGTACGTGTGTCACCACTGGATAAGGCCACTTCGAAACCGGCTGAATATATCATGACTAACGCTTCATATTATCGTAATTAATTGCTGTTTTCATAAATTTATTTTATTTAATAAAAATATCATAAAAAATGTGTGTCCGTGTTTTTTTGCCGCACCCTATAATTGCATTTAAACTCGCTTTGTTGAATTGCCTAAACAAGTACACAAAAAATCTGCAATTTAATCATATTGTTAGACTGTCTGCATTTGAGGGGAAAAAAACCTTTTTTTTTTTTTTCATTGCGCGAAGAAGCACTCCAGCTTTAGCGATTTACTGGTACTAATTTAATCAACTAACACCTTTCACAAATACAATGAGAGAAACTAAACACATAAAAAAGTTACTGATTGCTTCTCCTTTGAAAAAAGAAGGAAAAAACTGTCCTGAGCAATGAAAAAGGTATCAAAAAATGTTTTCTCCACATAAAAAGTTAAATAAGTAAAAAGGAAATAGATGAGAGGAAAAGGGAAAAGGAAAAAAACAAGACTAGGTGACATAGTAGAAAGCATTCTATTTTTTTGTCTGTGCGAATCTAGGACCTAATGAAATCAGACAGCGTTGCAGCCTTTGCAGAATTCAAAGGAATATTGTGAAAATCCTTTGAGGAAAGTCTTTTCGAAAAAAAGAGCAATAGTCTTTTCGGAAAAACAGCAATAGCCTTTGCTGGTCTTTTATTCGAGTTGAAAACAGGATGTCTTTTGACAAGGTATCGAAACGGACACCAAGCAAAAAAGGTGGTTATGACTTTACTTCTGACAAATTTTCTACTCTGCTCCATAAATGCAATCTCAGTAATGATCTTTGAGGAAAAAAATCAAATCTTAAAAATTATACATTTTTAAAAAACTTATTCAACATCAGAAGTATATAAGCATTTATGTTAACTGAAGAATTAAAATGATGTGAAATTCTGCTTTTAATTATATAATATTATACACTTCATTTTAACTTTTCTCTATATCCAATAGATATAAGAAAGTATTAGATTCAAGAAAGGTCTTGAATTTCGACGAATTTACACGTTTTGAGGAGTGCTTAGCCCCTTTGGACCATTTTTTGAAAGTGTCTGTCGGTGATCTTTTTTTTTTGTCCGTTGTAACTCTAAATGTAATGCGTGGATTAGAACGAAATTTAGTGCACGCATGGACCCTGATAGGAACTGTAACTGATTCGTTTTTGGAGCAAATCCAATTAACAGGTCCGGAACAATAGAACGTTATTCTCGATTAGCATAAGTGCTATATCTTAAGAAGTAATGGAAGATATCAAGCAAAATTTAGTACACAAGTACGCCTCAATATAAGCAGGTGCTGATTACATTCTGGCGTCGCTCAATTTAAGGGTACGGGGGGGGGGAGCAACTGAACTATTCATTAGTTTTTTGTGGGTGCTCTCACGCAAGACGTAATGCATAGAATTAAACCATATTTCGTATACACATACATCCTCACAGAAAGTTCTGTTGATAAAATTTCGGTGACATTCGCTGCAAGGGGGATGGTCCAATGTCCCGCTAAGCGTACATTTCAAGAATTTAACAATCCAAACAATGATATTCTGCCGCCAATCCTGCCAAGGGACCTGCCAGCGACTTTGTTTTGTAATGTAGTATTACCCTTTGACCTACACGTTAGCAAATAAAATTCTATTATAAAATGCTAAAAATAGAAATATTTTTAGCATTTTGAAGCTTTGTTAGTAACAAAACCTTATAATTAGTTTATCTTGGTTTGAAATCATATGACGGTTATAGAAGAAAGTTTCGAGACGGCCACAACAGACTGCTTACCACTGGGTTGCAAAGACAGAAATAAATATGCTTTAAATAAAAAGTTATAGTATATTTTTAATTCACACAATTACTGCTTCAATTCATTCAATTACTTACTTAATACTCTTACTTATTTCCTAATTTACACAATTACTGCTTCAATTCATTCAATTACTTACTTACTACTCTTACTTATTAACTAATTTACACATTTACTTATGCTTTAAATAAAACGTTATAGTATTATTTTAATTTACACAATTACCTTTTCTTTTAATTTACACAATTACTTCTCTTACTGCACAATTACCTTTTCTTTTAATTTACACGATTACTTCTTTTACCACACAATTACTTCACTTTTAATTTGCACAATTACTCCTACAATCATTGTCGCTTATTTCTTCAACTAATAAAGCTTTGAAATGTAGAAATGCTTAAAATAATATTCCTGAAAACTCTATCCTTTCCCAAACTAACAAGTTGCGAAACGGAATGGAGGTGAAATGTCTAAGTATGTAATCGAAAAATTGAAAAACACTTGTATTGAATACGTGTCATATGAATTAGAGAAATGACAAGGTGAATACAACTAATGACAAGCAGGTTAACTACATAATTTTTTCACTACAATAAATACAAATGTTTTCACAATTAATATATCCAGTCACTGCTCTACGATTCTTTATAATGTCAAAACTGTTATCACAATATTTGTAGGGTCCACTGGAAAAACGATTTAAGACACATATTACTTTTTGAACTTTGCTTTATGTTTTATTATAAATTATGCATTGTAAATGAATATAAATTATGTATTATAAATATATGTATTATAAATTTGAATTTGGGTGTTACGGAAAAGTAGGCTCGTATAGTTAAAATTAACATTCATGTTATAATAAAATTGAATAAAACATAAAGCAAATTTCAAAAAGTATTATGTGACTTAGGTCAACTCAACTTATGTGACTGAGCTCAAATAGGCAAATAACATGTAGGCTAATTCACTGGAGAAAAAATAGAATAAAATGAATAGAAATGTAAATAGTAATAATAAGTTGGAAAAACAAAAATCGCTATAAAGTATTACATTTATTTACGAAACCCTTGTGTAGTATGGAGAATAGTCCCGTAAAATGCATGTCAAAATAAGTAAATCAAAATAAAGCTATCGATCGCCTGTGAGTCGCAGGAAATAAATTTTGACTCGTTTAAAAAAAAGAATAATCAAAATCCCAAAAAAATTAATTAATTAAAAATTGGCTGCTATCCAAAGTGCACATAGCGGTAACTTTGTTATGTGTAAATTATGTTATTTTATGAAAATGTTTCGCATTCCACATAATTAAAAATTATCCGCCCATGGCAATCAACCAGCGATCCTACACATTTAAGCATTTTTTTTTTTTACAAAACACACACAATAAAAGAGGACAAAAGAAAGAAAGAAACGAAACAAAACGAAAAATAAAATATCTAAGCATTTTGAACGCTTTTTGGGTTTTTTTTTTAGTTCACGTACTCGCACAAAAAGGACGATTTAAATCTATTAGAATAGTTTTAATTAAGATATTTTTAATATAATTAGATTTTATCTGTTATTCATTGACAGTAAAAAAGAAACACGAAATTTTCTAGCTTGCAGAGACTAACAGCAGCAAGAAAAGCTTTGAAAGCGGAAAAACCTTTCATCTGAGCCCAAATAGGCAAGTAACATGTTTGCTAATTCACTGGATTAAAAATAACAATATAAAAGTAACAATAGGCTGGAATAACAAAAATCGCTATAAAGGATAACATTTCTTTAAAAAACCCCTCTGTGCAGTATTTTAATTCGTTTAAAAAAAAGGGAGAAATATAATCCTAAAAAAATAAATTAATTAAAAATCGGCTGCTCCTCAAAAGGATAAAAACCGCAACAAACAAATTTTAATTCGTTAAAAAATAAAAGGATCATAAGCCAGTCGTCATGGTAACAATTCAAATAAAATTGAAGTTAATTACCGTGGAAAAATAATTTCGAACTACAAAGAAAAACGCTTATAACTTCTTTTCCAGTTAATTTAGAGGCTTCAAATTTTAGCACATAGAACAAAACTCTTTCTGGGACAGTTATTTTACGCGCTTTTCAAAAGTATCAAGCTTGAAAAGATGCGATAATTCCTTCCCATAGAAAGTGACTATTTTACGAAACTTTCGTCTATAAATTGTAATAAAAAAAGAACAAATCCGAATTTCAGAAAACACTCTCCGAGGTGCACACCCCCATGTTCCAAACAATTTTTGTGCCAAATTTCATGAAAATCCACCGAACGGTCTTGGCCCTACACCGGACACAGACAGACAGACAGACACACATACTTGCTGCTTTATTATTGGTAGAGATATACCGTGACGTCGTCGGGTGTGACTAACCATTTCAATTACCCTAAAACTTGGTTATTTCAAAGTAGAAATATGAAGTATAAAATTAAATTATTTAAATCTAATAAAACTAATAAAACATGGAACTAATATTGGAGTTGCTTATTAAATCTTTAACTCTTGGCACGGATGTGACGTACTTGTGGTTACAAACTATTAAATTTGGTGTTTAATGACGATAAAAGTAACCCTAAATCTTAAAGCATTTTTCTTTGGTTTGACTGTACGGTATGCCTGCCATAGAAACTAGCATATCAGATACGCACACAACGCTGTTACATGTTAAAGTAAATACCATTTCTCTTTATGTCCTCGGATGTGACTTCAAAACTTGGGACAAACTTTCTATGAGGATCAAAATCAATACGGAGCTTAAAATAAATAATAAAAATACATTTTCATGATCTGCCTTGTTCTTTACTTACGTACTTTAAAGCGCGAATTCAAAGTTTGTTCGCTGTTATTGACGAAGTCGTAAAAATGAGCTGTCGAATAGACCTCAGATTGGCACGCTTTATGTACTAAATAATAATAATAATAACATTTTGCATAATTTTATTTCTTCCGTACATCATACTCTGTATTTTAAGAGACAATATTCGCCTAGCTCTTTAAATATCAGGATATACAGCCAAAGCATTCAAGATAGTGGTGTTATTAAGTATAGATATATATATATATACACAATGTATATATATATATATACATTGAAATTAATATATATATATATATATATATATATATATATATTAATTTCAATGTATTTTTATTGTTCTTTTCTGTGACTTAGTAAAATCAAAATCCGAACTCCGTTGGAACCTTTTAACATAACTTTCTCTCAACCTGAACTAAAGCCTATTGAGTCCTTTTTACGAGTCTACTCTCAAATATGAACTAAAACTTTTCTCTGAGTTCCGATTGGCAAAGAGATCCCAAGAAGGAACACGAATGTTGAATCTAAGCATCACTTGGAGCTTCTGCATGAAGTATAGCACGCATCAAACTAAGCTCCTGCGAAATGTTCCCTAAGGGGACTGCATTTGTAAATATTCCCTACATGTGTAAATATTCATCTGTATTCATCACTTTCAACATTGTGCATAGCATCCTTGTGAATAGATCCTGAATCAAAAATAAAAAGAAAGAAAAAAATGAATGCTGTTTCGTACATTCAAGAAATTTCGCCTGACTGTTGAGACCAAACATATATATATATATATATATATATTATATTTATTTGTGCGAGTGTGCATATACACTCTTTATAGTACTATGATTTAAATTACCCTCCTGCATCTTCTATCTTGTTTAAAATTCAATTTCTAAAGACGCTAAGTTAAAATAGCTGAATGCTATTTTTCTCGCTTAAATGGGCATACAAAGGAATATTTAATGGCGTACGGAAGCTGATGCATTCATCCGAAGCATTTTCCAAAGAGTTTTGAAGCTGCCTGTTTTTCAGAACAATTCAAATCATTTATTCTAGAATGAATTTCGGCTCCTTTCTGCATTTAACTGCACTCTAGATAAGTGAACTTTAATCAGTCATGACAATGTGATTTTGAAACGGAATTCAATTTTCTATCTCCGATCCGTTTCTGCTTACGCAATTCACTTCATGAAAAGAATGCATGAATAAACCTAAAAGTTCTTGTTTTAGGATCCAATTTAAAGCAATTTTCAAACATAATGTTTTGTTTAATGTTACTTTTTCCCATCAAATGGAACATCAAATGCCATCTTTTCCTTGTTTGAAAAATGTTGTTTGTTGCGCATACATCATTTCGTTTGATGCAACATATGTATGTGTAGCGGTTTTGTTGCTTTCACTGGTTGAATTGAAAAACGTCGCAACAGACAATGATGCGGTATGTCACACAGTTAACAAATATTAATGATTGTTTCAAGAGTGAACGAGTAAAGAGCAAGCTAAAGAGAGCTGTTTTAAAGAACTAGCATTAACTTAAAACGTTTTGAAAGACAGAGGTAAATACATGAGAAACTTGCCCAATGAGACTACCCCCGTATTTATATATACGTATATGCACAAAAAGTCTTTAAAAATATTCAAATATAATCTAAAATACATAAACTGATGTTAATTAAAGTACTTGCCATTTTCAGGTGAATATAAAGCAGCAAAACACCATATTAAATGCACACTGTAGTACAATAGTAAGCAATAAGTTCTGTCTAGAACAGGGGTCTCCAAACTTTCCAGCCTTAGGGCCATATTGATTACTCCAGTAAATTCCAAGGGCCAACACCATATTATCATTAATTGTTGCCGGTGGTAAAAAGTTGAATCAGTCCACTAGTGGTGTAAAATATGATTACTTTTTTGCCAGATGCCATTAGCTAGCTCTCCGCGGGCCGGACAAAATCTGTCCGCGGGCCAGATGTGGCCCGCGGGCCGTAGTTTGGAGACCCCTGGTCTAGAACTATACTTTCCGTATACAGCAACATCAAAATATAATTTAGGTCAGTGGTTCATAATCTTTTTTTTTTCGCGTATCGCCATTTTTATGGCAAACCATTTTGCGTACCACTGCTAATATAACTTATTATATAGAATATAACACTAATAGATTATAGATAGATTTTTTTGCTCGCAGGCGTACCACCTAGAGAGGTTTCGCGTGCCACTAGTGGTACGCGTACCACAGTTTGGGAACCACTGATCTATGTTTCCCTCTCCCTCTGCTCTCTCATTTAACTTTATTTCTTAATTACTTTACTTATTTTTCAACAGCTAATACGTACTTCATAAACTCATTCATTTATTCGTTCGTTCATTCCCTCTTTCCTTTATTCATTCACTCTTTCACTCATTTAGTCATTCATTCATTCAGAAATATCTTTAAAAACCCTGCTCAAAAAAAATCACTGAAAAATTTTACTTATTAGGTTTTGGACAAATCGTAAAATTGTATAAAAAACCAAAAACTTTCGAATAGGGCAATTCTCTCGAAGTTTAATGGGAGGGGGAGGGGCAGACCGACAGTCTGACCAACTGTCTAACCAACAGACCGAAATATACGTATTTTCCCCATCTGAAAACCTTGCTTTCATTTTTTTTCATACTTTTTTTTTCAAAACTTTAATGCGGAAGTAGGCTAAAAACGGATCTTTTGCCAGTAAAGCAATTTTAGTTAAAGTAAGCTAGCCATTGTAAGCTACGATGTTTCTAAACTCCTTTTATACCAATTTTATTTTTTAGTGAAATGATCAAGTGATCCATAGTTAGACTTAATGAAAAAATATATAGATTACTACAATTGAGTGGGCCTCAGGTTAATAGGGTCATCACAACGCGTCGCTTGACCTTAACACACACAGCAAAAGCAAGATCCAGCACTTACAACAGCATTTCTGCATCCAGATCGTTACTATGGCAACGACTCACTTCAGTCTCTTATTATATTCTATTGTTCCTTTCTTTTGTTCGTCCGCTAAAGTTTGTCTATTCTTTTGCTCTTTATCTAAATTTCTCTTTATTATTCCTTAATGAACTTTCTTTTTGCTGTTGTTTTAATTTTAAGGCTCCTTAAATGTTCCAGCTTTAAAGATGATTTCTTTTTAATTCGTTTTAATTTATTATTAATGACAGAACAATTTATTCATCGTGCTTTTACGCATTTAACTCTCTTAAGGGGTCACGTTTGAAAAAGTTGGGGCTTTTGTCTGTCAAATCAAGTGTACATCTAAATTGTTAAAAACCAGAACATATAAAGTATTTCAAAACACTTTAATTAAATTTCCTTTCAGCAAAGAATAATAGTTTTAATTTAATTTTTCAAGTGAATTTGATTTCACTGACAAATGCCGGTATTTAAGATGCGGCAGAGTGTTTAAACCAATACTAAAAATAATATATTTTTACAAATTCCTTTTTCTGTGCTGTAAAAAAAGCTGCTACTGATTTTGTACTTTTCTTATTATGGTGTGTGTTTACATGTAAAAAGGGGGGGGGGCATTAATACCCATTTTAAAAACTTATTTTTATATATTATTTGTTTACTTACTTATTCATTATAATAACTTTAACCTTGGTTATAATACATTTTTACAAAAATGGATCTCACACTAAAAGTTACGTTTCTCTTCAATTGCTTCCTTCTATTTGTTTTCAATATGTAAAAATGGTTTTTATTTCTTTCATAACTTTTAAAAATAGTTTAAAAGAGCTTGCCCAATAGAAAAATTAAAAGTATATTAGAGAATAAACGGTTTCTTAATTAGTATTCTTAAAAACATCAGTTCTTTTCTTGGTAGATTCGGAGCACAAAATAGTTGGTTTCAGGTCCACGCGAGAAGCAAGGAGTAATGCGTGCGCTGCTCCTGAGTCAAACGGGGCACTTATAGGCAGGAGCACGACTTTCGCCCCTTTTAAATGTGGTCTCTTAACCAGATTCCAGATCAGATACCTTCACTTGGGGATGGCACCCCCAGAGGTATCGTTTCACTTGGAGGGAATTGGCGCCCCGACGGATTTAAAGTGCACCAGCTCCCTTTAGCGTACACGGTCCACAGCAACAAGTCGCGAATGGTTGTCACCCTTCCAAACACTGACCTCGTTCGATGTTGCTTTACTTTCGGTGTTCTGCTCGAACCGAGCTTCTACCGACTGGTCCACTGCGGGACCACGAAATAGCTAAATAAAAGTAATACTTTTCAAAGTTACAATACACTAAATTACAAGTGAAATACTTCCATTTACCTCCTAATATGTGAAAATGATAACGAAAACCAGCAAAACATAATACAGTGAAACCCCGATTTTACGTCCCCCGAATCTACGTTTTTCCCGCATTTCCGCAAGTTTTTTTCATCAGTTCCCAGTTTTTCCGTATACTAATAATGTTAATTTAACCCGGATTGTACGTTTGTTATATATGAAATTTCCCGCATTTTACGTTTTCCCTGGAAAGTGAAAAAAAAAAAAAAGTTCTAAAATAAGCAATATTTTTCCGTCTGTACTTTTCGTCAGCTGATGAAGATAAAAAAAAAGAACCGGAAGCACAGCCCGTCCCTTCAGTCACTATTTCAATGAAGAGCTTACAAATAGTGAAAGACTATTTTCTTTCTTATAAAGACCAGGGAAAAAACTTGCAACGTATTTCAACCCTAGAAGATACTGCATTCACTTTGAACTCAATGACTAAAAAACAATCCACTATTACGGATTATTTTCAGCCTAAACGGCCAGGAATCGCATCTAAAGTGTTAAAATTATCTTAAAATGGTATGTATAATAATATTCTTTTCGTAAAATATAGATATTATACCTTTTGAAAGAGTCTTTACTACCTTTAGTTTTTTTTATTTGATTTTTGCATTCTATGTATTTCCCGTACTTTACGTTTTTCCCGTAGTTTAGGTTTTTTTGCCCAGTCCCTTGAGAAACGTAAAATCGGGGTTTCACTGTATTTTAAATTAACCCACACTATATGTAACCTGTCACCAAGCTCCCTCTGAAGCGCTTTCAAGAACTGTAGCATGACCTCTGTGCAGATGGGACATATATGTCTTAAAAACGTAACAAGAAAATTGTATGCTCAACGTTGTAAAATACTATTGAAACCCAATTTTTTTTTTTTTGAAATATTGACCAAAAATTTTCGGAAGTTTATATAGAAGACCTGCACAAATAATATTTTGATGAGAAAGCTTTCATTAAAACAACACCTAAACGAATGTAAATAAAAATATTAAATTACATTAGGAAATCTTTGGAAACAAAATTTGCTTTCAAAAAAGCCCTAAAGTAAAGTATCTTTAATCGGAAAACCATTCCATTTTATGGCATCTCATAAAATAATTCCTGGTTTCTTGCACATCAAAATTTCAAGTAGCTTCTAGCAAAAATTTCTAAAGCTTCTTGTCCGCTCAAGTGAAATATTTGATGCCCGTTTTCTAGTTTCCTGTTATGTTTTTTAATTTAGAAATAAAGTACGACTTTACGCTCATGTAATGATTTTCAAAACTCGTTTCAAGAAATCAATTTTGTACTCTCTAAAACTACAAACATTCATAGAGTTAAAGTCATCGCTTTTGCTTTGAAAAGCGCCGCTAAGATTGCTGTTATTACCATGCTTGGCGCTTTGCTCAAACCCATAACAAAGTTTCCGTAAGTCACGAGTAGCTCTGTTTTAATAACAAATTTAATGCTGCAATATTATTTGAAAGTCATATTAAAATCCAGAGCCATCAGTTAAGACCTTTCGAAGGCTCTATACTTATTCGTTTCAAGACTATAAACGGTTATCTTCTGCTGAAATTTCCTTCAAGATGAAGTGGTTTTCAAAACAGTTTATCGTCTTAGCCATCCAAGACATCTGGTGTTGTGAATATAGTGAAGGGCCTTTTGGTATCGCTCTGATGGTTTCAGACTCAATAATCTGAAGCAAATTTAATGGAAAAGGAATGGTTATAGGAATCTGAAACTTACGCGAATTGATTGATCTCTTAAGTTCAATCATTTTTTCCATGGAAGTAAAGAAATATGTTTTATTATCTTGAAAGTTCGCTTTTGCAGCACGCATGGTACTTAAAAAAGCGTTACATTTTCCTGAAAAACAGTTTTTTGAATTTGATGAAAAAAAAATAATTTTTAAAAATTGGTTAGTTCAAAAACACTATTTTTAATTAAATGTCAATTTCAAGAAGAGCCTAGAAAAGAATGAATGAGATCCATACAAAAGTCTATTTGGAACAACTTTTCATTGGGTTTCGTGTATAACATCCATACCGAAGGCCATTTGTCACAACTTTTCATTTCTCTTTTAACAATTTTGGATCATGTTATCAGAGTATTTAGAATAAAAAATATAAGGGGCAACAAATAGTTTATGAAGCGACTTTTGTTCTAACCAAGAGATTGTAGTTAGTTGTTTGAGTTGAACCTTATTGCGTGAAAAACAAATGTGGCATGTATATATATATATATTTCAATATATATAAGGTATATAATTTTAAAAGGATCATATTTTCCCTATTGAAAAATTACTTTTTAAATATCAGTCTTCAAGATAGACTTTATCTTGAGCTTATCTTGAAAAAAATAAAGTTTTATTTTGTTTAATTTTTAAAGTTAAAAACAAGGAAATACTTATGTATCTAAGCCAAAAAAAAAAAATATTTTCAGCGTATTTAAAAATTGTTTCATAAAGTTAATTAATATTTTTAATAAATAAACTACTATTCACTCTTACTTTTGTCTTCCAACTTTTTAAGATAAGAAGGATTGTTTAAAGATTCAAACTTCGCGAAATTGTGATTAATGCTTTTGAAACAGAAGAACATCTTTTTGTTATTTACTAAAAGTTGATTACAATTATGAAGAGCTAAAATGCTATTACTCAAATTGAGATGATCATTTTTTACTGCGCCTTTTACATGGTGAAGTATTTGATACATGTATTCAAACAGTACTTTCTATCCTCCAGAGAATTTATTACATTGTTATATTGCATTACAGAAGTAAATAACACATTTTTTCTACTTTTCCTTATCAAACAACTTTTTTCAGTCAGGTTGTATGATTTACTAATTAATATAATTATTTACCAATGTTCAAAGTTTAAAAGCTTTCATTTTTTTAATGTAAATAAAAGTTTTTTTTTTGAATTACGCATTTGTTTTGCAGAAAGAGTAATTTTGTCTTACTCAAAATAGAGTACCATTTTGTCTTACTCAGGAAGTGCCAATAATTATACCAGTTTAATTCAGAAGTCTTCAGCATAAAAATTGTTGGGCATTTCTTTCTTCTTTGTTTTGGTGGCGGTATGCAACAACTGACCCTTTTACATATTGTGTCATGTTTTCATGTGTTAACAATATCAAACGTTTTATTTGATAAAAAGACAGACGACGTTTTTCAAACACTTATTATAGGTAACGCTGCAGGCGACTCTTAGCAAACACAATAACATCGCAGGCAACGTTATTTAAATTCAGCACGGGCAACGCCGTGCGGGTGCCTCTATATTACATATATATGTGCGTGTGTGTGTGTAATTATTATCTTCAAATGAGAAAGGAAAGTGAAGAATCGTCAGAACCTAGAATCGAACCTGGGACTCTTTGCTTTCAAGCTTCCGAGCACTCCCAGCGACTGCTGCATTTTCCCTACAGGTAATGGGTGACACAAACCTAACGAAGCTTGGGTAGCTCAAGTGATAGAACATTGGCAAGACCCGAGTTAATGGGTCAAGCGATTACTTTATTTCCCCCTACACACACACACACACACACACACACACACATATATATGTATATGTATGTCTGTGTGAGTGTATGTATGTGCGTAATACAGGGTGAATTGCGTAAACTTTACTTCGTCCTCTTACCTCTTTATCCCCTTAACATAAACATAATGCATTTTTCATCATCAAAGATTTATAACCTCATCTTGAAAAATTTCGAACTATGTCTTTTGAAAATAATTTTACCAACTGCACAATGATTACAGCTCGTCACGGAAGCCTCTTTCCGCGCTTCATCAGGCCTATATCTAAGTAAGGCCGTGGCCTTTGGACGCAGAGTTATCGGATAAACGTTAGCTAACAGTTGATGGATGATGTACAGATTGCGCGATTAGCCCTTGAGCAAAATGACAAAGAAATTTTCGCAATCAATCATCACAGTTGCAGGTTTTCTGAAAGCAGAAAGTCTTTCCCCGAAAGACGAAGCGCACTCTCTCTTCACTGGAGAACTGGGTTTTAAAAGATTAAAATAATAAACCTTCTTTCTCTTTATCTAAAGGGGACATTTTGGAAAGAAATTTTCTTGGAGCTTTTCGAACTCATGACAATTTTTCTCCTTGGAGTTAGAAGACTTTAATAATCTCTCTACCCTGCTTCTCGAAGTTTTTTTTTCTTTCTTTTGGTGTTATTCCTCCAAAGTTCTTTAATTTTAGTAAAGCTAAAAAACAGGAAATATCTTATTTTATCGAGAATGTCTGAAATTAAGTTATGTTGGTACAGTGTAACAGACCTAGCATTTTTTCTTTGGAAATATAGATTTTAGAGTGCGTCATCGGTCTCCTGAAATCATTGTAAAATACATAATTTTCAAAAAAATTGAAATATGATCGGCATGTAATATTTTTTTCTCTCATTGATGCGCCTTTTTTTCCATTATTATAACAATTTTATCAAATGCAAACGAAATATGTATTCAATAATTTATTCCGTGTATCTTTTGTGTAGCCCTTATCACTATAAGGGATTGCAGCCCATAAAGCATACTTCTGATAAAGCTAGGAATAATCTTTTGAGCTGTTCCATGACAGGCCGAGTTTATTCCAGCTCTCTGTTCTACGGCTTGCGTCGGCAGGTTTATAATGTAGATGCATATCTAAAGTTTTGTTTCACACAGTTTTGAGAATCAAATCAGGTACGTAACATCCCATTTATTGAGAGCTGATTTCTAGCAATTGTCATGTTCCTCACAATTATAGCAGCGGGTATGTTAGCAATTTCAGCATGGATATTGTCTTTTAGGTGTTTAGGGCTTTAGGTGTTATTGGCTTTTAAGGTCCTTGGACGGTTGGTATAAAGGTTGGGATTTAACACTCCGTCGGGCGCGCTCCAAATCTTGCACTATCGGGCGCACTGTATCTCACAGATACATTTCGTAAGAGCGATGCGTAAATTTAATTATGAAAGTTTTTTAAAATTAATTTTCGTTTTTCGTACCAGGCTCCACCTCCCCTACACTTCGACTCCTTACCTAGCCTGTATTTCCTTCATTTCAATTCCAAATGCAATGAAAGCATTAAGTTACAACACAAATACTTACAAACAAAAAACAATGTGTAAAGTAATAAAATATATGTGTACAATAGATGTATATATATATATAATTATATTAAGTGAAAATATTCTTAATTAAAATATTAACTATTACAATAATTTTAGCAAATGAAAAAAATAATCCGACTCGAATACATTTATTTCATCAATTGCACATTTTTTACAAAACATCACGGCATGTTCTAAGCAAAAACTTTCGCTGCATTTTAGGCACTTATATTGCGTTAACCTAGTCTTTTTGTTGAACGACACTCCATAACCAGAATTACATTCCATGAAATCTTCTTGATTCTTATCACTTTCATCGAAAATTTCTGCATCTAAATCTTCATTTTCATCGAAGAATAAAATTTTACGAACTGTTTCAAGATCTTTTTGATTATTTAAATCTAAAAAGCGTTTTTTTAGTCATTTTCCAAATAAAAAATAAACGCAAAAATTAATAAAATCAGTGTAACACACGGCAAATGTCATCGGTCGCGCTGTATCCCACAGATACAAACCGCAAATGAACCCCCAAAAGGGGGGGGGGGAAATCCCCCGACAACTACTAACACACCATTTCAGTAGACCTCGTGACCTGAAGGGCAGATATTGCTCTAGTCAAGGTTCTGATAGTTCTCCTTTGATTCAAAAGAAAGGAATTTCAAAGCTTTGTATCTGTGAGATACAGCGCGACCGACGGAGTGTTAAAAAAACCCCACAGGAGCAAATCATAAGTGGTTCAATTAAGGGGAGCAGGCTGACTACCAAATCCCTGAGCATTCGCTCGAAAAACAATAGGTTTTGACGAGAAACGCACGCTCAGCACTGTTTCTAGGCATGATGATGACTTTTCTCCTCCAACCTCCTTCCCTGTTAGCCCTAGGCTTTAAGAACACCCTCTCCCGGAAGTGAGGTAGTGGGGGTATTGGGGTCCCCGGATTTTTCATGCAAGTATCCCCTAGTGTACATGGTGGGACTTCAGCGGATCTGGGAAACGGACACCCGACCTTCCGGTTGGAAGTCCAACATCCTAACCGCGAAGCTGCCACTGACCACCTGACGGTGACTGACTAAGGCTGGGGGGAAAAAATTCAGAACTATCCTTCTGGAATGAGATCACTCCCGTCTCGCTTTGACATTTGTAGCCTGACAGGCACTTATTATTTTTTTTGAAAAAAAGGAAGTTATGTTACCGTACCCTACGTAAGCAGGGTCAACTCCAGTGGTTCAGTATTCGATAAGAGAGTGATTGTTCAGGACCTCCGTGCAGGGCAGGATGCCTGTCACATCCAAGCTGTTGAGAAATATGCAACGTGCGGCTGGTCATTGTCCTGCTCAAGTCATCTGCACAAGAGGCTGATCCACAAGCAGAAAAACTTGAGTTGCTGTGCTATTGTGAAAAAACGTTATAACGTTACATCTAGACACACGGCAGTGTGTCCGCCAAGTTCAGAAAGTCAGCCAAATTAAGATACGGCGACACCGGCCAATGTGTATATTTACCCGAACCATTTCGAGCTACTTTTGACCCCACCATTACCCAAAAACTATTAGACCTACATACTTGAAATTTTGTACGTTTAATAGCGATCCCCTTAACCCCTAGAATATCAAATTTCATTGATGTACCTCTTATGGTTATGGAATTATTAAGGTTTGAAAAGTGTCATTTTTATCACTCACTCACTCACTCATCAAAAACCTAACCTACTTCTAGGAGACTTAGAAACTTGAAACTTGGTATCAAGGTAGACAATTTGGCATATATAAAGGAAAAAATCCGAAACTTCAAAAAATTACATTATCTTCGAAGTTACTAGCATACTCATAAGTAGCATCATACCTAACGACTTCAAACAGCAGCCATATTTTTCTGCCGTTTAAAGTAAACAATACTCTCTCGCGCTTGAAGGTAAATAATTGATGCATTGAAATTCACTTTCCGCTTTAAATTTTCACCTTAAGGCTTAACTCAAGCTGACTACAAAGAATCCAGTGTCGTAGTTATACAGAACTTTTCAACGTTTTAAATAAAAGATTAATTAAGTAAAGGTAGGTTTAAGTAAAGTTTAAGTTCAGATAGGAATGTAAACAGACGAAAAAAATCTTAAAAATTAATAGCGACTATTCAGCTTGGTTTAATTTAGTATAACTTTTCGCCAATATAAAAACACACATTTTAGCTTTTCAAAAATTAATGATATCCCAACAAAACAATAATGTGAAAAAAGGGCCAAGTTCGATAGAAAAAAAACGGCCTACGGAGTAGTCGTTGTCAGCGATAAAAGAATTGATATCTAACGGGTGCCAAGTTCCATAGCAGAACCTTTAATCATGGCTCTAAGAGCGTACAATGTTCTTTAATTTATTTAAAAACATTTTTTTATCGGATTCCTAACTTGTCAAGTTTTAATTAAGATAAGTTACGTTCAAGAAGACGATAAGAAGACAATTAGAAATTAACTATAATAGCTTGCCACATGATTTTACTAACTATTAAAAATTGCTAATTGAATGAGTTAAATTTTTTGAATGTAATTTATCTTAATTAACACTTGCCAAGTTAGGAATCCGATAAAAAAATGTTTTTAAATAAATTAAAGAACATTGTACGCTCTTACAGCCATGATCAAAGGTTCTGCTGTGGAACTTGGCACCCGTTAGATATCAATTCTTTTATCGCTGACTACGACTACTCCGAAGGCCGTTTTTGTTCTATCGAACTTGGCCCTTTTTTCACATTATTGTTTTGTTGGGATTATGTTTACGACAGTAATTTTGCACCTTTTGTAATTCCAAATTTATTCCAGTACGAATACATTATGTTTTTTTTCCCTGAGGAACTTTAGAATAAACCTGTTTATAAATGCTTTAAGTGATAATATAAACATTCAAATATTTTTGTAAGTAATGGCACACTAATAATGCGATGCGTGGGTACTGCTTTTTTTAAAATTTCTAGTGTATGTGTTTTCATAGAAACATGCATTACGCGATACAAAATTTCGCCTCAAAAATACAACTTATGCTAATAATTCATTGCATTTGACATAACTAAATATTAAATTATTAGCATTATTAATGTTATGATACTTATGATGCATACTCAAAAATATAGAAATAATAATTCAGTTAATAAATTCTATTATTGAAATGCCTATTATAAGTTGTCATGATAAACATTACAAATGCATTTTCCATATCTTTCTTTTTCTTTATTTTCATACATTTTCAAAAGTCAAAATAATCACATTAGTAAACATGCACTTTTGCTGGTTAATCAAACAATGGAAGCTAAACGCAAAAAAATACTAGATAGAACGAGTCATGAGTAATGACAAAGCAAAACCAAACCTTGTAAGTTATAAAGCGTAGAAATAAAAATATTATTTTCCAATGAGTCACTTTTGCGGGAGAAACAGTAAATACAAAAGGACCAGAAAATGAGTTGGCTCTTCAACAATACTTTTGCTCATTAAGTCATTGTGGGGTCTACAAAGATTACGTTCTGATGCAAATGAAATTATTGAAGCTGATTGGGAAACGAAATACAATGAACTGCTGTTGCAGACAGTTCGCAGAAACAAAGACATCTATATTTTAATACATAATTAATTTTACACAACTAAATACAAAATATGCTCAACCAGACTGCTATTGTTTAAATGTTTATATATATATATATATACATATATATATATATATATATATAGAGAGAGAGAGAGAGAGAGAGGGACAGAGAAAGAGATAGACACATATGGAAGGCGTAAAAACGATAATTTCTACCTGAAAATTCCAAGTAACTATTTGACATTTTTCTTTTGTTTTGGAGCTTAATACAAGAGATAAATCAGTCCTCCGAATGAGATAAAAGAACGTCCAACTAGGTTCTACAAGTTTCAATAGTCAAAAAGTAATTAGCTTATCACCAGGGGAATTATTCAAAGTAAGCTGAATGTAACATTTGTAGCTACGATTAGTTAAACCTGTTGTAAAAATGCAATTCAATACCACTTAGTTGTCAAAAAATGTCACAGACTGTTTCTGTAAAAGCAATACTTCCAGTTTCCGAAGACACCATTACTAACTATTACTGGATTGTTATTGAATGAGATTAAATTATCCAATCCCTATGGCTTAATATTTCACAAGCACCGATGCAAAGTAACACGACGATTGTATTTAGGATACAGAATTATGATATGCCTGAATGAAGAATTTTTTTAGCATTAAAGTTACAGTTAAAAAAATATTAAAGCTACATTCAAGCTTAGCTGAAAAGTAAAATAACTGAGCAACGCTAACACAAATATTTATTAGTTAATAGTTTTATGCATACATATTAATTTAGTTAAAAACGGGGATTCTGTAAAAAATATTAAAAAAAAAAAAAATATGCAGTGAAATCGCTTTACGGCGAACTTTAAAGGATTGAGAAAATACTGCGTTATAACGGAGTGTTTGTTGTATCAGAACATATATTGGGGTTTAAAATGGGACTAAAAATTTCGTTCTATCGGCATTCGCTGTAACGAGATTACTTCATTAATCTTACAAGAAATGGGAATGTGGTTGTACAAATAACTCGGAGTAAAGCTTGTAAAATGCGCAAGTGCTTCTTACTTTTATTTGAAATATATATACCTGTATTATTAGAAATACTTTGACCATGTATGAAAAGTAGTAACTTGAGGAACAGCAGCGGATATTAATACCCTTCATAGAGAGGACAGCAATATCCGCAGCACGATTTATGACTCCGAGGATATCACCATCAGCCTGGATGATCGAAGGCTAATTTATTACTGGGGTGGAAGAGTTTGTCGCGAACTGTCTATTGATAACGGCAATACGCTTCGATGGGTAAATCTCCCCAACCCTCATAGGTTCTTTTGCTGGAAACGGTGCTTCACTGCGGCTTCATCTGTGGGAAGGTTTATGCTTGGCTTTTCTGGGGAACGAATAATTTTGGGAGACGTTTGATCGTTTGCATGCATTGCCTTGAGATTTCGAGAATCCGCATTTTGCATCTGCTCTGAATTTAAATATGGTACGGGCAAGTGAATAAGTTTTGTGACTTGTGTCTCATTTCCCTTAGGATAAGTCGAAAGGGAATTTTGAAAACACAGATGCTGTAGTTCGAGATTAAAGAGAATGTTTTATCTTTTATTGCGTTCGCTAAACAAGTACACAATTTTTTAATGATATTTTATTCATAAATCATATTTTCGATAATATTTTACTAATAAATGCGTGTGTACTGTGATTTTATTAAAATTCATGCGCATTCGTTTTCATAGACACGTGCATTGCATTTTTATGATAAATGTATTTGTTGTAAACGTTCATTTATTTTATAATTTAGTGTATGCCCATGAAATTGTTTTAAATTATGAACAACTAATGTAATAGGCCATAATAAGTGTCCATTAGTTCCAAAAGAGAATGCCTTCCATGAGTGCGATTGGTAGAGAAATATACTCTCATGCTGATTGGCTATTTTTAATGAAATGTTACTAATCAATAAGATTTGTAATGACATTTTACTAATCAATGCTTGTGTACTGCGATTTTATTTACAATTTGTGTACATTTGTTTTCATACAAACATGCAATTGCATTTTTATGATTAAGATAGTTTTTATAAACATTTATTTATTTTATACCCATGAAATTGTTTTAAATTATGAACAATTAGGATGAGTTTTTATAGGCTGTTCCAAAACGGAATGCCTTCTATTAGTGAGATTGGTAGAGAAAGAGACTCTCAAGCTGAGGGGCTGGATTTGAATTTAGGCAAGGGCATGGATGTTGTCGATTGGTACTGCACTTCTTACGATATTGTCCTAGGGGCTCGGACCCACCTTTCGGCGGTAGGAATAACGTAGCTGAGCCAGCCTAAAGCGAAGCAGTTCTCGCATTCAGCCTAATTACACAAGGGAGCATAGAAGTGGTTGATCATTTGAGCTACTAGCAAGTATCAAATCAAAATTAAAATCGTTTTTAAAATATTTAATAACCGTTGTATTATATTACATCATTTTTTCCCTATGACTCTGAAACTATAGGAGATATGAACACAAATTTCCTCCAATCCTTTTCACATGAAGGAAAGAACAAACTGCCACACAAAATTATGCTTACTATCTCAAACAAAACAAACCTTTGATATACTTTTTAACATTCAAGCATAACAAGGAATTAAAACAAAATCATAAGTGAAACAAAGCTGTCCAGTAACTTTCTTGAAGAAGGCGAAGAACGCTAGCTTAAAAACGAGTGAAGTGCGCCGTAGTTTTGATCAGGCCAGTAGTTTTGCCCAGCACAGTAGCTTTGATACAAGAAATAACCATTTAAAACCAAAGGCAAAAGGAACGCCCGTAAGCTTTAAAGTAACTAAAGGGTCAATGAAAAGATAGATGAACAGGTTTTCATTACGACCTCTAATGCTGCTCTCTTATTTGTTATTAGGCATCCTTTCTCGCATTCCCGTACCGAATCTTACGTACTACTTTTTGATGGGAGATAACACCTTTATTGCAGCTGAACTTACGCAATAATTTGAGCACAAAATTGAGCATGAGAAATCTATTTGAATTCCGAATATTGACATTTAAAATGAAAAAAAAAATAAAAAAAAAATAAAAGTAAAAACAGGACATCTATTCGTACACCGATACTGCAGATATAGAATACGGGAAAATTATTTGTGTCAAGAAAACAACGAAGAAAATTCGGAAGAAACTTGAAGATTCTCTGCTTGTAAGTAAGAAGAAGGATAAAGATGAAAAAATAAATTGAAAAAGAAAACTTTAACCGCTACTTTGAACTGTATGATGAGCACGTCAAACGAATCGCCTGTCTCTCTTTTCAATGAAAAATGGCCACCACGGTATCGTTCAGCACTTTCGCCATCTTGCTTCAGATAATAAAGATTAACGATTCGGAAAAGAAAGATTTGAGCACTTGCCAGGGTTTGTAAGAAAAATAAAACCTTCTCTTTTTATTCTGTTGGGGGGAGGGAAAGGAATATTTTGTCGCTCGTTGAATTGGAAAGTTAAGTTTAAAAAAAAAAAAACCTGCTGTCCTTATTTTATTTAAGTTATCTTTTAAAAGCGATTGCCTAGATTTTTATTTACATATTATCTGTATTTTGTTACAATCGGACCATTTGGGTTTTTTTGTCTTCTCATTTTGGAAATGTGATTTATTTTTATGTAACATACGCCGCAAATATTAAATAATATATATACATATTTGAGAGTTTCTCAATAATAATGCCATTGATGTCTAAAGGAACATACTAAATTAACACATTAAAGGTGGGAGTCGTAGTACTACGATTTATCTCGACTGCGGCTTAAAGGCGGGAGTCGTAGTAATACGATTTAGCTCGACTGCGGCTTAAAGGCGGGAGTCGTAGTAATACGATTTAGCTCGACTGCGGCTTAAAGGCGGGAGTCGTAGTAATACGATTTAGCTCGACTGTACCTTAAAGGCGGGAGTCGCATTAGTACAGTTTGTAACCACATTGCACAATCCATGCGCCACTTTATATTTGTACTTAGTATGTTTTCTAGTTTGAAGCTGTTCGGCTGTTCAGATTCTACTTAAATAAACTTTTTTAAGTCTAAATTTTTTTATGATCACACAAAATATCGCCCGCTCTAGGCCGAAAAACGAGGCGGGCCGGCCGCCGCGCTACCTAGCATACTTTCGTCGAGATCGACCGCCGTTAATGTGTTAATGGACACTTTGAAAGGCGACATAAAAGCGCCGAGAAAAATTTCACCAAATTAGAAAAATTCATTTAAGTGCATTATGTACACATATACAAAAACATAGCCAAAAACTGAAAGAGCCAAATTCGAGAATTTTTTCCTTGGTGCTTTTTGGTTGTTATGAAAATAAACAATATTACTAATAATAAATTCCATATAAAAACTTTACTCATTAAGTCGATACGTAACGATACGTTTGTAAAACGAAACGAGCGAAACACAGGGGAAAAGCTGCAGAGCCTTGCCTTTTTTTTTATTAAGCTTTCAAATAAATGTGCTTTCTTAAGATATGCTTTTCGCCTTAATGCAGTTCGAATGATCCGAATAATTATTTGTTTTGATTTTCCTCTTTACTACATTCATAGTAAGTAGGTTCATCTGATGTTATCTAATCTGCAAAACTTGCTAAAAGAGACATCTGAAATTGACTTCCCTACCAAAGAACAGCAATAAGTACGGTTTTTGCAAGACTATTGATAGAAAAGGAAGGAAAAAAAAAACATTCCAATTCCTTCTCTAGTTTCGGCGGAGCTGGTTATCGACAATGTCCCACGAAATCTCGGTTATTTTTATCCTTGAACCTTTCTTACACCTTTCCTTTAATAGCATTCCCATATCCGTTGCTTGAAGCAAAGTTGAAGCCGTTCGAGTAAAGCTTATTTGCCGCAATATTTTCACAAGATGTATGAATTCCTTGAAAAATATTATTTGGATTTTTTTAGAACTCCATGCGAAGATCTGCAGGAGTCGAAATGTGTAAGTTTTGATGTTAAGTATTTATGAGCTACTTGAAAATATTTTGAATAACTTCAGGGATTTTGCATGCCCTCCTGGGATTTTATCATATCATAGGAATATACTTATCTTTAAGAAGGAAATATAAATTTGTAAATATTTGCTAAGAATAAAACCGAAGAATAGTATAAAAGGTATAGAACAGGAAAATATGTATTGAAAAACAGTTAAATTGCGCGTATATTCATCACAATGTATTCTTCCTGAAACTTCCTTTCGATTTATATTTATCAGATGCGTTCGATACATTATGCACAATAGTTTAGCAGTATCTTTTAGCAATGCAGTTTGAAGCAGAATTCATTTAAGTTAGAATTCATTTTTTGAATAGAAATGGATTGTTGAAGATTTTGTACCCGAATAAGAGAGCTAAAAAATTAATGGTGTAAATTTCTTAAGTATATTATTTAAAGGAAAGAGAAAAAGTGCACACAGGGGATCAATTGTTTTTTTTTTTTTTTTAAATACTTTAAAATATGTTCGGTAAAATTAATGTGCTGAATACATGTTGAGGAAATAAGGATAATAATCTGTGTCTTTATTTTAAAACTCATTTGAGATCTAGCTATGAATCTGCAATTTATCGTAATTAAAGCTTTTATGATTGAATTCAGCGTATTCCACACCTTTTTACTCGGTCCACCTCTTTGCCTTTCCGAAAAATTAGCTCAACAAAAACTTGCAATTGCGTTCTGTCCGGAACGATACCCAAAAGATGATACGTCTGTTTCAGTTTGTAGTTTTGCAAGTTTTATTACGGCATACTTACATAGTATTGAAATATTTATGTGCAGTAAAATCCCTCTATACCGAACACGAACGGGACAAAACTATTTATCCGTAATAGAAAGGTGTCCGCAAATCAGGAGTTTTTTTAGACTCAATGATTTGCCGGAGGAATTTAAAACTGTCCTCCTAAGACAGGTAGGTGCCCGCATTTGAGGGTTGTCCGTTATTAGTAGTTTCAATATGTATATATATGTGTACAGTGGAATCCCACCATTCGTCCACCTCTCTACTCGTGCAATTTGTTATTCGTCTAACTTGTAAAATAAAATTCAACTCGTCATTAGTACTCTTGCTCCGCGAATCGGATGGCGCCAGGAGCTATGGTTGCCAGTTTGGCTTTTTTTTTCAGAAAAAAAGTAGAGAAATTATGCTCTTTTTGAACTCGTCTGGAAACAACTTGTTTGGCGTTTGCATTTTTTAAAATTTTAATACTTTTTGAAATTTTACTGACAATTTTAACTTTCCAAGGGGAGCAGAAAGAGGAAGTAGTTGAAGAACTTTCTTCTTAGTCTCTTAGGAGGAAAGTAGTAAGGAAAGCATTTCCTTTGCAGAAATTAAAGAGCTGTGTTACCCCTAGGAGAAAGTGGAGGGAAAATAGCATCATAGCACTGCTGTGATCAACAGGAGCATCAACTTGTTCAACGACAATGCAATTGACCATTTTAGAAAAGTTCTGAAAAATCCTCTAAGGCATACAACAATGGACAGGTTTTTAGAGAAAGAAACCCAAGATTCTTCTAGTTCAAAAAGACAGAAAAAACAAGCAGCAGCAGAAAGGGAGAGAAGAAAACACCTGAAGGAATGTTACCTGATGTTTTTATGGAAGGTGACTCCTCTTCCAAACAGTAACTTTAACATTTCGCTTTCTCCTCCCAACAATCAGGTCATCTCAGTACCAGTAAAGTGCAGTTAAATTTTTATTTATGTATAATTTCATGCAAAGCACTTTACATTTGTTTTTCATAGATTTAAATAGGAAACCATCTGTTGGTCTCGAACGCAACAGATCCCCTCTCGAACGCAACAGTTAATCCAATTTGCATTGTATTCTATTTGAAAAAATAATTCGCCATTCGTACAAATTGCCATTCTAACAGCCTCCTGGAACGAATTGTGTACGAATAGCGAGGTTCCACAGTTCGATACAGGAGGAAGTTCGAATGGCAATTTGTACGAATGCAATTGTATTATATACCATTGCAATTAATAATTTCACATGAGGAAGGAAGGTAGAAACCGTTTCACCTAAATAAACATGGTTGAAGCTCGTGCAGTTTTCTCCTGTACCAAAATAGCTCAGATATACGTGAACAAAACGTATCTTCAGAATCAGAGCCTATTTTAAGCTCGAATTATTTACACGTCACTCACAATGAATGTCTGAAGATGCGGAATGACTTCGGAAAGTTCGATGTTCTATTCTACCCCATACGCCCCAAGCAAACAATGAAACAGCATTTGCAGAGAGATGCGAATCTGCCTGGGTTCATCTTCCCTGTTGATTTTGTCCTCTTTATTTGCTCTCATCTTGCCCGAAATACTACTATGTAATTGCTTTTTTTTCCTCTCATCCCATTGATTACCTGAAAAGTTTCTAAGACAAGTTCTCATTTGACATTAAAGCGTTTTCCTCGCAAAGTGAGGAACGTAAAATAGCATTCCTTAGATCATTAATATGCTAAATAATTCAAACTGTAAAGAAATTCTTTCTCAGTTTATGTGCATCGCTTGTGTTCACATTTCCAAGCTTCTTTAGAATTCTCTAGATGTAGTTGAGATTGATCTTGCAACTTTTAAAGTATCTTACGAGACACACTTTTGTTGTTATTCTAAAATAAAACATATATATATATGTATATATATGTATATGTTTATTTATTTTTTATTTAACTGAAAAACTTTTTGCGAATGGGAATGAATGTGTGATCTCCAGTAGGGGATTTAGGCAGGCCCGGGCCTAATGCGGCAAATTTTGAGGGGTTCCAAAATTTTTAAGACAACTAAAATTTAAAATCGATTGGGTTTTCTGTAAACTATAATACCAAATTTTAAAGTTTATTTTATTGCGCTCTTATATCTAAACATAATACCATTTTCCATCCTGAGAAGATGGAAAAGTTATTTGAGTTCAAGTATGAAGCAATTTAATTAAAAGCAATTTATTAATTATTCTATATGTAATTGTTATCTTAAAAAATAAATGTTTAATTTATACCTAAATTAGATTTCTTCTTATTATTGTTATTATTTTTATTATTTTACACACACACACACACATATATATATATATATATACTGCTACGAAAGAAAAGGGTGCCATTTAGTCTCGGGCATAGGTCGCCCTCAAATGAAAAATCCACAACTGGTGATCACATGTTGTTGTAGACTGGTTTAAGCGACAATTTTAATTTTAAACTTATCGTTTAATTTGCATATTGTATTTCTTACGGTCCGTAACATTCATCACGTTTCATTAAAGATACTTGTCTCAATTGTTAATATTGTACAAGTTGCAGTTAATATAACGTGTTACGATGGATAAAACCGCTCCTGTTGTTGTGAATACTTTTGAGTGGTAACATCATACAAGCACATAAACATCCGTCTCAAATGGGTAACTATGAACATTGCCTCCTGCGATTATTATCCATTGCGTCATAAGCGCATATATGCGCCGTTTCCACAGTTGAATTCCGTCATTTGAATGACGCAAACGCATTAAAAGCGATTTAGCTCAGGTTACAAAAAATGGCTGCTTGGTAACACCGAGCACGCTCTGGTGAAGTTATGGATATGTTAACAGTACTTTGTGATTTATATTCTGATTCTAATTGATAATATCGTATGTTATAGTAAATATCCAAATTATGAATCTGGAATACCGTAGTTACTTTGATGAGTTCAGGTATCTGCCAAATCGTAACAAAAGGTGTTAAGTTCGGGTAAATTAATGCGTTCGACCCTGGGTAACAGTGTACATGCTTCGTAAATACTCTAAGTCCTGATGTGTAGTATTGTACCCCGGGTCGTGACGGCTTGGACGGAGTTATTTGGTTAACTTTCCATTCGACTTTCCCTGATTTCCTTTGTACCTTATTCAATTTATGTTTACAGCTTGCCTATTTCCCTCCAGCATTTAAGGAAGGTGTTCTCATTTTATTTTTAAAGAATGGTAAGGACACTTCGAGCTTTGCCTCCTACAGGCCTATAGTCCTTCTCCCCACAATCTCAAAGATTCTTGAAAAACTAATGCTTTTTCGTCTTCAGAGCCACTTATCTCTTAATAACCTACATCATCCACTGCAGTTTGGCTTCGTACCTCGGCGCTCGACCGAGCACGCCCTTCTTCACTTCTACAATAACCTATTGCAAGGTATCAGCTCTGAATCCCTAATGGCGGCAGTGTCAGTTGACATTGTGTCGGCTTTCGACAATCTCCCTTGGGTAAAAATTCTACAGTATATGTCTTCGTGTAATTTCGACCCGGCTGTCTTGAACCTTTTTGCCAGTTTCTTATCCGAACGCACAGTTTATGCTCAAACCTTCTCCTGCTGCGTTTGGACATCACAGTGGAAGGGTTGCCCGCAGGGTTCCTGTAGTGGTCCGGAGCTATGGAACTTGGTGGCAGCATCGCTCCTTTCCATTGACTGGCCCGGTCACACTAAAATACAGGCCTTCGCGGACGACTTTCTTCTGCTAATTCATGGCCGCACGAACCAACTGCTGGAGGCTAATGGTCGCTTTTCTCTTTCTTTACTGGATGCTTGGTTGAGGGAGCACGACCTCGAGGCCTCGGGCAGCAAGTCAAGGGTATTGGTTTTCAAGGTACCGCGGGACCTGGTGCGACCACCATACTTACGCATCGGTGATTTATCAATTAAACGAAGCCCTACTTTAAAATATTTGGGCGTGGTATTTAACCAATTTTTGACTTGGGATGCACACATTGATTACATAAGGAATAAAGCAATTTTCGTTCAAAGTGGTCTGCAGCGTCTCGCGGGGGGTAACTGGGGCTTGAAAATTCGCCAACGGGTTCTCATCTATAAACAGGTCTTTGAGACGTCTCTCCTTTATGTGTCGGGACTGTGGGGACGCACTCTAACAGTCCGCCAGACTAAAAAGGTTCTCACTCTCCAACGAAGAGCACTGCTCTCAGTATCCGGGGCGTACGCAACGTGCCCCCACTCAGCACTATACATTCTGGCGGGAGTGCCCCCTATAGACCTGACGACGAGGGAGAAGATCTGGCTCACCCAGTTCTATGTAGAGAGGAGGACCATCGTTTTAGATGGGGTAACATTCGATTCCTCTTTGTATGAACACGCGGCACCAAAATGGTTTCAGCGTTCGTGGGTGCAAATTTCTGACTATCCTTGTAGTGTTGACCGTGACCCCCCATCTTTATCATTTAATCGTTTTTATACCGACGGATCCAAAACGCCCGTCGGCGTGGCTTCGGCGGTGGTTCAGTACAAGGGACACCGTGCAGTGGGGGAGTGTGCAATGAGGCATGCTGTTGGTAATTCAATTTTTCAGGCGGAACTTTTTGCTATTAAGTCAGCGGCGAACCTGTCGCTCACAATTCCGTCCTCTAACGTTCAAATTTTTTCAGACAGTCAGGCTGCTATCCTTTCTATCAAAGACCCACTTCAGCGCAGTCCTCTAGTAAATTCAGTACAAAGCATGCTCATTTCGAATCCTAGAATTTCAATTCACTGGGTCAAGGGTCATTCAGGGAATGTGGGATATGACAAAGCTGACCAATTAGCTCTTACGGCAGCTGAGGATCCCGCATTTTTACCCTACACGGCCCTTCCCCTTCCTAAATCCAATTTCATACAACAAATTAGAGCCAAAACTAGAGAGGATTGGCAGTACCGCTGGAACGAGGCGGATACTGGTCGCCGGGTTTTTGAATTCTTTCCAATCGTTCGTTTTTCTCCAAGGGTCAGCCAACGTTTTGAAACAATCCTGGTTTCTGGCCATGGCCCTTTCCCGAGCTATCTTCATCGCTTTGCTCTTTCTGATTCTCCTTATTGCCCCTGTGAAGCGATGGGTACGCCTGACCACTATGTTTTTCATTGCCCTTTAACCAGTAAGTATCATATTCGGGCTAGCAGCCAAATTTCACCCATTCAAGCTATTCGTAACGCGTTCCAGCATCCCCATGCACGCTCCCTCCTTGCTTCTTTGTTTTTGCATTTATCAAGCGAGGGGTATCTATTTCAGGGAACTTAGTGTTTGTCTAAGTTTTGTTTTATCTTCCTTTGTTTTTGTGTATATTTTTGAGTGTACCATTTCACATTGTTTTGATATTGTATGATTGATTTTGGTACTTTTTTATAGTGTTGCACGGTTTCTCATTGTTGTCTCATGTCATATAGCGCTTAATGCATACTCTTAAAGTTTTGCATTCTACTGTGATTTAGTGTTTTACAATAACCTGTATTTTTTATGTTTTTTTATTATTTTTTTTTAATGGTTTTCATAAATTTGCGGTTGGTCGAGCTCTCCCGGAACCCCATTTGCTCCCGAGGGCTTGCTTCTCGGGGGCATCTAAAAATACGATAGGCCAGAAAATGGCAGGTGCGGGGGGTTTCTGGGCGCACTGTGTAGTATTGTACACATCTGGTTGTATATAGGCATAATTGGTAACATTGCACTTGTAGTCGCGAATATACGTGTTTATAATTGTTTATTTCCTATTGATGTACGTGTTCCTGAATGAAAACGTTGCATCCCCAATATTGCCTTCTTGTTCAAAGTTATATTTATTCGAATCTATATCTAATGTTGTTTGTATTTTTTTAAAACCAGATAATACTGTTTATTTATTAAAGATAATTGATAGAATGTAAGAATATTTGCAATTTACAAATAATTAAGAACTTAACGCATTTTTTACTTTATCAGTAACTAGAAGTTTAAGATGATGAGTTCCTTAAAAAGGTCTTTCGCACATTTGTTCCATTAAGAGTAAGTTTTGTTCTTATTATGGGTGTCATTGAAACATTAATAAATATGAACATGTTGAGTAAAAGTGAGTCAAAGTTTGAGTAAAGGTTCTTGTAGTACAGATTAACTTTTGAGAGAATGAAAAATAAACTAACACAGTTCAAAAAAAAAAAAAATCAAAACCTTTTTTGTAAACTCTTGACTCTTAATTGTTACGTGCATTAAAGGTATCCTTACTTAATAAATCATTCTAATAATCACGCAGTCCCTTTGTGCATTTTTTCGTTCCTCAATAGGGGAGTGTTTTTTTAATTTTTTCATTTTACATGCTGTAAATTCTGCCTTTTTAAAATTTATTTCTAATAAACACAACGTATTATAGTTTAGTCTACATTTTTTTGTTTTATGAATTTGCTTAAAAGTACTGTAGCATTATTATTTAAAATAATAATCGTTGCTGGTTTATGTTCAAAAAAGACGATTAACACAAATATTTCTGGTACCAGAGCGATTTATTTAATCTAACATTGGATATTATACTTTTGATGTCTAACTCGGTTGTTATTTCCTCATTCAACGAGCAAATGAAATTTTGAACTAAAAATGCGTCGAAGAAATAAAGTGGCCAAATATTTTGTTTTTTAAAACACATATCCGTATTTCTTTATTTAAAATCATGAAAGTAAAACTTTGAACTAAAAGTTGTTTGAAAAAACCAATTTGTCAAACGCGTTGTTATTTAAAATACGTAACAAAACAGATAAAAGCCTTTAATAAACATTATGTAGTATATTCACTCGGAAGATTTTCTACATTTAATTTAACAGGAATGCCTTTATCATAAAAGACGACGGGACTAATCTTTTATTTCTTTTTTGGGTTCGCAAAGGTTTGACAAACAGGTTTGTGCATATCAAGACTAAATTACAGACATGTCATTCCAATAAGTGTCTGAAATTAATAGGAGAGCTCAAAGTTCTCTGCTCTAATCACACTTGCACGCCCTCGGGCTAACTTTTACATCAGTAAGGTTAGAGGAATATATTAGTTTTATCCGCGTTGCTCATTTTCCGCTTTATTTGTTTTAATCTAGAGTGAAAATAAATGGGCTGTTTTTTTCATCTGTTCTTCTATGCAACGCGCGCTCTATATCTATCTTTTTCTTGTAATAAGTGTTGTTCTGTTATGTTTGCATTAATTTTTTCAACTATGATGGCACTTTGAAAATCTATTATTCACTATGAAATTAATGTGGATATCTTAGTGAAAGTTATGTGATTTGATATTAAAGGGAAAGAGTTTTAGCTGACGTTCTGTTTCATCGCACTGAAAAAGATAATGAGGCAGCGGGAACACATTATAATTTTTGGATGATGCGTATAGTTTGACGAAAGTTCTGATTACCACTCGGAATCAGGATTAGAAACTGATGAAATATTGGAACAAGATTTTTAGGCCGAACTCTATATTACTCTTATAAAGTAATATTATCAAACTATTATGTTCAAACAAAATTCGGTGCATGCTGCAATAAAACAAAAAATGTTATACAAGAGTGTTTTTAAAGCAAAAATAATGTAACGTAAAAATAAAAAATTATTGCTACTTTGCGCATGTTTAGGTGATATGTGTTTATTTTTCCGTTTTAACTTTTTTTTCAAATCTGTCTTCCTATATATAGGAAGACAGATTTAAAAAAAAGTTAAAACGGAAAAATAAACACTTATCACCGAAGCATGTGCAAAGTAGCAATAATTTAAGTAAAGCAATATATAACAGAAATGTAGTAAAATATTTTTGAAAGGTTTACAAATAAAAAGAAATAAAGGTTTGAGAATGAGACAAGGGTTCATCAGTGTTGGTTTGTCTCAAAGAATGAGCGTTTTTTTTTTGGGGGGGGGGGGAATTTGTGAGGTGAGGTGCTCTTCATTGCTCATTCTTTGAGACAAACCAACACTAATGAGTCCTTGTCTTATTCTCAAACCTTAATTTTTTTTCTTTATTTGTAAAAACTTTCAAAAATATTCTACTACATTTATATAATGCAATGAAATCATATTTTTATAAATATTTTAATTTTATAAACCATGTTTACATATGCTATTACATAACAATTAAAAAAATATATTAAAAATATACATTTAATATTTACATTATTTTTACTTTAAAAACACTCTTGTATAGCATTTTTTGCTATATTGCAGCATGCACCGAATTTTGTTTGCCCATAATAGTTTTATAATATTACTTTATAAGTAATATAGAGTTCGACCTAAAAATCTTGTTCCAATATTTCATCAGTTTCAAATCCTGATTCCGAATGGTAATCAGAACTTTCGTCAAACTTTATGTATCATCCAAAAAATTATAATCTGCTGCCTCATCATCTTTACAGTGCGATGAAACAGAAGCCAAAAGATTACGAAGATTTCGATATTTTATTTATTTATTTATTTTTAGGAACAAAATCGATGTAACTGACTAAAAATTAAACTCTGGTTACAAAATTAATTAAAATAATCTAAATTTGTAATATAGATGTTAGATTATTTTATTTATTTATGTATTCACTTTCTTATCCTGTTTGTTATTTATTTTCATTCAAAAAATATTCCACGATTGCCCTCAGTAACCCAGCTGAAAAGTGTTATGTCTTACTTCTTTGTAAAAAAAAGGAGTGGCCTCTAATGCTGTGGCTTCTTTAAGTATTGAACCTAGAACCTGAGTATTTCTATAATTTTGATTTTACTCGTGAGGCGCTCGGAAAAGCTCCTTAGAGTAAGGGAGGGTTAAATTAGCTAAAATATTAAGGCTTTGTAGCTTACCTATCATAAGTATTAAAGGCATTTAGAACATAGGATAATTTTGTTAACGTTTGCATTCAAATAAAAAGTTTTTGTATATAATAACCTCTCCCTATTCCGTAGATTTTTTCTGTTCATATAAAATATACCAGCATTAACATCTGTTGATCATTGCCAGTTATATATCTAACATTTGAAGAAGGTGAGGCAAAGGATGCACTTAAATTCATAGAAATACCATAAATAATCGATCTTATATTCATCAGTGTATATATCGGCGTATATCAACCGAAGAGTTAATTCAGATAATTCAATACATGCATGAACACACATCTACGTGGGCCGTGGTAGCCTAGTGATTAGGATGTCGGGCTTCTAGCCGGAAGATTGGGTGTTCGATACCCGACCGCTGAAGGCCCTCCATGTACAATTGGGGATACGTACATGTAAAATCCGTGGATCCTAAAGTCCCGAGGCAGATCCGAGGTTACCCCGGAGGATGGATAATTTACCTTTCCTTCTTTCTTAGGTCAAAAAAGGAAGGTGGCGTATCTGTGGTGGCGCCACCTGGTGTCATCTAAATACATAATGATCCAAGTCGTACTTCCACCTTTGTGGTGCTCATCTATAAGCGGAAGGCGCTTGCTTCTTACTGCCTTAATTTCTGGTGCTCTGTGTAGTGGAGCGCCAAGTGACATTAGAAACAACACACGTATCTATCATGTACAAAAATAAATAAACAAATAAATCTAACTCCAGGAACTAATTGTTTTTTGTTTTATAAGGATGGTTAAGTGTAATAAATTCATTAGAACTGGTAAAGGTATACTTTATTTTGTTACTGGTTCGTTCCCAATCGCAGGAATCAAAAACTGGCAATAACTATATTGTAGAATAAAGTATTTAATTTAAATCCTTTTGCTGTTTCCAAACCAAATCGAAATGTATCGTGTTGTCAAATTTGTTTTCGTATGTTAAGTAAAATTTAAATGCATTGAGTGTAATCTTGGAACATGTTTTATTTTCAACAAAGTTTACAAATGCATTCTTTTAGAAAGCATTAGTGGAGAATAAAATCGAGTCAGAACTGCTTACAAAACATTAGAAAAATCGCTTGGCTGTTTAAACAAATCTATCTTGGAGACCCTTTTCATTTGACCTAGATTCCAGAAGTTTTTTAGAAGTCAATATCACATGACCAATTCATCCTCTAGTGCAATCATCTCTCAAATGGGCCTATTTGATTCAACTTAAAGATTAAAAGAATCATTTAGGAATAAGAAAAAAAAAAGTGTGCTTTTGATACTTTAGCTTTGTAAAATAAGATTTTTTAGTTCTATCTGCAAACAATATTGCATTTTCCCCCTAAATATTTACAGTTCTTAGGAATTTCAAACAACTGACAGTATTTTAATTTTTTTCTGTGAAGAACGCTTTTGTTACTTTTGCAAACGAAAATATTTCTTATAAATAAAGTTTCACAAAAAAAATATTCTTTTATCGTGCATCGTAATGAAATTAGATTTAAAATATATGGCTAATTAGTCTATAAACACGTTCAGGGTACAATTTAAAGCCGCGCTTACGTTGTTTTCTTCTAAACTAACAAACTATTACATGATAAATGAACTATAATAAAAAGTACAAGCCGCTTAAAAATTACACATTACATCATTTAATGCAAAACAGAAGTGAAATAATACTCATTGACCAAAATATCTTTCTTTTGTTTCTTAAAGTAATTTCTAAAAAAAAAAAGGTTTTCCCGAACGTGGACAGAAAATTGGCACCAGAATTAATTTTCCATACCGGCAAGAGGGCTCTCTGGTAAGACGCGGAACTCCTACGTCCAAAATGGCGGGTCCAAACATGACCTTGTTGGTGGATTTTCATGATCCGGAAAAGCGTCTGTGCCCATGTCGTATGATTATGCAGCATGTTAAAGATGCTTTGAGTATATTTTTGGCTGGGATACTCTCGACAACTGTAAATACTTATTACAATTTCACATGAATACCCAGGTGCTTCCTTTTAAGGCGTATAAACTGGCCATCAAAGTTCTCATTCGGTGATGATAATATACCAATTGGGGTGATGATGAAAAATAGGTTACAAATCCTTTGGAAACGCACTAGTTCTGCAATTTAGCGGTTGACAATTGCAACATTAATTAAGTAAAACAACAGTCTCTACTAAAACACGTCATTTGGAACGTAACGAAACTAGTGTGAGCAAAAATATATACTTATATCGGGCCCATTTATACGGAAACCGAAGGAACCCAATGAAAATTACGGTATAAAAAGTAACGAATATTAGCTGTAAAACATTAAAAATAAGCATTCAGTTTTAAGCACCGTATGCATATTATATAGTATAAAATGGCGTAATAAAAGCAGTTATGCATTTAATGAAAATAACAATTTTCGGAAATTATCATACGAATATGATCCTAAATTTTGCTAGGGAAATTAGGCGGGTCAAAAAAGTCAGTTATTTGTGCATCTCCTGTTTGTTTATTTTGAGAAACATCTACCTTTCTTAATAATTTTCTCAAAAAGCAAATGAGGAGTGCTAGAAATCTGTGACAGAAAATCCTGCAGAACAGTAATGACCTGTCAAGTTCATGTGAATAATCTAAACAATGCATGGCATTTTTTGAATGCTTTTTTTCACACCAGCAACTCTTACTTATACATGCTTCTTGCGGATAATCGTGGTGATAGAGAAAAGTGCATATGCTCCAAAGTCTCAATCGGACTCAAGCACGTGTATTTCAAGAACGGTAACCTATTGCTCTGTTTTTCCAGAATGTGTATGACATTCAGCCGTTTTCCTAATGCAGATACTCTTTTTATATAAGTGAATAAAATATTTGTTTGTTATAAAAAACTTTTTATAATAATTTTTTTCTGAACACAATCATCTCTCAAATGGGCTTATTTGATTCAACTTAAAGATTATAAGAAGCATTTATTAATGAGAAAAAATAAGTGTTATTTTGATACTTTAGCTTTGGAAAATAAGGTTTTTTAGTTTTATCTGCATGAAAAATATATGAAAAAATATTTGTATATTTATTAAAGTAAATATATTTTATATATATATATATATATATATATATATATATTATAACCAAACTTCCCCTATTCAGGGCGTCCTACAGCTAAAACCGTTCAACGGATTGACACCAAAATTGGTATATGGACTATACACGAAATGTGCTCAAGAAATCTTGAGAAAAAAAATCTTAAAATGGCAGCTAGGGGCGCTGTTTAGTTTTATAACAGGGTTTTAACGTAGGAAATAACCCATAAGGAATAAAAATAATAATATCAACATTTACTGTACACTTTTCCGTACACATCTATGCCATTTGAAATGAAAGTAAAGAAAGAGCTATAAGAGTTCATCTGTGTGGCAAAAAAAAATCAGTTTATCATGAAATTATTATTTTAATCTCATAAATATTGATATTATTATTTTTATGCCGTACTGGTCATTTCCTACGTTAAAGCCCTGTTATAAGGCTAAACAGCGCCCCTAGCGGCTATTTTAGAACTTTTTTTAATTCCTTTTTTTTCATGATTCCTTGAGCGCATCTCGTGTCTAGTTCACATACCAATTTTGGTGTCCATCCATTAAACGGTTTAAGCTGTAGGATGCCCGTTTAATTATAACCACCCTGTATATAATTTTCAGGGCTCGAAAATTATATTTCCCGACATGCCCGGGGCATCTAAAAATTCCGTTCGGGCATGAATCGTCTACCCTTACATGCCTGGAAGTGCATGTAATTTTTAAATCAAATATTTATTTTCAAAACTTAATCATTTCGACGAATTATTATGTAATATGTATTTGTAATTTAATTTTTTAATGATTTGGATTAACATTAAAATAATTTTTGATTCAGATATAAAGCTGTTAATTTATTTTTTTGTCTGATCAATTCTATGCAGCAAATTCAAAAGTTTTTATTAATATACAATAAAACCACTTCTGGGTATATACAAATATGGTTCGGGCATAAACTTTTCAGACATGCCCGGCAGGGCATGTAAAATTTTAAAGACTTTTCGAGCCCTGTAATTTATATATATTACAAGAGACCAAAAAATCTAAGATGCATTCTAAATGTACGTTTTATAAAATCTGATTTTATACATTTTCCAAGGTCATGAATCTTTGATACATTCTGTGTTTTCATTTCTTATTCATAAATTCAAAGCTCCTGAAATATGCCAATTGATCTCGGTTTCTCTACGTACTCAAACTACGGTCTTAGAAATATTCACGAGCTGGAGAAGCTATTTTTAGATACATTATGACGTTTCTGTGGAACAATATTCTATCTTGAATCAATTTATCCTTCTTGAGGAATAATTTACCCCAAAAAGAGTGACTTTTCTCAAGTTCTCTCTTTCCGTATTCTTTCTACTTCTTCAAAAGCCAATCTCCCATATAGCCCCAAGGCAATCATCTTCGTCAGTCTCACTTTGGTTACTGTTCGAAATTGGATAGATGTTCCTGACTGTTATATTGCATTTTGTTCTCCTTCGTGGAATATTGTGAACGGCTTAAGTGTAAGGTACTTGAGTCGAAAAGAATATGTAATCATGATGAAGGGGAAACTTCAAGCGTGAATATATGAGAGGAATTTTCACGATGCTTATGGACAATGAAACATTTTTAACGTTGTATCTTGTATGAATCGCTTATTAAAGTTAGACATTCCTCAGAAAGAATCAGTAAATTGCATGCATGGGAAATATTATTTACTTAAACGATTTTAAGAGTGTATTATTCAAAACTATGGACTCAGCAGTCCTCAGGTCTTTGTTTTCGTGTCTTTATACATTTCTTAATAATGTTAATTATTATACGCATTTTGATATATGTGTTTTTTTTTTTTTTTTTTGCAGTTATACTAATGCTCTTCGTAAATCCTAATGAAAATAAGAATAAATGCATTAAACGCTTAAAGTACTTTTAAAAAATTATTTTAAAATTTAACTCTAATAATGGTTTAAATTCTTAGTATAAGAGCATTGAGCTTCCTTCTTAAATAGAATAAAGAATGAAAATTTAGCTAACTGGTGAAGAAATTTTGTAAGAAATTCAAGAAGATAATTTGAAGGAAAAGAAGCGCGTGGTCTTACTTTCATTTAATATTCATTCAATTAATGTTCATTTTCTTATGGACTCCAAAATACTAGTAAAATATTTCGAACAATTTTAACAATTTTTCTGTTAATTGGTCTTTAGGAAAACAATACATTTTTGAAATATATATCCTACAAAAGAAGCATAAATAAATATTTTAAAAACTATTTCTTTAAAAACAAAATGTATTACTTTTAATGTAACTTTCAGTAAAAACAAGGAAATAGGAAGCAAACGTATTAGTTGTTCATTCACTATTTATTTCATCCAAAGTGTCATGATTACTTTTCAACAATGCGAAATAATTTTTGTAATATAAAAAAAAAAAACCCTTAACTTTAGTAGTGCATAATAAACATTTAAAACCTAAGTACGTTGTTTTTACACATTAGCTTTTTATTTTCCGTTACTTTGCTATGCAATTTTGATCACCACATCCTACTTTCCACTTAAATTGGATTTGCCTTGAACAAAATATATATTTTTTTAAAGGTTGAGTTTTAAGTATTTATTTCAAAGTGAAACATGATTTTTGGTGTTTATATCAAACAATGCAACGTTTTTTAAGAATTGGCAGCGTAAAATCAAATTCAGTGCAAATGAAGATTAGTGCAACTAATAACTAATTTTCAACAGTTTTTTTTTTAATTTTTCTTGTAAGAGTCCAGTATATATATTTCATAAATTTAAAAACCAAGTTGTTTTTGTTTTTTTTTTACTAGAAATCCTTTTTTTGAGCAGGATCACTGTTGAAGCCTTAAAACTTCGCGGTTTTCCATTCTTTAAAAACAGAGAAACCATTTCTGAGCTTATTGCAAAATCTTACGCAGGATTTTCTGGATTTTCAAATCAATTTTCTCACCTGAGGAATTATGTACCGCAAGAATGTTTTTCCATATTTCTCTTCTACTTTCAATATTCTTCAAAAGCCAATCTTCCGTGAAGCCCCAAGGCAATCATCTTCATATGTTTCACTTCGGCTGCTTCCGAGAATTGGATAGAGTTTTCCTTTATATTGCATTTTTGTTGTGTTCAAGTTGGAATATTTTAGAAGTTCTGTACATGGTAATGCCAACAATAGCCACGCGTGCTATAACAGAGAAAAGAACTAAATTTTTCGTATGTTTTTTAATAACTAAGTAACGCAGCTCTTATTACGACAGATGAATAGTGTGTCGAATTTTGCAGTCAGTGTAAATTCCTTTGTAAAACCATCACTTTGGAATTACTCGACGAAATATAGATCAGCATTTTAATTTAATTAATCAAGAAATGTTTTTTTTCAAGAAGGAAGATTGCTATGGGCATTGTCCAACTAAACTAATTCGCGTTTGTATTAGTAGCAATGTAAGGAATGCAATGCAAGCATGGGGAAGTAAATAAAGTTTATTTTTATAAATTCTTATTTTTTAAAATCTTCTTTTAGTTATTTCTAAAATACACTTTCAAGAATATTAAATGTGGAAGTGGCTATAAGTAATGTATCATCCATTGTTTGGCTCGAAATTTCGTGAAACGAATGCGTGATTTTTTTCACTTGCTCATATGCAGGGAGAGCCGTGCTAACTGCCTAAATATAATTTCATATAGAATATATCGCCATTAAAGGGAAATCCAAAACTTTAAGATGCATTCGACTACGGTAATTTTAATATCTCTATAACATTGCCTTTGTTAACGAAAAAAAAGAGTAATACACTGTTAAAAACTTCCGTAAGAAAATAGTAAAATATCCATTTATTTGATTGTTATTTTACCATATTTAATTACAACAGTTGAATAAACGTTAAAAAGATGGTACTCAAACCTCTGATTTTGAAAAAAATCGTTTATTCTCTGTTTCTTCTAAAAAACGTTTAACTAACCGTAATTTTCAAGCGCTCAATAAGAATCGGGTGTCCATCTTGGTTGCAAAACCTTACCAGTCGTACGTTGTTGTTAAAATAGGAATAAAGATTTATGAGTTCGAATCTGCATGTGTACATAAAAAAAGAAGAAAAAAAGGGGCTTCAGCAGTGGCTACTAAATAGAAACACATACACACGTAAATCAAAAATTGACACCGGATTCCCGAACTGTTTGCGAATGAGCGAACACATAATTTGAGCTGCTGAAGCTTGTATTTTAATTTTTGCAGCAAATAAAATGATTTTCATCAATATTCAGTAAATGTAGACCAAAGATGACTTTGGATCCAATCAAAAACTGAAATCTCAATTTTAAGGAAGTTTGTCTGTTGGACAAACACATTAATTTGTTGGTCTTCCAAGGCTTACAGATTAACATATCTTGTCAGACCTACACCATAAGTAAATGAAAGGTATGTTTTCTTACAGAGATAATTAAAACCGCAGAGCGAATATTTTGGACTTTTACAACAATTGATCTGGCATACTCATATGTACGCCAGCTAAGAGCAAAAATATTTAAAGAAATAGATGGGTCAAATAGACTGCATTTAAGAATGTATCTTACATCATAAACTACAGAACTAAGAATATAAAAATTAAAATATACGGATAAAACGAAGAATTTGACACTCTCCACTAATACAATGACATTTATTTACAACCGTGTCATGTGTAGCTATAAAGTGTACGTTGCATAAGAAAATCTGTAAGAAAACAATGTTAAGATCTGCCAGTACTATCACTTGCACTTTCAGTAACTCATACAATAAAAGAGTTATTCATCATTTTACATCCGTAAAAGAATACAATTTTTAGCCTTCAGGTAACAATAAGTTTTATTGAAATTCTCGAAAGAAAATGAAAACCTTACAAAATGATTTTCAAAACGTTAAATTTAAGCCTCTCAAAACGCAGGGAAGAAAAATACTGCGGATCAAATTCAATGCTTATTCTACACACGTATATTTCTCCTTTGTTTTCCCAACAAAGTATTTTGAGCAAACAACATATTTCAGGATCAATTTTACATTCTAAAGTTTCATAAAATTTCAAAAATAATGAAATGTGTTTTCCGATGCAAGTAAAGAAGCCGGTTACAAAAGATAGCGTTATTCTAATGCATTACGATGAAACTTATTTGAAATGCATTCTGCTACACTAGGCATTTACAATTGGTTTTGGAGATCGGCCAAACTGTCTTTTATGTGAGTTTCAAAAAGACTGATAATATTTACAGACACTTTAGAAAATTTTACTGAAACAATGGGACCCTTTGTCTAAAAATCAAATAGTGTCTTTAGAGGTTTACGAAAAAAATATAATATACATAACATTTTTGAAGTCTTCGTGTTTGTTTAAAATTAAAAATTAAAGCTCTGACGGAGATGTTTTGAAATTAGAGTAGTCATGCAAGAATAGGATGCAACTTTGGTATTTGTGTGTTTCAGATAATTATTATTATTATTATAATTTTTAAGTGCGTTTTCAATTATGCACAAATTTAATAATTTAAAGATTAAAATATTTAGTTAATTAGTAGCAAAAAGGTACACTTTTGAAAAATAGGTATTTTGGAACGGTTTATATTTACTTTTGAGTAGAAGTAATGCTCTAAACACTGGGAGTTCGAGAATATATTGCTAAAAAAATAAAATGTTTACCTCTGTGTGAGAGATAAATGTGGTAGAAACAACTCAACCTCACTCAGATGACTTATTTCCCTAAAGATCACCTGTTTTTTTGTATTGACGAAATAGCAACTAATACGTGTTTACACGTGTGTACGTGACAACGTAGTTTCTATCGCATTTATAACGCAGTAATTTATTTATTTATTTATTATTATAATTTTATAAAAAAATATGTTCGACTTCAGTAAAAATGAATATGAATTAATTCTGTAAAAATGAGTCAGCTAGTTCAACAGGAAAGATTTTATAATTTTTAAATGCAAAAGGATGACTTCATCATGAGTGCAAAACGCGTGATGTGTGGTGGAGGAAGTGTTTTCCTAAGTGCAAATCAGTTCAATCATCTGGATCACTGAATTTTTTTGAAAAAGTGATTTATCACCCTCGGATTGCGTTTTGATGATTAGTACAGATTTTTATGTTCTAACTTAACCAAATAAAAGGAATATGAACTTAACAGACTTCTGAAAATTAGTTTTCAGATTTAGGCATAGATATTTTCTCAATATTTTGAAATAAATACTGTCTTAAATGAGCACCATGAACGTATCTTTCAGTAAAATCTATGTGGAAGTAAGCACTATATGCGTAAAGAGATAAAATTTAATTCACGTTTTTAAAGTTTTGATTCAGCCCGAACTTCCTCAAACTCGTAATTTTTGACAAAAAAAACTTGGTATTTTGATCCCGGACATTCAACATTTATCACATTTCCATCATCATTGCCAGTACAGTAACCTTTTTTGGTTACTATTATAACTCTATTACTGACGGAAAACATCGAAAAACGACAGAATGAATAGGATTCCTTTTAACTGAAACTTCAGACATCTGGTTTTCGGATAAAAGCTTTCAGACAGCAATTTCTTCATTATTTTAGAATACGATTTTACTTTGTTAAAATAAGTATATAAAGCAGGTGAAATGCATTATTAACATTCAGTCTAAACGTAAACATTAAAAATCCTTGTGACATTAGGAAGATACGTCGGCAACATACCTGTTGTAAAGAATGTAGGATATGAATGATTTTGTTTCAAAAAGACAAACCATTTTAAATAGTATTATGTATAGTGCGTAAATAAAAATTCAAAATATTTTTTTTGTAATCTCTATGTCTGATACAAAAAAAACAATGATCTGTTAAAAAATAGTGTTTAGTTCATTTGGCCCTTGCTTGAAGTTAATGTAGTTATGCAAGTACATACTTATGAGTAATATATTTACAGATTATCTAGTATGTTATGTCTTAAATTTCATGTTGATGTAGCCAAAAACTCATGATCAGATCTGTTCGAAAATCTGTTTCATGTTCAGCAAAGCGCAAAATCGAAGTACATCTTTTGAAAGAAATATATATTGCTACTACTGAAAAATTCCGATAAAACTTAAAATAATACGCTTATTCTCAATGAATGAACATAAATCATTCAAGGAATTGTCGGTTCTGCTCCGTAGATTTCATACATTTTCTGCTACCTAGATAAGTTTAACTGCATGGAAAGTATCCGTTTAAAATAAGGTAGTAAAAATCAATTCGTAATATTGGGAGGAATTTAGGGAATATTTTTCATTTTCAAAGTGTTCTGTTTTATTTTTTATCTGTGCTTTTATAGAGAGAAATTGTGATACTAAAAAATAGAAAGCAAATCGTTTTTGAATCGGATACTAAAATGGATAAATGAATTGAAAATTTATTAGCAATTCTGCTTTGATATGACTCTAATGTAACAGAAAATTACCTATTATTATTTTCAGTATACTTCAAGATACTCGCGAAAAGAGCATAATTTACGTTTCAAGCAATATATACTTTTTATTAGGAAGTTATCTAATTTCTTTTAGAAAATGTATCTTGGGATCCTTTGCCTTCATTTTGTGACTGGACGAGTTGTTTATTTTTCTTTAATCTATATTTTGTGATAAGAATTTTTTTTATTGCGATTTAAAAATTTCAGTCAGCAAATTATTAGGCACATTTAATTGAATCAATTAAAAAAAAGTCATATAATGGCTTTATACACTTCCTTTCTCACGCAAAAGTTATTTTATTATGAAATGTACTATTAGATTCGTACTTCTTTTTCAGAGTTTGACTCTTTCCTAAGAACGATCGTGCCATTTTGCTAGTATTAAATATTAAGTATTAGGGACATTTTTAAGAAATATGTTTCTTAGAGATTTACAGATTTATTTTTCTCATTGAGATCGGTTTCTTGGTAAACTACTAATTTTCTTCTGTAATTTTTATGTTTTTAAACCCTGAAAATTATGGTTTGTGTTTAGATTGAGTTCTTCGGTTGTGTCAGCTAAAGGCGTAGTATTACAATTACTAACTTAAAGATAACTATCCCAAGAAGGAAATATTTTAAACTATTCATCTATATCTAAACTTAAAAAGTGGTTCGTTTTATTTGAAATATTTTTTGATTGATAAATGTTTCTACTTATGTATAGATTTTTTGTTTTGCGAGTAAGAGTATATTTTCCATTATTTATTATCATAGCTTGAAGACACACTTAATAGTGTGTTTAATCTTGTTGGTTCGCTCTACTCTAGCGGGTCAATTTTGAGATCATCATATTTTTTCTACATTTGTCAGTTTTACCTTGCTTGGCCTAAGAGTCACGAAATCACACAATGCATGTATATTTTCTTCGTGTGTTTTCTTCTTTTTCTCTAAGAAAGCATTTACTCAAATTGCACTCGTCTTAAATTGTGATCTTTTGGTTTCATTAATCAGTTAAAATGATGCTTACACTTGGAAAAAAATATCGTTTATCATATCTGTTATTCTAAAATTATATCGTTACACGTTATGAGAAAATCCTGAGCCCCTACACATTAAGTACTAAATGAAAAGTTCAATGGTATGCATAATTTTCTTCATTTATTAACAAAATTCTAAAACAGAGTTTATGTGCTTGCTCATAAGCTAAGAAAAGATATAGATTTATTAAGATCCCCTAAGATTAGCTAAGAAAAGTCACTTTTCTAAATTATTTTCAATTTATTGAGGTAAACTTTTTTTTTTATTGTTTTCTGAAAGTTATAAATAAGAATAAATGTTCCGTGATAGTTTAATGGAGTCGTTTTGCCCACGTTTTAATCCTCTGAACTCTAATAGTACTTCTAATTTCAAATTTGTGTAGCTCAAAACAATGTTATTACAACGCTTTCAGACTATTTTTAAGTGCTTTACAAGCAAAGAATAAAATGGAAATTTTAAAAAATCGTGTTTTAATCCATATAAGTAGTGACAGTATGTATTAACAAATGACTGATGTGCCGGTAGTAAGATAGTCTATGGCAAAATATTCCTCATTTGCTATATCCCTAACTTTGTAAGAGACGACACTTATTTTCAAAGTCCTATGCATTGTTATGTATATAATCATGCTAAAAACTACTTCTGAAAAAACAAAGATATACTGAAAAATAAAATTTAATACTTATGCATCAGCGAAGTGAATTAATTGTCTTATATTTCACATCCTCTCTTTCTTCCGGCGGATATTCCGTCGCCCGTCGCTTCCGAATTTGCTCGTCGCTTCTCAGGTTTATCTTCCGCTTAACAGCCTTACTTCCTGGACGTTATTTCATTTCGATCTTATTGTTTCTTCGTCTTTCATCATTTTTGCAAAATACAAAATCTCTAAATAAATGCAGGTAGAATAGTAGCAAAAATTAAGCTTTAAAATCACCTTTCTATTATAATAGAATAGGAAGAAGAAGAAAAGAAAAAGAAGCTTTTTTTAAAATCATTTTTATAAAGTTTTAAAAATTCAAAATGAAATATTCCGTCCAGAACTAAACCAGCCTACTTTCCAGTAAAATAATATTTATTTCTTTATGTGTTACCGTTAGGCTTCAAACCAAATTAGTGCAAATAATAGTTTTCATCGGTTAAATAAATATTTAAAAAAAAAAACTATTTTTTTCGTAAAAAGAAACCTGCTACTTTTTCCAAATAAAAATTAAAAATTTCGGTAGAATTACAAGTCGTTTTGGTTTAGAAAAACTTCAAATTTTGAGGTTTTTTGATGTGAAAACTTATAATGATCAGGCGCAGTATTTCATTGTATGGTAGCTAACACGTCGGAAGTGTATATGGGAGACTGAATTATAAATATAAAATTGTGAGAATGTGTTAATGATAAATAAGTAAATGCTTTGTAGAGTACTCTTAACAAACAAAAGTACTCGTCAGCCTATTTTACATATAAAATGCCTTTCGAATGGTTTATTCATGTACACATTTTAACATAACTTATGACCTTAATCCACTTGAAATAACAATGATGGGTACCTTCTTGTTTTCTCGTTCATCAGTTTCTTCGTATTATTCGTTAGATGGAATTAAACATATCTCAAGCTAAAAGGCTTTTTTTCGCGCATCTGTTATATTCTGCCTAACATTTCTCATTCACAGTTCTTCACCTCTTGCATTCATTTTTCTTTCCTGGTTGACATGAAGTATAACACCATTAAGAAAATTACACTTTAGTTATATGCGTTACTTTAAAGATAACAGTGGAGTTTAAATTTGTATTGTCTGCTTAACAAGAAAGAATTACTTTAAATTGCAATTCTTCTTGACTTGTGGTTTCTAGGTGTACCGTTTTGATGCACCCAACACAGTCGTTTCATTTCTTGTAAAGTCAAGCATTGTATCATTTAGATATTGAAGATGTTGTTTGATAGTTCTTTGAATTCCTAAATCAATACATTTTTCTAAACTAAATTCACTCTGCAGCTCCTTCAGAAGCCTTTGCGAAACCTTTTTTTTTCTGTTATTACTAAATCATTTCGTTCAATAAATTTTTCTGTTGTTGTTAAATCATTTCGTTCAATTTACCTCCAGGGTGTTCACCCTGGAGGTGAGCAAAACAGCAATGAAAATGAAAGTTTGCTCCAGATATTTTTGCTCTGAAAATTTGCTCCTGTTGCTTTGCTCCAGATAGGGGATTTGCCAAAGGGGAGGCAATTTGTTAGTGACTTTAGCAATCTTCAGTAAAAAATTTGTTCCAAAGGGAAAAAAATGAATTTTAGTTTGTTGATTATATGATATTTTATACCAGCAGACTGCATTTGCCTCTATCGCTTATCCTATATATCCGCGCCTAATGTTTAACTTAAGAAAATGTCTCTTTTAATCTCTATTTCATGGATTTATTCAGAAATGTACCTTCGAAAAAATGCCTTCGTACCTTGAATTGAGTAGTCTTTTCTCGAAATAAATTTTAATAACAATCTTGCAAGTACTTGCACTGAACCCACTAATCCAGAATAACATTATTCCCTCCTTTAAATAATCTCAGACACTATTATTTTGGTAGGCGTATTAGGCAGCCCTTTTGGGCAGGCCCTCCGTTACTCATTTTTAGTCAAATAAAATAATGCACGTGCTTGGAAACATATGCCCCAAAATTGATATCTATATATATCTATATATATACATATATATAAGATGCAGTTCCTTCCATGAGGCAAGAACCACATTTTCAGACGAACACAGCTTTATTGAAGACAGGACAGTGGAAACAATTACATAAAAACATGGATACAGATAAGAGTTCTGGCCGCGTCAAAGCCGATGGAAGTACGTCTAAGTGTTAGGGTTACGTCGGAGCAGAGGATATTTATTCATCACAGTCCGCACACCTCTGCAGCTTTCTCGTCTCTCCTGCGTTCTCCGAGCGAGGGCGCGCGTAAAGTCGATCAGAGTGTAGAGGGGATTGAGTTGTTTCCCTCCTCCACACACACACATACATATATATAAGGTTTTAAAATATTAGGTTCACTTTAAGAACGCATAACAATACAGGGAAATATGAGTTTAATGTGAAACCACTATCAACACACTTCTGAGAGAAATTCCTACTTTAGTTGTTTCCCAATACTGTGATTTGCAGTTTTGATTTTCCATTAACGCTCGCGATTGTCACCACCATGTTAGCCGACTTTCAAACCACATACAAGTTTCTTTCTATTTAATCGCATACCTCGGTTCCTTAAACATGTTAGTGCGCCTTATCTAAAACGCATATGAATGCTTATCACAAAACATTCGTATTTTGCTCATGAAGAAACTACAAAGATGTGAATAGTTATACTATGTATAATTTTATTTTTCAATTTTTTTTAATTACTTCCTTTGACTACAGAAATATTTTGTTCAGAAAAACGGTTCATTCAAGGTGGCATTTTAAAGAAATGATAAATTTAAAAAACGTTGTGGTGGACTGTTATCAGACGACTGATTTTGGAATACTTATATAGAGAAGCGAACAGAATTTCATATATGTGTAAAATAAGCACGACTTCATTATCGATGATACATTTTTCTTTACACTTATTGTGTTTGTGTGTTATGGTGTATTTTCAATCAACTACTAAATAAATTCTAATTTTCCAAATGGCTAAGTATCGCATATAAAAACAAGTTAGCTTGTAAAATTAATGAAACCTAAAATTAAGCACTAAAGGGTTCAGTTATTTTATTAAGATATTATTTTAAAAGTAAGATGTTATTCCGTACAATTTCATTTCCATAAAATTGTTTTCAATCAATTTATTTGTTTATAAAAGTTTAGTACAATTTATTTTTGATTCATTTTAGTTTCCTATAAAATAATGAGCTTTTATCCTGTGTCTATTAGTAGTGATGACATTTTTGGACTGAAGACAAGATACTTTGCCCTGCATTAAAAGGGATGCCCCTGTGACATTTACTTTTAAAAAGACTCCCTTGCTAATGACTAAAAGGAGGGAATTTGTTTGCAAAAATTTAACGAGTTTATCGCGAATAGTTTATTGCAATTTTCACCACGTCCCAACTCTCATTAAATTCCATACTTGTAACAACTTTCGTTTTATTTCTCTCGCTTCATTTTTTGTCCTCTCATTCAAACCATCTGCTTTGGTAGTAAAGATATCGAAGTTTGATTGAAAGCGACGCGGTCCACAGACGGATCGTCTAATGAGAAGCGCCACCTCTAGGGGAAACTATGCAATTAGTTTGGAACAATAAAAATTTCACGGAAAGAACTTTATTGTGTGCACCCTCTGTCTTCTAAACCATTTGGAAACTCGGCTGATGCAAAAATGATTCTTTAAAAAATGCATACAAAGTTCAAAGTTCCACTTATTCATAAGTTTAAACAGTGTCAGTTTCTTCTAATAGTATGTAATGTAAAAATTTAATTAAACTTAAAAGCTTTTTTTCTCCCTTTAACATTGCAATGTACTGCAGAAAAATACTTTCACTAATAAAATTGCATGCAACTTATTAACGTAAAGCATACTTAATTTTTTATTAATATTTATAATATTTAGTTGATTTTATGTAGACTTCAGTAATATTTATTTAACCACCCTGCAGTTCATGACGAGATATCTCGTCCATTTTGCATGTAACTCGGGGACTGCTATACCGCATGGAAGAATAATTTATAAAGAACTAATCCGAGTGACACGTAAAGACACTTAGACAATAAGATATTGTAGAAGGAAAGGAGTAATATTCTTTCTCAATCTATGCTGACGGCATATCTTTGAAATAAGATGATTCTCGACAACGAAAATAAATAAAGAAAGAAAGAAAGAATTGTTTTCAAAAAAACAAAGGGAAAAAATTTAACAATTTATCTTCCCGCTAAAGAATGATATAATAGTTTGCATATTTTATGCAATGTATTAGCTGTAACTGGACATCTTCCAAGAAGACATTTTGTATAGATTTCACATGAAAAAAAATCCTTCTACTTTTAACTTATATATTACAAAAAGTATAAGGTAAATCTAGGATAGATTGCGCGGTCGGAGAGATTGCGCACCTACGAGTTCGGGGGGAAGAAGTAGGGTGCACGGGACCAAACGCCCTGCATTTGTACAACGACAATATTGGAATGTCCACTTGAAAGTGCAAGTTGATTGAGATGAACGTCTGTGATTAAGCATCGATATTCTATATTGTTTTCACAAGGTAAGTGCTTGAACTTTCATAATGCGTTCTTTGAAATTCTATAGAGTAGCAGTAGTACAAAATATTCTAAACTTAAGCGACTTTTCGTAAGCTACTAAGCTAGACTAACAGTGGGAAGGCCAGCATTTCTTTCTAGAAGCAGCCATATTTAAGTAAAAGTCCGCGCAATCTGTCCTACCGAAATAGGATAGTTTGCGCGTTTTGTACTTACGAGAGATTGCGCGTTTCTCCCGTTAGTTTTCATGCTAGGCGAGATTGCGCATTATATTATTTCCCATAGCTTGTTGGTAATGCAGCATAAATTGCAAATTACATGTGAAACGTATAAATCGATTAAATTCGCTGCATTAATGGATTAAAAGGGGCGTTCTGAATTTTTACTAAAACATAAAATGTAAAATACTTATGCCCTCTCAACACATTTTTAAGCCTTGAATATTTTAAAACTTTAAATTGATTTTTGAAGTTATTTCTTTACATAAAAAATTCATGGGTGTCTCTTTAACAGGCATTAATTAAATATTTTGACTATAATTCTATATCGAGAGGTAAAGTTGTCGTGACTTTATAATTTGTATTTTCAAGGGACTGTGGTTTTTTATGCCGTATATATCGTTGAAAACAAGTTCGTGTGATTTTATTTCTTTTGAAGATTTAACTTATGAAATATACGTTTCGGAACTAAATGTGCAAATATAGTAATTTGTGAACAAATTTCTTTTCTTAGACTAAAATGTTGCTAATAAATAAATAATGTGCTAGTTTTATACAAATATTCTTATTAATAAACTATTTTTCCAAACCGTTTAATGCCGTCAAAATTAAAAAGAAAACAAAGTGCAACGAATGGTACTGTCCCGCACATATATTCGAGGGAAAAATTAAGAAAGAAGCAGCTGCGAAAAATAAGCGAACGTCTGAAGATAAGATGCTTCCAGAAAAAGTTGGAACCAAAAATTTGCAGGAAAGAAAACAAAGCAAAATGTTTGAATTTTGAAACATTTTCGTCCTCAGCCACCTCAGAAGAAAATAATGTCAAAATACTGAATCTTTGGGACCATGTCAGACAGGACAACAAGGCTGAGGGCAATGAATGTCTGAAACTGTACCAGGTGACAACTTCGACCAGTGACATTAATGCCTACCGTTCCTTTGTAGGGACAGTCTGAAAAGTACGTTTGAAACACCCAAAAATAAGCATTTCAACAAAAAAAATGTTTTAATGTATTCCTAAACTTATAATAACCCGTTAGGAATACATTAAAACAATTTTTTGTTGAAATGTTTATTTTTGGGTGCTTCAGACGTACTTTTCAGACTGTCCCTAAAAAGGGACAGTAGGCATTAATGGGTTAAGTGTGCTATTTGTAGCAGATGGGTGCACTACTTACAACAATAAGTATACCGATTATGGACGACAACAACTTCGGTTAACAAACAAAAGACATTGAAACTGAAAATGAATAAGATTAATTATAATTTAAACCTTATTTTCTTCTTTATTTTGTTTCTTTAATTAAAACACTGTTTTTTCCGATTCTGTAATCATTGAGTTAAAATATTTATTCCTATTAAAATTGTATGTATTTATACAAACCCTACAACAACATAGTTTTAGTGTAAATATTATTGCTAACAATTTAATTGCAGTTTTTATGAATAACAATCTCTCCTACCCATGTGCGCAATCACACCTATCCTGTAAGGACAGATTGCGCAAATTAGTCTTCTTGGTTTTTTTACAGCTGTTGCATTAAATTAAAGCAAAACAACAAAATATCAATGGAAATGCATAAAAAAAAAATGAAGTCACAGTTATTCATCAATAGTTTAACAAAAAAGTCATACTTCGATTTTTTTAAATTGTTTTTCCAATTGTGCGCAGACTCTCCTAGCTTTACCTTATGTAAGGATATTTTGGCGACATTAAAACTTTATCATAAATTTAATGATTTCTTTCCTAAACTTTATAAAATGTTTTGTAGAAACCGGAACAAAAATGATTAAATATATAAAAAAAATGTGTTATGTTTTCAAAAATAAACAGTATTATAAAAATGTCAACGGCGGAAAACATGTGGGTATGGAGTTTTAAACACTGCAGAAAGTTTACAGTCCAAACAATATTAAAAATGGACGTTGTTACAAGTTTTATTGTGGATAAATACAGCATTCCAGTGCAGCTGTTTAGGTTCTCTTGGAAATAAGGTATTTGGATATTTTACAGGAAAACTTTTAAATAATAACACAAAAAGGTTTGCACACAACATAAAAAATAGTTTCGGTAAATGTATTGCGCCATATATTTTAAGTTTGGAATAATATCTTTTGATTTTTTTTTTTTTTTTTTGACTTATAAATAAGAGCGTTTTCATCAAATTCAGTGTTAGTAGTAAACACACTATACTCTACCTTCATACGCTAAAATCCGTAGAGCTATTAAATCTGGAAAAAATCGTTATTGGGATTTCAGGGTTAACTGTACTGGATTCAACAGTACATTGTGATTTATGTTTTTTATGTACATTAAAATTGAAATATTCATAAGTATCGTTACGTTAAGTGTATCATTGACACTTCGGTTTGGACAATTTTATCCTATGTCCTCAATATTGAACTAAAAAGTTAAAAATAAAGTACCGCAGCAGAAATATTTACCGCTAAAACACCCCCATAAACCGTACTGCAATAAAGTATTCGTATTATTCTCGGTATCAAAAGATATAACATTCCCCTATACCTTCTAAGCTTGATGCGAAAGTTTCAATAAAATGAAATGATTATACACTGTCGTGCTCCCAGAAAACACAGTTTCAAATATGTCCTTCAGCACAGTAAATAAACAGAGAGAAATAGTTTATCGAGCCTCTCTTTGGTGAGTATTTCTTTGTGCTCGGATCTGCAAAGTTGGTTTTATGAGGTCATAAACCATATACACAAGTCTTTTTATTACGCAGGTTTCCTTTACATGTGAATATGCATCTAAGGTTAGACCATAATATTAAATTTACGTGTTTTAGATCTGCCTTTCCAGACCGATTTTAAAATTTTATATATTTTTATTGATTTATTGAAATACAATCTGGCTCATGCAGTTTTAAGAATTCATTTCGCAACTGGTATGGAATTGTAACCCTATGTGATTGTGGGCCGGAAACCATCCTTCATCTATAAAGCATTTTTTGAGACTAATATAATATTAAAAAATATCAAATACAAATAACACATTTTTTCAGTGGTGTTGTAACAAATATTTATAAACATCTGAAAAGATTAATTGAGGCCAAGTGGCTGAGTGGTAGCCTTCCGTGCTACCATGCCACAGGTCTGGGGTTCGATTCCTGGGCTGGGAAGGGTCGACTCAGCCCTTCATCCCTTTAGTGGGGTCGATAAAATGAGGACCAAGCATGCTTGATAACTAAACACTGGGGGTTCCGCGTCAGTCCGACCACTTGACAGGAACATTCGCTTCTGCACCCCAGGGCCCTCGATCACGAAAACTGGGATGTTGTGCGGGCCATGGCCCCCAAAATTACTGGCGCGCCACTGAGTTTAGTTTAGTTTTTTTATAAAAGTTTTTTTTCTATTATTTTTTCTTTTCTTAAAAACGTTTCTAAAAAAAAAGAACTTATAGAGGAAAAAAAGAAGAAAACAAGGGAAAGACATTAAGTTTACTATGGTAGCACTGTTATTCTCTCAAATTGAAAGAAAAAAGATTCTTTGAATCTGTAGAATTTTATTCTCCAATGAAGCGCTAAAAAAAAAAAAAAAAAAACCCTCCATTGTTCTTTTTTTTAAATCTATTGTTTACTTTCAAATTTATCAAGTCTTCAAAACGCTAAAGCAAATTAACAAACTTATAAAACGTTGATTTGAAGCAAAATACCGCATCACCGAACTCATTATCTTATTTGGAATTATATTAAAAATTGTTAGCTTCACATTGCATTTTATTTTGTTTCACATTGTACAGGACAAACATTCTTACCGACTTACTGTTTTCGAAAATGATTAACTGACTCCTCAACATTAGTGTTACTTTGACTGACATTCATTTAATACACTACATTTTCTCTTATGTTTTTTTTTCTTTACATTATCTCTTCTTTGAATTATAAACAGTAAAAACTGTATTGAGTATTGTACGAAAATTGTAAATATTTGACGTAAGGAGTAGTATGAACGTGTGACGAATAAAGACTTCTAAAAAGGCTTTGAATCAATCCTTGAAATATGCGAAAAGAAAATAATTAAATATTTCCAAAAACAAAAAAATTACTGATTACACTAAAACTTGTCAATAGGTACAAAATTTAAAAAAAAAAGGAAATTTGTCGAAAAACAGAGGAGAAAATACTACTTAACTGTTTTGTCTTTGCCAATCTATGAATAGATTTTATTGATAACACTACAACTCAGCAATAGCTACTAAATGAAAAAAAGTAAGAAATTCCACCGAAAAACAAAGGAGAAAATGGTATTTAATTGTTTTGTCTTTGCCTGTTCATGTATGTTACTGACAATACAATAAAATTATGGCAGTTGCACAACAAATAACTGTTTTCTTAATACGGTTAAGTTTTTAAAAGTTGGTTGTATTTGTGTGTTTTAAAATGTTACTTTTTATGCCCTACAATAAATTACAGAAACATTTTGAAAATGACATGAATTGTAGTTTTATGACTCGTTTATATAAAATTGTTCGCGAAAACCAATCAAAATCATGTTGGCTTTTTATTTTTCATTTGAGCTGTGTTAAACTGATTAATGTAAGACATTTTAATCATTTCAAGGTATAGACTAATCATTAATTGTAACTTTTATTTTATACTGACATATATTCCTATATGTGAGTGTAAACTAATCGTATATTCACATATATTCTATTATTTTACACTCATATGCTTCGAATTTTATATGATTCGAAGCAAATTGTTTGTTATGTGTAGCTGTAGGTCAATTACAAATGTATTTAATAAAATACAAGTAAGTGCCTTTAAGTTTTAGAAGTTTTAAAAGCGTAAAAATATATTTGCGTTATGGTAGTTTAATAGATCTAACATTCTCGCTCATTAAAAAATTGTTCATAACTATTACATATTCTATTTACAACTTCCTAACTCTTATTCCAAACTTCTTAAAAGATCGTGATCGCAATTCTCCATAACTGATATCAATATCAAAAGTTTTACAATTGGCATATGTCACTGAAAGTGTTATTATTATTTATTTTAAAGATATCTTAAGTGTTGGAAAGTTTTCTCGCTGATATTTATAATTAGCTGTTCAGGCGTAAAAGTTTGGATTTCGCCCCTCAATTAATAAAACTGGTCCAGTCAGTACATAACGATGCACTTTGTTTTTGACAGGTCATTATCATTGTTAATACGCCATATTAATATTAATGCAATGAAACTACGAGTAACTTTCGCATACGTTATGAGTTGTTCTGACCATTGGATTTTAAAACGGCAGACGGATATATATTGTTCTTGCAATTTAGAAAATTTAATCATTTTATTTTAAGAAGCTAAAAATTTAGAAACTAAAAAAAAGTGAACAATGTATGAATTTTTATTGATTTATTGATCACTTATAACAGTATCAAATTGATATTCATAAATCATTGGTTGAGGAGTATTTTGTGTGTTATCAATAAACTATCGAAATACTGACTCTATCTACCATACGTACAGAAGATCTAACTACCATACCTACAGAAGATCTATCTACCATACGTACAGAAAATCTATCTACCATACCTACAGAAGATCTATCTATCATACCTACAGAAAATCTATCTACCATACCTACAGAAGATCTATCTACCATGTCTACAAAAGATCTATCTACCATGGAGTTTACATTATAGTGCGTGGAATGAAACATATTCTAGTGGCGCAAGACTAAAATTCGTATTGGAAGTATCATCACCTTTTCCAGAGAGCGCAATGGTAGAAAAAAAAAAACGTAATTTATTTATTTATTATTCTTTTTCAATGTAATCGTGGTGTATTCGTGTGCTGCGTATGCGTGCTTAAACCGCTGGATAAAACATAACGAATTAGAATTTCTCACGTAAGACATTTTATATGATTTACTTGATGATATTTTTTGCGCTGTGAAATCTGTTACAATCTAAAGGTGCATTCACATCAAGTAAAACAACAACGAAATCTTTCAAGGTACTTCATTGGATCCACATAACTTAAAAGCCACTCTCTCGTACTGAGTGATCTGGTATTGAGTTATTGCGTCATGAAAAATAGCAAATTCCCCCTCCCCCCCTATATCTAGCAAAAATCTGCTTTCAAAATTTTTTTACTTAGAATATTAAGGGATAAAAACCGACAAGGAAAAAAATTTAATGTTTGAGAAAAGGAACTTGATATGATTTATAACTTATAGGTGATAACTTCTTTTTTCTTTGCAGGAAAGTTTTATTTCGTCATGAGATAATAATTTTAACAGTTAAGTCGAGGGTATTTCAAAATTACGGGATTTTACGTGGTAATAACTACAAACCATGGGACTTGCTGGGTAAGGAATTTTGTCTTGTTTGAATGCGCATCGCTTATAGTTTCAGAAAATTACCATCAGGTGTAAATCGTTACATCTTCTCAGTTTGCAGTAAGTCAGAACGAAAAAAAAAGGGCACCCGTTCAACAGAAGGCGCTTTCTGTACTGCACTTTGCAAAGAGTGAGTCTGATTTCGGTCCAGCGTTCCAGTGTGCTTTTCGTCGACGTTTTGGCCTTGGTCCGACCTCCTGACTAGTCAGATAATTCACCAAACCATGTTGACATGTGTGGAAATCTACCTTTGGGGTTTGAAGAGTTATATTCATTTGACCATCTGTACCAAGTGTTGCACCCGTTCCAAAGAAGGTTATTGAATAATTGTTACCAGCTTCCGTGAAAAGAAATAGTACAAAGCGAAATCAATATTCCTTGCAATTTTGAAATTTACATTTTTTATTTAGATACGCGATGCAACTTTAATCTTTCGTACACTGTGATTTAATTTTAATTTTAAACATTGAACATATTATGTCTCACTAAACACCACGTGTTGTCTCACTGTTTCCCATATATGATATATCACTGTACTCCAAGAAATACAGTGTTTAAGTTTTTTATTTCATTTCAAAATTTCAAATTATAATAACATTTTTTGCATTTCAGAATATTTTGTACATACGTTGTGTTACAAATCAACATTTAAATTTTTCTTATAAAATCAATCTTTACGAAATTCTTGAATTTTATATTTTCCGTCTCATTATGCCCCAATAGTTTCTACAATAACAATAATTTGTTCCTTATTTACGTTGTTTTTCTTGCATTGAAACGCTGTTTTGTAATATTTTACTAATAATCATAATTCGCTTCCGTTGTGAAAGAAAAAACATGATTTATCCGCCAACCAGTTTTTTCCGCTGATTTTTTTTTTTTTTTAATTTCTTCAGAGAAATGCCTGACATTTTTAAATTACAACAATGGTGCTGCTCCTAAAACGTGCGACGTAAAATAACTGCAAAAGTAATAATGAGTATTGTGAAAGTAAATATGCGAAAAATTGTATATTTACTATCTAAATCTTATCGTATTAGAAATAATGAACTATTTCACAATTTCTCTAAAAAAATTGAATTCAATAACGTACATGTATGTATAAGTCATACAAAAAGTAACTTTCAAATTTTTAAATTAATTAATTTATTACAGGATCTATTAAAATTAAAAAAAAAACACTTCTAAAACTGAAAATACTTATACTTTAAGCACAGCAACTACCATGTTCGTAGCTTTTAAAAGTCCCCTCTTAAATTTGAAAGAAGCAACTAAAAAAAAAAAAAATAAATAAAGCGTACATAAATCGCTGTATCAATGCTCATAAAAATCAATCTCATCACATAGGACATTTTTTTAAAGGAAACTTGATACATAGTCCGGACCAAACTTGTTTAGTCTTCATTTTCTCGCTATCTAAACCCCACTGGTTTCAAAAAGCTATAAAGTGCTTATTTTAAAAATGATTTATGGCTATAAAAAGTTTGAACCTACGTCTTACGAAGATTCGTTTTTATTGGAAAGTCAAAACCAAGCTTAGAAAGAGTTTCAATGATGAAGAGCTGCAATTACTTCGAAAAGTGCTTTGTAGATTTTTCTTTTTTTCGTTAAATATATTTTTTTATCTTTTGTATTTTAGAGGAAATAAAACAATAATTTATCTCGCCAGTTAATTAAAGATTATTAGAAAAATGAGTTTCAGTCAGATGGAGCTAAATCGTCTTGACTAGGGCGTAGCTCTTTTTAGTTTTACTTTCATGCATATTTATTTATTTATTTATTATTTTTTTAAACTTTTTTAGTAGGCAGTAATCGTTACTGGAAACATGATGAAGTGTTTGGGATAAAAGTGCTTAAAATTTCCCTGTGTTGAAAAAGTGATATTGTATTTGGGCTTCGCTTTCAACATTAGCATTAAAAAATCGTAGATAAAAATAAATATTGATTACATAAGAAAATAAATTAGAAATACGATGCAAATTATGTAATTTTTTAACATTAAATTTATGAATAAGGGTTCTTTTTTTTTTGATGTAAGAGATATTTCTGTGGTTTTTTAGAAAGTTATTTGTGTACTGTTTATAGAAAAATGCTTTTTTAAGTTCTTTCTTTTTTATTTAAATGTTAATGAAATGGTATGTAATTTGTGTGCCTCGGTTTTAAGTAAACAAAGAATGAAAGATTAAAAAAAATAGTTTCTTTTTCTTTACTTATTTCGATTGCTATTGCAACGAGTCTTAAGAAACAATAAATCTGAACCTTTAGAAATGATAACGTTTATGTGAAATATTAATTAAATGTGACACCGAATGCAATTTCAAATTCATCAATTAAAATTTTAACTGCATTTCTTTTAAAATTTCCTTTTTTACCTTATTAAAATATATTTCTTTTTTACAAAAATTTGTTTTTTTCAAAGAATTAATAATTTTTTTTTTTTAATTGTCAATTTTTGACATGAAAAGAACAAAAAAAAAAAAAGAACACTTCAAACCTTTCGGTATGGTCTACGGGATTACACTTAAAAGCTCAATAGTTATACATCAAAAATGATAATTAGGCACGATTGACTACTTAGGTACGTTTCAGCTTTGATTAAAACCCGAAATAGTTATAATTCTCATAATCGATTATTTGTCAAATTTGTTCCTGTAATGTCTTTTAAGCCGTATACAATTAACGAATCACAATTACAGTATTTCCCTGTTTCTCTTATATATGTCCTTTGGATTTGTTATTAGTGCAGGGATATGTGACGTAATCTTCTAAAAAGAAGCATCAAAAGTTTTGAAGATAGGTCTTTTTAATCACAGCAATTTTTAAAATTTAGCGAGAGATGCAGCAATACACTAGCAACGTTAATATTGGAATTCTGTATTCATTAGCACGTGGTAACATATTATGCAGCATTTCTTTCACTAAGAAACCAATGCTATAAATGAATTAAGATAGTACGTATGTAAATTATTTTATTTTCATTTAATTCTATTTCCCTTTTTTTGTTTACTAATCTCACTAAATGATAAAAATCAGTTCTTATATCAGAGACTGAAATGTGAAATGGCGTTTTAAAGTAAAATATCTTTATATGTGCATAGATTGAGACATATATCATTATTTGTTTGGCAGTTCCTTGGAATTTTAAAATGAAGATGTATTTAGAAATACAATAAAACGACGCACTAAATCACGTCTCAATGAAACCTTAATCACACATATCGTACATTTTTATGTTATTTCGGTAGCCTCTTTTGCTAATTCACTATTCAGAGACAGAAAGCAAACATAAATAAGTAACACATCCTTAGAGAGGAAGCCATAAATAATGGGAATGAGAAGATTAGGGGAATGTAGTATTTGTAAAGAATACACAATGTGGGGTCTTTTCTTTTTAGGGGATGATGCCTTTTATTAGGAAAATCGTTAAGAATTACGCACCAAAAAATCATAAATTTTAGTCTTAGGATGTATTACGGATCTAATCGTGCATATATTTCATTACAATAGTATTTCAATTCCTGAAATTATGTTTTGCCTAAATGGTGTTTCTAATACGAAATAGTGAACAATGGTGAAAGAAAAATATTTATCCAAAACGTTAATGCCAAAATATATCGTCAGTGAAATATTTATTAATATTTTAACAATTAAGATTTTTAATACGATTAAGTTACAAATGACCGTAACCACTTTATTTCTTAAGCATGTATATTTTAATTGAGGAAATACTTTTATTATGATATGATCCACTAAACTTTCATATAATGTAATGTACTTAAATATAAAATGTGAAAAAAAAAAAAAACATAACATTGTTCTTTACGAGCGTAATTGTGACTAAACTCATATATATACACTATACTTTCTGGCTATACACATATATAAAACAAAAACCAATGCACTTCATGCTCGTTTGTGAAACTTATGTGTTTAAATACAATTACGATTTATTTAAGAAATGTTCGATGTACAACTATTTTAACTATACCTACAAACAACAATGCACTAAAAAAAGTGGTCCGCTTTATGTATATTCTCAAAGTGTGCAATTAGATCAAATGGCGAATAAAAGAAGGAAAAATAAACTGCTTTGGTATACCATTAATCTTCTTTGCTTAAGAGGAGACATTAATGTTACAGATCAGCGAAGATCTAAACCAGCTTAAAATTCCTTTTGCCCTTTGCTTTTAAGATTATATCCCATTAGATGAAGATTTGTTGATAAAAAGAGGGAACCTCAAAAGGCAAGTTAAAGTTTTATAGTTGTTAGTACGAATTTTTCTTCGCTTTATGCTACTTCAATTCAGAAGTAGTAACTTTTAAGAAATCCGTTTAAAAATGTAATTTATATCTTGTTATTGTTCTTAGGGGTAGTTACAAGTAGAAAATTAATTATTTCAAAATATTGTTCTGGATACCTAAAATATATTAAATCAAATGTAAAATCTGGAATTAAAATTAGTTCAGTTGTTCTACTTCTAAAATGGTACAACAGAAGATTCGAGCTCACGTCGCGTGTCGTAACTTGCTTAACCTTTGGATTTCTCTGTAACTTGATAATTTTAACATAGTTTTGAAAATTATAGCAATCATGTCTATTAGTACACAAAGGTAAACATGTTAAATCAAGGAATCATTTCTGTGAATCCTGCTATGTATTTGTCTCAAAAAATTTAATTAATTTTATGTTTTTTAAACAATATGCAAATATTTTATGTATTTTTTAAATAATAACAGGGAAGAATAATTAACACTTGGAATTGATATCACATTTGTACCAAAAATACTTTCTTAAATCTGGTTTTCTTATACAGGTCAGGTAATAGGCTGAATGTTGAATGTTACAGGGTGACTGAAATTAAAGTTACTGTTTAGGTTAATGCTAGTTACTGAGTTCGTCACTACTAGTTAAAGTTACTGTTTAGTGTAAAAATAGGTTTAGACCAACGTAAATTTCGTTCAAATTTAACTACGTCATCTAAACTTCGCATATAACATACTTGGACCTTAAGAAAGAAAAATCGGTAACAGAAAAATAATAGCTTAAAATGTTGCTACCAGATTAGGTTGTCTTTCTTCTCTATCAATTGCAATTGTCATCTCCAATTTGCTAGAAATGAAGAGCATAAATGACTTAACAAACATAAACGTAATCAGTTCAGAAACAACTTCAACCAACAATACTAACAAATAATCTGAAAGGACACTCAAAATACTTTATGAATATTATAAACACGTTTCTTAAAGAAAGAATATAAAACTTGAACTATTTTCTGTTTCGTGCTACTTACTGATATAAGTAAAAACTTCCAAAGTCCATTCATAAAAAAAAACTGAAATTCAAAAACTCATGTATTTGAATGTTATAATAATAAACAATCGCATGTTCGTTCAAAGCAATGCAAAATATGTAAAAAATGAAAATGCGTTAATTAATTCAACAATTAAGATCATTTTCATTGCAAAGAAGGTCCCCAAATTCCAGTTCACAATAAAAATATAATTAAGAGTTCCCTTATGCAAATATTAATTACATCAAGAATTTTCAGATGGGTCCAGAGCTAAATGGGAATGGTTTAAAATTACATTTTAATGTCTGGAGAGGGACAAACATTTGCATTTTAAACTTATTTTTAAGGCAGTGTTAGGCAAGGATAAGACGTTTAGCAATTTAGGACTTTCAAGTTAGTTGGGATAATGACGTTAGCTAGAAGACAGCCCCGCTTAAAAATGCAAATAAGCGTCTTAGTAGTAGAAGGAGTTACAACAGAGACTGTTTGCTGTAAGATTCATATAATTTTATTGGAAGTATGACAAGGGAAGTACATCATGCTGCTGAGAGGCTTTTCAATACACTTTTGCATCTAATTAGTAGCACTAGAAAATTCACTCGTAGATTTATTCCACTGAAGATTATATCCATATTTTTAAAAAAATTCAGTTATTTAATTGTTTATTTAGAAGCGCACTATAAATAAAAGGATGGTTTAGGAGTATAATGAAAAACTGCACTACACATTATAAAATATATCACCTGAAACATTTGTACGTATAGAAATATATTTTTCTGTACATGAAACACATGCTTCTTCCCTTTTCTCTATTCTCTCCCACTCTTCCTCTTTTTATTTTTATTTTCCTTTTTTTCTTTGTTCCTTTTTTTTTTCTTTTTGAAGATTAATGCACGATTTTTTTCACTATTTTCAAACATAAAACAAAGAAGAAATAAAATCTGTATCTATTTTTTGCGCATAATTTTAGTTGCTTTGGTGACATACATTCCCATTTAGATTGGATCCCCATTAAAACGTGCCAACACCACGTTTCATAAACAAATATGAATTCCACAAGTTGAAAGGTTTAACACGATTACATTATATACACGTGTTCATAATGGAGAACACTGAAAAACGATTTTTCCCTTAGATATGACAACTGCAAATAATTGCTGAGATACCCATGCGCATTAAAAAGAAAAATTCTGCGATATATGCTTAGTGTGTGTGACTTCATGCTTTTCAGCTTTGTCGGCGTCATTCTGGTATTTACTGCAACTACGGTCATACTGTACGTAGCATCTAGGCCTTCACAGACTACCTCCAATACGAAGGGGTGTGACCTCCTGTCGCCCCCACAAACTCTCTGACACTTGACAACCAGCACCGGCCATAGGGGCTGGGCTGGCAGAGCGTTAGCGCGTGCTGGTATCTCCACACAAGATATTACTAAGCATCACATTTGTTCGATGGGAGACAGATCACATAGATGACAGGTCAAGAAAGCAGTGACCACGATGAGCTAAGAAAATTGTTTAATGTTGTTCGGTGTCGAAATTCCATGTCAGTTTAACTGTAGGGAAACATTCCATGTCAGTTTAACTGTAGGGAAACATTCGCATTAGAGTTGTAGTTGCGGTTTTTTTTTTTTTTTTTAACTTACGGTCAAGAAATGCATGATATTCTCGATCATTTTTGTTGCTGAGAAATCCTTGATAAATTTTAGGCTGGCTCTAAATGATAATCGGATATTTTAAAGGTTAACACTCATGGACGAAAAAAGAATAAAAAATCATCTGACACAGAAGGCATAAGATGGTACGTACTATTACCGGTTGTAATAAAATATTGTTATTCAACTAATACACGATTTTTAATTTCACGTTTTAATTACCCTATGCACATGGTTGCATTCTTGATCTTCAACGTGATTATAATTCGATCATCCGGGTCCACCGTTCATCCGTCTCTTCAGCATCAAATATTCCTACCCGCATCGCTGTCTCGTGATTTTCTCTGAAATGAGTATAATATGAATTATATATAAATCCGCATTAATGCACAGTGCTGTAGTAGAAATGTTGCAAAAATTACACTGTACATAAATTTGAAAAGGGGAGATTATACGTTTATCTAACTAAAATTGTACAGGGAAAGTGATTGATGACGCATTTTAAAAAGCAAAAAAATAGGTTGTTATTATTCAATTTTTGATTGCGCGTCAGCTGCTGAATGGTGATTTTTCAGACAAGGACATATATTTTTGGTTGAAACTGATCAACTTATGATTCTTAAGCATGACTAACTATTACATTCCATTCCATTCATTCTTGCAAATAAGTTACGATATTAGTCATTACACTAAATTCGTTTTCTCTCCCAAAACAAGACAAAGTTGATAGCGCTTTTATTAGATGTTTCAAATTCCCTGGCGCAGCTTCTAAATTGTCTGTAAAATCTCCCTAGGGCAATACCCGACCCACCTCCCCTAAATAAAGTCAGAAGTCATACGCAAAATGCCACGGTGGACCCTCCAATATAGCATTTGGTTATACTTTTGTGTCTTATTCAGAAACACATTTTAATTCCTTCAAGGCATGTTATGTAAAACGGTTAAGAGCTTCCTTACCAAAGTATCCCCAGGAAAAGAAATTAAATGTACATTTCCAAATCACTCTGAACTTTTATAGTGCCCAGTGGTTTATTAATGTTGACGAATGGTATAGACTCAGCAAAATAATTATTATCATGTTTAATAAAAACGGGTTTGAAATACTTGTTTTTAAAAACACTTCACAAAACAAAATAGCGCCAGTTGTACTATAGCAGTAACATCTTCAATTGGGTTAACCAACAACCTTCTAAATAGCATCATACCCCGTAAATTAGAGTTCCCATTATTCCTTAAATACATCAATTGTTATGATGATTAAAAAATAAGGATAATCTTCTTTTTACTGTTTAATGTGACAATTGTGCAACAAAATGCATTTTAACAATGTTCATCAACAAGCTTTAACAAGTATGACTTGCGAGAAAATAAATTTTAATGAAGCAATAGTGTATGACGAATGTGGCGTACTCATAGATTAAAGATCAAACGAAAGCATGATGATGTAAGTTTTGGAAAAAAAGTGCAAAAAAGTAACGTAAAGACTAAATAAAAACTATAAATGGGATAAATAGAGGAACTTTTTAGAACGCTTTTTAAAAGATTCAAAGAGCTTAAAATTAAAAACTATTGATTGGTAATATTTTTAAATATTTAAAAAGCTCATTATGGAAGTACAAAATAAAAATAAGTGCAGGAAAAATTTTAATGAGGAAGAGAATTTTATATTAAAAAAATTAGTCAGTATTTTTAAAAGTTATTTTCAATTTTAGGCTGAGAATTCATTAGAAAAAGTAAACGCATGTACTCTTATTTAAAAAAAATAATAAATTCTCGAGGAAAATACATTTCTGAAACTACTAAATTGGGAAACTCTTAATTAATTTGCAATTTTTCATTTTTTAATTATTTACACCTTTGATAAAAACATGTGTTTACGAAAATTATTTCAAATAAAATGCTTACACAGAATATCTAAAGTTAATTACTGTCGATCTCACTGCATGTACTAATTTAAACCCTACCCACTTACTTTGTCATATACCGAAATCGGTTTTGTAAGTAGTAATCACTAGCTTTCGATTATAAATAATCGCAAATAAATATTTAATATTATTTTTATTGGAAAAATAAGTATTTAAAGAAACAAAACTTACATTTTCTGTAAAAAGAAAATTATTTGTCTTACTGAAAACAGTATTGCGTAACAGCGCTCAAAGATTTAGACTTTTCAATTTACTAATTCCAACTGTGAAAAGCTACTCAGTGGCATACATGATTACACGCAGAATGCAGTCTCGGATTTCGGCTAAAGCATGGATGGCCCTTATTCTCATAATGTAGCATATATGCTAAATGGGGTTTTCCCCTACTGGCGGCAGCGCGTATGTTGCATTGTTATTTGCTAGCCCTTATTTTCATAAAGTAGCATATATGCTATTTTATGAGAATAAGGGTTAATGATCTGGTGGCTCTTCTTTTGATCATGTCATTGTGGTTCTGATACCACAAAGCTGTACAACTTCCAGCGATCAGTAGGGGTACTTCGCATTCGGCTTGTTCAGCACATACAAGGTGCTTGGTAGTAAGGGTTACAACCAAAAGTGCCAACTTCAAGTTTATTCACGACAATTTGTGTTATTTAAGTATAGTAAGCACATTAACATAGGGGGAGAGTAATTTTGGGATTGAAACGTGGAAGAAGTAATACATATAAAATAAACATATTTTTTTTTTACTTTTAATCATGGCCCAAGAAAAGAAAAGGACAGAAATGTCAAAATTTAATAAAAAATTAAAATGCTTATAACTCAAGAATAATTTGCATCAAAAAATATTTTCAGGCTTAGTTACTTTGAAATAATACGAAAATGTTTAAAATTAAATGTGAACACTCAATCCATCAGTTAGTCATAAATTTGACATTTAGTTTAAACTTTCTTTTCTTTAGAATTTTCTTTTCTATTTCAGGGCACAAAAATCTAAAAACGTATTTAAACCATCATCATCCCTTAGAAGAAATGTCTTTAATTTATTTAAAATCATTTTTGAGATTTATCTAAATAGATTAGGATTATGTGCGCATCCGAATTTTAAGGATTTCACTACTCAAAAGTGAACAAAATGTAATATCAGAAAGAGAAAAATCAGACTGAACTGCTCCCCCATATCTCTTTCAAATAAAAAAAATCGTTTTAATCAGAGTTACCAAGGGAATAGATACAAAGGCCTATGGACATACATTGCCCCTATAAGTCCATGTTTCGACATTAACCTACTTTTCTACCTAAAAATTGGTTAAATTAGTAGATTTCATTATTATTATCCCATTTGTTGTTTGTTTTATTTTAGCGACGTAAATGTACTTTAGCTAATTTTTATAAACCCCAAGTAATACTTTCATTCTTTGATATTTTTGTGAAATGTTATTTATTTTTTCCTTTTTTCAGGAAATAGAGCAAAAAATACATCAGATAGTGATGGCGGAACAGTAACACACATATCAATTAACTTCAATTACCTCTCTGTACCATAGCGCAGACTATAGGCAACATGCCGTTCGATCGCTCCTAAAATACGTGCATTTTATTTTTTGTTATTATCTTTAATGCATAAAAATAAATACAGTTGTTTTTTTTTTAGAAATAGAGAGGTCATATTGTTCTTTTTTTTTTTTTTTTACATTCTGTGTATGCAATATAAAATTTTGAAATTTTCTAGAGCATGATGGTTTTATTTTCAAACACAAGTATTTAATTTATACATTAATTATATTTATTTAGTTAGTTTTTAGTTAAAAATCGTTTCCTTTAACTTTTTTTTCATTAAAATTAATTATAGAAAAAAATATAGATTAAAATAAAAGGTTCCTATAATTGGATCTTCAATACGCGACATAAGAGAAAAACTAATTGTGACAATCCCTTTCCGTTGGCAATGTTTATTGCTTTCTAAATTTCTTAAATTTCTAATAGAAGGCAGTGTCATTTCTCTAGATTTTCCACAAAAGCATCGATAAATTAGAATTGATTTTCACGACAATTTTGGGTGATTCCTTTATTGTTCCCATAATGTGTTTAATTAGTGGTTTCGTAGTGAAAATTTTCAGACTGTAAATTCAATAAATTGCTTTATTCCCTATGCTCGATAAGTTCGATAAAGAATTGAAATAAATAATTGGTAAAAAGGAATTAATGTTTCTGTGGGAATGCATTTGGTGAAATTTCTTGTTTTATAGGTTGTTTAAAATGTTACATATATCATAATTAATTTCGTCATGCAATTTAAAGTACGAAAAAGTGTATTAGTTAATATTACGTTAGAACATCTTTGTAATGTATAATATGCAGAAACTCGTCTGTATTTATTTTAGCCTATTTTTTATAAAGAATAATATGACTAAATCTGATATAATTTGTGTAATGGGTATTTGCTTTAAGTGCAGAACGAATCTCATGTTATAACTATGTGTGTAAATAGTTGTTTGGGTGGCCAGTAGCTGAAACATTCTTGACAAAACCAAGCAAAAATTATCTAATACCATTTTCTTTGATTTCGCATTTCTATTGGGTAACATATATTTGTGGTTTATAATTTGGCAACACGTAATTCAGTTGTTGGATGTTAGCAAATGTTAGAATTAATCTTTATATTAGTTTTTGGATGTTGGCAACTGCTGTAATTAATCTTTAGAATTTGTATTACTAGAAATCTGTAAAACTAAATTAACATTTGTATGTAACTCACGTAACGAATGTTTTATATGTTGTCAAAAGGATACACCTTTTCAGATGATGGAGATTAACGGATTTAGTTGAACAAAACACTTTAGCTGGTAAATTTTTTTTTTTGTTTAGTTAGCTTCTGAAGGAGATATTATGTTCATAGCATCCTCAAACAAGGTTTTGAGTGAGATGTGACTATTTAAAACTATAATAAATAAGCAGACGTGAAGAAAACTCTGAGCAAATAATATTTTTTTTTTTTAAATTTGATCTATAGATATTTTTATAATTTTAAAAATATAAAGTTAAGATTTTGAGTCTTTTTAATGGAAGGGGACATTTTTTAAGGAGTTGTAAAAACAATTTTCAGAAAATATGATAAAAGTTCAGGTGAAAGTATAAATTATAGATGTATTGCCTAATCACATCAATAAACTTAACTTTTGATTCATAGAAATGAGTCAAAATTATAAGGTAATTCGCCTAAGAACCATCTAAGAATAAGACGAATTATAATGTAGCTAAGAGTTTTCTTTCGTCATTAAAATTACATGTTTAAAAATTTATTTTAAATTTTTTCCTTTGTAAAACTCTATTATTTTAAATGGCACTAGAGCCATTTTCAATATTGAAATATTTTGTTTCTTCCTTACTTACACTTTTTGATCTCGAATATAATTTGGCGTCTGAGTTTTTGTTTTGTCTTTCCCTTCTATGGCCGGGGGCAACAAAACGCATTTTAAATTAATTTTATATCAGAATAAATAAACGGATATCTAATAAACCGAAAAGAAAATTTTAAAGTTAGTTTGCTTTTGAAATAACAAAACACATTACCATTTGAAATTTTTTTACAGCATAAAATGTAATGCAACCAAAAACAGTTCTTTCCCAACACTTAAATATTTATTTTTACACATAATTGAATTAAATGCTAATTTTGAGAAAGTCTACTTGTGCCTTCATTTTATTCAAAATGACATTAAGGTTAATCCTATATTAGGAGAGTTCGAAACATTTAGTAGGAAAGCACATTTAGAGAAAAATAAATATTTTATTGTTCCGTTTTTTGTAATTATAATTATTGTTACTTTGATATTTTTGACTTCATTTTATTCAGGACATAAGGTATACAATATTAATAGAGTTTGAAATATTCAGTAGGAAAGCACATTTAGAAAAATAAATAAATGTTTTACTGTTTCATTTATTTATTTATTTATTTATTAGTTGTCATTATTACTTTAGTTTTTGCCTTAAATTTATTGAATTTAGTTATTTTAAATTGAAATAATATTGTTCATTTGATTTAACTTAAAGTAACATTTAAAAATAAATAAATAAATGATTTTCTTCAAACAATCACACGTTTTTCAAGATAACTTAATGCATTTAATGTTTAATTTAAATTGATCAGGCATACATTTTTTTCCACACAATATTTTCGCTTAATAATGCATTCCTTTTGAATTAATTAATTTTGGATTTAGACTCTTCCCTAATTCAAATATATATTTTTTTTTCCATTTACCTCAGTTATTTAAATATTTTTCTGTAAATATTTTTCTGTAACAGCATGAAATTGTCTCAAATCGAGTTTTTTGACCCTAATCTTATTAAAATATTGTTTTTTGTTTGTCTTAACTCGTTCTCGACTATGCCCACTCTAAAAATTACAATTATAATTTAGAATGAACATGTTCAAATAATAAAATTTAAAAAATATAAATATAACTACAAATAACTACTTAGAAAAAAATCCAGGTAAATATATATATATATATATATATATATATATATGTGTGTGTGTAGGCTCTTTGTTCGGGTCTAGGGGCTACTTAAATAATTACTCACAATGAAAGATATAAAAATGACTATATTTATACTTCTCTTTTTACAAATCACTATTTACAGAAAAAACTGCTGCTGAGAACCTCACCACCCTCAAGCACACACAGTGCTGACACGTTCACTCAGAACGGTGTCCCGCACTAAAATTACTCGTTTCCGTTACTTTCCGCCTGATGGCGTTGCCGTCGAGGTCTACTCGCACCCATATATATATATATATATATATGTGTGTGTGTGTATGTTTACCAAAAATCTGGCTCCGAGGTACACAACTACGGTAAAACTACACCTGTATACCAATATTAATTCTACTGGACATTATCTTTTTCCAAGGACGCGCGTCACACACGCACACAAACTCTTTCGTTTCTTATATGAAGTCTTTTTAGACTCCTAGATCCCTCTTTGCATCAGAAAAGACTGATTTTCCTTTCTCTTGTGGTGAAAAAAACAAGAAGTTCTGAAGATTGATAACAGCGCAGTTAAAGCCCTAGAGTGATATTTTCAACCAAAGTTATCAAGATAAGCACCAGTGTTGTACTGCCAATAATGTGTAACGTGGGAGCACAAGTCAACCTGCAAAAAATTCTGCACATGAAACTCATCTTCAAATTCTTTACTCGTAGTACTTTTCGATTTATGGTAGAATATGTTTGACTCTTCGCCAAACTGTGAATTTCTACCTCTTCTGATGGGAATGGTTTTGAGAAGATGTATAAAACATAAAATAGTCGCTTAAAAAGAATTGAGATAATAATGAAAATTATTATCATGGAAAAAATGCTTTTTTGGATCAATATATATACATACTTAATATAGTCTAAGCAACAAAACGTTTATCTTTCGTTTAAAAAATAGAACTAAAGTTTAAAATACATTTAAAGGAACCACATGAAATGACAATAAAATTGCAGATACGTGTTTCACTGTTACAAGAAATCCCTTTTCAATGCAATAAGGTGTAAACTTACCGCTGCACGGGCATCCACCATACATTGAAAAATTGGTTCCTTTGTAATCCCTTGTAATCCATGTATCTTCAATTTGTATTGTTATTTTGTGCTTTAATTTAAACTTTATTTATATTATTGTATATCCGACGAATCTTTTTAAAATGTAATCAGATTAAATAATTATAATGCCGCTTACATTTGGGCTACTTCTTTCATGTTCAGATTTAGCGGGTGACTAGCAACACACTTGAGGTTAAGTAACAAAACTTTAATTCAACAATAAACATGACTAGAAACAAGTTAAACATAACTAGAAATAACATAACTTATAAAACAAGTTAACTATCGGAAAACATTTGTTGCAGTCGCGTACGAGCGAGCGAGTGCAACCGCGTGCAAGTGGGAAGGAACCGACGTCAACAAACGTGACTTCACTTCACTCTTCCCGTTGGTCGAGTTGAGCAGCCTACCGCTGCACACTCCCCCTCCAGTGACAACGATATCGATCGGGGAAGTGAACTTTTCTGCCATATCGGTCACTGGCACTGAAGGCTGCGATGGTGGTGGCACAGTCTCAAGTTGTACTGGTGGTGACGGCTGCACAGCCATATCCTCGGGTAAGAACAACACAAATGCTGGCTTGACACGATCAATGGAAACTGTGATATATTTGCCATTTGCATCCAACGTGAACACCTTGTCTGTCCTGCTGATGACCCTAAATGGGCCATCGTAGGGTTGCTGAAGTGGACGTCTAACCATGTCCCTGCGAAGAAAGACATGTGAGGAAGTGGCGAAATTTTTGTGGATGAAAATGCTGCGCTTTCCATGCTGCTTAGGCGCCAATGGTCGAAAAGCCTGCATATGCGCTTTTAGTTTAGTGACAAAATCGATTGTGTCAGCTACTGACTTCGTCGGGTTAAAGAACTCTCCTGGTAGCCTGGGAGAAGTTCCAAACACCATTTCGGCAGGGGTACGCTTTATATCCTCTTTCAGTGCAGCTCGCAGACCCAATAAAAGCAAAGGGAGCACTTCCGTCCAACGCTCTGTAGCATAGCACTTGAGGGCACTTTTCAGGGGACGGTGAAACTCCTCAATTAACCCATTGCATTGTGGGTGGTAGGCAGTTGTACGGGTCTTGTGCACACCTAACAGCCTGGCAAGCTCTTTGAACGCTCTAGGGACGCTCTAGGGACGCCTCAAACTGACGACCCTGATCTGTTGTAACAATGGAGGGAACCCCGTAACGGGATACCCAACATGTAAAAAAACCTTCAGCAACTGCAGTGGCGGTTATCTCCTTCAAAGGTTGAGCCTCTGGCCACCGCTACATACTCCGCCCCCAGTGAACGAATAGGGGAAGAGTGAACGATATTTTACCACAGATGGGTGCACCAGTGCGAGAGAAAGGCTGCGTGAGTGAGTGAAGTTTGGGCCTGTTTGCTCGGATCCGTGGCTGGGCTCAAGTGCGATTGCGTGCAGACTGCACGAATGCGTGCGAGCAAGTCATCTCGTGGCGCCATCTGTGGAGTGTTCGGGTCTCCATTGCTGCGTGCGTAAATGCCGGGTCACCAGATTTAGCGGGTGACTAGCAACACACTTGAGGTTAAGTAACAAAACTTTAATTCAACAATAAACATGACTAGAAACAAGTTAAACATAACTAGAAATAACATAACTTATAAAACAAGTTAACTATCGGAAAACATTTGGTGCAGTCGCGTACGAGCGAGCGAGTGCAAACGCGTGCAAGCGAGCAAGTGCAACCGCGTGCAAGTGGGGATGAATCGACATCAACAAACGTGACTTCACTTCACTCTTCCCGTTGGTCGAGTTGAGCAGCCTAACGCTGCACAGATTTTACTACTGTGATACCTCACTGTTGCAATAATTATAATAAATCCTTCATGCATTACAAGTAATATGTAATTTTTTTTAAACTTAAGAACACAATTAATCCTTTGTCCTTGATGTATCTGCGAAATTCTACTTTATACCACATTTAACAAACCATTTAGCCCAAGAAACTCTTAATTAAAGTAGAAAAGAAATATACATCTAATTTAAGAAACCTCATATTTTAAAAGCTGATTTCCAAAGCATGAACATTTCACCAAAGGGTGTTCATTTGTGTTCATTAATTCTTTTTCGAGAAAATTTTCCCCATTACTGCAGCCTTAAAGCTTTTAGAATGCACGATTGGCATGGAAAAACAATCTTTCTGCAAAGTGAATTAAGGTTCTTGTCACACACTAGAATATAAAAGCCGATAGCTTCAAACTAGGCAAGTTTTACAGTAATTGGTAAATGGCATGGAATGGACGCATTTGGACCTTTGCCAGCCAAGGTAAGCGGAAATGAAGATTGGCAAAACTTAGTGTGTTTGTGGCTTAAAGATGTTTTCTTTGTGGGCAAAATGTGGATATTTCCTGCCATTTGAAAGAGAATAAAAATGTCCGATAAATTCATCTTTTCTTTATGGAATAGTGAAAAGACTTATTCAATAAATATTGTTGATTCTTAAGGGATATTGTTTTATAAGTGGATTTTGTTCTAGAAAAGCAACTGAAGTAGGTTGTACTCCAAACAGATAAGAAATTTATTGGTTATTAATAATTGGATGTGAATTCGATCATTTCATTTTATTATAATATTGTGTATACTAATAAAGTAACAGAAAACACTGTGATTAACACGTTGACTGACAGAGATGTTTACATCTTCAGGGGCTCTAGACGATAGTTCAATTTAAACACATCGTATTACTCAAAAGGTATTATTAAGCAAAACATAACGAACTTTCTATAAATGTATTCAAAACGGAGAATATGTCGGCAACAGCGAAATAACTTGTGATTTGGTCTCTCAGCAAAGTTTACCTTCTGCGAGTTATCTCTCGGTTTACTTGGCAGTCAACGTGTTAAGCAAGTATTGAGTTACAAAAAAATACTCACATTTCAAGGTTTTACTTAGCTGTAAAAGTTAAAAATAGAGAACAATATACATTTTTCATAAAAGATATATTTTCTATGTAGATATGGTCTTTTAACAGTTATCTATTGAATTATACTGTTATTTTAATAACATAAAAGTACCATTAATTCGCAGCAACAAATGCATGAGAGAGAAAAAATCTTGTAGGTTTTTTTTCAATTTATTTTTTTTTTCCAGATTTTTTCTGCATTTATTCAGTTAACGTATACACTACGCGTAACCTGATTTTCATTTTATTTTCTGCTAATTTTCAGCTGGTTCACCATTAAATAATTACACTCATTTAATCAAACTTACTCTCATTCATATAGATCCTTGTTACGATAACTTAATACCCTCATCTGGATTACGCTCAAGGCTACACTCCACTTCTGGAAATTTCTGACGATACATTCTTCAAACGAGCAACATTTATTCTTACCAAATAACTCAAGGCAAACAAGCAGAATCTACTAATTTCTAGCAAACTTTCTACAGAGACATACGGATTATTATTATTATCATACTCATTATGCCACGACTAGCTATGTTAGAAAATGTTCAGAAATTCGAAAGGCCTTAACGACTTTAGTGATTTGGTGCTCAAAGTGTTCTAGCCCAAGGGAAAGGACATTTTGTAAGACTTCGAAAGTGAAACAATCTGTAAGAGTGATAACATTCTGCTGGAACCCTTCGGCAGAATTTTCGAACAAACTTTCCGAGATAACGTTCTTCTAAGAACGACGAATATTGAGAATAAATGTGCAATAAGGGATTCGGATTTAAATTTTGAAATTCTGCACTTAACCCAAAGCGAACCTACGTCTATGTTTAGTGCCACTTGGGTATTTTAGAGTAGGGCAAGGTTATTTTTAATTCTCAGGAGGGTTTTTGTTTTGAATTAGAAAGCAATCTAATATTCTAAGGTGGATAATAAGGTGGATATCTCTAGTGATTCAATTTCACACAACTTTTTGAACTTAACCATGGAATTTAAAATGTTTCTGCTTTTGATTTATTCGTTGAAATCACATAATCAAACCCAAGAAAAAAACCCACAGGAGGCCAAAGAACGATATGTAGGGCGGCGGGGCTACAATTTTAAGATAATTCCTTATACGTTTCTGCGATTCAGTGTTAAGAGAACATAATATTATTAATAATGCTAACCGTAAAAAAAATCCAGAAAGAAATCAGTTTACTTTTCCGAGTAGGCTCGTTCGATACACATGATGTATTAAATTGAAACTCTAGCAATAACTCCTAAAAATTTCTCCTAAATATCGTTCTATTTAATTTCCGAAAATATTTTTTTTTCATATGCTAAGTATGTATGTATATAAATATAATTTTTTAATGTCTTAAGCTGCAGAAATTTTCAGATTTGTATTTTTATACTCTAATGGGCATTTTCAGTTACTGATGTTTCAGTCTAATGCATGTTTTTGGAAATAACGTTCTTATTCTAATGGATATTTTTGGGGGATTAATGGCCTTATTTTAATATGGGTCTTTAAGGAAATTTGTTTTTATTCAAAGGGGTTAAGGAATCTTTTTTTTCCCAGCATATATATTCAGTGACCGTTGTTCTTCATGTAAAGGAATTTGTATAGATTCGTTCATTCTGATGGGAATTTTTGGATGCAGTTTTGACTTAATTGCAATTGGGATTTTTACAGGCTCTTGCTGAGATTTTAGTACTATTGTTCTGATAAATACGTGTATTTCAGTTATTGTTGCCCTTACTCTAATAGCGATTTTTATGAACTGTTGTTGGTATTTTAATGTGGATTTTTATGGACTGTTATTCGTAGTCTACAAGGAATTTTTAGATGTTTTTCTTTTCTAATGTACTGGGGATTTTAATGAAAATTTTTTGCTTAAATGGAGTTTTTAAGGAATGTTGCTCATCTTCTTCAGGGATTTTTTAACAACATTTTTCCTTATATATTTACAGCAAAATTTTGGACATGTGTCAATCTGCTTGGGAAGTATGGAATCTTAGCCTGCGCGACGCCGTTAAAGGTAGTTAAGAATTAAAATCATTTTAAGAACGCCTCTGTTTTAGTTATTGCTTTTATTCGAACATATATTCTCCGTAAGTATTAAACGCGCATAATTAGAACTCTTGATTCAAAGTAGATATATGGGTACTTTTTTAACATTGCTACAACAAATATTGATTAGAAAAAAATATTTAAACATTTATTTTAAAGTCATAGGACAGATATATTGATATAATGTTTTAATATAGAAAAAAATAGTTTTTATTGTATGCCTGTAATTTTATAGTTTTAAAATAAGTGACAGAAAGTTCAGTTCTACCAGTGGTTTATACATTGCCTCAGGGACATCGTCACATCTTGAGTGAAATTTGATGATTTAAATATTTTACAATTATACTTCTGAAGTAATGTAGTTCTGTTCTGTAGGATTTTTTATTTTGTGCTTATCCCTAAATCAGTATTTTTTCTAACAGTTTTTAAGGGATTTTTAATAATACCAAGCTTGAAACGATCCGATATATTCTTCCTATACAGGAAAACCATTTTATTAAACTTTAGGCTATAAATTGGAATAAAAAAGAACTAATTCGAATTTCAGAGACAACTCTTCTGGTGCACATCTCCATGTTCCAAACTTTTTTTGAGCTAAATATAATGAAAATCGGCCAAACAGTCTTGGCTCTAGGCCGGACGCAGACACAAACACACAAACACAGACACACTTGCTGCTTTGTTATTAGTAGAAATGATACAGTAAGACGGAAAGACAACATTTTATAGCTTGCATAAACTAACAGCAGCATGCGAGAATTTGAAAGAGGGAAAACCTTTCAACCGAGCTCAAATTGGCAAATACCATATGTGCTCATTCACTGCAGAACAAAATAAAACTATCAAAGGGAGCAATAATTTAGAATAACAAAAATAGCTATTAAGGATAACATTTCTTATATAAAGCCCTGTAGAGTACGAATAACTGTTCCATAAAAATACCTGTCAAAATAAGGAAATCAACATAAAGCTATCGATTGCCCAAGGGCTGCAGGAAATAAAGGTTTAATCATTTGAAAAGGAAAAGGAATCAAAAGTCAAAAGAAAAAAAAAAGGAAAAGATAAATTAAAAATCGGTTGCTGCTCAAAATGATAAAAATATAGCGAATATAAATTTAACTAAGCAAACATATATGTAGACAAATTGGCAACGTTCTGAATAAAATAAAACTAAAGCGCTTTTTGAATGGTCTGGGGAAAATAAAGTTATTACCGTGAAAAAATAGTTTCAAACTACAGCGAAAAACGCTTATAACTTCTTTTCTAGCTACTTAAGAGGCTTCGAATTTAAGCACGGAGAGCAAAACTCTTTCTGGGGCAGTTACAGGCTTTTCAATAGTACCAAGTTCGAAACGATGCGATAATTTCTTCCTGTAGAGAAGAACCAGTTTAAGCAAATTTCGGCTATAAATTGGAATAAAAAAAGAACAAACTCGAATTTAAAAAAAAAAAACTCTTTGAGGTGCACACCGTGTTTCCAAACTAATTTCGTGCAAAATTTTATAAAAATCAGTCAAACGGTCTTGACCCACCGCCGTACACAGACACACATAAATACATGCACACACAGATACAGACAGACATACTTTCTGCTTTATTATTAGTAGAGTTGTTTTTGACAATTTTCTTCGGAAAACAGATTTAAACGTTTTCGACTTCTCAACGAAAGAAATACTTTTATTAGTGGATCGTGCTTTTAATATCACGTTCTGTGTGTTGCACGCGGGTGTGTGTGCTCTGAAAGAACGGCTCAAAGTTCTAGCAAGCAAGAATAAAAAAAAAAAATATGTTTATTAGTATTTGAACAAAGTTGTGCCTACCGTTTTCGTCTATTTCCTTTGCCTATCGGTAAAATGTATTATTGCTCTGAACTTTGCGTATTTTCTTTCAGAAATCTCTGGAGTCATCACCTTTATGAGCAGCAAAGAAAGGTGAGAGTAGCAGTGTCGTAACCAGCGGGAAAGAGTCCAGTGCAAAGTTCAAAGAAGGGAAAACGGGCTCCTGTTCGTGGATAATTACGTGTCAAAGTTTACAAGCCTTTTATTTTGTGAAAGGAGCAACACCAGTCTAATTGTTTCAACAGACTTCCGCGCTAGATTAGCCGCTTTCGTAAGGGGTAGCGCAAAGAGGGGGTGCAAAAGATACTTTAGAACGGAGAGAGAGAACAAGGGTGGTCGATCTTCCATCCCCCTCCTAAGGCACACAATGGCTTTTCATACTCATCCCCCGTTCTCTTAAACTGGCAGCATGCCAAGAGAACAGCAATTGGGTCGCTAACATAGCAGGGGGATGCTTCGGAAAGAATAGAACCGATCGAAAGAGAAGGAGATTTTGCGAAAGTGGCTCAAAGTTGATGTCTGTTGCGATTATGGAGGGCTGAACCTCTTGAAATGTCCAAAAGTGGAATGAGGCCCGTTGGAAGGAAATGTGAAAAGCTAAAAAACATCAACTCTTGAAGAGGGAAATTGAAAGGGAAGGCAACAAATCTGGGAAGGTATTTTCCTGTTTCAAGAAACTGCTTCACTTTCAGAAAAGGAAAAAGGAAATAACTGTTTACTAAGAAATAGCATTGAAGCTACAAGTATAGCAAATAAAAGTGCCTTTTATAGAGATTAATTCAGTACTGCTCAAACGTGAGTTTTTTAGTGTCGAAATTTGAAGTTGAGATTTCTTAGGAAAAATTGATTGCTTGTAACTTTTTTGTTAATGGTCATGAAGAAGTTGCAATATAAGTATAATTTATCAATGAATCGAGAACATTCTTGATTTTTCTCTTCATTCTGTTTCAAAATAATGTACTTCATTTTTTTTTTCTCAGAAAAGAACGCGTATTTAGCCTTATTGCATATTTTGCGCTACATATTAACCGCGGATTTAATAAATAATGAAAAGTTCAGTCGTACGAACAATGGGAAACGAAATTTTTTTTAACGGATAGGATCTATTGGCGCTTTTTTTTTTAACCACAACATCTTATTCCGCAAAAATTATTTTTTTTTTTTTTTTTTTGTATACACATATTTGACTAAATATTTTTTTTTTTCGTTTCATTCTTCACTTGAAAAGTATGCAATAATTTGAAAACGCATAAATAACTGGCAATGTTACATTCCTTACACGAATTTCTTCTCTATAATCGCCGAGCAAAATTGCATTAAAGATTTTATAATCACGAATTCAATTGTATTTATAAATAATAATTTTAAAATAAATTAAAAAGTAAAAGTAAAAATGGAAACTAAAAAATATTTATGATAATAATGCTACAGTTAGATAAAACTGAGATATTATGCGTGTTCTTAAATCTGAACATTAATTTTTAATTTTTTCCGTTTTTTAGTACTTTTTTGGTTTTTGAATGATATATTTCTTTTATATTTTCCATTAAAAATAAATAAATAAAAAAAACTAGTAGAAATGTTACTCCTTGTGTTTCTATAATTAGTGGCATTCATCTCACGTGACATTAATTTTTCGTGATATCTTAAAATATTCTATCAAAAATCTTGTTGTGAGTGGGGAAAATCTCCAAAAATCTTGATTCTTTAGGAGAAATAAAACATAACGGTTGTGACTATTCAATCTTCAATATATTTCATTCGTCATTTATTATTATTATGATTTTTTACTATATTCATTATAAAATAAATATATACGTATTCACTCTAACGTACTGGAATATGCTACAATCATTACTACTGACAACATAATAATTAAAAACTCAATATTACGCATAATAAGTGCTGCAGATTTCACTTTTTTCCATCTCTCTACAAAGTTTACTTTTGTAGTTGCAAACCCAGGGTTATAATTCATTTATGTTTGCGTTTTCTGCAACTTTTCCAATTAGTTTTGGAATGACTTCAAAAAAGGTTCAGGAAGATTTCTTCAGAAAGCTACTCATGTCCGTCCACCCAATCACAAAAAATAAACATAAACATTCGCTTAATTAAAGTAATGCTAACGCAAGATGAGCATCCAAAGAAAGAAAAAAAATAGTACCAAGAAAAGGAGAAAATAATCTCACGAAACTAACTACTAGATCATTCCTCCGCTATCCAATTACTTAACATGGGTGATACACTAGGGAACAGCTATAACAAAGAAAAAATACAGCAATGAAGCCAATGAAACACCTTGCTTATAAAGATACTTTTCTTTGTGCCGTAGATTTAATGGCTCTCAACGAAGAGCCAGCAAACATAAAGCTTACAGCTCTTCTTCAGAAATTATGGTTGACTTGAGGATTAAGATATCACCCTTGGGTTTTTCTCATGTCTACTAAAATAAGTGGAAAGCACTAGGCGTAGAGAGTTTAATGCCGTAATGTAGCTATGGGCATGTTTAAAATAAACAGCCATTGGGTCTTGCGGTTGGAAAAGAATAAAGCTTGGCCACTAACGAAGAAAAGAAGACAAGAGTCCTATCATGTAACGCACGCTTGTTTTTAGGAGATAAAATGAAACTAGAAGTGTTCTGTTTAAGGATTAAAACTTAGAATTTAACATAAAAGATTTTTTTTTTCATAAAGGAGTTATGTTTTCTTTAAGTGGGCATATGCTTCATGTTGACTATAATTAGTTTTTGGTTTTTGTTTGGGGAAAAAAAAAACAAATTCAGTTTATTTCCGAATAAATTGCATGAATTTACACGCTTCAGAGGGAGACAATTTGGTACATGAAGTTGTTCTTTGTTTAAGAGTTAAGAATTATGGTATAATACGCTTTTTTTTTCTAACTAAACCCAACGCATGTAACGAAAGTGTGTAAATCAGAGCTTTTGTCTATTACCACAAAAGTGATTCTCGTATCAGTAAATATTACGAGCATTTTAAAAAATGAAACTGTACTAAATACATAATATATCAGTTATAATAAATAAATATTTAACTTTGATATACGTATTACGAGGGGTTAAGACTTCTTTTATTTTTCTACTTTCTATACACATATAATTTTTCAAAAAAAAACCTTTCATTTAGTAGAAACCTTGATTTAAACATGTGATTATTTAATTAATTTATTTATTTTTCAGATTTACATGCAGAAAATTGTGCTTTTGTGTTAATTTTTCTTCCTTTTTTCACGAAACTACAGTAGCAAGGCGTTTCACATTCTACCCCTAGCATAAGCATACCTATTACCTTTAAAGTTATTTTAAATTAATGTAAGCGTAAAATTAACTAGTTCTTGTTAAAGTATTCTTCTGACATACGTATACTATAATTGAAACATAAACAGAAAAACTATTGCACTTCAATTTCTACTGTACTCAATATGTTATTTTTATACTTTCAAATGAATTAATATTTTTCGAAATTAATTGTGTTTTTCCTGATAATATAGATCTCGTCATGTGCATTTAGGTTTTTAACTAAAGCCATAATTTTGCTTTTAGTTCAGCACCATCAATTTATAGTTATATATATATTTATTTATTTATTCCTATATATATGAAATACGTTTTTATTTAATGTAGCTGCTAAAAAGTCAAGCCACTTCTAACTCCTTAAAGGTTCAAAAAATATCTTCAGCATATTTTTTGATAATCAAACTAGTCTATAAAGAAGTTTATACCCACGCGCAAAGGCAAACCAAGTAAGCGTACATAAACTTTCGAAGAAATATCGGTAAACCTAGATTTTACTATACATCTTCATGAACAATGGCACATTTAACAAACGACAGCCAATATCTTACTTCCTACAGGGAAAAAATTCTCTGCCAGTCTCTGAATAGTGGCGGACATATTACCATGCTGTCCTCAATGTCCTCCCATGGCTGTTATCTCTTCCAAAGTGGAGGAGTGATGGCTGATATCTCGGAGACCGGGAAAAATCACAATTGTGGGTAATGTGAGTTTATCAGAATAAAAGAACTTTCTGCCGTTTAATGTGGAAAAGAAATCCATGGGCTTCAAAGCTTTATTGGCTTGGTGGGATACTCTAATGGTCGGAAGAAAGTGTAGATAATAATTTAAAATATTGGAAATCCTGCCGTAGTTTTGTCGTATTGATGGAAAATACATTAGCGAAATATTTATTCACTATAACGTACTTCTAAGTGAGTTTTCAGGTGTTAAGTGTTTTGGGGCAACATTTTATGTAAAGAGTTACAGATTTCAGTACGGATCGTTTTAGAGATATAGAAAGTGTATATTAAATAAGTCTTCCACCATTGATTTGAAGTAGAATAAAGCTTTGGATATTGATTCTCTCTGTCAAGCTTGTAAAAAAAAAGAGATTTATATAATTTTATTAATGCTTATGAATATTAAAAAATATTTATACGATCATCCGGCGTGACTTTACTAGATCCAGGGTTAGTTTTCCCACTTTTCAAATGCTGGATTGTATTGGCAAACCTAACGTTATAGCAAATGTATTATTAAATGGAATTAATAACCTTTTGTGGTGAAGTTGCCAAGCTTCAGAAGTGATACAAATTAACAATTAAAAATTTAGCAAAGTTACTCCGCTTGACGATACTTAAATGCAACGGAAAAATAAATAAAGCGGAGAAATACACTTATCACCTAAATATGCGCAAATCAGCAATAATTAAAGTAAAGCTATATTTGACAGAAATGTAGCAAAATATTCTTAAAAGGTTTGCAAATGAAAAAAAATAATGAAGTTTGAGAATGAGACAAGGACTCGTCAGTGTTGGTTTGTCTCACTTTATAAGCAGATCATCTCACAAATCCCAAACAAAAACACACAAGAGCCGACAGCAATATAGACCAGAAAATCATCAAAACAAGCATAAGAATTAAAGAATGTGGTGTTTCGTCCATGCCACAGTCCTGAGACTAAAATAAATGACAAACCAACTATCACGCTACTAAAATAGTTAAAATAAACAACTCTTACCTAAAAAATCCGACTAAAAAAACAAATCTGTGTCCCACTGGTCTGTTCGTTCTAAGTCGTCAAGTCGTCATCTATAAAGCGAAGTTTAAATCATGCCGGAGAATCAAAGCCATAAACCTACCGAGTCGTCTCACGACTCGGTGATTTAAACTGCACGTCTATGATTTAAATTTTGCTTTATGTATGAAGACTTCGAACGAACGGATCAATTGGACAAGGATTTGTTTTTGTAACACATATTCTTTAGGTAAGAGTAGTTTATTTTAATTATTTGGGAGCGGGTTTGTTGGAGTGTCACTTATTTTAGTCTCAGGTCTGTGGCATGGACGAAACACCACTTTTTCTATTTTTTATGGTTGTTTTGATGATTTGCTGGCCGATATTGCTGTAGGCTCTAGTGTGTTTTTGCTTGGGATTTGTGAGATGCTCTGCAACGCTCATTCTTTGGGACACACCAAAACTGACGAGTCCTTGTCTCATTCTTAAACTTTTTTTTTCTTATTTGCAAACCTTTCAAAAATATTTTACTACATTTCAGTTATATGTATGTGTATATATATATGTATACATATATATATATATATATATATATATATATACACCCAACAAACCAGTTATAGAATTAACTCGTATTTTCTCGAAAAACGTTTCTTTTTCTTCATGCTTGTGTCTCTTTTTACGTAAGAAGCTTTTTTTTTCTTTTAAATTGAATTTTTTGCTATTCTCATTCAGCAAAAACCATAAGTAACATTTCCCTTGCAACTTTATTTCACAGACTCAATTTTCTAGTGCATATTTACATCACGTGCCTTACGACAGTCAGCCTTGAAATAGGAGAAAACATTAAAAGAGGAGAAAATGCTTAAGAAGCTTAAAAAAGAAACAACAAAGTTAAAGATTCTCATCATGCGTTTTCAAAGACAACGGTACATTAGACAAGCGGTGGCAAATATCTCATTCCATAAAGGAGAAAAAAAAACTACGCACGAAACAGAATTGTTCCGGCATATTACCATGCTTTCCCAAATGTCTTCTTCTGACTGCTATTTCATGCAGAAAGCGAGGAGTGATGTCTGATATCAAGAAGGAAGGAAAAGTCACAATTCCGGGTAATGCGAGTTTATCACAGTGAAGAAATGGGACTGCTGGTCATTTGTAGATACGGGAGGGAAGGTCTTGTAGTTTTATTAGTTCCATAGAATACAAAATTTTACTTCGAAGAGACTGGAGTCTTTCAAAAGAGTTATTACAGTCCTAGTTCCTCTTATTTAGGTCATTTTTATGAGCATATTTTATTCAAATTTGTTTTAGGATGTGTGTTTATTTATTTACTATTCGTTTAGCAGGTAAATAATGTGATTTGTTGACCATACATATGAGGGTTACTTTAATTGGAACTAATAAAAAGGGAATGAATAATATCAGAAGTAAGAAGATTAAGAATGATATTTGTAAATTATTTGGCTCTAAAATTATATTTATTTTACTATGTGTGTTAGCGATTTCATTCATCTAATACCACGGAACTAACACATTTATTGACTGAAGGTTTTTGGCTTATCCATTATATATCAATCATATCATAAATCACAAAAAAGTTTAAAATACATACATTGTATGAGCAGTATCAACCATGTATAAGTTCTAGTTTTATGTATGAATTCTATTTATCCCGCCCTCTCTTCCTGGAATGAAAAGTATACTCGCAATTATACAATTGCAATTTTGTCAACTTTGATATATTTCTTAGATTTTTTAAAAACGAGTTTGGAGTACTTATCTGCCTATCTAAAAATAAGATTGTGTATCTTATAAGATTATGTATGTATATACCATATACAAATCTACGTTTTACATCGGATTAATTTGGTACAAAAGTACTTTGGCACCCGAGGAAGCTCATAGGGGTTCTTTAAACGTTAAAAATGTTACAAATATATCGAATTTTTAATTTAGACCAACAAAATTTGAAGAAAAAAGTGCTTTTTCTGCACGAAGACATTATCGAATCGTTGGTATTATTGGAAAGCCCGTAAAAAACTCACCTAGAAAGAGTTTTGCACTTAACAACAATCTAATTTAACTAGAAAATCTAACAAATCTAATTTAACTAAAAAGAATGTTATAAGCAGTTTTCGCTATAGTTCGAAATTATTTCTTTTCGCTGATTAATTTTCATTTATCTTCCCCAGAAAATTGATAAAGCGCTTTAGTTTATTTTTATCGTTGCCCTTGTATCATGTCTACATGTATATCTGCAAAATAAAATTATATTGACAATGTTTTTAGCATTTTTAGGCTCAGCCGATTTTTATTTTTTTTTCTTTTGATTCTTCTATCTTTTGAAACGATTCAAAATGTATTCTTTATATCATAACTGTTTTCAGCATTTTAGCGAGTAACCGATTTTAATTTCTTTCTCTTTTGTTTTTCTTTTAATTCCTTCTTTTTAAACTATTTAAAAGTTATTTTATGCAGCACAGGGGACACGGGAACTTGATAAGTTTATTTTGATGTTCTTATTTTGAAAGGTATCTTTATTTGACCGCTGCCTATATTCTACAGGGCTTCTTTTAGAAAAACAACTTTTATCCTGCATGCAATGTATATTCTATAGCCCACGTGTATTCTATAGTACCAAACAGAGGAAAGCATTTGCAAGTTGGCAAGCACTTTAAATACGCACTTTTTCTCTTATATAATGCTTCAAGGATTCATACCAAAAAATGAAACTCAGCTTCCAGTAAATATTTCTTATCTTTAATTTTTGAAAGTTGTCTCTGCAAATGTCCCTTAAATAAAGTGTCCCTTATTTAGAGGTAAATGCATTGCAGTACCTATTTAAACGAATCGGGGCAGAAAAAATGTCCCTTTTTCGGAGGTGTTCTTTAAAGAAGGCACTACTCTATCTAAAATTTGTGTTGTTTTCAATGAAATTGCTAAGCGTAACGAAACGCATGCACACTTTAAAATGAAATTGTTTGTAGAATTGTTTTAAAGAAATCAAAATTTCCGTATAGCTATAAAAAACTAATAAACGAACACAAGACTTTCAACATGCGATTATTTAAAATCCAATAAGTAGGTAGTAACAATATTGGTGTTCATGTAGTATAAAGACAAAAGCTAGTCAGTCAGACATATTGTCTAGGGCAGCGTTTCCAAACCGGTGGTTCGCGAACGCCCAGGGGTTCGCGAAAATAATATTGCAATGGTGGAAATTTTTTTTATCGCTAACGTCAAAGAAAAAACGAAATAATAAATTTACATACGTATTATAACGGAGTGCAAAAATTAGTATTTTATTTTATTTTTAATAAATTGTTTTCCAGGTAATGCAGAAAAGTAGTGGACTGGCATAGAAAGCATACGTACAAAATTTGAAATGTACTTAATTCTACTTTTGCCTGATTTCTAAAATTTCGATCACAAATTGGTACCAAAAGGTATTTATTGGTTTATTTTAAATTTTGGAACGTATGTTCCTCCTTCCATTTCCCGCTTTTTCATCGCAAGCGCGAAGAACGAGCTGGAAATATGAAATTTACTGCATAAAATGTAAAATTTTGCATTATTTTAGTCAAATATCTCACTATACAGACCCAAAAGGGCAACCAGAAGATATTCATTCATTAGTTTTAAATTTGTACTCATATTTATCCCACCTTGTTCCAACGTTTCTGAATTATCGCAATTAGAAATTTTAAAAATATGTAAATTTTAATTTTTCTTTAAATTTCCAAAACTTTACCGACTTTTATATATTTCAACCGGGAAGTGAAACCTATCGGGAAAATAATTAAAAAAATTCTTTAGGAATACAGGAACTGCTCTAATAATAATTCAAAAAGAGCAAATAATAAAAAAGTAATAAAAAATATCTGTATTTTAATTTTAATTTATAATTATATGTTTTATTGGGAAACATGGAAAATAAATGTGCTTGCAAACTTCATAGTTTGGTCACCCGTTACTATCATATACAGAAGAGGGTTCGCCATTTTCTTTCGGATTTTAGAAGGGGTTCGCAAGTTAAAAAAGGTTGGGAAACACTGGTCTAGGGTAATGCAAGGCGACTCCCTGTAAGAAACCCATTTTTATAAATACATAATATTATTAAAGTAAGTTTTAGACAGATAAATACATATTATTATTGAAGTAGTTTTCACAAATTCATGAATCTTAAGTTGTGTAATTTTCGGTAGGAAAATCTTATGCTGTATTGCTTAAAATTACTAATGTTTCATGTTTGTTTATTGTCACTCACTTATTCTGGGTCAAATAAAGTATGTGTCTTTACAATTTCGTGACAGATCCCATAATAAGAATTTTACCTTGCTCTGGGAGCGTTTATTTTTACAGTTCTGAGGGTAAATCAACTGTTAACACCTGTAGACAACTAAAAGTCACGACTTCGGTACAATAAAAAAGACAATCACTTTCTTTCCATGAGTGAAACACGCAAGTGCTTTTCCAAGACATCTCTATACACAATAGCATTTCTTGGAGGGAATATTGCATTTCTTTTGCCCAGCGTAAAGGATTTCCTTTTTTAATATTTCCCCTTGCATATGTTTTTTATATTTTTTTCTTTTGCATGTTTGGCGTCTTCTTCGTGTTTTATGTCCGTTATGATTTTCTTTTGTTCATTTATTATTTTACGATTTTCAGACCAGAAAAAGTCTCAAAGACTATTATTTCTATTGTTATGGCTCCTTCGTGTTGGAGATCTTTTTTCTAGTGAGGGTTGTACGCGCAAACTCGTAACAGAATAAAGCAAAACAAAGTATTGAGCTTTTGAGAATCCATTTTTCCACGTCTCTTTCAAAAGTCAATTCTAGTTCAAAAGAATCTTGAGACTTTTATTCATTTTTATTATGACCTTTCCTTCGTACAAATCAGTGCAAAATGTTATTTATGAATTCTACATTTATTGAAATGTACATTACGCTATGAACAGTTTACATTATAGTAGAATACATAAAAATTATTGATTTATTAAAATGTATAATTGTATACTCTGGTATAATGTAAACTGTTCATAGCGTGATTTGCTACAAGATGATATCGATATGAAAATGAAATAATACTACAAAAGCATGACCGTAGTTGTTCTGATTACAAACAGGCGGTGATAGCAAAAATATCTTTTTCTCGAATTTTTGGGGGATATGTTGGATTGTTAATAAGTTAAATAATAGAATATGTCATTGGCAACTACTTATACATTAGCATTAAGGTTATATCCTTATTAGTGCTTACTTTCATACCCCGTAGACTATGATTTGATTTATTTACTGTGCTATGATATAATGCGGTACAAATAAATTCTTACCATTGGTGTGCTAGTTAAGTCTATTGCTACAGACGTAATGTGTAGCATTTCTAGTAGCTGAAATCAACAGTTCCTATGAAAAGTCAGCATAAAATGTAACAAACTTAGTTCATATAAATATATAGCCATGAAAACTTGTACAGAAGTTTTCAGAATATTACTATCATCAAGAAAAAAGAATAGGGGAAACATTATTTAAAAGGGTATATTATTGGTTGTTATAAAACGTATGCATAAAAAATTATAATTTATATTGCTTATTACTTCTTAAAAAAATTGATTTTCAATCGTTTATACGAATTCTTTTAACATTAAAAAATTAATCCGTCGAACTTCAAAATTATTGACAGTACGAAAAACTTAGCTACATGATGAAAACAAGATATTGATATTTTGATTAAAGTTTACTAGGTAAATTCTTATATCTATAATGAATCACGTTTAGATATGAACATTAAGATATAATGAATCACACTTAAATATTGGATTTAGGCACATGAAACACAATTGGATTAGACACGTTAAACTACTGTTTTGAGATAAACGCATTTAAACATTTAGTTTTTTGAGCTGTAATGCATAAAATAAACCAATGAAAAAGAAATTTTAGCATTATGTTTGTCTTGCTCTATTGTTTTAAGCTATGTAATTAGAATTTAGTTGAAAAATGATCCCCTTAATTTTTTAAAAATTAACATGTCTTAGTATTGAACTGGAGCAACAATATATACAATATATTCCTAAATCTTAAGAAAACGATAAACTAAATTTGATGCATAGTAAATTTACATATTCCTAAATATACCATCAAACTGGGGTGACAATATGAATATGTAGTCACTTATATTTCCCAGATATGCTATTGTGAAATTTGAATGTCATTCCCTTAATGGAATTTTGTTGTGATTAGTGAAGAGTTAATAAAAATACTTGTTTTGAATAAATTTTGAATTAAATGCATTAAACTAAGTCCCCCCCCCCCTCCAACTCTAGGATATCTCACAATCTCTTGCCAGAAGGTGAAATTAATCATTTCGAAAAGAGGTTAGGGGGCATGGTTATATTTTACTTAAATTTAGTAAAATACTAGATGATATAAAATATATTAAAAATACTGAAAATAATTTTGACACTAAGTTAAAAAAAATACTTAATAGCCTTAAAGCATTATTGAAACAATACTATGGTACTTAAAAATGTATACATTATTATATAGAAATGAGAGACTGTAAAAGGCAGGAAATGAAAATAATTAGCGCAAAAAATAACAATAACAACATAATAAAACCATAAAATTTTTTTGAAATAATTCTAAAAAGGAGATGGACCCATTAGGACGGAAAATTGGAAAAATAAATATAAAATATAGACCCAAGGGACTTTTTAATAGCTCTGTTGAATTTTTTGATGCAGTGTGCATGTTAAAATGATATCTAATACTACTACAAAACAACTACTAAAAAAGTATGACTCAAAGTTTAAAAAAAGCATAATAAAATCAAAGATCATCAATAATCTGTGTATAAATGTTTGGTGCACAGATGAAGTAAAGACCGAATAAGACGCTTTTAATATATTTCCGAAAAAAAAAAAAACTGCTTCAATGAGAAATTCATCACATTTTCTATCATTAGATAAAGAACTTAACATGCCTATTAATTAGAAATCCGATCAATTAAGATTAAAAAATAATGAAGACAAATTCCTGTAGATGTCTTACATCCATCCGAAAACTGTCCCTTGGCAGACTAATCCGTGATATTACCCAGAAGCATGCTAACGAGATTAAAGTAACTCTTAACGGTGCGAGTGCTTTGCAATTTGGTAAGTACTTTCGCTAAGATAAATTGCGAACTGGTGCAAATTCAACGTTTACACTGAGAAATGACTGCAGAGGAACTTTTTCTGGACTCGCATTAGGAGGGAGGGGAACCCTCCTAATTTTAAGCCACTTTTTTCTTAGAATTTCCTTTCAAAGGGCCTGTGGAGGAAAGAAGATTTTTGGTAGCAATAAGAAATAATGAGGACTGAAGCGAATGCTGACAGCAAATCAATGGTTCCTTATCACTTTTCATGTCCAAGAGAAGCCGAGGGTGAGGGCGAAAATTATAAGAATAATGTGGGGAGGTTGGAGGGAAAAAAGTATTTGCTTCAACGACTTTTCACATCTCCCCCTCTCTTCAACTTTGGTTGGGGGAAAATAGGTTCTATTGTATTTCCCTTGTTCAATAATTCTCATTATATTGAGCACAGGACTTGATGGCGTTTGATATATAGATGGATGTGTTGAGGATGAAGCGCGGGGGTTATGGAATAGATCGGGGAAGGATTGGGCAATGGATGTTGGGCATGAACAAAGTCATATCTCCCGGATGTCATAACCCGCTGTGTGCAAATGACATCCTTTAACGCTGCGATAGAACTTAGCGGATTTATTAAGCGTTTCGTATTATACGCTTGTCATAATTGGCTTAGTAATTGACTTCGTGAATTGGCTTATTGTATTGCATTACAATGCAGTGCACACTCATTAATATACTGAATTAGAAGTTAAACTGGTATTGACCATGCGTGTTTTTAATTTTGATCTTAACTTACATAAAGAGCAATTGTACACACCTTTTTTAAAGATATATTGCGTTTAGTATCTCTATTTTTGGTACACATTTGTATAAACTGTGTTAAGTTTAGAATACATGAGACTTTCAATACTTGAGCCGAAAACCATAGAATATATTTCTTTAATGAGTATTTTTCAATACAGTTTTAAGTAATTAACATTTTTAAGGTGAAGCAAAAATTTTTGTGTAAAAGAAGAGCTCAGTTATTTTTAATTTTTCTTTCCTTGTAAGCGTTTCATAAAAGGAAAAGAACAATATTAAAGTAATTATTTGGTAACTGCGTTTACTAATTTAAGTAAATAAATGAAATACCTGCATTATTATATCAAATGAATCTATATGAAACTCTTCCTTTTCAACAACTCCAAAAAACATGATTTCTTAAAAAGTCACAATTAAAATTAACCTTACTACAAAGTTTGCTATGGGTGATTTTTACTGTGTATATGAATTATTATTATAAATTAATTTAATACTTTATGAATAAATACATAAATATTTAGTTGGTAGCTGCCATCGAAAAGTCCTACAATTTAGATACCATTTTTTATTTATTACATAACACAGTTTTTGTACCGTATTTTAAAATGAAACATGTGTCTAATCTTGTTACTATTTTACATGCTCGTACTCATAAAAAATAGTTTCTTGTTTATCTTCGGTTTTCAAAAAATGTTCTGTTTTAATATTTTTATAAATTCCGTTGGAGTTCAACATTTTTTTTTCCTTGTATACAATTTTATTTACCTGAAGTTTGGAAATATTTATTCCTTTCTAGAGAGAAAAAAATATTTCGCTTTTACGATAACCAAGGGACTGGATCTTTGAATTCATCATGCTAATGGCCCCACTTAAATCAGCAAAGTTATTTCTTTCGTAACGATTTGACGTTTTTCAAAGTAAAACTTTAAAGATTTATGTGCTGATATTTATCTGTCGATCAATTTCAGTATGCAAGTACGTTTCTCGAAACTTAAATAAATCTTTTCGGCAGCATTCCAATTTTCTGTGAATTTAGTTTCATTTTTTGTTTTATTTTAAGTTTTTGCAGTAACCACGGGTTTTCGGCTCTTATTATCGGCAATTTGTAACCAAATCAGAACACAGTCTAAAAAGAAAATTTTAAGCACCACATATACTTCCATACATTCTTTGCAAACAGTACGGAATTCTTCATCGTTTACTTATCTAGGGAAAGAAGGAAATACCTATTTTTATTATACGTATCTTTTTTCTCCTATTTATCAAAAAAGGAAAAGAAAAAAAATAAATAACATTTATTACAAATTTGCCATTGTATAATGTTTTCCTTTGTTTAAAGTATCAAAGAATGTTAAGTAACGCTTACTTAATTTATTTGACACGTATAATTAACCATACATAGATAATAATATTGAATTAGTCTACCTTTTATTTTATAAATATAATAACTCGCAGCGCAATATATTTAATTCAGTGTATATTTAATAATAACAAATTTAAAATATGATACATTTAAATAATACTTACAGCTGACTTTTCTTTTAAATGAATTACTATTTATCAAATAATCATTTCATTATTACTTAAATCTTGGCTTCAATACATTACGTTTTTAATAATATATTCTTGCTGTTTTTGTTTCGAAAGATTGGGTTTCTGTTTTGACTATTCAAATAAATACTAATTTTTGACATGTCAAATTAAAAGAAAAAATTATACGATCGAAATATTATTGAAAAATATGTACATGCAGACAAATATCATTGCTGATAATCACTGTTAATAAATACAATTACATGGTCAAGAATTTTCTTTAAAAATTAAAATATTTAAAATATGTATTTGTTACCTATCTTATAAATGTTTCTTTTTTTTTAAATAAATGATCTATTATTATTGTTGTTTTTTTAAGAATCATTTGCTATGAAAATATATCATTCTTTAATTAATTCCAAAACAAACCATTAAATATTAGTATACTGACATATTTTTAAACTGGTATATTGTGTTTAACCATAAGTGTGAAAGTCAAAAATATCCAATTGCTTCATTGTAAAATATACGGAGCTGGAAAATAAACACGCATTTCAAAAAAAGTTAACCAAACACCTAAAGCAATTCACCGAAAAGCATCTTGAAATAACAAACCTCCTAAGCATCCATTTTTACGACCAACAATGATCCCACAAGAGAATGGAAACATCTAAAAATCAACATCAAAATACCCCATTACATCAACCCCATCCACTCTTTAATTTTCCAAATGGAAAAAGAAGAAAATGAAATTCCAAACTGTCTCTCGAGAAACATTAAACAGATATTCAGACTTGATCAAAACGTTACATTTGACATCCACAGTTCCAATCGTCACATTTTTGTGTCTTACTTAACAAGAGTGCGGATAGCATCATTGTGAAATACGGCGTTGAAACATCATCGTGACTGTTCTGGAAATAGTTGTCAAAATTGCTTGCATTCCTTTCATTGCCGATTATGACTTCGGAGTTGCCCAACCACGCTTCGGTAATTGTGCGCATTATTTCCGGGAGAGCATTTTAACGACTCTGTTGTCGATGACAAATTACTTTAACTTGCAATCTATACTTTATAAAATTTTCATTTTATTGGGAATTTTATTTTTATATTTTTACTTATTTATTATTATTTTTTTAAATTTCAGAAACATTTATAAAAACAGCTAGATACTTCTGAAAAAAAAATAAATAGATTAAAAATTATAACTCTTAAATTTAATACAATAATGCATGAAACATACTGTTTACGTTTATATTATATTTAATGTAACAAATAAAAGGACACCTACTTTAAAAGGCCACTATACAAAAGTATTCAACTTAAGCTTCGTCGACCTTTCCACCGACCAGCAGACATAATTTTCGGATTAAGAATTTGTCAAGAACCTGACGAAAACTGCAATCATGAAAGCTAGCCGTTTCTTTCATTTAAAAAAAGAAAATAAAGAAAAAGAACAGGAAAACAACACTGGTTTTGGACGAGGATCCATTGAAATGAAACTGAGAAAGCAAGGATGCGATGACTATCTTCCTGATTATTCCTCACATTGTGTAAAGTGATAACACGTAATTCCTCACGTTGTGTAAGGTGTTGGAATAAGGTAAAGTGTTTTCGAAATAGTTGTTGTGCAAACTGTTTGCTTTTTAAGATTAATTTAAATGAAGATTAATATTTTTACTTCTTCTTCTGGATTTCACAAGTCACAATAACGAGTAAACACAAAAAAAAAAAAAAAGGCAAAAAAAAAAAAAAAAAACAACTAATAACTGCTCTTGAAATATTGCATGTCTCACTGCGTATTTATTTTGATGCTTATAATAAAAAAGAAGAAACTTAGAAAACAGGGGGCCAGATGATGGTTACAAATATATCATTAGATTCAACGATTTCAGCCAGCAAAGATTATTCAGAACTTTTATCTCGTATTATTTTAGATTTGGTATTCGATTTTGCAGTCTTTATCGTAGTTTGTGATGTATATGCTATCATATTTCTAAATCGAGTTACAGCCCATTTTTAAAAGAAATACTTAGGTTCATTTATGCATAACCAGGGTTCTATGCATGAGCACTTGGAGCCACGTGCATGTATAATCGGTGAGCCTTGATGTCCTGAGGCATTTAAGGGCGTACCGGAGGTTAGCAACACATGAACATTGAACTTTAATATTTTAATTTCTAAAACAAAAATTACACCAATTTAAAAGCTGATGTAAATTTTTGGAAAGAAAGAAAAAGAAAAAAAATAGAAAATAAAGTAAGAAAGAAGATAAATATTAAAAAGAAAAGGAAAAGAAGCTAAATTGCACTTGGTGTAATAAGGCTTTTAAAATAAAGCAATAAAAATGAGGCATGTAGCAGTAAAGTAGTTTATACTCAGTTTGAATATTTTTGTCATAAATTCATTATTTATACACATTAAATACTTATGAACATAATATAATTATGAACATTTAGAAGTAAGAGGATCTATTTAAAAATATTACGTACAATGTAATGAGTAAATTTTTACATTGAATCCCAAAGTTATATGCACAAACTTTTCTACTTATGGATGTTACAAGGCAATAAGTTTCAAGAGCGGGAAAACATATTTTATTGATGCATCTCACGAATCCTATCAAGTCTGAAATAACTTTGTAGACTTGAATACAGAAGACACAAACTCCTATTCTATTCCAGCCGTGAACTGGATAAAAGTACGACAAACATTTCCTTTTTTTTCTTCTTTTTCCCATCTGTGGACATTCAAAGGAGAAAATATCGAAAAGAGAAAAGAAAAAAAATCTTAAAGGATACGAGTGGTGGAAAATCCGAGATAAAAAGGAAACAGCCAAAACGTTAAGCAGGATATTCAAAATACATAAGGACTAAAACGAATTCCCTAGAATCGAAATAAGATTTCGTGATCGGAAACTTTCCGTATCCAGCTCTTTCAAGAACATGTCATGCAAAATAAAGAGAGAAACAACAGAAGAGTGCTTGCAAAGAAAAATAGGACATTGCTGGGAGAATGCATGCCGATAGGGGAAATATGGATGTGTGTTCATGTATCTAGACGGAGATGATTCAGATGTACAGAATTCAATTTATGCAAATACGTTTAGTGTTTCTGCAAGTAGAATAAATAAATGCATGCAAATATTTTTATATTTTTCTTAGAATATCAATTTTTACTAGTGTGGTGAAGGGAAGTACCACCATAATTACTTTTAAAACCTTTCGGCTTGAATATAGAAGTCTTGAAGTATTTCTATATTCAAGACGTGATATGTTTTTAGCGCATCGCATCACCACGATTTGATTTGCACAAAAAACCAACAAATAGACGCACAGTAAACGGAATGAAATATTTGGGAAAAAGTCAGATCATCATGGTTTCCTGAGTTTATTGCTTCTAGTTTATGCTACCATTGCATATTAAAAATATTAAAATTAAGTATTTATTGGAGTGCTTTTCCTTATTATACTAGCAGAACAAAATTAACAAACCAAATTGGAACATAACACTAGTCAATAAATTAAAATATATATATATATATATTATTAATAACAAAAGCAACAATATTTAAAACATTTCAAGTAGTTTCTAGTTTCCTCCATATATTTGTTTATCTATGTTTTTTATTAAAAATAGGTCACGGAGCGATTATAGGCAAGAACGTTATTACCCTTTTTGTTTACTTTAATGATAATTCGGTATTTCCAGCATACAATAATATAGACACATTTTGATAACTATATGGAACAATCATTTTTTTTCTGAAATGGAGACTAGTACATTTTCGGAGCACATTCATCAAGAACGAAAATCGGGGCACAATCTTCAACAATCTAGGATTTCCAACGAAGAAATAGTTACATATTCATTGGGAAAACAAAGATAATTCCAAAGAAATAGTTCTCCATTTTCAGTAAATTGCTTTATCGAATATCTTCGAACACAATTTCGACATTTTTTTTCCTTCCCTCCAAGTTAAACGCAAACAAATAACGGCAATTACTTATTGGAAACTGATAGATGCGCGGCTTCACGGTTATGATTTTTTTTTTCTTTTTTTGCTTGAGGTTTTTCCGCTTTCCTGGCGTAAGCGTTGTGGGAAATAAAAATATATCAGAAATAAGGAAGCTAGAAAAAATTTATGGCGTTAGATAACCCATTAGCCTTATCACAGCATGGAAAGTAGACGTTATGGTCAGTTAGCTTCTGCGTTAATCAAGCACCCTCCCATGGGTGTTAACCTTTGCTCATATGCAATACCTTAGGCGGCAGGAAGCTGTTAGAAGCATTGATCTGTGCTTATAACTTTGAAATCTTTGGATGAACGTTGGTATATGTCACTCATTTTGAAAATTGTGCGGATGTGAATCAACTTATGCAATTTTAAGTGCATATGACGTTGCAGAGATAACATTGATGTGAGATAATATTCTTTTTGGTGATATATATTCGTTTTATTATTGCTGATAAAAATTTAAAAAAAAACGGTGATTCTTAATGGAACAATGCAGCATTCAACTGAGTTCCTGAATAATGAAAGTCGAAGCATCCTTATGAAATATCTTGCATATGTGCTTTTTTACTTGTAATAGTTGTACATAAGTCCAGTGTAAAATGGAATATTGGTACATTCCACCATTGTTTGATGCAACATACCAATAAAGTAACTAGAATAAAGGAGATGTTTTGAAAGAGAGAGATTTCTTAAGAATATCTATTTTCAATTTGTCTTCAAAGTACTTTAAAGGTGCTTTTTAGTTTGGTACTAAAATTTATGGTTATATATATTACACACACATATATTTGGACATATGTCTGAAATTTTGGTATACATTTTGTAGCATGTTAATGTTCATTGATGTTACTTATTTAAAAACGGAAAATTGAAGCATTTTGTTATGGGTCATTTTACTAACATTCGTTTTTGTTCAAAATTAGATTAAAATATTTCTCTTTTTTTTTCAATTTACACAAAAATATTTAAAGTCTGGATCTCCTTTTTGGTTTTTAGCCCTAATATCTCCTCATATTTTTCTCATATTCTCTATTCCTTTGAACAAAAATAATATAGAAACTCGTGATGAATGAGGAGTGCGGGACGAACTCGAAAACGCGAAATGTATTTCAGAAAAAAAGAAAAAAAACCTCCAAAATATTGTAATTCAGTTATTGCTGGTAAAATGAAATCAAATAAGAATCACATCAGTAGAACGATTTATATTGTTTATTAAAATATAATAAACAATAACATCAATAGAATGAAATTAGTATGAGTTTCAGTTTACATGATGTATTTCAAACCGCAATCAAGGGGGTGTGTGGATCACCGCAAAGTGGAAAATGAGGGAGAAACACAAAACATTGAAGAACAAAACGTCATTTATGTGACTTAACATCATACTAACGTACTTTTAAAAAACAACTTGGAGCTCAGATTTTGGGTTTGTTAGTATTCAAAATTAAAAATATAATTTTGATATGAGAATACATGAACTTTCACATGGAACATTTTTATACTAATATTAAACCAGCACCTTGCTGTTAATGTGAAAAAAATTACATAAGCATGGCTTCTTTCAATTTTAAGGTTTGAAGCTAAATAATATAAGTGTAAACTTGTTCTTAGGCTTTTCCTTAGAAAGATTAACTTGAGACTTTTTGCAGTAACATTTCTTGCAAATGAAAAAAGTAACGTTTTTCTCCTTGTCCTCCGTTTGCGGCAAAACGACAATGAAGCGACCGTATTTGCTGGAATGTAACAATTTGTCCTCTTTGATGCTTTAGCAGCTGTGCATAGTAAAAATTCTTTTCATCTGGTGTCGGGACATGTTTATGACCTGGCAGTAGGATGAAGCGGAATTCCTTTTATCTCTTCTGATCTCGGTCTACATAAATTCCTAACGCTGGAAATGGTGCGAGAGTTTTTCCAGAGCTTTGGAATTGCGCCTCTTGGATGGAGATGAAATAAATTATTTTTTTTAAAGGAAAAGAGTAGATGTATTACACTCATTTTTCAAAGATTTTTTTTTAGTTAATTAATTTAGGTAAAACTATTTTTTTAAGAAATGAGCCAACAATTATATTATATTTTGATCGGCAAGAGTGAACATCTTCAACACATATTCAAATTAAATACCTTAAATATATTCAAGAACTGTTAAAAAGTAGTATAATGTTTTAAAATGTCCCGGGTAGACATCTGTTTAAAATTGACAGTTTCAAGGAGTTCTCGTTACATAGACAATAACCATCAAAGTTAGCATTTCGTTAGCTTAATCATTTTATAATTTTGTGTCTTCGAGCTAAAAAGAAACCGAAGTGAATAGCGTTGTCATTGTTTGACAATTTTTTGCGGCAAGACGTCGGGCGGAACGGCTCACGTGACCGAAGTTTCATATTCTGATAAAAAGCTAATTCTAATGTGCAATCGTCATCTTTAACGCTGCCATGCATTCATAAAACTATACGCAAGTATGTTCCTGCCTTAAAAGTTAAAATAAAAATTTATGGTATAGAGTATAAAATTATACTGTACAGATTCTCATAGAACGCGATAAAGTAGTAAAGAAAAAAGAACGTTCTGCGATGAACATTGAATGAAAAACGTACAATATTTTAAAATATATGAATCAAGGTAAATTGATTGAAGATTTTAATTTCGGAATACGTTTTCTTTTCTATTTTCATTATATTTTATCAACGTATAAGAATGACACAAATGATCAATTATTAACTGAAAACATGCGTTTTTCCAGCACGAAGAAAATACATTTTAAAAATTTTATTAGGATCATAAGATGGTTATATATGGAAATATAATTTTATAATTTTTTATATGAAAGTATAATAATTATATTGATCTTTAAAAATTGAATTCAGAAAAAGTTATTTAGCATTTTTGTTCTTATAATTTTGGATATGAAACTTTATGCTGAAAAGCATAACATTAAACGATTAAATGATTAATTATTAAAGGATCTCACGTGTTCGCAAATTCATTTACAATTTCTGCAAAAGCATGTTTGAAACATTTCTGTTAACAAATTAAGCAGAATGCCACTCGTATTACCGCATAGCTTGTAATTAATAGAATCAAGTGCATTTAATTTGTTGAGACAACTTTTACAAGCTATGTAGGTTCTAGGACAACGGAAGTTATTTGGGAATACGAAGGAAAAATATATTATTGGTCCTCATGTACATTTATTTCCAGAGACTTTTAGAAGTTTTATTTTCTTTCAAAAATATATCTTAAGTTGCCAAATAATAATATATTCTAGTTACTTAAATACATAAGACGTTATTTAAGATAGCATAAGCCTTTGGAATAATGTTCCTTATTTCAATACATAAGAATTAAAGGGATTATCTAATTTTTAAAAAAAATCAATATTGATACTTTATATTCTTTAAGTGGCCAAGAAATTTGACTTTAGCTATCAAAGTTGTTATTCTTTAAAAGATCCTCGAACTTGAGAAGTTACTTTTAGCTTAATAATTACGTACAGATGGTACGAACTTCTCAGAAAAGTGTTTGCATCGTTATTGATGTATCGATATGAAAGAAATAGTAACTTATGACATTTTCTTGTAGCACAGATGAGTATTGACAACCTGTTTTAGTTCTGAAGAAGTTTCCAATAGTCACGCATTGCAGAAAATGAATCGCTTGCCGGAAAATATATTTTATCACAAAAACAAAACTTCGTTACATTTTTAAAATGCTTTTTATTTTTATTTAGTTATTTATTGTTTTTAGAGAGCGTCAGGAGTTTTATAGATTATGTTGATGAAATATTAATATGAACATGTCAATATTTTTCAAATTAAAAAATGCTGCTAATATGAATTGCAAAGTTTTCTTAAAGCTTGTTGTGTTTTACTACCAAAAAAGACAAATTTAACTCACAAAGTACGTAATGCTCTCTTACTCTCTCTTTGATAAGTAGAGGAATATGGGGCAAGGGAAATGGTAAAATATTTACTCTCTTCGCAGGCCCACCTACTTGATAACTAAAATCACATAACATGTAGTTGATTCCAGTCAAAAAAAATAGTTAACTTTAAAAATCAGACTTTATGAAAATATAATATAATTACAAATTTGATGCTCATGTTTTAATATTATGTGCCAAGTCAAAAATGTTTTTTGCTATTATATCACGATAAAATTTCTGTTATTAGTATTTTGAATATTAATTAAGACCTTTTAATATCGTCCAGTGTTAATTTATTTTATTTCAGGCTTGTTTTAATTTCAAATGTTTAGTACAATTTTTCATGTGCGTCTATGGCAAAGTCAAATAGTAATTTATTTCAATTTGTCCCTAGAACAATCATCAGATAACTGAGTTATTTGCTCATTTATTCATTCATTAAATTATTAATTAATGTATTTGTTCATTTTTAAATGGAGTTTTCATTCGTTAATTTAATTAATCATATTTTAATTCATTAATACATTCGCTTGTTTTATCAATCACCCACTCCCTTAAAAATTTTTCTAACCATATGTGCTCGTCAATATGAATAATTACATGTTATTTAGACTACCAAAATGCGAAGGTTAGTTATCACATAGAAAGCTATTTCATTAGGAAAATATTTCAATTTTTAACGTTGCCTTATACATAGGCAAAAGTGATTATTTTCTATTTTTATTTTAACGTCCAAATTTTCTGCCAAAAGATAAAAATAACGTTTCAATACAAGTTCTATAATAATATTCATAGCTCTCTCTCTTTATGTACTGTTTAAAAAAATTCGGATTTGTTCATTTTGAAAAAATATAATTTATCTATTTCGCATTGACCCACATTCCCATTACGGCAATTTCAAATATTTTGAAAATGTCTCAAAATGAAAGAATGAGTTTTTGAATTTTCACAATTTTTATGCAATCCGCTACAATTAAATCCACTACAAAAGAAAAAAAAACTCACACTACAATAGATATGATATTTTTTTCTTTATAAATAGCTTAAATGTTTGTAATTACGTAAATAATGAAAAATAAAAGAAAAAAGCTGCAGTTAAATTACATCTTAATATAAGATAAAATTTCAAACTTTGCGGGTGTTATATATATATATATATATATAATATATATATTATATATATATATATATATATATTTTTTTTTAAACTGTTATTTCGGTCATGATAACCCTCTACGCATATACATCTACATAATATCGGCCGTTAACACCTCCCGAGTTAAAATACCTTATAATATTTCATATACTTTGTCCCAAAGGATCATTCCCAACAGCTTTAGTAAAACAGATATATATACATACTTTTCAAGAGACTTATTGCGGTTCAACTTTAAGCTCTTGAAGATAAGCATAAGCTCACCACAACTTCATTTCCACCAGGATTTAACTGACAGTTCCGAGATCAGAACTCACAGGAAGGCCCATTGATTAACAATATCGTGCTCCAGGAAGGGGAGGATGAAAACTAATTTCTCTCTTGCCATCAGAATTCGATTTTCGAAAACTTAGCTAAGGTATATTTACTTTGAGAAAAGTAAATTGTTCAGCAATGTCTGCCTGAAGGTTAAGAACACTTCGTAGATATGACGAAGTAAGTATGATTTCTTTTCTCTCTCTCTCTCTCAGTAACGAAAAATATATGCTCCAAGAAACATAATGGTTAGTTCATCAAGAGCTTATCTAAATTGTTAGACATTTGACACTAACAACCAAACTTCTAGGAATCCTTTTGCCTTATACCTTCCTTTTGAAGTAGTCGATATTGTCTAAAAGCAAAGTAGCACATTTAAAAGAAATCGTCAGCAATGTTTTTCTTCTCTTTTTTTTTTTGTGTACCAAATTTTAAAAGTGAACTTAATCAGTGAAAGTTACTAGTAAAAATTTGCGTTTTAAAAGTGCATTAAAAAATAGTTTTGAAGTTTTGTAATTAACAGAGCAAAAATGCAGTAAATATCGTCGTCTGGTATAAGACTCTATCTTTTACTTTGGTTACATGATTCGCTACTGGGGTTTTGATTTCTTTCTGTTTGTTTATTTTTTGTTGAAAAGAAAGTATTGTTGTTTTATCTTAGTTTTATTTATCTATATCAAAAAATTTTTATTCAACATTTGTGAATCTACACAAATAATGGATGCCGCAAGGAAATGATACAGCCCATAACGTAACATAATATTCTGATGTTTCTATTTTTATTTTCGGGAATGCTGAAATATACAAACATTATTTTGCCTCTTACGCATTATTTCATTTCTTCAGCGTTTTTTATAGTATGATTGGTGCGTTTTCTTTCCTTTTATTTTATTACTTCCTTTACTTTGTATACATTTAATAGTAAAACCAAACATGATAAAAGTGTACTCAAAATGGGCAATTTCTCCTATTTTGAAACTGTTTTTGGTAAAATTTTTTTGTTAAAATTTGTTATTTCATATATATTTTTTGAAGATGTAAAAATTAATCTTCAAATGTTTAAATAAATGTTTATGTCGCATATTTCAGGTATGGGTGCGTGTAATGGAAGGAAAAAATTTTTAAAATTCAGCAGTGATATTTATATAAACAAATCTTATCATTTTTTTTGATGTTGTCACTAAGCATATTTGTTATTGTATCAAATGTCACTTGTAAATCCAAGCTTCCCTCGCAGAGCAACCTAGAAATAAGGCAGACAATTAAGCACCTTCATTTTTAATGAGCACCGTATGGGTGAAAGTACGATTTCGCTCAAACACAGATCATGTTCTTGGCTGGGAGCAGATGACGCAACAAAAGTACGACACAATACCATATAGTTTCCTTAATCGTTATCAACACTAACTTACTTCCGTGCTAGATGGAGATTGATCCAGGCATTATGCGACAAATATATATTTCCGTTAGATTTTCCTTTATTCATATCGTATCATAAAGTGAGGGGCCGTGATAGCCTAGCGGTTAGAGCGTCGGACATCCCCCTGGACGATCGCTCGTTCGATCCCCGCTGAAGACCAGCCATGTGCACTTGGGGCTACGTGTATGTAAAATCAATGGACCACGCAAGCAATCCTAAGGCCTTGACTAACAAGTAGGTGCGCTGGTGAAGAAAAGTATTATCATAAAGTGTATTAAGTTCACCGAATATATTCCGTTGTTGTGCGGGGGAAAGTGTTGCTAAAAAGTTGCATATGTGTCCAAATACATTTAATCATGACGCATTTTTCAGGTTAACTAAAAGCTATTTATACCTTTAGTCCTTTCTTCTAGCGCAAGTTTTGCTCGTTTTTAGTTTCTTATGTATCCAAAAACTATTGCTTTACTGAAAAGTTTCGATTTTGGAATTTTTGAAAAAGCGTTATAAAAGATGCGGACTCTTTTTTATAATTACTTGAAAAAAATGCATCTCTGTCGGTGTGTGTGTGTGGGTTTCTCTTTTTAGGGGGAGAGGGAGCTGTAACTGAAAATGAAATGCATAGAATCAAGCGACATTGGAGCACATATGAGGCCGAATAGGGAATTGGTGCTAATTTTGCTTGTAAAGCCGTTCAGGATACGAGATCGACTGTTTTCTTGCTTCTCGTTGCTGTAACAATTAATTAAGCGAATGATTGCAACAAAAATTGTTATACACATGCACAATATGAACAGATGCTAATTAAATTTTGATCCATTTATCCCATCGGAGGTGGGTCAGTTAAAGTATTTTTCTTGTTAAGTCTGAATGCTATATCTCATGAAGTACTGAAGGATTCAAACAAAAACTAGCACGCAGATGAGCCATGATCGGAACTAGTACCGATTGGTTTAAACGATCACAGCTCCAAGAGCCGCAATTGCCCTATTGATCGGTTTTCCCTCTAGTCTCATAGCTCAAAAAAAAAAAAAATAATAATAATAGATGTTAGCAAGTATATTTCAATGAGGGACATATTCTTTTTTTTTTTTTGACATCTTTGTTCCTGGGAATGACACAATACCTCAATCAAATATATTTTTCTCTAAATATGTATTTTAGGAAGTAATGCAATTTACGCGTAAAAACAAGGAAATTTCAAAATTTGTGAGACATGGCTCTCACGTAAGAAAATATGAGAAAATATTGTGTGACAATAAAATAATGTCATAAAATCTAGAACGTGGAGCAATATATCAAATATGATTTTTAGAAATATAACTGAAAACATTTGCTTATCCATTTTATTTTGTGTGTCATATTGACGTGTTTTATAACTGTTATATTTTCTGTTTGAAAAATGAAGCTTAACGTGCTTCCCTCATCTGGAATTTCCGCAAACTCTTTGTAGACTGTTAACACATTTAGTTCAAAAGTAGTTGGAAATTTTTTAAATGTATTTTTATATATAATTCTTTAAATTTAAATAGGATCAAATACAAATACAAACACAAAAGTGACGACCAGCAACAGGCTCAGGGCCCAGCTAGGCTGATCCTAGTCATTTTAGCAGTCCAAAATAAACATCAAATGCAATAAGCGAGACTGAAAAGCACTCTGGGAATCAAAATGTACTTGTTCCATGCAGTTAAAAAAATGACACATTAAATACCACTTTTTATCTAAAAAGCATCAGATCAAAGGAAAAATAAAATACATATATACCATTTTTTTGTTACTTGAAAGAAAATAAAGCCTTAAGAATAGAGTCTTAAAACAATCCATCTATACAGAAGTACCCTTTAGTGGTTTGCGATTAAATGTAATGTTATGGCCAATAGTCACGAAAAAGAAATCTTCTTTTCGTATTGCTGAGTACAGATAAAATCAACAAAAAAAAAAAGCTGTAAATGACTGAAAAAACTAAAGTTCAAAAAAGTCAAGTTTTTAAAATGGGGTCAGATGAAAAAGGAAGGATATACTAAATGTGAGCTTTGGAATGTTCGAGAATTATTGATGTGATAAAGAGTATTAGGGACATTTGGCGAAGAGATTAGCCACTCACAGTAAACCCATCGTTCGAAGGAATATAAAAAATGAAAATGATAAAGTGTTATAACGTGCGGTCTTTTGAAAAAGGGTCAGGGAATGCAATAGAATGAACGTCCCTTTGGCAAACGATTTCTTTAAAGCGGGAGTAAATGAAAAGATATAATGGATGATGAAGAAGAATATCGATCATCGATTTTTAGGGGTTATTCACATATTTCATTCATATCGGCCTTCTAGGGGTTATTTGTTACATTTCTCTTCGTCAGGATTAAACACTAGTGGATATTATGTGAATTGAAGTATTCTCAAAAGGCTTAGCAATTGCTTTGGAAAAAAAATGTAAATTCAATTTCGCGTTTACTTTTTATATTTTTTTAACAAAAATTTATTTTTTAAAAGTTAATGATTTCCCATATACATATATAACATGTTTTACGCTAAAATTTCGTACACTAAGCTATACCATAGAAATCACTAAATGTTTTTCTTAACAATAACTTTTACCAATAAACTACCAATTTTGTATGATCAAATGAAAACACGTGTTTATATCTTTTTTAAACCTTAAAACCTAAAAATTTAAGTTTTATTATGGAAAAGAAAACAGTTTTAATCGGGTCTTTCTATGTGTACTTTCTCTATCGTCAAATAAAACGTAAAGCAGAGGCTCTACTTACTTCCTCTATTTTAGGTCCTCCATTAAATCCTCAAAATTCAATAAAATTATATGCATTGACAAATACAACGTTGTTTACGACGAAAACTATGTACTAGTGTTTCGGAGCCACAAACAATCTTCTCCAGTGCAAGAAAAGGGAGCTAATCTGATTTTCACTTTTGTAGGATACTTTCATTATAAATTTGGGGTTAATAATGCTGGCTTTGTTAATGGGTACACTCAGCGCAACTGAAATTATTTCCATTCTACTGACTGTTTCTTTCCCTGGTTAAAGTAATTTTAGTTTACATATCTGTACGTGGGGCTTCTGTTTTATGCCGTACTTATCCAAAAACTATACTAGTATCAATAACGTGAACTAAACCAAATATGAAAAATAAATAAATAAAATAAATGAATTGGATGAGCATACATTTATAACATATATGTGAGATATAGTTTTATTTGAATATATTTTTGGTAGAAATATATGGGGGTTTAAAAATACGTATAGATACTTTTTTGACATTTTCGATTATTAGAGAGTTGCGAAATACTCTTTAGTACGTACTATAAACCTTTTGTTTTATCTGGCACTTTGGAACACCCTTGTTGTTTCGGAAACAGTATATGGATCTTTAATAAAACTAAGCAATGCGTAAAATCAATTATTTTAAATGGAATTATGAAATTTAATGTCGAATGGCATTAAAATTCTTGGCACTTCTGTACCGTACATGTGACCCATCATTCTTCCTAGATACTTATTAGCTATTATGCTTATAAGGAAGTTTCTTACATAACTCCATAAGGAAATTGCTATTCCATTGCCTTCCTGCGGTCTAAAAATTGTATACTGTTGTCTTTTCATAGCTTAGTCTCTCTGCTAGCGACTCAGTATATATAAGATAAATGTAAGCACATATTGCCAGTATATATGCCACAGTTGTATTTGTTTGTTGTCTTATGTTTTAACTACTTAAGTGATAGTTATTACTTTTAAAAAATTATAAAATATAAGAATTCATCGTGCCTCTGTGTTAATCAGTGCATGTTACTATGAACATTTTCTTTCAACTAAAACTACCGCTTTTATCCTTAAATATATTAAATTTTTTCTTCTTCCTCTTCTTCTCTTTTTGAAAATATCTGAAAAGAACTTACGAAATCAATTTTAACGAACAAAAAAGACTCAAGTTACATTTTATATCAGTACATTCTTTACAGCAGCAAAATGTTTATTTACCGTTTAGAAACTATTTCTTGATATGGAAGTAATTCCTAGAAAGTATTTCAAATGACAAAAGAAACATTACGCCTCAGGTAAAGTACAACCGTTAAAATGACAATGGTATTTATTCCACCCTGCAGCTGTAGAAATTTCAAATCACATTTACCGGATAACGTGGTAAATTATTTTCCTCTGATAATGTAGAGGATATTAAAACCCTTTTACCCCTGCACATAAATAAACTAATATCTAGGAGGAAATTAGAATTTCTATACGTTAGATGAAGTAATACTGGTGCATTGAGAATATTATCCTTAGAGGTGTTTAAAATTCGTTGTGAGAAACTGCCAACATTTCTTTCTAAATGTTTCTAATATTCTAAAAAAATTCTTTGTAAATGTATTTAAACTATGTCTAGATTCAATTTTGTATAAATTAAAAATGTACTAATGAAAAATGCATTTAGATGCTTTCTGATGTTTAAAGTGAATGTTGATGTTCAAAAAGAAATTTATATTCAATTTCAAAATTGTAAGTAAGTGTAAGTAGGAGGTGTAAACAAAAAATATTAGCGGATTACACTTAAAGGCTTATAAGACTTAGATACATATCTTTTAAAATACATCTTTATATTTTAACCCTTTCAGCCCTGGATTTTTAAATGTGAAAAATAAAAGTTAATTATTATTGGTGGGGAGCTTCTGAAGACCATAAATACCAAATTTGAACTCATTTGCTTAATTAGTATAGGAATTAATTAGTGGTGGAATCTCGCTTCCAATTAATTTTTTGTAGTTTTTTTTTTTTGAATTTTGGGAAAATAATTAAGAAAATGGAATAGTATCTTCATCTGACTCTTTATCTACTTCTCCTGCAATATCCATTTCATTTATATTTACCACTTTATCTTCTACGTCCGAAATAGATTGTTGATGTTATCGGCATTTATTTCGCACGACTTTATAAAACACTTATTTACACACAACACAAGTCAAGTAATGACGTAAACTGCGCATGTATTTCGTTTAGGAGGCTTTGTTGCACTGACATCCAGTGATAAACAGCAAAAATACGGACTGTCATAGTAAGTAGAGACATGTTGATGTTGCGGTGGCTATGGCCACCGCCAGGGCCGAAAGGGCTAAAAGCTGTACAAATATTAGAATCTAAAATTTTCATTGTTTAGAGAATTTTCAGTATATAGCCGCAACTTGGTTTTAATATTCAAATTCCATGCTGTATTTTGTGATTAAATATTTCAAAATGTCTGAAGTGTAAGCCTTAAATACAAAACATGTGAAAGGTATTTCAAAAATTCCCAAATGAGTTAGTAACTTTAAAAACCATTTTTATTAAAAAAATAATGCTTGTATTTAGCTCTTACACCTGCAAAAATAATCATACTGATCGAAAGAATTATCACCATATTAGTACAGCATGAATCGGAGAGGAAATTCTACGTTTTAAACTGCAGTAATAACTGTTAAATGAAATGAAATGAAGAATGAAAATCAAATTAGAAACGAAAAATTAAGGATAAGGACAATAATGCTGGTAACATAAAAAAGTAATAATAAAATAATAATAATAATAATAAAGGTATGAAGTAAAACGAATTCCATACAGTGTTTGTTTTTAATTTTTTAAGCTGTTGAAAATTTTTAATTATTTATGGAAGTCTGTTATATATTACATGGTTTTACTTCACTTGAATTGCCACGGAATTTTGTTAGGCGGTTTTCGACCACTATTTCTGCATAAATTATCTTCAAACTTTCCACATAAGCTTATCTTCGATGACAATACAATAATCCATCCATTTTATAATTTATTATAATTTATTATAGGAAAAGAATTAATAATTTTGGATCTGAGAAAATTATCAGAATTATCATTTGTCATTTGGCAGCAATAGTTTTGTTTGAATAATGCAACGATGTTTTGAATTTAAATAAAACCGTGTAACTTGAAACATTTTTTGGCGATTTAATATTTATTTAAAAGTGCAATAAACTTGGTAAAGTACCAAAAATAATCTTAAAAGTAGAAAGGATAACACTGTGTCATCTTTATTACATTGCTACAATTTAAAAAGGAATGCAGTAAAACTAAACACTAATAGATAGAGACGTACGTAGAAATTGGAATTGTGTAAAAAACCTTATCACGTACAGAAGGAAAAAGAAATAGTGTAAAAAAATTCTGCAAACCGTATAATTCCCAATGCTTTAGAGAAAAGATGCGTAACAAAAACTGGGGCAAAAATAAATCTTGAAAGAAAAAGAAATGTTTCATCCATATGAGTTGGCGTAGTCTTTGACTATTAACGAAAGAAATGTTATTAACTATGAAGTACGCTGCACAAAGAAACGGGATTACAAGAAAAAATGAGATTCAGGGCGACAGAGCATCTATTACAAGTATCTCTCTTCCGAAAGAAAGTTAAGTGAGTAAGAATCTTTAGGCGGAGGGAAAAAGTCCCATGGGTATTGACGTGATTCTGGAAGGTGGGGTCTGTAACGATGTGCTTAAGCGGAACCGACTAATGACGCCAATCTGCACTTACTGAGTTGCTTCAATGGGATTTGCAACGGAAAGGTCGTCCAGGAGTTTGTTTCCTAGACAACAGCGGATTCTTTTTGAAACATGACGCGAATTTTGACTAACTTACTAATTATTCCGATAAATAGAAGTTTCCGCTTCCCTTATTTTCTCAGCTATCAAAGAGCATCACTGGGCATTGATACAAGCCGAAATTCTAAAGAGTCTGATTGGCTGCTTTTTTCTCACTATGAATACAAATCTGCTAGTTGAGTTGTTTACTAGAAGAATGAATTCAAAGTTTCATCTTTCTTCATTTTTTACGATTTCAAAATATCTAGCTTTAATTAAATACGAAAGCATACTTAGATGCGTTATATAGCCTGTATGTTTTCAAAACATTATTCCTATAATTAATAATTTTTCCCCTAACAGTTTTGTTTTAAGTTTGTTTGTTTTTTTCAATTCGTACAGAATTGATAAACATAACTATAAGCCAAAAGCATATTTTACGCATTATTACATATAAGAAAAAAATAATCATTATAAGTACAACATTGGGAACGTGTGTACAATTTTCTAGTTACGAATAATTAATTAATTAATTGCATTTTTGTGTTAACCTTTTAGTGCTACATCTTGAGAATTTACGAGATAAAATTCGGTCTTCTTCGTTTGATTTGACAAAATACTTTTAAGCGCACTTATAAAAGACTTCTTATAAAGGTAAAATTATTTTTACCTTTTATTGTTAATTTACTCTTTTATTGCTAGTGAACCAGAAATAGTGGTATACATAGGTGCATTACAGTTATGTTTCTGAAAAGCACAGTATCTACATACGTACATTACAGTTACGTTTCTGAAATATACCTGTTTCACAAAGCGTAGTACATCAGAAGGCTACTTCGGAAAGAAAAATGTTCTGCGCATGATTTGTATTTGCTTGCAGAAACACATTTGTGGCATGCACATTGTGACATGTTTGAATCGAAAAGAAGACATATATTTGCCTGTTTTCTCTTTTCACATAAAAAATAACTAATATAATGTATTTTCGCATATTTTTTTTAAACGAAAACTCCTACTTGTAAATGTACTGTAAAGTAATGAAATTACAATTTTGTAAAGCTATTCCATTTTTCATTTAAGGAAAAAATGTTTTACTTAAAGTACACATGTGGCGTTTTATTTAATAAAACATACATTCAGAAAGATTTACGGTAACACATACTATGACAAATAATAAAATGACAACAAAAAATAAATAAAAAATACATAAGTAAGTAAAAAACAGCTTTTCTTAAAAAATATTTAAAAAAAGAAACATTAATGTATGTCTATGTTCAGCTTTGTTTAATGAGGTTTACTTATGTAAAAATGTATTTTTTTTTATTGTTTGCTATTGACATCATAATAAAAGATTAATTAATTCCACTAAATAGGGCTCCAAAACTGATCAGCACTATGAAAAACATACAGAAAAGAATATATATATATATATATATGTGTGTGTGTGTGTGGGCTTTCCATACGTCCCGGTTTGACCGGGACAGTCCCGGTATTTTGCTCTTGTCCCGGTGTCCCGCCCAGTTTTATCAATGTCCCGGAAACGGCTGTAAGATGTAAAAAGCTTTTTTTTTAAAATTAATTTTCCTAAATTTTTAAGGAATTTATGTTTTTAAGAATCTTTTATGAATTGGTTACTTTTCTACAATCAACATTTTTGACTACCGCGCACAGTGCCAAAGAAGTGAGAAGTATTCTAGCTGTAATCTGTGAGCAAGCGCTGGAACTACGTCACAGCGCTGCCAGCGGCCAGCCCCTCTACTATTTGGTTGTGCGAGTCTATTATTGCGGCCACAGAGTCGGGGGAATAAGTACTGAAAGAAAGAATCAGTTGACATTTGTGAAAGCAGACAGCGCAGTTTAGAAAAATGTTGTAGTTTAAAAATATAAGACTTAGTAATTATTGTTCAATTAAACAATTTTATGAAGTATTTAAAACTTTATTTTATTAACACTTCTTTCTACATGGTAGACCAGAAAAAATTGTCATTAAAATGGAAGAAAAACCTTTTTAAGTAAATTAAGTAGCAAAAATTCCTTTTTTTTTTTTTTAAAGGTGGGTAGACTAACAAACTATGGTTCCAGATTCCCCACTCCCGTTACTCCCGCGAGGCTTAAAAAAAGGTTTAAAACTCGCCATTTTGCTTCTAATTTTTAAAAATTTTCTGGAGGATTTTCCATACCCCCAGACCCCCATCCCATATGAAGGTGTCACGGTTTCATTCATCAAAAATATGGCAAGCCTATATATATGGCATTATATGTTGAATATTGCTGAAAAAAATGTTTAGTTTATAGGACGATACATCATTGAAACAAAAATACCAAAAGAAAATACATTTTTCGTTGGAAATCTAATTTGCATAAGCGCATACCATCAAAATTTATATCTTTCTTCTCCCATGGCTTGTTATGCTTTTGTATAGGATCATCAGCATAGTAATTGCCCCTAACTCACATTCTGCTGAACATTGACTTTTGATTTTGAATATAACACGAAAGAAAGAAAGAAAATAAAACACCGGAACAATGAAAAATTGTGCTTTTTTAAGTCATGCATGAAATTCTCCTTCGCTTAAAAAAGATTCTAAAATTTGCATATTTATGCAAAAACTTCACTCCCGGAGAAGCTAACGGAAAATTAATCGCTGCGCTCACGCCACAAGCGTAACATATTTAGAACAGATTCACAAATCGAATTAAATATTTTCTAAAAATAAATAGCAGCAAAATTTCTTGGGGAAAATACATTGATGGAGTGCATGTAAGCTAAAATGGAGCTATGGGTTAATGAATTAAAAACTTGTTTAACAAAATAGAATGTTGTCAGTAATCAAATCATTAGTGAAAGAGGAATCTGTTTCTTTATTAGCTGCTGATTTTTCTTTTAATTCCTTATGTTTACGGTTTATTTAATTTTCGCTTGCACCATTATGGTCATCATTAGGATGATAAAAATGTCATAAAGAAACATGCTTATTCTTTTGATTTCTTGATCTAATTGCGATCGAAATTGCTGTTGCTTACTCTTATTATCAATGCTTGCGGCTTTTTATTTTGCTGCTATTAAGGAAGAAGAGTTTTCAATATAAGATATACACTGTGTGTACTCGTTTCGTAAAGTATCTTTTCATCATCTTAGACCTAATGAAACAATTAGAATGTCAGTAGAATAATTATATTATATAACTGTGCACAACTGCCTTACTTAAATCTTAGCCGGCAAATATTGTACTCTTTTTTTTTTCCCCCAATGGGGCGGCGGTATTGGGTCCTCAACCATTGCAGACCTAGCGCGTTTCCCAGTAATTGGTACCATCTCTTTCAGCTGCACCACAATGAGAGTGGTACCTTCGCCGCATGATAATTTTGACGTTCAGTTACCACTAGATGGCGGTACCTGAGCTCTCATTGATGCAATATGCACTAGGAATTTAATTTAGCCGAGAGTATCCATGCCAAACGGATACTCAAGGGATCTTTAACATGCCGCATAATCATACGACATGGACGCAGACGATTTTCTGCATCTTGTAAATCCACCGACTTGGGCCAGGTTTGAACCTGCGATCTTGGGCATACGAGACCTGCGTCTTACCACTACGCCACCCTGTCGGCGTATACAAAAGTTATTTAACACATAATTTTATTAAACTCATTTTTAAACACATTTCTTATTCTTTCGTTTTGGTATTCTACAAATAATATTACTGAGAGGAATAATAAAAATCGTAATATATTTTTTTCTTTTTATTTTCAGGCCTTTGTGTCACTTGCATGCAGTAATTTTGCATGATAAGACTTGCTTAGAGCGATTCTTGTGGTGTTATTTTTTTAATGACTTATAAAAGCATTATTAAAGCTAGTGTTTTTTCTTTTTTTTTTTGCATAAGCATCGTTATAGACTTAATAGGCCTGAAATAATTTTATCACATAAGAAGTTATTTTCTTCATGTGATTTTTAAATGCAAGACGTAATAAAAAATATTTCGTTTGACATGTGTATTATGAAATAATTAAAAAATCTACTCTTTTAATTGCAATATCACATTGTAATGCATATAATTTTTATTTCTCCCATGCATATATGAAAGGAATACATTTAAATGTATTTATTATTTCCAGTCCCTATGTTTTTTTCAATTACTTATTCAGTTTGTATGTATAGTACTATATCCCGTTCACTATGATAAAATGGATATAAATATAGCCAAATTATTAAATTATTTATAATTATAATAACTACTTTTCAAGATTTTGCAAGAACATTATATGTATTGTATGTATAACATTAAACATTTTCCTTATAACGTAGAATATATGTAGCATTATATTTCTAAAAAGTTGCTAAGACGCTGTAGGGAAAAAATATAATTTTAAATATTTTTCTTTACAAAACTTAAACTGTTTGTTTCGCTAGAATTCAGTGGAAATATGCAGCTAAGAGGGATATGTTAAAAAATATATCCCAGTGAATTTATGTTCTTAAAAAAGGAATTTTAGGCACATTTCGAACTTTAAGCGTAGTACCAAAACATCACAATTTGTTTTACAAAAATAAAATTTAACTCAATTATTTACTTGACTTCTTTCCATCAGGCATTAAAAAATGTAAGACATCCTTTGCCCTTTTCTAAGTCATAATTTTCTTTTCTGTAGAAAATATCAACTGAAGAAAAGAAACAAAAATTCAACGAAGGGGAAAAAAAACTTCGGATCGAACCTTAGTGCAAAGTGAATTATGAGACATGGGTTGCTGGCAATACTCTATTCGCATTATCTAAAATTCGCACTCTCGCATGTGAGGACGGGAGTAATAAATTACGCATGGGGCCACCATTTGACGCCCTGGTGGTACAAAATAAATATTCGACGCGCTATTGCTCCATTGCGTCTAGGAGTACCATTTGTTTTTGCCCAGTGTGCTTGACTGCAGGAGTTTAATGACATTTAAAAGATTTTCTTTTCCATTGCGTTGTACTTACTTACAAAAACATTACAATAATAAATTTCATTGGAATAATTTTCGTATATTACGGAAGGACATGTATATGATTTGAATAAATTTATATAATGCTTTTTCTTTAAAATTCGATTACTTTCTTCTTTAAACTTATTTATTTGTCATGATAACATTGTAATCGTGGTTTCTTACATCATGATACTAATTATTTCAAAATTTTTGTATAAACACTAAATTCATGTGCCCTGAATTTAAGTAACATATTGATTTTGCTATTTTTGAATTAAAAATGAATGCGTATGGTTATAGTTAAATAATAATTTAAGTAAGTATTCTCTAAACAGTTTTTTGTTTCATGTATGAAAATATGATTGTTACCTAAATTACAAATTAGAAGTTAACGTTTTACAACATAAAAGGAGAATAATAAAGTACGTAACCTTTACAACATCAAGTCAAATGAAAATAGTTCAGAAATACTTTAATTTTTTTCTTCTGTTACTTACTTTTTTATTTGCTAGTCATACAAGCTTTTAATTATTTTTTTAAATTAAAACTAAAATTACAATGTAAAATCTTTATAGCATCAAATGTTTTAGAAAGAGCCCTCAATTATGATTCTCTGACGAGTTAGGGAATTTGTCAGAGGTTTTTTCAAAACTAAAATAGAAGCTCGTGGTCTTTCGAAGATAAAAAAATAAATAAATACGTAAGTAAACAAAACCCGAAACTGCATACCACCTGCAAGTAGCATTGGGTTGACAACCTGATTTTCGTTTAAACATTATGTAGTAACTTTACAACATAAACAGAGTTGTTCTTTTCTATCTCTACTATTTTATTTATTAGTTCTGAAGGACATTTTAAAACAAGCCTTAAATATGTACGTCATGCTCCAAATTTCTGAATTACTTGTATGCATAAAATTTGCGCTATGAATAAAAAAGCAATTTATCCCAATTGTACTGAATAAAAATGTTAAATTCATTAGCAATATTACTTTAATGATAACTGGATCACAATTTTTCATCCCTCATATTTCTTTCTCGCCGTAAGGTAAGTATTTTTCATTTACTGTAGAACTCTCTTAACCGGCTCCGGATTAACCGGCCTTCACTTTATCCGGCCCCTATTTTCAAAATACAAAATACAAAAATAGCTTTCAGAGCTCTAGTTATATGGAAGAAAAAGGTGCCGCGGTACTCGAGGGAATTTGTTCGTGGAATCCTTATCTCCCCGGATCATGGGGTACCGGGCTTCTTCTCTGGAGCAAAAACGGGTCACAGACTACTAGCATACTACTATCAGACTACTTGCGCTTGATAACTGATATGTAACTCTCAAAGTAACTCTACTAAAACGCAATAAATCATAACACCTCCACTCTCTCTTTTAAATTGCATAATATATCTCTCATTTTTTGCTATCCCTCGTTTTAACCGTATTTTGCCTTAACCGGCTTACCATCGGTCCCAATTAAGCCGGTTAACAGATGTTCTACTGTAATTAATTTCATGTGTTAAAGAAGTTTTAAATAATTGTTTCTAAAAATGTATTAAAGTAATAAATAATTTTCCAATTAATACATTAATAAAGTAACAATCCTACCATGAATTGTATTTATTTTAAGATTTCAAGCAACAATTTTCGTCTCTAGTTTTCCTTTCAACGGCACCCTTTTTTCATTCTTAAAGTACAGAATAGAAAAAGAACTAAAGAAAGCTAATAAAAAAAAACTAAAAGTGTTGAACGAAACCCATTGCAAAATGAATTATGAGATGTGAGTACCCAGAAATACCCTATTCGCATTATCTGAAATTCTCAGCCCCACGTATGAGGCGTGGCGCAATAAATTACGCCTGGGCGCACCATTTGACGCCCGGGTGGTGCAAAATAAATATTCGACGCGCCATTGCACCCACTGCGTCTTGAGTACCATTTATTCGTTCAGTGCTTAGTTGCGGAAGCCAAACGACATTTAAAAGAGTCTTGGGCTGGATGCTAGAAGATATTTAGACAAGAAGTAAAGGATACTAAGTGATGGAAAAAGATTTGGAACATAATCTCAAGAAAAATGAGTTTTCTTTTTGCGAGACTTTGTTTATTTCTTGATCATCGCTTTATTATGCTTTGTTTACAAAGCGTAAAAATATTTTTCAGTTTTGTGATTTAATTTAGCACTAGATGTAATGAATTCAATGGTTTATTTTAAGTTTATTAAATATGGAATTACAATACACTATAAAAAATTTCTGTGAAATTACAGAAGGGAAACTTAGTGTTTCTCTAAATTTACGAAGATTTTGTTTCAAATCAATAATCGGGTTTCTTGACAACTGTTTCTTGTTTTCCCGCACTCTGTACAGCTGCAAAGAAAGATGTATTAAGTTAGGTATAACTGAACCCTTGCTATCTGTGGCTACTAGTTTAAAAAATTTTAATATATACCTAAATAAGCAATTGAGCTCCATGACTACCAGTTTTAAAATGGTCAAAGAATGCATTACATATTGTTGCAATACAACTCTCAGCTCTAGTGAGCAGCCTAGTATCGGCCTGCCGGAGGAATCGCAATACCATGTGCGGTTAGCTGAATTACCTTCAACTGTGTGCCAGAAATAGTATGTAAGCTTACTCTCAGATAGCACCCCTTCTTATAAATTCACAGAATGTTCTCTGTTTTTTATGCTTTGTAATTTACTTTTTAAAGACTTAGTAGTTTTCTTTCTGTGTTTAGTTCCCTGTAATTTTACATCGGACTCTGGATGAGTTCTTCCCAGAAGATGTCTATGTAATTTTTTTGCAAAAGTTTTTTCGTGTATGTCAAATAATCACAAAACTACATGAAGTGGAGAGCATATTTTCTAATTATCATTAAGAGCGAGGATTTACGCATCAGCTCTATTTTTATTAAGAAGCTTACACACATTATGCAGAATAGAGCTTACGCGTCTAAACTTGCTCTTAATAATAATTCGAAAGCATGTTTTCCAGTTTAAATAGATTTAAGATTATTTAACACATACGTATTCAAGAAATTATGTTTGCACTACTGGGCAACTCGTGGAAACATTTTCTTCCAGATGTAAAAATAAGTTGTTCCCTAATGGTAAAAGTAATTGGAAAAAATCAAATAAATAGCGAAATTGATTCAATCCAAAAGAGCAACTAGCAAAGGTTCGGTAATGTGTAAGCTAAGTTCCTTGGGAGATCAGATAAAAAGAAATAAGAATTCCGTTCAAAGGGGTCGAAAACAGCATACATAGATCTTTCCACTAAATAGGGCGAATTTGATTAAGTAATAGTCGTTGATTGAAGAGGCAAGTGTTAACATGCTACCAATGCGTTACTTTAGCAATAGAATAATCAGCATCTAGATTTTCCTCTTAAGGCATTGGTTGATGCCATTTTCGATTTTCCGCTACATAGGTTATGTATACAGAAATTAAGTTAAAAAGTATTGCAGAAAAAAAACATTAAAAATAATAAAAAAGCTGAGAATATAATATTAATAGATTAAAACAAAAATAGCCCGTTTCTGGACACAATTTTGGACTCGGGGCATCTTGGCTTTTAAGCTGTATAACTAAAATAGGCTAATAGAATAACTATATGGTTGTGTTTGTGTGTTTACGGTATTAACTCTACAATACATTCAAAATAAAAAATGTGTTTGCCGAAACGTATCCGAAAAGTTTATACATGTAAAAATCCTATCTATAAAAATAGTCTAATGTATCTATTTATTAGAAGTGATATTTTAGACTACGTTTAGAAGTAATTTTAAATTTATTAAAAATTCCATTTATATCGTTTTTTTCTTTGTGCTTCTAGACATAATATGTGGAAATGCCTTAAATTGGAGACACTCCAACTGCGACCCACGGGCTGCATGTAGCCCACAATGCTTTTTTCTTTGTTGGCCCGTAAATGTAATTCAGAATATTGACAAGCATTGATATAAACCTTATCCTTGAGATGATACACCGTAAAAAAGTTTTGTTTTCCGCCTTTTCAAAAGAAATTGATTCGGTAGTGAAAAATACAGTTTCTGCAAATTTAGCAACATTACCAAACACACACACACACACACACACAAATTTCTTTTTATGCTGCGACCCGTGCGAAATATTTATTATTTGTTCGAGGCATGAGCATGAAAAAGGTTCAGTACCACTGTTTTAAATCCATAAATGCGATATTTCATTAAACATTTCTCCGGAAAATTTATTTCAGAAAGTAATTATAGCATTTTAAAGGAAACAAAAACAAAATATATTTTTTTATTGCTGATATTAGTATTTGTAGGAAACCTACATGGACTGTCTAAATGTTGGAGAGAAATACGTGTATACACAGTGATAACAGCAGAATAACTTCACAACAGCACCAGTAATTGCAAGTACTAAATGGCACCCGATAGATGCAACGCTTTAGTGGCTACTATTTGCCTATTAGCAGCTAACTTCCATGATAGCCGTTATACATCTCATGTCTCATTATGTTAATTTTGACCTGCAGCTGCTTTAAAGCCCATAGATATACAGATGCTCAGTCCCCAATAATTGTTAGAATAAAGGTTTCTCTAAAAGGAAATGAATGTTTTTTTCAACGAGATTGTGCCTTATTCGTTTTACTTCAAAATAATTTCTGTCAAACAATATTATTTATGTAAAAATGAGAAAAACAGCGTCAACAAATTTTGCGCTTATTGTTATTTCCATTACTTTTTTGGTACGTTTTTTCATGAATATAATCGGGGCCGATTTGACGCTAACCTAAACATCAGGCATTAAAAAAAAAAAAAAAAAAAAAAAAACTAAATAAATGGGTAAAAGGAAAAAGAAAAATCTGTAAAAAAAATCGTCAGAATTGAAAGAATAAGCCTGAGCAAATAAAGCAGAACGCCAGAAAAGTTTATTTATAAATACGAAAGTGAAAAATATAAATATTTTTTTCTTAGAATTGTCTTTTAAAAGCAAAACTTACTTTTATTGTTTCAAGTAGCACTGCAGAAATAGATTTGTGTTTCTTTAAACGCATTGCACCCGTTATTTCTGAATACATTGAAAAAGTGCTACAAATGTGGGAATATTTATAAAAGTTAATTAAATATATTACCAAGTGAAAGCATTTGAGCCTGGTGCCTGAAAAATAACTATAAAAAACGCAGAAATATTGATGAAAAGAGAGAGAGAGATAGAAAAAGAAAAGAAAAAAAAAACTAAAGAACGAAAGAAAGAAATGCGTTCTGAAAACATACAATTTGAACGTAATAAAACATGACATAAATTTATCAATCATAACCGAAAGCACTTGACATATTCCAGGTCAATTATTCTTTAGCAATATTCCCAAGAAACCAATTCGCATCAATGAGTTTATATTAACCTTGCTAACTTTCAGTAAGAAGTTAAGACCACACCCATACAGGACATCTAATTTCAGCCTTCTTACTCAAATATAGCTTGCTACCGTCAATTCCCTTAGCATCAGTACAGATAGAAATGAGCCATACAACTTTAATAACTCAATTTCTTCGAATAGCTTTTCCTTAATTAACGTCCTACGAGTATGAGAGCCCTTAGGTATCCACCAAATCATAAAGTTTTGCTCACGTTACACTTAATCTGCCCAAGGTAATAGCCGCGTATATTTAGAGGGGAGATGGCTGCCTGTGCCTTTTTCGCAAGATTCTTTTTAATCATCTTTTGTGAAAGAAAAATGTGGAAAAATTAGTCTTTTTTTCCCATCGTAATGAGATTTACCAGCTGAAATTTGCATAAATATATATAATACTTTGTAAAAATGGCTTTATTCTTCGAGGAAGGATTTGATTGATGATTTATTTTTAACTCAGATTTGTGCTTTCTTTCCGTCATTTGAATAAATTTGAATAACGCTAATGATAAAAATAATGAGCTGCATCAGTGAAAATATTTTTCGTCAATTTTTAATGACTATGAGTTATTTTCTTTGAACTTAGACAAAGCGCTAAAATGCTACTGTTGTAAACGATTTATTTTTATATAAAATAAATTCATTAAAAATACACATCATTTTTTTATAATTTTTATACAGACATTGTACAATATTGATCGATTGTTCGGTACTTTATGTAGTGTCTTCTTTTAATAACGGGAATATATAACTTAAAGATCCAATGTTATTTTGACTGTGAAACATTATTATTTTTTTTTTTTCAAATTAATAACTATACCCTCTTGAGACCCCAGAATTAAGCACAGACAATTTTGAAGCAATTTTTTGGTTATTCGATTCAAAATTGATTAAAAAATAAAATTGCTATTTTTTAAATTTTATTAATAATTAGTTTAAATAATCATTTATACTCAGTTTTCATGTTTAAAACCAAGTAAACCATTTGTTGATTGATTTCAAAAACAATCGGGTGTTTTTAGTTTTCCAATTGCACAAGCACTAGTTAAATAAAAAGTATTCTAAAAAGCAACCGATCGGGTACCGAGGATCGCAATAGATCAAAACAATGGATGCATCCATTTATGCTCATTTTCATTTTGATAGAAAATACAGATGGATTTTTTATATATTACCGGTTGTACTATTTGAAATTTTTCTTTCGTTTTTCTCTAAGACAGCATTGACATTTGCTTGGTAATGGTCTTTCTTAGTTACATCATTATATCATTTTATTAATGAAACTTTTTTTTTTGAATAATCGGTGGACGGAAATTTATTATGGACCCAAAAGTTGCTTTCTGGAAGATGTATATAGCCTAAAACATTATTTACTTTTTCAATTTTATGCCTAAGAATAGATATCGACCGAAGATTTTATTTCCTATAAAGGCAGTTCAACCATTCCTACGCACGATAGAAAAAGACCATAAATCCGACCGTTGGCATTTGGAATATTTTTATTTGCGGAGAAAAACACACATTCATACTTTCTAAACCTTTATTTTTATTTTCGTCGGAAACTGGCCACAAATGTATTGCAGACATTTCGAAACATAGTATGCATGTTAAATGTTTGTTAACATGTATCTGAAATCCACGAACATGATGTGAAACATTAAGTTTGTTTTGAAAATGCAAATTATTTGTTTGTCTATTTTTCCTTACTTCTACGTTGAAGTTGGGGAAAAAGACAAATAAAAGAGGTGCATGTGCTCTAATATAGAATTACAAACAACAGTCATGCACAGATTTCATGACAAGTTGCATTCAATCTACGTACATAAACTGGATATAGTGTTGGGGATTTTACTTCTGATGTAAATGGGTTTTTACGGATAAGAAATCTTTTCAAATAAAGGAACTATTTAAAGTAGTTTATACTATATGTCTTTTGAGTGAGAGATTTTATGCTAAAAGTGGGGTGGCGGAGAACAAAAAAGCGGGCACGTTTAATTCCGGGTTAACTTCTCGTTATTTTTACCTAAATCATGGGAAAACTGTCTTGCATATCGAAAAAAAAAATTAAATTCCCTCTATTATTTATTGAATCATTTTGTTGATTTTCGGGAATACCTCAGTCTATACGAGAAATTTCCAAACTTTTTCAATACGTGGCACCCTAAAAGGAAGCATAGGAGAAAGTACAAGGACCTTTCACATGCTGTTGATTGTATACCACGTTTAGTGCAAAGGAGAGACTCACAGCAGTTTCAGTCGAATAGGGATTGACACCAAAGAGTAATAAGGAAATACACCGTACCATATGTGCTCAGAAAAAGGGCCACCCTTGCATTGACTTAAGAATAATATTTTGCCTCTTCAGTTTATAGAACCTAGCGCATTTCTCTTTCCAAATTAATTTTTCATTCTTAACAACCACCTTTTAGTAACTGATAAAGAATGACTCAGTATTAATATAAAGTAACTTCCTCGTTGCAATAAATATGCTTCCTCTCAGTGCCATATGCAATAGAAGACTGTGCTCGAATTCCGGCAAGGGCATGAATGTTCGATGCATCGCACTTCTCCCGCGCATATCCTAGTGGTTCGGATTCCACTAAAGACCGTAGATCATTCATAGGAACACCTCGTGCTTTTTAAATTATAAGCCTGTAAAGGTAAGTAGTCTGGTTTAAAAGTGCGTTAAAGGAGCCAAAGTGAAGGAAAAAAATAAATATGTACCGTTTTTAATCTGAAGATATTTGGTTCTTTTATTAATCGGCTTTGATAAATGTTTTTTAATGTATTAAAAAATATTTTGAGCAAGAGCTGCAAAGAACTGCTTTAGCGAGTCTTGTGACGTTATGTTCGTTTTAAATACGGTAACGCTACCGTGTTCTCGTTGCTGTTTAGATTGCCATTTGTGTAAAAAGTTTTGCCAAATCAAGCGGCTGTTCTTAGCGATCGGTTGGTGACCTAGAGTTTGAAGAACGAATGTAGTTCATGTAGCTTGCAAAAGTTTACGTAGATGTAACGAAAAATTGGAAGCATGTTGGATCACATGAGGATTGAATATACTACATAGTTCAAAATACTTATGCGTACAAATCATCTACGGAACTTTAAAGATGCCACTTTTCTGAAGAAGGCTAATTGTACAATAGAAGCAGTGAAAACCGTTAAGCGACGTCAAAACTTTATAATACTTGGAATTTTTAACTGAAAATATATATCGTGAACAAAAGAGCACGACAGAGATAAAAAACAATGTTTAGTTCAATGTTTAACAAGTTCAACGTATTTTAAGTGATTAAATACTTGATTGATAATATTTGAAAACTGGATTTTAAGTGTTTTATAAATGTTCTATCAGTCGATAAATACACATTATGATGCAATGAAATTTTGACGAATGGGGAGGCGTGATTTCGGTAAGCATCAAATTTTATTACTTTTTAAAATAGTTAATACAGGAATTTTTTAACGCTTTTGTTTTAACAGTAATGCACGTTATTTTTTCAACGTTTGGTTGATTTCCTTTCCACTAATTTCATAAATTTAATAGTTAGGTTTATTAAACATTGCTTTTATTGTCTCTGTCTGTCTTGTTAATGTGTATTTGTATTATTATTTATTTTGTTTACACTTTTTTTAAGGGTAAGAATGCTTTGTGTTCTTAAATATCCCAACCTCAAAAGATGAGACGTGTTTACAGTGTATTTTATGTGTTTACGATGATGTAATCATACGTTTGTATATGTTTAAAGCTATTGATTTGATAAAAGTATATCATATCGACTTCCATATCACATGACAGATCATTTCATTGCTTGCTGATATATATACTAAGGTTTGTTTACAGTTAGTTGCTAGTGTCATTCGTTGATTTAGTTTCTCATTGCTGATGTCGCATGTAGATGATGAAATCCTACGTTTGAATAGGTTTAAAGCTACTGATTTGATAAAAGCATAGCATATCGAAGTCTATATCACATGGCAGATACGTTTATTGCTTGCTGATACATATTAAGGTTTCTTTACAGTTAGATGCAAGTGTGATCCGTTGATGTAGTTTATCATTGCTGATGTCACATATAGATAGCTTGTGGTGATTTTAACAGATACGGTGTCGATTATCATTGCTAATTCCATATTCGCAGGTATGGTGTATATTTATTTTTGCTTGTTTTAATTATTTGAGACGTACTCGTTCGTTTCTAACTGAATAGACATCTATTTTTCTTTGATTATTTATTTATTTAAAATGTAACCATTAGTTTTTTCATTACCGGGATGGGTCAGCAGTTGTCCCCGAGAAAGTAATACAATTAGTATAAACATGATATTCAAAGAATATTTTTCACACAGTACGATAGCTATATTGGTCTAAATTTTAATTTACGGTAAAAATGTATCACACTTTCTATTAACTAATATATAAATAGCTGAAATATGTGCTAAAAGTGTAGGGAACTCTTTATGGGTATCTCGCACTCAAAGGGCTAACACTAGATTTTCCATTTAATTTCAACCATTTATAAACTTTCATTTTAAATATGATATTCAAAGAATATTTTTCACACAGTACGATAGCTATATTGGTCTAAATTTTAATTTACGGTAAAAATGTATCACACTTTCTATTAACTAATATATAAATAGCTGAAATATATGCTAAAAGTGTAGGGAACTCTTTATGGGTATCTCGCACTCAAAGGGCTAACACTAGATTTTCCATTTCATTTCAACCATTTATAAACTTTCATTTTACACTTACTTGCTATTAATTATAATAAAACTTTCAGTCACATTAACGTGTACTACTTACCGTGCATTAGGAAAAGCCGATGCAATTCAGAGTTGCACTATAATTAGTAACAAATTATGCAAAATGGAAGAATCCAAACAATCAAAATGACTAGTCTGGTAAATATAGAGTTAGCCCACGCAAAAATAAGTATTTCAAACAGTGAAACGAAATAAAACGGTCAGCAAAAAGCAAGAAGTTAAACTGATTGTTCATTAGGGATTAGAGCTTAAACCGGAAGTTCAATATACAAATTTGTTAATGCTTTGTAAATTTTAAATCCTGTAATTTTATTGCTTCATTAAACATGTTCGTCTTGTGACTAAACTTCCTGAATTTAATCTAAGTACGAAAATGAAAACTGCTCTTAAGTCAAAATATGTAACGATCAGAAACGGCACAATTGAATAAAACATTTTCAAGAATGGAATTGAAGTTTTTATGACTAAGTTGCTCGTAATAAACATTTTTATGGATCGTAAAATAGTTTAAAGAAACGAGGAAAATATTTCAATGTTACCTGATACACTAATAAATTGAAACACCACCACAAAACTTCTATTCGCTGAAGAGTTTATTTCCTTTAAATTTCATACAGGCAGGTATTCTTAAATGTTTAAAACTAGAACTTAAGTACTAAAACATCTGAGCCATGAATTTGCCTCGAATAATTTTAAAGCACTCTAAGAACTTTATTATAAGTTGTATAAAATTCCAATGTCTGAACAAAAATTAGATAATTCGTTAATGCGAAATAGAAGATCGAATTTTTTTAATGCTTAATAATTACTAGATTCATCATGACAATAATTGGTTCTAAAATGCAAAGGTTTGCCGTGAGTGTTACACTACGTATCGGTATGCTGTTATTTGTAGCAGGCTTTTCTAAGAACACAAGTGTTAAATACAGGCTTGTGTTATAACACAGATTCAATAATGGAAGGGGGTGAAAGATGACGAAATGTGTTTGTCGTAAAATGTGTATGTTTCGACAAACACATTTCGAAAGGTGGCGAAATGTGTTTGTCGGAACATACAAACACACAAAAGAGCTTACATATATGCTAATATTTAGTATTTTTCTTACTGCAATAATTTATTCAGATTTTCAACAAGTAAACGAAAAAGTATGTCACAGAAATTCTACATTCAAAATGCTGTTTAAGAAATGTGCTGTAAGCAGAGTAAGGTGGAACACATGCTAGAATTTTACAAACGAACGGATATTGGAAAACAGGGCTTATAATATTATGTTTAATATTTTCTCCCACTTGCTTTTAAATTCAAATGCGATGCAGTTCCAGTGTTTTACTCAAACGCATTAAATAACGAAAATATTTTCTTTCAACGTTTTGGCATCGAAAGCAAATTAGCAGAAATTTCACGAAGTTCAAAACCCAGGTGTGCACGGTTTGGAATCGCAAAATAAATCTTTAAACTATATCCAAAATATTCCTTCAAGAGATGGCTAAGAAAATATTTGCATAAGTTTCACTCAAAGTCGAGAGAAGTTTTTTGTTATTTTGCTTGAAATAAAAGCCTCTAGGTTAGAAGTGGAGAAATATGAAATGTTTGAAGGGGGAATAAGTTTTTAACAGTGGCAGTTACGTTTTCTTTTTTTCTCTCTGCAGGTTTTAGACAAAGATGTTGAGGTTTTGAACCGTTGAATAAATTTCCCTCAATGGCAAGAAAAACATAAGTTAAAATCCTGGTAAAAGCAGGTTTTGCATAAAATATATGGGCATAGTGGCATATCTTTTTTCTTTCTTCTAGTATCTGAAGTGCATCATATATGTTAGATACATAAAATGTCAAATAAATATATCGGAGAATATCTATGTTGTAAAAATACTTTCTCGGCTACTGTGTTTTTTCGTTTCAAATCGTCATTTTTCGTCATAAGGCAAAAGTAAAAGAAAGCTACATTCATATACTTTTAAATTAATCAAAAAAATATTTATAAAGAAATTCTTGAACTTTTTTTCTAACCCTTCCGATGTTATAGGGCTCACAAACATATTCATTTTCTACATGTTACATTACATCATCTATCTTATTTAATACCTTAAAGTGAATACTGGCACGAGTACCTTCGTTGAATTTCTAACATAATCCAAATTCTGAGACTGGTTTAGCAATACCTAGTTATTTTGTGCTTCTTTATTGCCTAATTATTCCGTGTGAATAACATATGGGGTCCTGTAGACCACTTCACGGCATTTGCTTAATCGTACTTGGTAAATGAAATCTTTTAAGTTGGAGTGATAAATTTCAACAAGAAAATCTAAAATGTCAATAAACTTTACTAAAAAATAACAGGCGTGATATTTTTGATAGCAATCACCAAACGGATTCAAACATTTCATAAAATAACTTTCTTTATACAAAATGGCAAAGAGCCAAAATCTTAATGTATAATATATAAATAAGAATTATTTAAGGAATAATTCATTAAACAATATACAAGACCACTTTCTTCGCACGTAAATGATGGAGATCTTAGAGACTTGCCCACAGTAGTTACGCGATGTGATATAGCAGTTAAGGATTAATTCCTAGTCAATTCGATTTGAAACAAATTCTAATATATGGGTTATTCTGTTATTTTTAAAGGACTTAATGCGGATAAAGACAGAAAAAAATTTGCATTTGCGGAGAAGCACAGTATGATGGAGAAAACGGGTCTCTTCGAGATATACAAGGGGCACCAGCGAAACTGAATTAGAGAAAAGGGATTTGTGTAGGAAACAATAACGATTTCTTTGCACTATCTATTAAAACATTTTTTTACTATCACAAAATATGAACATTTCCCTGTTGAAATTACAGGAACAACGAGGAATGCAAAGTAATAATACATGCTTTCAATTTCACCAACGTAATGGAATACAGATAAAGTAATGGAATACAGATAAAGTAATGGAATACATATATTATTTTTCATGCAATTCTAATGTTTTTTCGCACAAGTGTTGAGTGTTGATGTAACGAATATTCAGCCACTATTCGATATTCGGTCTATTGGGCCCTTTTGCTAAATAGTCATTTCATCATAGAGCCGAATATTCGGCTTGGCCAAATGCTCGGTAAGTTAAAATTCGGCCTGGCCGAATAGTTCTGCTACAATAGAAATGTAAGAAATAAAGAAATTAGTAGATATTAAGCCTTTAAAATTGTGTTACAGTTATTTCAAAAGAGCGCATTAGTATATAGTTTTAAAAAATAAAAATAATAGTTATAAAAAATAGTATATAGTTATAAAAAAACTACTTTTTTAACCCTTGGTTTTTGGTTTCGTTGGGTCTGAACGAAAACAGATTTAAAGTTATAATATTGTATTTTATACTAAGCATTCGCTTCCAAAATCTGGCAATAGTTAATTATGATGGAGAATATGATACTTTTATTTTATTATTTTTAACAAAGTAGAAGTCAGACTTTGTTTGGGTAGACTGGTTTACTGTGAATATCGGGTAAGAGAGAAATGTGAAAAGCCTAGAATATATCATGAATATTAAGATAGTATACGTTATTGGGGTTCATGAAAATAAAAATATATTCCAGTTAAATGCATTTAATTTTAATAAATCTTTTAAAAACAGGTATGTAAAAAACCCATAACATAAAAATATTAACTTCTATAACTTTAAAAATATTTTCATAAAACTATTTTGAGCGAGGTAAAAGTTCAGTAAGCAATAGTATTTCTTTAATTTGAATTACACAATTGGTACAGTAATACCAATGCTTACATCAAAACCTGTCATTTCTATTCCACTTGTCGTGGAATTTTCAGTTTTATTGCATTCAAAACAATACAGAAAATACATTAATTTTAGTTAGTTTTAGATTATTAGCAAACATAATTAAATCATACTTCATAGATTAATGCGAGGAATTGGTTTTTGACTTTGTGAATACTTTTAAATCTGAAAAATTCTTTCTATTACAACGATTTTCTAGAAGTTTTAATCTTCGGCCGCCGAATATTCGGAGTTCGGCTGAAGATATTGGCCGAATATTCGTTATTCGGCCTAAGACATTCGCCGAATACTCGGTATTCGGCCTGGAGGAAATAGCCGAATATTCGGTATTCAGCTTTTGGCCAAATCACTATTCACTACATTCCTAGTTTTGAGTACAAATGTTCTTTGTTTGAAAGATTAAAAGTGAATGTTTCAAATAACACGGTGAGGACGGCGGAGATTTTTACTACTTGTAAAAATAAGCTTTTTAATTTTGCAGTAAAAAAGTTGTTTTTAACCGGATGAAGTTTCTTTCATCTAACAAAAATGTGTTATAAACTGTGTTATATAGCTAATAAGTCACCAGTGGTACACGCCGCCTGATGAACCATTCGCGTCTGAGCCACCAGTGGTACACATCGGCAGATAAACTATTCGTATGTCAGCCACCGGTCCTACACGCAATCCTCAACGTGTTCATACTGTAAACTACATGAAACTCTTTTTAATTTCAAGTTTGAAAATCTATGTTTTTATTTCCCTTTCCATTTCTTTCAACACCCCTACTTTTTTTACGTAGAGATTATTAAAGGAGAAAAACATGAATTTGAGATGCATACAACCCTTTTTTTATTTTAAAATTGTAAACATAGCATGATGGCAAGTATTATGAGATTAAGTGAATTTTAATATGCTAACTATATACGAACACTTTCAATCTGCAGTGGTATATGAAGGCTTTCTATACATTAATTTTCATAAATTCTCTTTCCCCTATTGGTGTGAATTCTCAAAATTAGTAGTGCACGAAATTTCACAACCAAGTTAAGAGGTTCCTTCCTTTTGTAAACCCAGCGTCGATCGAAATACCCGCAGTTTTGCATGTTATTTCAAACCATCCATAACTCTGGATAAAAGAGCTGACAGCCGCAGCTGATATTGAACGCATATATTAAAGTTAAACTTCACGATACGTAGACCTTAGCTGTGTCAAACTGCGGCCCTTTGAAAGCCTTCGTTTTCTTGCTGAATAGGCATGGTAAGATTTTTTTTTTTTTTTGCTCTCCTGACTTCAAGGATAGCTGGCAAGAATTCAAAATTCGTGGAAATATGGAAATTTGGCGAATTTTGAAAAGAAAGACGAAGTTATCTGCTCGTACGGAAGAGTAATATTAATTGTGTCATGAATAGCAGATTTCTTCGATGCGTCATTCTGGGAATTATGAGGTAATTCTTTATAGTTTTAAAATCGAAATATGCCGACCTGCTTGGGAACATACCTATTGAGGATTTACATTTTTCTTTGAAAATGTTTCTTTAACGTGTCTCTGTAATAAGCATGAACTTAAATATGCTACTTTTCCACACAATCTGGAAGTTGTTATTTATTCATTGTTGAGATTGTTTACTTATGCGTGTCCACTAAACTATTTAAGTTTATATCAACGTTACTTCATGATTTATAAATTAACTACCAAAATTATTCCGTTTTTCGCTACTAGTCTTCGGCAGTAGCTAACTAGAAGTAGTTAACTGCTAGTGGCAACTACAAGTTGCAATTACTTTTCATTTGAACTAGTTATCTATTAGTTAAACTACTTTTTTCCCAACTACTAGTTACAACTACTTTCAAAGTAAAGTTTTTTCAATATATTTTTTGATTTTCTATCTTTGTTTAACTTTCATAATAAATTGCTATGATCACCATAAAAGAAAATCATTTCCTCTTGTAACTCTTCAAAACAATCAAGCAACAGAACAGTTAGTATGAAATGGGCCGTGGTAGCCTAGTGGTTAGCACGTCGGACTTCCACCCGGAAGGTCGCGCGTTCGATATCCACTGAAGACCACCATGTATGCTTGGGGATATGTGCATGTAAAATCCGTAGACCCCACTACCTCTCCCCGTGCGTAAGCAATCCTAAGGCCTCGGCTAACAGGTAAGGGGTCTGGTGGAGAAAAGTATGAAATGCAGACTGAACATATAATTTTCGTTAGTCTCGGTCCAAAGCAGAACAAAAAGATTGCTTATTATTGATTTATCTCCCTCTCCTTTGATGAAACCAATAATCTTAATTAAGAAAAGTATATACATACATAACTTGCTCCCTTCAAATATTCAATATTTGAATGTTTTGCAGGAATTTCTTTAAAATTGGTTTAATGGCTAAAAATAATATTGAGCTGAATTATTAGGATTAAATATTTAAGAACAAGCTTAAAATGGAATTTAAATGAATTATACTTAAAACTTGTTAACTAGTAGTTAACTACTTTTGGAGAACAGTTAACTACTAGTTACAACTAGTCTCAGAAAAAAGTAGTTAACTACTAGTTGCAACTAGTTTTAGTTAGTCTAGTTGGTAGTTAACTACTTTTTGACGAGTAGTTGCCGAACACTACCCGCTACTATAACAAAGCTGAAAAAATACATCAGCACCATACGTGTAAAAGGAAACCTCATGGCAGAAAATTAACAATTATGTTTAACTTAATTTCACAGGTGGATTTTTACAATAATGAATTATTGGATTTTTTTTCTTATTAAAATCTTCATTTAACAATAAAGGTTAACGAAAATTAATCTCGTTAGATGAAATAAGGTTGTGTTCAACAACTCACATTCTATTTATTCTCGATTATTCAAACAAATTCTATATGACGTAGTTTTTTATTATCCTCAGAATGGCATAAAATTTGGTTGGAACATGCAGAGTGCATTTATGCGCATAAATTGTACTTTTGATGCAATCATTTAGACAGAAAAAACATAATCTGAGGTTTGATGAGTGCCGTTACTATTTCGGGTTACATCTTGTATCTTATATGCGGATTACGCTAATGACATCCGCTATTCACTTATGGGATCTATGTATTGCTATCTCCTGGTAAGGTTGATCCATAACTAGGGACTTCACACAGCAAAAATAATATGAAGTTCTTACAAATAATGTATAAAACTTGCATAAGGTCTAGTGGCTGCCGTTATTTTTGACGCATTTAAATTTTTTTTTCTTCTCTAAACTATTTCTAATTTGCATAAAATAGAAACAAAAGTATATAATTTAATATTAACAAGACTACCGTCCTTAAGTTTAACAATTTTTAAGTAAAATATATTCTTCAGCCTTGAGTTTTCTAACTCATAACATTACTTTAGATTGATGTACTTTTTAAGAACGATAATCGTCCCTAATTACTTACGTGTTTAATTTTGCAATGTTTGTTCTAAAGTTACTGCATAAAACAAGCTAAAATGAAGAAAATTATTTTAGTCACACCTGGCATCTCCCAATAATTAGTTTAAAATTTGGTAAATTCTTTGAGCTTTCAAGCGAAATACCGTTTCTTGATAAAACGTCCAACAAAGTTAGTTATTTTCATTAAAGAATACACAATTTCAAAGAGGGATAGATTTTCATTGTATTTTTCTCGATGATTTTTTTTGGAATGCATTGCATATTGTAAGAAAAATATCTATTCAAGTAGTTAAACCTTTCTAAGCCTATTTCTGTCTCGGAACATCATCTGTAACACAGATCGACAGGAGAAGACCATTTCTTTTCTTGAACTTCTTTCCTGGAGAATTATAAAGGCCTTCTTGACAGTTTCAAAGATTTTTGGCGAAAGCTTGTGGAAGTTGACACGGTGCTTGGGATTCTTGAACGCTACTTGAAATGATGTTGCCGTGCACTGAATAAAAATGTGCTGCTTTAGAAAGTCCAGGAAAAATATTATAATATCGTACCTATTTATTTCTCATCCTATTCAAAGCCGTAACTTTAATACCGTTTAAAATAGGCTTAAGGCCTGATAATAAAGGAAGGAATTGCAGTTTCCCACCACCTTGATGATATTAAAGCCATGATTGATTATATTTATGCTCCAATATATGTCTAATAATGATGTAAATTGAAAAATTAGTACTATATTTCCTATAAGACACACAGTTGTTTTCAAGCACCTTATGGGATGATGGTTTATAAATGAGGCAAAAATTTTAAAAAGATGTGCTCTTTTTTTCAGAGAAAATAAAATAAAAATAATTTTGGATCACTGTTTAAAGTTATACTTCTATACATTTCAGACTACGAACAGGGTTTTCTTTCAGATTCGTTATATCTGCAGATATCAGAATGTTTCCGAAAAGATTGATCTTTTTGGTAACTTGTTCTTGACATGGGCAAAAAATAAACAAATTAATACATTTAAAACTCATTTTAAGAAAACCTAGGCTCTTAATTTACAGAATTTTTACCCTTCGTTAGGTTTGCTTAAACTATGAAAGTAAAACGAAATCATAACTACTGACAAAAAACTGCTTTGAAGTATACTTGGAGTGGTAATTGAAAATGAAATATATGTGTAGGGAAAGATGTAATATTCTTAAAGATGTTTAAAATGTATACTTGGGACATTATCATCTTCGTATGTATAATTTTAGTATTTAACTGATAAAATTATATACACGAAGAAAATTATATACACGAAGAGATGAAAATTGTCACTCTACATAATTCCACAGAATCAGCATATATTGGGTGGACCTTTTGATTAGAATAAATGTTGATAGCGTTGTTAAAAAGAAAATGAAGAAAATATATTAACACTAATACCCAGCCTCCACAGCGGATCTTTCGTAACAATTCGATGTATACATTCAAAATTCGTCGAAACTCATAGTGTGATCAAGATATCCATTTCTAGAGCTCATCGGAACATTGCCATTGTTTTTCCATGTTGATTTCAAGAAAATAAATAAAATCGATTACTGAGTTATAGAATAACTATGTTATACTTTAAAAAATTGCACACAAACATGCAAGACACAAGAAAGACGTGTAATTCCTATTTACTTTCAAGAACGTTTCAGAATTTCGTGTTCATTTGCTTAAAGACAAAGAAAAAATGAAAATAGCATGCTTTCATTTTCTGAAAGAAGATGTTGGTAATTGTTATGTAAATTTTTGTTAAGAAAGACAAAGGTGGTTTTATTTGGATATAAAGACATTAGCTTATTAAAAATGGGAAACACCTGTAGGAATATTCCCGAAACAATAAGTGGTTTTAAAAAAGCCTTCCTAAAAGTTACATTATTTATCTCTGGATAGAGTTTTTTTTTAAATACAACTACAGTAATGCGTATGCATCACCACTGTTTTATATTTTGAAGTAAAATTTGGCAATAAACAATTTAAAAGTACAGAGGCACTTCATTTAAAAAGTTTTAAAAACACTGCAACTGGAATAAGTTTATAAAGAAGTCATAAATAGAAAATAAAGAGAAAAGAATTAATCACCTCTTTTTACTATGACACCTGTTTTCAACAGTGTTCATTGAATTTATGTGTGTCTTTGAGTAAATTTCGATTCATTTGAATGTTTGCCTTAATTAATACCAAACCCTTTCATATTCAATGTGTTTTTCGAAGACAATTGTGTTAGAGAATCAGTACGGTCTTAAGGCAAAAGAGTGGTATATTTTTATGGTCTGCGTTATTATTGAACCATTTCTTTCTATTGTCTCGTTAGTCCTTCAAATTCTTGTTCAAACTTGATAACATTCTTTTAACTGATACTCCTAGTAATGAATCACATCAGGAATGCAATTTAGTTCCGACAAATGGCTGTCGATTTATTTGTTTGACAAGCATTAGGTAATCAAAATAGATAGGATAATTATAATCAGGAAACACTTTTATTATTCAGCCGGAAATTGCCTTTTGATGCTATCATAATTTAGATGAATTATCAAAATTGCGGCGACTAACAGACTATAAAAATATTGAAACGCAGAAATTACTAGTCATAAAATGAACCACAAAAAATGACATTGTTATTAATTATTAAAAAAAAGTCCTTTTATTGAAAAGAATGAGGCAAAATTTTAGTTTGCCAATTTTTTATAATATTTTAGGAATATTGAGACGTTTATAGCGAAAATAAGTTTAAATATTGTTAGCCGTAGGTATGTATGATTTCAGAATAAATGTTATGTAAACAGAAATAAGGATTTTTTTATGGAAGAAAATTAAGGCATAATTTTTAAATACGAATTTTGTAAGATTTAATATGTTGTGTACATTTCTGAAACATTCTAGGGCCCATATTTTTTCTTTTAACTTTTTTAATATTTTCAAATTTATTATTGCGAAAAAAATTATGTTTTATGAAATGACGATTTAAATGGCATGGTCATTTTTAAAATGCTTAACGGTTAATTTGAATATTTCAGCATATCGGCCACATTTCTAAATTCTCTTAAAATAGCTAACTTATTTAGTGTTATTTCTAATCAAAGGTAAACTTTATTTTGTATTAACATGCTTTCTCAAATGAATGAAAATTCCAACTTTTATGGGTTTAACCCTAAACAACCGGAATATATTTACAAGTCTGTTCTTCTGAAATCCAAAAAAAAAAAAGTATCCAAAAATTGCATAAATGGCGATACATCTATTTCTTATGTATAAAATTTAATATAAAGTTTACACATAAAATAACACTATGTACATAGTTTAAATTTTATACATAGATCTTTTTCATGAGTTTCTTACATGAAAAAGGCAAAACTGGAGAGTTCCAATCAACATTAGTCATAGACGCCCCAATTTTGACCTATGGCGATTCCTAAAAATTCCCATGAGATGTAGTTTTTTTTTTTTTTTTTTGCTTGCAAATCGGCGGCGCACTGTATCAAAAGGGGGTGGTCAATACCCCCTTCCGCACCTGTAATTTTTCGAGTTTCAATTGAATAAATTATTATTTATAATGTAAAGAACGAATTCATTTCCATTTGTTCAACTTTTCATAATGAAACCTACATTTACAACACAATTCATCAAATCGCTTATTGACGTTACCCGTACCACAGGAAAGTTTCGCCAAATCGTCTATTGACGTTGCCCGTAGTAAAAGGATTGAACATCTTCAAAAGTTAGTTTTAAAACATCATAAGTGTGTTCAGATACTCATTATACAGGTTTGTTTTTTGTACAATTGAAATGAAACGTTATGTATAAACTTTAGCAATATGAAAACAATTACTTGTGAGTATAAATGAGTGTTATTTCATTGTAGTCTTTGTTTGTACATTTTAATGAGTAATTAGTAAGTGTCTTTCTATGAAATATTATGTAAAAAATACTTTAACAAAATATCGTAATGTTTTTATTTAGTTTGAAAAATGTGCGTTTTAGGGTTAAAAAATAATAGTTGCAGCGTAACTTGAATGAAACGTTTTTCGAAGACTTCAAACCTTAATGCTTTCGAATTCGAGCTTAACATTTATTTCTCTATTTTATCGGTACATTTTGGAAAGATTTCTACTAAGGTATATTAATATTACCCTGAACGGCTAAAACATGCCGCAGTAGCTCAATGTAAATTAAAAAAAAACTTTTTCTTTGGAAAAATTGGTGGAGGAGCATTTTGAATCATTTAAACTGCTTAGAGTTTTTATCATTTTCTAATGAAACTTTACAAATTTGAAAATTTGTGTAGTTTACTTCTTACATTTTTGATAAACTTAACCATTAAAGCATTGAATGGAATAAAATGGCATTGAATGCAATGAAAATCAGTTATTTTGTTTTGTGCATATAGAAACAATATATAATTTCTTCAACTGTGTGTAACTTTATCTAACATAAAAACGGTAATTACACTGTAAAAAATCCTACTTTTACCTTTCATCAAAAACAAATGGTGAAATTTTGCTGCAACCAGCATTTGCTACTAAAGTGGAACCATTATAATGGCTCCTAGTTCACATTCATGGCGAAGCTAAGTGAAACTACACCATTATAATGGTTCAACTAAGTACCAAATATTAGTTGGAGCTAACTTTCACTATTTTTTGGTTAAGTTTGAACTAGAATTTTTTGCAGTGTACTAGAAATTACGGCCATATTTTATGTACAATGATTAATGTACCATGATATATAAAAGGTAAATGACCTGGTAGTGGACACAGTTAAGAAAATGTTCGTATTCTTTTACGTGGCAAAGTTTTTTTTTTTGAGGGACGTACATCAATATTTGCATATTTAGCTTAATTGCCGACTATTTCTCTAAAAATTAATTACCTATAAAATGTCATTTGATGAAAAATTAGGATTTTTACGTCAAATTTACTAAACGCTTAATTTGTATCTATAGTGGAAATTTATAAGACACGCTTTTGCATTAGTAGTGGACAGAAATTAATATCATCTACTTTATGCTGTTAACTTGGAGAAATAATTTTAAAAATGACTAAGAGACCATTCATAAATGGTGTCACGCTTTTTTCCCATTCATTTTCCCCAAATCCCTAACCTTCTTATTGATCGGCTTTAGTAAAGAGAAGCAAATGTGACCGTTGTGGAGGCAGCTATTAAGTATTATGATCCATATACTTGCATAGATGCTCCACGCCAATTTTACTTCTATTAATCAGCACTAGGAGTCGGTCGCTATAGGTTCTTATAAGTTCATTCAAGTTTAAGATTACATTCGCTTATTTTAGGGCTTAAAGATCTAAGTGTCCACTACTAGAGCAGTGTCCACTACAGGGTCATTTACCTTATATACATTGAAAAAAATCTAGTTGAATTTTTTCGCAGTATACTAAAAATTATGGCCATGATTTATATGCACTGAAAAAAGTTCTAGTTCATTATTTCACCAAAAAGAATGGAAAAAGTGATGAAATTTAGCTGCAACTAACATTTGGTACTAAGTTGAACCATTATACTGGTACAGTTGAATCTAGTTTCACCATGAATATGAAGCTAGGAACCATTATAATGGTTTAACTTTAGTATTAAATGTTGGTTGCATCAAAATTTCACCATATGTTTTTGATAAAAGGTTGAACTGGAACTTTTTATGGAGTAATTGCTGTTTTCATCTTAGATAAAATTATCCACATTTGAAGCAATTACAGATTGTTTCTTAATGTGGAAAACAAAATAACGACAATCACCGGTGGATGTCGACCTACACGAAGAAGAGAATGTCGACAATCACCGGTGGATGTCGACATACACGAAGAAGAGAATGTCGACAATCACCGACGGATGTCGACATACACGAAGAGGAGAATGTCGACAATCATCGGTGGATATCGACATTCACCGTCTATCAGACCGGTGATTGTCACTATTCTCCAATTTCGGACATACGCCGTAACATATATACTGATAAAATGAAGAACGATATACATTTTGGTAAATATAGTATTTCTCCTTTCAGATTTTAATGGCAAAGACGGACAACCCCTTGCATCCCAACGACAGGAAAGCAGCACGTCGGGCATTCGACAACGATCCTTGCACGATGCCCCCAGTTACGTCCCTCCCGAGGACTTCATAGACCCCGATTCCACAACTGGGGACACTAACCGCATCTCTCCCACCTTTGACGAGAGTACAGCTCGAAGCGTCACCACACAACTGGGGCAGACGGCTTACCTGCACTGCATTGTCAACAATCTTGGTGACAAAACGGTAAGCGTAAGAAATAGTTTTGGTTTGGCTATGAAAAACAAGCATACGTGCTTCCTTTTTTATTTTTAAACGGGTATTTTATCTAAGGAATTACTTGGACGGATTTCGAGATGGTTCTGATTTTAGCAAAAAAAAAACTCCAAATGGGAAACAAAATTGGAAGTTGCTGATTGTTTGAGAAGCCTAAAAGAATATTTTCGACTTAGGTTATGAATAGTAATTTTTCGATGCATACTTCAACAGATTATACGAATTTAATAAAACTTTCATGGGAAAAAAAGTAACATTGTCATTGTTGATAAAAAAGATCGTCCAGAACTAAAAGAACCTACTTTGCCGGACACCGTCATCTTATTTGAAAAATTTCTCTTTCTCTTGTTAAGCTTAAGACTTAAACTGAATCAGAATACCTTTTGAACGGTTAACACACCTAATATCGAAGCAAAATATATTTCTTTAACCGAGAAAGAAAGTTATTAACGACTATGTAAAGAATATAATCCATTTTCTCACACTCTTGGGTCCTGTACTTTAGTGATTTATTTTCTAGCTAACAATGTTTTTAAGGAGAGACATTCAATTTCTAAATGAAAGTTGTGAATATAAAAAAGCGGAATTGAATTAAATCAAAAATTATTTGCACAGTAAAAAATAAACAATGGAATTCGTAAAAAAATCATGCGAAGAGAAAAAAGTGTTCCTAAAATAGCACTATAAACACGCTCTTAATGTTAAGCAGAATGTTAAAAGTGTGACCAACTGAAAAAGTAAAAATAATAAAATTATAAAATTTGTCATATAAATAAAATTGATATTTAAAATTAAGCAATGAAAAAAAAAACTTTTAATAGTAATTTGTTCCAAAAATCCTTTGCTGTTCTATATTTTGCGGGGAAAAAGCGCATTGATTTCTCTTGGAAGGAATACTTTATTTATTTTTTTTAGAAATGCATATTTTTTAGGGGAGGAAGGGGGATAATTATTTCAAACTAACTTTAAGCACGAGCAATGTCGTAGCGGGGATGGGATGTATTTTCTACATAAGACAATTGTGACGTCCATTGCCGCGGCGGGAATATTTAATTTTATTTGAACCAATAAAAAGCAACGCAATTTTAAGGGGTGTGCAAGGGGGTGGTCATCATTTTACAATCGCCGTAGGTGAGTTTTTAATATGTTTAGCACGGGCAATGCCGCGTGGGCACCGCTTGTATATATATATATGCGCGCGTGTGTGTGTAGGTAATCTTGATAAATCTGCAAAGATAAATAAAAATTGTTAATGTAATTTCATCATTTAATTTTTAGTTAAATGCTAAGTATCTGACGTAGTCGTTAAATGACTTTAATTAACGTAATTTTTATATTAATTGCATGTATCTGGTCACCAAATGTGTGAACTTTTTCCCCTTTCAATTTTTCTTTTACAAAACTGTTTCCAGTTCACTTCATTGAAAATGATCCATATAGCGTAAAAATAAGCAGTAAATCTTTCAATACTTTTGAGACCAGTCATTAAATTATTCCAACATCATAATTCTTGATTGCTAATTTACCTTTTTATTTTTCTAGAACGCTCATCAAGTCCGTTAAATGCCCGAGTTAATAGCTTTTTATCCAAAAGATGAAGCACAGTGCTGCGCATTCATTAATCAAAAGATATTTTACTCACCCAACATTTTATGGCTGAGATAAAATATTAAATGTTTGAAGGATCATAAATCCGGATTCTAATTAAATGAAGCATGTCGAAGCCCTTTTTTCCTGAATTCTATATCAATAGCCTCATCGAAATTCGCTATTTTTAAAAAGCAAGCTTGAGATTATGATACACGTATTTTTGTCAGGTTTGTCTCAGCAAAAAGAAGAAAAAATGTATTGTAGTAAAATGCCACGAAAAATAGAATAAAATCAGATTAACAATGAATAACCCATCGTTTTTTTTTTTTTTTTTTTTTTCAATCAGGGTTTCTGAGTCTCAAGCTTCATAGCCCTTTCAAGGCCGGCAGACTTTTATTGAAATAGTCTTGAAAAAAATAAAACCTTATCAGATATTATTTCAACTATATTAAACGATGTTTAGCCCCGTTAAATTGAATATTGCACCACAAACTTTCTAACCCACAATCATGTAAAAAAACTACATACACTTGTTTCGAGATACATTAAACCCTTTCTTCAATGATAAAAGAGCTTTGAGGATGCATGTCATATTTAAACAGCCCCGTAGAAAATTATTCCTCAATAGAAAATACCCCCCTTAATTCAGATTATTAATGCAGTAAAATACATTTAACACATTCAATAAAAATGCGTTTTTGGTATTGTAATTGATGGAGAATACAACAACCAACTGTTTCGCTTGAGTATTTTTTTATTTTTTTCTAATAAATATTTTTTTATATCTAATAAATAGAAGAAAGTATTGAATTCGTGAACATTTTCGAATTTTGACGAGACGACACATATTGATCCTTTTAAGCTTGTCTTTATAATCTAAGTCTGAGAGGACACCTACCAGCATAGTAACGCTCCTTTAAATCGTTTCCAATAAGGTAATATTGTACTTTTCATATGGAAACCAGAACTGAACAGCATGCTTCAAATAAGGTCGTACCAAACTTCTGTATAAAGGCAGTATAACTTCCTTAGACAATGATTAATTCAATATCAGCGCAAAATTAAGCGGAAAATTTGCAAAAATTGCAGATGTTCAAAATAGCTCTATTGAAAAACCAAATCATTATGTTAGCTTAGTTACTATGCTGCACTGCTGACTAAACTTAAAGTAGTGGCTAATTAATACTCCTATATACACAGTAGCTTCTGCTTCCCTCATAATGGAACCTTGCAAATAATAGCTTGCATGTTTATTCCCATGACCAAAATGAACCACTTGACATTTCCCTACATTAAAAGACATACCCCACTTAATTGACATTGTTTTAAATCCTCTTGAATGTGATTGACTTGTTCTTCAGTGCCAACAGTTCCCATGACTCTGACATCATCAGCAAAAATAATGACTTTCCTATTTTCCCGTAAAACTTCAAATATTTATTTTATAGCCTAAAGTTCTTAAGCACCACATTATTTACGAAGTCATTTTTACATTTTGTAACTGAAATGAAACAAAAAAATGCGAATTTTGTCATGCCCGTCTATCGCGGAGTTGATCAAAAAAGATGCAAATACAGAAATTAATACTCCAAAACCTTTTTCATTTACGTAATCATACTTTTAAATCTACAAAACGTGTCATTTTCTTTCCTTTTGACAACGATTATAATTATTTGCCTTCATTTACCTATTTAAAAACAATTTCAAAGCTAAAACAAGATTACCTTCATCACAAAGTAAGAAAATAACTATCATAAAGTGTGGCGTGCGGGTGCTTAAGCATCCGCGTCATTTTAATCATTTTGACATTATCACTGTCTAGCATAAAAGCTAATAGCGATAAAAATTAGAATATCATTCATCTTGTCATAAACAATTTCTGAAACGAAAACTCGTGATGGGAAAGTAACTAATTGCCTTTCTAACAGCAATATGTCAAAAGTAACTTTATTGCTAATGAATAACGTGTCTCATTTCTCACTATTTCACCTGGTCAAGAGTTATTAACATTCATGTCTTAATTATACGGCTTGTGAGCACCAAATCGTAGTTGATTAGGATTGAGAGGAGCAGTGTCATACATATATCTCACAGCGCGAGATGCCAACTATCAGAGATGAGGTGAAACCGTGGTCTTCAAATCACAGGCATGTAATTTGGAATGGTCTACTGTCATAGCACATTTCTGTACCAACGTAGTATGCCAAAGGAGATATTACGATAGAAATGATAGTGTTGTATTGCAGTATACATGCCTTTCAGTATACTGTTTTCTGATAATTTTACCATGAAGAAAATATTGAAAAAAGAAATTGTCCTTTGCATTCAATAAAGCAATTAAATTATTTGATATATGTTACTCCATGAGGTACAATACAAAGCATGGGTTAATAACGTAAGATAAAATCTTTATTTATACCAAGTGCTGAGACTACTATAATATAGTTGTAAGTGCTGTTATCAGGTTTAAGTATTATTATTGGTTCATTACAGTAGTTAAAATCACATAACTAAGCTGAAAATTCAGCAAGGGAACAAATGAGAGAATCTTGTTTTTTAGATGTGGTACTTACAAGTAAATTATACTTAAAAAAAAGGTTTTCAATTAAAATTGATGTGGTATTTGTGGAAAACATCTGGTGAAATATGGTTAAAAATATCTTCATAAAAGGCTTTCAATTAAAATTGACATGGTATTTGTGGGACAGATCTGGTGCAATATCATTAAAAATATATTTCTTTATCTCTTCTTTTTTTGTCACGTATAATAATGCAGTCTTGTTTCTCCTTTGTGGTAGACATGTTTACGAAAATGTTTGCGTATTTTCATTTTAGTTGTTAATTATTTATTTTACTTTTTAAAATGTATTATTAGTATTTTGTACCTGTGAAATATCTTTAAATTTCGAAATGTCTGCGGGTTTCTATTTATTTGTTTATTTTTTTTTCTTATCGTTAGTTCCCTCAATTTTTATTTACAAAATGCATTAAAACTTTTTTAATGTGTTACAAGTATGTTCAAAAATATTGCGCTTTTTCTCTCGTCACTCATTTTATATTTCAAATTGCAATTTCGATGTTTGTTGTACTTCTTTAGTTGATTTCAAGAATTTTGCCGTTTGCTTTTTTATTACATAGTTGACACTTAGTCCAATGCAAAAGTTGTCCTATTATTTCTTCTATTGTGCGGATTACACTATTAAAGTTCTCTGTACTAGCCTATGGGTCATCCATCACGATAAAAGCAAAATATTTTTTAATAAATCATTTTACGTCACAAGTCTTCTCTTATTTTAACACAGAAATGTGTCTGCGTAAAAATGATCAGGGTCATTTATTTAACTAAAAGTTAAAGTTTTACTTTGCGTTACTCACGTTGCAAATCTCTTGAAAAATTTGAGCCTGCACTTCAATCTTATGTGTCAATTATTGTAAAAAATCAGTATTGTGCACAACAAATCTTTTTTGAACACAAAACAGCATTTTTCAAATTAAGGTTAAGCCAAAAGAGAAACATTTGATTTTACTTAAAGAAAAAAGAAAAGACTTGCCAACAGTGTATTGGGTTTCCCAGTTTAAATTAACTTTAAGCGTGCAAATCGATAATGTAAAATGATTAATTTAATACACAACATCTCCCTGGGTATGCCTACAAAAATCAATAACAGCAGCTGCTGAATTTATTATTTTAGCACAGGATAAGTGTGTGGGTAGTTAGGTAAGCGAAAAATATTTCTTAATTTCGTCCAATACAACACTCTCCGTGAATCGGCGAAGCGTACAAAGGAGTATTTTTGTTCATATTATTATTATCATTATCCTGCTCCTGATACTTTTATACTTAATAAAAGAAACCGTAGGGTATTGACATAAAAAAGTAATTGCTTTAGTGTTTTCCTTACACATGCCATATTTAGAAGCCAGGGAGACTTTTTTAATAATTTGTTTATCGCCTCGAATTAAATATATTCATGTTTCGAGATCAAGTTAACAAGGGATCTTTGTAGTAAAACTTTTGAAATTAAATGTTTTAATTTGTATTTATTTTTGTATTTAAGTTTTTGAATGTAGTTGTGTTAGCATTGGTATGTATGTTTTGACTAAATTTGGAATCTTATTCAAATTGAAAATGTTTGTGACTAACATTTTTTTTAAAAGTATAAAAATATGAAAAATGGTAAAAACATGAAAATTGAGTCTTGTGTCTAATATTTCGAGTAATTTTCCTGCAGTTATTTTTAAATAAATTTGTATGGATAGTAAAAACATTTTTTTTTATTACTTAGCTAAAAAAAAAAAAATCTCAAAAACTAAGTTTATGCTTTAACTCAGCGATTCTCAACTGTGGGGTGCGAGCACACGAGAAGGGGGCGCGAGAATGTCCACGAGAAAACATTTCTTTAAAAAATTAACTGACTGAAATTAAAGCACACATACACATAGAAATCGAAATACATTTCGACATCTATATAAATAAAACCGAAAGTTTGTGTGTGTGTGTCTGTCTGTCGATCGCCTCCTGGCGAGGTGGAACGATCCAGAAGTACGAAATTTTGTTTACAGGTACCTTGGGTCAGGTCCTCGTGCACCTCGAAGAGTTTTTCCGTAAATTCAAATTTGTTGTTCTTTTATTCCAATTTAAGCAAAATTTTAGGAATATCTCATCGAAGAAACGTCACACCTTTTCGATTTTTGCAGCATATTGAATGCCCGTAAAAAACTTCACAAAATGATTTCTTTCTGAAGTTCGTAGAACAAATAGATCTCGCGCAATATTCATTTAAAGTAGTTTTCGAACTTTAAAGCAAGGCTTACCTCTGAATTTGCGTGTTTTCGCCAAAATAAATATTACTTTTGTCGCCAAATAGATGGTTTCTGTTAACGTAAGATTGAAAAAATGCTATTTTATCTTTATTCATGCCGTTTTTTGAGCGAAACAAGTTCTAAAAATTCATTTCATTTTTATACATATTTTGTGGAACTGCAGACGAATTTTAATTACTTTATCTTGAGGTTGATTCTCCTTCCTTTTTTGGCGATTTAATAGTATAGTAGCAGTTCAACAATTGCATGAAACATTATTTCCTATGGTAGAGTGTCCGTTTTATGAACGAAACGCATTCTAAAAATTCATTTCATTTTTATGCATATTTTGTGGATTATTAACTGCTGACGAATTTCACTTACTTTTACCTTGAGGTTGATTTTGCTTGGGTCATCTTGGGTCTCGATTGGGTGTCAATTGGCAGACATCATTTATTTAGTTCTCTGATGTTGGAAGGTTTTCGGCATCGCTTCTTTTTAATAAAATTTAATTTTTTTTTTAAAAAGTGGTGATAACTTTTTTTCGCTCCTCATCCAGTTACTTAATTGTTCTCAATATGCTATTTTGCTCCGTAACTCTTCCAAACCGCACCAATAATCCTTATTAGTAGTATTGTTTTTTAACTGAATACGTAATTTACACTATATAGGATCATGGCGCATTTGCGTTATGCTTAAATAACTATAGTGCAGTTTGGGGATCTTCTGCATAATTTTAACTTTTTTACGCAATGATTTTGATTGATTCCATATTTTACTCAAGTGTTTTATTTTCTAGTATTTATTTATTTTTTGCTGTCCATTTGGTGCTATTTGGACATAATTTAGTTAATTTTTTCCTATCAACTTAAATTTTACACGTCAGCATTGTTTCAGTACTGAGCATTTTCTAACTTAAATGTGCATGTTCATTTGCCATTGGAAATAATGCTGTTCTTTCTTCCGTTTTTATCCGAATTTTATTAAAGTGCTACTTAATTGAATTTTCAGGAAATGTTTTGACGATTTTGAAAGCGGGATTTTTAGGAACTGGTATCTTTATTTTAGTAGGGAATTTAAGATGGACTGTTGGTTATATTAGGAACAGCAGCTCTTAAAGGTCTGTAGTCGAATGGGTATCTTTAGTCACTGACGTCTTTATTCTGATGGAGATTTTTTGGGACTAATGTCTATTAGGGATGTTTAGGAATAGTTGTCTTTATTCAAATGGGGGGGGGGGGGGCTTTAAGGAATTTTTTCTTTATTGCAGCAGAAATATACAAGGGCTGTTGTTCTTCATCTGATGAACATTTTTAAAGAGAATACTGCTCTTATTCTGAAGGGAATTTTTAGATGTAGAGTTGTCTATATTGTAATTGCAATTTTCACGGACTCTTGATATCGTTTCGGAACAATTATACTGATGCATATGTGCATTTTAGTCACTGTTGCCTTTACTCTAATGGCCATTTTTTACTGTTGTTGGTATTTCAATGTGGATTTTTATGGTCTAAAAGAAATTTTTTGAGGCTGTTGTTTTTAATGCATTCGTGATTTTTAAGGAACTTTAATGTGAAATGGAATTTTTAAGGACTGTTGCCCATCTTCTATTTGGATTTTTAAGAAAATGTTTCCTTATATATTTAAAAAAGAATTTTGGACATGTGTCACTTGGCCTGCGAATGCTGCAATATTATCCCGCGCAACGCCGGGCATGTCAGCTAGTATTTAATAACTCATTAAAGTAAAACAAATTACTAAATTAAAACTTTCTCAATCAAAACATACTAAATTAAAAACAAATTTAATGGTTATTAATAACTTCCTTGGGACTGTCTTTCAAAGCAAAGTTTTTCGAAGGGAGGCTTAATATTAGAAATTGCCACCCTCGATTGTTTCTGTATTTAGCCGAGATCTGTAGTTTGTCTTTAAGAAGCCACAGCAGAAAATCCATTTTCACAAAAATTGTTGAGGGTGTTGAAAATGGTAACAGAATGCGAAATGCTATTGTTTTTAATGCAGAAAAATCATCCTCTACTCCTGCCCAAAATTCAAGTAGGGATTTATTATTAAATTAATTCTTTTCTAAAATTTCTTGTTTTTACTCTTGTTTTGGCAGTTAGTTAAAAATAATTCAAAAACAGAATCAGTATTCATATACATTATTGTTGTATACGTTTTATGGTAAGGGGGGGGGGGGACGCGATGAAAATTATGATAGAAATTGGGCCGCAAATACTGAAAGGTTGAGAAACGCTGCTTTAACTGTTTGCCAGAAACAGTTTACATTAGAGTTATATTTATGGCGGTTAAATTTGTATGCTATTATTTGGTTGAAATTAGGGACGCGATTCTCAATTTTTCATGTATTTCATCATTTTTTTTATCATTTTGAATTTTTTTAATCAAAAATATTTTAAATTGAGTTAATACTGAAAATTTACGGAAAATATTAGGCAAAAAATGATTCTGTAAAACTAAAATAATAATAAATAAAGAAGTAAATTTAAAAAAAAATAATAATAGCTTTGTATTTTAAAGTTTAGTTTAGTTTTGAATATATGCTTACTTGTATATTTTACTGTTAGGTGCGGGGTTAAATTGGTCAAATTTGAACGGATTTGAAATTTCGAATTAATAAATTAAAAAATAATTGGTTTTTCACATTAAATACTGAGGGTATTTTAAATTTTTAAAAATATTTATGAATTTCTTAGTTATGTGATAGTAATTTTAAAAAATATTGATATTTATTTTTAATATTCACTGTTAAAAATTTCCGTAAGAAAATAGTAATATAACCATTTATTTGATTGTTATTTTACCATATTTAATCACAACAGTTGAATAACCGTAAAAAAGATGATACTCAAACCGCTGATTGTGAAAAAAAAAATCGTTTATTCTCTGTTTCTCCTAAAGAACGTTTAACTAACTGTAATTTACAAGCGCCACTAGGTCACGTAGTCAATAAGAATCGGGCGTCCATCTTGGTTGTGGAACCTTACCGGTCGTACATTGTTGTTAAAATATGAATAAAGATTTATCTGCTCAAATCTGCATGTGTGTATACAAAAGAAGAAAAAAATGGCTTAAGCAGTGGTTACTAAATAGAAACTTATACACACATAAACCAAAAATTGAAGGCATCAGATTCCCGAACTGTTGCAAATTAGCGAACCCATAATTTGAGTTGCTGAAGCTTGTGTGTATTTTAATTTTTGCAGCAAATAAAATGATTTTCGTTAATATACAGTAAATTTAGACCAAAAATGACTTTGGATCCAATCAAAAACCGAAATCTCAATTTTAATGCAGTTTGTCTGTTGGAAAAGAAGATTTATTGATATAAACGGCCGCTTTAAGTAGTGTAGATGGCCGAATGATTAGAGCGCAAGGTTGGTATACCATACACTCGAGGTTCGATTCCCGCACGCTTTGTTTACGGTTTCTACGCCTCGAAATGGTTGAAAAACCGTAAAAATTTAGTTTTGAAACCATTTTTAAATGGTTATAAAAACGTAAACCTCTGTATTTACGGAATTTTAATCAAGCTGATTGGAAATGGTTTAGGTCCCGTAAAGATAGAAAAATGTTCCAAACCTTAAATTTAACAGTGAATTAGGTATACAGACTTCTGGCGGATATTTAACCGTAATTTCATGATGAAATTTCTGACAGTGTTCATTTTATTTCGTAGACAACTCTTAAAAATTGTACTTCAGCAATTAAGAAACAAAAATAAGGGTCTCTATGTTTTCATTTAAATAAAAAGTATTTTAAGTAAATCTACAGTACAATGCATAATGACGTAGTTAAAAATAAAAAATAAATAAATAAGTAAAATAACTATGTTATTATAACATTTGTTGCGAAGTTTTAAAGCTTAATGCACTTTCACAAAACTGTTGTCATTCGTTTCAATATTATTAAATGTCTTCCCTGCACACGAAAATTTAAAAATGGAGTGCAATAATCGAGTAAATGAAGCTTATTTAAATTAGTTCTGCATGAAAGAGACATAATTAAAAATTGTGTACACCCTTCTAGTAATGGTATTATCGATACTAATTCAGACCAAAGAAGATCACTTCGGTGTACAATATTTCATAAAATATGCAGTCATTAAAGCATCTGTAATTAATGAAGTTTTCCACATCCAATACAACATCTCGCCTCATTTTATATTTAAAACAAATGTAATGTTTGAAATAACTAATTTGAAAAGAAGAAAGAGCATGAAGGGGAAATTTCAGAAATGATGCTCTTTTTAATTTATGACTGTAAATGTAATAACTTTTAAAATAATAAATTATGATCCTTTCCATATAAGTAAAATGCCCATACTAATGCAATTTAATCTCAAAATAATAGTGATTTCTCGTTTCTAGATTATAAACTCACAAGTCGGTTTAGTCATCCGGCGTCATGATAATATTTATATATATGTGTCACGGGATTGCCTGTTGCATAGATTTACATTTGAAAATACTGCATGTATCGGCAAAGCATGAAACGCTGTCATTCTATAGAGTGCCTAGACATTGTATACAGATCCGGACGTTTTAAGGCAAAGTATTTAATGTGACAGATTATTACATACTTTCATTAGGCATTGACAAATACTATTTTGACAAAATATGAAAAAAAAAAAGATCCTGATAAGGCTATTTTATATGTTACCGGCAAAGTATGAAACACCGGCAATTTATAGGATGCTTAGGCATCTTTACGCAAAGTGGAAAATTCGATAATTATTGCATATTAATTTCTTGTTGAACTAATTTATGTAAAATCGCTTATTTTGACATGCTCGAGCAAACCGTGAAATGCAACTGACAAATTCTGAACCTGTGGCGCGATTAAAAGTCACGTGATATTCAAGAGGAATTAGAAATGAATTTCATAGTTTGCCGGATTTTCATTTGGTATCTTATTTAATGCCTAGGAAATATGAATTCTATAGAATGCCGGATTTCAAACTTGGGCCGGTAAAACCTAAAGCAAAATGTGCATTTGATTGCAATTGACATTTGAAAGCAAATTTGAAATAGCGCAGGACTAGTCAAAATAAATTACATAAATAAATAAAGCATACATAGAAATTGAAGGCAATTCAGTAAAATAGTACTGATTGCAAAACGGAAAGGAATAGTACATTTTGGAGGGGATAGTGCAGTAAGTAGACTTGAAAAGTAAAGATATTGTAATTTTTTTTTCCTTTAGCTTTTTATCATTAGACAGTGCGATTCCCAATCATGGGATTTGCCTTACAACATGGATAAAATTGGTGCCATGCAAAACATTGAAGGAATAATAACTACCATTTAGTGCCACTTTCATTTGTGTCATTTTAGTGATAGTGTAAAAGTGTCAGTTTAGTGTACTTTAAAATATACATTTTTTTTCGAAAATAGAACTTTAAAACGTGCTGTTGCTACTAATTCCAATGGCATAGGAAAATCTACTGCCAGGTCTAGAAGATCAATAATACACTGGCTTAGGGTGATATACAGCATAATTTTGGAGCGAGGAACCACGAGGGCTAACCACTGACTTGACCTGAAATTTTGTGGTCTCTTAATTTTTCCCCAGTCTCTAAATTTCATCCCAGATGAGGGACCATCACCTGGGATTGGACATCCCAGAGGTATCGCTTCAGTTGGAGGACTTTGGAGCCGCGACCTATTTAACGGGTATCAGCTCCCTTTAGCGTACACGGCTCACAGGAACCAGCAGCGATAGGTTGTCACCCTCCCAAACACTGACCTAAGTCGATGTTGCGTCACTAACGGTGGGAAACGAGCTTCTACCGACTGGTCCACAACGGGACGATTTTTAAAATTATTTTATTCATGTTTTGCAAGAAAACTTAATCTCTTTTGCTTAGAAATGTGCACCATATTGTTTTTATTAACTATTGTACGCAACCTTAAACAAAAGTTTTTATAACTCAAAAAGACAATGTTTTTTATAACATTCAATGTATCCACAATATAAAAAATATTGATTTTTATATTAAATTACATTTTCATTGTTATCTGTTTATCAGCAAAATGTGTTTAAATCGACGGTCCTTAATCAGAATTTTCTGCAGATGTTAAGACACAAACCTTTTCGGTATTTAAATTATGGTCAAATATATCAAACACTTCTGAGACAAACGATTCATCGCTCCTACCTGAAATCGTTACTATTTTTCAATAAACAATAGCAACAGGAAGAAAATTGCTTTCAGCACTTTTCGCCGCAGTACTTTGTATTGAGAAAGTGGAAAGACAATGACACGCCTACTTTCCTCAATAGCCAAGTCCCCCCTAATGGCATTCGACAATTTTCTAAATGACCACCTCAAGGAAAGTAATGGTCATGATTACATGCATGGTCTGAAATGAATTTTGCACAATTTTCGCATCCATTTTTCTTCAACAGTTCATTTAAACAATGAACTGAGAAATCTTTTCGAACAAAGGTATGGGATAAGTTAAACCGTGGACATTTTTTTTATTGTGAAATGATTTTATTTTGTTACCTAGTATTGGAAGACGAAATGCAAAAGTTTTAATATTATCTTCAAAATAATTTCAATTCTTATAATTTTATTATAAACTACCTTTTATTCGTCTAGTGCATTTCAGTCTTAAATTAGAACTTCCTTAAGTACAATTTATTATTTTTTTAAATCGTTGCTCGCGAAAGTAATCGGGGCTTAGCCATAGTTACTTTTGCGTAAATAATACATTTTCTAAGTAACATAGTAATTTAAAAAATGCGGCGATTTTAAAAATTGCTTTTGTCAGCAGCACAAACTTTAGGGAGTGGTGGTAGCATTTCATAAAATATATTTGCTACAAAAAAAATAAACATATTTAAATTGTAAATTCACTGCTACATTAACATTGAAGTAAAACCAACAACCGTCACCACTCAAAAATGTCCAGTGTCACCACAATATGGAATTTGCAACTTTTTCTACGTGTCCGCGAATATGGTATCAGTTATATTTCCGATAAGTTCAGAAATGAGTGTAGTACGGAGAAATTATGAGACTAATGTTAGTTTTTTAACCTTTAAATGCTGATATTTGATACAGGCATAAAAGCTTTCAGCATTGGTGTCAAGTTTTTTCAATGATTAATCTTAATGTTCGTGTGCTACAATTTAATGATTGTGCAAAAATACTTCATATATTCAAATATATGTTGCATTTATGTGCAATGCACATGTGGTATGTTTAAAAATAACAATTTCAGAAGTAAATGCAATGTCTTGTCTGACTCCTATTTAACATTGTAAAATTAAACATATGTAGGACTTTATTTTTAATTTGTTCAGTGTGTTGAGAAGCAAATACGTATATATATATATATATACATATATATATGTATGTATGTATATAAACAATTGTATTTCGATTACTATTAGTAGGTTTTAGGTATTTTAAGTATTTTAGTTTTCTTTGTTTTGCATAACAAAGCCTTGTTTACAATAAACGCTTTTACTTAAAACTTTCATTTTATATTTCCCCCAAATAAAACAATGGTTTTAAAGAAAGATCATAATTGAAAACACGTTGGCACAACGTCCACAAACTACATAAGGTTAATATAACAACACTCAATTAAAAATACAAGCCTACCAAAGTAAAAGCAGGAATTGGGTGCTTAAATCACCACCTTAAATGCTGTATTTTCTGTGAAACATTAAAACTTTATTCAAGTTAGCCTTAGGGTTTATGCTCTTGCATATGAATGAGACATTAACAAAGACGACAAGAAGATTAAATTTGTACACTTACCATTTAAGTTCAAGACATGCTTCGGGAATTTTATTGGGCATATCTTGCATTTCATTAAAGTGGTGAATATACAGACAACAATAATCAATTCTAAATACATTTATGTATTGTGTGTCAATTAGATAACTCAGATATCTGCGAATTCTAAAATCAGTAAACAACTCATTGGAGATGGTTCGCTCATTAACATATGTTTGCGCAAACTACATCATTATTTGCATGTACTTAAAGTTTAGATTGCATTTGTAAATAGATTTGGTTAATTGCTTCAAATGGTATTGCGTTAGTTCATTTTATACTTAAGTTTACAACAAAATTTTAAAACGTCTCCCCCCGCTTGTACGGAATAAGAGGATTTCAATCCCTAAAAGAACGTACTTCATGCAAATTTTCAAGTTTTAAGTAAAAAACTACTACAGCATACAATTTTAGTTTTACTATCTTATCATTCACAAAATTTAAAATTTTAAAATCTGTAATACGCAACTTCATGAAATAATGGTGCACGAAGCTTTTTCTGTTAATTTTTTAATTCCATACCTTACGTTTTCCGTACACTGAAAAGTTATATTTCAACCTTTTACCAAAAAGATCGAAAAAATGGTGAACTTTGACTGCAACCAACATTTGGTACTAAATGGAACCATTGTAGTGGAGTAGTTTTACATACTTTTTAGGAACCATTATAGTGGTTCAACTGTAGTAGAAAATGTTGGAGGGGCCGTGGTAGCCTAGTGGTTAGAGCGTCGGGCTTCCGCATGGAAGGTCGCGCGTTCGATATCCGCTGAAGACCCACCATGTACATTTGGGGATTCGTGCATGTAAAATCAGTGGACCCCACTACCTCGTCTCTTGCGCAAGCAATGCTAAAGTCTCGGTTAACAGGTGCGGGTCTGGTGGAGAAAAGTACAAAATGTTGGTTGCAGTTCAATTTTTACTTTTTTATTCTTCATGTTTTTGGTGAAAGGTTGAACTTTTATTGACAAGGTTCTGTACCTGATATTCTTCAACTTCTACTATTTAAAAACATAAGATTCGTAATCTGAGCCTATTACTCCGTATTTGGAGCAAGTTGATTAAAGTAATATTTGCTGCTTAAATAATACATTTAATTAAAACATTTTCAATGAATGTATATGACCAATAATTTCATTTAGTATGTTACTATTCACCAAATTAAACAAATGCCTCCCAAGCAGTGTAGGGTTTTTATAGATAAAATGAAATGTATAATTTACTGTTTTTAAAATATTTATTGCTATTCTGAAGAAATATGGTGCATTCTGTAATATCACTCACACAGAAGCATTGCCCTACATAGCACACATTTTGAAAAAAAAAAAAAATTGAAATCAGAGAAAATGTCCTCTACAAATTTACTATTTTCCATTTTCTTTTCTTATTAAAACGTGAGTATATGCGGCGAAGACTAAATGACTTTTCCTAAATCCACATGCAAGCATAATCAAAAAAACAAACTTTATACAAAAATGATCAAAAATTCCAACATCCAGGGTAATGTTCATTACTATTTACATTTTGAAATACTTATTGTGAAAACTATTTTTTCTTCCGAGTCTTCCACATAATATATATTCGTTGAAGCGTATTCTTTATTCCAGAAATGGAAATGTATGATTATTTAATTTTCTTGGAGTTTCTTCAGAAGACTTCGAGTGAATCAATATTTCTTCGTATTTGCATTGTTAAATTACATCATGCTTTCTTCAGTTCTTCCTTTTATGATTACATTTGGGTTGAAACAATTTTAAAGTCCTTGTTTCGTGGTGAAACTTGTCTGAAATTTCTGTTTGATATAAACTTTGAAAAGCACAAAGACATAGTATGCGTAAAAGAAATAGTTAAGTGAGTTATTTCTGCTGCTAAGAAGATTTTTTTCCGCTGATTCAAAAAAATGTATTGCAGTACTCTAAGTAGCAAAATTTTTAACAGAATAAAATTTGGTTAATCATATTCTTTGATGAAGTTTAAAAAGGTTAATATATATATATAAATAATTATTTGATAGCACATGAAATCAAAATTGTATTTAAATAACTACTAAAGAAAAACCCTTAGTTGTGCTATTTTCAAACCTGTATTCCTGAATTAACTATGTTTACTTAATATTACAAAAAATTACAAAAAATTAGAAAGAAACATAATTTTACTACATCATTAGTAAAATTCGAGGGATTTTTTAAAAATATTATTCGAAGACATGTATGCATTTAACTGATTTCAGGGAAAAAAGGATCAAACCATTAATTTTCTTATATTCTTTGACCGACAAATTCATTTTAAAAAGCAAACTACTATGAAGGTTGTAAAAACATCCTGTTTTGATGCTTTTGAAAATTTTAATTAAGGTTTTTTCACTTGATTCGAATTATTTCTAAACTCTATTCAAGAAAAAATATGTTTTTTTTTTTTTTTTTTTTCAACTTGTTTCGTAGCATGTTCTGCATTAAGTATTTTCTTAATTAATAAAGTATTTTCTCTGATCTATTAAAATTATGAAAGAAGTTTTTTTTTTGCATATTTCATGCTATTTATCAGAATTTTTGAGTTGCGTACGTTTTTCCCCTCAGCGAGTTTCTTCCACATTTAAAATGAAACAAAGAATAAGTAAATATATCAATGAATAAAATCTATATTTTATTCATTTATATAGTGACATGTTGAATTAATTCTGTTTTGCCTTCTTATGAAAAATTAAGTACTAAGGAAGTTTATGCACTAATGTCATAATTTAGTTATATAGTTATATTTTTCACATATATTATATAGCTATATTTTGAACATAATTCGCACATTGTATAAAAGTTTGATTTTCACATAAATGTGTTACATATGTTAATTAAGTGTATTACAGTGCATGTAACATTTACCTGTATATTCGCTTTAGTTAAATTTTTATTTTGGTTACATACTTATTTTGCCGACATTTTTGTTCTTAACCCATTAGGCGCCAATGTTCACATTTTGGGAACATGCTATAACTTTTAGTTATTATTTTTTTTTTTTTTACAAAATCAAATGAAATAGGTATAGATACCCTCTGTACATTATAAAAAAACAATTACTTATTTAAAAAAAATGTTGGAACATTTTTTTTAATAAGTAATTGTAGCGGCGTATAAATAAGTAGCGGCGTTTAATGGGTTAATACGGAATTGAAAAAAAATCCACATTAAGTCTTATATTGTCAATATTCAATTCATTATGTATAATTCATAGACATTCATAATATAAAAGCTCGAAAACTAATATGCATCATTTATAATTTAACGTATAATTTAAAACACTTATAATTGTTATTATTATTTTTTGGCATAATCGTTAGCCGATCTTTTCACACTAGATCAGTGCCCTTCCCTTACAATTATGTCTGCATAAGATCATAAAATAAAAGTTATTTGGCTAAATCTTTAAAAAATTTTGAAAGAAACAATAACAAATTATAGATTTTACGAAACGAAAATAAAACATTTTCTAAAAACTAATAATGGAATGTAACTCATAAAATCTAACAAATGAGGGCAATAAAATGACCATATGTAAACTGTAATGTAGATATAATCAAACGTACAAAACAGAAATACAGCATGTAGTTCAAGAAATATAGCAACTAATAACACTGCAACACGAAAAATGTCCTTTAGATGAAAATGTCTGTTTTTTATGTATTTTTGGTTGAAAATTATGAATCTGCAATTTTTTTCTGCCTATCACGTGCCATTTTCCCAAAACCCACATTTTAGCTTTTTACGTATTTTCTGGATAAATGTGCATATTTTCGTAATTTATCGACTTAATTTATTATAAATTTGTCTTTCTCATTGAGAGTGAAATCGTTGCCATTATAGAGACCTTTTTAATTAAATTGAGTTACTTTAGCGACATTTTTGGTAGCAAAAGCTTTATCTACTTCTCGAAGTTTCGAGTCTTTTACAAGACGACAAAGGCATTTTATAGACTATTTTGTGGAGAATGAAAAAAATAGTATGCGGCTGTGATGTGAATGTGCTATTTCAAGCATTAGGACATGAGCACAATTCAGCAGAGTGGCGCTTGTTTATCAGTGCTCCTCCATCTAAGTATTTTTTTTTTCTGTTTAATTCCTGTAGCATATTCTCCAAACACAAAGGAAATTTTAAAATTATGAGTGGCGAAAACATATCAAATGAGCCACTTGTAAATGTGTGCCTTTTTTCCACAATTTCACATTAAACTTGGTTTATCGAAATATTTGTATACGCTCTGGACAGAGAAGGAGTGACTTTCATGCATCTCAGGAACAAATTCAAAAATTTAAGTGAGGCAAAAGTAAAAGAAAGGATTTTTTTCAACTTAAGGAAGTCCTTTCATGATGAATAGGATGAAAACAAACAGTCAGAAGCCGAAAAAACCGCCTGGCTGACCTTTACATCAGTATGCTCACGTTTCCTTGGAAATGAGAAAGCTAAACACTACAAAAATCTTGTTGGTGACATGACAAAATACTTTTGTATTATTAGATTGCTATATTTAATTAAAACTACACTTTTTGGACTCCCATATGGACTTCTTTTCTCAAAAACTTATTGCAATTAATGATGAGCATGGGAAAAGGTTTCATTAGGACATCTCTGTGTTTGAAAAGCGTTTCAGCGGTCGATAGAATGGAAGTATACGAATTGAATATTGCTAATCTGTTATCAAGGCACACCAACAGATTCGCACAAGATGAAACGGCCCAAAAAATATTTTAGAGTTTGTGTTTTCAATAAGTAAGCTTCAGTTACACTCTTCTATAACCAAATTGCATAAATATGAGACGGGGGTCTCCAGAAAAAACGTACGTGATGGACCATTTTGGTTTGAATATTTGAATTAGGCACCTTTTGTTTGCATAGAATCACATAGTTTTATCTAAAGGACAAAAAAAAAAAAAAAAAAATGCTGCACAGTGTAATTGACTACATTCATTTGGAAGTACCTTGTAGTGCGCGTGAATACACTCGGTTTTAATTTTAAATTATGAATAGTCAATACACTATAAATAAATTATCGAAGTAAATTCACCGCAATTATACATTTTTTAACATTTAGGAGCAATTACTAAATTGAAATTAAGATTATTCATCTGTAAAGCATATATTCGTATTAAATAGGAACAAACAGCAAGTTATTTCAGATTTATGTAACATTTAATGAAGCACAAAGTTCTCAAAGAACTTTCGCTTGGAAAATGCCTCGAACTCATCCCTTATTTCCAAATAACGGAGATACACCCTAGTTCTGCATTAAGAATCTTTTGGAATGTAAACGAAATTCCTGCTTATAACAACGCTCTTTGCGTGGCTGTGAGATTGTTAGCAGAAACTTTTCTGATACCCGCGGCAAGAAACTAACAAATCATATTTTAGAATATATTCAGAGCATAGTGAGAAATATTATTACGACTGAATATTTTTCAAATTTATTCAAGTGAAATTTTGATTAGATGGCTACGAAAAGTTTGCGCTTTGATAATTTCTAGAATATTTCAGAATGATTTTCATGCGTGTTAAACATTTTAAAATTTGTTGAACTTTAAAATATTTCCCCCATGAGTGGTATGAAAGATTTAATTTCAGTAACCTATCTAAAATGTATTTTTGATTTGCCTTCTGAACACGGTTTCGAGGGTATTAATTGCTCGTAAAAGAATACAAACTAATAAGGAATATTATTTAGCATTCATGCTTTAAAGTTTAATGGGAGTGTTGCTTTTTAACCACGGAAAGCATAAATAGATGTAGAATTTTTTTAAAAAATTCCCTTAAAGCCTGACGCAAAATTACAGAGAACTAAAAACAGGAAACTCAAAGTCTTAAAAAAAAAAGGAAATCACACAAAAACAATTAGAATTTTTTTTAATTGATAGCAACAGATAAAATGCTACAGTAGTCGTACCATCTTTGAGTATGCTGAATTACTATTTTTCGTACACAAAGTCGAAGGTGAATTTAGGGCTTGAAATCACGCTGTTGTCATTCCTGTATCTTAGACCGCTCGGGCCAAAGAGGCATCCGGAGTAGAGAGTACTGGCCATGAGGGTTGCGCTGTTCACTAGAGCTGAAGCTAAACTTTTCGTCAACAATATATAAAGCATTTCTTAATGATTTTTAAACTGGCAGTCACACATTTCAAGTGTTCAGTTTTGCTTAACATAACAAATTTGTCTCTGTAATTTACAAAGTGCGGAAAAACAAGATTTTTATTGAGAAACTGATATCATGAAACTTGATTATTTGATTTGAAACATGTTCTTCGTAAATTTACAGAAACTCAGTTTCCCTTCTGTGCTTTTACAGTATTGTTTTACGTTGATGCCGTTCAATATTTTAAACATTTCATTATGGACTTGCGTGTTGAAAGAAAATTGTATCACGCACATAGATGCGTATCAATACATAGATTGTTTTTCGATAATTATTATGCATAATGAAATTAATTTCCTTATACTAAATGCGAACAACGAAAATAATGAGAAATGCAATGCGCAAATATCGGCTTGTTCTCCATCCAGCGAAAAAGATGCGACGTATGCAATTCTTCTATGGGCACTAAACTCCATACTTATCTTTGTATGCTAATTTCTCACATATAGCAGTCTATGTTTAAAAAAAATATTTAAAACCATATTCCACACTGACATCCAATAAAATATTTTTCCGATTTCTTTCCCCATTTTTTCTTAAGAAGTGTTATCCTGAGAGTGTTTGCGTTTGTTCTGATGCATAAGTCATCAAAAAGATGATAAGATGTTACTTCGTTCCATACCTTCAGTAATGACTACAGGAAGTTCAAATGACGGTGTCTTCATACCGGGTGGTTAGGCTACTTGTTCTGGAATGAAGTGCCTGTGATCTATTAGGTGAGAATAGTTATAACACTACTTAACTATAAATATCTATTATTAAGGAGGCCGGCCTCGAAGAACTATTCAAGATAAGGTAGCGCAGTCATTTACAGGGTTGTAGAGCAGCATCGATTTAGTACGAAAAGACACCTTATGCATACGGAAACCGAGACAGGAACGCTCACATTACTTGTTGGTTATTCGCGATTTATAACAGTTATATCACTAAACACGTTAGAAAGGAGGTAATATCGTTTTCCACAAAACACTAGGCCAATTCCAGTGGGATAATGGTAATGTACGCTATGTGCATGCGATAATACCTCATGCCTCATATTTGTTGTGCGCTAACAGATAAACAATGAATAAGCAAATAAATAAAAGTAGTTACATAATGCAATACGCGAATAAAGCTTTATGTTGTTTTCCTTTTAAGGTTCTTATGTAAAAAATCAGCTTAAAATATAAAATGTAGTTATTCTTTTATTATCATTTTATTTATTTATTTATTTATTGATTTTTATGTTTTTGAGCAAGTATCCCATCCTTTCGGTACAAGAAAGTAAAATTTTAAAATAATTTGATAATACATCAAGTTTTTGTTGCATAGTTGAATTTTCTCGTAAGAAATATAATAACTCTTTTGATTACAAAACTAAATTTTCGGCTAAAAATTTTCTTTTTTGAAATTTAATTTCTCTAATTCCTCATTGTGAGGTTTACCATTAAGTTATTTTCGTGGGGACCAAATAATTCTGTAGTTTATGTGTTCTTCTAATTACAATAATGCGCATTTAAATGTGTAGGTAGGTGAAACTATGATTTATTTAAACTTTAATTACTTTCTGAAAAGTGTCCTAATTTTTAAACTATAGAACATATTTAATAGCGACACTTTAATAACATGTTATTTAATTTTAATTGCACACCCTATCCTCTACTTTTCAGACTTTATGCGCATTTAGTAATTAACTTAACTCAGAAAACCAATCAAACTTATTTAATGTTAGAAAATGTAAACAGTTCCAAACACTTAGACCTTTCTTTCTGAAAGAAAATATCTTTTGAATCCGGTAAATAGCTAAAAGATTGTCATGTGCTATATCCTACTACCTTTAAAGATACATTCCCCGGCTTAAGCATGAAGAAAATCCCAGGAGCATCTTACAGGGAATCACATTCTAAGCCAACAACGTTCTACGATGATTCTTTTATATGTCATTAAGCAGCATTTTCTAATCCCAAGCCCTTATCTTTTCCTAAGGAAGCCAACTGATTATAGATGATTCTGTCTCTATAGTACGTAGTTGTTTTAAGGTGTATTAGATAGCTCTTTTAAAGTCGTTATGTTGCAGCTTTGGGCATTTCTTCAACATAGCTGTTCACCTTTTAAAATTCTTTGTTAATATATATTTTTGGACCATTTTCAAAAATTGAAGACACAGTTAACCCAGAGCGCATTTATTATTAACTTCTAATAAAGGTCAGGGAACTGGAGCAGAGCAGAGAGCAGGAGTGCGGAATTGTGGAGCAACAATACTTTAGTCGACACTGGAGAGATACCAGAACAAATAATGTTACTGTGCTCCGCTGCTCCTTTTTTTTTTTTTTGACTGAACCCGTAAAAATAAATGAATGGTTTTTTCCCCTTATTTTGTTTCAACACAGTGCATATTAAACATTGTATATTTATTGATAAATAATTATTTAATTGAGCCCTTAACGATCGGTTAATTTTCAAGAAAACGGTCATAAAAGTGCTTATTTTTTTATCCCTGAAAATTATTTAAAAACAGTATGAACAATATATATATTCATTTTTAATTTTAATTAATTTTTATTTTGAAATTTTAAGCACTCCAGCCAGGAAATATCACGGGACGGAAATATCACGGACGTGAAATAGATCCCGTGAAAATGACTCACCCCGTCATTTTCACGGGAGCGAGAATTTTAAAATTATTTACTACAAAATATATCAATTATTAAGAAGTTCCATCTAGTCTTAATTTCTTCAAATATACATTTCTCAACTTTTTATAAGTACTCATTTACTCAACATTAAAACAACATTAAAAATCAATATCAAAAAGTTTCGCGGGAAAATAGGATCGTTGAGTTATCGATGTAATCGCATCTACGTCGTAATCTCTTTTCAATGAATTTTGCTCCAAGAACATCCACGCAATTTCTTTTAACTGTTCAAAATATAAAACACATTGTTCAATAAAAAAAGCGGTGAGAGCTGCTTCCAATAAGCTTGTTCAAAGGAACTTAGATATTATACCCCGAATTTACATAAGTTGCTTCCTTTTTGCCACTGAGAGCTAATGTTAATTTTTTGAACTGTTCCAAATTATTCAAATCAAAATAAAAGATATACCCTAGTGTAGATCTTTCTAATGCGAAATGAAATTTTTTTGGACAATTCCTTCAAAAGTTAATAGGGTTGGACCTCGAAGGGGTGTACAGACACATTTTCCCCCATCTCAAAACCCTACTTTCAATTATTTTTTTTTTCGATACTTATTTCATTGCTTAACCTACTTGTGGCTTTTCTCTTACTTTTAAAGATATTTTTATGATATATTAAGCCTTCTTTCATTCATTTTTTTATGTTTTCGAGAAAGTAGGGGATAATAAAGGAATCATAAAAAAAGGAGATAAATAACATAATTCATATTAAAACTATTCGGAGTTTGTAGAAGAGCTGGTGCAAGCAATTCAAAAAAGTGGCTGTTCCAGATCCCTGATAAAAGTTTTTATTCCAAACATACGGATATTGATTGAATTTTTACTGTTCATAAAACAGAATACTGTTTGCAAACACCACTATTTAATAAATTTGAGCACATTTCTTTTTCTTTAAAGTAAATTAATTTTACAAAATTACTGCGGTCATTATTCTTACTATCGCTGTATAACTATATAACTGAGAGTCCATCACAATAGTAGCAAATTTAAAATAGTAGCTTTAAAATCCGAATAGAGATATTCTGGAGTTTTGTAAGTTCTCGTTCGCTGGTAACTTACGAAAAATATGAGCAACAACTAAAAACCAAAATCATATCGAAATGTTTCCTATGTGACTTCCTAATAATAAATTAATGCGTAATATGAATGTAAGTATCGACCCTATGAAAATGTCACTTGCAATATTTGTTGCATCTGTTAGTAATATGAAAAAAAAAAAAAAACATAAACATTTAAAACGATTTTAACGAAATATAATTGTACTTTCACTATCCATTATATAGGAATAAAAATATTATTTTTCTCATTAATTCAGTCAGTTTCAAACGCCTGCGCAAACTTATTAAATACAATTCCCATTTTAAAAATTACATTTTTTAAAACGAAAGTGCAATAATTAATGCCAACTTTTCTTTAAAATACGAAAGTTGGAACTTTCATTTCTTGTATAATTCACAGTAAGAAAACAAATGTAATCATAATACAAAACTCCCAATTGCGGTTGTAAGTCCTCTCTAAAAATAACGCTGCGAAAGGAATTAAATGTAAGCAGAACCATTTCAATAATGGCAGTATGTTCAGCCGTTGCCGCTTTTTAGAAACCCTCCAGTCATTATACTTTCTTAGTTTGCCTTGTAATTAGAAAATACGGACTTGTAGCTTGATTATACCATCTTATTAGACGATAAATCAGAGTAGTGTTACCAATTGTTTTAAGGGTTTTTTTTCCACCAAATTCTGCTGGCTCTAGAAATAAAAATGCCGACAGCTGAGAGTGGTAAAAATCCCCCCCTCTTAAAACTAAATGAGGCAATTTTTTAGGGCTCTGTCTGCTGAAGTAATAGCGCAGGCATTAATTTTGCTTTTGGTTTATGTAATTTCTGACCACTAATTGCGGACTCTAACACTCCTCGTCTAAAATAATTTAGGGGATAATTAAAGGTAGGCGGAAAATCTTTCTGGGATTTGAAAGATGTATATGGCAAAGACTTTTAATATATGTTGTTTCTTTGTTTAAAATTGCTCGTTGTAAGATAATTTTCTAAGGGGAAAAAAACAAATGAAAACGATTTTTTCAAATATATAGCAAAACGAAATAGGTATTTTTGTATAAAATTATCTTATCACTTTTTAAGCTTACTAAACATGTTTTTCCCTTTTCAATTTGTATTAGACGAAAATGCGGGTGCCTTTCTTCATGATATAAATGCTGAAAAATGTTTTGAAAGGTGACATTTCTTCAAAACAAAAAATTCAATTACATCAGAAATGCTTAAGCATTTTCAAATAAAGAACAAGAAAACAATCTTCATGTGAAACATTTCAAAATTGAATAAATTAGTACTCTTTTTTCTTAGAAGTGGATTATTTTATTCACTGCATTATATTCATATAGTTATACTAGCTCAAGTTTGGTTTTCTATTTTTTAAGTTCATTTATATTTTGTTATTACTTATTGTTATTTATGTATTTTGTCATTTATGTATTTATTTAATTATTTTTAATACCTTACGTGTTGAGCTTTAGTTTTTTTTTCTTCTGCTTAGATTTATTTTTCTTTACGCATTTAAACATTTTTTACCTATTAATTTGATTTTTAAAAACTGTATTAGATTCTTTATATTGGTTAAATAATTTCTACTTATGTATTCTGTTTAGTTACTCCGGGTGTCAAGTATTATGCGAGACATTTCAAAGTATCTTTCTAAGTTACTTATTTGTTATGGTTATCCTGCTCCGACTGGTTTATTAACTTATCTTTTTCCCACTTAATTACAATGTTTTTAACTTTTATTAAAAAATGAAGATGCGAATTTGTTGTATTATGCTGACTTTATTCAGTATCGCAAAATAAGACTTTATTTACATATTTTTTTTATTCTTTTGCAGGTGTCTTGGATCCGTAGGAAAGATTTCCATGTGCTCACTGTTGGGTTAGATATCTACACGAGTGACGATCGTTTCCAAGCCCTCCACGCCCACAACTCCAACGATTGGACATTGCAGATTAAATTTGCCCAATTAAGGGACGAAGGCCCATACGAATGCCAAGTCAGTTCTGACCCCAAAATCAGCTTCTTTGTTAACCTCACAGTGCTAGGTAAGCAAATACTTGTTGATATGTTCCAAGTTAATATTTACGTTCGCGTAGCTTTGCTTTTTAAATGAGTATAATGAACAGTTCCTTTTTTTATGCAAATTTTTTATGCGCGCCATATTATGTCAAATATTGTAAGGAATAATAATTTAAATAAAACATTTCTCATACTTTCGTTTACTTACTTGCTACAGATTAGAATTTGTAATCAAATGTAGGTTAGATCAGGGGTTCTCGACCTTTTTCGACTTGTGTCCCCCCTTAATGGTACCAATTTTTGTCGTGCCCCCCCTTGTGTAAACTTTTACTTTTCATAATGAAATTGCTTCTTCCACTTTTGATATCTGGTTTAATTTGCCATATATATGAAATTCAAATCAACTGTTGATCTAATAAATCCACAGCATTCAGCTGATGTATTATTGAGTACAGAAAGCACATTCATGTTTTCCTAGAAGAATACAATCTGCCGTATATTATAGATTTGTAATATATTTGATCAGAACAATGTGTAATATTTTACCATTATCTGGAATGGGGAATATTTTATCCGTTTAAAATGATTGGTTCGGAGTCTCTGTTTGGAGGTTTATGACTCCCCTATTTTGCTATTTTCCCTGTGGGGCCCCCAGATTTTTTCTGTGCCCCCCAAAGTTGCCATATGGCTCCCGTTGAGACATCCTGGGTTAGTACTTTGACCCCCTTCCCTTTGCTTCCAATTAAAATTATTACTTGTATTTCTTTCATATAAAGTGAATTACCGTATCTTGCTTAAAAACGTTATTGTGGAGGAATGAAATCTTCACAGCATAAAATAGTTTTTTAAAAATATTGTATAAAATTTTCATGTTGTGAAAACTTTCATTTGATATTGTTGTTATTTCCTTTATGGTATACCCGATTTTTTTAGAAATTAGTGTACATTAATATTACTAGGTTATAGTTAGCGTCCTGAACACCATTGATTAACACCGTGTCCTTTACTGACTGGCATTAAGTGTTTAACTTTTTTTAAATATTTTTATATTCATTGGGGGGGGGGGGGACACTGATGTTCTTTTAAAATATAATTGATAGAAAATTGCATTAAAAAAAATCTTTCTCAGATTCCTAGCCATTTATTTGTCATTATATGACAAATTTATCTACATGCGTTTAGTTGTAAAATGTTTTCAATCTTGTTAATTTATCTCATTGACGCACATTTTTTCTCTAAACACTATCTTCAATATATTAAATAGACTAGGAGACGGACGCTATGCATATAGGTAGCATGCATTAACCCTCTGACTGATTATTCCGTGATTTTTACGTGCAACGTAAAACGTCGCAAAAATTGCTCATCCCGCGATTTCCACGGGCATGAGCTTTTTAAGTGCATTCGAAATATTATTCCCGATGTTTCATTGTTAAAACGTCAGAAATGCAATTTCTCAAATACTTGGGCATATTCATGAGGTGGCTTTAGTTGCATTAAATAGACCATTTTTTATCGAATCGAATAAATATATTTTCCTTCCAAATTTTTAACTTCGAACATTTCAAGAATATTTGAGGCACGTCCTTAATAAAACGAAATTTAGATAAAAATAGCTATAAGGATATACCTATCATTGCAGCAATACTACCGCATAGTTAACAGTTAAATGAAAGCATAAATGCATGTATAATTCTTTTAGATTATACAAAACATCCATAATTAAGGCTAAAAATATATTTTATTTCTTCTGGCATGCATTTTGATTTTTTGCTTTAAAATTTCATAAATTGCATTTATATAAGTTGTAATAACCATTTAAAAGTTGTGTTTAAAAAAGAAAAAAAATGTATACCAGCGAACAATATTTTGATTAAATATGAATGTAGCATGTTAAGAACTTTATGTATAAGAACTTAAGCCGTGATCAAAGCCTTCATGATGAAAAGTTCTGTCGGTCATAACAGTTTTTCCTTCAAACTTAGATTTCTTTTGTTATCATAATCGTTTCTGCGGAAGACACCCTCTTCACTTCAGCTTATAGCCTTTTTTCCCCTTCCTTTCGGATGTTCGTTTTCATGCAGCTTCAACTATTCCATTTTTTCCCCACTATGTGTGTTATTTTTTTGTGGGTGGCCAAACGATAACTTAGTTCATTAATCAAGCAAGACGCGTTGTCAAAGCACTAGGTGGAACTTTTTTCTTTGGACAAGTAAGCGCTACCCTCCTTTTTTTTAGCCTCGTACTTATATATCCATTATTCCTTGGTTCCAAACTTCATTAAGGGCGTAATTTGAGTTGTATTTTTTTCTAAGGTTAATTTTCCTTTTCTTCCTATGGTAGATTTTTTTGCTGAAATAATGTAGGAAAAACAATGGTCTTATTTTAAATCTTAATTAAGCAAAGGCCGTAAATTTTTCCATAGTTGTACAGGGAAGATAGATAACTTTTTAATTGTTCTTATAGGATTATTATCGTGTACTGAAATAATGAAATTGCTTAGAATGAACTTTCAGCTAATGACATTTTTTAGAGTCTTGTCATTTTAATTGGATTAATGCGATGTTTTTATGTTGCCGAAAGTCTCAAAGATAAAATAGCTTATTCATCGCAATAAACATACATTCATTCTTATGACGATTCACTGCATGATATAATCTTGTTTATTTATGTAAAAAGGTTTTTTTTCCTCTATTTCTTTTTAATATCTTAGTGAAAATTCTTTGCTGTTCTGAAATATGTAATTGATCATTACTTGCTGAGCTCTGAATGCATCTATTAATTCAACAGCATAGCGTGTATTATTTTCACTAAAATTAGTTACATATAACTTCACGCTAAAATGACTTAAAAAAAACATTTACCAAATCTCTCAGTTGCAGAGAGTACTTGAGAATTCGTTTTATTCATTTTTGTTCTTCTTAACAACTTTTTCTTGTAAGGAACTGTGAAATTACATTTTATTTTATTCTATTTATTTCTTTTTTGTATTCCATACGTTTTTTTTTTCAATCTTATATTGACTTTCTTGTAAGAAAAATCTGCGGATACTGTGATGCATGCAAATTAATGTCTTTAATAATAAAATGTACGTTTAATAGTTAAGAGCACATCCTGAAGGTTAATACTTACCTCTCCATATTCATTTATTAGTTTGTGTGCTGTCTATTTTTTTTCCATTATACAACTTTGATGTATGTGTCTTGCAAATATAATTTGGTTATTAAAAATTGTATTTTTGAATCCAGCTAATGTAGTCGGGAAGAATGCTAAAACTACATGATAGTCTTCATTAGACGGCAATGTTCTACCCCTTTGAAGAAAATCGCACCACATTCAAGTAGCACCTGTTCCCTTTGCATTCCTGCTATACCAATTTATGATTGAGGTTTTTAATTACTTTTTGAGACATTGAGACATAGAAGTCACACCAAACAAGAGAAACGGTCGATTCGCACACTTTCAACGGACTCGCCCACAAAACATCACGATTACCCCATCAGGGTCCATGTGTGCACCACATTTAGTTTGATTGCATGAAGTATGTACTGCGTTAGAACCCTACAAAAAAAGTTACCACATAGACAAAGACGCAAACAGAAGATGGATATTTTCGTAAAATGCTCAAAAAATTTTCGGTACTTCCTTTTACAAGAAAATCGACTTTTGAAAACAAATAATCTGCACGAAACCAATGCATTTATCTATGTATTTATCTATGAATAAATCTAGAACAATATAAGTAAAAATGGCTACAAATCAAAAAGTTCATCAAGTAGTTACAACGAAATTAAAAGTAATAAGTGCTTTTTATTTATTTTCTAATACTCTAGTTTGTAAGTTACATAATATTTTAAGAGGGGTGAAAAATTGTGTACTTCACTTTTCACAATAAAAGGAAAATAATTCATTTATTTGCTTGTCCTCTAATTCCAATGCAAATTATTGTAAAATATTTGCTATGCAATTGCTATAGAAAACAATATTACCAATATCATTATATCTTTCAATCTAGCCCGATTGATATAAAACATTATAATAATTTCAGAGCCAAATGACTTTTGCCAATCAACTTCATAAGTTGTAATGTTGTAATGTATTCAAATATATTAGAAAACTGTAACTTTTAAAAAAGGGGAAAACGCGCCAAAATTTATAGCAATTACTTGTTGTCGCAACAAAATGCATAATGTAAAATGCACTGACACTAAAAAAATATGTATTGACTCTGGTTTAAAATTTCAAATAAATATTAGTATGTATACCAAAATAAACATTGCTGAAACGATGCGCTTTTTACTGCCAAGTTTGTTTTAGTCAAGAATATTAAAAAATAAATGTTTCAAAACAATATTCGTTTATTATAAAATTTATTCAAAAAAATATTTCTTTACCTTTCCTTTATCCATAGTTTTCGCTCCGTTCATAGCAAATATATAAAACTATAGTAGTTAAACGAACACTGGTTTATTTTTACGACAAAAATGTACCCATGCTTTGCTCTCTCTCTGTCTGTACTCTTTAGAAAATAAATTTAATTGAGATTTTACCTTCTGTTAAAGAAGTTGAAGCTCTAACGCTATTGATGTAAATCTTTGCTGTAGTAAATGTGCAAACGTCATTATCTTAGAAAATCCAACTTGCGGAATTTACTTTTCTTTTGAAATCTCATTTAATCCACACTTAAATGAAATGTGATAGGTGGATTTATACTGAAAAAGCATTGAACAAGTAAGTTCAAACCTATGTCGTTAAGTCAATGAAACTAAGTAAGATTATAAGACCAGTAAAGATAAGTTAAGGTATTAAACCTTAAATCTCTTTAAAGACAAGTCTTAAAAGGGAACTACAAATTTTACTCTTAATGATGGGGGGAAATGGGATCAGCATTTGTTTTATTTAAATCCTATTCCTATCGATAGTCTTCGTAATTTTCACTTTTCTGTGAAAAACAGATTAGGAGGGAAATATTTCAGAACAAGATTATGAGGAAATAAAAATAAAATACAAATTCAGCCGATTAAATATTATTTTATCTGTAGTATTTCTGAATATTTTTATCTGTAATAAGGCATGTGTTCCTTTCATCTGAGTCATAAAGTAATCACCCACCACCTGCGCAAAATAAAATGAGCATGTACCCATCTAATAACATTTCCTGAGCATTTTATTCAGTAATTGACTCATTATACGATATTTTTCTCAATCTGAAATTGGAAGCTGCACGATTACAGGCGAAAATAAATTTAATCAAACTCAATTAGGAGGCAAAAATAGTTCAATGTACTTTTGTTAAGTCTTTAAATGTTACAGGATTTAAAGTTATTTCTTTTCATTCTAAAGATTAATTTGAAAATCTCCATGAAGCAAGTTCTTGGTTCAAAGAATTTCTTACATAAAAGATATTTGTGCAGTTCTTTAAAAGTAGTACGGACATGTTTTATTGCAAATAATTTTAAGTTAACTAGATGACTTAAATTTCAGGCAAAAGTGCAATGATGATAAAATTGTAGAAGTTGCAGTATTTTTTTAACAAAACATAAGAAAACGACGATCAGAAACAGCTGGAAAAAATCAGACAACGATTTTGCGTGAAATTTGTTTTATGAATGATTTTCGTTCTGAAAAAAAAAAAAAAAAAAGAATACTGATGTCGATGTAATGCATACCCAAAGACACGCAATACATAAACAAATAAATAAATAAAGGAAGTAAAATAAAAAGTGTAAAAAATAATAATAACAAAAAGCCTGTCTGAAACACTATAAATATGCAATTTGATTTAGTTTTTCTATTGAAAAGAAATTTTCTTTGCATGCCAATTGCTTCTATCGCCTCTTTGAACATTACTTTATGATTTAAACTTTAAATTCTATTTAAAATATGATTAAAAAACTATTACTTGATTGAGTCATATTTTTGGAATCATTAACTAAAGTCACAGCATTTTTGTATCACTTATAGCTACGTGCATGTTTGTCCATCTTTCTGAATAAGGGCGAAGTCATATTGCACCATGCTAGACACATCCTGGGAAAGCCATTGCGATCGGTCAGATTGTAATTCTAAACTGATTCTGACATTAAAAAGTCAGTTTGGTCAGACGTTATTTTAAAATTTATTTATTTTCTTTTTAAAATGACTAATTTTTAATATTTTTCCATTTTTTAAAGTGGTTTATATTCCTTCAGTTGTTTGAAACAAAAGTTACTATGGAATTAAAAATCTAACTCTTTGTTGAAATTTAATGCACACATGTATGAAAACATCTGCGAAAAATTTCAAAGCTGTATGTTTAACAGAAAAAGGGAATAAGGCTGTGGACACTTAGGTGTGGAAGTTGCACTTATTTACGTGAAAACGCATTTAAATATTATTACGGCATAAAACTCCTGCTAATGCTTGTAAGATTCTAATTGTATGGTATATTATTTTCTAATGTGATTAAATGCATTACAATACCATCTTGTCTCAGTGTAATTAATTATGCATTACTTTTGCATTTAAAATATTATGTTTTTGCCCAAGCTCAATACGATTGGACTTCTCACCATGCTCTCAGCTGCCAAATCTTTTGATTGACAAAGAAACAAAACTTTAACTGTCTCTTATCTTAAAATATCTTAAAAACTATATGTTTTTAAGATCTAGTAAGCGAGATTTTTAACTGTATGGGTCAACGGAAAACGCGTTAAAAAAAAAAAAAAAACGTTTTGTCATTTTTTGGGTACTACATATTCTTAAGTAACTATTTGACATCTACCTTTGTTTTAGACGTTTCTTTTTTATAGTTATTTGTTAATTTTAGTGTTGTCTGGTGCATTTAAAAGTGATATAAAAAGTTATGACGCCAAGTAGCTTTTTCTCCAAGAAAATGTGCTTAATCTAAACCAAGACATATACAGGAAAGGATAATACCACCAAACTGTGTGCGTATTTAGTTCAATTCCATTACTCCATTGTTAGAAGAATATAAAATACCCTCAAAGTTACTATTAATATTATTTATATTCCTTGGATAAGTAGGTATTATTTGGGCCCTGAAAATACGAGACGAGACCCTTCTTCCTGAAACAACAAGGTTCAAATCTATCCCGGTTCTATTGTTCTAAAGTTAAACATGCAATTTTCTTCTTATGATAGATAACACCACTGGACAGTGCCTGACATGCTGTACTAAGCCTCTTAAAACAATTATCTTTTGCTTGTTTCTCTCACTTGCGGTAATACATTCTTTCAAACAAGATCAGTATATGATCGTGTACGTTGTTGTGTTTAAAAATTAATGCAAAATGTAAGTTCCTTAATAGCACTGAATAAAATAATAAACAAATAAATAAATTAATAAGAAGTAATAATGAACGAAATAAAAAGCAAATACTTTAGGTTGAGGTTTCTAATCTCTAACCGCGACACCACTCATAAACTGGTTTGATTTCATTTGTACAAAAACAAAATTAATTAATTCAATGAAGAAAAGGGTAATTCCGGGAACAAAAAGGGTAATTTTTTTTACTAGTCTTCCTAGTACATTATCACAAGAAACAATTAAATATATTCGCTTCAAACAAGGAATCTTTAAAACAACCAAGTTGTGTTATTTAGTGATGTTATTGCAAAAGAACGTAGCAATAAATTTTGTACCGCACTTCAAAATGCTTAGAATTGCGATTCAAAGCACAAAAATGCTTAGCATACTTCATTAAATCGATCTGATTACAACATTATTTACCACCATTTAGATGTCACTAAAATGGTTAACATTGTTAGAAATCGATAAATATTTTCTCTTTTCGTCATTAAACTAAAAGGGGTTTCTTAAATTATGTATTCTGCTTATGCATTAAGAACTGGGGGATATAACTTTAAATTATTGGGAATTGCTAAATCTGGTGCTTCAAAATTTTGAAGGAATGCATTTTTCATTGCGTCAATTAAGCATTATTAAGGACTTCCCTAAGGATGTTCGTTAAAACTGCGCTCCATAAAGTGTGTATATTGAATTCAATGCAGAATTGAGTTGTGTTGTGGAAAAGTAAAGGTTAAAATCATTGTAATGGTATTCTGATTGAAATTATTAATGATTAATGATGCTTTAAATATTCTGATAAACTCTTTAATATTAAATAGATGTTACGGATACATGGAAATGTGGTTAGCAGAAAAATTAACTAATGGACATTCACTTTTTAGTAGTTAAAATCAATTTTAGCATTTTTAGTAGTATGGAAAAGTTTAGAAAAATAATTAATAAGTATAACTGTTTTTAAAAAGTAGATTTGCCATATTTTAATATGAAGGAAATTCTAACCTTTGTGAGTGTTCAAAACATCTTGTAATATTTTGTATAATAATGTTGCAAAACTGGATTCATCTGCAGTTTTTGCATAAGCCTTGAAAGAGAAGTCTTGAAATGGTTCTTTAATTGCAGGCTAATAATGAATTAAATAAAAGACACGAAATGTAATTACTGGCGTTAATTAGACATTCCCGCACGTTTCTCATGATAGACTTGTCATAATTGTCACTTAAATAACGCTTGCACCCATGAAGAAACTTACTACCCAGCTTTCCGAGTCGTTTTTCCTTGAAGAAAAACAACTGAGCATCACTTTCCAATTTTCCGGGCTACTTCTTGCAATTAGGCAACCGTTAATGCAAAGAAGTAACAAACAAGTTAAAGGAGAGTAGCAAAGCATGGAGGAAAAAAGACGGTTGTCCGTAACCGTGACCTTAATTACCCGAGGAAGGAATTGTTTTCCAAATAAAGAGTGTTTGTTTAGCGTGTAATTATTTACAGTCCAGTGACGAAGGATGATACTTGTTTGGCTATGATAAACTAACAAAACGTGACATTACCCAGCTTGTCATCGAATAATACATGTTTGTGTAGGGCATTTGTATTACACTATCTTGCATTTTTTTACAGTTTACGGCAGAATTTAAAATAATAACTACAAATATGATGCTTTAAATCTTCTATTTTCATTTTTTCCTATTAAGTATTTTGCCGTTTCAACATTTAACAGTTTCATATATATATATTTTAATTTTAAAATATATTATAATATAAAAATATTCAAGATTGTTTTTGTCCTGAGCTGCTAAATTCGTAATTATGTAGATACAATTTGTAAATTAAGGGTCAGTTTACAGAAATGGTTTTCAAAAGTGATGCAGGAAAATATAAATTTATGAATGAAAGTTCCTTTTTTTTTGCCTTTACTTTTCTTTTATTATTATTTTATATGACAAACAATTAGACTCTTTTATGTTTCCAAATGAAAAGTTTCCGTTGTCATGTTTGTACTTATTGTCTAAAAGCGTATCTCTCAACTTTTGGTTTATATTTGATATTGAGTAGAATATAAAAGCTGAAGAAATTATCTTTCAAATTAAGTAGGGAATTTTTTTTCCCGCTTAGTCAGCCTAAAATCGCTTTTATTTTAACCTTTTATTTGACACGGTTTCTCAGAAGCAGTATCAGTTTATATTAACTTTCATGAAAAATCTACTTAATGAAGAAGGATAAAAATATTAATTGAAGCGAAAAGTATTTTTTATTTATGTAATTTTGTATTTTATACATCAGAAACGATGTGCTTTAACTCATGCATTGTGTCAAAAAATACAGAATCCGAAAACTAAATATATTATGTTCGCCCGTATTTAATGTCCTAAACTTATGACTTATTTGCCATAATAAAATAGGGAATTTTTATTTAGACACATGCATCTAGCAGCTGTAAAGTTTAAAATAGGGTTATGTAAGGTAAATTGTGCAATGAGTTAAAGTATGAGCAACACATCAACTACAAAACTTCCTTCACACTCAAAAAATTACATTTGGAAGTCAATTACCCTGAATTTACAACAAAGACAGACAAAATCTGCCATTTTCGATTTTATTTATTTTTAACATTCTTATAAAATATATTAAACAAAGAAAAAAATTGAAGGGGAAAAATGAATAAAACTGTTCAATATCTTGCGATTTAGGGCTAAAAACTATACTTCTTTATCCAAGTTTTCAAGTTTCAGAAAGGAACATTAATAAAACTCTGTGTGTTCCAAAGTTTAGTGAGTATCTTTAAAAAAGGACTATGCTTCAGAAGTTCTGATTTGGAATTTGAAAAAAACAAAAACGATTCATTTTTTCTATTTTGATTTAAAAATACATGTATTTCTTTGGTCTTATGTTACAAAATATTTTGAATAAAATAAAAAAAAAAATATATGATAGAATCGACATTTTGACATGCTTTATATACTTATTTATTCCATGTTACAGGAATATTATCTACATCTTACAACTGTCAGTTGTTTGAATTTTACGTTTAAAAGTTAATTATACTGGTGTACAAAAAATGTTAATTGATCTTAGAAGTACTTTTCACTCTACATTTGAAAATGAAAACCCTGTTTCCCATCACGTAAGGATTTTATGTGCAAGGTGCTGTAATAATTTACATTAATAACATTTACCATAAATTAATACAGTACCGTACAAACAAAACCCTTAAGTGATAAGGAAAATGGTTCTCATTATCAAATTCAGCTTGGAAAATACTTCTAAGATCAGTCAATAAAGTCTTTAGGTTCCCCCCGTTTTTTAAGGGCATTGTAATTTTCACATTTGTAGCTTTTCCACTAAAAAAAAACAAGTAATTTTCTATTTATCTTAAAAGGATTGATTTTGACGTGTTCTGGCACATTCCCTTTTTAATATCCAAAAGTAGTCTGCTAACTTAGCTGCACTACACTTAACTTGATTTCTCTTTTCCATAACTGAAGTGTCCTGATGGAATCGCTTTCCATGTCCCTTGCTTATACAGCTCACATGCTTTCAGGAGATATTTTTACACACAAAAAAAAAACTTCTATGATAAAAAATAGCAGCTCATGCTCGTTAAAAGTGTCGTACGCTATGAATCTTCTGTCTATCTTTGACCTCCCAATTCTCGCGAAATTCCTACCGAGACCCAGACCTACTGCAGTAATTCCGTTCGGCCGCGGTTCGAGGTCAAGCGGGGGCTGTTTACGACAATTCACTTAGTTTTTCCAGTAACATTAAATGGCCATTGGTCTAACGGTGGACATTCAAGATTTTTTTTGTACTTTATCTCAATAAAAATGATGCTGCATGATCGGAAAAACAATGAAAAAACGTGAAAATATTGCCTTCATGTCCTTCCTCATAACTAGAAATCTATACGTGATAGAGACATTTTGATAGCAGATATGGATTTCTCGTGCAAAAGTACTTCAGGCAAAGTGAAATTTATTCTTGGGACAAATATGTGTTTACCAGTGTTATTAATCTTAGAAAGTGTTAGGCAGTAGGAAACTCATACATATAAATGTAATATCGGTGTGACGAACATACTAAGTATGGCATCTACCTTAAATCGCCAAATAACTTGGAGGAGTTAAAGTAGAAGTGCTCTACAGTAACTGGCTTTAGACGTATCTAGCTACTTGATTGGAATTTAACTCATTAATCAATTACCTAAAGTGGTGGATTTTATTCAATAGGAATTTAACTCTATTTTAACATTCATAATTATTTAAATGCTCATAAGAAAGCATATGCTGAATTTAAGTTCCATATAACTTTTGGTCACTCTTTAAGTTTCATAATTTTAAATACTAAGTTTATACTCGGTTGGTTTGTGAAAGTTTTGCGTAAGAGGAATACATAAGCAGCTTCGAGACTTCCAATTTATTTGAATCTAATTGTTATCACTATTCGCAGTGAAAAATCTGTGAACAATCAACTAAACCTTCTAACTTTAAGCAATTTTAGAACATAATCGCATTTTAAGGGTAAATGCTCCACATTGTAAGCTGTAGGAATGAATTGTAAATGCATCATTTGGTATCCTTGGTTGCTTTAAACCGAATTTTTGAAATTTGGGAGAGCTTTAAAATCAGTAGCAATAGAATTTGTGTATTTTTTAAGAGTTACAGAAAATGAATGCAATTTAATTTTAAAAATAACAGCATATTTACTCATTATAGTAATAAATTTACTGACGCAAAATATTTTTGATTGGGTTTATTTTAAATTTATCTTTCAAGCTTATTATTATGTAATTGTTATTATCAAATCCCCATCATCTTGTGCAAATTGCAACATATTACGGTTTGCAAAAAATTCCCTACTTATTGGGAAAAAGAAGCCGCAATACATTAAGGCCCGTAAATTAGCAAACAAATACTACTTATAAAAATAGGTTTAGCACATATGTATTCTACTCCAAAAAACAAAACTGGAAATATAGACATTAGGAGTCATGCCTATCATACTCCATGGTTCTGGACACACAACATTTATGATTGTTTTAAAAACGTTAGTTATATATTACAAGTTTTTTTTTCTTTATAATGGGCTGCAACCTCAACCTATGCAGACCTATTGCGTTCCCAGAGATTGTTACCAACTCTTTCAGCGGCACTACAATGAGTGTGGTACCATTGCCATTATTTTTTGACCATCAGTTCCCCCTAGATGGCGGCACCTGAGCTATTGTCGATGCAAACGGCACTAGGAATTTAATAGCCGAGAGTATCCATGCGAAATGGATGCTCAAGGGATCTTTTACATTCCGCATAATCATACGATATGGGCGCAGATAAATTTCTGCATCATATATTACAAACAAATTGTAATATAAAAACATTAAAAATTAAAACTGTTGTCAATGAATAGCAGCATCAGTTTATAAAATATCAGTCTCTCCAATGTGTATTTCAACCTATATTACCCTGCCATATTAGTACTTCTTATTAGGCTCCAATAAATTCATGGAATTAAAATCGACATATTATTTATATTAAAATTATTTTCTGAACTGTCTTAAAGCTTTATGCAACGATTACAACAAATTCGAAATGAAAGGTGAAAGTCATGAGAAAAACTGAACTGTCAAAAGAATATGATGGATGAAGATGAATCCTTCCATCATACTGATATTTTATTAAGGATTTGGTGTAGTTTGTGGTTCGCACCAATGAAGTGTCGAGAAATATTTGATTAAACTTAAATTTCTTTCTGTTTACCCTTTCCCCCCCCCCCCCCCCCCACTTTCGTTTCTCTCTCTCTCTCTCTTTCTTTTTTCTCGATTACTCTCCTACGTGTGACCAAAATATGTTTTTCATTTTTTTTTTAAATTTGCAATATAGACGTATAACTAAACTTTCCGCTAATTTTATAACAGTAACAATTTTTTATAGACTTGTATGCATTATTCTTTCATGATTGTCATTAATGAAATTGTACGCTAATATTTCTCCCTCTCTTTCTTTTTTCTCGATTACTCTCCTACGTGCGAGCAAAAGAATTTTTTCATTTTTTTTTTTAATTTGCAATACAGACATATAACTAAACTTTCCGCTACTTTTATAACAGAAAAAAAAATTTTATTGACTTGAATGCATTATTCTTTCATGATTGTCATTAAGGAAATTGTACGCTAATATTTCTCCCTCTCTTTCTTTTTCCTCGATTACTCTCCTACGTGCGAGCAAAAGAATTTTTTAATTTTTTTTTAAATTTGCAATATAGACATATAACTAAACTTTCCGCTAATTTTATAACAGTAAAATTTTTTATAATTATGTAAACAATATATTGCTCTCGACCATAATGTATTACAATACTACATAAAATGAGCCTTGAAAGCTCAAGAGTAAACTTATTGCGACGCTTCATGCAATCTACTTAACAAAAACTATTCATTTGAGAATAAATTCATGTGTATAAATTTAATAATTTATGATATTGAGTACGTAATTATTTTGATAAATTATGATACATCTATATGTGTATGAATTTCATACAATTCTTACGCCTTAAGTAGTCAAATAAATTTTGAGAGATACGTGTTTGGATAGCATATAATGTCGTCACATGGGAATTTGAATAACTTATGATAAATATTTATATATGAATGTTGCCTTAGAATGATTATGATATATATATATTTCTGCTTAGCATTGACAGACTAAATTGTAACTGTATTGAAATAGCAGTTAAAAATCTATGTTCAATATCTGAAAGTAAATCAGTTTGTCATATACATAAAAACAAAAAAAGATCTAGACATGTTAATTTTTACAAGCATTTAAATAGTTTGGAATATTACTTCAATACCTAATTGTCATCTTTATTTTTATTTTTCATATTAAATAAAAATGAGCCATTGCAGGAGCATGTAAAAAGGTGTCTCATTAGCTACATGTAAACGTAACTAAATTTTTCGTATTCATTTCAATTTTGTATTATTTAAAATTGATGGGGGAGGGGGATGGAGAGGGTGACTCAAGAATATTCCGTATTATTTTAGCATAATGAAAATATTTTATTAAATTAATAAACAATATCTCTTTTGAAATATGTGGTAACTTGGTCGCAATACCAATCAGACGAATTCTTGGAATTCGAATCTTTCAAAATGTGTTTTAAATTTTTAAATAGGCCAGTGTTTTTTTTGTTTTTTTTTTTTTTTTTTTAATTGTTTATTCCGAAACTGGTGGTTAAATTTATTTGATTAATATTTCATTATAAAATATCTAATAAAGTACAGTACAGTATTTTTTCAAGAAAATGGAAAAATAAAACTGGAAATATATATGTAATCAAAAATTTTAAATTAAATTAAGTAAAAAGTTATAAAAAACATTACATTTAAAAATATTATACAGATGAAAAATTACTCATACCGGCTGCGGAACTTTAAAGCCTCTACTTTTCAGTCGTCACACTAATACACGTGTTTGCTGGATTGACACGTTTTAAACTTTTATTTTTTAAATTTAATTGTAAGTAGGGGTATGTAGCATGGAATTTGAAGCACGAATTTGCACGAGTTGCATTCCTGCGTTTCAAGAACAAAATACCTCTTAACTTTTTTCATGTAAATTATTAGTAAAAAAATTCACGTAAATGGGACTACCATTGAAAAGTTCAAACATATAGCTTTTCTTTTTTATTAACTTTATATATAGTAGAACTAATTTACACACATACAATTAATTTGCAATACAATTTCCCAGGTAAAATAATTATTCTCCCAATAAACTGTGCAACGCATTACGAAGAATATATTTTATAGTAAAGGACTGAGCTAACACTTTAAACAGCAGAATAACAGCTACTCCAGGCAAAAGGTCCATATTTCGCTTAAGTAACTAAATTCATTCCGAGCTTCTTCGTAGAGCGACTTTTACACTCCAGTTGTTTAGTAGTATTAATCATGATGATGAATTCCTATCATAGTAAATCTGGAAGTGTGGTGTGCCATGTATCAACAAGTCTGAAACATGAGATAAGCATAAATTTAAACACTTCCTGCTGCCGTACCGTAGTCTTGAATTTTACACCCTTAGACTAAATTTTCTACGTCTGGTAAAGACTAAATGTTTTACGTTAACCCTTTAACCAACGATTAATTTTCAAGAAAACGGTGATAAAAGTGCCTATTTTTTTATCCCTGAAAATTATATAAAAATATAAGTATGAAGAATATATATATTCATTTTAAATTTTTGATTTGTTTTTATTTTTAAATTTTAAACACTCTAGCCCGGAAATATCACGGGAGCGAGAAATAGAGAGAGAAACCTCAACCCGTCATTTTCACGGGAGCGAGAGGGGAGGGGTTAAAAACGCAGCAGAAATTTAACTATTTGTGTACGGTAACCGTTCGCATCCTGAGATACACGATAACACAGGAGATTTGTAAGTTTGTATAAAAGAAATAATGTCGAAAAAAGATGCTTTATTTCCACATTATGCGAGTTAAGACTTGAATGCATTATTCCTTATTGATTGTCATTGATGAAAGAGTACGCAAAAGTTTTTAGGTGCATTTCTAATTCGATCTTCCTTCTTGTCGTACAAGCAATGTCTTTATTATTTTGTATATACTTTTAAAAGATGATTCCATCTACGAAAATATTTGTAATTTACTGCGTAGTCGTAGCCTAGCCTATAATAATATTACTAATAATTATATTGAATACCTTAATCTCAAAATGTGGTTTCCAGCAATTGAGATAAATATTTATATTTTTAAGCTATTACATTAGGGGGAGGACATGGAGCGTATGTGTAAGTTTTGTTCACCACGTTCATCAAATTATTTACAAAAAAAAATCATAACAAATTGTGTATTCTCATTTGCATCGTAAATATTGTAATAATATCGAAAGAATACGTTGAGTTTAAATTGCAACTGATACTTGCATAAAAGTCAATTATTGAGATACCTTCGTTTCGGATTTAGTTATGCATGAAATGTTTCTAATGCTACAAACTTCTGTTTTAATATTTATTTAAGAAAAAGCGAAAACCACCTATTTTGAGGTTAGCAGCGAATCTAAGAGGGGAGTTATAATTCAGTCTGCCCTTATTTTTGGATCAGCTGCTTAATCACATGACATTTCAGTGTTACAAACGTGGTTCAAGTGAGGGGCGGTTTATTTACCAACAAAATATTTTTTTTTCACTGTGCTGTGTGTACTTTAATATTTTTGCAAAAGTGTACTCTAATGCTTCCCCACAACTAATCAAATGTGTATTTCGCTTGTTGTCTATTTGGTTAATTTGAGTAGTCAAAATGTACTACAGATATTATGCTCAAATTTTAATGTATCATTATTTGTAAAATTATAGCTATATTTTGAATAATATTTTTCAACAGCTAAAACCTAAGACATATTGCGTAAGCTACATAGAAAATTTAAAAAACATAAAACACATAATAAATTAGCTTCAAAATTGCTGCTTAAGTTTTATCAAAAAATAAACTGTTAGTAAGTGCAATGCTAACAAGCTGTCGCGGAATTTTAAATATGGTCACCAATTTTTCTGCTAAATTTCGAAAATAAAAATGAAACGAGTGACATGATAAACATTCTTTGCATATATATTGCTTTTCCGTAAAATAAACTTCAAATTATGTGCGCGTAAAAATAATGTCGTTCCACACATATTATAATAGCCATCCTAATTTTAATATTAAATAAAACAATATCCAACGTATTTAGAACTCTTGTATTAGTTGAGTGTCATTTTTTTAAAAGTTAGTAATAATTCATGGACAAAAAATTGTTCTCTTCAGCATAATTTACATTTTCTAAAAAATCTTTAATCAAAGTCCACTATCAAATACTCGAGCTCGAAGAAAGCATTTTAAAACCAGCCCTATCATAAAATATTGCTACAAAATAGATGGTTAAAGAAAATCATGAAAGACTTACAAGGCTTCTAAAAATACTTTTTCCCAGGCTAATTTTTCTTTCTTTGAAAATATGATTTAGTTTATAATTTCATATAATCTAAATCTACATACGAAGCTAGTCAAAATTTCATTATTGAGAAATGAATGTATGAATAAATTTAGGAGAAAAAAATAGAAAGTTTGAAATGATGTAGGGAAAAAAGGAAAAAAAAAAAAACAATGGGTGAAAAACTAACAAAAATAACTTGAAAGACTTCATTTATCTTGCTGTCTCATGAATAAATGGAGCAGCTTTATCCTGCGTTGAAAATATTTTTGATGAATATATAAATACTTGCGAAGAAGTAATTAATGATTATCATATTTACATCAAAGCTCTCAAGTTTATAGAAAGAGTAGAAAATGATAATATTTTTATGTGGTAACTAAACAAATATAGATTTGAATATCTGTCAATTTCACGATAGTTATAGCCAGTACTACTTTACTACTCAAAAGAAGGGATCTTAAAAGCAGCCACCTTTTTGAATTGCATCATTCCAGCTTTACTCCGAATTCTAAACACTTGCTGCGGTACCGCTTTGTATTATAAATACTTTCAAAAGAATATATTATGCATCTCTTTCCTGTTCATCTTTTTTTATTCAATTAAATTTTTTATACGATAAAAATATGAAAAAGAAAAAAAAAGAAACAAAAAAGACAAATCAGAGCTTTGGAGCACAACAAATTTCTGTGATCTTTGCTCCAGTTTCAAAAAACATATGGTTGCTCCACACTGAGAAACATTTGGTTTGTGTGATTTCTTTAATTATGAACTTTTCTGACAAAATTTTATTACACAATACACGCACGCATTGTGTGTATGAGTGCTGGTGTAATTTGTTATCGCATGCATAAAAAGTAAAATTTCACATACCCTTCCAACATACCATACACATACTAACAACATACAAGCATAAACTAACTTGACTTAAAATAAATCCAGACTGACTAAAAAATATCACTGCGCCTCCTGACAAAATAAACGCAAAGGACTTAACATAAGTTTCAAAACAACAAAATAAGTAAGAAAAATGATTTAAGAATGTATTATTTATGTTTGCGTTATGATGAGGAATATAGCTTAAGAGCAGACTGCAACTTTATTTAAACTATATGCAAAACTAAATTTAAAGTTTTATATTTGCTGCGAGAAGTTTTTCTCTTATGCATTTTTCACTAGGTAACAAAAACCTCCTACGAAATGAAAGAAAAAAAAACTTTAGAAGTTTATATCACTTGTAGCCTATTCTAAACTCAAATTTGACAGTTCGTAAATAGTCTTTTTTCTTTCCCTTAAAATGATGAAAGCTACGGTACAACGCCTCTCAAAACGTCGCGCGGAGTTTAAGAATTTTCTCAAAAATATTCACGACAGGCATTAATTTTTATTAAAATACAAAAGTCTCCGAGAAAACATTGGCAAGATTTATTGTCGTGATAAACAGTAGGGGCTGAAGCTGCTTCCGGAAAAATTAAACATTAATATACATAGTGTTGGTCGGCGGAAACCACTGTTAGCGCGCAAAGAACGAGAAATTGAACTTGGCTTTCTGCCCAAATAAAAGTTTTCGCATACATCTCTTAAAATTATTAAGCTTATGTTTGACTTTTGGTTTTACACAACAAGTACCACACTTGACTTTCTGTTGATGTTAATTAATGATTCTTATGACAAAACTTTTAAGAAAAGTTAATGTTTTCTTAGAAAATGTCAAAACACTTCCCAGGGAGGAAAACTGAAAGCATTTTCATGAATAATTAAAGCTCAAACGACAATAAACATACATTTATGAAAATATTACTCTGACATGTCAAAATTTGACAACAAAATCATGACCTTTTTAAACGTTACTTCCATATTAGTTAATATTATTATGTGTGTTACTTCTTGTATTAGCCACAATTAATTATAAATTGTAATATGGCATGTAGAATTATTTATAGTCTAGCAATATAATCAGTGATTTATTATTGCTTGAATCAAATACTAGTATTAAATATATAGCTGCTAATCCCTTGAGCGTTGTGATTGAAAAAAAAAATCCAACAAATCAACTGTAATTAAAAAAGGCAGGTGTTCCAATCTGAAAATCCGACTTCCAGTCAATTTAAGAGGCATTCCGTACGGGGTTGCTACATTGTTTTTTTCTTTTCTTTTACATTATTTAGTACTAAACCTTTTACATAAAAAATGATTTTTGACATTTTTTTTGGCTAAGTTAAACATGACTACCGTATAGCTTTCGTTGGAAAAGAAAATTTAAGTACGAGACGATTAAAACTATGCTACAGCTCCAAAGCGCAATGTATGCCGTGGCATGTCGATTTTCTTTAAATTACATGCACAAAAACTTTAAAGAGCATAAACATGTTAATATTTTATAACACTATTATAAAATATTAACATTATTTATTACTCTTCAGGGGTTATACAAGAGACCTAGCTGTCAGGGCTCCAATATCTTACTTAACCGCAGATCTAAAGAGAGTTGGAGCTCATAGAGGTATTTAGGACTTCAGTTTGAAAAAAAAATACTTATGACCTCCGCACTCTCCAATTTCATCAAAGATAGATTGAAATATTCAGCTCTAATATTTGCAAATATTTTGCAATTGACGCGTAATTGAAGTAGCTTACTCTAACTTCATAGTAAGTACAGTAGAACCTCTCTTAACCGTCTCCGGATTACCCGACCTTCGCTTTATCCGGCCCACATTTTCAAAAACAGCTTTTGGAGCGCTGGTTACATAAAAGAAACAGGTGTTGCGGTACTCAAGTGAATTGTTTCGGGGAATCCTTATCTTCCCGGACAGAAGCAACATTTCGAAGTCGGAGAGAGGGAGGAGGGGAGGTGGATGTTCTGGGAATCCGCGTACGCGGGTCCCATGAAATCAAGTGTGGCTATTGGCTGATCTCAGGTTTAGTGTGTCAGTCAATCCAGCCTTGTCAAGCGCTTGATAGCTGGTATGTAACTCTCAAAGTAACTCTACTAAAACACAATAAATCACCACACCTCCACACTCTTTATAATATATCTCCCATTTTTTGCTATCCCCCGCCTTAACCGTATTTTTCTTAACCGGCTTACCATCGGTCTCAATTTAGCCGGTTAAAAGAGGTTCTACTGTATATACCAATCAGAAATTCAAGAAGCACAGTTTTATGAAATGTGTACAATTTTATAACATTTATACAGAAAAAGGCTTACATAGGCTATAACATAAAAGTGAAAAAAAAAATACATAAACACGTTAAAATTACTGCTTATATTTATTTCACTATAAAAAAATACCTTGTTTACTACATTTTAAAACACATGTTGTGCTTGCGTGCAATGATTTGCTAATTAGTAAGTAATGTATGGAGTAAGGCTGTAGTTTGTCATCATAAATCGTATTCCAATATTACATCCGCTTATTGTTTTCATTCCTAGAAATAATCGAAGCATTTCTTAAAGTATTTGTCCTCATCCACAAAAAAAAAAAAAAAAAATCTCATAGTTCTGTTGCTTTGATATCTTCACCTTATGGTTAAGTAGAAGCCAGAACAATGTTGTTCCATTTACCATTGCGAGTAATACGTTTTAAGAGAAAAGGAAGCAAAAAAGATGATGTAATGGCTTAAATTACGAATTTTATTATTTCTTTAACAAAATTGAATAAAGTTGCCACCATTTCTGGTATGACTAAATACGATTTTTGGCGTTAAGCTGGTGTAAAGATCAAAATAGTTTGTTTTTGATAGACTTAATTTTTTTATGTGTCTGTCTAAAAATAGACAGTAGAACGTTTCTTCGCGCATGAAATGTGTAAACTCCATTGCGTTTCGAAATTTCATTGCGAATGCTTCTTTCTATGAAAATAGGATAAATGAGAAATCGCAATGAATTTTTGATGCGTAGATGACTTAACGAACATCATATGCTAAAAAAAAACTTTCTGCTGTCTGTATTGTTTTATTCTGACCCTTAAAAGAATTTAAAATACAACAAAAAATGAATCATTTTTAACTTTACACCGACTGAACACCAAAAATGGTGTTGAGCAACATCAAAAATTTATACAGTGTGGGAGTAGCATCTTGGAAAGTGCTGCTACTAAAGGTATTTAACATTTAGTTTGAGTGTTCCATACTTGTATACAACTTTTTAGTAGCGTCAGGTGCAACATTGCACGCAAGTAACGGAGGTTTTAAAAGAGTAACTGACGTGAAAGGGAACCTCTAATTTCAAAAAAAATTTGCAAATAAACTAAAAGTACAGTAAACAGATTATTCATGGTTAATTGAACAAACTCGACATGCGAGTAAATAACTAGAGTTCTTAAAAGTTATTTTAATGTATTTCGTTTTATTTATTTATTTAATAATGTATTGTTTCTATGTTGTTTATTTATTTCTGATTTGATGTTTTTGCGCTTGTTTTTCAATCCATGAGAAAAACCAGATTAATTCTCATTTTTCCTGCCTTTTAAAATTTGTTCTTAATTTTTCTGTTTACTTTAATTTACTTTCTTTTTTAACTTTAAATAAAACTAGAAAATGTATGGCGCCATCTACATATTTGAGGTATAACTAATAAAAGGAAACTAGTTTCAACTTACTACCAAACGCAAAGCTAAAAACTTTGAATATAAAATAATAAATAAGCTATTAAATACAAATAATAGCTAAAAATTAAGAAATGAATTGTTTTTAGAAAAACACTGAAGCTCACTACAGTACAGAGAACCTTCATTCATATCACTCTCGCGGTTTCATTTTTATATCAGAATTTTAACGCAATCCAACTTAGAAAAGTTGAATAAAATATTGTTCTTCAAAAATGTTAGAGCTACCGTTTTAGAATTTGTCATGGTTTATAAATAACCATTTCCAGTTTCGTCCCTTACATCGAGCTCAGACTTCATAAATTTTTGAAAACTTAAGATGTGCATATATTTTAATAAATATTCATATTTCATTTTTTATAATGTACTGATTTTGGACACAACGAAAAGAAAAAAAAATCAGTAAAGATGATTTCACTACTTACTTTCAAATTTCACTCCATTGACTACTATTTTCTGATGAATAAAAGCTGCTAAAATTTAAGTTTGAATCAAATTAATATTTGATAAGATTTTCGGTACACAAAATGAGAGGTTCAATTTTGTTTGTTAAAGAATAATTTTTAATAAATCATTCTCCATTGCCTGTGAAAATAAAAATTAAAAGAAAATAGTCATTGCAAAGTATTACCAGTTTCCATAGCCCGACGTAGATCTAGAAATAAGAAACACGATTATATTAAAGTTCTATTGTGTTATGCAAAAAAAAAATAATAATAATAAATAAGAAATAGTAACTATTTAAATTCACACACTTTTAAAAGTTCTGGTTCAACTTTTTACCAAAAAAATAGTGAAATTTAGCTGCAAACAACGTTTGGCACACAGTTGAACCATTATATTATATACAATGTTGTAATTTCAAATAGTTTCACCATAATATATAATGGTGTATAATATATATTACCATTATATATTATACTATATTACCACTATATATAATGGTGTAATTTCAAATAGTTTCACCATAAGTGAAGGGTGCTGCTAAGTTTCAGCATCTTTGGTGAAAAGTTGAACCATAATTTTTTAGTGTATATATGTAAATATAAATGTGAGTTCAACCCTGGGGACAAGTAAACTTCAAGGAAAAAAAGAGGTTTAAGAGAAAAACTCAAAATATTTTTTTATTTATTTATTTATTTATTGAAAAAAAAAAAAAAATATTTCATTTACTTATTTTTAGCTAGCATAATTATGTTTAATTTCTTATTCAGACACGGCCACAGAATGAAATTGCAAACATATCGCTTTAATAAATTTTTGTAGGCAAATTTAATAAATTTTTGTAGGCAAATAAACAAATAAATCAATGAATACATGTTTAAATGAATGAAATTCGAATGTTTTGAATTGCTGTACATTCTACTTTTTTTTGTGACTATTCCTGCACTTACAAGTGTGCAGAAAACGTTTGCATTCATGCATGCAACTTCAACACTATTTTATACTAGATCAATTTCATTGGGTAACACTTTCGCGTTTTATCTTTAAATTGGAAATGTACCCATGCATCTAAACAGCAAATTAAGCGTTACTTTTATACTGCAATAAAAGCAATACGATATTTTATTTAGCCTACAAAACAAATATCTGAATTATACACAAAAAGTGCACATAAAATACAAAAGAGCTATTTATACTTTAAACTCCGCAAAACTAGTCCCAGAAAAGCACAGCTGACTTTTTTTTCACGAAACCTTGAAGAGCAAAATAAAATTGATGCTTTTAAAGCATTGTTAAATGGCAACGTAAATAGTCATGTAAATTTATGCAGATTTAATGGTAAAATCAATGTTTTCTCTAGACTTTTAACATTCGATTTGCATTTAAACCTCTACGTTTCTTCCAAAATGTGTTTACATCAATATTTTATGACCAAAGTATGAAACAAACATTGAATCCTGCAATATATTTTCTTTGAATTCAAAATGCAAAACTTCCATAATTTATTATTGCATTTTTATGATTCATATTCCTTTATTTGTTATTAATATGACAGTAAAATAAATGGGAGCTTTACATTTCGAATAAATGTATTATTTACTTACATTTTTCACACGTTTCGGTGACGACTTTTCGCATTTGCGTTTTTCTTCTTCTTTCCTTCAGTAATATTTCTTTTCCTGGATTAAAATATAAATAATAAAATATAAACTACCTTATGCATCATCGTCGACTTCTGCAGAAAACCGAGGGATTAGGATTATGAGTATATTTTGTTTTTTTTGCGTTTTGTTTCTTTCGCATTTTTGCTTATGTAAGCTTTAAATATTAGAAAATTCATATGTACAGTTCTTCCTTTAGTGTAATAAAGCCAACCTAACTATGCGAAAGCTATAAAAAAATATTTTTTTAAAATAACGAAAGAGTGCCTCAAGTATCAAAATATATTTTCGCTTCTGGAGCAACAATATACACTAAAAAAAAAAGAAGAAAAAACTCGTTTTTTGTGTGACGTTTTATACCAGTGTCCTATTAGAAGTACTAATTAATGTCCCTAAGTTTTTAAATAACAGTGGGAGTCCTCTTATGGAGCTGAATGAATTTTGTTTTGGATCATTCAGAAATTTCTTGATGCTAACAAGTGTGAAATTCAAGAAATGCTTTTACTTGCTTGCATCTCCTTGTTCCCTTGGAAATTTTCGGACATCTATGGAACACATTTATTCTGGACACATAGTAAAAATGGTTGAGTAAAACAGTGTATAATTTTGCAAAGGTTTTAAAAAGGTAACAAGGATTTCCGTCTTGAGCTACACGAGTTCATTTTCCCCGTGTGCCAAAGTATAATTTGTCAATACAGCTATCTTTCTCTGTTTTAATTTATCGCTTTGCTTAAATTATTTCTTATATCAAACTTTCAGGTTGTTTTTATCTGAACAACGCTTAATATCCAAACATTACTCTTAATACAATTAAACCTTACTTGTAATAAACTTAATATCGAAACATAATAAATCAATTTTAATAAGAAATAAAAATATTACGTCTTATGACATGCAATCGTTTTAGTGGAAAACAAAAAGTCTTATTTTTAACCATTTCCAGAAAAAATAAAGAAAATTTTAATATTGAGAATTGAGCATTAAAAGGAAAAAAAATCATCCCAATATAAATTTGCATAGAAACTTGTCTGCGGGTCTTTCTTTTGTGAAAAATGAGGCGGTTATTTGATATAATTTACTTTTGTTCATACAACCAGCCTGCAATTTTTCTCAGTGTCAAATGTACTGAAGAATATTTTCTTTCATTTTTTTTCTATTTTTTTTTCTTTTGTGCACTAATTCCATTTATTTACTCCTTCTTTTTTGCATTTATTCATTTATTCTTTCATGCATTCACTCAATCATTCATAAGGAAATATCCTTAAAACCTAAATCAAATAGTTTCAAGATTAAGTAGTCTCATTTGGCTCTGGATGAACTAGTTTGCAGTTTCTACGTCATATGCCTCTTCCTATGCAGTTTGTTCTTTTTTGTTTCTTTTTCTAACTTATTCATGCATTTACATCTCCATTCATTCAGTCATTAATTCATTTGTCTATGTATGTTTTTATGCATTATCTCGTGTATTCATTCGTTCACTCATTCATTCATTCATTCGTTCAAAAGTATCTGCAACGAAATCCATATCAAAAAGTTTCATGGGAAAAGTGGGCTCGTGTAGCTCTGGATGAGCAGTAAAATAAAATATGAAAATGAGATGTCCTCTCCAAGGTCTTTCGAATACGAAAAAAAATCGAATCCAATAATTCCTTCAAAAGATATTGGGGGAAGGGGGGCTGTAGCAAACAATGACAAATAATGTAAGCATGTTGGCTTCGATATGAACAGTTGAAATACATGCTTGTTTTACTGAAAAGAAAGTTTAATTAAATAAAAATATTTACGCAGCTGAAAATAAAAGGGTCTTGATATTGGTGAGTAACATATGTCATGTAATGTCTACTGCTTTAAAATGATCGAAATAAAATCTTACGTAAAAATAAGAAATCGTCATAAAATCATACCAGTAATACGCCAGTAAATTGCGCATCAAGGACACATCATATTGACATACTTCATTACCAGACCCAAAGTCACAAAAGAAAAAAGAAAAAACTTGTGAATAATAAGAATCACACAATTACAATTTCTTTATGATGTCTTTTTGGTATAGTTATGTCTTATTTGTTACGAGAACTCATATTTTTTAGGAAGCCTAACCTTTCACCATCATAAATTTAGAAAGCTTCTTCACTCGTTTCCAATTTGTACAGAAAGTTGTTTCTACTTCAAAATCAGATCAAAATTCTTGATTTTGGAAGGAATATCTTTTCCATCTACGATTTCAGCAATTTCTACTTTATTTTCTTCGCTTATATGCTTTCCGTTGCGAAAAGATAAAGAAATGGGGGGGAAAAAAAGATTGCAACTAGAAAACTTGAGAAATAAAATATATAACAAAATACATAAGAAGCCAGTAAAGAAAATGCTCCACAGAATTTATAAAAGAAAACTTAGAAGCAGCTAAAGGAAAGCGATGTTTTCCATTGTAGGGAACTATTTATTTTTATAAGAATACTAGGGCTCCTCCTTCCTGACACACACACACATACATATATAGTAAAATGATATATACCAAATTTATACGGAAGTCAATAATTTTTATGACCAAAATTGTGAGATAAGATTGAATAAAAATAGGGAATTGCATTGCTCGTTTAAAGAAGTCGGTGAAATAAAATATTCAATTAATTTTTTTAATACATATTGAGCTTTGACAGATTTTGAGCAATATATATATATTTATTATATTATGAGACAGCAATCACTATGATACTCCTGCAGAAAAAATACAATGTGTTTTGATGGAAAGTAAAAGCATGATTTTACATTTATTTAATGCGAACAAAATCTTAGAAAAACCAAAAAATAAATTGTTGTAATGATGTTTACTCACTGTATTTGGCATTCTTCCATACATCCTTCTGAAATTGTGACTTTGAACCAGCTAATAATCCCACTTTATCTATTTCTCAGAGAAAACACAGCTGTCTTTCACAAACTAAAATCTTGGTAGAAAATGCGTTCCCCCAAACGTTCATTAAATGTCCACCACCCACACATGCCACCCCCTACAGTCGTTTAAAATATCTTTCTTTTCAGTACGTAAATAGAAGACCAAAGCTGTTCCATAAATGCATGAGATGGAAAGTTAAGGAAGATATCCAAGTTATTTTTTAACTTTATTTTTTTCCATTGTTTCAACAGACTTATTTAAATTCGAAACTACAGCATCTTGAATGTAAAATTATTCATAATCATTTTTGCTTTGCTATTTTGTGATGGAAATTTCTATCGACGTTTAAAGAAGCGAAAACATATAATGAGATTTAAAAGTTTATCAAACTTTGCTGGTCATAAAAAGTTTGTTCATATTCAAGTAATTATCAAGGTTTTTTCCTTTTTATTCTGTTCCATGGTTCAATTTTTTAATTTTTATTTTTCTAGAAAATTGAAAGTAGTAAGTTATGGTCAATAAAAATAAGTATTAAAAGTATTTACATGAAAATAATGCAATTATTTATTATAATCCATTTTTCTTTTATATATACGTCAAAATAAGTATGAAGGTAATATTAATACACACATACAAATATGAGATAGTAATCATGTATAGAAAATTTGTCATTTTATTTTCGAATAAAAAATTTGATATTTGATGTAAGGAATTTTAATACGAATAATACAGTTAAAATGCAGTTGTGCTCCTTTACTGCTAGCGCAGTTAATCACTTCCATTTTATTTGTTTGTGTTGAGACATACACTCTTGTTACTAATGTTAGAAATTTTGTTTATCGAATAAAAAAAAACATTATTTTATTTATATATTACAATTATCTACATAAAAACATTACTTTCTTCCGTATCGAAATATTATGATAAATACGATAAAAGAAATCGTCTTTTTTTTATTTAACGATAGTTATATTGAAAACTTACAGCTCATATAAATGGACTACGTAAAAAAAACATTTTCAACAGTTATTGTTCTGATATTTTATGTATTAAATTACGTATATTTTCTTGTAAGTGTTTGTATTGATGGTCACGGAAATAGATAATATAAAATATTTTTTTTTAAATACGTATGCTAAAACTTTCGAACAACAAAATTTTGGAGATGACAAATTCTAGAAAACTAAGTAAACTGCATTACAATAATTTTATCTTATATACAACTCCCTTTGAAGCAGAATATTTTGCACTTTGCAATACTAATGACATTTATGGCAAGAATCAAAAAAGAAAAAAAAAGTGTAACGTTTTTAATTGTGAGCGGAAGTAATACAATGTATTTATTATTAAGGTTTAAAAATAATTCAGGTAGCAGCCATTTTCTTCATCTCTTATCGAAGTAAAATTTCACAGAAAGAGTTTTAAGAATTATCGCCAGAATTAATGTTTTGATTTTGTTTTAAATTTGACTCCTTTTGGAGAGCAGAATATATTCTTTTATCTGAATAAATTTTTTTCCGGCAATATCTAATATATTAGATTACTTTTGCACATTTCTCTTCTCTATTAGAGAGTAATTGAACATTTTTGTAATTTTTAATGCCCTATTTTATTATTTATGGAAGAATTTAAAACCCTTGTGAAGAAAAAAGAATTATATAAATCCATAAAAAATTTGCTGCACAGAAGTCTTACTGCATGGGACAACTTTATTCTCACTTTTTGCTCAGGAAACGACAGAAAGCCTTTTTTTCGTCCAACCCCATGGCACAGTGCAAGTGGATGTTCTTTCTTTTACGTTTGTATGTTAGTTAAAAATACAAGAAATGTATGTACATACATGATAAGAAATTATATTTCCGATAAAAATAAAAGGATGAAGCCGTGAATGAACGTTAAAATAAAGATGCGATCTAATGAAAAAATCTGAGAAAGTAAACGAAAAATTCAAATTGGTAAGCAATGAAAATAATGGAAAATTAAACTACCGACATTCATACCCAAATCATTCGAAAAAAATTCCCAGCCTGTATAGCAAAGTACAAAGCTATTTTTTCTGGAATAACGTACTTGATGATGAAAGCGACATCTGTCGCCTGTCAGTCAAATTTCTGAATCAAGTTCAGAACTTCACACGCAATCTTTTCTTGTCATTTCTACTCTTCAATCTCCTATCTCATTTCATCTTCCTTTTCCAACGCTCTGGAAAACAGTTCAAAAGACTTCTCTTGCAAAATAGGAAGAAAAAATGAAGAAACGTCTGAACTTTTCTTTGACATCTTTGCGTTTCTGGAGAGGGAAAATTGCAAAAACCAGGAGAACTTACTTTGAAAAGGAAGGATATTAGCAAAAATGAAAAGGAACGTGGAAGATCAAGGGGGTATTTGAAAGTTATAATATGAGCCGTAAAAAATGCATATTGAAGAACTTTCCCAAAATAATAGTAATTCCTGCAAACAATCCTGGTTTTCTTGAAGCAAAAGAAGCGAAAGAATTGATTTAACATTTAGATTTTTTTTTCGAAATGTTGATCTAATTTTTCAGGAAATTACTTAAAGAAGACAGCTTCTTCCTTCTTAAAAAAGCCATAGATTTCTTTAAAGGTAGAAACTTTTAAAGAAATCCAGCATAGTAATTTATTTAACGACTTGTATGAGTTCTGTTTAAACGAACCCATATTTTAAAGAAGTTTTAAAATAGGGCTTCTTTTAGAAATTATCTAAATTCAGTGTTTCTTTTAGTCTTTGGTATATTTTTACTATGCATAATTTATGCACTTTGGTTTTAATCACTTCTATGCTTATAGAAAAACATATCTTTAAAATAGCTTCAGTTCCCTTTCCCATAGTGGATGTTTTTTGCTTTTTGTACGATATACTGATATAATTATGTTGTTTAACTAATAGTTTAAGTAATTAAGGTAATTTGTCATACAAAAAACCAAGAATTGATTTGTTTTTTACATATGTTGCATTAACTGGTACCTCCCAACACCTCACTAGATTTGTAAAAATGAATAGTAATTGATACACCAAACCACTCGAATATATAAACAGTTATTTTTTCATTGAGTGTGCAGTTTAGTTCTAAAATTTAAAAAAATGTTCACCGACATTTCTCAGCAAACCAGTTTTTGTGAAGCAAAAAGTAAGTCTCATTACAGTGCTTTCACACGAAAGGCGCCAAAGACAATATTCCTGTCAAAACTATGCTCTGCGCTTGCGTAGAAGAAAAGACGGGAATATTGTCTCTGTCGCTGTTGGCGTGAAAGTATTTTATTATTGTATTTTATTTCTTTGTTGTATTTTATTTCGGGGCTCTCGAGCAGCCACTTTTGAGTTGCTTCGCTCCGATTTCTAAATCCTTGCTCCGGTGCCGCTCCGTACTCTGAATATTTTAGTAGATCATATTATGAAT